>OY282606.1:79905966-81195966 GCA_958298945.1 Atherix ibis
GCTGCACAATAAAATTATCATTTGTAATAGTAAATCAACAGTTGAAAAATCAATTAATACTCAAGAAAAATACGAATCAAAATAGAAGAGAAAATCTTTAAATTTATGTAATATTAAAAAGTAAAATTTATTGAAAAAGCATAAAACCAACTATTATACAAAGAAGAATAACACTACAGGGCTAATATTAATTGATCCGTAAATCTTATAAATAAAACAATATATTTATATATATATACATGTACATATATGGATAAAATAAAATTATAAATATTAATTAAATTGATCTTTATATTAAACTAGATTTAATAATGACTATAATTATAGATAACATAACAGACAAAAGATAAAAAAAAACGAAGTAGAAAGGTAAAAGAGGTAATCAATATAATTAAAAATTCAAATGTAAAAGAAAATTAAAAATAATTATAGTTATAAAATAAAAGAACAAATACGGGAATATGTAAAAATAAAAAATAAAATATTAAACATTTATAAGAAACCTTAAAAAAAAACAGAAAAAAAACAAACAAGAAAACTTAATAAAAATATAATTATTTGGTGTATTTTATTATTGAAAAAAAAGTTTAAAAAAATTATTGTATTAATCTAACCCTAAAAATATTAACAATATTTTTTAACAAAGCCTAGTTAGGAATTTTCAGAATTGGCAGCAATAGTAAAAAAAATTAACCCAAATAAAAATGCGTCATGTGAAATAATATTTTCATTTTTTACGAGTGACCCAAAGGTTGGTACCCGTTGGTACCTCATATGAATTCGGGTAGTACCTGTTGGCATCAAAGTAATGGAGGAGAATCCTTAGATTTTAAGATAGATTGTAGGCGTCAAAAGTTACCCGGCACTACTATGCCGGTAAACGAGACAATCCCATTCACGACATTGTAGTCTGCCAAATGTCCAACTGTATTATATCAGTTAATTGCTCGTAAGCTCCTTAAAGGCCAGTTTAGCAATACGAGAACGCAACTTCTCATGTTTGCTCGCCAACATTATTTTACTCACCAACATTATTTTACTCGAAGAAGAATGAAGAGTATCAGGCCAAATTAAAATAGTGGTTCGGCTCGAGATGCAAGAAGGCGATTTGGGGAAAAGATCTAAGCTTCAGGCCTTATAGGGCCAACCCGTCTGAGAAAAACCGGACGACACATTTAAACGCGCCAGAAATGACTGCAATGCTCTTATCCGTAGCATTAAATTTCTTCACGACCAAAAGATGAGGCACAAAATACTACAGTGCCTCAACGATTACTGTTTACTAACAGTTTTAGTTATTTGCCAAAAGTTTACTGTCAGCTCATAAGACAAAGCCAATTTGTTCACGTATCACTTTGCCGCATCTTCCTCTGTTTAAGATTGTGCCTTACCTCCGCTTGTATTGGAGCGCGTGAAAGTTTCTATGGGGCAAATTCATTTTCGCACTGTTGGAAAAGTCCTTGAGGATTTCTTGGTATACACACATCCGCTGGTCCAGATGGTATATCCCCCATAGTTCGGAAGAGGTGTGCTTCTACATTAGTAAAACTAAGCTTTTCCACCTATCATTCTCTTCTGGCACTTGTCCGCAAAGATACAAACAGAATTAGTTCAACCGATTCCCAAAAAAGGTGGGAATCTTCCCCCTCCAAACGCGAGACCTCTTCCCCCTCCAAAGGCGAGTCTTCTTCCCGCTCCAAAGCGATTCCTCTTTCCCCTCCAAAGGCGAGTCCTCTTCCTCCTCCAAAAACGAGTCCTCTTCCATATCCAAAAGCGTATCCTCTTCCCCCTTTTTCTAATTTTTATAAATGATATCTTATCTGTTATTTCTAATCCAATCCACTATCTCTGATGACAGTATTTTCAGTTTTTTACACTCGTTTTCTGAATCACGTAATTGATCTTCCGCCATGGAGATTGAACAAAAACGTATGTTAAACTGATTAAATTCCAATAAAGACCATATATTACTATGGAGCTGAAGATTTTATTATTGTTGTGAGTTACATTTCCACTGTAACTATCTAATCTTAACGTTGCTGGGAATTCATATTGACATCCTGCCTAGTAGGCCCTGTATTTGCTCTAGAACTAACCTTCTTTGGGGTCCTACTGTCGTAGCTGACAACCGACGATCCAAAAACCGGACACCACCACACTAATGAACAAAAAAATAGATGAGTAATTACTGCATTCAAAGATGAAATTCGAATACCCTCAAGAGCACATTCATTCATTACTTATTCTCGCATTGTACTTTAAATTTTTGTCTGCCATGTTCTGAGTAGAATTTAATGCACTCTGATATTAAGTGGTTTTTAAACGTTTTAGTATTTTTCTGGATTTTGAACTGAGCATTCAATTTGAATGTAGTGGATGTTATTCCTCAGCATGCGTTTGGATTTGGAGATAATAAAATCGTATGTCTCAGACCGATATTTTCTGCTACCGAAAAATATCGGTCTGAGATAATAAAATCGTATTTCTCAGACCGATATTTTTCGGTAGCTGAATATATGGAGTATTCTGATATATACCCTGTCTCCGCTGGTGTGCCTCAGGGAAGTATTCCAGCTTCAATCCTTTATATTATTTACACCCATGATATTCTTTGTCACAGTCATATTCTTACCTCAACTTATGCTAACGATACAGCCTTCTTTACACATCACAAAGATCCTTCCATAGCCATCAATATCATACAAAACCACTTCCACTTTGTAGAAATCTGATTCAAGTTATGAAAATATGCTTCAAATTTCTTGGTGAGAAATATTCTCAGCATATTTTACATGTTCTGTTTTCCACTGATGCGCAAGAATATCGATGGCACTTTGTTATGTATTCATTTATTTAATTAGAATCGTAATTTTATATAAATAGACAATATTTGGTAAAGTAAAGTCTGTCTTGAATTAAAAACAAAAGGCGGTGTTTTATTAAAACCTCTCGCTCGGCACATAACGATGCCTTAAAATATCTTCTGCAAGTAGAGGACTAATCATTAAGTCAAGATTCAAGAAGTATTCACTGACCTAGAACTATTTGCTTTAAACCATAGCCTGAGTCTGGGCTATGAGGTCAATACTTATTCAAAATACAGCTGCTATCCTTCAGCTTTTACTACATGGCGATCCATGTATGTTATTGTAGTAAAAACTGATCGATAAACTCGGACATGGCGAATCGATTTGGTATAAATAGAAAATTTTCAAATATCGAAAAATTGTCTATCGCTTTTGATGAAATCGATGCTGGCGCATGTGGGAATTATGTGAAATGAATGTGCTGATCAATTGCATGCAAATACTCTCTTTCAGCTGTCCCCGATCGCACCGTGGTGAGTAACAGAATCCTGAAGAACATCATCAGCCAAATGTACAAATTCAAACTTGACCAACAGTGAGGCCTTTTTAACGTCTTACTGGCCACAAAATCGTTACCAAAAGGGCATACTGCTCTGACTCATTACTTTTTTTTTGAAATCAAATACATCCTCTTTCCAAAGCCTGTGACGCTATGAATGTCATCAAACAAAAAGTTTTCTTTCCGATTAGGGTTCCTCCCATTATAGAGCTCCTAGATTTGAAAACTGAATTTCCAAGCCCCTTTTTAATCGTGGCCAAACCGGCTTACATAATTCACAAAACTTAACTACTTTTAACTGATCTAACCTATTAAAAACAGATCAGCTTCGTTAAGGAAACTGATAACGCTCACCTACACGAAACTTGAAGTAGCCAAGTGGCCTCATGATCGTGCTGTTTTTTGTTTCCCTTAAAAGACAATATAGTAATTGAAGCTGTTTTTATATAAATTCAGAAACAAATTTAGTTCCAGAACTTGTCATCTCTTTCAATCCCAAAAATTAAACAGTTTTTTTAATCCAAAGTCTAGATAAAAATTCTAAATCGAAACGTGCACAGACGGAATTACTTTTAAAAAAATTACTCTAAATGCAAACCCAGTTTTCCTATGAGATTAATATTTTCTTATAACAAAGAGCAAAATATAAACAAAAATAAAGTTTCAGACCTTTTAAATTCTTTGTGCATAACCTTAAAAGTGATAGGGTTTCATATTATTAAAAGCAAATTGAATTTTTTAAGTACGATGTAGCAGAAAAGTAGTAAGACTGGCATTAACGTTTTTGCAAATTCAGCCAGCCGATAGGAAACTTTTATCGAGAGCGGAAAAAATGGTCAAAACACAAAAAAACATTTTTAAGGGCCGAGAAACTGTGGCAGACGAACCTCAGGAATGCATTCAACATGGACAACTAATAAAAATGTGGAACGAGTCTGCACTTTTGTGAGATCTGGCCATCAATTAACATTGAAAGGTTAAAAAAAGGATTCTTTGCGTCGTCCAGACTTTGCAGACACTTGAATGGTCTACCATGGCAACGTGTTCTGTCACCCGACCATCTCCTTGGAGAGTGTTTTTCCGAAAGAAGGAGAACTTATGATTCTCCAACCACTTTTTATCTCAGCTCAGTTCGTGTGATTTAATTTTGTTCCCCAAGACTAAAAAATAATTAAAAGGAAGCTAGAAGATTTAAACTGGAATTGGGAATGAAAGCGATTCAAGGAGCTAAAGGTTATTCGAGGAACTGAAGGCGATTCGAGGAGCTAAAGGCAATTCGCGGAGCTTAAGGGTTATTCGAGGAACTGAAGGCGATTCGAGGAGCTAAAGGCAATTCGAGGAGCTTAAGGGTTTTTCGAGGAACTGAAGACGTTTCGAGGAGCTGAATGCGATTCGAGGAACTAAAGACGATTTAAGGAGCTAAAGGTGATTCGATGAGCTAAAGGTAATTCGAGGACCTAAGGCAATTCGAGGAACTAAAGGCGATTCAAGGAGCGATAGGTTATTCGTGGAGCTAAAGGCGATTCGAGGAGCTGAAGGCGATTGGAGGAACTAAAGGTAATTCGAGGAATTGAAGGTTATTCGAGGAACTGAATGCGATACGAGGAGCTAAAGGCAATTCGAGGAGCTTAAGGGTTATTCGAGGAACTGAAGGCGGTTCGAGGAGCTGAATACAATTCGAGGAACTAAAGACGATTTAAGGAGCTAAAAACAATTCGAGGAGCTAAAGGCGTTTCGAGGAGCTGAAGGCAATTGGAGGAGCTCAAGGTAATTCGAGGAATTGAAGGCGATTATTCGAGGATCTGATGTGATGCGAGGAGCTAAATGCGACTCGAGGATATAAAGGAGATTGCAGAAAATAAAGGCAATTCGAGGAGCGAAAAGTAATTTGAGGAACTGATGGCGATTCGAGGAGCTAAAGGTGGTTCGAGGAACTGAAGCCGATGCGAGGAGCCTTGAATCTGCAGGAAAGAACAATCTACTTTCTGTATGATAAAACCAAACACAGCGTACGCGAATTAGTTTCTACTCGAATATGCGTCTCATTACAGAATTCTACCGCTCAGGGATTGAATGAGAACCAAAAGTTAATATATTAAAATTTTATTATTATTTTTTTTTGTTAAACACTTTTTTGTTTCTTATTTTTGACAATTTCTCGAAAATAAATTAATTTTTCAGTTTTCAATTGCATAATGTCAATGACACTTTTAAGAGTGGGCTATCGTTTATCTGAATTTCCATTTTGTTACAAAAATCGAATATTTCCTTCAAAATTGAACAGTCCCATGGATTCTCGTTCAAATGTATGTTTTCTAATTTGAATGGTTGCCTCTCCAATTCCGCAAAGTCTAAAGTTTTCAAATTATTTTCACTAAGATCCAGATCCGTCAAGTCGGTCATACCACGAATAGCACTAAATGAAAACTCAGTTAAATTATTACCCGCCAAACTTAATGTGGTAACATGACTGAGACCGGCAAAGTCTAAAGTTTTCAAATTATTTTCGCGGAGATTCAGTTCCTTCAAGTCTGTCATATTCTGAATAGCACTAAATGAAAACTCAGTTAAATTATTACCCGCCAAATTTAATGTGGTAACACTACTGAGACCGGCAAATAATTCATCGTTAATTTCGCTTAGTCCAACACGTTCTAATTCGAGTTTTGTTAAATTTTTCATCTTCGAAAAGAAGTCGTTGTCAAAATTTGTTATCGGATTATAAGAAAGGTCCATTTCGGTAGCTTGTATTGCGTCCTTAAGATCATTAAAGTTGGAAATTTTGTTATTACGAAAATCGATATCCGTTAATACACTGACGTCCTTCATCTGAAACTCGGTTAATTGATTGTTTCGGGCATCGATAGTTTCAATTTTGCCGTCAATTCTTAGTGTTTTAAGAGGAGTATCATTGACGACTAGTAACTTGATGTCGTGTATATGCAGCTCAGTCATGGGGTTCTCTGATAAATCCAGAGTCGTTGGATTGCTGATATGACTTAGTGCGTTTCCATCGAAATGAGTTATTTGATTCTGCTGTAAATCAATCCTCGAGACTTCTTCATTATTCTTAAAAAAGTCTGGGTGGATGTTGGTGACCAAATTCGAAGTTATATCAAAATAAACAAGTTTTGGAAGAGCATCTAATAGTCCTGCGGGAACCTGTTCAATTCGATTGTATTGTAAATCAAGAAGTCTTAGATTTGATATCCCATGAAATGCATCGTGTGCCAAATATTTAATTCCACTTCTTTGAATAACCAAATCGGTTAAATCTGGAGCCCACGAAAATGCTTTTGAAGGCACTGTTTCGATACTAGCTTTTATGATCTCGAGATTTGTTAGTGGTAGGTTCTCAGGCATATTTTCTACGGATGGCAGTTCGGTAAAGTTGCAAGAGTTAATTTGAATTGTATAAATTTCTGGATAGGCCTTCACAATTTCTTCAATACTACTCCATTTGGAGCAGAGCGTATTAATGTATTGGTCATCATTGACGTCGAGTTGCTTAGCTGTAAGCATTAGTATACGAAGATCTGATGTTTGCGGTTGCACCGGACCACAATTTATGAGCACAAAAATCAAAATGAAAATTTTACTAGGCAAATATTTCCACAACATTTCGAATATTTCACTTTAACAATCGTTCAAAATCGACTGAATTTTGCTACTGACGCTATTCCGCTTTTATACTTATCGGTTTGGTAACAAAATTAGAACAAAATAATTTTTTTTGCCAAATCTACAATTAAAAAATTTGTTATTTTATTTTATTTTTCTAATTTTTTACTGAAGTTAATAGCAGAACTTTGTTTTTCAGAAATTGGACCCGATAATCCGAGACTTTTAATGAAATTTTCTAATCAGACTTAACGTTATACGTATATAATGCGAAAGTACTGGGCAACGATAACTCTTGGCTTTTGATTTTAATTTTTTTTTTTGGTAGACAAATTCAAATTTTAGTGTTTTTAATGTATTCTGAAATGCGTTTTTTTTTCCTAGAAAAATGTTTCCTAAAAGTTTCAATTCGATAGGTTGAAGGTTATTATTTTTCTCGAACATTAATTATTATTCTTATAATTTCGGAAAGTTTTGGATCATTAAATTTTCTATTAAGAATTATTTGTTGATAAGCCTATAATGAGATCCTCATCAAGAATATACAATTCCGTAATTCCGGAACCAACCAGACTAAAGTGGCACCAGTTAGGACTGAATTTTTTTTTTTTTTTTAAAAATGAGTTGTGTTAGAAAATCTTTGTCATGATTGAGTTGGCAGAGAGAAATCTTGGATTGAATAGGAACCCAAAATGGGTTATCATCTTTAAGTCTAATCAGTTCTTAATAAATAGATCAGGAGGAGTTCTGATAGAAGGCTTTTGCCAAACTTGAGCTGTCAACAAATAATCTTGGAGTGCACGTGAGCGAAGGTCTTCCAACACAGCTCCTCCGAATCGAAGGTCTCCCAACATAGTTTATCTTAATTGAGTCTAGGCTTGCCATTAATGCGTCGATCTGATGGGGTTGTGTAAGAAGATCTTCGCAAAGATTGGACAGGCAGGAAGTAATCTTGAGCTACATATTATTGAAGGTATTAATAACTCGTGCTAGAATACCTTCGCCAATAGCTTAAAGTTGGGTTAGAAGCTTCTGCTTTCTCTTGAGCTGGTAGCATGAAACCTTGCGCTACATGTTAACGAAAATATTGTATAATAAAATGCAAGAATAGTACGATACTTGTTGTTAGAATATCAATGAATCGTGGAAAGTCGCCTACGACTATAGGGATTGAGTTACACTCAATCAACGTACCACCATTACTGGCAGTTTACAGTCAGTAACAGTTACAAGCTGATTACTCCAACTGTTAGTGGCGAGTACTATCTAAGCCTCTACTATCATAATCACTCTACTGACAGTGCCCGGGATAATAACTAGTACCTCCCACTAGCAATCCGTAGATCGTACCCGTGATATTGGGTCAGTTACAGCCACGACGTTGCTGCCTAATCGCAACACCAATGTCGGGCACAGTAGGTTGCAACACCATGGGGCACTCCGACTCTCATAGTACCAATTTTTGTTTAAGAGTACTAAGGCCAGGAATCTTGAAAATCCGTAGTCACCGCTAAGCCAACTCAGGTACGCGGGTTCGCCAAGACCCAAAATACTACAGGAATCTCGACCAACCTCATCGTTTATGACATTCCTTTGACGTTCAACTCACCATTCATCATAATTTAAATGATTGTCGCTTAATACAGAATTTTTTTTTAATAGGACACCTTCTATTGTAAGCCTCCTAGATCCAACAATTCCTTTGCTAAGTATTCTCTTTAATTTTATGAAGGAAACTAATATGATCCATAAAACTTAACCACTTCTAATTGCTCCCTCCAACTAACTACGGATCAGTTTCTTTAAGCAAGCTGGTAATGCTAACCCACACATAACATGAAGACGGCAAATGGTCTTATGGTCATGGCGCCTTTGGCTTTGGTCTGAAACACCTTACAACAACAACAAAGAAGAATCGAAAATCAATTTTAAAAGAGGTTTTTCGAAAGTGCACTCAGTTCTGCTGTAGATGGGTTTTTTGTTTGGCGTTGAGTTTTTATTTAATAAAATAGTGCCTTTAGTTACCGACGATACTCCAATTCTAAGCGGGAAAATTTCTTTAAATCAATAATGTCATGCAAGACTATTTCCACTTTAGAGTAAATAGAGAATAAAAAAAGTCGTCAGCCAAAAAATTTCTAATAAAAATCACAAGAAAAATCATAATTTTTTTTTGCGGTGGAGATGCAGTTACACTGATTAGCGAATTTCATGTCGGATAAATTAGCAAAAAACAAAAGAATATGGCGATTACACCGAATTTATAGTGGGTCTACGATATTGGTACCCAAACTTTTTGCCTCGTAGATACTCGTAACTTACCATGTTTTCGTTTTCCGTAGACTCCCGTACGCCCGCCTTTTATTGAATTTTCCAAAACTTTTTAACTTTTTGTTCTGTTTCGGTCTGGGATGGATGATATTGGAGGCGAAACAGTTTGGAAAGTAGAAATTCTAAAAGGAGAGAAGGCTTTGTTTTTTTTTGGGAGTTTTGGTGAGGATTTGTAAATTTTTTGGAGAGATTTAGGTTGACTGTTTGGTTTAAGTTGAACAATTGGGGATGATTTTGGTTGTGCAATGGGTGTTATGGTAGTGGGGGGCAGTGGATATAGAGGTGGGCGGTTGAGGATGGAGAGGTGGTAGTATCTATGTAAATGTTGGATGTTCTTTAACCGCTGATTGGCTGGACGTGCTTCTAAATTTGTTAGTGGCCCTTGCCATCGAGCACCGGTTCTCCATTAGGATTTTGAGCATACTTTTCAAAAGATGAGTTGACGCAATAACTGCGGGAGCACGCATGATCTGTCCGCATTTCGCATACACCTCGGGTGATTTACAGAGTTAGTTGTTTGTGGATGTTCACATGGATGGAGAGATGGAGGGGGTCGATTCTTCACGTAGTATCTGAACAAATGTTGTATGTTCTTTAACTGCAGAATGGCTGGACATGCCCCTAAATATCTCAGTGGTCCTTGCCATTGAGCACCGGTCCCCCATCATGATTTTAAGCGTACTTTTCCTTTACACAAAAGATGGACAATGCCGGTTTCCAGAGAAGAGCGACCCACCTTTACAGTTGACGCAATAACTGCGGGAGCACGCATGGATCTGTCCGTATTTCCCCATAAATCTCGGACGACCTACAATGTTTTCGCGTGTGTCCGAGAAGCTGGCATTTTTTTGCATTTCATCGGATTCGGAAAGTAAGACTTGACGTTAAAATTTTGGTTTAAGGTGTTTGACCTTTTCGGAATGAGTACAACGGTCCCACTTATGGGCAGTACGTAGTTATGCATAGAAAAGATTTCCTGGCTTCTGTAACATTGTACTCCGACAGGTTTTCAATTATTTCTTTCTCACTTGAATTTTTCAACCATTTGCAAAAAGCGGTTCACTTGACATGATTCAGGATCGCTTACAGTGCTTTGTCGCCAGCAACAAATCACCATTACGATGAGATATTTTTTAATGGCGCCGGTATTTTAAACGGAATTAGACTGATTCAGTCTCCGTTTTGAATTAGGATCGGAAGATATGATGAGAAAGCGCAGAGAGTCTTTTGCGGTGTGTTCTTTTTTATTTTTGTAGCTGTATGTGTTTTTTTTTATTGGTGTTGAAGTTAGTGTTGTTGTTATTCCGTTTGAATCTGTTTTCTTTTATTTGCTAAAGGGGGGTGGGCTACTACTTGTGATGTAATTACCTGAATTCGCGGCGAAAGGGGTTCCTTTTTTAACAACTTTTATAGTCTACTTATATAATTTTTTTTTAAATACTTGATATGTCCGATCGCTTCCTGAGTTCAATTTAGACGAATTTTTTTTTTAAATATAGGGACCGTAGTAGTTTAAAAATAAAGAAATCAATACAAAATATAAAAAGAAAAGTCTCTGGACTGTCTTTTCATCAGTCTCTTTGTAATTTGTATTTTTGATAATATTTTTGTAGAATTCGCTTAATTACCCAAATTGATTAAAAGAAGAGCTCCTTAAGAAATATGAACAAAACTCAAATATGAAAACTCAAATATGAAAAGTAAGAGTTTTGTTCTTGAAGGAAAGAACAAAACTCAAATATGAAAAGTAATAGTTCCCTTTGAATTGGTTGTTATAGATTAAGTAAATTAAAACATTTTTTTTTCTAAATTATTTCATCCATAATATATTAACATAAAACTATAAAATATAATAAATTTCATTTAAAAGGAAAAAAAAACAAAACAAAATATAAAATATATAAAAACTTTACATCGAACTAACAATATTGCATTTCATGATCAAAAATATATCGATCCTCTAAAATGATTGAGTTCTTTTCACAAAAATCTAAAATAATCCGCATATAGAAACAGCTCCAAGGATTCAATCCCAAATATATTTGTTGTGGTATAATATTGAATCTTTTCATACCATCAAAATCGAATGTGGTTAAATTGTTTCGCATCAGAATTAGCTCTTTAAGATTTTTCATATTACGCACTGTTGTCGCTGGGAAATCTTTTAGTTCATTTTCAGATAAATTTAACAATTCCAAATGTAGAAGCGGAGCAAAAATTTCATCATTAAGCTCCTTAAAGCCAACATCACGCATTCGTAAGTCTCGTAATTCTTTCATATTCACAAAGAAATCATTTCCAAAATAATTGATTGGATTCTCCGATATTCCCAAATATTCCAATTGGGCAGCACCTTTCAAAAAACTGAAATCCGATATTTTGTTCATGCTTAAATCAACTCCCTTAGCAATACTCCAATCGTTGACATAAACTTCCCTTAACGAATTGTTTTCAGCGTGCAGCAATTCCACTGTTCCGGCAACGTGCAAACGTTTCAATCCGCATTGGACTACTTTCAAAAATCGCACAGAATGCGTAAATAGCTCAGAAATAATATTATATGATAAATCCAAACTATCTAAATGATTAAATTTTAAAAACTGATCACGATCAATGTTGATTAATCGATTGCTATTCAAATTAATTTCTTTCAAATTTTTATTCCTTAAAAATACATCTGAATGTAAAGATGTTATTTGATTCGATTCCAAAATAATTATCTCAAGGGATGGAAGTTCGTCGAAAATTCCAATCGGTAACTGTTCGATTTTGTTCATCATCAAATTAAGTAATTTCAAATCGGGCAATCCCTGAAATGCATTCACGTCCAAGCTTCTAATATCACCTTTAGTTACAATCAAAGTATCCAATTTTGGTGCCCATTCAAAGGCTCCAGCCGGTATCTCCTTAAGTTGATTACCATCCATTTCGAACCCATTCAAATTAGTATTTTTCGTGTAGACTTTTCTATGTGGAAATTGGGAAAAATTACAATTTCTCACTTCAATTGTACGTGAATCTAAATAGCCATCAATCAAATCGCCAACATTATACAATCCATCACAATCAACTTGTTGGCGATTATGTCCGTTTGCTTCGATTTTTTGAATATAGGATGTTCTGTGAAAGTTATCCTGCGCCCACGATGATGAAAATGTAACCAACAATATCACAACGAATAGTATTGAACCGAAAATGGTCACTTTGAAAAACATTTCGAACAATTTTACCGACTAATAATAATGCACTGAAGATATTTTCAGAAATCTTCAACTATTTATACCTCATTCTTATCGTAGTAACCTTTACGATTGATTCAATGCCCCTTAAAGATATTTTGTATAATTAAAAATTTCGACAACTTTTAATACAAAATAAATTGTTTTCAATACAAATTATTATTCTTATCAATCTAGTAAATATTCTTTAAAGAAATAATATTATTAAAATGCAGTTAATTGGTCGAAGACCCTTTATAGTCGGAGATCTTTTTATAGCCGATGACCTTTATTTATGAGATTATTGGCCTTTCATAAAAAAAAACAAAATTTAACATGCGACTATGCATTTTTAACATAGCTCATCGTTATTTTGTTAATTATCATTGTTTCATTAATTATTTTTTTCTTTATAATTGACTTGATAAATGCATTGAAAGGAAATTAAACAAACCAAAATCGAAATGCGCAAGAAAAAATGTTTTATTTTTTTAAAGATAAAAATGTCAGTTAAATAAGAAATAATAAAAAAACATAAAATTTAAAAATTTATTGTAAAAACGAATATTTTTAGTTTGGAACACTAACGCCATCTGGATACGAAAAATTTGACCATTTAAATAGGATCAATTTTATGTGTCGGCAAATGTGGTCTCACGGTCGTGGTGCTACATAATGACCTCAGGCTCTTGTCTCAGAGACCTTATAATTAAAAAAAAAGTTAATTTTTTTTATAAGAGGAAACTCCACCGAGAATAGTTTAAATTCAAAGATATAAGCCTGTACTGATCTTGTTCAGGGTCGAACAAAAATCTTTTTTCGAGTATAATCAGCCTTGCATAGCTTTTCCGTCATTTTTTAAAATAAAAATATGTTGTAGGTACTTTGCCATTTATGAATAGAATTCAATATTGGGCAAATATCTAGAATGCTAAGATTTTCTAGTTTACATATATCGATCCTTTTTACATAATTGTTGTTCGATAAGATTTTTGCATAATTGTTGCTTTATTTCACAGATGGCGCGTTAATAAAGCTTATCTTTCGCATAGCCTTATAAGATGAAGTCCAACGGCGTTCAATCATATAATCTTGGTGGCCAAATGGCATTACCTCTTCGCAAAATTAGACCTCCATCAAATTTGATTTTCAATAAATCGATTGTCTCTTGGTTAGTAGTAATACGTAGCGCCATCCTGTTGAAACCACAAGTCGTCGACATTCATGTTATCAAAAATAAGCCATAAAAAATTAGTTACCACAACGCTGTAGTGGACTCCATTAACGGTTACTGTAGCCCTATCTAAATTTAAAAAAAATACTAATCAATGATGTCTCCGATCTATAAAGCACACCATACGGGAGATACGGGATGAATGTAATTGTCCTTCAATAATTGCTCTTGGATTTTAAGATGCCCCAATGCAAACATTTTGCTTATCCGCATAGCCGTCTAAGTAGATATGAGCTTCGTACGAGAAAATATTTTTTTCTGAAAAAAAACGGCACCACGCTCAATGATCCAATCAGGAAAGTTTCAACGTAGAAAATGGTCTGATGACTTTAATTCTTGCACCAATTCGACCTTATAAGGCTTAAAAGCCGAATGCTAGTGCAAAATTCGCCACGTGGTCGTTGTTGGTTTGTTTTTTTATACGCGGGTAGGGGAAAATGTTCTAAAGTCGCTGTAGAGATACCGATCCCTACAGTATGTGGAGTTTTTCTTTCATTGTATGATTCTCAATGGGACCTCTACCAGGTATTACTTCATAGGGAGTAGACTAACATTAAGTCTATTTTCTTATTTAGGTTGCAGACTGCCCTCTTGTCATGCTTTCTTCCTGGCTGAGCTCCTTTATTACTCTAGCACGCCTGCTATATTATCATTGGTAATTATGTGCATTTGGGACAGCAGTTCACCGATTATTTCTTCTAACTCATATACCTTTTTCCGCTAAAGCGTAGATAACCAACTTCCAGCTTAAATTAATGCGATATGAAAATTAGGGCATATCGCATTCAACTTCCACCTTAAATTAATATAGATATGCCCTGAAGCAGCCATGTCCTATCAGAAATTGGGTTATATAGTGGTGCCATTTCTACAAGGCCTCTTCCGTGCCACGTGGCTATGTCCGGAATCACTTGATGTATTTAGCTTCCTTTAATTGTTAAATTCCTTATATAATCCATCGCCTCCTTCCTCCTGAAGGTGAGGCGATGGATTATATTAAGCTGCCGTCGATTATATATTGTGAGTGTTTCATACGCCAAAAGCTTGATTGGAGGCTTGTTACCGATTACACAGGCAGCGCCATACAACACAATACAGAATACTCCTAAGACTCGAAGTGCGCTTTGACGATATACCGCCATCACCTGGCGATTGTACGTTTCAGTTTTCATAGCTTCTATCTTGATATGTGTTGTGTAGAATATCACTGATAACTGTGAAAAGAAGCTTTCGTCGGCTCTGTTTGGGCCCTATGATGTTCGCCAAAGCTAAACCTGCCATCTACCTGAACTCCCAGGTATCGCACTCACCGATGATGAGAGTTATTATCTCCTTTACTTCCCTACTTGCTATTAATACTATCTTGGTTTTTTGATCAGCAAGTTCCAGGCTGGTTTTTGTAGACAGGCCCAATTGTTAATAATAATAAACCGTCCCGCTGAACGGCCTATATGAGCACATGTGGTTGTTAGTATGTTTTGTACTAAACCAGTAGACTCAAGACAGTCAATTTAAACGCTAAAAAAACAGAAGCTGGTAGACCTTCAACGATCTTTTGCTATACTGAATCACTATTTAAAGGAAAAACTTTTTTTTTATCACTTTCAATTAGACGTTCCAAAATATTGTCAAACCAAATGTAACAACAACAAAATAAGAATTTCACCCTGTTAGAGATCTAAAAAAAATGAAGAGGTCTTAAGACTTGAGGTCTTAAGTTACAATTGATCTAATCACATAAATTAGAAATTCCGACTTCACTATTTAAATTTGTATAATATTAACAATCTACACCTATATCGGCCTTATTTGAGGTCCAAAAAAATGCAGACTTCGCTGTTAGAATAATGAGAAAAATTTACATCTAGGATAATTTATATCAAAGGCCTATATATATATACCAAGTCCGTTTGGGGTCCAAATCTTTTTAAATTTTACTGTCTGGCATAGATTAAATTTCAAATTTTATCCTTCTTATAATACACAGTTATGAGTGCACAAAATTTTGATCGCATCTCGGTTGTCCCTGAAATATATAAATTTTGATCACACCTCGTTCGGATCCAAAAAATATTCGACATTCGTTGCTTGGGTATCAGGAGTGACTCTAGAGGAGCCATTGTATTCGTGAAGGTATCATTGGTCCCTATTTCTTTAAAAATGAAGAAGGAGAGACCATCACCTTCAATTCTGAGTACTAGGACCGTATAATAACCGAATTTTCTTAGCCTAAATTAAAAGATTTTAGTCTAAACCACATGTTATTTCAAAACTTCCCCGACACAAGACACAAATACGACATATTCTGGTTTTATTGCACGAAAAGTTCCTAGGACATATAATTTAGCGATTTGTGGACGTCAATTAGACTTCAAGATCGTGCGATTTGACGCCGTTGAACTTTTTATTACAAGGTTTATGCAGGCAATTCTCAAACTTAAATGCTTTTAAAAACCAACATCTATCATGTAATAACCTAATTACACTAAAACATATACGTTATCTAAAGTGACATACACTTTAGATAACGTATATGTTTTAGTGTAATCATTCAACAAGTACTTAGCCTCACCACCCGATGAAACTACTGCCACAAAAGAAATTTACCATCGTGCATACATTCTTTCAGTAGCCTACTGTCAAAGTTTCAGTCGATTCCCTTCATTAGTTTTGTTTTGTGAGCCTTTGAAAGCGAGCGTGTCGATCGGTTGCACAAAAATGGAGAAAGAACAATATCGTTCGGTGATTAGATTCTTGTTTTTGGAAGGGAAAACGCGCAGCGAAATCAAAGATCGCTTGGATGCTGTGTATGGTGACTCTTCTCCTTCGATGGCGACCGTCAAGAATTGGTTCAACGAGTTTGTTCGTGCCGCACGTCGGTTTTTGATGAGCCACGCCCAGGTGCGCCGAAAATGGCTGCTACGGAGGAAAACGTTAAAAAAGTCCACGATCTCGTGTTGGCAGACCGTCGATTGAAGGTTCACGAGATAGCTGAGACTGTGGGCATCGCAGTAGGAACGGTGCATCATATTCTACACGAAGAATTGGGCATGAGAAATCTGTCGGCGCGATGAGTGCCGCGTTTGCTCACACCGGAAAACAAGCGCAACCGTGAAACCACATCGGCGACGTGTTTGGCGCTGTTTCAGCGCAATCCAGCGGAGTTCTTGCGTCGTTTCGTGACCGTCGACGAAACATGGATTCACTGGTACACACCAGAGACCAAGGAACAGTCGAAACAGTGGACTTCACCCGGCGAACGTGGTCCGAAGAAGGCGAAGACTGTTCGATCGACCGAAAAGGTGATGGCCACCGTTTTCTGGGATTCACAAGGTGTGATCCACATCGATTACCTCGAGAAGGGTAAAACAATCACGGGGCGCTACTATGCTGACTTATTGGGCCGATTTGACATCGAATTGAAGAAAAAGCGGCCCAGCTTTGCGAAGAAAAAAGTGCTGTTCCACCACGACAACGCGCCGGCTCACACCTCCGCCGTCGACATGGCCAAATTGGTCGAATTGCACTATGAATTGCTGCCCCATCCACCGTACTCTCCAGATTTGGCCCCCTGCGACTACTTTTTGTTTCCAAACCTGAAAAACTCACTCGCCGGGAATAGATTTGGGTCGAATGAGGAGGTCATCGTCGCCACGGAGGCCTATTTTGCTTCCCTCGAGAAAATGTATTTTTTGGGCGGGTTAAAAAAGTTAGAGCATCGCTGGGCCAAGTGTATCGAGCTTGAAGGAGATTATGTGGAAAAATAAATTGCCACCTTTCCAAAATTTCCGTTTTTCTTTTGTAGGCTAAGTACTTGTTGAATGACCCTCGTATGCATAATTTTAGGTTTGCCATTGGATATTACGAGAATCATGGCACAAGTGACTGTCTGGTGTGTCATTTGGTCTGAAAGTATCATTGACCGTTATTTTTTTTAATAATGAAAACGAAGAGACTGTTTCCATCAATTCTGAATGCTGTGGCCGTATGATAACCGACTGGCCTGCAAGCTACACAACCTGATAAAATTTGATTTTATTAGACAAAAGTTCCTAGGACGTATAACTTAGAGAATTGCGGACGTCAATTAGACTTCAATATCATGCGATTTGACGCCGTTGGACTTTTTATTATAACGTATATGCAGGCAGTTCTCAAACTTAAATGCTTTTAAAAAAACCAACATCTGTCATGTAATAACCTAATTACAGCTCAAAATGTATTTTTAAGATTTTCGTATTCCATCTGTTATTACGTAATAGCCAAAATAGATGAAGAAAAAAAATTGGAAGAAAACTGAGTTTCTAAGTCAAAATAATATAACACGTTCAGTAATTGAAAAACATTTTCTTTTTTCAATCCAAAATTAAGTTAAATAACGATTTATTCTTACACAAATTATAACAGCACTTTCACTCGCATATAACAAATTAATTGAAAATAGATTTTTTTTAATTTATAAATTGCACAAATCTATGGAATCTCTTAAATTACTACGATCGTATAGGTAAACATTTTTTCGAATGCTGTATTCAAGAATCTGCTCCATAAAAAAACATTCCCAAGGATTTTCTCCTAATGCTAGTGTCGTCAAATTGGCAGCGTACTTTTCCAATTCGAACATGTCCAAAGTGGTTAAATTATTTTTCCTCAAATCCAATTCACGTAAACTCTTCATATTTTGAATGATACTAACTGGAAAATAGTTCAATTCATTTTCTGCCAAACTCAGTCCGATTAGATTGTTTGTGTCAGCAAACAGTTTTTCTTCAAAATAAAACAATCTAACCTTGTTTAAACGCAATCGCGTCAAATGTTTCATGTTTGAGAATAAATCGTTGTCCAAATGCTCAATTGGGTTATCTGATAGGTCAATAGATTTGACATTGACTGCTTCTTTTAATACGCAGAAATCAGTAATGTAGTTCGCACTGAAATCTAATTTTTCCGATCTGCTAAAATTTTGAATATAGAAATCGATCAATCCATTTTCCTTAACTTCAAGATTAGTTACATATCCGTTAATATGCAATTCCTTGAGAGCACATCTCTCAGCCCTTAAATGGGTTAGACTGTTTGTGAACAGTTCAGTGATGGGATTCATGGTCACATCTAAAGATCCTAAGTTTCTGAATTGTAGGAAAAAGTCTTTTTCAAAATGACTAATACGGTTTTTCCTTAAATTAATAGCTTTTAGGTTCCTGTTGTATTTGAAGATATCCATATGTAATGTTGTAAGAAAATTGGAATTCAATTCGATACTCTCCAAACTGGTTAGGCTATCGAATACACCTACCGGTAACTCTTCTATTTTATTATATCCCAAACTAAGCACTTCCAATCTGGTCAGTCCTTCAAACGTTTTCTCATTTAACGATCGAATTCCACTATTGAGCAATCTTAACATTTGCATATTCGGGACCCATGCAAATGCACCTTCGTACACATTACCAAACTTATTACCTTCCAATTTAATTGACACCATGTTCAAATTTTTCGGAATATCCATTGTGGGTGGTAAATCGTTGAAACTGCAAAATTGCGTAAACAAAACTGTTGCATTTGGATAGGCCTTAGCCAACTCAACTATATCACTCCATTCCGAACATGATATCTCAATTGGTGATTTATCTGAAGTCTGTATCACTTTGACATATCCTCCGGCATAGCAGAGCATATTCTGCCCATACAACAATATAACCGCTACCGAAACCGTCAATAAATTTAGTAACATCTTCACACTTATTATTATTGGAACTAAATAACCGTCTTGATAACCACTGAAACGTTCTATTTATGAGCACATTTATTTATACACAAATGTTCAATGAAACATTCATAATTATATTTTTAAATATAAAAACAATTATTTTAAACGCAATAAAGTAAGTTTAAATAATAATAATAATAATAAAAAAACAAAATCAATTGCTTCATGTTATCAAGAATATTATAATTCAGAATTTCTATTTTATATCAAATGGTTTTTTTTTAAGTCTACCACAATTTTTTTCTTCTATATTTATTTTCCCCTTTTTTTTGTTAAATTAAACTACAATTGATAAGAATTTGATTATAGAAACCAAATTGAAACGTTTTTTTTTTAATTGATTATGAAAATATAAGATTTTTAATCATATTTAACCTAATTTTCATTGAATATTTTTCATTTGACTATCAAACTTTGGCATTGAAAATTAATGATAGTATGCGGCCAAAGAAAACTTGTCTAGATCAGATCAATTTTGGAAGCTTTCAAATCCTGTCGATTCAGTTTCAAAGATAAAAAAAAGTTTATGCATAACCATTTTTGGGCAGTTTAATTTTCAAATACCAAAAATTAATGAACGAATCCAAATAATTTAAAATTTTTTGTCTGAAATAATTCACATTTAAATATCTGCACTTAATCATAGACAAGGAAATTTACTTGGAAATAAATTTGAAAAAAAGAATAGAACAATTTCTACTCTGAAGACCGGATAGCTTCTATTGGGTTGTCCGCTCTGATCCAATACGATTTTCTTATAGTGCGTTAATATTTTGTCCAAACTGATCCAATACCTTCACCTTTTTTCTGGCAGTAGCATGATTCTACGCTCATAAAATTTTTGTTCTTTGTTGGCAAAAAACTGATCCAAGTGATTTTTACCTCCTTGAATTTGAATTACGAGGGTCATTCAACAAGTACTTAGCCTACAAAAGAAAAACGAAAATTTTGGAAAGGTGGCAATTTATTTTTCCACATAATCTCCTTCAAGCTCGATACACTTGGCCCAGCGATGCTCTAACTTTTTTAACCCGTCCAAAAGATACATTTTCTCGAGGAAAGCAAAATAGGCCTCCGTGGCGACGATGACCTCCTCATTCGATCCAAATCTATTACCGGCGAGTGATTTTTTCAGGTTTGGAAACAAAAAGTAGTCACAGGGAGCCAAATCAGGAGAGTACGGTTGATGGGGCAGCAATTCGTAGCGCAATTCGACCAATTTGGCCATGGCGACGGCGGAGGTGTGAGCCGGCGCGTTGTCGTGGTGGAACAGCACTTTTTTCTTCGCAAAGCGGGGCCGCTTTTTCTTCAATTCGACGTCAAATCGGCCCAATAAGTCAGCATAGTAGCGCCCCGTGATTGTTTTACCCTTTTCGAGGTAATCGATGTGAATCACACCTTGTGAATCCCAGAAAACGGTGGCTATCACCTTTCCGGCCGATCGAACAGTCTTCGCCTTCTTCGGAGCACGTTCGCCGGGTGAAGTCCACTGTTTCGACTGTTCCTTGGTCTCTGGTGTGTACCAGTGAATCCATGTTTCGTCGACGATCACGAAACGACGCAAGAACTCCGCTGGATTGCGCTGAAACAGCGCCAAACACATCGCCGATGTGGTTTCACGGTTGCGCTTGTTTTCCGGTGTGAGCAAACGCGGCACTCATCGCGCCGACAGATTTCTCATGCCCAATTCTTCGTGTAGAATATGATGCACCGTTCCTACTGCGATGCCCACAGTCTCAGCTATCTCGTGGACCTTCAATCGACGGTCTGCCAACACGAGATCGTGGACTTTTTTAACGTTTTCCTCCGTAGCAGCCGTTTTCGGGGCAACTGGGCGTGGCTCATCAAAAACCGACGTGCGGCCACGAACAAACTCGTTGAACCAATTCTTGACGGTCGCCATCGAAGGAGAAGAGTCACCATACACGGCATCCAAGCGATCTTTGATTTCGCTTCGCGTTTTTCCTTCCAAAAACAAGAATCTAATCACCGAACGATATTGTTTTTTTTCCATTTTTGTGCAACCGACCGACACGCTCGCTTTCAAAGGCTCGCAAAACAAAACTAATGAAGGGAATCGACTGAAACTTTGACAGTAGGCTACTAAAAGAATGTACTGCACGATGGTATTTCTGAATGTACTGCACGAATTGCTTCGAACGGAAGACGAAAAAAACGTTTTACCGTCTAAAATTTTTTGTAGAGATCGGAACAAATGATAATCGGAAGGTGCCAGGTCTACAGAGTGTGGTGGGTGTGGCAGTATATCCCATCCAAGCTCTAAAAGCTTTTGCCGAGTGGTCAATTGTCCAACTGATGACAGTACACTTCAGAATTGATCGTTGTGTTACTTGGTAGAAGCTCAAAATAAACGATTCCTTTGAAATCCCACCAAACAGATAGCATAACCTTTTTTAATTAATATTGGCTTTCGAAGTGCTTTGAGCCGGATTATCTTTTCTACTCCAAGATCTTTTGCACTTAACATTGTTGTAGACAACCAATTTTTCGTCCCTAGTGATGATACGCTTAAAAAATGAATCATTTTCTTGGTGTTTGAGAAGCAAATCACAAACGTCAATGCGACGGTACAAAAGATGAGGAACCCATATGTCGAGCTTTGAGATAAAACCTAGTCGTTTCAAATGATCATGAACGGTCGTATTCGATAAATTTAATCTCTCAGCGATCTCACAAGTTCTTATTTGCCGTTTTGCGTCAATTAATGCATTTATTGTGTCTCCATCAGCTTCAAATTGCCTACCAGAACGTGGTGCATCTTCGAGATCAAAATTAATTTTGTGAGCGGCGCTCAAAAAAAAGTGGGCGGCGCGAACTTAACACACCTTCTCCATACACATTGGATAATTTTTTTCTTGCTTGAACAGCAATTTTTATCTTTTCTATAGTAAAAAAGTAAAATATGCCGAAAATGCTGTTTTTCACTTTCCAATATTTAAAAGGGTATCAACCAAAAACTACTGTGCAGAATCAATCGAATTTTTAACCAGCAAGCTTTGCTATATCAGCTGTCAAAATACATATGATTATGCGGCTTAAGTGTGAAATTGGTTGTGAAAAAATATAATAAGTCCTCTGTTGGGAAAAAACGTAGTTACTTCCCGTAATATAGTTTGTACTTATTATTGTAGACAGATACGGCTAATAGACTGACAAATAACGTTCACGATGAATAAATTCTATATTAAACAGGTATTTTTAGTAAAAATTGGGCACCTTAGGTATATGGAAATTTTCCTGATACTTTTAACAGATTCTCCAAACTTTCCTTTTACATTCGCTCGATATTTGCTCCTGTAAAGTAAGTTTAAATGTTAGAAACTTAACCGCATCTACTCTAAAAGAACTCCATTGATGATTGGCAAGGAAAATTTTCCAATTAGGGTACACTAATGCAGTGGAAATGTACACCGTGGAACCATTAAACTATTATAGCTACCAGGAGTACAAGCTTAAATCCGCTTGTGGTCATAGATGGCTTGAGTGAGTGTATTAAGCTACCATGGGCACGCCATACTTTTTTTTATGAGTTTGACATCTGTCAACATTAATCAGTGCACATTGTCAGCAACTTCGTATAACAACACACATTTTTTCCTTTACCAGAAAAAGAGCATATGCGGGAAGCTCTGCTTTTCTGCTTCAATTTGAAGACATCGGATCGCATCGAATGCTTATGGAGGCCTATGGTGACAGTGCTTTATCGGAAATAACGTGCCGACATTGGTTTCGTCGGTCCAAAGACGGCAACTTTGACTTGTGGGACAAGAAGCGTGAAAATCGGCCTAGGAAGGTTGAGGACCATCAATTGCAGACTCTTTTGGACGAAGACAATACTCAATCGCAAAAAATGCTCGCGGAGCAATTAAGTGTTACTCAACCAGCTATTTCCATGCGTCTGCGTGTCATGGGGAAGATTGAAAAGATCGGAAAATGGGTGCCGCATGAATTGAACGATAGGTGGATGGAGCAACGCCAAAACACATGTGAAATCTTGCTCGCCAGACAAAAAAGAAAGTCGTTCCTGTATCGGATTTTGACAGGCGATGAAAAGTGGATATTTTTCGAGAATCCTAAACGCAAGAAATCCTGGGTTGATTGCGGCCAACCATCAACATATTCCCCAAGACCAAATTGCTTCGAACGGAAGATGATGCAGTGCGTTTGGTGGAATCAGCACGGTATCGTTTACTATGAGATGTTGAAACCTGGTGAAACTGTCAATGGCCACCGCTACCACCGATAACTGATCAAATTGCACCGTGCTCTGCGTGAACAAAGGACGGATTATCAACAAAGACATGACAAGCTGATTTTCCTCCACGACAACGCACCATCGCACACGTCAAAAATGGTCCCAAACTACTTGGAGACACTCAACTGGGAGGTGCTACCCCACCCCGCTTATTCACCAGACCTGGCCCCTTCCGCCTACCTCCTGTTTTCGTCGATGGGCCACGCGCTCGCTGAGTAGCACTTCGATTCTTACGAAGACGTCCGAAAATGGCTTAATGAATGGTTTGCCTCGAAAGAGAAGGAATTTTTTTGGCGTTGTATCCATAAATTGTCCGAGAGATGAGAAAAATGTGTAGCTAGCGAGGGTAAGTACTTTGCATAAATTTGTTTTTGCTTTCTAAACAGCGGATTTAAGCGTATACACCTGGTAAGTCTCAACTTTGCTTCTATTGTACTCTAGCTTTTCCCACTTTTATGTCTCCCCAAATCCTCGATGACCTGAATAAGGATATAACCGGTAGCATCGAAATTATGACGTATCGAATTCACGTTGGTATTAGTAACGAAAAGTAAAGAGAAGTAAACCAATATTAACACAAAAATTACTAACCAGTAGCCAAACAGAGTGAAAAAATGTGTGCTCGAAAAAACAAAGAACAGAATTAAGTACTATTATTATCAACATTTCTATATGGGATCGTGTATGAACAAATATAAATGATTTGATGGCCATCGATGGCGGTAATGTTGAGTTGCCCGCATCAAAACTATAACGACAATATCGATTCGATTCAGCCTTCCATTACCAGTTCTCGACAACTGAAAAACTATGCCTACGATAACAGAAGCCAACTCGAGGCAACTGCACTGGAGTCCGAGATAACTGAGCCAAAAACGTGACGCCGAATTCTATCTAGCCAGACAGTTGAATCAGTTTTTTTTCCTCCTCGCCGTTTTGATTAATACTCATTAGGTTGTATTCCTCCTGCTCCTCTCTAGAAACTTTAGACTAGATCTCAGTGATTTACATGAACCACCTTTTATTTGAGGTCTGAAAATGGTTAGCTTTCTTATTTGAGGTCCAAAAATCGTTATCTTTCTCATTTGAGGTCCGAAAATGAGGTAAGCTTTGCTATCTAACACAGATCCATTCAAAAGTTTTAATAATTCTAGTGATCAAACTAGATAAAGAATATAAACTACCTAAATGATATATGCAATTTAAATGCAAATGAAGAGTATACAGGGGTAGTTAACCGTTTTGATTGTTTGTTAGAAAGAAATAAAAATTTCGCCCACTCATCCATCCCGATAGTTTTCATAATGAAACTCCAGTTATCCGCTCATTAGACAAAGCCAGTCTGGTCGCGATAAATTTTCCCGTTGGTCCAGATGGTATAACCCCCATAAAATGTGCTCGTCCAGATGGTATATCCCCCATAGTTCGGAAGAGATGTTCTTCTACACTGGCAAAACCACTGCGTAAGCTTTCCTCCACCTATCCTTTTCTTCTGGAATTTTTCCGAATAGATGAAAAATCGCATTCGTTCAACCAATTCCCAAAAAAAGTAAGTCCTCTTCCCTCTCCAGAATCTTACCGACCCATTGCACCCACACTGCTAAACTATCAGCTAATGGAATATCTTGAATCAAGTTAACTCCTCAGTGACCGCCAATATGGTTTTCGTAGTCATAGATCCACTGGTGATTTGATGGTATATATAGCCGAAAATTGGAGCCAGACTCTTTATTTTTCTGGAGATAGTACGATTATTACTACTAAAGGCATTTGATAGAGTAGCACTAATACTTTCCGTCGAAAATTCATATATATGGTATCGACGATTGCCTCCTCGGATGGCATAGAAGCTACCTTCCAAACAGTTCAACACAAGTTATTTTGGATGGCTTCAAATCTGTAATATTGACTGAAGGGATTAGATTCGAGCCGCTCTGATCTAATCCATATCCAATTCACTTGGTAAACCAGTTCTTGAGATTTCAGATTTAGATTGGGAGAATTTCGAAAGCACGTTGGGGCAAGACAGGCTCTTTTCTTCAGCGTATGTTGCAAAGAAGATGTTAGAATAGATTGGAATATCTTTTATTGTAGATGATATAATAGAACTAAGTATTATTCCATGTGGAACACCAGAGACTATCGCAAAGATAGTCGAGAGCTCACTAGATTCATATTCTTAGAATTGCTGCTTTTAAAGGGAAACGGGTGGAACCTATTTCCGCAGTCAAACTTTTTGGTCAAAAGCTTGATTTCTGTCTGAAAACACACCGGGACAATCTATTTCCATTGTAATACGGATGCAATGAATTCGACGACTCGGTAACACTGGTGGGTAGTAGAGAGTTTGGAACTAAAACCAAATTGATTCTTGTGAATTAAATGGTAGGATTCGTTTAGGAAATATACGCGACGGAGGTATATGTTTTCAAAGATTTTTTGGCATGATGGAAAGAGGACTTATGAATCTCTTAAAAATGACAAAGCTCAGAAATATTTTTTTATAAATGCAAGTTTTCAGAATATTGGTGGTGATCAAATCAGAGGCGGGAACCTTTATTTTTGGGAAGGAATTTGATGATATCGACTACTTCAGAAGAAGTAATTGATTTTGTGGGAAGACTTTTTGGTAGGGAAAGACTCTTAAGTTAGTTCTGTTTCCATTTTATCGAAATGTTTTCTCATGTGAAGTCAATATTTTAACAAGATTTCCAGCAGCAAATGCTTCGGCTTTGCTTTTGTTATTTTGATTCAGGCTCCATTTCTTTTCATAAGGAGTGTTTTGTTTTCTTTTTAGATTAAAGTTGTCTGATAGCTCTTCTTAATGTCGTAGTTCTTGTGAATAATAGAGTGTTATTTCTAAAGCATCCTACATGCAGTTGATTTTATATTGTAGATTATTCATTTTTTGCTTATCGCAGGGTATTCTTTCTGATTTTTTCGAAATTTCGTATTTTTGTTTTCATGTAGAAGAATTTTTTGGTATTATATAATATTCCTTATATTTTATGGGAAGTGTATTTATTTATATAAAGAACAAAGATCAATAATGATATATTGCCCATATTGCTGGATAATCTTTTGCCATCTTTCAGTGAGCTTCATAATTCCTCGTTCCTAGAAGGACCTATCTTTATCGGCGAAAAACTGAACAAGCTTCTGATTTACAGTCTCATCTGAATTGATTGTGATGCCATGCAAGGAGTTTTGAAGAGAGCAAAGCAAATGAAAGTTTGACGGCGCAAAGTTAGACGAGTATGATGGGTATGGCAACACATCCCATCCAAGCTCCAATATTTTTTGATAAATGATCGAATGACAACGCGTGATGGCACTTAACTCCTTTACGATTAACGAGCTCCGGACATTTCTGGATGATGGATTCGTTCAAACTGTGCAATAGTCGAAGTACACTTCTGAATTGATTGTTCGGTTCCTTGGTATAAGCTCAAAAAACGTGGTAGCTTTAAAATCCTACCATACAGAGAGCATAATCATCCTATGATAAATGTCCTATTTCGATATCGTTTGCATCGGATCATCACATCGACATCAAGACCATTTACACGTCACTTTGTTGTGTAAAATCCACTTCTTATTACCTTTCGCTTCAATAAAAATTCGTTTTCCTCACGTTTAATGAACATGTCGCAGATAGTTATACATGTAATCAAATGAACTTTTTTGAGTGCATGAGGAACCCAAATATAAATCTGGCTTATGTATCCCAGCTTCTTCAGGTGATCATGAATGGTTCAATCATGAGTGTTCAATGTTTGATTTTGCCGTCAAAATCTCGGTTAGCCCTCCTGACCGAACATCATGAGTGTTCAAACGCTGGTTTGATTTTGCCGTCAAAATCTCGGTTAGCCCTCCTGAAAATGACACTTTTTCAAGTCAAAAATAACCAGCACCAAATTTCGTGAACTTTCGTTGGTACTGATATTCTTGTAGAGCATTGTCACTGTTAACTTTACGCAACTTTTCACAAGCTTGATGCGCGTTCTTGCCTTTACGGAAATAAAACAATAAAATATGGCGAAAATTCAAAGTTTGGTTAAACTTGTAAAATCCGTAAAAAATAAACAAAATGGTTTAATTTTATTTTAAAAATAAAGCTGGAACATTGAATTGTTAAATGACATAACAATAATAAATTTATTAAAAATAGCGAATAGCTCTGTTACTTTCAAAAATAAACAAACAAACGCCATCTGTTATGAAAGTGCATAATGACATTTCCAACAGCTCAATATAAACGTAAAATTCGTAATTTTTGTCGTACCTCTTAATTTTTATAAATATTTGATCTGACAATATTCTAGTCAATCCGTCCATTTATTAGTCTTGAAATAATGACTTTAATTAAATTGGAAGATTTGTGCAGTTGTTGATACAATTTTGATGTCCACAAAAGAAATTATATTCATTGTCAGTACAGTAAAAAATGTTCTCTTATCAAAATAACAAAATTATACTTTTCAGATCATCTTACTTATTTCTTATATAATTTTCAAAAAGAAAAAGCTTTCCACTCTCAGCATATATGATATATTCAGACAAATTTAAGGAAAGTTCATTGTCAAAAGTTCAAAATATCAAATTTGATAATTTATTTGGCAAAACATTACAGCCAAAATTTACTGTTTGTGCTATAATTAAAAGTTATTATTTTTAAAAAATTGCGATAATCCATTAAATTTATTCTTGATGTATTATTTAATCATAAAAATTATCTGTACATATTTTCTAGTTTGAGGTTTTCTTTAAGGTCATGCCTAATCTGTCTAAGTAATGAAATGTTGTCTTTTCGGAAATATTATTGTTTAGAATAACTGAAAATTATTCATTACGAATAACTCTGCGGATTTTACTAATATTTTCAAATTTATAATTTCTAGAGTTTGAAACCTGGGCTTACTCAAGAAACTGAAATTTAATTTCCAACCACCAATTTCAGAGAGCTCCGAACACTCCACTATCTAGCAGTGTCATCAAGTTGTCGATATCATTACATGTTCTTTAGAAAGAAAAGCGTACTGTCCCGGGGTATTTCTTGATATAAGTAAAGTTTTTGATAGAGTTTGGCACCTGGGCTTACTCTGGAAAATCAAAATGATCCTTCTTGCTACCCATTTCCTATCCTAAGATCATTACTTTCCAACCGACACTCCCAAGTAAACGAATCCAACGAACTCTTTAAAATCTCTCCGATATTGGCTGGTGTTCCACAGAGTAGTTTATTTGGGCCCATCCTCTACAACATTTGTACATGTGATGATACGACCTGCCGATATGTTAATCTATCCCAATACCTTCTTTACTACGTGGGCTACTATATATATTTCTGGCCTAATAATGAAAATGCGAATATTTTCAACGAAAAAGGTTTTATTGTTTTTCAAAATATTCTCCATCAAGATTTATACACTTTTGCATGCGCTCAAACCAATTTTCGAAGCACTTTTTCCACTCCGATTGAGACACCTCCAAAACATGGTTTTTGAATGCTTCAACAGCATCTTCTGGCGACGAAAATCGTTGACCACGCATTTTTTTCTTGATGTGTGGGAATAAAAAGAAGTCATTGGGTGCCAAGTCAGGGCTGTACGGGAGATGACCCATCAATTCGACGTTTTGTCCGGTCAAAAAGGCGCTGGTTTGAGCCGATGTGTGAGAGCTCGCATTGTCATGGTGCACAATGATTCGACTTCTCTTGTTCGTTTTTCGAATTTCTCCGAAGACTTCAGGCAAACAAATGGTGGTGTACCACTCAGAATTGACCGTCCTACGTTGCACAAGCGGAACAGTCGCCACATGACCAGTTTTGCCAAAGAAACAAGCGACCATTTGCTTCGAAGTGCTTCTTCCACGAACAACTTTCGTTGGATTTGACTCGTCTTGGAAGACCCACACGGTCGATTGCTGTTTTGTTTCGGGCTCATACGCATAGATCCATGATTCGTCACCTGTGACGATCTTATAAACGTCTTTTGAAGCACCGCGATCGTATTTTTTCAGCATTTCTTTACACCAATCCACACGAGCCTTTTTTTGAGCGATTGTCAAATTGTGCGGGATCCAACGAGAACAAACCTTTTTTACGGCCAGGTGTTCATGCAATATCGAATGTATGCTGGTGGGAGAAATGCCTAGGCATGCCTCTATCTCACGGTATGTCACATGACGGTCTTGCATTATCAGTTCACGTACGGCATCGATGTTTTCTGGAACAACGGCTGTTTTTGGACGACCTTCACGGAATTCGTCTTTGAGCGAGCGTCGGCCACGATTGAATTCGTTGTACCAGTTTTTCACAGTGCTATAGGATGGTGCTTCATAGCCATACAAAGATTTAAGTTCATCGATGCACTCTTGTCGTGATAATCCACGTCGAAAGTTGTGAAAAATGATCGCACGAAAATGTTCACGAGTTAATTCCATTTTTTTGCCAAATTGATTTTTTCAAGTCACTGTAAACAACACAAATGATAGTCGTACGTCAAAACGTTCTGAGTACGTTTATGCTAAAAAATGTCAAACTTTCCAATGGAAATGTCAGATCGCACCTGGCAACACTTAGTGTTGCCTAGGCCAGAAATATATATAGTAGCCTACGTACATACACGCTGATGATACGACCTGCCTTGCATCTAGCGAAAATACCTAACATGTTTTCGAAATTCTCTAAACCCAAATCCAGACCCTCCAGAGCTGGTTTACCAGAAGAAGAATAAAAATTAATGAACGTACATCTACCCACTTTGTACTCTACACTGTGAACTATGTCCTCCCATAGACCTTAATTGCCGCAAAATACCACAACACACCGATGTTCAGTACCTAGGACTGAATTTTGTGAAACGCTTTACATGAACCCACATACAAGTGTACATTCTATACAATGTCTTACTAAAACCAATATGGACTTATGGACTAGAAATATGGGGTCCTACTAAGCCTTCCAAGTACTGTCGAATCTAATTTCTGCAATCAAAAATACTATTTATAATTGTTAACGCTCCCTTTTATATTCGTAATAACATTATTAATTGTGATCTTGAAGTGCCATTTGTTGTTGATGTGTCTGTGTCTCGTTATAAAAAGTTCCATTCTCGTATCTCCAATCATACTAATCCTCTTTTTCAAGAACTATTCTCCTATTCCTTTGAAAAAAAAACTTGTCAAAGAATTAAGCGTCACTGATCGATTGATTTAGTAAAATACTAAAGCTTAATTGAAATGTACTTATTACTGTGTTAAAGTTGTAACAAATCGTTAAAAATAAAAAAATAAAAAATAATAATAATAATTTCTAAATTTTTTATGGTGAGTCTTTCTTTTTTGGTCATAATTTATTACTAAAAGATTATTCGTTTTGTACTATTTGATCGATATTCATTTCTTATATTGATCAAGATAACATTTGTTTAGTTAAAATTATTTGCCATTTACCAAAACAATATCCCAAGAATGCTAAGAAGAATACGCCGATTAGATGCTAGAGCATAAAGCTTTGGATGCTGATTTCTTGTGAACAACTTTTCATGAGCGATGAGACTTATTTATTGCTCGGCAGATACGTCTAATTATAAGAAAAGACATATATGAGGCTCTGAAAATCCTCAAGCAGTACTATAGAAAAGCCATTTTATCCGCGGTGAGACCGTTACCTTACATTCTGAGCACTTTGGCTGTATGATAACCGATTTTTTTTGCCGGTATCTGGGTCATATAGGGTTTTAAGATGATGGCGCCACAAGCCACACAACATAACAAATTTTTTCTTTATTTTGTAGAAATTTTGCAGGATGGTTAATTACAAGATTTGATGATGTCATTTAGCTTCCAAGATGGTGGGATTTGGTGCCGTTGCCAGTTAACTTCCAAAATGATCGGACTTTTTTAATATAACTGAGCAAAAGATCATCTTAAGATAACTGAGCAGAAGATCAAACTTAAGAGCATCTAATAACCGACGTCCATCAAGATCAGAATGGTCGACTTTTAGCCCAAAATAAAGGGTTTTCGAATAAGAGTGATATGATTTCTTTTCAAAAACAAAACACACTAATTGTTAAGGAAATTCAAATGTTTTTTATTTAATATGAAGTACAATCGATACAATTAAGTTCTGAATAAAACGTCATTCAATGGGCTCCATGACTTCTTTTGCAGGAACGAATTCGATGAACCCAATTTTCGAGCACTTTTTCCACTAAATCAAGTCGTACACATGTCATGAATAGCACGTTCAATATTGACTTCTAAAGCCTGAAGAGAGTCTGGTTTATTACTAAAGACCAATGACTTCAAATAACCCCACAAGAAATAGTCTAATGGTGTTAAATCACAACTTCTTGGAGACCACTCAATGTCACAATTTCTTGAAATAATCGAATCTCCAAACTTTTCTCGCAATAATTCGGTTGTTCCATGTGCTGTATGGCACATAGCCCCGTCTTATTGGAACCAAATGTTGTTAAGATCAACTTCTTCCAATTTCGGCCATAAAAAGTTGGTTATCATCGATCTATACCGCTCTATATTGACAGTAACGGTGTTACCAGCTTCATTTCGAAAGAAGTACGGATCGATGATTCCACCAGACAAAAAACCACACCAAACTGTCAACTTAGGTGAATGTAATGGGTGTTCATGAATAATTTGTGGATTTTCTTCGCACCAGAAGCGACAGTTTTGTTTATTTACCGCACCACTCAGATGAATTTCTTAAAAAAATCGTTATCGTGTTCAAGTTGCTCCAAGACAAAATCAGCAAATTCACGAAGTTTACGGTGGTCCAATGGATTCAGTTCTTGAGTAATAATAATTTTATATGGATGCAAGCCCAAATCCTTTCTCAAAATCTGCCGGGTTGTGGTTTGAAAAAGTCCCAATTCTTGAGAACGTCTTGGAATCGACAAATTGCGGTCTTCAGCATCACTTGCCTGAACAGCAGCAATATTTTCATTACTTCGAGTGGTTCTTTGTCTTATTGGCACTTGAATATTATGTTAAGAAAATGTACACTCGAAATTTTTTACAATTTGACGAAAAGAGAGCACAGTTGGACGATTATTACGACCATAAAATGATAATAAAATTGAATAATTTGTAAACGTTGTTCTTGCGTATATCTCTCCATGATGAAATTGTAAAAAAAATGACAGATCATCACATATTGCAAATGGCGGAAACGTCACTTAGAAACCATATCACTCTTATTGGAAAACCCTATATATAAAAATGTCATCAATAATTATCTCAAAAGAATCGGGTTTGATTGTGTAATATAAAAATAAATATTAATAAAATTAAGGAATTTTTATAAGTTCATCTATTTAATTTTACGTTATCCGAATCACAAATATGATAACAACGCCTAACTTAAATTTATCAATTCTGTGTTCCAACATATTTTGCTAAAAATGTTTGCTTACTTGTAAGCAAAAAAAAAAAATTTTTTTTTTGTTTATAAATTTCGTATCGTCAAAAATTTTCAATAAAAATCCGGTTGGTTATAGAACTGCAGATTTTTTAAATTTATAATAAAACGTTGGGATTTTTTGCAAGACCTTAAAAACACCTCTGCCATAGTATGGAGAGAAATTTAAAATAAGTTTCGTATTATTCCATGTGATAGTAAAAAATTTGTACTAAAAATCAATTTGGTTTTCCTCTCAACTTTGCACAATACTTTTATGTTAAATATTATCTACTTGACACACTTAACTATAAATAAATGAATCCAAACAAAATTCATTATAAAAATTCATGTTTATTGACAAAAATTCTACAATCACTTATTGCCCTTATAATGTTTAAGGGCAAGATTCGTAATTCTTTTGTAAAATTTCCCGATCCAATAGTATGATAGTTTTTCTTTCACAAAATTTGAAAAGTTGTTGTAGAAACGAACATTCCCATGGATTTTTGCTCAATTGAATTTGCCACAATTCATTGGCATATTTCTCTAATTCGACGAGATCCAAAGTTTGTAAATTATTATCTCTCAAATCAAGTCTTCGCAATTCGGTCATACCCCGAATAATATTAATTGGAAAATGACTGAAGCCATTGCCAGCCAAATGTAACTCGGTAACATCGTTCAGATTGGTGAATAGAGTTTCGTCTAGCTCAGTTAATCCGATATTATTCAAATGAACATATCTCAAGTTGGTCATGTTCGAAAAGAAGTCGTTATCCAACTTTTTGATGGGATTCGATGAAATATCAATAAATATAAGCTTGCTTGCCACTTTAAGTGCAGAAAAATCAGCAATATTATTTTCACTAAAACTGATTGATTCTGCCTGCGATAGATCCTTAATATAGAAATCGGTTAATTGATTTTTATTAGCAAACAACACTTCCACTTGTCCATTAATTTCCAGTTTACGCAGAGCACATTCGACAACTTTCAAGTATTTGATGTTATTCAGATACAATTCCGTAATAGGATTAGATGACAAACCTAAAAAGGTGAATTGATCGAATTGTAGCAGCGTTTCCGGATGTAATCTCGTAATCTGATTATTAGTTACGGTGAGCGCTTTAAAATTTTTATTATTCAAGAAGAGACGTGGACTAAGTTCTGTGATGAGATTCGATTCTACATTGACATCTTGAAGAGTCGAAAGACTATTGAATATACCCTCGGGAAGATGATCGATTTGGTTGTCTTTTAAATTCAAACGTTTCAATTCGGTTAGTCCTTCAAAGGAACTCTCGTTTAAATAACGAATTTTATTCCTTTTCAATTCGAGCTGACTGACCTTTGGGGCCCATGCAAATGAATTCGGATTTATTGTTTCGATATTATTACCCTCAAGAACGATTCTTTCCAAGAACCTATTCTTTGGAATATCCACTGTCGATGGTAGTTCTGTGAAATTGCAATTCTGAACATTTATTATCATGGCATTTGGGAATGCCTTGGCGATGTCATCCAAACCGGTCCATGGATCACATGCTGTCTCTCTTGGAATATGAGTCCCAGTCTCTGGATGCCTATCAGAAATGTAGACACTTCCATCTGTAGATGAATTTCCAATCGCTGTCTGTAAAATAACCGCAAAAACACAAACCGTCAACAGATTACACAACATTTTCAATTCTCAATCGTGAACGTTAACAAAATCACCAAACAGCAACGACTACTGAACGATTCCATTTCATCAACGCGTTATTTATAGAGAATATTTGTGCTAAAAGTTCATAGCAAAACTGATAACTTCTTTGGTCACACAAATGTAAATTATTCAGAAATATTTTAACACACGAATTTCAACTGCCTTTTAAAAGTATGTATGTTAAGCTAGATTCAACCTTCAAAACAAGTAGTTCTCATTAGAAAAACAATTTTTTTACTGCTCATACTAGTAGTTTATTAACGTTTCCTAAATTACATTATCGTCTTTAGCCAATTTTTTTTTTCATTCATTATGAATTCAATTTACGTACAAATACAGAATTTTTATACAGAATATATTTTCTGTTTCTTTTATTGTACGATTAAATTTTGATGTAAAAAAAGAAAAAAAATTAGTTTGTTTCTTTTTAATTAAATTTATTTAACGATTAAATCTTTCTGTTAATTTTATTTTCTATTTAAAAAGATGGCTGCCCACTTTTTGTTTCGAAAATCAATTTCTTAAATGGTTAAGAATATCGTTCTTAATTGACTCTAAAATAATTGAGAAGATCGATGGCATTGATTTCACATGCTTTAATTGGTTAAAAAAAATTCCAAAAACTAACCCGGATAGTAAAGTAAAGCACTGTAATCTTACGTGACATACCCATCGTTAGACAAAATAACACGGGCCGCCCGACATAAGAACCGGTATCATCCACCATCGGTCTGGAGACCATACCCAAGATGTAGATATTAACCACAGTCACCACGCTGCTGCCTAAAGCCCCTCACTATTGTCGGGCACAGTGATTCTCGTCGCTTCAATTTTTGTTTTAAGAGTACTTCGGTTAGTACTATACGCTCATTGAGCTATGGTAAAGAACCTTGTAAATTCTTAGGCACCGCTAAGCCAGCCCACCTAATCAACCCTGATCTTTTACACGTTCCTTTTCACACCCGCAGCCTACGCCCATGCACCATTCGCTTTCTTCTCTGAAACAATGCCACGGCAAACGTATACAGACAATCATAGCTCTCACGCATACTCAGTACACCACTCAGATCCACTCCATTCTCATTCACTCTAATTCCACATGCATCCAGATCTCAAAGGTCCTAATATGAACTACACTCCACAAGGATGTGACCATCATCACCGCACAGACACCCTATTCTTCCACTCAATCGTCTCTCAAACAAAAACGAATTTATATCACCGCTCCTGATCATCAGATAACCTAGAAACCGGTCATATTCAAAATTATTTAACGACAAAAACCGACATGCGAGATGAACTTGTAGGACCTTCTCCCACTCACACTGTCATCCCACCACTGTTGCCAAATTTCATATATTCTTTCGTGTTGGCGCACTCCCAGATTCTGGATTCACTCATTCAGAATAGGACAGTCCTCCTCCAATGCAATACCACACAGCATCCGATAAAAAATACTCCTACGGAGCATATCTATATCCCACGGGATTTATACCATTAGGACCTGCATTGCATCAGTAGAGACAGTCCTACAGATATTCAAACACGTATACATAACCAACTGTTGGGTGCTGTTGATTATATCTCTAGCATACCCAAACCAAACCACATCACCCCAAATACATTCACCTTACGGAATACAAACCACAAACAAACCCTTATACAACAATCTCACTGCCTTACCTCGTATGCACGATTCTTTCCTCAACCATTCTTACGCATCCAGTGGCACTAGACAGTTTCCCTCTGAGGTGGGGTCCGAAATTTGGACGTTCACACACACATACCGGGATATTGCACCTCCGGCGAAAACTTTAGTATTAGGTGCGATCGACAAGGGTGTCTTTTAGCAGCATACATTCACCCCCTCTCTCACAGACACCCACACCCACACGCTCATCCCATTCACATACATGTCTCATGTGCTCTGAGCCTATCAGTTCCAAACTCTTCCTGCTGCTAGTCTCAATCAATATGAGAAGGTCATCTGCATAAGCAATTACCTTACACTCCATTTTCTCAAACAAAACCAGCAAATCATTGTGTTCCAAATGGCCGCACCAGCCGCAGAACCCTGCGGGCAGCCGCCGACCTTCTGGTGCACGACTCGTCCATTCGTTGTAGCATACCTTCCCTCAAAATAGCTCATCCACAGGTATTATTTTACGTATATGCAGTTTCTCAATCACTTGACCCCACTCCGAACAGTTGAATACCGACTTAAAGGCGAAAAACAATCCCAGAACATACTTATACTCACTCTCTTCCACATACCTATTCACCCTTATCCAAGCATCCGGAGTAGATGTCTCCCCACCGGTGTTCTACAATAGAATCCGAGCTCAGGTAAAAAAAACGTTGGGACCTTATAAGTGTCGCCGACGTAGAGACTCAATTGTAATCAAACCAGCGGTAAAAAGGATATGGACTCTATTAGTTTCGACTGCGTAGAGAACTAATAGGGTCCATATCCTTTTTATGGAGGAAATATTTTTTATAAACTTGAGGTCCACCTATAATAGCAAAACTAAAGCAAAATTATATAGTAAGCCCAACGAGGCTATGCAAAATCAAAGTCAAAAGCCAGCTAAAAGTAATCGGACTCTACACAATAGTCTCAGGCAAAATGACGCACTTTAGTGTATTATGTTTAACCTAACGTAGAAGACCATTATTATTATGTATAGGGAACTTTTAGTGTACACTCACGATGTAGACATGATGGCTTAAAATAATCTTAAAAAGCTGTACGAGCACGTGGTAAGAAAGCTTTGACTGCGCGGTAACGAAGGCTGTGTCAGTAAGAAAGATGAAAGTAATCACTGGTCATATACAGATAAAAAATTATTACTTTGAAAATATTAAATTATTGTTTTATCTGGAGTCAAATTTAACAAACGGCTGTTTTTCTCTATTTAATCTGTCTTGCTTGAAACTTTTTGCCGTAAACTCAAAACTGCTACTGTACAGGACCTTGGTCTCCAGGAAGAATAATTGCGAACTATCGGATTCTCCGAAGAATATTAAGACCCTTAAATCAAGATGGACGATTAGGACCAAATTTTATGTCTCGTGTGCGCGACCCCTAATCAACAATAGGTCCAGAACTTGCGACCCAGAAAGTCTAGAATGGCTACATATAGGTGACAGACAATCGACTAGGCTCTATATTTACAAGCTAGCACCCACAAGTTATATTTAGGTAAAACCGCATTGGAGACCTTTAGCGTAAAGCCAAGTTAATTGAGATTGATTTTATGACATAACCTAGACGGGATAAATCTTCCAATATTGTTTTTAATTAATTTTTTTTATATTTAACAAAGGAGATAGCGACAATTTTCTAAAGGTTTTAATTTTTTAAGGGTTAAATTAAAAAACACATTTAATTGTTTTTTTTTGTACTTAACGTTTATACTTGTATAGGTAGATGGCGTTGATTTAAGTAAAAATATTTATTTATTTATGAAAAAGGATTAAAAAAAAAAATTCTCAATACACCTTTTTTAATGAGTGTTTATAAAAAAAATTTATAGAATCTACAATAGTTTATGTACTCCCACAATAATTTCATTTAAAATTAAAATTTCCAAATTTGCTTTTATGAACTTTTGTTTTTATTTGCCAATAAATACATTTCATTCCTTAAAAACTAGTTTAACTTGTTACAATTAAAAAGATGACAAATCTTCTTTTGATTATAAAATACAATATTTTATAAATTTTTCTAGAGTTTCATTATCGGCTAATCTAATTTTTTTCTCATAACAAAATTGAAATAGTTCCTTAAGAAACGAACAATTCCATGGATTTCCCCCCAAAGTAAGTTCGGTTATTGGAAGTTGCTGTATTTCCAATTCGGTCAATTTTAAAGTTGTCAAATTATTTTTACTGAGATTAAGCCATTTTAACTTTTTCATATCCTGAAGAGCATTGAATGAAAATTTACTTAAATTATTTCCCTCCAAGCTAAAATCCTGAACATTTGTAAGTCCCGCAAATAAATCACTCGCCACTTCTTCGAGTCCAATATTGTTCAGAGAAAGTGTAGATAATTCTTTCATGTTCGCGAACAAAGTATTATCAAGTTTTCTTACTGGATTGTCAGAAATATCTAAATTTCTTAAATTGATTGCCTTTTTCAATGCACTGAAATCAGAGATTTTATTATTCTTAAAAGTAACTGTCTTCAATTGGCTAAAGTCTTCGATCTCGAAATCGATCAACTGATTGTTAGATACTGAAAGTGAATCAACTTTCCTGCCAATTGTGATGGTTTTGAGAGGCGAATGTGATATGTGTAAAAGGCGAGTATTGTCTACACGAAGATCCGTTATTAGATTCCATGATAGAAATAAAATCACCGAATTATTAAGATGATCAAAAAGGTTTCCATCAAAATCGGTAATTTGATTATTGTTCAAGTTTACCATCTGAAGGTGTTCGTTGTGCTTAAAGATGTCAGCACCAACATTAGTTATTAAATTTCCATTCATGATTATTATCTGAATGGCGGTAAGCCCATCAAACATTCCGTCGGGTATCTCTTTGATTTGATTCTTTTCTAAGATGAGTTTTTCCAATTTGGTTAGTCCATGAAATGCATCCGCTGTCAATTCTTTAATTTCATTATTGCTTATGTCCAACACTAACAGGTTCGGTGCCCATAAAAATGCTTCCGAGCCCACCTTTTCCAAGCCGCCTTTCGTAATTGCCAGATGTGTCAATGAAGACATTTGTGGGATATCCTCTGCAGCTGGTAGTTCAGTAAAATTGCAGCATTGTATGTTGATTGTCTCAGCATCGGGATGCGCCTCAATAATTTGTCTGATATTTGACCAATCGGTGCAAGGTGTGTTCTTGTCAAAATTATTTCTATTATTCGTGTCGTTCACTATTATTGTAACTGAACAAGATAATTGAGCTTGTCTACCGACACTTTGTGAAAGCACAAAAGTCAAAATGAAAACTTCTATTAGCAAAAAATTCAACAACATTTTTAATCTTCAACTTGATCGAATGCTTTAAAGTTACTGAATTCCCCCATCCAAGGTATTTGGCTATTTATAGTAGCTTTCTTCTCATTTGGGGTCTAAGTTTTGGTTGGTTTTTGGTCGTGATTTTATTTTATTCTTGTTGATTATTCAAGAAATATTTGCGTTCACTCTTGAATAATAAAGAAAAATCATAAAAATTAAATTCAGTAGAAAAATAAATGAGAATAACTGCTGATCCACTTTCAGGAGCGCTCGGAGATCTAAAGAACTCTCAACGATAAGAGACTTGTTTTTTTAAATCAAAACTTGTTAGTAATTGGTTATTTTATTTGTTGGATGTTTTTTAAATTCTAAGCGCCACGACACTATATGCGATTTGGCCACAGATCAATGTCCTCTACCCTGTACATTTTCGTACTAGTCGCTAACTTACTCGATGTCGCCACACCAGAAGAATATATTGTAATAAATTATTCTATTGATTCTTTATGTAGAATACTACAACTGATAGGGCAAAACTTACAAAGTCAAAAAAAGACTATAATTTTTTTTTAAATTTTTTAGATTTTATTTGATAAAATGACAGGAGAGGAACATGTGAGAGTAAACACCTATTGGTGTTTCTCTTTTTAACGAGTCATAATATATTAACACCGTGAAAGATCTCTTAGTCAATTTCTCTTTTAATGCGGATGAGTGTTTATGGGGAAAGCAAGAGAGGAGAGTTTTCTAATAAGAGGATTATAGTGACAGGATAATTGATAATGCAACTTTTTATAACGAGCAACATATAAGTTATGAACAAACGGAACACTTAGGTCACGATGGATTTCTTTGTTATGAACATTAAATACAATAGATTAATGATTTTTTGGAGGATTTTGGATTGGAAGTGATTGGATGAGATCTCGTTTGTCCAGCAGTCTACTTAGTACTCGACAACATTTGCTATGTTTAAGTCTTTTTAATTTCATGTGAGTATTGCAAGTATGTCATTTGTGTATGTTTAGTCCTAATGGTGTTGCCATTAAGGTAATCTTTGCAGAGCGTAAAGGTAATATAAACACTCTTCTGCCAAAGAATAGTGTTATCGTCCGTATAGGTACCAGTCAAAGTTTTGGAATTATAATAGTTGGGATGTCAAAGGCACAACAAATATTATATAAAACTGTTTCAAAGGCTGTGCACAAAGTATGCTTCGAGAAACTGTTTTGGAATGGCTTATTCCATATACTAAGCACTTTAGTTTGTTTATAATTCTGGTTTTTATTATTTCAAATCATATTTCCGTTATATAATCGACTTTAATATAATAATTTTGCCTAATATTCTCTTAAAGCAAGTAAAAGTATTTTTAACACAAATTTGTATAGTATCTTCGCACCGATAACTTGTGACTTTGACTTTATTGTATAACCTCACACAAGATTGCGAAAAACAGTAAAAAAAATTTTTCTTTGACTTTTATAATTTTATGTCAATGATAAGCTTAATTTATTAACATAGACAAAATAATTTTCAAAATGGAATTATGATAGCAATAAATATTCGTTAAGAATAAAATTGAATGCGAATTGGAAAAGCTAAGATTTAGCAGCTTGGCATCGATACTACTCCAATCCAGACTTGAGTTACGGTATGTACGATTTGTTAGTTTATAGTTAAGCATTTAAACTTGATATCCCCAGAAAATTTCTTATCGAATATCAGCAAATTCTAAGTTTCGTGTAATGCAGTCTGTGTTATCGCTAGCATGCCGCCAATTGTGCTTTTGGTCATCGTCAGCAGGGAGGAGGGAAATGAAAACCAATCGGGTTATTGTTAGCAGGGAGGAAAAAAATGAGACAATGGCGAGTTGTCATTACACTGGGATCTATCGATTAAAGAAAGATGGACGCATCATCTGATTCCTGATATAGTCGCGTGGAACGGAAGAGTCCTGTTACGGTCGAAAAAATACTTACTAGTTTTGGGTATTGGAAAGGACGGAAATGTATTCAAATTTGGATAAAAATTAAAAATTTCCTGAACGTGAAGTTCCACAGGAATATGGCCAATGATAACCATACTCAGAGAGTACACTATTCTGCTAGGCATGCTTGTCGCTAGTTTTATGCAAAGATTACAGGAAGTCCGAAGTTTTAACAGATCCAGCATAACTTCAAAAAATCATGCCAGAACATGTAGGGGAGACATCCGCGGCCAAAAAAATTTGGAGTGTCCTAGGGGAAAGGTCGAAGGTCGGGGAGAGAAGGACCATCTAAGTCTTGGCTTCAACATTTCTTTTTACTTTTCTTGGTTAATCTTCCTAATTCTGACCGGACAAGGGTACTTTAGGGAATATATGAATATATATATCGCCTTAAGGTGGAAGTTGATGCGACATTCCCTAATTGTCGGCCCACAATCGATGATGCGGAACATGTCTTCTTCCACTGTCAAAATTTTAGTGGGAAAATAATTGGTAAGCAGCTGTCCAAGAAGTACATCATGACACGAATGATAACATCGTGATTATGATGGGGTGCTGTAAATGAATATGCGCTTTCTAAGTAATATAGAAGTTCCGTCACAAAGAAAGAATAAGAAAAGAGCAGTCTGCAGCCTAAATAGGAAAATAGACTTGGTGTGAGCCTACTCCCCATAAAGTAATACCTAACGGTAGTCCTGTGTATAATTTTATTTGAAGAAAATGGAGGTGGGTTTTAGTGGGAAAAACCCCACATACTTTAGGAATTGTATACTCGTATATACACCGTATTCAGAAGATTTCTCTCAATATGCTGCACAAAATTTAAAAAAGCTTCCTCGAACTTACTTTCGGGCAGATACATCAGGGAACTTTTTTTAAAAAGCTGACAATGCCAAACTACACGAAAACTGAAGTTAGTAAATAGCCCCGTGGTTGTGGCGCTATAACATGGAGTTGGGCCTTTCTTCATGTCACTTGGTAGCCTTACATACTCCTTCGTGATATCACTTCAAGAACAAGGGCCATTATGCTAGTAATAATTTTTAGTATATCACCAAACCAAATGAAAATATTGTCCCATCAAAACAAACTGCCATGCTCTACAAAATATAATTAATTCTAACTTTGACGGTTCTTAATACTTTTGTTATGAACTCAAGAACATTGCCACTGCAGTCATAATTTTTAGGATCCCAAATTACTGAACAAAAAATACAAAACAAAGAGTTTTAGATAAAATATTTATTTTTAAGTTTTTCTTCAATAAATAACAAAAACAATATCATCTAGTCTTGTGAATAATAATTATTATTTACAAGATTTTAGCGATGCGTGTAGTACTTCACGATCGTTCAATTTGAATCGCTTTGAGTCGGCAAAATCAAATATTTTTTCTAGGAATGAACATTCCCATGGATTTCCTGTCAAACTAAGTTCGCCAAATATGAATTGTTCTTTGTTCAATTCGTCCAAATCTAATGTTTTCAAATTATTATCCTTAAGTTGGATTTCGCCAAAAATTGCCATGCGAAATATAACACTGATCGGGAATTCGGTCAAATTGTTGCCATTTAAGCTCAGTTTGGAAAGATATTTTGTACCATCAAATAATTCCTGCTTCACTTCCTGTAATCCAAGGTTGTTCAAACTGAGTGTTGATAATTTTTCCATTTTTGAAAATAAGTCATTAGCTAAATTTTCAACTGGATTTCCAGATATGTCTATGTTCTCGAGGTCGGCCGCTTCTTTTAAGAAACTAAAGTCGGAAATGTTGTTGTTACTAAAATCAATCGTAACTAGTTCGCCGTAATTCTCAATCTCGACATCGGTCAATTCATTGTTACTGGCATCAACCAATTCTACTTTGCCATCTACTTTCAGCTTCTTGAGACCACAGTTCGATACTGACAAAGCTCTAACTTTGTCGGTGTGCAGTTCAGTAATCGGATTTGATGACAATTTCAATAGGACCGGCTTTTCAAGGTGGCTGAATGTGTTCGTATCAAAGTGAGTGATCTTATTTTTAATCAAAGTTACTCTTTAAATTTTTTTAGTATTTTTAAAAACTTCTGGGCTGATACTGGTTAGTAAGTTCGAAGCCATACTGAAGTGTTCAATGTCGGGAATATCATCGAAAAGCCCATCGGGGATCTCATCGATTTCATTTCCTTCTAATTGAAGCCCTTCTAGCTGTGATAAACCATGGAGTGCATCTGCTGCTATATGCTTAATTCCGTTTTTGTTGAGGTCTAAATATAATAGATTTGGAGCCCACGAAAATGCATTCGACGGAATAGTTTCGAAATGACATCCCTCAACCGAAAGTTGAACTAATGATGCAATCTGGGGTATATCATCGGTTGATGGAAACTCATTACAGGTGCAATTTCTCACTTCAATCATTTTAGCGTCGGGATACGCCTTGATAATTTCACCAATATTTGCCCATTCTGTGCATGCCGTCTCCTTTATATCATAGTATTCAGAAGCGTAAGGCTCCAAATTCGAAACGAACACTCCAGTTTCTTTCACATCACACCACACACTTCCACTTTGAACCAGAACAAAAATTAAAATGAAAATTTTCCACATTTTTTTTTAGTTAGTATTTTATTTCAGCAAAAGCACAGGAACTACTGAGATTTTGGACTAATGTTAGGGGGCTTTTATATTAAACGATTACATAACAAACACATAATAATTACAATTTTTTTGTTGACTCGGTGAAAAGTTATCTTTAGACTAATTCAAACAGCAAAAAATATCACTATCAATAATAATTCTCGTCTGAAAATCAAAAAGTTGCTCTTAATTTGCTATTCGACTATCAGGTTTAGTAAAGTTCCTTTTTTTGCTATATTTAACTTCAGTCGACAATAGTTTTCGTTCTGTAGAAGTTTATCGCAGATATTCGTGTACCATTTGATTTTTTTGTACTTTTAGTTATTATTATTTTCTTATGAGTACATGCTTGTACATGTCATGTAGATGATTACATTCAGGGGTGATTTTTCGGTAACGATACAGATTAAAGTTGGTACTGCTTATCAAAAATAAGCCATGAACTTAAGTTATAGATCAGTTTCTCTAGAAGTTATGCGTAACTTAAGTGATCCTGTACTGAAAAATATTCGACATAGTCGACTTAACAACAGACTTGCTAAAGTGTGTTAATTTCCGGATAATGTTGGAGGTTTGGCCAATGAACCAAATGAGAAATTACATCTTCGTCCAGTTGTAGATATACGGACTGGATATGGTGCAAAGGGTTGCATTCGAAACACTGTCCAACTATTAAGTTACGATTACACTATTCGAGAAATGTTCGAATTTTATGGAAGATCATTCATTTTTTCGGCTCGAACTTGTTGGACGAACACCTTCCCACTCGATCGAGAATGTTCGTGACGAACAAAATATGGAAATTTGCTTGACTGGTGTAATCGCCTCAAATTGTAGATGCTCGATCATTTTAGCAACGGAAATTTTCATTCGTGCAGCGTGGTCGAGCGCGAACATTTCTGCAATTTTGACATTTCGCAGTGCGATTTGTGTGAAGAACATTTGTTTATTAAAAATTCTTTGTTTTGGGGTTTGGTTTATCAGTTGTTTTTACAAAAAATATATTAAAAAATTTATTGTTCAACAATGACGGTGACATTTAATTGCCCAGTCTAGACATTGGCTTATCTTGTGAGGCGATTAACGGCTGGATCAGTTCCAAAAGTTGATCGAAATCATCATTGCCAAGGCGATGAAAGTTGCTCTACAATTTTCGCTCGAAGTGATCGCCACCGCAAAATTTCGACAATAACTTTTCGTATCCTCCGCCATCCACGGGCTTTTTGTGCTGCAGCTCTCCACTGCCAACGGTTTTACTATTGTCCAACGTCAGCCACATCGCTGCACTTCGTTCTCGTTTAGCATTCTCTTGAATTATCCTATTTTCCATTTTTTAATTTATTTATAATAATTATTTATGATGTTCAAATATTTTTTTACATTTCTGTTGATTTACAAATGTATTGGACTACAAAACGTAAAAAAAAACAGTTGAAAATCGTTCATGCAAATAAAACAAATGTAAAATAGATAAAGAAAAAATTCGTAGCTCGAACAAATTCTAACTGAGCGAACTTTGGTCGAGCTCGAGTGTAACCACTACTGAAAAATTGTTTCATGATCGAGACATTCGTTCTAATTCCCCCCCCCCCACTTCTTCATCAAGGAGGTACGAACCAAAATGTTCGAGTAAAGGCGATAATTTGTCCATTGCTCGAATGATTTAATCGGTGTTAAAAAGTTCGTGCAATTGGACGTATTTGAGACGAACATTTGGTTCAATCGAAATACTGATCACGAAAACCTCGTCTACCAATCCTATAATTTTTAACTAACTGCTCCCTTACCAGTGACACCTTAATAAGCATTTTTTTTACGAAGCTTTTTAAATCACCAATCACCAATAATTTTTCAATTCCTCCTTTTAGTTTCTTTATATTATCGCTAACTGGTCTATTTAACCAAAAAATTACCTTAAAGGATGCCTTATCGCGTAGTAGTTGTGGCGCTGCACATTTGCTCCTGCGGAAATAATTTTGAATTTTTTTTAAATAAATATAATTTATTGAATTAATAAATGATATTTATTAAAAAAAAAATTCAAAATTATTTTTTTTTTAAATATTATTTATTGAATATTAATCATTGAACAAAGGCAAACCCATTACTTATGGTTGTTCATCTCTTATAAATATAGAACTGGACACCATAAATAATCAACAACATATGAAAATAATTTGCGTTCTGTTACCAGGTTGTAATTAAGCATATTAAGATGGAACAGATTTTTTGGTTTTATACACCTATAAGCCGTTGATGTGCTGGTCTAAAGATTCAACGAATATTTGGCTTTATAAAGGTCGATTTTGTTTGTCCGCCATTTTGATTTGAATGACATTTATCTGTTGGCATTTAACAGTTGTAGAGAGTGCGCGATAACAATTTATCATAAAGTATTTAATGCCGTAACAACGTTATAAAATTATTAAAACATTTTATTTAAATAATTGTTCAATTGTGAATACGCGGAGAAAATTACATGACATTTATTGGTGTTAATCATATGCCGGGCAAGTCAACCATTTAGCGTGTAATTGAAAATATGCATACACTGGGAGATAAAACGAAGACTGGGCGACAATTATGCCAACGTTGCTAAATGTCCGGGTACCTCTCATCGGCGAATATCTCCATCATGTTTATTAAAAATTCTCAAAAAAAATATTTTTTCAACCCGTATAAAATTCAAGTTATACAATGGCTCTAGGTAAATGACTATAACAGCGGCGAGACTGGAGTTCTCCAAAAAAGAAATCATTATGAGCGACGAAGCACACTTCGACTTGGCTAGCTTTGTTAATAATCAGAATAGCTGCTATTGGGGCACTGAAAACCCTCAACTGACACACCAAAGACCACTACATCCTCGTAGAGTAACTGTATGATGCGGCATTTGGGTCAGCCATATTTCTTTGCGGCAATGCTGTAACAGTTACTGGTGACCGCTATCGGATTAATTAGACCAAGAGAACAAGTGGTTCTAACAAGCGTGCTGCCACATCGCACACAGCTCATGCTTCGATGCAAATTTTGAGAGAAATTTTTGCCGGCCGAATAATTTCAAAAACTGGTGATATGGACAGGCCCCCACAATCCCCTGAATTGAAAACTACCGATTTCTTCATATGGGGATACTTGAAGGAAAAGGTGTACACACCACAACCTCGATGCTTAAGGACAACATTCAAAACGAAATTCCCGAAATTAACACCAGAAGTGTGCGAAAATATTATGAAAAATGTGCCTAAAAGAGGAGGGCATGTGACCGACATCATATAATCAATCACTAAAATATAAATTCTAAAATTATATTTTATTTAAAAGTTATTAAAGCAAAACTTCGACGTAGAACATAAAACGTACCCTGTACCTTTAGGGAGCGAGTTCCGGAATGATAGCTGATAAGATCTATTGGTAAGGTAGGACTTGAACCAAACGAGTAACATTATCGGAAAGCCCATTTTCTGAAGTTTAGTTGAAATTATTGTGTAAGCAAGTTTATCAAAGGCCTTACCGAAATCAGTGACAATTCAATTAGTCTGCTTATTAATTTGAAAGTTGGAAATTATTTGAGATGTCTAACTCACCAAAGGTAGACATCTCAAATAATTTCCATTATATTACTTACGCATGAAGCCATACTGCTTCAGGGAAATGAGAGTCTTATTTTTTTCCATGTGTTCAATAATGTTGAACGTTATTTTGAGTTGTTTTAAACTTAACATCCAAATATATAAGATCTCGTTTGTTAGGCTAAATTTATTTCCGGCTTGGTTAATTAATGAAGCTTTTTAAATTTGACTAATCAAAGTTTTTGTATCATCGGAAAAACTCCTATTTTGGTGGTTAAATGAAAAATAAAAATATATTTAATGACAGTTTGACATGAACGCAAAGTAGACTTTTTCTCTTACAGTAGAGTAAATTTAGTTTAGACGAAGCAGTGCGTTTCATAAAATATTGTGGAATTAAATTTTGTTAATCAAAATAGCTTAGGAATTTAATCAAGATCCACTGTCTAGAGCTTTCTTCAATATCGATTTTAAAAACCATAATGCCACGATTCTTTTATATTCCGAGAGGAAGTATCGTATTATTCTTGCATTTTATTATACAATATTTTCGTTAAAATGTAGCGCAAGATTTCAGGCTACCAGCACAAGAAAAAGCAAAAGCCTCCTAACCCAACTTGAAGCTATTGGCGAAGGTATTCTAACACGACTTATTAATATCTTCAATCATATGCAACTCAAGATTAATATCTCCTGGCGAAGATCGACGCATTAATGGCAAGCTAGACTCAATTAAGATAAACTATGTTGGGAGACCTTCGATTCGGAGGAGCTGTGTTGGAAGACCTTCGCTCACGTGCACTCCAAGATTATTTGTTGCCAGCTCAACTTTGGCAAAAGTCTTCTATCAGAACTCCTCCTGATCTACTTATTAATAACTGATTAGACTTAAAGATGATAACCCTTTTTGGGTTCATATGCAACCGAAGATTTTTAGCTGCCAACTCAATCATGACGAAGATTTTCTAACACAACACATTTTGAAAAAAAAAAAAAAAAAAAAAAACTTCGTCCTAACTGGCGCAAATTTATTCTGCTTGGTTCCGGACTTACGAAATTGCATATTCTTGATGAGGATCTCATTATAGGCTTATCAACAAATAATTCTTAATAGAAAATTTAATGATCCAAAACTTTCCGAAATTATAAGAATAATAATTAATGTTCGAGAAAAATAATAACCTTCAACCTATCGAATTGAAACTTTTAGGAAACATTTTTCTAGGAAAAATAAAACGCATTTCAGAATACATTAAAAAAACCTAAACTTTGAATTTGTCTACCAAAAAAAAATTTTTTAAATCAAAAGCCAAGAGTTATCGTTGCCCAGTACTTTCGCATTATATAACGTTAAGTTTGATTAGAAAATTTCATTAAAAGTCTCGGATTATCGGGTTCAATTTCTGAAAAACAAAGTTCTGCTATTAACTTCAGTAAAAAATTAGAAAAAAAAATAAAACAAGAAATTTTTTAATTGTAGATTTGGCAAAATAATCTGCTCAATATGATATTTGCTTATTAAAAATTGTTTTCTCCTAATTTTATTACCTAACTGATAAGTATAAAAGCGGAATAGCGTCAGTAGCAAAATTCAGTCGATTTTGAACGTCAGTTAAAGTGAAATATTCGAAATGTTGTGGAAATTGTTGCCTAGTAAAATTTTTATTTTGATTTTTGTGCTCATAAGTTATCGTCCGGTGCAACCGAAAAGATCAGATCTTCCTGTCGTATTGGCTTCACATAAACTAGTCGCATTCGTTGATGACGATTACATTAAAACGCCTTGCTCCGAATGGAGTAGTATTGAAGAAATTGTTAAGGCCTATGCAGAATTTAATATAATTAAAATTAACTCTTGTAACTTTACCGAACTGCCATCCGTAGAAAATATGCCTAACAACCTACCACTATTAAGGCTCAATATCGAAAACACTAATATCGAAACGGTGCCTTCAAAAGCATTTTCGTGGGCTCCAAATTTACACACATTGGTTATTGAAGCGAATGGAATTAAATATTTGGCGCACGATGCATTTCACGGGATACCAGATCTAAAACTGCTTTCTTTACAAGACAATCGAATTGAAGAGCTTCCCGCAGGACTATTAGATGCTCTTCCAAAACTTACCGATTTTGATATAAGAGCGAATTTGGTCACCAATATCGGCCCAGACTTTTTTAAGAATAATGAAGAAGTCTCGATGATTCATTTACAGCAGAATCAAATAACTCATTTCGATGAAAACGCACTAAGTCATATCAGCAATCCAACGGTTCTGGATTTATCAGAGAACCCCATTACTGAGCTGCATATACACGATATCAATTTTGTATACGTCAGTGATACTTCTCTCAAAACACTAAGAATTGACGGCAAAATTGAAACGATCAATGCCCGAAATACTCAATTAACCGAATTTCAGATAAAGGACGTTAGTGAATTAAAGGATATCAATTTTAGTAATAACAAAATTACCAACTTTAATGATCTTAAGGACGCAGCACAAGCTATCAGCATAGACGTTTCGCATAATCCAATAACTAAATTTGACAACGACTTCTTCTCGAAGATGACAAATTTAACGATACTCTATTTAAGACATGTTGGACTAAGCGAAATTAACGATGAATTATTTGCCGGTCTCAGTCAAGTTTTCATGTTAAGTTTAAAGAGTAATAATTTAACTGAGTTTTCATTTAGTGCTATTCGTGATATGACCGACTTGACATATCTGGATCTCAGCGCAAATAATTTGAAAACTTTAGACTTGGCGGAATTGGAGAGGCAACAATTCAAATTAGAAAACATACAGTTGGGCGAGAATCCATGGGAATGTTCATTTTTGAAGGAAATATTCAATTTTTGTAACAAAATGGAAATTTCTATAGAAGATAACGCAACCTTAGACGAGTCATTGAAATTGTGCAATTGAAAACTGGAAAATGAATGTTTTTCGAGAAATTATCAAAAATAAGAATTAAAAAAAATGTTTAACAAAAAAAGAAAATAATAAAATTTTTGTTCTCATTCAATCCCTGAGCGGTAGAATTCTGTAATGAGACGCATATTCGAGTAGAAATTAATTCGCGTACGCTGTGTTTGGTTTTATCATACAAAAAGTGGATTGTTCTTTCCTGCAGGTTCAAAGCTCCTCGCACCGCGTTCAGTTCCTCGAATTACTTTTCGCTCCTCGAATTGCCTTTATTTTCTGCAATCCCCTTTATATCCTCGAGTCGCATTTAGCTCATTGAGTCGCCTTTAGCTCCTCGCATCACATTCAGATCCTCGAATAATCGCCTTTAGCTCCTCAAATAACCTTTCGCTCCTCGAATTGCCTTCAGTTCCTCGAATAGATCTTTGCTCCTTGAATCGTCTTTAACTCCTTCAATCGTCTTTAGCGAATCGAATCGCCTTTAGCTCTTTGAGTTGCCTTCAGTTCCTAGAATCACCTTTACCTCCTCGAATCGCATTCAGGTCCTCGAATCACCTTTAGCTCCTCGAATACTTTTAGCTCCTCCAATCGCCTTCAGTTCCTTGAATCACCTTCATCTCCAATTCAAGTGTCTGCAAAGTCCGGTCGACGCAAATAATCCATTTTTTAACCTTTCAATGTTAATTATAATAGGAGGAACCCTAGTTGGAAAGAAAACTTTTTGTTTGATCACATTCATACCGTCAAAGACTTGGAAAATAGTACGTCTTTGATTTCCAAAAAAAAATATGTGATTATGCCCTTTTGGTAACGGTTTTGAGTAAACTGGTCTGTTGGACGTTGGCCCAGTAAGACGATAAAAAGACCTCACTGTTGGTCCACTCTGAATTTGTACGTGTGGCTGATGATGTTCTTTAGCATTTTGTTATTTAGGGCAGTGCATTCGGGGACAGCTGAAAGAGAGTATTTGCATGCAATTGATCAGCACGTTCATTTCCCATAATTCCCATATGTGCCAGTACCAATTTAATCAAAAACAATGGACAATTTTACGATTTTTGTAAATTTTCTATTTTTGCCAAATCGGTTCGCCATGTCCGAGTATATCGATCAGCTTTTACTACAATACATGGATCGCCATGTAGTGAAAGCTGATGGATAGCAGCTGGATTTTGAATAAGTATTGACCTCATAGCCCAGACTCAGGCTATGGTTTAAAGAAAATAGTCCTATACCAGTGAATATTTCTTGAATCTTGACTTATTGATTAGTGCTCTAGTTGCAGCAGATATTTTAAGGCAGCGTTATGTGCCAAGCGAAAGGTTTTAATAAAACACCGCCTTTTGTTTTTAATTCAAGACAGACTTTACTTTACAAAATATTGTCTATTTATACAAAATTTCCATTCTAATTAAATAAATGAATACATAACAAAATGCCATCGATGCTCTTGGGTATCAGTGAACAAAATACCATATAAAGGGTTTTCCAATAAGAGTAATATGATTTCTAAGTGACGTTTCGGCCATTTGTAATATGTCATGATCTGTCATAATTTTTTCATTGTATTTAGTAATGTTTACAATTTCATCATGGAGAGATATACGTAAGAACAACGTTTAAAAATTATTCAATTTTATTATCAAAATAATCGTTCTCCAATTGCAACTTTTTTAAGAAAATCATCTTCTCCGATGAGGCTTACTTTCATCTGAGTGGTGCGGTAAATAAGCAAAACTGTCGATTCTGGTGCGAAGAAAATCTACAAATTATTCTTGAACACCCATTACATTCACCTAAGTTGACAGTTTGGTGTGGTTTTTGGTCTAGTGGAATCATCGGTCCGTACTTCTTTCGAAATGAAGCCGGTAACACCGTTACTGTCAATGGGGAGCGGTATAGATCGATTATAACCAACTTTTAATGGCCGAAATTGGAAGAAGTTTATCTTGACAACATCTGGTTTCAACAAGAAGGGACTATGTGCCACACAGCACGTGCAACAACCGAATTATTGCGAGAAAAGTTTGGAGATTCGATTATTTCAAGAAATTTTGCCATTGAATGGCCTCCAAGAAGTTGTGATTTAACACCATTAAACTATTTCTTGTGGGGTTATTTGAAGTCATTGGTCTTTAGCAATAAACCAGACTCGCTTCAAACTTTAGAAGTCAATATTGAACGTGCTATTCATGACATACGACTTGATTTAGTGGAAAAAGTGCTCGAAAATTGGGTTCATCGAATTAGTTCCTGCAAAAGAAGTCGTGGAGGCCATTTGAATGACGTTTTAATCAGAACTTAATTGTATCGATTGTACTTCACATTAAATAAAAAACATTTGAATTTCCTTAACAATTTTTTCTTGAAAAGAAATCATATCACTCTTATTCGAAAACCCTTTATAATATGCTAAGAATATTTCTCACCAAGAAATTTGAAGCATATTTTCATAACTCACGTAGGATTATATGGAAATTCCTCAAGTGCTTGAAACTAGAATAATTTATCTTTCCATGTCAGTAATTTTTTTTTGTAATTAAAATATTAACCAAAAAGTTCGAGTCCATATGTTCATATCGGTTGATGATTCTAGGTTAACCGTTTGTCGAATAAGAGTCTAGGGTAACGCACGCTCGTTTTTTATGAAATATTACTGTTATTTTAGGGTATAGCGCGAATCTGTTCTCAAAAGAGTGTGAAACTAACTTGAACAGATTTTTTTCCCGCACCCCTACACACCACATTTTGAACCAGATTTCGAAGGTGGGAAAGTGATTTTGTAGGATATTGATGGCTATGGAAGGATCTTTGTAATCTATAAAGAAGACTATCGTCAGCATATGTTGCATAAAGGATTGGAGCCAGGATACTTCCCTGAGGCACACCGACGGAGATAGGGTAAATATCAGAATACTCCATACATTCAGCTACCGAAAAATATCGGTCTGAGAAATACAATTTTATGAATTTTTATGATGTGGAAATAGCCAGAGTGGGATAGTGGAATGCGTAGCTCTAAATTCAAACGCATGCTGAGGAATAACATCTTCTACATCCAAACTGAGTACTCAGTTCAAAATCCAGAAAAATCAGAGTGAATTAAATTCTCCTCAGAACATGGCAGACAAAAATTTAAAGTACAATGCGAGAATAAGTAATGAATGAATGTCCTCTTGAGGATATTCGAATTTCATCTTTGAATGAAGTAATAATTCATCTATTTTTTTGTTCATTAGTGTGGTGGTGTCCAATTTTTGGATCGTCGGTTGTCAGCTACGACAGTTGGACCCCAAAGAAGGTTAGTTCTAGAGCAAATACAGGGCCTACAAGGCAGAACGTCAATATGAATATTGTGCCGTCATATTCCTTTTCATTCTTACCATCTTTCCTGCAACGTTAAGATTAGATAGTCACAGTGGAAATGTAACTCACAACAATAATAAAAACTTCAGCTCCATAGTAATATATGGTCTTTCTTGGAATTTAATCAGTTTAACATACGTTTTTGTTCAATCTCCATGGCGGAAGAGCAATTACGTGATTCAGAAAACAAGTGTAAAAAACTGATAATGCTGTCATCAGAGAGACAGTGGATTGGATTAGAAGTAACAGATAAGATATCATTTATTAAAATTAGAAAGAGGGTCGGAGATAGAACTGCACCCTGAGGAACACTAGCATTTATTTGGCGGACTGAAGACTTGAAGCCATCCAAAACGAGTTGCATTGAACGACTTGAAAGGTAGCTTCCAAACGTCGAAAGGTAGCTTCCATATGCACGCCTTTGAAATATCAAATGCAATATTGGAGGGGGAAGAGGACTTGCCTTTGGAGCGGGAAGAAGACTCGCGTTTGGAGGGGGAAGAGGACACGCTTTTGGATGTGGACGAGGACTCGTCTCTTGAGGAGGAAAAGGACTCGCCTTTGGAGGGGGAAGAGGACTCGCCTTTGGAGAGGGAAGAAGACTCACCTTCGGAGGGGGAAGAGGTCTCGCGTTTGGAGGAGGAAGATTCCCACCTTTTTTGGGAATCGGTTGAACGAATGCTGTTTGTATCTTTGCGGGCAAGTTCCAGAAGAGAATGATAGGTGGAAAAGCTTAGTTTTGCTAATGTAGAAGCACACCTCTTCCGAACTATGGGGGATATACCATCTGGACCAGCGGGTTTGTGTATACCAAGAGATCCTCAAGGATTTGACAATGTCGTGGGCGCGTGAAAAAAATCCTTCTTCCACGAATGGAATTACCTCGTTTACCGGTATAGTAGTGCCAGCTAACTTGTGACGCCTACAATCTACCTTACAATGTAGGAATTCTCTTCAATTACTTTGATGTCAACTGGTACTAACCGAATTCATATGAGATGAAGTGCCAACCTTTGGGTCAACCGTAAAAAAGGAAAATCTTATTTCACCTGATGCATTTGTATTTGGGTTAATTTTTTTTACTATTGCTGTCAATTCTGAAAATTCCTAACTAGGATTTGTTAAAAATATTGTTAATATTTTTAGGGTTAGATTAATACAATACAATTATTTTTTTGTTACTTTGTTTTCAATAATAAAATACACCAAATAATTATATTTTTATTTCGTTTTCGTGTTTGTTTTTTTTCTGTTTTTTTTTTTAAGGTTTCTTATAAAGGTTTATTATTTTCTTTTTTATTCTTACATATTCCCGTATTTTTTCTTTTATTTTATAACTATAATTATTTTTAATTTTCTTTTACATTTGAATTTTTAATTATATTGATTACCTCTTTTACCTTTCTACTTCGTTTTTTTTTATCTTTTGTCTGTCATGTTATCATATTGAATTTATACTGTTTTAAAATGATTTATTTCTCTATAATTATAGTCATTATTAAATCTAGTTTAATATAAAGATCAATTTAATTAATATTTATAATTTTATTTTATCCATATATGTACATGTATATATATATAAATATATTGTTTTATTTATAAGATTTACGGATCAATTAATATTAGCCCTGTAGTGTTATTCTTCTTTGTATAATAGTTGGTTTTATGCTTTTTCAATTAATTTTTCTTTTTAATTTTACATAAATTTAAGTGTTTTTTCTTCTATTTTGATTGGTATTTTTCTTGAGTTTAAATTGATTTTTCAACTGTTGATTTACTATTACAAATGATAATTTTATTGTGCTTTTTATCAATAACATTTAAAATTCAGAAATTATGTTTGACCAGCGAACATTTTTACAATCCATCATAATTAAATATATAGAAAATTATATAACATACATATTGTAAAACTGGAAAAAAAATTATTCTTTATAAAATGCAATGTAGATTTTATATTTACTGCTGACAATCGAGCATTAATTGATATTTTTGCTAATCTGCTATAAGAATATGCTGGAAATCAAGCATTGGAATTGTTGAAAACAATAATTGCTAATATCGAATATTATAATTATTCAAAATTTGGGCTGAAAACTGCTGAAAACACCAATTTTGTATTAATAATAAAATTATAGAATTGTTGTAAATTGCATTTTGGAATTTCTAAAAATCGAACATTGGAAATGTGGTAAATTTGTTTGCAGAGTTGTCTTAAAATCGAGCATTAGAACTGCTAGAAATTAAATATTAAAAATGTTTAAAATTTAATAATAAGTTTCCTAAAAACAATATCAAACTTTATAAAAATTTATTATTGATTTTTTTTCTCGAAATATTTAATTATCCGATTGGTGACAGTAGCTCACAAATCAGTTTTTTAATTATTCAAAAAGCAAATTAAATTTAAACTGAACAATAAAGTTTTGAATGGGTAAGAGTTGAATAAAAATTCAATTCCTAAAGTCTCACCATTGGGGGGAGTCTATGTGTATAATCAAAAAAATTAGGCAATTGAAATTTTATGAATAATTTAAAAAAAAAAACAAATTTTAAATTTTGTTAATTTAATAATTTTTTTAATTTCGAAAAGTATAGCTTAAAAGAGGAATTTCTGCAATGATGATTATAGTGTCACTTAAACAACAAAAAAAAACTAAGAACTTGAGGGATTTGGTTTTTTAAAAACTTATTTTTACAATTCGAACTTCTAAAGCAAAATTTTTACGCTAGATGTCAGTGAACAGAGAGATCGATCTTCGAATTTCTGAATCTGTTAGAGAAGGTCCTTAAAATAGGTAACATGTTCAATTTAAACATTTATTTTACTTTTTATTTGTTTTTTTTACTTAACTGTTAATAACTCTTTTGTTTTATTTTTTTAAAAATATCTTCTATTTTTTCTTATTTCTTACACTTATAAATTTAATTTGTTCACATATATTTTTTTTTTCTTTTTATATTGTATTTTATTAATTTTTTTTTATTTTTTATTGTATTTTTGCGTAATCATTAAATAGTAATATTTATCAATAAAATCATTTGTAATCATAGAAATAATTTGTTTTGTCCTATCAATTACATTTTTTATGCTTAGCTACACAGTAATTAATTATAATATTAAATAATAACAACAGTAATAATTATAATAATAATAATAATTAATAACTATTTTAATTATATATAAATAAAAATTACAATCATGCCAAATATTTTTTTCTCCAATTTTTAATTTTTATATATCAAAGAAAAAAAAATTGAATAAACAAAATTTTTGTTACATTTTCTTGAGTTTTTTTTTTTAAATTCTTTTTTTAAAATTCCAGCCCAAAGAACCCCCCCCCCCCCCCTCCTTCTCATTTTAATTTCGCGGTAAAGTTGTTTTCCACTTAAGTTAATCTGAATTTTTTTTTTAAAAACACGTTGTTTTTATGTATTTCAATGTTTACATATCTTTTCAAATAAATAAATTAAATAAAACTTTGCGAAACATTGTAAAACTATTGTACATAGTGACTCAAGTCACATCTATGATTAAAATACAAATTATTATATTTTTGAATGAAAATTCTTTTTTTTAAATCAATTTTTCTTACTACAATCCATTTTTAAAATTGTTGTAATAAAAAAAATATTTAATACTTTTTTTTAACAATTTATAAAAAAAAAATATTTAAGAATTTTTTTTGTATAATTTAAAAATGGGGAATTTTTTTTACAAACTTGGGTTAAAAAAAAGGAAAAAAAAATTAGAAAATCACAGTAAATTAATTTCAAATAATTCTAAATAAATTTGGTAGATGTAAATTGAAAAAAATATTTTAATTAAAAATAACAACAATAAAAGAGAGATTTTAAAATAAATTCAAAACGACAACACAAAAATAAAACGTTACATGTTAAATTTTAAAGAAACTTTTTTTTTAAAAATAAAAGCTTTTCTTTTTAATCAATTTTCTTATAAAAAAAATATAAGAGAAAAATTAGTTTGTTGACATTGCAACAAAAAAAAAAAAAAAATATTAATTAAGTTTTAATATATTTTGAAGAAGATAAATACTATAAAAATTCTCAACTATTTTGTATGAAAATACTAAAAAATACAATAAAATTGAAAACCTCCACGTTTTTAATTAATAAATTTTAAAAAAATTTTAGCAACTTCTTGTCTCTCATAAATTAACTATTGAGGAATATTTTTTGCAATAATTTCAAAAATGTTGCTTTTTTACGCAACAGAAATAGAAAAAAAAGTAAATAGTTTCGCACAAATCCAGAAATATTTTACATCAGTAAAAATAAATTGAAAAAACAAGAGGATATGGGGTGGGGAAGAGGACGCAATAGTAGGCACTTTAAAAGTATGCAAATAATTTTTATAAAAAAGCAAGGATATAAATTCGATCAAAAGCGGGAGAACAATTTTTGCAGATCTCCTACGAGCGGGAAATAAAAAACATTTCTGACAAAAGAAAAACGAAAGCAAAATAGTTAATTTTATTGTTTAAGACCGAGATTGAAGAACTCCTTGATAGGCCTCTTCATCATATTTCCCTATATTTACACGGTATTTTATGTTGCCATAACTACATCTAGCGGCGATAAATCGAACAACTACCATTTTTTTGTGTAAGAAAATGTAAAATTTTTATTTTGTGATCACATCGACCATTACTGACATCTAGTTTTCGTAATGGAATCGTATTTTTTTTTTCTTTGGCCCATTTTGTAGACTTTCGAATAGTTTTGAAACGCCATTCTCCATGAAATCGTGCAATATCGAACACCGAGCATATTTAAGCATTGTTTAAATTTTTAATTTTGACAGATATCGGCAAGTTGAATTTCAAGTTCATTTTTTATTTTAAATATTTCATGTAGTTTCGAACAAATTTAATATTATTTCAATCATTTTCGTAAATACTTTTATTTGTAAAATAATTTTAAAGAAATTTATTATGTAATTTTTTAGAAATAATTAGACAGAAATACTGTCCTATATTTATACGTAAATTTATTTAACCATATTAATACATCTGGCGGCGATAAATCGAACAACGTACATATTTATGCGTTCTGGTTTCCGACAATGCGCCTGATTTTCGTATATTTATACGCTATTTTCTGTCTAAATTATTGCAAAACGGTGAGAAATCGTACACTTCTTGCATACATTTGTGTAGATTTTTTTATGTAGACATGACAACCACTGACATCTAGTTTTTGTAATAGATTTTTTTTTGAATTGAAAAAGTCCATTTCTAACTCACTTATTCCAAAGAAAAATACAAATTAAATAATAATGTTAGGTTTATTATTAATTTCGTAAATATATATCAATCGAATATCAAGCGCCTCAATTTTGTAGACTCTCGGAGAGTTAGGAATTTTAGAATTACGCTATTCTCCATGAAATGGTAGCATACCAAAATGATTGCATACTTTTTTTTAAGTATAATGTTAATATTTATATATTTATTGCGGAGTGAAGGTTTAAGTGGAATTTTATTAAATTTTCAATAGTTTACGAACAAATAAGTATAAATTAATACATATGAATGTATTCTCGAAAAAAAGTGGACAGAATTTTTGTGAAGAGGTCTATTTAGTTCTTCTATAATCTAAGTCCCTATATTTACATCTGGCGGCGATAAATCGAACAACATGGTAGATGCCAGTGGATGTCATGATTTTTTTATGTAGACATTACACCCACTGCCATCTAGTTTTCGTAATGGATGCGTATTTACATTTTCTTATTTATTTTGTAAATATAAATTAACGCGAGTCGATTTTGTAGATTTTTGGAGATATATAAGATGCCATTCTCCATGAAGTGGTACAATATCGAAAAACAACCATATTTTAAGCTTTGTTTACACTTTTAATGTATTTTGGAAATGAAAGAAATGAATTTTTGTGTAGAGGCATATCTAGGAATTCTATAAATCTTAGATGTTAGGTCAATCATCAAATTTATAAGTAAACTAAACAGTTGAATATGAGATAGTCTGCTTAACTCATTTATATTATTTATTATTATTAATATTATTATAACTATTTTCACATTAATTTCTTTTACTCTTTTATTGTGTGTTTTTTTTTTATTTAATTAATATATTTTACAAATTTGTTTTGTATTGATTTTTTTTTCTCTTTTATTTTTATTTACTTACGCCTAATAAATTTTTTTTATATAATCATTTTACTTTTCATTTCATACAAATTAATTTAATAACACTATATGTTCAGCTCTTATTTGACAGAGTAAAAATTACAAAAAAAACTCCTACTTTCGATTTAAAACTATATTTTTTATTCATTATTTTTTTACTAAAACTAAACTTATTTGTATAGTTCTTCATTTCTGTGGGTTTATTTTTACAATAATTTTCTTTTAATTATTTTTTGTTGTTTCTTTTGTAAACAAATTTTTTTTTATAGCATATTTCGTATAGGTTGTGCCAAGCCCACTACTCTTTTCAGCCATTTTACATAGGGCACAAATACAGCCACGCATACAAAAACTACACCTATTATTCACCTGTTGTCAGTTTTGTATCGTCACAATTTTGATTTCTTAAGTTCTTAATTAAAACGAATTTTTCTTTTTTTCGTTTATTTTTGTGTTTCTAATTTGCTAAAAAAAATTTGATTTGCTGCCGCCACTCTCTACGTTATCCTTTCACCTAATTTATAAATGAAATTTGAATAAAATTTTATTTCCCTTTTTTTCTTTTTCTTAAAAAGGATTTTTTTTTCAATTCCGTTTCTTTCCCTTTTATATTTCGATAACTATTCTTGTTTAGTTATTAATAGTGTTTCGGGCATCAGCGCTCTTGACGATATTGTTGTGGCGGCGCTGGTGGTGGTAGGTGATGTGGTGGCTGTTGTTATTGTTGCAGTTGTAGCGGTATCAGTTACTATTACTATTCCAGTTGCTGTTGTTGGTGTTATTGTTACCGATGGGATTGATGGTATTATTGTTGTTGTTGTTGTTGTTATTGCTGTTGTTGGTGTTGATGATATTGACGTTGCTGCTGTTATTGTTGGCTCCATTTTTGTAGCTGGTATTATTCCTATTGTTGACATTATTGTTGGTGCAACTGTAACTGAAGTTGTAGCCGCAGCTGTTGTTGTTGTTGTTGTGGTTGTTGTTGTTGTTGCCATCGCTGTTACTGGCACTACTAATTCGTGCGGTGTTGCCATACCAACAGCTGCCGCAGCAGCCATTTCAACTGCTGTTAATGGTCTGAAATTCATTGATAATCATCCCTCATCTTCCGATTTGATCTCGGATGGCAAATAAAGTTTATCGGTAACATGAATTTTTATATGATTATTAAGTGTGCTAGATTGACGAAATTGTTTTTTACAAACAACACATTCGAACGGCTTTTCGCCAGTGTGTATTTTCAAATGATTCATTAGTGTGCTCCTTTGTCGAAATTGTTTACCACAATATGTACAATCGAACGGTTTTTCGCCGGTGTGTATTTTTAAATGATTTGTTAACGTACTCGATTGGCGGAAATTTTTCTCGCATACAGCACATTTGTACGGTTTTTCGCCGGTGTGTATTTTCAAATGATTCGTTAATGTGCTCAATTGTCGAAAATGTCTATCACATATCGTACAATGAAATGGTTTCTTAATAATAATATCGAGCGGTTTGGTTTGGACTAAATATGGTGGTGTTAGTGTTGGTGATGCTGATGATGGTGCTGTTATCATAGGTACACCTGCTGCTGCTGCTGCTGCTGCTGCCGCCGCTGCAGCAGCAGCCGCTGCTATTTCTGCTGTTGTCCTATTTAGTACAATGCCATGTGGTATAGGCTCCTGTACAATACAATCAATATCCGGTGGACCACCAACCTTGACCACCGACTCCGTCTTAATTAATAGTTTACTTAAATCCTTTTCACAATACTCCATCGTATATTTCCATTGCGTATCTACTGGGAAATCTGTAATTATTTATTGTCAACAAACTGAAGAAACAACAACAACAAATAAAGAAAACAACACCAACAATTTACGCTAAAATGTAATTTTTTCTTCTGCTCTTTTTTTTTGGAATTGTAATTAAAAATGGTTCATATGCAAATTGTGTGTGTGTGTGTGTGTGTGTGTACGTTAGATAAATGGTATTGTTAAAAAGCTTTTTTTTTATAAAAAATATAATTTATTTAAATACGAACAGTATAGATAAAATAAAAATCAACAATTAGTAAAAAGTTAAAGCAGATGAAAATAAATAGTGGCAATCATTAGCAAAAGAAAAAGCAAACAATTTACGAAATTATCTAATTATACTCTAATAATTACGTACAATAATAATTTTTTTTTTTTATATTTATAATTTTCTACTATTTTTATTTACATTAGGACAATTATACAATATAAGAACTATTATTTTAAAAAAAAACCAACGGAAACAATGCATTAGGAGTGGATTAAAAGCCAAGCAATTTAGAGCGTTATCCATTTTGTGATTTGGAAAGTGTAGCTCGATCATTTGATAGCTGTCAAAAATATATGTCATCTCCTTTGGTTATACCCTTAGATTAAAGAATACCTGGATAGGCCCTTACCGTATATGTATACGCAATTTTGTGTACAAATTTTTACTAGGGGGATATGACTGTCAAAAATTTTTTATGTAGACATGACACCCACTGCCATCTTTGTGTCGTAATGGAAATTTATTTAATTGCAAAAGCATAATTTATATTTTAATTCACTTACTAGAAACAAAATACAATTTAAATACAACGATAGGTCATTTTTATTTTTTGTACAATCTTTGGATACGAAATGGACTTCTATTTTAGGTTTATTATACATTTCATAAATATCAATCAAATATAAACCGCCTCAATTTTGTAGACTTTCGGAGAGTTTGAAAACTTTAATTCTCCATGAAAGTGGAGACTTGGGAGTTAGCTTTGTCATTTGTGAATCCGATGTTGACAGTTCAATGTTTACCATAAAATAGTACAGTGCCGGTGTATATAAAGTGTGTGTAAGAAAATTTAAGGGACCGAATTTTTCTGTCTATTTTCTATTGCTGTTTTCATTGTGTTATAATAAATAAAGTTTATTCTTCGGTAAGCTTATTATTTAATTAAATTTTTTTTATTTGCTCTATTATACCACATTATAATGCATTTACTAAATAATATTTTTTTAATTTTTTAAAAATATTAGTTATTAAGTTTTTAAGTACATTAAATTTTTCATTTTGTAATTTAGTTTAAAAACATTTTCTTTAATATTGTATACGATTAACATCTTATTGTGCACATAATTGCTTTCATATAATCAAATAACTTACAATTCATATTTTTATATACTATTCCCCACTTTAAAAATTCTGTTTTAATAAATAATATACAGTGAAATAAATAAAATGAAAATACATAATAAATAAATAAATATTTAAAAATAGAATACTGTGTTTTATTGCATATTTACAAAACTAATTCCATCAAACAAGACCCGCAATATTAAAAAATCTGCTTCTTTACGCATACGTGTATGTGTAAATGATATCACACATGAAAAATGGTTTTAACGAACCGCTTCAATCGCATACTGAACTTTTAAATTGGCCCCCAATGATTTACGCCGTTTCTGTTGTATTGCATGTGTGTGCGTTCTATGAATATATTGCCAACAAAATTTGGACAAAATTTTTTGAGTAGAGGCCAATCCAGTACTTCTTTAATCTAAGGTTATACCATAGAATACCTGGATAGGCCCAGGTACGTCAGATTTTCGTGTTTGTATACGCAATTTTCTGTTTGAATTATTGCAAAAGCGGCGAGAAATCATACTGCTTGCATATATTTGTGTAGACACGACACCCACTGACATCTACTTTTTGTAATAAAAATTTATTGAATTTTAAAAGCATAATTAATATTCATTTTAACTCACTTATTACAAAAAAATATATAATTTAAACACGACAGTTATTTTTTTCCAATCTTTTTTTATTAAATGCAATTTTTTTTTTATGATGTATTATTTATTTTGCAAATATCAATCAAATATCAAGCGACTCAATTTTGTAGACTCTCGGAGAGTTTTTACAACACGCCATTCTGCATGAAAGTGGTAGCATACCGAAATGCTTGCATACTTTTGTTTATATTTAGATATTTATCGTGGAGTGACAGTTTAAGTGCGGTTCAATTAAATTCTAAATAGTTTACGATCAAGTAAGTGTAAATGAATACATTTGCATAATTAGTTTTATACTTCACTACAGCAAGTAGGAAGTTTTTTTTCCAAAATACGAAGAATTTCGTGATAGGTTATTTTGCAAGAGAGTGCGCTTTTAAGAATGTATTCTTGAAAAAATTTTGACACAATTTTTGTGTAGAGGCATATCTAGTTCTTCTATAATCTAAAATTAAAGAATACTTTCATAGGCCCATACGTCAGATTTTCGTGTTTGTATACTCAATTTTCTGTTTGAATTATTGCAAAAGTGGAGTGAACTCGTAATGTTTGGATATATTAATGTAGATTTTATTAATGCAAGACGGCCAATGACATCTAGTTTTCGTAATAGAAATTAAAAGCATAATTAATATCCATTTTTAATTCACTTTTTCCAAAGAAAAATACAATTTAAAAACAAAAACAGGCAATGTTTATTTTTTGTACTCTCTTTTGATATGAAATGCAATGTTTTTAGAGTTTAGACTTTCGGAGAGTTTTAAAAGACGCCATTCTCCATGACGTGGTAGCATACCGAAATGCTTGCATATATTTGTTGTTTTTAAAGTTGTTATTTTTACACTTATTGGAAAGTACAAATTAAAGTGTCTGTTTTAATAATTTTTTTGGAAATTTACAAAATACAAAACAGTAAGTATTTACATAGATTGGTTATTAACAATAAATAGGAAGTTTTTATTTCAGAATATGAAGTGTTTTGTAAAAGGTTGCTGCAATGGAATAAGGAAATCGGGAATTTTATTCTTTCGATAAGTTGACATTTTTATTTTTATTAGACAAATTAACAAAAATTTAGTTTTTTTGTTTTTAGATGGTTTTTATGGATTTATTCAGTCAGAAAATTAACGAGGTAATTATTATTTTCGAGCAAAGGAGTATTATTTGGAAATTAAGGAGTATTCTAAAATAGTTCAACTTTTATGTTTGGCTTCAACATACAATAACTGAAACAGATTCTTAGAATCAGGATAAATTTATTAAATAAAATCTGCTCAAAAAGAAATTTTCAAAAAATTCCGAGTGCTAAAAACGACTGTAAAAATACTTAGAAAAGGATCCTAAGTTTTGATTTGAGCGCTTTAACGTGAAGGAATTTTACCACTTCATAAGGAACACAACACAATGTTGGTTGGTTACATTCAATTGAGAATAATGCAAATTATAAGCTAATTTGAAGTATTTATTTGCAATCATTCCACGTAGTTACTGAAAAAAGTAAATTAAAAAACATACAACAATTAATACAAATTTACCATTTCTAAAGAGTTTACAATAAAATTCACAATATTTTTAGATATATTTGATGAGTTCGATGAGCAATTTGTCTCACCTTTCAGAAAAAATGGTTTTAAAATTACCGCGTCTATCGCATACTGAATTTTAAAAATGGCCCCCGCTGATTAACGCCGTCTCTGTAATTTTACATGTGTATCAGTTCTTACGAATGTTTAGGGTCTGCCACTTAAATAAAGGATAGACAATCGCTCTATATGTATACGAATTTTATTGAAGGCACAAAATCCCACATGAAACCTCCTGTGCCAACGCTTAACACATCTACAGGGTGGGCCAACTTGGACTAACTGGTTTAAAATGCATATAAATTGTTTATTTTTTTTTGCACATTAAAAAGAATTTTATAAAATTTTAGAATGTCTTCATACTCAGTGCAAGAACGTGTCAAAATTGTTGAATTTTATTTTTCTTCCAGACGATCTATTGTTACAATGCAACACAAAGAAAATATCGTCAGTAATTGTTGAATTTTATTTTTCTGAGTGAATGTTTTGCCATTCGAAACTTAATAACTCGTTTTGGGAAGTGTGGTGTAGTATTTGATGAGTCACGAATAATTTTTAATCGACCTGTTCGCAATGAAGAAGCTTTGGAGGCAGCACAACGGCTATGATATGCCAAAACATTCACTCAGCTTGCGACAGATAATACCAACTTTTTGAACTATCTCATTACGAGAAATGAAATACTTCATTTAAATGGAGAGCGTTGCATCAGCGTTAATTATGGTCTGAAATTATGACCGATAGAGTTAACGGTTCATATTTTCTCGAAGATGAGAGTGAGCATCCACAAACCATCTCTAAGGGGGCTGTATATTGGTTACTCTCAAGAGTTATATGCATTTTTAATCAGTTAGTCCAAATTGGTCCACTCTGTATTAACTTCAAATTAAGTTACAAACGCCATTTTTTTCACTGCATATAAAACGCTTTTAGATTGAAAAAAATATATGCCTTTTTACTTTAAAAAAATTATGAAAATTTAAGACTTTGGATCACAAAAAAAATATACACAAATTGAAAAGTTGATAAAAACCTTTTTTAGCTGCTGTGCCTGACATCTATTTTTGACTTATCGAACTAAAATTGTTTCGTGCAGTGAAAAAAGTTAATATTAATATGAATTTTCATCATTTAATGTGTTAATAAATTTATTGAATATGAAGTTCAGTTAAAAAGTCATTAAGTTATGCGAAAACTAAATATCCGCAAATTTTGTTTTTTAGGTGAATTGTCATTAAATACTAATTATATATTTGAATAAAAATCATAGTTGCCTATCATTGAACTGATTTTCATTAGAGTTGGATTGCTCTAAGTGTTTCAAAACTAAAAAAAATCTTGTGCAACATTGAATATAATTGATGATTAATTGTGATCAAATTGACGTGTCAATGACAGTCGCCTGATTACTTTCCGATGGGGGCTTTATTGGTTTTATATTTTTACATAATCAAAAATTATATCTAATAATGTATATTTAGTACCTGGAAAAAATCAGAGATAAGTATCCTTAAAAATTATGTATGAAAATATATTTTTGAATTTATAAATTTTTATTTGAATATTAGTTTGGGGGACGTTTATTTCAAGACTTTATTTAACATGGTTCGGATTGTCCGGTCTTTGTCAAATATGCACTGTTTTGTTTTAAAATTTGTTGCCATTTTAAAGATAACTTCATAATACGAGGGTCGTTCAATAAGTCCTTAGGAAAAGATGAAAAAAAACTCCTTTTAGCTCTATACACCTTTCCAACCGTTTTTCCAAAATTTTTATCCCGTCCAAAAAATAGGATTTCGGAAGTTCTGCAAAATACTCATCCATTTGAGCAATGACGTCCTCGTTGGAAGTGAACCGTCGTCCGCCAAGCCATTTCTTCTGATTGGGGAAAAGAAAATAGTCACTCGGGGCCAAATCTGGTGAATAAGCGGGATGCTGCAACAATTCCATTCTCAATTCCACAATTTTGGCCATGGAAACAGCGCAGGTGTGCACACGCGCATTGTCCTGATGCAAGAGGATTTTTTTCTTTTCAGATGGGGGCGTTTCTCTTTGATTTCCTCGCTCAAACGTTGCAATAACGACGCGTAATACGCTCCTGTTATTGTTTTTCCTTTTTCCAAGTAGTCAATAAAAATGATGCCCTGCGAATCCCAAAAGACCGTGGCCATCACATTGCCGGCCGATGGCATAGTTTTTGCCTTCTTCGGAGCCCGTTCACCCTTGAAAATCCACTGTGATGACTGTATCTTCGTTTCTGGAGTGTAGTAGTGTATCCAGGTTTCGTCCACAGCGACATATCGACGAAGGAATTCGGCAGGATTGCGATGAAAGAGTGCCAACATAGCCTCAGAGTCCACTACACGATTGCGCTTATTCTCCTCTGAGAGCAAACATCTTGCCGAAATTTTTTTTCACAGACAATTTTTCATGCAAAATTGAAGCGACTGTACCTTGTGATATGCCCGTGGCCTCAACTAATTTGCGCACTTTAATTCGCCGATCGTTCAAAATCAGATCGTGGATTTTGTCGATGATTTCAGGAGTAGACACCTCAACTGGGCGTCCTGAACGATGTTCATCTTTTGTGGATGAACGACCACGTTTAAATTCATTCACCCAATTGTAAACCGTCGCAAACACAGGTGCAGATGTGCCATGAACTGCATCCAACTCGGCTTTGATTTCTTTCGGGCTTAAGCCTTTCAAATGGAGATGTTCGATAACAGCCTTAAACTCGCTTTTTTCCATTGTTATGCACAAATGAATGTCGTTAACTTTAATCGACTATAGAAATTGACCTACACTATGGATCGAGCTGAAATTTTGACAGCTTTCCTGTCGATAATGCTACGTACAAAAAAAAATCTTTACCGACACTACGAGCGCAATTTCTCGGATGTTCAAAGGACTTTTTGAACGACCCTCGTACTTCTCTTATAGAGTTCCTAGTCCCTATTGGCGAAAAACTCAACTAAGCTATTTTCACAATCTTGTTTTGATGCTAATTTCTTATCACTAAGAAAGTTTTGCAATTATAAAAAATGATGGTAATCACCATGGTGTCAGTTCAGATTATAATGTGGATTCATCAAAACTTTCCAACCAAGATTCCGGAGTTTTTGGCGAGTGTGTGTGGCCTGGCGTTGTCCTGATGGAACACAACACCTCTCCTGTTGGCCAATTTCAGCTGATTCTGGTCAATCGCAACTTCACACGGTCCAGTTGTTGACAGAAAAGGTTCGAATTAAGTGTTTAGCCATATGGAAGCAGCTCATAGTAGATGATTCCATTCCAGTCCCACCAAATGCACAGCAAAACCTTCCTAGCCGTTAGTCCTCGTTTGGCCACCGTTTAAACCACTTCACCGTGCTTTGACCATGATCATTTTCGCACAATACTGTCGTATGTGACCCATTCCTAATCCCCAGTCACCATCCGTTTAAGAAATGAGTTGATTTCACTCCGTTTGGCCAAGGCAACGCTGATGGAATTTCGTTTTTTTTACGTCAATTCATGTGGTACCCAAACAAAACTGTTCTGTGGTCGACATTTAGCTCTTGGGCGATGCTACGACTACTAACATGTCAGTCTACTGCGGCCATTTTCATAATTTTATCATTGCCTACAATTGCTAGATATATCTTTAACAACGAAAATACCGGAACGGAATCGACGGAACCAAAATTGCTCGTAATTGGCTGTGACAATATCGGGACCTATACGATTAAAAAATGAGCTTACTGTTCTTTATTCGTGCAGAAAAATCTGTTCATGAACTTGTGCAATTCTTGAAAAAAAAAAATGATCTTGAGTTAGGTTTCCAGGAAGTAGATAAAATAGGAAAACTATTATTAACTCTTCCAAGTAGTACTGCTTCAGTAGAACGTTTATTTGCTGCTCTGAAAAGAATTAGTAATTGTTATATCGAGAGACTTTTTGCTGTTTGGTTTTTCATGTTTTTATTTTTGACAGATCACGAGTGACACTTGACGTGTGTCAAATAAGAGAAGTGCTCAGTTAGCAATGCCAATTCATCATGGAAAGCCTTACACCCGAACAGTGCTTACACATTATTGAATTTTATTATCAAAATTCGTACTCAGTGAAAAATGTGTTTCGCGCACTTCGAGCATTTTATACTCGTCATAATCATCGGCCTACTGAGCAAGCAATTTTAAGCTATTAGATATCAAACTACCAACTCGTGAGCGTAGAGTGCGCACAAAGGAAAATATTGCTGCCGTATCGTCCAGTGTTGGTGATGGTGGCGATTTGTCCATCCGTCGCCGTTAACAGCAATTGGGATTTTGATACTCGACTATGTGGAAGATTTTGCGCATGGATCTTGGTCTGAAAGCGTATTAAATACAGTTCGTGCATGAACTAAAGCCGAACGAAGTGCCAAAGCGTCGAATTTTTGGAAAATCCGTTGCGCTCAGCGACAAAGCTCATTTCTGGTTGAATGGGTATGTGAATAAGCAAAATTGTCGCATTTGATCTTATGGACAACCACAGGCAGAACAAGAACTACCATTCCACCCAGAAAAATGCACTGTCTGGTAAGGTTTATGGGCCGGTGGAACCATCAGTGCGTATTTCTGTAAAGATGAACATGGCCGCAACGTTTCTGTCAATGGCGCCCGCTATCGCTCGATGATTTCGAACTTTTTTTTTGCTCAAAATACAAGAACTGCATCTGGTCGGCATGTGGTTTCAACAAGACGGCGAGATGAGTTCGGTGAGCAATTTATCTCACCTTTCAGACCGGTGAGTTGGCTGCCTCGATCGTGCCATTTGACGCCTCCAAACTACTTTTTAACCAGCCCCACTTGCAGTCTTGGAAGACAACATTACACATGTTATTAGCGAGATACCAGCCGAGATGCTCAAAAAAGTGGTGCAAAATTGGTCCTGTCACATGGATCACTTAAAACATAAAATAATCTTGAAAAAGTAAATGGTAAGCATTAATTCATCGATTAGAATAAAAATTTCATTCACTTTTGCAATTTTTCTGTTTTTTTTTTTTAATGAAAATTCAAAAACCAAACACTTAAAAAATCACCCGTTAGAAGCACGTAAAACCAACCAGAAAGAGTATTGGTCCCAGCTTGATTTCGATAGGGAAGGACCTCCTTATGGAATTAAAACACAAAAGACACATTTTACGAAAGAGTGATTGAAAAATTTATGTCTAAAGAACGAAGAATAGAATAAATATAAAAATCCGCACCCACCGTACGCCACTGATTTTGACACGCCAGCAAAACTCAATTGAAACAGGAACTGAAGTGTAGAGACCATTTGCAGCGGCGTATATTTACACATTGGATGATTGAGTAATGAGCAATTAATGGCAATTTATTCAGGAAGGAAAACACATTGGGGGTTCTGAAAATTCAAGAACAATCCATGCACCCGCAACGAGTTGTTATTTGGTGTGTTTTTTGGGACTGGTGCAGGCATCTGTTATGATGATCGATGAAGTTAATTGGGTGATGCCACTTGTTACAGAGCGCGTGAAATAAAGTCCCCACTGTCATTATCTCACGAAACAATGATTTTAAACAGATACCTTACTAATTTCATTGTAAATGCAATGCGTTTACACACAGTTTAGAATATTTAAAATCATGTGAAAGATGAATTCTAAAATGTTGTTTGTCGCAGATCAGCAAGACCTTCAAAAGCATCGACTCGAACAAATTTTTGAATACAAGACAGCCCTGCCTTTGGAGCTTATAATTCACAATCTAATTTACTGGACCCCTTACAGTGAAGATCATACGATGCAGCTTTCTTTTGATGTAAAAATGAATAGAAAAAAACCAAAACAATTTAAATTACACATAAAATTAATCAAATCGTAGAAATTATTACTTATAATATTTATAACTTAAGGATAAATTTTTAGACTATCATCCGATCGACATTCTGTTAATAATTGGAGAACTTTTTTTTGTTAGCACCAATGCCAATAACGTATGAGAAATATTATCTTGACAAATTATTCTAAATAGTAAACAATAAACTATGCAGTTTACGAGTACATGCAATTGTTATGAATGGCAAATAAATAAAAAATTTGTTTGTTTAAAATTATTAGTGTAAAAATTAACAAAGTGCACGTATTTTTTTTTTTTGGAAAAATATAAGCAAACTATTTCACTAAGAATTTCTGCATAGTCAGAAGAAAAAAAATGACCAGAACTAAATATTTTGCATTACCTTTACTAGTTCCTTTAAAATCCTCCACAGTTTAGCTTTTTTTTTTAAATATTGATTAAAACAAATCAATATTTTTAATCTAAAATAAAATCAAAAAGAATAGTTGATTAATCAAAATGAAATGGTTTTTTGTGTTCGTCTTAATTTTAATTGAATTTTTTTTGGATCTTTTGTAGGGAAATTATTTGTTAAAAAAAATATATTAGTTTGGACATAGGATATTGGCAAGTCCCTCATTCATATAAATAACAAAATTAGTCCTCATTCATATAACAAAATTACGGATAATCAAAACGATTAGTTAGGAATTTTTGGATGTTTTTGCTCAAAAATATTCGCCAGAGAATCGTTAACTCTACAATTGCATAGTCACGGAAACTGCCAACTATTACGTATTTGATTGTGCTTTCTCCATAGTCTGTTACTCTATTGTGTATGGAACGATGATTATTACCGGCGTTTGTGATTGCCAAAAAATTACTTGACCCAGTTACATATGGTTCCTTGGAACTAGATATCTTTGAATGACACTGTAGACGACATCAGCTAAAGTATATCATAAATTATGATGTCCAATCCGAAAAAAGAGTAGCCGTAATTTCGCTTTTATAGCCGAAATTCATCAAAAATTATTATCCTTTCAACGACGATATTGTTCTGTCAATGATAATTATTAATAAATTTTTTTTATTAAAAGTGCGAATTCAATTAAGGACATTAAATTTTCCATTAAAATACTTTTTATCTGATAAATCCTTGTTACTGATAACCTTTGGAAGAACTTCAAATATCCTCGTATGGTATGATATGAATCTACTTTCTAAAAGTAATTCAATTAGTATCAATATTTAATTAATTCTTATTTAAAATTAGAAAAAGAAAAATAATGAAAATTTGCACATTTGATTTTGTTTTGTTTTTTGTTTTTTGTTTTTCCCAAAAACAAAATTACACGTGTGCCCCCTCTCACTTATGTGACTTATTGTATTGTTGACAGAAGTTTAACATATCGGACATTAAGAGTATTTACAAAATATTATGTAAATTTGGAAAAATATAGAAATTGTGACCGAAGACACTTTCGAAAATATAAATCAACGTTCAGAAATCTAACCGCGAAACTCAATAATCACAAATCCAACCAAAAATCATAGCCACACACAAGACTGCCGGAGTCTGACAACACGAACAAAAAAGTTCAGAAGAGTTTTTTTTTTCAGGTTATGTCAAAAGTACATTCGTAATCAGTAATTTCTATTCAACATTTACACAGTAATATAACCATAATTATAACCGATTGCAATTAACTAAACTCTATTGCATATAATTGATGCAACGAATAGTGATAAAATAATAAACAACACTTACAAATTCTTTTTAAATAAACAACACTCGCTTGTTTCTTGTTTCTTCTTTTTTCTTTTCCTAGTTTCGATAGACTAGCTAAAAAATAAAAAAAAAAACAGCAAACCCCAAGCAATTCCGTTTTTCTTATTAAAACAATCAATACAAAACTATATTCAATTTAAAATTAATCACAAAATTAAATATATTAGTTAAAAATTTTTATTAGTTTACTTATAAAAATTTTAATAAAAACATTGAAAATTTTTGCGATTTAAATTAGAACGCGTTTGACAGTTGTTTGTTTAACGCTTGCAATGAATGGGGAAAAAAAACTATGCTCAACTGTACTAAAAACATGTGCTACCATAGTGACATCTATTGTAAAAAAAATTCTTTTGCCAAACAATTTTTTCACTGTACTAACATTTGTAGGGTTAACTGATTTGTCTGTGAACATTTTAGGGTGTTTCAAAGTTAAAAATTCATTATTTTCATAAATTTAGAAAAGAAAAACGTCTTTTATTTTGTTTTCGATAATATTTACTTAAATAATTACTAATAATAAAAATGTAGTTAATACTTTTAATCTGTGGCCAAATAATAAATGGTTTTTTTTTCTATATAAGAAATAAGATATAAACAAATATTTTATGATTATTTATTATATATCAAATTGTCGAAATTATTAATATATAAATCGATATATTTTTATTTAAAAAATGATGTTTTTGTTTCAATTTACCTTATTTTATAAAGAATTTATAATCAGTTGCTAGAACTATTATTTTTTATTATGGTGATATTCTCTAATGTGTTAAATTATTTTTGAAAAATAAATTAATTAAAGAAAAAAATGAAATTTTAAATAATCTCACAGAAAACAGGAAGAGGAAACAATTTCTTTAACTTTTATTTCATATAACCTGTTATACTTTGACGCCACCTTTATCCATTTGGTAAAAAAAACTGTAAGATTTCGTTCCGCAGCAAACTTCAGCACGAAAGCAGGCTCAAGAAAATCTTGTCAATCGTCAAATGACATTTGCATGCAAGCACAACTGTCAAATGTTGTTTGATTTTGTGATTTTCGTGAGTTTTTTAATCGAGTCTCAATATTTATTTCTATTCAACGAAGACTTATTTCCATCAGCTTTGCGTTATTTGCTTCATCGGCCATTGGTCGGTAATTAAAGGTATGTTCATATAATCGAATTTCCCATTAATGGTTTGTTGGGAAAAAAATGGGGGGAAAACAATAAAATGCAAAGTAAAAATTTCGTATGGAATATTTGTTAGGTTATGTACGGATCAGGTTTAGTTTTTTGCTCCGACAATTTGCTGGCGGCTGATGATGATGATTATTGCTTGGAAAAGGGAAACATTTGTTTTGGAACGCTTTCCATTTTGTTATTGTTCGAAAAAATTTCCTTTTATTTAATTTATCTCTTTTCACAATGTTCTCTCTCTTAATTAATAATTTTTTCATAATTGCTAATTAACAAAGTTAACTAAATATTTTAATTGCACTTTTCTTATGTTTTTTTTTTTGAGCATGAATACACGTAAATAATATAACGAAAGAAATTTATAAAATTGTGCAGATTTTCGATGTTTTCGAATCAGTTTCGTCTGGGAGTGCTGTTATTTCTGGTTCCTTTTGATGCTTATCCAGTTTGGGCAGATCATCTAAAATTGAAATGTTAAGCAAATTTAAAATAAAACGCAAAAAATACATCGTTTTTTAAAAAAATTTACCTTCATTTTCAACCTTGACGGAATGATTATTTTTGCACGAAATCTCTTTGCCCTTCAATTTTAAATCGTTAAGAAATTTTTTCACTTTTGTCTTTTTTGTTTTTTCAGAACTTGCCGGATCCTTAACAATCTTAATGGGCTCTCCATCCTTTTCGCTAGTATTTATACCGATTTCGGAATTGTTACCAGATGCATTCGAATTGACCGATGCGGTTGTTCGTTCATCATCTTCGATTTGTCTTTTTGTTTGTGGATCCTTTTCGTTTGGGATTTTCTCTGTAGTCGTCTCGGCAGTGTCGCGATTTGGAGAAGGTGTACATGAGGGCGCAGTGGTGATGATTGCAGTTGCCATTTCTCTGGTTGTACTATTCTTTCCTGTTTGAATTTCTGGTAATTTGGTTTCGTTGCTTAGAAAATCCTTACTGGCTGTAATCATCTGTGCGGTTTCTGTGACCTCTGCAGTCTCTTTGCCATTGATACTGTCTCTCCCATTCGATGTCACCGTACTGTGTCCACTCTCCGAACTCATAGGTATTCCTGTCGTTAATCCTCGTGATGTACTCACAAAACTAGAGCCGATATTACTCAAACTACCCGAAACCGTTTCCATATCAAAATCGCTTTCTTTGATGTTATCGGTAACGTCCACCCCATCGTTGATGAATCGAATCTCATTCACGGTGACCGTATCACTTTTGTCATCGCTGATTTCGAATTCAACCACAATCCTATCCTCGTCATCGTCATCCATTTCGCTATCTGACAGCAGTTTCTCATTTATCAATCGCGTTGTACTCGGTATGGACGGAATCGAAGGGATCCGCTTTAAATTGTCGACAGTTTTCTCTTCTTGCAAACTGATCTTGGCGGCAACATTATTCGCAGAATCAACCGCTGTTTCGACCAAATCCAATTCGACATCATCATTTTCCGTATCGTTTTGTCCTTCTCCTACCGGCGATGGTGTGGGCGTTAGTGGTGGCGCCGATGGGTACGGTGTTCGTGGTCGAACTACGCGCTCCTGAGACTTATCGCTGTCGATTGATTTCGTATCGAATTTAATCGACTTATTCGAATCGTTTCGTTTCATTACTCCCACTGGAATTACTGGCTTCACATGGGAATGGGCAGCCTTTTCGATGAGTTTTACAGTCTCTTCGGATTTTTCTGACAAACTGTCTATGGACATGATGTCACTTTTGTCATCGATATTTAGCGAATCCTTGTCTATGAAATCCGCTGCGCTGGATAATCTTCCGTTCACTTGCATTGAGTCCTTGGACATAAGCGATAGTCTGTCAAAATTCCTATCGCAAGCGGATGTTGGTGTTAATTTACCGCTGGGGGTATCGATCGCATCTAAAATAGCGGTGCTGTCAGTAATATTCAGGTCAGAACTTTTTGTTGAATTAGCCGAACTTGGAAGATCGCCATTCAGTTCACAGCCTGAAACAGTCACTGTTATTCCGCTTTCGTTTGTGTTTGGAGGTAGTTCCTTGTTACTCAATGGCGAGGCTGCATCAGAATTTCTGCCATTCAACATTTGATAATGACCTTCCGGCGAATTCAGGTTTCCATTCAGTTTGGGAGTAGTTGGAGGTATATTCTCGTTTTGAGGATTGGATGCAATGTCTTTTTCCATTGCGTTTACTGTTTCTAGTACATCTTCGCAGTCATCATTTTTCTGTTGAGTGGCCATAAAATCCTTAATCTTTTCTGATTTCTTCGGTTTCGGCGAAACAATTGCTCTGTCGTCATCATCTGGTAAATTCAGTGTATCCCCACCAATTGGCTTTAATAGTTCGTTCTGTAATGGATCGATCCGAAAGCTGTTCGGTCGAATATTTGCATTGAGATCACTAGAAGTTGTTGAGATACGATTTGCAGCGCCTTTTATAAATTTCGGCACACCTAAAACAAGAATATGCTCATCGCCAAGACAAAAGTCAAGAATTTTTAGATTTTTCAATTTGGAAATTTCACGAAACGTCTTCAGGTGGTGTCCACTTTCCGAAAAGGTTGTAAAAAGTTTCTTGCTCCTTGTCAATGCCGCATAAAATGAATTCCCTTTCAATAGTTTGAGCACAGTTCCATTCTCCTCGTTCGGATAGTCGTAGAACTTTTGAAAAATAAGATTCTTATTCCGAATCAACTCTGCACTCCGTAGAATATTGCCATCTTCTGTGACAATATAAATCTCGTTAGCTTGTGATATTTGCAAAGATATTATTTTCGATTTGCCAAAATTCTGTGGCAGTTCAGTGAAACGTGGAAATTGAAATTCACTCAATTGTCCTGTGATGAAAAGTTGATCCTTGTCAGTTAGAATCAATGTCGATCGTGGACCACATGCGAAATTAATTATTTTCGAATCCATCTTCACTTCGACTGGATGGGACTGTTCCTCACCCAATAGTCCAAGTTGATTGGAATTATTTGATCCCCAACCTATTAGGCGGCCTTTGGCTGTGAAAATTGATTTTTATTTTAAAATTTATTTTGTCTTTTTTTTTGGTAATTTTGTTTTATGAATGATAATAAAAATTTATATCTCAATGAATAGAATTAGAAGTTTTTTTGAAAATTTCATCTTCCTAATGAAGTCCCTGCTAAGAGTTGTTACAGCATTGAAGCTATGAGGTTTTAATTATAAATTCTTAAAGATGGTTTTTATTTAAGAGAATCTCATTAAATTTGCTTAATTAGGCACCGACTGATCCTTTTTTTAGTCATAATGGAAAAATATTGTAAAGTAAGTCGAATCGAAATTCTTTTTAGTAGAGTTGAAATTTCTACAATATAAACAAATTTTCTTTGAAATTACGAAAAATTGTACAATTTGTGTATTTAAGCAATCATTTTTAGTACTAAACATAAAAATTGTGCAAATTATTTTGCTCAGTACTAAAAATTCTCAGTATGGAAAATGTATATCTAGTACTAAAAAAATTCTCACTGACTACTAAAATTTGTTATTTGTTTCTAAATTTTTTTAATGAGGACTTACAATTCTTATTGAGTGCTGCAAATTCTTATTAAAGGTCTGACAGTTCTTATTTGGTTCAAAAAATTATTATTGAGTACGAAAAATTCTTACGAAAGACTAAAAATTCATATTTGGTTCTAAAAATTTGTACTAAAGACCAAAAATTCTTATTTGGTTCAAAAAATTCTTATCGAGTACTAAACATTACTATTTTGTTCTAAAAATTCTTACTGAGTACCGAAAATTGTTACTGATTACTAAAAAATTCATACGGATTACTAAAAATTCTTACAAAAGGCATAAATATTCTTATTTGGCTCAAACAATTATTATTGAGTACTAAAAATTCTTATTGAAGACCAAATATTCATATTTTTTCATTCTAAAACTAAAGTACTAAAAATTCTTATTTGATGCAAATATTCTTAATGAGTACTAAAATTTTTTATTTCTCTCTACAATTTTTTACTAAGGGCATAAAATTGTTACTGACTACTAAGAATACTTACTGAGTACTAAAGAAAACTTTTTATTTGGCTGTACAAATTTTTACTGTGGTCTAAAAATTCTAATTTTGTTCTAAAAATTGTTACCAATTACCAAAAAAATCTCATTTTTTCTAAATTTTTTTACTGATTACTAAAAATTCTTATTTGGTTCTAAGTATTGTGACTGAGTACCGAAAATTATTACGGATTACTAAAAATTCTTACTGACTAATAAAAATACTTATTTTGTTTTAAAAATTCATACCGAGTACAAAACATTACTATTTTGTTCTAAAAATTCTTACTGAGTACCGAAAATTGTTACTGATTACTAAATAAAATTTTACTGAGTACTAAAAATTCTTACTAAAGGCCTTAAAATTCTTATTTGGTTAAAACAATTATTATTGAGTACTTAAAAATTCTTACTGAGTGCCGAAAATTGTTACTGATTACTAAAAAATTCATACGGAGTACTAAAAATTCTTACAAAAGGCCTTAAAATTCTTATTTGGCTCAAACAATTATTATTGAGTACTAAAAATTCTTACTGAAGACCAAAAATTCGTATTTTTTCAATCTAAAACTAAAGTACTAAAAGTTCTTATTTGGTGCAAATATTCTTAATGAGTACTAAAATTTTTTATTTCTCTATACAATTTTTTACTAAGGGCATAAAATTGTTACTGACTACTAAGAATACTTACTGAGTACTAAAGAAAAATTCTTATTTGGCTGTACAAATTTTTACTGTGGTCTAAATATTCTAATTTTGTTCTAAAAATTGTTACCGATTACTAATAAATTCTTATTTTGTTCTAAATATTTTTACTGGTTGTAAATATTGTTGCTAAGTACCAAAAATTTGTTACGAATTACTAAAAATTCTTATTGACTACTAAACATTCTTATTATGTTCTAAAAATTCGTACTGAGCACCGAAAATTGTTACTGAGTACTAAAAATTCTTACTTGGTGGCAACTAGTCTTAATGAGTGCTAAAAATTGTTATTTCTTTCTCAAAGCTCATACTAAGAACTTAAAATTCGTACTGAGTACTAAAACTACTTACTGAGTACTAAATAAAAATTCTTATTTGGCTATAAAAATCAATGGCCAGGCTGCATCAGAATTTCTGCCATTCAACATTTGATAATGACCTTCCGGCGAATTCATGTTTCCAACTAGTCTTAATGAGTGCTAAAATTTGTTATTTCTTTCTCAAAGCTCATACTAAGAACTTAAAATTCGTACTGAGTACTAAAACTACTTACTGAGTACTAAATAAAAATTCTTATTTGGCTATAAAAATCTTACTGCCGTCTAAAAATTATCATTTCATTTTAAAAACTGTTACTGATTACTAAAAATTGTTACTTTATTCTAAAAATGCCGTAAATTTTTACCGATTACTTAAAAAAATCTTATTTTGTTCTAAAAGTTCTTGCCGAGTACTAAAAATTCTTATTTGGTATTAAATATTGTAACAGATTACCGAAAATTGTTACTGATTACTAAACAATTCTTATTTTGTTCTAAAAATTCTTACTGAGTACTAAAAATAAATATTAAGTGCTACAAATTCTTACTTGGTGCCAAACATTTTTAATGAGTACTAAAAATTATTGTTTCTCTCTAAAATTTCTTACTAAGGACTTAAAATTCTTGCTAAGTACTAAACATACTCAGCAAAAAAAATTTCTAAATTTTGTTACTACAGCCTAGAATATGTTATTTTGTTCTAAAAATTCTTACTGATTAGTAAACATTCTAACTAAATACTAAAAATTCTTATTTGGTTCCAAAAATTGTTATTGAGTATCGAAAGTTTTTACTGAATACTAAAAATACTGACTGAGTACCGAAAATTCATACCGAGTACTAAAACTACTTACTGAGTATTAAAGAAAAATTGTTATTTGCGTCTAAAATTTCTCATTGAGGACAAGGATTTATCGAAGAATATCTGCACCATCTGACTTTGGTTAATTAACTAAAAAAAGATTACTGTTTGAGAATAAACGATTTAGAACTTATTTTAATAAACAAGAAATGATAAGAAAACACAAAAATTCCTCATAATACTGAACAGGTGCTCAGTCGGAAGGAAATCAAATGAATCCATTTACCTTGGCAGATAATCAAATTATATTTGGTATTAATAGAATAATATCTAAAATAAGTTTACTGGTAATCACAACAGAGATTTTGTCGAGTATTTTTTGGCCTACAGGAACCCAATTTTAAATTTGTTTATTTTTCTCTCGAATTTTATGGTAAATATCAAAAGTTGTTGCCTTTCAAATGAAAATTTATTAAATAAAATAGTGTAACAGGAGAAAAAGGAGAAAACAATATTTTCCGAAATAGTTGGTAAACGTTTGATGACGGTTTTTGGATTTCAGATTTCCATAAGAGACTGCAGTCTCGTGGATTCAGAGGATGCAAAAAAGACTTTCTTATGGAAAAAGGATTACGATCCACTTTAATAAAAAAAAAATCAGAAAGACTATCAGGGAACAGTTCAGCCATCGTTTGATAGCGTTTTTCTTTCGCATTTTTGGTGATTATTAGGCGAACAATGACAAATGGCATTCCTGCTTAACACCTCCTGTTGATAAATTCTTACCCTCGGCTACAGCCATTTTATCCCTCCTACGTTCCACAGAAAAATATTGTACTAAGAGGTTGATGAATTTCTATTTTTCGAAAATGTCCATTTTGATCGTTTAGCTCCTTCCTTTGTTATTAGCGAAAATTAGACAGAAAATCGGCTCTGACATAATATTTTCTCACATTTCTCCTCTCATTTTTAATTAAAAAAATTAATATCACATTTCTTGCACTGATTAGTAATTATTTTGAGCAATAATAAAAAAAAATTTGGAAAAAGAATACTGTCATTAATATTATTAAAAATAATAACTAAGTATATTAAAAATTAAATAATAAAATAATTGCGAAAGAAGAACGCTATCTTATGTATTGTTTTTGTTTTTCTCTTTTTTCGCTCTCTGTTGTTGTGTGTGCTATCAATGGATTTTCGAAATGAAGCGATGCCTAAAAAGAATGCAACAAGAGACGGCTCAGGAACGTAGGCGTCGTTTAAATAGGGAACGTCAACGACGAGTGCGGCAGAATATGAGCCCCGAAGAGGCGGCTGTTTTTCGTGAGCGAGCGGCCAAAAAGCGAGCCATGAAACGGCAAAATGAGACAGAAGAAGAGAAGATGATTCGACGGGCGAGAGAAAGTTTCGCTGCCACACTACGCCGACAGGCGCTCAATCCAGAGGAGAAGGCGAGGCGCCGATTACGCGATACGCAAAGAGCGGCAAAGCGACGGCGGACGATGAGACCGGAGGAAGCGGCACTGCGTCGAGTGCGAGATGCTCAGAGAGCCAAGGAGAAGCGGCGAAACGAATCGCCGGAACAGAGAGACGAACGAAGGCGAAAAGAAAGAATTGCCGCTGCACGACGGCGAAAATCTCTTAGCGAAGAAGAAATAGCACGAAGACGTCGATTGGATGCTGAGCGAAAAGCGCGCAAACGGCGTGAGGCACGGGAAATGCGACTGGCCGGCCAATTAATGCAATCGATGCAATCGATGATGAAAGAGGTGCAATCGACGATAAAAGAGGAACCACACGATTCCGCACCAGATGCTGGCTACCAAGAGACTGACGGGCAGATTTTGCGACCAAATCCCGTGCCATCAACAGCTGCACCTACAGTACCACCACCTATTGCATCGTCACGTATAGGAGCACCTGAACAAATTTGCACTCCTGTTAATGGTGTGGTTGTATGGCCACCCGCTTTAAATCCGCCTCCATTTGTTATGGTGGAGCTTTGTCAGCAATTAACTCAGCAGCCGCCATCAAATGTTGAGCCTCAAGAGACACTAGAGGTATGCCCAGATTGGCCACTTATTGAATCGGATGTATTTATAACTCGTGAGTCTAATGAAAATGGAGAAATGCCAACAGAAGATCAACAACAACGACAACACCGGCAACAACAGCAATCACAAGAGCAACAAAACCAACAGCCGCAGCTGCTGCCAGCCCAGCAACAACCGTCCCAACATCAAGGGCAACCGCAACAGCAACACAAGCAACAATATGGTGAACAGCTTCAACAAAGTCAACAACAACCACCAATTCTCCAGCAAGTGCAACAACAACCACACCAATATTCGCATCAGCATCATCAATCACAACCACTCAAACAACAACAGTCGCAGCAGTCTCAGCATCAGCATCAACACAGCCAAGTTCAAATTCGTATTCCCGTACACCAACAAATAGAAACTCATCCGCATATACCTTTGCATCAACAAGTGATCCGACATCATCAGTTGCCCGCCCATCAGCCGATATCGGGGCATCAGCAGCTGATGGCCCATCAGACGATACCTCCACTAGCTCATCAGCAAGTGGTGGGAGTGCACGAACCAACGTCAACACACCAACAAATGCAGGTACACCACGTGCTTCAGCTTGGACAGTCCATTGGCCATCAACAGCATGTTCAGGTGCCGCAAAATCAACACGGCCAAACATCAGCCAATCAACATGCTCACGCGCAACCTCAACAACATAGTCAAATTACAACCCATCAACATGGACAAATTTCCGCCCATCAACATGGTCATAATACGACCGCGACAACTCATTGCCTTGGACAAATGACAACCCATTCTCAGCATAGTCAAGTAGCGTCTCATCATCAGCAACATGGACAGCCACAGCAACATCAACCACAATCGCAAGCGCAATCCTCTCAAAGTCAAATGGAAGCTACTGTTTCATAAAGAAAGTGTAGTAAACGATCATAATTATAGTGAAGAGCTTTTTTTTTATAGTCAGAGTCGTCGATGTAATAAGTTATTTTTTATGGAATCTTTAACGACATTTTTCTGTTTTCTGTTACCATAAAAGAGACGATTAAAATTTATAAGAAATAAACGAATTGAATTATTAAGTATAAAATCGAATTTTCATAAATTTTTTATGAGAAATTATTTTTTTTACTGACACTCATTCTTTTTTTGTCTTAGAATCTTAACTTTCTTTTCATGATTACAAAAGGCCTCGATGAATTGACGAATTCAGATTGCAAGAGTTCAGATGGTCGTTAGAATACCGATAAATCTTATGGTCCCGATCATTTCTAGGGTTGTGGTTAATTTCAAGAGTCGCTATTATGAAGTCAAGAGTCCTGATGATCTCAAAGATCACCATGCGCCCAGAGTGATCGAACTGAAGGTGTCCAATGAGCTCATGGATTTCTGTGATCTCAAGGATTTCGATGAACTCAGGGGTCCCGATGATATCAAGAGTTTCGATGGTCGCTAGAGATTCGATGAGCTAAAGGGTTTCGATGACCTCAGGATTCCCCATGATCTCAAGGCTCTCGAAGATATGAAGGGCTTCGACGATCTCAAGGGTTTCGATGATCTCAAGGGTCCCGATGATCTCAAGATTTCGATGATCTCAAGGGATTCGATGATCTCAAGGATTTCGATGATCTCAAGGGATTCGCTGATCTCAAGGATTTCGATGATCTCAGGGGTCCCGATGATCTCAAGAGTTTCGATGATCTCAAGGGATTCGATGATCTCAAGGATTTCGATGATCTCAGGAATCCCGATGATTTCAAGGCTTTTGAAGATTTTAAGGGTTTCGATGAGCTGAAGGGTTTCGATGATCTCAGGAGTCCCCATTATCTCAAGGCTCTCGAAGATTTGAAGGGCTTCGACGATCTCAAGGGTTAACAACGATCTCAAGGGTTAAGATGATCTCATGGATTTCGATGATCTCAAGGGTTTCGATGATCTCAAGGGTTTCGATGATCTCAAGGTTTTCGATTTCTCCAAGGGTTTCGATGATCTCAAAGCTTTTAAAGATCTCAAGGGTTTGGATGATCTCAGGGTTTTAATGATCTCAAGGGTTTCGTTAATCTCAAGGGTTTCGATGGTCTCAAGGCTTTCGATGACTTAACGGTTTCGATAAGGTCAAAGAACTCAATGATCTCAATGGTTTCGATGATCTCAGGAGTCCTTATCTAAAGGCTTTTAAAGATCCCAAGGGCTTGGATGATCTCAGGGTTTGTATGATCTCAGGGTTTCGATGATCTCAAGGGTTTCGATAATCTCAAGGGTTTCGATGACTCAAGGGTTTCGATAAGGTCAAGGAATTCAATCATCTCAAGGGTTTCTATGATCTCAGGGTTATCTTAAGCATGTCGATGATCTCAAGAGTATTGAAAATCTCGAGCGTTTCGATTACTCAAGAGTTTCGATGACGTCAAGAATTTCAATGATCTCAAAGGTTTTGATGATCTCAGGAGTCTCGATGAGTTTAAGGCTTTCAAAGATCTCAAGGGTTTGGATGATCTCATGGTTTCGAAGATCTCCGATGATCTCAGAGGTCTTAATGATCTCAGACGCCCCTGTGATCTCAGTGTTCCAATAATTTCAGGGGTCTCGATGATCTCAAGGGTGCCGAATATCTTAAGTGTCCCGATAAACCCTGATTCCTAAAATATGTTAGCGTCTAGATTACTTCCAAGGTTCCAACGATCTCTTTGATATCGATGACACCAAATGTTGTCTTTTATTAGTTAATCGATTAAAAACTTTAAAAGCAAGAGAGTTATAAAAACAAACAGAAAAATGATTACGGCGGCTTTTCATAATTTTAATTCATATTGTATCTTTTTTTTATAATTTAACTTGTTTCATCTTATTTGTTGCATTAAATTGTCGAGTTATTTTTTTTTTTTGAACGTTTCTATTTATACACTTTTATTTTTATAGGTATTTTATTTTCCAATTTATTTTTCATTTTTAGAAAACTTTTCCATAAAAAAATACACTTATCAGTTAAGAAAATTAGTATTTAAGATTAAATCAGGAAATTTCCGAGTTCTTTCAATTTCCTATTACTTGTACTACGACAGTTCAAGGTTGAATATTTAAAAAGGTTTTTTATAAGTGAGTTTTCCTGGTTTTTGTAATATACGATAAAAGGATACGAACAGTGTATATATATAAATATATATACCAAATTTTTGACATGTAAGGACATCGTAGAACAAAGGTAAATCTACAATAAAATAATAAATGAGTGACAAATCAACCTTTGAGTCAAGATAACAAAACGAAAGAAATTAAAGAAAGTGAAAAAATGGTGTTCAAAGAGATAAAGCTAGTCTAAGGACAATTCAATTAAAATTGAAGGACATTTTTCGGTTCAGAAAAAAAGAATTGGTTTGGGCTCTAGAAAAGATGTTTGCAGTGGCAAGAATTTTTTCCGAATATGGGTGCGTTTTTACAGTTGTTAGGTTTTCGGCCATTTTTAATATAAAATATATTTTTTCTGCTGTTCATTTGACCTTCTTTGAATTATTATCAATTACTTTATGTTCGAATGGTCAATCAACTTAACTGTTTATTGTAATGATTATCATTATTTGACAAGTTAAATTAATAGCAACAAAAAAAACGAATAAAATTTGAATTAAACTAAATTAAATGCCTTCGAATAATTGGAATCGATTTACAATAGACGAATGAGTACACATGTCGTGAGGATACAGTATTTGGCTATAAAATTCAATCGATAATAATTATCTGAACGTAAGAGTTGAGTGTCCAGGGGAAACTGTTATCGATAATAGAAAAAAAGCGTAGGTTTGGAACCGAAAGAAATAGAAATAAACAGAAGCGAAAGAGATACAGATGCCGGCAAAGCATATCTTTCACCAAAATTAAATTCCAGGTACGAAAACATTCGTTTTTGAACAGTATTTTGATGTCTTCATTTTTATTCTATTTTATTCATTTAATATCTTTTTTTTAATATTCTAAGAAAAATTTAATTTTTTTAAAAAGTTACGAACACCCAACCTCCGTAGTTGCCATGTTTCGTTGAAGTTTGTGGTCGTTGTAAGGTCAAGGCGTATTAACAGAAATTATCCTGTATGGTTTTTTCTAAAGAAAACTTTTTATTCGGTTTTATTTTTAAGTTCTCAAAAAACCATTAATGTTAAGATAATAGTACATGATTAAGTTTAAGATAATTACTATTTTGGGTTGAATGTCATCGAGGAAAATTATTCTATTTCGACTGATATGTGGATTACTATTAGTTGATTAATTGTGATGCTATTTGCTCAAATCATTGATCTCAAATCTATTTTATTTTATTTAAGTGCATTTTTTTTTGTAATAGATATTATGATTTTTGAGTAAACTGAAAACGAATTTTTGAACCCGAAGACGATTGGAGTTAAATGCTATGAATTTGAAATTTGGATTATGAGTTTAAAAATTTGTTGCTCCAATTAGACCGAATTTATGTTTGACTTCGGGTTTAAAATTTCCTTCTGTAATTTTTGCAACGTAAAAAAGTTAAACTAGTCGTTACCATAAGTAAAAGGAGACATTGTGTCTGAATATTTTCCATAAAATTAATTCAAATTTTAATTGAGTTCTAAAAATGCTCACTGATTACTAAACATTTTTATTGAGTACTAAAAATCCTTCCTGAGAACTCAAAGTTCTTTCTAAGTACTAAATTATACAGTTATATTCTAACTGACCACCAAAAATTTTAACCTAAAAATTCTAACTGAGCACCAAAAATTATTTGAGTTTAACATACAATAATTATGAAAAAACTATTGGTTTTTATGAGCGAACAAAAATATACCTAATTAGGTTCTACAAATTCTTAGTAACGAGGAAAAATTCTCAAGTGGCTCTAAAAATTCTTACTGGGTATTGAAATTTTTTATTTCGTTCTAAAAATCTTATCGAGCACTAAAAATTCTTATTGTGTACTAAAAATTGTTACTGAGTACTCAAAATGCTGAGTGCGATTTATTTTATTATGTATTAAAAATTCTTACTAAGTACTAAATTTTTTTATTAAGTACTAAAAATTCTAACTGAGTACAAAAATTCTTACTGAGTACTAAAAATTCTGAGTTTTAGAAAATTCTTACTGAGTACCAAAAATTCTTACTTAGTACTAAAAATTATTATTGTGTGCTAAAAATTCTTGCTGAGTACCAAAAATTTTACTGTGTACTAAATTGTTTTACTGAATACTAAAAATTCTACAAATTCTTATTGTGTTGGAAATTTTTTTACTGAGTAGTAAAAATGCTAACTTAACATGAAGATGCTAAAGATTTTTCAGCGTGCTAAAAATTCTTGCTGAGTACTAAAAATTCTTTATATGTACTAAAACTTCTTATTGTATGCTAAAATTTTTTAATGAGTGCCAAACATTCTTACTGTGTACTAAACATTTTTACTGAATACTAAAAATGCTGAGTACGAACAATTTTAATTGTGTACTAAAAATTCTTACTGAGTACGAAAAATTCTTGCTGAGTGCTAAAAATTCTGAATACTAATAATTCTTATTGTGTTTTAAATTTTTTTTACTGAGTACTAACAATTGTGAGTACTCAAAATTCTTGCTGAGTACCAGAAATTCTTATCGTGTACTAAATTTTTTTACTGAATACTAAAAATTCTGAGTACTTAAAATTATTTCAATTTTTTTTTGCTTATAAAACCACTAGTTTTTTGAATCTTCAAACCATCAATCGTATGAAAAATGCAATTTTTTAAGTTATTGTAGTTGAAATAATTTTCGGATACTTCCAATAGATTATTAGCATTATTTGTTAAGAATTAAATACAATAAAATATTAAAAAAAATTAAAAATCGATATTATTTTCTTTAAATTTTAAATATAAAAGGCAATCACAAAGTAACATTTCAAACAGTTTTGAAAAAATTTCGGTAGATTTTCTGTTTGAGTTTAAATTGTAGACTTTTTCCCTCTACAATTTCGAAACTTAAAAAAAAGTACAAAATATTCAGAAATATCGGACTGACTATTAATCTGAGTGCAACCATTTTTAAAATTTTCATTCAATGCCACCAGATGTCACTGTGAGTAATGCCAGAAGTCGCTGCAAATATAATTAGATGGCGCTGTTAACATATTAAGAGGTCGTTGTACTCTCAAATATTGTTTTTTGGGAATTTTACGGGCAGTTTTTTCTTCTGTAATTATTTTTCCGTTTACAAAGTTTTTTTTATTTCTTCAGTTGTAGTGGAAAAAACAACGTTGAGTATTTTTTCGAAATTATCATAATATTTTCGATGTTATCGTGGGTAATTTTTTCATTATTCACAACTCTGAGATTTTGTTTTGTCATTCATCCCAGTCCAGAGGCATATGTTATTCTGATTCATAAAACATACATTCGTGTACCTTACGTGTATAGGATAATCAATATTTCGAAATATTAAAGAATAAGTTCATTAACTCGTATAGTTGACACGAAAGGGAAAATGTCACCCCTTTAATGACTTATCGCCGCTATGCTCTTTCTTCGATAACAATTGCAAGTCTCAATGCTTAATAATATTTAAAAAAATAAAAATAAAATAAAATAAAAACTTTAAAAGAAGCGAAAGGAAAAATCAAAAGAACTGAGTTAATATCCACAAGTGCATAAGGTCACGTCAATAAAATAGAAAGTGTTCAAATAATTGAAATATTTACAATATTGTTTGTAGTTCCATGATTTAATAATTTATTATACTGGAAAGTAAGAACTAATTCCAAACTTTATTGCATTTCTGTAGGAAAAGAAATTTCAACTTAAATTGAACATCAAGTAAAGTTTTGTCGTCTGTTTGGTTAGAAATTAGTCACTTTTCTTGTTTAGTAAAATTTAAGTTATTTTATTGGATTTTCTATTAAATAAAATTGCTCTTGAGTATTTTTAAATAGTTTCTTTTCTTTAAGGGTCTTTATTTTTGTTCCTTAGATTTTATTAAGTAATAGTTTTTAGAAAATCTACAATAGAAAATTTTATTTACAAGTTTGAATAATGAGTTAGGTTTTGAAAGCGGCAAAAGTGGATTGTATCTTGGAGGTTTTAGAATATTTTTTAAACCACGTCTTATGCAATGAGAAAATATGAAAATTTTAATTGTTTTGTTAAAAAGCAGTTTTCATAATAACAAGAGAAGTCAATTCTTATTTTGTAAGTTTTCCAAAATTTTCAACATTTCCATTGCGTTTTTTTTTTAAATATTCAATTGGGATTTTTTCGAAATTTAAAGTAGAGAATTTTTCCTATTTTATAATTATTGTATAATTTTTTCGATTGTTCAATCGTCATTTTTTCTAAATTTTAATTTTTTTTCTTCAAATTTTTAACGAAATTTTTAATTGCAAATTTTTTAAAATTTTTAAATTTTGATTTTTTTAAATTATTAGTTATTTTTTTAAACTAATTCGATTTTTTCTGAATTTCTATTTGTAAATTTTCGAATATAAATCAATAGTTTTTTTTTTGAATATTCAACTTCAATTTTCAAGAGTTAAAGTAAATTTTTTTATTTTTTGTTTATATTATGAATTTTTGAAATTTTTTGCTTGAAATTTTTTTTAAATTTTAAATAGTTTTTCTTAATTTTAAACTAATTTTTTTTTAATTATTTTCGAACAAACAGTTTGAATTTTTCGAAATTTTATTTGCGAATTTTCCAAAAAACTGAAAGTTTTTTAGTATTTTATTTTTGAATTGTGATTTTTTTTCCTAAATTTTCAACTTATATTTCGGAGTTTTTCCAAAATTTTTATTTTAAGTTTTCCAAAATTTTCAACATTTTAATTGCGATTTTTTTTTAACTGATTTTTCATATTTTTTTTAATTGCAAATTTTTTTAAATTTTTAAATTTTTAGTTTTTATTTTTATTTTTAGCTGAATTTTTCGAATTTCCATTTACAAATTTTCCGAAAGTGCAATTTTTTAACCAAGCGTTTTTTCGATTTTTTCACTATTAATTTTCTAAATTTCTATTTGTAAATTTTCGAAAATAATTCAATTGTTTTTGGTTTTTTTTGAATATTCAACTTTGTTATTTTTTAATTGGGAATTTTTCAAACTTTTTGCTTGGCAATTTTTTTAAATTTTGAATGGTCTTTTTTACTTTTAAATTGAATTTTTTAAAATTGGGATTTTTTTTTTATTTTGAATTTTTCGAATTTCTGATAGTGAATTTTCTAAAAAACTTTCAATTTTTTTGTCGTTTATTTTACAATTGTGATTTTTTCTTTAAAATTTTCAACCTAATTTTCTGAGTTTTGCAAAAGTTTTAAGTGTGTTTTTCAAAATGGTAAATTGTGAATCTTTCAAAGCTTTTAAATTAAATTTTTTTAAATTTTTTAATTGGTTAGGTTGACATTTTTTAAAAAATTTTCAATGGTTTTTTTTTAAATTTCAAACTGAATTTTTTCAAATTGAGAATTTTTTTTTTTTTTTAATTTTAATTTTCCGAATTTCAAAATGTAACTTTCAAAAAAATAACTTTTATTTGTGATTTTTCCTTAAAATTTTCAACTTAATTTTCGGAGTTTTTAAAATTTTTCAACTGTGAATTTTTCTTTCAAAAAAATAAAAACTGGAATTTCTCATTTAATAGAATGTTGGATAAATTTTAAGTTTCAATTGTGATTTTTTTTTAACAAATTTTAATGGTGATTTTTTGCGAAATTTAAAATAGAGAATTTTTTGCTTGTTATTATGAGTTCGTGTGGTAAAGTTTCTAGTTAACCTCGCGTTTAAGGATAATGTCTTCAAAACTTTTTGACAATCAATCAAAACAAAAAACAAAAAATATGCACGCATACACACTGTTTTAGGAAAATAATTAAAAATACAAAAACCCTTTTTTTTAGGGTATGAAATACTTTACAGCGCATGGAATTTTTTTTTGCATTTCAATCTACTTTAGGGTCAAAGACTAACTATGATTTGGTCACAATTTAAGTAAAGTACTTTTATTATTTGTTGTGTATATTGTAGTGTATTAGTAGAGTTCATTGAAATCAGAATGATTATGATGATATGTAATTTATATATTTTTTGTTTCTAGATTATTTTAATGGACGCTATTAGCTCAATTTTTTTATAATGTATTTTCGTTTTGTTTAATTCTTTTAATGAGAAACGAAAGTAATTTTACTGTAAGGAAAAAATCGATCAAAACTAAATTGAGTATATAAAATTGTTAATACGAGTATAATGGTAGAGGGAGGGTATTTGCATAACTAAAATGGTTTTAAATTTGATTATTTTGTTGGTTTTTGTTGTTGAGAAATGTAATAAAGAAAAATTTTCTTACGAATGGATAACGATCTTTTTATAACGAGAAACTTATTATTACGAGAAATGAACATATCATGAAAAAAAGGAATATTTATATTACGATTCAAAATAAAATCAGGCATTCGAAATTTTTGGAGGATAATCGATTTGGAATTTTTTAAGAAACTCCATTTGACAGAATTTTTTTATTTTATAGATATTTACAACTACAACATAGTAATAATGTTGAGCAATAGTATTAATTAACTTGAAAGGTTGTGGAGAGTAAACTGCTAGCTTGTGTTTCTGTTAGGCCTCGGTATTTTAGTAAATCACGTGACCAGTGATGCTTAAGTCTTCGATGGGTATTTCTAGGGAAGGAAATGGAGGATAGTTCTTGAACAAGAAGATTATTATGTGTGAGGACACGGGAACGGAACTTTTTATAGCGAGATACAGCCACATCAAAAACAAATGGGACTTTAAGATCACGATGAATAACAGTATTACGAACATAAAAGGGGGCATCGACAATTGTACGGAGTATTTTTGATTGAAGGGATTGGATTGGACGGGAATTGAAAAGCTTAGTAGATCCCCAGAGTTCTAGTCCGTATGTCCATATGGGTTTCAGTAAGTTATTGTATAACAGTACTTTGCTGTCTATAGTAAGTTTGGAACGTTTGTCTAGAAGTCGAAGTAGTTTTAGGTATCGTCTTTTAAGTTCCTGTCTTTTAAGTCTTTTATGTGGGTTTCATGTCAAGCGTTTGTCTAAGTTCAGTCCTAGGTACCGAGCTTTGGTGTGTTGTGGTATGGCACTGCTATTAAGGTATATGGGAGGGCATGGCTCACGACGGAGAGTGAAAGTTACCTGGATAGATTTACGTTCATTGACTTTTATTCTCCACCTAGTAAACCAGTTCTGGAGGGTTTGGATTTGGATTTGGAGAGTTTCGGAAGCATGTTGGGGATTTTCGCTGGATGCAAGGCAGACCGTATCATCGGCATATGTAGCAAAGAAGGTATTAGGGCAGATTGGGATAGCGGATGTGTTAATGTTGTAGAGGATGGGTCCAAGTATGCTACCCTGAAGAACACCAGCCAATATCGGAGAAATATTGGAGAGTTCGTTGGATTCATTTACTTGGAAGTGTCGGTTGGAAAGGAATGATCTTAGGATTAGGAAATAGGTGTAAGGAAGGAACCTCTTTAGTTTCCAGAGTAGACCCGGGTGTCAAACTCTATCAAAAGCTTGACTTATATCAAGAAACACACCGGGACAGTACTCTTTTCTTTCTAAAGAGGATGCAATGAAATCGACAACTCGATGACACTGCTGGGTAGTGGAGTGTTCGGCGTGGAAACCAAACTGGTGATTAGGAATTAAATTTGACGATTTATGTAAGCGGCGAAGCAGGATTTGTTCAAAGATTTTTGAGAGTACTCGGAGGACACTTATTGGCCTGTAGGAAGTGTGGCGGTTTATTGATTTATTGGGCTTAGGGATCATTTTAATGATGGCAAATTTCCAGAGGATTGGGAAATGTGTCGTTCTAAGGATGGAGTTATATATTGTGACAAGGAACACTATTGCTCTTTTAGGGAGTTGTTAGAGTATATTGGAGGTAATCAGATCATAGCCAGGAGATTTGTTTTGGGAAGGAGCTTGATTAAATTGGCAACTTCCGAAGGAGTGATTGCCTTAGGATTCTCATCCTAACGCAATGAAGACACATGGGTAATGGAATGGATAGTTCCGTCTCGATGGTAGTGCAATGAGTCCTCGAAAGAAATTAAAATACGAAATAAAAATCTAAAACCATCTATAATCAAACTACGTTGTTTACTATAACTAAATTCGTAATTTCAATTTTCTTATATTGTTGTATGTATGTACATATTTTATTATAAATTGTCTTCTATTCAAAAACTTTGTTGTAGTTGTTGATAAAATCGATTTGATTACACACCTTGGGTATATCGTGAAATTATATTGTTAGTGGTGGTTTTTGACATAAAATTAAGGTGCTGTGAGTAATTTTTTGTTCGTTCATTTGCACTCTCAATTTTGATAACCACTAATGGATATTTCGCATTCGGAATTGTAAATGTACTAAAGCTCTTTCTCAATTCATATAGGATAATAATAAAGCAGTATCACTGATGAAAGAGGTGATCTTTTGGGGTATCACAATAATTTTTATGGTAGTTTTATTGCTGGTATTGATGAATGTTCGTCCTGTTTACTACCTCGGGTAGCACTATTGCCAGAAGATGGCATGATCTGATGACGCTTCGTCGAATCGACAGCAAAAAGGACCGTAAGGTCTTGCGTCATGACGGTGTCAGGCGTCATGATGCTATCAGGCGACAATTAAGGCTAATAGTCTTGTTATTTTTTAAAATTATAATATTCAAAAAGGATTTAAAAAAAATAAATAAAGTAAAATAATAAACGTACTCTTCGGAAAATAATAATCAAAAAAACAAAAAAATAGAAAAAAGAAATACTGATCTTCTCGGATTAGAACGAATAAATTGACTTTTATTTTGTCCAGCATCCACCATCAACGAAAAAAGTACGATAATAAAAATAATTACGAAAGAATTACAAGAAAATTGAACGATACACCATATAAAATAGAAGAAAAAAAAGCTGGATTTCTTGCTATCCTATAACAACATTCTCTACATACGCTCTACCTGCGCTTGTCCTAACAGGTACCTAAACCTAATGGCCATAATCTCCCTTCATAACTACTTTGTGGTAATAGATATGGAATTTTTTTTGATTTTCTTGATGGTTCTTCTTGGAAAGCGTGTGAAACTTTCCAACGCCTGCACCTCTAAGACTGCGCCCCACCTAGCTGCATCACTTTTAAAGCCCACTGCCACCTCGAAGCTTACGCCAATAATCAGGACACATTCTTGGTAGTCGGCCCAAGAATTGGGAGCCCCTAACCCTGAGTTCGCTTTTAAGAAAGGTTACTCTAAATTTTGTGCGATCTTCCTTTCGAGTTCCCTTAGGAACGCCTACTAGAATATCAGGGTTCGCACCCCTTAAGCAGTGTTAGGGTTTTTATACTATGCACCATGTCTCCATTGGAGGAATCGTATGAATTGTATCTGCAAAATCACATCACGCCAATCAACCTCCTGTGTTTTTATCGCCAGTTATAAATTTTTCGTATACTACCATTTACTCAAATTTATTTATATTACTTTGATGGCATGAAATATCCACTGTTGGATATCTAATTTTGCCCCTTGTAAGCCATTTGCCATCATTGGGATGATAAGCTGGTCTATACTTAACATCTCGTCGCGGGCCCGGATCCTGCAACAACATCAGAATTTTCGTATACAGCAGAACCACCTAGGACTACTGCAGCACAACGGGGCACTCCAAATATATTTTGGCCGCAGAGTGCCATAGGGCGGAATTGGGATAGGCCAGGGAGAGACGGACCAGCTAGATCTCTCCCACCAACGCCGATGGTTGACTTCACCTTTTATTGTGTATTTTCTTTAGTTTTTGTGCTTTTCTTTTTTTTGTAAAATAATATTTTGATTTTTTCAATTTTTTCTCAATACTTTTCAAATCCTATTCCTTTCCCTTTTAGCCTGGTTAACTTTTCTTTTTTGTAATTTTTCTATAGTTTTAAACATTTTTTATTCTTCTTCGCCCCCTCCCATGGAGAACTTAACACCTTCTCGTGTCACCATTATCCCCTATATGTTTCGGCATGATTTTTTCTGCTTATGATGAGTGCAAAAATTTTCCAACTCCCCTCTGCCATTTTCCCAAAAAGCTGGCGATAAGCATTTTTAGCTGAAATATATGATCTCTGAGTCATTGGCCATACTCATGTAGAACTTCACGATGAGGAAATTGTAATTTTTATAACTAATTTTAATACCTTTCCATCCTTTCCAATACCCAAATAAAATGTTTCAAAAATTTTTTTTCCTACCATAACATATTATTATACGTAAAATAAGACCAAGGATACTGCCCTATGGTGCGTTAGCTTTAATGGGATATATTTCTGAGTATTTTGTAACTATTGCTATTTGTACGAATTTTAGAAAATATATCAGGTATGTCCCCAGAGAAGCCAAGGAAAAGCTCTTTAGTCTCCAGAGCAGCCCAGGAGAATATCTAATACCACACCTGAACTTCTCTCCATCTTTTCAAGAGAGCATACAATATAATCAACAGAGCACACAAAGTTGGATTGTGGAATATGGTGAATTTAGGTTCAATTGATAATCAAAACTATTTTTGTCTAGGATAGTATAAAGGTCTTTTAATAGAAGTTTTTGAAATTTCTTTTGCGGGAATTAAGAGAATTAATGTTTTATATTTAAATCTAAGAGGTCGGAAGAAACGAAGGATAACCTTTCTTTGTATCCTGGATGGGAGGAAAATTTGGTTTTGGACGTGAAGTCCCAGAGGAGTAGATTAACCACTTAGAAGACGGTTATTCTTTTTTTATTTACTTATTACAGTTTTTATAATTTTAATTAATTGAAAGACGAAATAAAATCGGCAAACTCGAGACCGCGATCATACTCATTCGCGGCCAGTATTCAAAAGAGCTCGTTGTCGGATCTTTTCTATTTTCCTGTCACTGCTATGGAAAATTACACCATTTAGCGTGCCATTACTATAATTCGCCAATCCAGCTTCGCCACGACACGCTAGATGAAGGATACGCCACCGGTTACTTTCGAGCAGTACGAAGTCTGCAGAACCTTATAGGCTGACAATCCGGGCTTTGAAATCATTTATAAACGTCCATATCTCTTTTTACATAATTTGTTTCGAACGATATTTTCGTATTTTACTCCTTTTTTCATCACCAGTTATGATTCACTTCAGAAATGGCTCGATTTCATTGCGCTTCAGCAGCGTATCGCAGATGTTAAGTCGGTTCATCTTTTTTTCACACTCAATTCATGACGTACTCAAACATGGAGTTATTTTTGAACCAATCGGTTCGTATATTGTTTAAAAGAGTTTGATGATTTTGCTCATTTTTTATCGGTAACTGACCAACCCAAAACGGACCTTATTTTTGACATCGAAATTTCCAGGACAAAAGCTAGCGAACAATTTGTGTGCTGCTGATTTTTATATAGCACCTCCACCAAGCCTGTTATGCATTGTCGCCTTCGTCGAAGTGGTTTTGTAAAATATACCGAATTATGGGCGTCAACTGTTATAACAATGCGACTAATGGTTATTGAGTTATTTGCTTCTAACTCCATCTGTCAGAAAGCACCACGAACTTTTTCGACTAACCAACATCAATGAAATTATTTCAAGGATCAATGCAAAAAGTATTTCGATCAAATTCAAAAAAAAATTCTTTTCATTTAGTTAAAATTTTTTAAATGTTTCGATTTGTACGATTTTAGTCTTAGTACTTTTTTACACAAAACTTACATGTAAGTATCATAAAATGATCATCTCCGCTGGCCACTCTCATAAACTCTTCATCAGAATCCTCGAGCATACCATCAAATTCGTCTAAAAGGAATGGTTTTCGGACGATACGGAATTGTCCATCGTCCGGGAATACTTCCGCAGGTGAAAATTTTCCATATGGTCTGGTAATGTCCGCAAAAATATTCCTTCCAGTAAAGTAAACGGTGTTTGTATCTATAAGAAAGATTCTATAAATATTTTCAATAATTTGCAGAGCTTAAGGATATGCTTACAAATTTTTTTCTTTCACATAAAATTACCCATTAAAACAAAAAATATCAAAAAATTTCAATAATAATATATCAAAACTTTTAATATGGTAGTCTATCAAAAACTTTCTGAGTAATTGTAAACCTTCTTAATTAAAAACTCACAAAGATGGAAGATGGAAGAAAATATTTAAGAAAATCTGTTAAGGATTATGGCTACAAAAGTCTCTACTGTTAGAGGTCAAAAAATAGAAATTTTAAGCTAAGCCTTTCAGTTGCTATAAAGGAAAAAAAATATCCCAATTTAATTGACATCTCGTAAACGTTTTTTAAATGAATAAATAAATTTCCATTACAAATAGGCCTTAAAAGTAGTCAATTTTTGTGAAGAAAAGAAATTTTGAATTTAGGCAAATTTAAAACTTAAAATTGTAAATTAAAAAAAAGAATCAGGAAACAGGACCCTTTTTTGGTGGGTGGCGGTGGGTTTTTTTTTGTATAATTTTTAAAACGACGGGTAAAGTTTTACCTATATTTTAAAGGTAAAATTTTAAAAACAAAAAGGCATAAATCGAATCATAGCAAATAGAATAACCCCCCTCACCCCCCAATTCTAATTCGAATAAAACAACTAAAATTTCATTAAATTGGATCCAAATTTGAATTTTTATTTAAAATTCTTAGAAATAAATTTGAGGTTAAATTTTTTTAGCAGTGATCCTTTTGAAAAAATTTAAATTTTCTTCCAGTTAAAATAAAATTTTTTCAGGTAATTTGCATTTAGGATAGAAGTTTGCAAAAAATTAGATTTCATTTGGGGTAGTTTTCTTGATGGTTGGAAATTCCAGTAGAAAAGTTTACTGTACCAAAACATTCAATTTGATCGTAATAAGTCACAATAATTATAATTAATTCAGGACGAATAGTTTAGACTGCTTTTTTCATAATTCAAGAGCACATCACTATAATTTTATTATTGAAATTTAAAAAAAAATACTTCCAATAATTTTATTAGCTATTAATTTTTTTTTAAATGCGAAAGTGAAATTTTCCCCAAAAAAAACTCTTGGTTTCATAGTCCCAGGACTGATGTGATTTCAAGGCTTCGCTAGTACTAGATGAGAGTAATTATTTTATTGGTTTTTTTTTATAGGTACGAGTACCTTAAAGGAAGGTTTTATAATCAATAAAAATTTCCATTTTTTTTAGAATTAAAATTTTCCTAATTTAATTTCTTTTTTTTTCAATTTCAATTTTCTGCAATTACTAGTAAATAAAATATTAATAAGCTTTGGGTAAAAATTATTAACTGCTCAATTAAGACATTTATTATTTGAAAACAAAAATATCCTTTTTTATTTCAATAAAGAATAAAAATTAAAAAAATAAATTTTTTACAAATGATATTAAAAATTACCAACGGACTTCGTTTATATTTCCAACAAAACTTTCGTTACACTTTCGAAAAATATTTCAAAAATAGGTGCAAAATTATAAAAAAAAAAACCAAATGAATAACATGGCATAGAAAATAAAATGGCCATAATATAGTCTAATAATAAATATTATTTTTACTTGTTAGAATAACACTCCAACCCATTCCGAATGCAACGTCGGCAACATGAATTCCGAGCGCCTTTAACGATTTAACACAAGTTGGCTTTGTGACGATCTCATCCTCTGGTTTGACCATCGTATCGGTGGGTGTATTTCCACCATTCTGTGCGCTTGTGGCCGATGTTGTTTTACCATAAAACGTGCCCAACTGACCGAATTGATTTTCACCCCAAACAAACAGTCGACCTGATTCTGTAATATCGTTGGAAAAAGCGCATAATAACCACATCCAAATTCCCCATAAAGTGTGTTGTGTTGTGTGACCATTGTTCGTTTTAGTATGTTTTCATACCAAACGAACAGAAAGGAAGAAAGGATATTTGGTGTATTTGTTGTGTTCGGTCGATTCCATTGAAAATAAATCGAAAATAAAAGTGAAAATATTCGTAAAACGAGAGTATTAACAAAAGGAAAAGACAGAACAAAATAAACTAAAAAAAAATTAATAACAAAAAAAAATCCTTTCGAATAAAATTAATTTTTCTATAATTTTTTTTCTTCAAGTAACTTGTAGGTAATTAATATGAAAATAGAAGAAAAAACTCAAATATTGACTAATCAACAAACCACGTCGATTGGGAAGTTCCTTTTTGCCTTTTCTTTTAAAAAAAAAGAAGGATAACCCATAATGTGTCTGTGTGTACTTTAGAAATTATAACAGTGGAAAAAAAAATATCTCGAAAAAGGATATACTTTTTGGTCAATTTTCGACACATAAAACGGATATAAATAAAAATAAATTAAAGTCCTTTTCGTTAATATAACTAAGCTCCTAAAAATGGATATTATTAAGAAATCGTTTTATTGGGGATGAAAAAACAAAATTGAAAGGTGAATCCTTTTCCTCGAAATAATATTGAACCTAAATAAATACAAGCTAAATAAAAAATAATTTATAGAAAAAAAAACAACTACTATTTGGGAAAAACAAGGATTAAAAAAAAAAAATATTTGGAAAATTTTCAAAAATTAAAGGATTTTTTTAAAAAATATTATTAAATAAGTCAATTTTACAGAAATTATTTTTATTCGGAGTATCCTTTTCCTCCATTATTTCTTAGAATTTCTCAAAAGTATTTTTTTTTGTTTTTGTAATTTTAATTATAAATTAAATTATTTAAAGGTGAGCTTTTAAAGCCGAACAAAATTTTTGTAACGGGTTTTTTTTGTTTCTTGCAATTTTTAAGGATTATTTTTGGCATGTTAATGGTTTTCACCGAAGTTATTGTAATAGAATAATTTTTTGTTATGCTCAACATTATACCCATCATCTAATGGTTTTTTTGAACAGGATATGCTTTTATAAATAAATGTCCTTGAGTTAATATAAAAATTTGTGAATTTTCCTATAATCAAGGATGTAATAATTAATATTTTTTTGAAGGAAAAAAAAACTACTAAATCTCAAATTAAAAGTGATTTCAAATTAAAAGTGATATAAAATTCGAAAAGGATACGAAAACAATAATGTTTTGTGATAAGTTAATTTCCGAATACACAATAAAACTGGAAATCAGATTATAGCTTGGATAGAAGTGATTTTCCGACTGAAAAGAATATTTTCCAGTAGAAAAAGAAACTTTTAATAAAAAAAAACGGTGGAAAAATTTTTGGCGCGGAATTTATGAATATTTTTTAAGGAATTTGATTAAAATTTATATGCATTTATAAATTTTGTTTAAAAAAAACCAAAATTTTTCTTAAACAAAAAATGAAATCTTAAATAATCGAAATGTCCTTTTATATATAGTAGCAGAATTCTGCTTAAATTTGATCAAAGCTTTATTTAAGTAATATGGTATTGGAAAACGTGAATTTTTCTGAAAGGATTTAAATAAAAATTTTTGAAAAATTCTATGAAAATTTACATTATTTTTTAGATAAAAGCACTAAAATTTAAAAAAAAAATGAAATTTTTTTAAAAAATATTCTAAAATTTTTAAAAAAAATTTAAAAATTGCAATTTTTATGAAATAATTTATTTTTATTTGAAGAAAATTTGTGAATTTTTAGAGCCCAAAAAGGATTAGAAAAAAATGTCCGATTTGTATGAATTTTATTAAAAATTTTGCAAAAATGTTATAAACGCCACTAAAAATATTTCGATAGTAAAAATAGATTGAAAATTGTTTTGTTAAAAGTTCAGGTTGAAATTTTTCAAATTTTTTATAATTTTTTTTAAAAGAATGCGGTAAGTCCAAAATGAGTTCTTTTTGGCGTTAATCACATTTTTGCAAATTCGCGTTGAAATTTTTCACTAATTTTACGTTGAAATTTTTCAAATTTTTTATATTTTCTTAAAAAAGCAAATTTTAAAGAAAAAAAAATTAAAAGTAATAAAATTTATTTTTAAACTAATTAATGAACTTAAAAAGAAAAATAAGCTTTCGATTTTCAGGAATCGTTGGACCGGATTTCTGGATTTTTTATTGTTGTTCAAATCTGTTTTGTTATTTTTTTTTAAATTTTATTTTTTTATTCCGTACCGCATATAACCCCCCCTTGACTAGGACCCGATATCAATCGTTTGACCGGATCGTTACGAACAAAAAAATAACTTTGATGATTCTCGATAAGATGGGATTTCCCAAGGGTGAAAATAGCGCCGGTGTCTGGTATATCCATTGTGGAAAAGAATGCTTCTCGCTAAAATCCTTTGAGAAAATAATATCGTCTGTGTTTTTTTTAATTTTTTATTTTCTTTTGGTTTTTATTTATTTTCTATTAATATTGTTAACTTATTGCAAATGATTCATATTATTTATTTGTATTAAAAATTACTATAGTTAAGAACACTTGTAAAAAAAAAATTTAAATTTTTTTTTGGATTTTTTTTTCAAATTTCTCCATTATTTCTTTAGGTAACTTTCACTTTGGACATTTCACATCAAAGAAACCACCAAAAAAGACCTAAAAAAATTTCTTTTTCTTTTTGAAAAATTTTCCCGAACTATTTTAGTTTTACGGCCCCGTTTATGTTGTGGTCAGTTATCCGGTCACTCGAAAACTGTGTTTTCATTTCATCGGTAGCCCCCTTTGAACATGAAATCGAATGAAAAGTGTTTCTCCTTTTACATATTCAATTGAAAATGACGGAAAGTCCCAAAGGGGGGTGGGGGGTTGTTGTGTACTTGTACACCTGAACATGAGTGAGTATTTGTACTTTTATAAAACGTTACCACTTGACTATTCGTCTATAGTGGTAATACGCCTATAAATATGTAACCACCAAGCAGAAGTTGATTCATATCGGAATCTAGACGTGTACATATAGTAGAACCCATACTGTAACCTATACTCAGAAATTTCGCCCTTACCAGTTTTATGGGTGGTTCATTACCATAACTGAAGGGAGTAAAGAAAGGTTGGAAATTTTTCTATTCTTGTATTTGTAATTATGTCTATGTCCAGTTGAATAGTTGTGTGTCCATGTTTAAGAAATGGACTCAAAAGTTTACCACTGCACTTATCCTTAGCGATATTAGCAATCACCACTACCAGAAGGGGTAGTAGTTACCTATCAGGGGACACCGTATGTAATCGGATAATTTTAGTTTTTGATTTGGTTGAAAAAGCTTCGAAAGTCACCAAAGTGTAACAATTGAAAAAGGATAAAAAGGACTTTTATTTTGGTTATTTTCAAAATTTTATTTTATTTTTAACTTAAAAAAATGTTAAAAAATAGTTTTAAAAAAATGTTTATTTTCTCTTTTGGTAAAAAGTTAATTGTTTTAGAAGAAAATTTTCTTCTCTTTTTCACATGTGGTCATTTGTCTTCAAAATATCCTTTACCGGTGATCATATATTCCTTGAACTTTCAAGTAATAATTATTCCTTTTTAGTTTCGGTTTAATTGTAATTGTATACTTTCTCCAGACATAGTCTACTCTAAATTTTCTTATTGCACTATTATTAATAATTTATTGGAGCATTATCACTATATGAAATTGTCCTTTTACAAAATAGTAGAAAGTATATAAGAAGAAATTGTAATCAGCCTTGACTGACGTGACAGTTCAATATTGATCTTATTCTAATCGAAAATCGAAGTCCTTTCAATTTCTTTATAAATATTTAGAACAATTCATTTATTGTCCTTTCGTTCATTTCTTAGTAAAAAAAATTACTTCATTTTTTCTCGATTAAATTTTAAATGTTCTATTGGTAATAATAAAAATTGAAAGGATATTTTTAAATAATTTCATAAATCGATTAAGTGGAGATATCAGTTGAAGTAATTTTTTTTGCTGCGGCTTATTCGCATAAGAATGGTTACTATTTGCAGTTGAAAGGATAGAAAGGTAATTAAAATAATTTATAGAAAATATGTGTAAATTTTGTATTTTAAAAATATGAAATTGTTGCTATAGTTAATATCTCAGAGTAGTGCAATTTTTTCATGTATTTCAAAAGTAGTGAATTTTTTAACCAAAAACAGTGTCCGTTTTACCAAAAAATTTGCAACTAAAATCGATGATAATGTACTAAATTTCGGTAGATCGATGAAAATATTCGTTTTTAGAATATTGTCGTTGAAAATTTCAAAAGTTGTTAATTATTGTAGAAAAGAAATTTCAATGCAATTTTGTTAATTTGTAAAAAACTATTTTATTTTTTCTAATGTTACTAAAATTTTTGTAACGCATTTTTCACAGTAAGAAATGTTTGTTAAATTTCTGGTGTATGTTGAAAACTGTCTAGGGACGAAATTTTCGTTTATAGCCATTTTTTTATAAACAAAAAACAAAAAAAATGGTTGCATTTTTGGTTTTTTTAAAAAAGCAATTTTTATAAAAAATTTCAGCAAAATTTTATTTTAATTTGAAATGAAATTGTTCAACAACAAAAAAATATTTCGAAATCAGGGGTCAGTTTTATTGTTGACCGCAGGACTGACCCAATGCAGAAATTGATTGTACTCCTGCTCGTGCAACCTAGTCTCAAATTGATAGATCAGGCATGTTGTGCCAAGCCTATTAGGTTTTTCAAAAAAATATTCGCAGTCTCTGAGGGGATTTGTTTACCTCCTTTCACCAGTCTGACCTAATATCAGATTAAAGGATTAGGCACGTACTGAGCCTGTTTGGTATTGGAATAATATTTCACAGTCGCTTAGTGAATTGGTTTGCTCTTACATTTTTAAATTTAAAAATTTCTAATTGGAAATTTGTCCCATTGCGAAACAAAATGTAGTCTCTTGCTAGGCTGACCTAATCTCAGATTAATAGATTAGGAACAGACCGATTCTGTTTGGTGTTGGATAAATTTTTCACTGTCCTCGTGTCAGTAAGTTTAGTTTTGAAGATTTCAATTTAAAAAATCTGATTACAGTTTTGATCTGGTGTAAAAAATCGTATGTCTGACCTAATCTCAGAAAATGGATTAGGGATGTGACAAGTCTTTTTGGTGTTTGAAAATTTTTCACGGTTACTGATTAGATTTGTTTGCTATAAAATTTTTGAATTTAAAAATTTCTATTGTAATTGGAAGTTTGACCTATTGCAAAACAAAATATAGTCTTTTGCTAGTCTGACCTAATCTCAAATTAATGGATTAGGAACAGGCCGATCCTATTTAAGGTTGAAAAAATTGTTCAAGGTCCTTAAGTGAGTTTGTTCACTTTTGAAGATTTGAATTTAAAAAAAATCTGATTACAGTTTTGACGCAGTGTAAAAAAATCTTGTGCGCCAGTCTGACCTAATCTCAAAAATGGATTAGGGTCGTGACAAGTCTTTTGGAGTTTGAAAAATTTGTTTAATTTTGAAGATTTTTTTTTAAAAATAATGATTAGAGGTAGACTCACTGTACCAAGAACGTCATTTCGCCAGACTGACCTAATCTCATATTAATGGATTAGCCACGTGCCAAATCTATTTGAGGTTGAAAAAATTGTTCAAGGTCCTTAAGTGGATTTGTTCATTTTTGAAGATTTAAAAAAACAATTTTTTGATAAGAGGCTTGACTCAGTATAAAACAATATGGTTTCGCTTGACTGACCTAATCTCAGATTAATGAACTAGGCACGTGCCGTGCCTATTTGATGTGGAACAATATTCTCACGGTATTTGAGTGGTTTTGTTTCATTTTGAAGATTTGAATTTAAAAATTCTGATTACAGGTTTGACCCAGTGTAAAAAAATCTTGTGTCGCCAGTGTGACATAATCTCAAATGAATGGATTAGAGACGTGCTAACCCGGTTTGGTTCTCGAAAAATTTATTCACGGTCCTTCATTGGATTTGTTCACTTTCACAAATTTGAATTTAAAAAAATCTGATTAGAGGTTGGCTCACTCTACCAAGAACGTCATTTTGCCTGACTGACCTAATCTCATATTAATGGATTAACCACGTGCCAAATCTATTTGAGGTTGAAAAAATTGTTCAAGGTCCTTAAGTGGATTTGTTCATTTTTGAAGATTTAAATAAACAATTTTTTGATAAGAGGCTTGACTCAGTATACAAACAATATGGTTTCACTAGACTGACCTAATCGCAGATTAATGAATTAGGCACGTGCCGTGCCTATTTGATGGTGAACAATTTTTTGGTTTCGTTTCATTTTGAAGATTTGAATTAAAAATTCTGATTACAGGTTTGACCTTGTGTGAAAAAATCTTGCGTCTTCGGTCGGACTAAATTTCAGATTAAGGAATTAGGCACGTAGTGAGCTTGTTTGGTGTTTGTTCCCTTTTAAAGATTTGAATTTAAAAAATGCACATTAGAGGTTGACTCGCTATACCAAAAATGACGTTTCGCCAGCCTGACCTAATCTCAGATGTCTTAATCTAAGCCTATTTGGCGTAAAAAGAAATATTTACGCTTCACTGAGCGGGTTTTGTTTGTTTTTGAAGACTTAAATCTAAAAAAATCTGGTAAGAAGTACTAAAAATGTCGTTGCACTGGTCTGACCTAATCTCAGATTAGTAGATTAGGTACGTGCCGAGCCTGATTGGTGCTGTAATAATTTTTTAACGGTCATATAGTGGGTTCTGTTTAATTCTGAAGATTTGACCTAAAAAAACTTAGAGCATTGACCAAGTGCAAAAGATAAATCTCCTTTCACCAGTCTGACCTAGTTTCGGATTTTTCGCCAGTCTGACCTAATCTCTGATTATGAGACATTTTTTGCTGTCACATTTGAAGATTTGAACATTTTTCACTCTAGCTTTGTGGAATTGTAATTGCTTAAAAAAAATCAAACAAAATTTCTGGTCGTGTAAATTAAAAATTTCTATTTTTTGTTTTGGTGCCAATGAACTTGAAATTATAGCAGAATCATCAGTTTTTATAACTTTGATGACTTATCAGTACTTGAAAAGGTTCCAGAATTGTAAAAAAATTTATTTTACTACAACCGACTATTAACTCTTTAATCAAGTATGAATATTTTCTAAACTATATTGTTAAATGCTTCTATCAGAAATGGTCAGTTACAGAATTCAGCTACAAACAAAAAGTTATGATATCTAAATGATTAGGAAAGGGAATTATGGCCACTGACCTGATCATTCGAAAATGTATCGAACGCCGTTTGTAGAAAAATATGGAATATTCTAAGTAATTATCCTGTTTTTTCGTTTATTGTTTTTGCAGCAGTTTTACACTGACACATTCATCCTCCCAATGTACGACTCTATTCTCTTGTTCGACATAATTTTCTAGTCATTTAAGCGTCCAAACGAAATATCTTTTCTCCTCTCAATCAATTTAGTCCTTTTTCATTATGTTCATTATTCGACGTAATTTTCCAGTAACCCAATCTAAGTGCAGAACTGTTGTTTGTCTTTCTATTATAATAATCGTTAGATTGATTCGTTTTACGTGTCCATCAAAATGTACGTTCAATGGTGGATGGGTGTAGGGCTTTCGATTGTTGTTCTATCGTTTATTTTCTCTACGCCTTTTTCTCTTTCCCTATAATAACTAGAAAATATTTCTATATAAAACGCTCCATTTCAAACCATAGCATTTAAAATTGAAGAGGTTCACCTACCCAATAAAAACAAACCCCAACTGATTTGCCAACCACATTCATTCTAAGGTCAATTAGAATATTTTTATCGTCTCCTTTCTATCTGACCGCGTCATAGAGTTTATTGGACGAATAACAATTGGAATTTTTTTCATTACGACTACGATTTTATACACGCTATCGAACTGATGTCGAGCATGGCTCCTTTTATATAAGGAGTGAAGAGAGACAAAATAGAATATTCTGTCTTTGTCAACTAGCGTATAGAAATTAATCACTAATCGATATTTAGACAAAAAGAATATTTTTATTATTATTGTCAAGAGTATTCATTTTGTTAAGAATTTTGGAATAATATTTGCGAAATTTTATTCAACCCCATCCTAAACCCGGCCGCACCTCCCCAACACATCAACATTCCTCATGGTGGCTTACCTTTTACCTCTACTATCTGCAAAAGGAAATTTTGTTCCTTTAGTCTTTTTCACTTTTATTTGCACCTTTCCCATCTCAAAAAAAAAGTCCTTTTGTTCTGCTACTATTTTTGCACAATAATTCATCATAATGACCACATTTAATATTACTAAATAGTAGGTAAGTCGGATAGAATAAACCGAATTCACCACAGCATGATTGTTAGTGGATAAAATTTTTTATAAACTAAAAAAACAAAAAAAAAACGCTGAATATGATGTAATTTTATTATATTTTTATTTAGTTCAATATTAGCATTAAGGATATTTGAAGATTTTTCGTGTATTTGCGTGTATTTTTTCTTTAGATCCTTAATAAGAAGAAATTATGGAGGCATGTATCCGTTTTTTGATGGATTCTACTTAATATAGAATGGTTTTTTTTAATTTTTTATTATTATGAGTATTATTAATATTTTTCTCTTTCTGTTTTCTTTTTGGCATTTTTATAAACCTTGTACTATTAGATTAGAAAAAGAATTTTTTCTACGAATTCCCACCGAAATTAAAGAATGTCCTTTAATATTTTATCTGACCTTGGAGAGTCTATTTAATTGCGACCAGACGATTATAAATATTTCTATATCGGCTTTTTGGAAATTTTATTGCACATAAGGATCCTCCTCTAATGGACGAATGCAATATTGGAAAAATTTTGGCTACCCTATAATTTATATCGTAAATAAAAATACACTTTTAATTACATAGTATATATAATTTTATAAGTAATTTTTTTTTGCTATTTTGATAGTTTTTTAAAAAAAAATGTAATAAATTGTATGATTCTAATCAAGGTGCTTATTATATTATATTTTCTATACTATTATTACCAGTTTTGATAATAAAAACTATTATAAAGTGAAAATGTGACTGAGTAAATTTTTATGTATTTGAAAACACTTTTTTTTTGTTAGCGTGTGTTTATTTGGTAATAGTAAGAGAAACCTGACTAAAAACTCTTAAAGGATTATTAGAAATTCTGCAAATAAAAAACTTGATAATTTTTATTTTTAACCTTTTCCATCTCCATCAGAAGTAAGGGTCTGACAAATGGGATTCTGGTCTAATTTTGCTGAATGCCAAACGTATCGTTCTCGTTACCTATTTCTTATCCTCCCACCATTCACGATTTTTTTTCTAAACAGGATCCATCGGTATATTAAAATACCATATTATTCAGAAAATCCTTTTTGTGACCACGTTGGAATTTTTCCAGGATTTTTTTTAACAACCTCCATTTTTTGATTTGATATCTATTTTGTTAGACGATCAGAATAGGTACTTTTTTAAAATCAGGATCAAAATCGACTTTTGCTATAAAAAAACTCAATATTATTTAGAGGATATTTTTCTTATAAAAACCTCCCTTTCTAAAATGTGCTTTGTAAGGTGATGAGGATCGAAAATCTTTTTGATCAGGATCAGAATTCTTCTACATTAATTTCAGAATTCTTCGAACAGAATTTTCAAATGATCTTCTCGAAAAACCTCCGATTCTGGAGTGAAAAAGGTTCTGTTTGGAATCAAAATCGAGCATTGTTATAAAAAAATCAATATTATTGTATTCAAGGGATCCTTTTTCTGGACCATGAACGGGTTTTTTCAAGGATCTTATATAAAACCTCTTTTTCTGAACTGAAATATGCTCTGTTAGATGATCAGAATCAAAATATTCCAAGGATCTTTTCATATAGCGTTCGTTTATGGACTGAAAAAGGTTCTGTTTGGTAATCAGGATCGGAATTCTTTTTAGTCAGGATCAAAATCGACCTTTGTTATAAAAAAAACCAATATTATTCAAGGGATCCTTTTTTGGACCAATGACCTTATATAAAGATGCGTTTCTAATTTTACCAAGAATCTTGTATAAAATCTCCCTTTCTGAACTGAAATGTGCTCTGTTAGGTGATTATTCAAAAGATCCTTTTCTCAATCGCGGCGACATTTTTCAAAGGATCTTTTCATATAACTTCCGTTTCTGAACTGAAAAGGGTTCTATTTTGTGATGAAGATCGGCATTCTTTTATATCAGAATCAAAATCGATCATTGTTATAAAAAACGAATACTATTCAGACGATCCTTTTTTCGACAGCAACCGGATTTTTCGAAGGATATTTTTTAAAACCTCTTTTTCTGAACTGGAATGTACTCTGTAAGATAATCAGCATTGGAACTCTTTTTGATAAAGATCGGAATTTTTCTTATTCAAGATCACAATTTGCTATCGTTATCAAAAAAGCAATATTATTCAGAAGTTCCTTTTCTTAACCGCGACGGCATTTCTCCAAGGATCTTTTCATATAACGTCTGTTTATGTACTAAAAAAGGTTCTGTTTTGTGATCAGGATCGGAATTCTTTTTAGTCAGGATCAAAATACTAATCAGAGGATATTATTTTCGACCACGACTGGGTTTTTCGAAGGATATTTTTTAAAACCTCCTTTTCTGAACTGGAATGTGTTCTGTTAGGTAATCAGAATCGAGATTGTACATCGTTATAAAAGTATCATTTTCGCAACCACGGTAAAAACGGTTCTAATAGGCTATGAGGATCGGGTTTATTTATGATGGAGTTAAGAATTATTACTGATCAGTATCAAAGTTGTCTATCGTAATCGAAGTGCCAATATTCATTAAAGGGACCTACTCTCGCCCTCGACCGAATTTTTCATGGGATATTTTCTTATAACCTCCGTTTCCGAACTTCTTTTAGGCGACGAGGATCGAATTGATTTGTTAAGAGTTATTTCTGATCAGGATCAGAGGACCAACGTTATCTATTGTAATAAAAGTGCCAATATTTTTTAAAGGGATCTCCTCTCGCCTGCGCCGGAATTTAACGTGGTATCTTTTTTTATAACCTCCGTTTTTGAACTGAAAAAGATTTTCATTGCCGATGAGGATCGGATTTATATATGATCGAGTTAAGAATTATTACTGGTCAGGATCAGAGAATCAAAGTTGTCTATCGTAATGAAAGTACCAATATTCTCAAAGGTGACCTCCTCTCGCCCCCGATCGAATTTTTCAAGGTATCTTTTCTTATAACCTCCGTTTCTGAACTGAAAAAGCTTCTATTAGGCGACAAGGATCGAATTTATTTCTGTTCGGGTTAAGAATTATTACTGGTCAGGATCAGAGGACCAAAGTTTTCTATTATAATCAAAGTGCCAATATTCTTTAAAAGATCATCCTCTTGCCCGCGACTGAATTTTTCATGGTATCTTTTCTTATAACCTCCGTTTCCGAACTGAAAAAGATTCTCATAGGCGACGAGGATCGTATTTATTTTTGATCGAGTTAAGAGTTGTTTCTAATCAGGATCAAAGGATCAAAGTTGTCCATTGTAATCAAAGTTCCAATATTCTTCTAATAGGCGATGAGGATCGGATTTATTTTTGGTCGCGTTAAGAATTATTTCTAATCAGCATCAGAATTATTTTTCATCAAGATCAAAGTTGTCTATCATAATAAAAGAGCCAATATCCTCCAGAAGATCCTTTTCTCGACTGGGACTGAAATTTTCAAGGGACTTATTTTAACAACTTCCGTTTCTGCATTGAATCCGATTCTGTTTTGTGATTAGGATCGGAATCGTCCATTGTTAGAAAAAAGAATATTCTTCTCGAACGTGACAGCATTTTTTCAAGGATATTTCGCTGATAACCTGCGGTTTTGATCTGTGGTAGGTTCTATTGGTTCCTAAATTATTTTTCTACCATGTCTTTTGAACTTAATATCTTCGTTATGAATGTCACTCAAATTTCATTGCATTTTTGTATTTCAAAAACTTCATTTTATAAAAGAAAATACTTAATTTAATTTTTTTGAAAATATTTTTAGCATGAAAAAAATAAACTGCTCATAAATTTTGAAGAAAAGTTACAAAAATTATCCACAGGAGGGAAATTCTTACAACAGAAAAGCAAATTTCTAATGACAATATTTAAGATTTTTAATTTCTTATTTTTAGGTAAAAATTTTAGAATTAATATAAAATATATTTGCGCAAATTTAATATGAGAAAATAAGAAATGCTTATAATTTAAAAAAAAAACCCATAAAAAAATTATTATCAATAACCACAAATTTATCAGTTAATGAAATTTTAAACTTTTTAATATCTTTTATAAGAAAATGTATAAGCAAATTTTTGTTCATGTGCAATTAATAATAATAATCAAATAATGTAAAAATAAAACAAAAATTTTCATATATCCTTAATAGAAGTATTTATTCTGACGATAATATCAAAAAAAACATTTTGGTATTTTTGTAAATAATTAATAATAATTCATTTATTACTCATTAAAAATGAAAATCTTATTACACTAGAATACGCACATACTAATAAGAAAGCAATAGAAAAATAAGTGCTATCTGACCTAGTTACCTTGATATGAATCTAGGTAGTCAAAGATTAAAACGTTCTTTAAAAAGAAGTGACAAGTAGCCATTATGGTAACCTTTAGTTGTTGTAAAAGTCCTTATTCCAAAAATTATTATTCATTTTTTTTGGGGAAATTTACTGTACAAATTTCTCTAGTCCTAATTTCTTATTCAATATTCGAAATTGTTTTCTTCTGTTTTATTTTTCCTTTACTTATTTTTGGTTATTTCAATGTAAATCGATGGCCTCAATTAATAAAGAATTTGACATTTAGCTTCTATTGCTCCACATTAACATTATTATTTTTTCCTAAGAGAATAAATAGTAAAATTTGACATAGAAAACTATACGTGAATCGATAAAAAATATTATTGTTCTAATAATATAGAAAATGAAATTTATTCAAAAAGGATATTTTTAACCGAAATTTTTTTTATGGTTTCCTCTTGTTTTATTTTGGTTTAAGAAAAATTTAAAAATAGTTCCAAGATAAAAAATAGCTGGAATAACGAATATAAATTATGCAAAGAATAATAATTTTTTAAGAGGAGGTCCTTAAAATTAGAACGGCTGCAGGAAGAGGGTGTTAGAAAAAACAATGAGGACTTTTTATTTGTAGGCCTTTGGAAATGGTCAGTTCTGGTCTTAGTTTTACAGAAAAAACACTTTTGCACTTCTTAATGTAAAATTATTTTCAAATTTAAAAAATTTTAAGTCATCAAAAAGTTCAAACTTTCCAAAATATTTTTTTGAATGTTAAAACTTAATAATTTTCTTTTATCTAAATCAGTGGTTACCAACCTTTACGCTACTAAGCCTCCATAAAAAAAATATCCTTTTTTTATGCAAGTTTAATAATAAAATTATCGTTCGTTCACAAAAAAAATAATCACTTTTGCGCGAGATAGCACCAGCGAACTTCACAATAACACAGAAGGGAGGTGTGATTAGCTTTGATTACAACACACAGCTTTGCAAATAGCCTTACTCTCAAAGGACTGTTTTTAATATGGTATGTGGATTGTTTGTGGATTTGCGAGCGGCTTGAGCAGGTTTCATGTGAAGAAACTTCTCTATGGCGAAGGTACTTCAATGAAAGGTATGCGGTAGTGTGCGGGAACAATGGGAGGGTTGTTCGCCAGATGGTGCGTGGTTGCCCACAGGGATCTGTGGCCGGTCCCGCCATCTGGAATATGATGATGAACGGTCTCTTGGTGCAGTTCGAGGAGACCGGTTGCGGTGTGATCGCATATACGGATGACCTTCTACTTTTGATTGAGGGGGGTGGGGGGTGGGGGAGTAGGTCTGCAGTAGAGATAGCAGGAAGCCGCTATATGCGGATGGTGTCTGAATGGAGGAATAGAATGGGAGTGAATGTTTCCGAAAGGAAAAATGTGTTTATGTTGCTGAAGGGTTTTTTGTATATTCGTTTAGAGGCGGTCGGGGTCCAAAATGCGCGGGAAGTACGGTACCTTGGAGTAAAGGTACCTTGCGAGTATTTTGCAAAGAATGTTCCATGTGCAATGTATTCGTCGTGTGTATGGGCTGACATTATGCGCTACCAGTATACAAGGGTGGGCATAAAATTTGTACAGCGTCCCTGTCAACCGATGTTATGCAGGTTCTTATGGGAGAAATTCCATGGGACCTGGAGGTGCTGCGTGGAAGCATTTACTACCGTCTACGGCGGGGCATCCTACTTGCTGGTTGTCCGGTTACGAATGAAGAGGTTCAGGATCTTAGTTCACGACAGTGGCGTGTACTGGTTCTGAATAGAATGTATGAAATTTGGCAACGTCGATAGGATGAGAGTGTGAATGGAAGATGGACGCACATGTTCATTTCGGACGTGCGCTTTGTGTCTGTATCTGGATTTGAATTTGGTCTGTGTCTGTATCTGGATTTGAATTTGGTCACGGGACATGCCAGTATGAATGGGTTCCTGTACGGTCGTGGACTGGAGAGTGCCAAGCACCTTCTCATCAAGTGCAGCCTGTACGGGAATTTGCGTGACCTAGGTGGATGTGGAATTGAAGTGAATAGTGGTAGTGTGAATGTGAGTGGTGTGTTAGGTATGAGAGAACGAATAGAATGTTTTATTAGATTTGCCGTGACACTTTTTGAGAGGAGAACGAGAATGGTGCGTGAATAAGTGTGTAAATGACACGCAGGGTAGCTACAACCGGATAAAAGACCAAGGTCGATTCCGGTTGTACTTTCGGGTCTTGGCGAACCTGCGTACCTTAGGTGGTTTAGCGGTGCCTACGGATTTACAGGATTCATTACCGCAACTCAATGAGAGGGGTACAAACCGAAGTACTCTTAAAACAAAAATTGGTACCAGGGGAATCGGAGTGCGCCATGGTCTTAAAACACACTGTGCCCGACAATGGTGAGGCGCCTTAGGCAGCAACGTGGTGGCTGTGGTTAATACCCATATCGCGGGTACGGTCTCCGCATTGCTGATGGGAGATACTGGTAATTATATCGGGCGCAGTCACTTCTTATGACAGTAGAGATTTAGATTACTAACAGTTGGAGTAATCAATTTGTAGCTGGCTCCCTATGGTCCTAGGCGAGTCGTGGTTTTATCTTTGATTACAGATAAGTTACGTTAAAAAATATATTACTACTATTTTTAGTATGGTTTATAATTTTTATAACTTTTGTAAAACACTTCTTCAGTTCCTTACTAATATTTTTTGATACTACAGCTGCTCTGTGAAGCATATACTGCGTCCAGATAGCATGTGGTGATTTTTTTTTGACCAATGCTTGAAGACCTGCTTTGTGAGCTCCGTCGGTACACAGTTCAATGCAATTATTCCACGTTACATCGTTTTCTTCAAAAAAAAACTGTCTATTATTATTATTGCCTTTTGTTAAGAGCTCTACCTCTTTCTTTTTCGCCCTTATTTCCGCTTGTATCAGCGTCAGTATCTTCATAATTGTCGACTTTTCTCTTGTAACCACTAAAAAATTTATCAATTCGTCTAAAAAATATTTTATTAGCATAAATTAAAATAAATAACAATTAAATATAATCATAAAAATATACTAACGATTATTCTTAGAAAGAAATCATGATAAAAATCACATGACACTTCTTTACTTACCAATGACGTTTAAATTTGAGGTTATTGTTTCTTGCAACTACCGGTAATTTTTAGCATTACATTACAAGTTTTGGCGCCTCCCCTAGCAATAGTCCGCACCTCCTTTAACAAAACTACTATTAGTCATTACTGGTATTGATGGAAATTACATAATCCTGTATAAGTTATAGAGGAATAACATAACATAAACAGGAGAGTCTAGATTGAATGTGCGAAGTTATTATTATAACTAGTTTGCTGCAGCCTTAAAGCTACATTTACTGAAGGCGATCCAGCAATCTCTCACCTAAAGTTTGTACGTTATTTCCTTCTAGACGTGCAGTATAATTGTTACCCTCATCTGGGAACTATGTAATCCTATAGAGTGTGATAACGGAAGTTGTGCTTTTTTAGTACGAGCACCCATCGAATTTTGTATTAAGCTTGGTGAATTCGCGAGTTTGAGTGATGAGAAGGTGCAACGAGTTTATTGGGAACATTCCTTATCAAGAGCGCAAGTTTTTCGGTTGCACAAAAATTTGTTGGATGGTTGAGAAGCAGTGGAAGGCTAACTTTGGTTAGGAAGACCTTCAATATCGAAAACTGATGAAAATATGGAACGAGTGAGGGCTCTTGTAAGCTTGATCGTCGATGAACATTGAAACTAATGAAGTCCTTGAAAGGCTTAGAAAAATGGGATGTCTACTATCATACTTCAGATCGGATATGGAGGACACTTCGATACCTTACCATTACAACGTCTGCTGTCACACGTCCGTCTCCATCAGCGAGCGGAGAAATAAGTTCTGAAATTTAACAGCCTCTTTATTCCTCTAATCTTAGTCCGTGTGCTTACTTTTACTACCCAAGACTAAAAATCATTTTAAAGATTTAAAAATCATTTAAGGCCAAAACCATTTAGCGGAGTGTAACAGAAGAGTTGAAAGTTATATGAGTTAAAGCGTTCGATTGCATGAAGCATTTTTAAAGGGCTGAGAAGAAGTGGAAGGCGAACTTTGGTTAGGAAGATCTTCGACATCGAAAATTGCTGAAATGTAGAACAAGTGAAGGTTCTTGTTAGGTCAGATCATCAATTAACATTGACACTAATGAAGCGAGGTTCTTCACTTCAGATAGGATGTTGCACGCACTTCAATGGCCCACTATGACAGCGCCTACTATCACATGACCTTCCCCATCAAAGAGTTTTTGTAGGAAAAAGGTGTCCCTCAGCGTCCTTTATTCAAAAGGACTGTTGTGTGCCTGTTTTGTTCCACAAGATTGAAACCTGGTTAAAAGGACATTATTTTGGTACTTTCGATAACATCTCTTTCAGCACTGTCACTAAGAGTGGAAATAACGCTTTCACCGACGAAGAATACAAACAATGCCTCCACCTCAATAGGTATATTTGATCTTTGTCGACCTATTTCCTTGACGTTTCAACCGACACCGCTGTCATTCTTATACGTTTGTGTTCTGCTATAGTCACCATTTAATGGTGATGAACTACACAGTTCAACAACGCGTCGAGATAGCAAAAATTTATTATACAAATGTGTGGTCTATTCGTAAGACATTCTATGAGGTGCGTGGAAATTATGGTCGCAATGAATGTCCTACTGACAGCATAATCCAATATTGAAAATATTGCAAATGTGGCTCAAGGTCTCTGAGAAGAACATAAACTCTAAACTCCGCGTCATTCACGAGAATTGGGGCTTTCTTCGACTTAAACTTAAAGAATATTGTGAAAAGACTGGGGCCTATATCCGTACAAGATGCAATTGACTCAAAAACTAAAGCTACAAGACCATGCGAAGCGTTAGACTATCGCTGACTGGGCCCATGAGAAGTAGCAAGCGAATCCCAGGTTTGGTGAAAAAATCACAACAGTTCCAGGAACTTCCTTTGCATCTAGAAAAACTTACTGTCTGGAGGGGATTTTGGTCGGATACTGTTTTCGACTTTATTGCAGACGAATTTTACACGTGGCATTATTTTAAGACCGCTAACGCCAGTTCGCCGCCAAGATCGTGCGATTTGACGCAGTTGGATTTTTTTTCTATGCGGCTTCGTTGAATCAATGGTTTATATCCAAAAGTCGACAACACTCTCTGAGAGCTGTGGTACAACATCATTCAAGCTATCAGTGAGATTCAGCACTCATCAAAATTAGGACCCCTCGGATCACCACCTGCAAACGAAGCAGTTGAAGGAATATCCAAAAACTAAAACCGAGTCATATTGATAAAAAAAAAATCTTTTATTCATTTTTTTTCATGAAACAATACCCAAACATGCATCAAATTGTCTTTTTGTTGAGGATTTTCCTATTAAACAGTTAGAAAAGTTAGACAGCTAACGCCAGTTCGCCGCCAAGATCGTGCGATTTGACGCACTTGGATTTTTTTTCTATGCGGCTTCGTTGAATCAATGGTTTATATCCAAAAGTCGACAACATTCTCTGAGAGCTGTGGAACAACATCATTCAAGCTATCAGTGAGATTCAGCACTCAACAAAATTAGGACCCCTCGGATCACCACCTGCAAACGAAGCAGTTGAAGGAATATCCAAAAACTAACACCGAGTCATATTGATAAAAAAAAAATCTTTTATTCATTTTTTTTCATGAAATAATACCCAAACATGCATCAAATTTTCTTTTTGTTGAGGATTTTTCTATTAAACAGTTAGAAAAGTTCCTTTAGAAAGTGTCATTTTTTCTTAAAAAAATAATATTTTACATTTCCAAATATCATCTAACAAATCGTTGTTGATTGATGACTACTTTAATTTCCAAAAAAAACTAAAGACGTTGACGTCTTTGTTAATTAGGTTTACTTACGTCCTGTTTGTTTACGGTACATTAACGTGCTACATATTGAATGGCCGGCAAAGATTGGAGTGTTGGCGGCCATTGTTCATTGGAGTGGTTAGAAGATTTAATACGTACTAAGTCCAGCTGACAAAGCATAAAATTCAATAAAAAATTTACAAAAATGTTTCTTTATAAATTCTCAAAAAATGCTTGTAAAATATTTAAAAAACAACTCACATTTTATCTATAAAAAAAATTAAGAAAACTTAAAGTCTATCATTTATGCGCTCTCATCCTTATTACCATTCCCATCATCGTCCTTGGTCTTTATAGTTTTGGTTGTTTTCCATTGTATTTTTTCCACTTACACATATTACACTTAGTATACCAATTTCTTAGGAAACAGGTTGCCAATTTTCATTATATTTTAGTGGCATGAAAATAGAAGGTGGGATAAGACAAACACATTTCGTCCTTTTCCACGAAAAACAATAAAAGAAAACTTGGTGAGAATATTGCGTGCAATTTGGATCCAATATCGTTTTCAGAATATTTTCTTATTAACCTTTTTTCTTTGTTTCAGTGTCCTTTTTTCGGGGGATTTTTCTATGCCTTAAATGAGGAATATTAATTACCAAACGCAGTCTGAGAAATTTCTTTTTCAAGTCGATGACTAAGAAGTTTTTGGGCTATTTTCCATCGCTCATTTTCTAATTTATTCTCGTTTCATTTTAATGACAAGAAATAAAAATTTCTTTCTTATCAGAGAGAAAAAAAAGGGACCTTTTCAAGGTTAAAGATTAAATATAAACTAAAATTATGGCTCATAATTAAAAATTTTACTTATAAAGCAAAATGTTCTTTGAACGAATTTATGTGATAAAAAAATTAGTACTTTCAAAATAAGAAAAATGAAGGATATTTTCTTAGTTTTCCTCTTTAATTTTTTCACTAAAAAAAAAATCCTTCTCAATTTTCATTGTTTTACTTTTTCTTTTTGTTTTTCATAAAAAAAAATCAAGGTGATTTCGTATTGAAAAAATGGCGGATGAATCTGAAAAAAGTGAGCTTGGTTCAGGCGAAGTTGAACAGGCGAACGAAGATATTCCGGAGGATGAGGATAAGTCATCGAATTTAATTACTTCCTCGGAGAATACAAATAATCGTAATCGAGAGAAAGAGCTTTTGAGTCAGCAGGAAACCGCTTCGGAATCCAGTTTTGATACTCCCGAAAGCTCTATGGATGCATTATCTGCCAGTGAAGAAACGGAAAAACGGGATAAACCGTCGGGTGATGATAAGTACGCGGAACACTGTACATATAATGAAGCTGGTGAAGCGATTTATACAGATCCGAAAACTAAATACCAGTACAAGTGGAATATGGAAAAAAGTGAATGGACACCGGTGTTGGCTGGAGGTGCATCGGAGAATCCTTATGAGAACGAACACTATCGATGGTGTAGTGAAACTAATCAGTGGGTACCAAAAAGCCAAGTTGGTTCCGAGACCGAAAACGAGTTCTACAAATGGGATGAGGAACGGAAACAGTGGATACCGAAAACCCAGACTTCGAATGTGACCTATAGTTTCGAAGATGGCGTACATGTTTATACAGATGAGGATGACGCAAAGTTCTTTTGGGATACCGAGAAAAACGCGTGGTTTCCGAAAATCGATGATGAATTTATGGCGCGCTATCAAATGAATTACGGCTTTATCGATAACACAAGTGCGGATAGTAAACGTGCGGATAGTGAAGAAGTTAGTGCGGAAACTGAAGCGAAGCCTACTGAAGCAACTGGAGTTAAGCGGAAAGCACCTGCAGAACCACCAAGTAAGTACTATACTTGATCTTTCTTTGCTTTGTTCGTATTCACTTTTTAATCCCATCTGGGATTTAATGCTTTTAAGAAGATTCTTCTTGATATTCACCATTTCTTAGTATTCCTTTTTGAAAGATTTCTTACCAAGCCGTTCTACTTTATTTTGCAGAGTGGTTCGATATTCCTCCAGAACAAAATACAAAAGTGTACGTTTCCAATCTTCCTTTGGATATAACCGAAGAGGAATTTATAAAAGTTATGTCCAAATGCGGAATGATAATGCGTGATCCGAAAACGCAAAAGTTCAAAGTGAAATTGTATACAGAATCCGATGGGCAATTAAAAGGTGACGGATTGTGCGACTATATAAAGGTTAGTGGAGTTCTTTCTTGATCTTTTCTCTAGATCTTATTTTGGTTAGAAACTTTTAAGTTGTAAGTTGGAATTGTTAGGGGATATTTGGTTACTGTTTTTTTTTTGGAAATCACCGAAAATTTCTTAACTTAATTAATTATAGTTTTCCAATTAGAATTGGGATTTTTTAATTTTCAATCAAATCTGGAATATTTTTTCGAAAGAATAGAAAAATTCCAAAACTTCCATTTCTTTGCAATTTTCTAATAACCACTATTGACTGATCATACTTTTATGATTATAGCAGAAAAAACTAATCTATTAGCTTTTTACAACGATTCAAGCAACTATTATTAAGGATCATTAACCAATTTCGAGTGCAAAATTTTAGAATTTGAAAAAAAAACTTTTTGATTTTTTTGAATTTCTGCGGGTTACGTATATTCGATTTTCGATTTTTTTTGTGGCTTTATGTTGGTAGTTATGTCTCTCGCATATGCTGACAAGTTCGGCCATTTTGAATGTTCAGTTAATTTTTGACAGCTGATTTGCTTACACGTGTTTTGGCTCGTCTTCAATTTTTGCCCATTTTCGACCAAAAACAGCATCGCATTAACATTGCTAAGGAGCTGTTAGACTCTGTCCGCGACGACTCAAATTTGCTCCAGAGGATCATAACTGCTGACGAATCAAAGCTCAATCATCCCAATGGAAGCTGCCGCACGAGCCAAGACAGAAAAAGGCGCGCCAAGTTCGGTCGAATATGAAGATTTTGCTTACAGTTTTCTTCGATTACAGAGGCGTGGTGCATCATGAGTTCTTACTACAGGGTAGAACGGTCAATAAGGAATATTACCTGCAAGTTAAACGCAAGTTGCGCGAAGAAATCCGCCGGAAACGCCCGAATTTGTGGAAGAAGAAAAATTGACTTTTGCACCATGATAACGCTCCTGTGCTGGTGTGCGAATTTTTGGCCAAAAACAGCACACTAATAATGCCGCAGCCACCGTATTCCCCAGATGACATTTTGGCTCCCTGTGACATTTTCTTCGAAGACGAGCCCAAACACGTGCAAGCAAAGCAGCTGTCAAAAATTAACTGAACATACAAAATGGCCGAACTTGTCGGCATAAGTGAAAGACATGAGTACCAACATAACGCCACAACAAATCGAAATTCGAATATACTTAACCCGCGGAAATTCAAAATTCGCGATACTGTTTGACAAGACCTCGTATTTGTGAAAATAGGTTTTTAAATTTTTCCAAAAAGCTACAAAATATAAAGGATATAAAAATTTATCGTAGATTGTAACTAAGGCTTCAAATAGTTCCTTTTTTCTGTGGTCCTGTAGTCTCAATGTGGACTTAAGCGTATCAAAATGTTCTTCTATAGCTGTCTCGATCCAAAAGCTTCATCCTATAGTTTTTCAAATTTTCCCTGTTGGCTTTGAGAGGTTCTTCTTTGACTCCCACTTTGAGTTAGACCCTTATGGTATAGATCATAGTTAAGAGTTTTGAACATAAAATTTATCTATTTCTATTTATGGAGTCATGGCGGCTGGAGGTCCTTCAGATTCTTCTTCAAAGCCCGAGGCGATTAGTAAACACTGTCAATTGGGTTCTTTCTTGAACTTTTCTAGATCTTATTTTGGTTGGAAACTCAAAATGCTAAAGGATATAAAAATTTTGTTTTTGTTGATATTTATAAAAATAGGATATTTTTTCTGGATGATAAATCTTAATGTGGACTTGAGCGTATCAAAATGTCCTTCTATCCATTAGCTGCATCCTGTAGTTTTTCAAATATTCCCTGTTATCTTTTGACTCCCATTTTGAGGTGAACCCATTTGGTATAGAGCATAGTAAAGAGTTTTGAACATAAAATTTATCTATTTCTATTTATGGAATCATTGCGGCTGAAGGTCCTTCAGGTAAACACTGTCAATTGGCTATTTTTATCAGAAATTTTCTAAAATTACTTTTACTACCCATTTCGCTTATGCCTAACAATACCTTATCGAAATTGGTATTTCCTATATTTTTTTGCTTTAAATTTAATTTATAAAATCTTCGCTGATGATTATTTTTATTCTAATAGTCATAAAGGAAATCTTTCATGCATTCCTAATTGTAAAGAGAAGGATTTTCATTAGAGGGCCGCTTCATTTTTAAAATTGAAGAAAACAAGTTTTATATAAGCTATGGCAGATATCTTTATTGTGAATTAAATTATATTTGATAATATTAATTACTATTTAAAATAACATCGGTCAGATGGCCTTTACGGCTTTGGTTGTAGGAGATGATCCGGGAGTTCCGATGACAATTCCTCCGGGAGGTCCGATGACAAATCCAGAAAATTTTGTCGACTTATTGGCATAGACCGTTGATTTAATGTCGCCCCATAGAAAAAAAAAGTTTAAGGGCTTTAAATCATCCCATCCTGTTGGAACCAGATATTCACCAAGTTCATATCGTCCAATTGAGGCGAAAAAATCTGTTATCATCGATTGATACTTCTTGTCATCGGCACTTACCATTGGTTCAGTCTCATTTCGAAAGCAATACGACTCAATTACGCACCAGAAGTGTTTCTGCATACAAAGGAAGCCCCTGGAACTGTTGCCGCTGATTTTTATCCAAGATCAGACAATTTTTTTCATTTTGCAGCCATTCAGCCAAAAATGCGGCTCGTTGCTGAAGATGATTCTTTTACCGAACCTAGGATCCGCTTCCAACTGCTCAGTTGGGCCCAGTCAGCGATGATTCGACTTTCGCATGGTCTTGTAGCTTTAGTTTTTGAATCATAGGCATCTTGTATGGATGGAGACCTAAGTCTTTTCACAATATTCTTTAAGTTTAAGTCGAAGAAAGCCCCAATTCTCGTGAATGACGCGGAGTTTAGAGGTTATGTTCTTCACAGAGACCTTGAGCCATATTTGCAATATTTTCAATATTGGATTATGCTGTCAGTAGGACATTCATTGCGACCATAATTTCCACGCACCTCACAGAATGTCTTACGAATAGACCATACATTTTTATAATAAATTTTTGCTATCTCGACGCGTTGTTGAACTGTGTAGTTCCCCACCACTAAATGGTGACTATAGCAGAACACAAACGTATAAGAATGACAGCGGTGTCGGTTGAAACGTCAAGGAAATAGGTCTACAAAGATCAAATATACCTATTGAGGTGGAGGCATTGTTTGTATTCTTCGTCGGTGAAAGCGTTATTTCCACTCTTAGTGACAGTGCTGAAAGAGATGTTATCGAAAGTACCAAAATAATACCCTTTAAAATAGGTTTCAATCTTACGGAACAAATAAGGCACACCAAAGTCCGTTTGAATAGGGGGACTGAGAGAAAGTTTTTTCCTACAAAAACTCTTCGATGGAGATGGCAGTGTGATAGTCAACGCTGTTATGGTGGGGCATCGAAGTGTCTGCAACATCCTATCTGAAGCAAAGAACCCATTCTTAGCCTTTCAAGGACGTCATTAGTGTCAATGTTCATTGACAAGCTGACCTAACAAGGGCCCTCACTCGTTCTACATTTCATCAGTTTTCGATATTGTAGGCCTCCCTTACCAAACGTCACCTTTATCTAGTTCTCAGCCTTATGCAACCGACGGTTTTAACTTATATAACATTCAGCTCCTTTGTTACACTCCGCTAACTGGTTTTAGCCTTAAATGATTTTTAGTCTTGGGTAGCAAAAGTAAGCACACGGACTAAGATCAGGTGAATAAAGGGGCTGTGAAATCACAGGACTCCTTTTCCGCTGGTTGATGGAGATGGCCATGTGACAGCAGACGTTGTTATGGTAGGGCATCGAAATGTCTGCAATATCCGATCTGAAGCGAATAACCCTTTCTGAGCCTTTCAAGGACTTCATTAGAGTCAATTGACGACCTGCCTCGAGGCAGAATCTTTTTATTAAGCCTTCCAACCAAAAAACTTGCGCTCTTAATAAGGACTCCTCCCAATAAACTTCTCGTCAGTCGAACTCGCGGATTCACCAAGCTTAACACAAAATTTCATGGGTGTTTATACTAAAAATACACAATTTGCGTTATCACGCTCTATAGAATCACGTAGTTCCCGGATGAGGGTGAAACTTTGACTGCACGTCTAAGTGGGCAAAACGTACAAACTTTAGGAGAGACGTTGCTAGATCGCCTTTAGTAAATTTAGTTTTAAGACTATAACAAACAAGTAATGATAATATCTCCGCACATTCAATGTCGGCTCTTCTGTATACGTTATGTTATTCCTCTATAACTTTCTCAGGATTATGTAATTTGCATCAATACCAGTAATAACTCTTTCAGTATCCTTAAACAAAGACCTCACTTAGGTCCGTTTTTGCAGGATTACAATTTTTTAAACAAAGGCCCATTTGAGATAGGGTCTGCACCGTATCCTTCTTCTATGAATGCAATCACTGTAAATACCATCGCTCTATCAAAGACAAGATTTGAGTCGTCTCATTATACCATAAACGCTTTCTTAGCTGGATTTTCTGCATCCATTTCTACTTATATGTCCGGCTCACCACAGACTATTGAGTGTAATTTTATCAACGCTAGCGCGGTTATGATGTGATTTATAGCTTTTTTAATTTAAAAAATCCCTGAATAATCCAACTTTGATAAGATGGGGTAAAATTCTTTGAAGGATCCTCTTCTTAAACGCCGCTAATAGTTTGCATTGATTCTTGCTAAGAACCGAGGTCTCTGGAGAATATATATATTTATACATTTCGGGTTTCAGGAAGTATATCCTATCATTTGACAGCTGTCAAACATTTATGTCAGCCAAGATGATACTAGTTTAGCATAAGGTTTGCCAATTCATATTATGGATGTTGGACTACCAGACAGCTTATTAAACTTTGTAAAACCTTTTTTTAAATGCTCTGATTGTTTAGCTATGACGCTAATTTCTCATCCATAGGGATCTGAAAATCCATAAGTGACTGTGGAGAAGTTATTGTATCCCGGATAGTGATTATAAGTGCAGTTTTATCTTAATGTGTCATTGGCCCTTTGAAAATGACGAAGGAAAGACTGTTACCTGAACTGGGAGAATTTAATCTAGACCGTTTATGGTTTCAATAGAATAGCGTTACTTGATAAATTTTGGCTTTACTGTGTGTGAAAAGTTCCCAGGACTCGTAATTTCGAGATTTGGTGATGTTTATTGATCTCTAAGATCATTCGATTTGACACCGTTGGACTTTTTCTTGTGGGTTTATGCGAAAGATCGTTCTTACACAGACATTCCTCAAACTTAAGAGCATTTACAATCAAATTGAACATCTGTCAATTAATGGTCGAAGTATACCTCGAAATGTTCGAAAAATTCATCTTTTGGGGCCTATTAAAATTATCTAATATTTTGAGCACAATGAGAAGGAAGTAAAAATTTTATTTGGAATTTTTTATCGAAATCTGAATTTTGAGTGTGATTTATTTAACTTTATTTTATGAATCACGAATTGGTTAATCCTTTAAGAGGATAGAAAGTTACTTGATCGTATACATAAGCGGCTTTAATTTGCTAATGAGTTATTTTAAGGAAAATAATACTTGCTGTTTCTGTAATGGGGTGTTACGAGGGTTGTATGATTAATACCTGGCCTTGACAAGAAAAAAACAATTTTTATGTTTTCAACATAGTCTCCTTGGTCTTAGTTGAACGTTTTTTTTTTGTATCTCACTTAAAAAGCACAATATCTCGAAGCCTTCAAATAGACGTTTATAACATAGAGTTTTGCCTTGCGTGCATTGTCTTGATGAAAATGAGGTCGTTTAGTCTTGATTTCATTATTCAACTAATCTAATAATGCCGTATAATACTGTTCTGATATCGAATTTTCTTTTTCAAAATAGTCGATGAAGATTATACCACGTGCATACCAGTAAACAGTAGCCATAACCTTTCCTGTCGATTGAACCGTTTTAGGTACAAAAAAGTATTTGACGTTTTTTAAAATGAAATCGTGATTTTATTAATCATTCCTGCGGTGGTGATCTGAATTAGACGATCTGAACGTTCTTCATCAAAACTGCTTGTACGACCGTATATAAATCCAACTGTCCAATATTTCATGACCGAAAACGAAGGTGCAGTCTTTTCCGCTTTTGTCTCATCATTCATTTTCGTTTTCAAAAATAAATATTTTATATTCGATTTGTTAATTTTAAATGATTGTCAATTGCAAAATTTTTTATATGAGTGGTCTTACTAGTAGCAGCAACATCTCTTATCGAGGCCAGGTATTAATCATACAATCCTCGTGTATTTGACCCCAGATTCGTACAATTTCTAACTATTATCATTCATTATTAAACTATCACAAACCCCACCCAATAAAACAACCGCATTTTAATAAATTTATTTAAAAAGATTTTCTTCTTTTTTTTTCTTTTACCTGTTGACAAAATAATTACATTTATCGTAATAGTACAATAATAATTAAAGTTTAAATAATAATAATTGATTAAAAAATTAATTTTAATTAAATTTTGAATAATTAAGAAAATTTTTGGAAACAAATTTTTTATATTGTATCAAAACTGCATTATATGCAAGCACAATAATATTAATTATCAAAAAAAAAAAAAAATACATTAGAAAATATACGCTTTGAGCTTAAAAGTTTTATGATTTTTTTTTGTATTTTTTTATTTTATACTATTTTCTTCTCTTCATTTTTGTAAATTATTTTAAATTGTCATCTTTATCCTCTTTCGATTCTCGAACACTCTGGCCCACACCCGATTGGAATTAGTACCCTTTCGCGTAGTTCTCTATACACCATTTTGTTTTTCTTTTACTCGAAAAGAGAAAATCAAAATGGCGGATTAATTTCGAACAAAATGTGTAATCGATTTAAATGATTAGAAATTTATAAATTTTTTTAAAAATTCTCTTTCGAAAATTATTAAACACAAAACGACGCAGAAAAGAAAATAGAATAAAATAAAATTAAATATATATATTTTTTTTTGAATAATTGCAAACAATTGTTTTTTATATAAAAAAAAAAAATATATGATTATATATAGTTATCATAGTATGTTAGAGTAGTAATAATAATAGTTATAATTATAATAATAATAATAAAAATTAATTATAATAATAATACAGCACTTATTTGTCACATTTCGGACATTATTTAGCATCTAAATTTATATTGTATATTATTTATTATTTTCATTGTTATATTGCATTAATATACATTAATTAAGTATGTTTGTATATGAATGCATATGTTTTATAAAGATTATGAGTTAAATTGGTAAAAGTTTTTATATTATTTTGTTAATGTTTCAGTAATTATTATTTTCCATTGAAAGAAAAACAAATTGAAATCATTTTATTTCGTTTCATACAGTTTTTATTATTCTTGAATTTTTTTAAATAGCACGAGGAGTAGTTTATATAACCTTTTTTTTTTTTTAGAGAAACCAAAATTATTTTTATGCAGATTCGACATTATCGAATAGATGGCGCTGAAAACTTAAGAATCAGTTTTGCTTATATCGAACAGATGGCGTTAGAAACTATAGCAAGTTAATTTTTCTTTTTAAAGAAGAACTTTACATTTTTGACAGGATACTCGTTGTCCCTTAGTGAATTTTTTAGTTTTTTTTTTTGGGTTGTGCATTTTCTTTCTAAATAAATTAAAATTTTTTATTGAATTTTCTTCTCTTTCTATAGTAGTCCAGTTTAATGATTTACATAGTCTTTAAAAAATTGCATATAGAATTTTTTTTTCACTCCTGCCCATATGTGCTATTATTAATTTTATAATTTTTTTTTCTTTTGCATAGTTTATAGAGGTTTTTTCATCTTCAATGATTTAAATTTATTTTATTTGCAAACTAAAAAAAAAAAAAACAAGAGTTAATTGCTCTTAATTACTATCGTTATTGTAAGAATAAAATTATTAATAATATTGTATATTTTTGTTGTGTTTTTTTTTGCTATATTTTTTAAGTTTTTTTTTTCTGGTGCTTTTAAATATTTTTTTTTTTTTTTACATTTTTTCTTTCGTTTAATTAATAAAATTTTTATATGGTATAGTTTGTATACTAATATAATTTTAGGTTTAACTGACTAACTCATTTTATTGACTGATTGTGTTTATAAACTTTAATTCATTAGTATTTTCTTATATTTATAATTTTGTTGTTGTTGTTGTTATATTTTTCAAAATTTTCATTTAGACACAGTTAAACTGTGCCCAAAAATTTTAATTCCATAATAGATGTTTTCATTGATTATATATAATTTTATAGTTATTATAAAAAAAAAGAGTAGAAAAAAAACCAATATCAAAGTAGATAAAAAAAAGAAAAAGAAATTACGAAATTCAGTTATGCAACTTGATTGGGATGGAAGCGCCATTTTTGTTTTTATTATTGTAATTATTTTGTTTTTACTATTTGTATTCTATTTGATTGTAGTTGCATAACAATGGTTCAATGCCATCTATTCGTTGTTATGAGAACGAAGAGCATAAGCTGCATTTAAACGTTTTTGTCGCCGTTGTTCTCTTTGTTTTAGGACGTGCATTTGCTGTTCGGGTGTTAGTTTAGCTAAACGTTCCCGGAGGCGCTGTTGTCGACGTTTCTTCTCTTCGGCATCGATTATTTCCTTTTCGCTCTTTGGGCGTTCTTCCTTTTTCTTTTGTCGACGACGAAGTTTACGATTCTGTTCGAGCTGAAGTTGTCTTTCATATTCGGCCTTCTCCCGTTCGCGCCGCTCCAATAATTGCCTTTGTTCTTCCTTCTCACGGGCGAGACGTTCCTGATCTTCTTTGATTTGTTGTGCTCTGAATCGAAGCTCCTCTTCTTCCTCGCGTAGAAGTTCGTTATGCTTTTGAAGTTCTTGTTGACGCTTTTTCTCTAATTGAAGATGACGCTCCTCTTCGCGTGCCAATCGTTCAATTTCAGCTGCCTTTTGGCGTTCGATTTTCTTTTTATGCTCGGCCAGCATTCTTTGATATTCATCGTCGTAGTTTGTGATGGCATTGTCCATTTCTGTTGACGGATGAGTAGGATGTTGATATACTTGAGTGGTTTGCTCATAGACCAGCGTTGAATAGGGTGAATCTGTGCTGGTGGTAACTGGATAGTTGTTATAAGGTTGTGGATCCTGAGTATCTGTATCGACACGATTATTTTCAAGATCCATAAATTGCTCTTGTATTAATCGTTCTTGCTCTTCACGATTGATGCGCTCTTGATCCTCGATAAGTTTTTGCTGGCGCTCCTCATTCTCGCGCTGAATACGCTCCAATTCTTCAATATGTGCACGTCGTCGCTCCTCATCCTCTAATCTCATTCGCTCTTCATCTTGCATGGCTATGCGGCGTCTCTCGTCTTCTTCGCGCTCAAACTGTTCACGACTCCATTCCTTTTGCTCCTCCATCCGTTTCGCCTCTTCTTCTCGCTGTTGTCGTTCACGTTCTTCTGCTTCCTGTCTCCGCATCTCTTCTTCCTGTTGCATCTTCTTCAATCGCTGCCTTTCTCGTCGAGCCTCCACTCTTCTCTGCCGTTCCATTTGCCGTTGTCGTTCCACACGTTGATCGAAAGTAGTTTTCGATTCTGAATTTCTATCTGGACTATATTGATTCGGTTGTGGAATCGGTTTTTCCTCATTTTCGTTATTAGGATTTTTTGGAATTTCGGCAACACTATTCGGAACAATATCACTATGGGTTGGCCTTCCATTTCCATTTGCAATGCCATTGTAATCGTGGTGATCGTCTGACACAAATCTGACCAATGGATCTAAGGGTCCATTAATGTCATTCGAGTATATAGCCGGTGATGGTGTTTCATATTCTGTTGGTCTTATTGTTGTGGTAGTTGTTGTTGTACGTAGTCGTCGACGTGGATGTCTACTCGACTGATTCCTACGATGTGGTCCATTGACATTTGGTTGTCTACCATGGTTTGGTCTTGTAAAAAGAAATCAATCGAATTAATGAAAGAAATAGTATTTTTTTTATATTGTAGATTTACATAATAAATCTTAGTAACACTTTTATATCTAGAAGCATAGAAATTAATTGTAAAAAATAAAAATAAAAATAAAAAATAAAACATTAAAATACATTTATAATTGCTAATCGTCTAAAGTGAAAGAATAACCAACCACAAAATACAAAGCTTACCAATATAATTGATATTAAAAACAAAATTAAACTTATTAGTTGATTATTTGTAGTATTTGGTAAAACTACCATAATTGAGCCAATATTGAGTGTCCTTTTTTTCTAATAAAAGGATTTTTCACCATTTTGCATAATTTTTGTAGGCGTGTGTGTGTGTGTATGTGTGGCTGTGTTTATGGGATGCAGCTTGGTTGTGAAATTTTGTGCAATTTCAATAGTTGCTACTGTGACATCATTTTCGTAACAAATCATCTACTGTGACCCCACCAATTGAGTGCCAATATTAGTAATTTTTATAATTTTCTACTTAATGTAAAAAAAAAAATTTTTTCTAAACTTTTTCGACTTCAATTAAATTTAGTTAAATTGGGCAGTGATATTGAGATGACGTAGCGTGATTTTGATTGTTTCCTTATGTTCATAAGGGAGTGATTTTAATGATCTGCTTAAAAACTTATCTTCTATAAGCACTTATTTTAAAATATTTTTTTTTTCACTAATATTTAATATATTTTATATAGTAAATAGAATTCGCTACTGTTTTGTGTAATAGTTTTTTTTTTTAAATTAACATTGTAGTCCTTTGTGGAGTGTTTTTTTTTTTTTGGAGTGTTTAAAACTGTCGAATATTATTATGGATGTTGATGGAATATTTATTTATTTTCGACTTTCTGTACATGCAGTGTGAAAATGTTGTTTACATATTTTTTTCATCATATTTTTAATTTTTACTTACATCACGAAGACCCTGCAGTCCACAAAGACTTTCGTTTTAGTAACATTGGAATACTTATACCCAATATAATTACGAGTATAGCCTCTAGAGTATTTTTTTTTTTTTTGTATATTTGTATGTGTTTTTTTTTAAATAAAAAAGTAGAAATAAATAGTATATATGAAAAAAAAAATATTTAATAATAATTTACAATATAAGAAATGTTTGCTAGTTTTTCGAAGGATTCATAGACGAAAACGATTTAATCAATTCACCATTTTGCCAATAGTTTTAAACAAAATGCATATAAAAATTACATATTTTTCAAAAAAACAAATATTCTGAATTTGTCACATTTTATATTTTGTAACCTTATTAATTTTCTATTTTTGTTTTAATTTGTGGTTTAATTCAAAAAAAAAGAAAGAAGAAAAATAGTTAATTTCCAGAAAATAAAAATGTGTTAGTAAAATTTTTTTTGTCAAATAATTTCGATTATTAAACGAGATTAGTTGTAATTTGGAATAGAAAAATTCTTTTAACTAAACTAAATTAGATAAATTTTTATTTAGAAAATGATATAAAAAAAAAATATCGAACTTCAGCCATAAAATAAGAAATTGTGAAAAATATCATCAACAAAAAGTCAAATTAAAACCAAACACGTTAAACCAAATTCCATTCAAACTTACATATTTACAGTGGAAATTTTTCATTAGCTATACTTACCGACGATCGAGTACTGGAACTTCCATTACAACTTCATTGGCATACTCATTTGGGAATGTAATATTCCAACGATGATAGACCTTTTCACGATTCTTCTTGCTAACTTTGGGCATTTTATGCTGGCAAATATATCGGAACTGATCCACACAAGAACGTGCCGACCATCTAAAATTATATTTAAATATAAATTGTCATTTTTTTAATATTTTCCAAAAAAAAAAAACGAATTTTTATCTAACCTGAATTTGAGTCTAGGATCAATTACAGCGCAATGATAGTGTAGGTCCTCACTGTAATTTGAAATTGCATTTAAAAATTGCTTAATTAACGAAAAATTTATAAAATTATTCTTAAAGCACGTTAAAATTAGTACAATTTAAAATTTTAGTGAAAATGATTCAATGAAAATTTTTAATTTTATTTGACAGGAAAATTAATTTCTTAACGAAACATAAAATTTTAATTTTCCGGAAAAGTTTGGCCAAATTATTAAAATTCTTTTTAAATGAGGTTAAAATTCATTAAGTTTCAAATTTCAGTTGAAATTATTCAATGAAATTTTTTTATTCTGAGTGAGGAAAAATTTTATTTTTTAACGAAACAAAGCATTTTGAATTTACCGAAAGTTTTTGATAGAAAGTTTGTATTTAATACTGAGTTTGCCAAAATTATTTCAACTTTCCTTAAAAGACGACAAAATTTTGTGTAACTTCAAATTTTTAAGTCCAAATCATTTAACGAACATTTTTAATTGTATGTAAGGGAAAATTTAATTTCTTTCAAACCGTAGAATTTTGAATTTCACCAAAAAAATTGGGTAACAGGTGCCCATAAAATACTTTTTTGGGAAAAATCGAAAGATTTTGAAATTTCTCAAATTTTTAATAAATATTTTGACGAAATTTCTAATTCTTTGTGACTAACAATTTAATTTCTTAACGAAAAACTAAATACTTCTTTGGTAAAAATCATCAAAAACATTCTTGAAAGACGTTGAAATTTGTGAAATTTTAAATAAATGGCTTAACGAACAATTTTAATTCTTTGTAACAATAAATTTAACTTCATAACGAAAAATAAAATTGTGAAAAATTGAAGGTTTTTTTCGTAAAAATCATCAAAAACATTCCTGAAAGGCGTTGAAATTTGTGAAATTTTAAATAAATGGCTTAACGAACAATTTAAATTCTTTGTAACAATAAATTTAACTTCATAACGAAAAATAAAATTTTGAAAAATTAAAGGTTTTTTTCGTAAAAATCATCAAAAACATTCCTGAAAGACGTTGAAATTTGTGAAATTTTAAATAAACGGCTTAAAAAACATGTTTGATTCTTTGTGACAGAAAATTAAATCTCCTAACGAAAAATGATATTTTGTTGCATTTTGGTTAGAAGCTGCCATAAAATACTAAGTTTGTAAAAAACATTAAAAAGACGTTAAAATTTAAATTTCAGTAAAGAAGATTTAACGAAAAGTTTCAATTGTATATGATGAAAAATTGAATTTCTTAACGAAAGATAGAATTTTGAATTTACACAAAAATTACATTAAGAAGCGACCATTAAACGCTCAGGTTACCAAAGATATTAAAATTTGTTAAATTTTAAATTGAATGATTTAACGAACATTTTAATTTCGAAATTAACGAAAATTTAACTGCTTAACAAAACGAAAAATTAACGAAAATTTAAATGGCGAAATTTGTGAAATTTAAATTTCAGTAAAAAATATTTAACGAAACATTTCAATTGTATGTGAGGAAAAATTGAATTTCTTAACGAAAGATAGAATTTTGAATTTACGCAGAAATTTCATTAAACGCTCAGTTTACCAAAAATATTAAAAATTTTCTTGAAAGATGTTGAATTTGGTTAATTTTTAAATTGAATGGCCTAACGAACATTATTAATTCGAAACTAATGAAAATTTAATGTCTTTACAAACCATAGAATTTTGAATTTCACCGAAAAATTTCGGTAAAACACTCACTTTCTCAGTTTTAGTAAAAGACACAGAAATTTGTGAAATATAAATTTCAATAAAAATAACTAACCGAATAATCGTTAAATGTGCCAATGAAAATATAGAAATTTGTATTCACGTAACAATGTCGGTAAAAAAAAGCCATAAAACACTCGGTTTGCCGCAATTATTAAAAATTTTATTTAAAGTCGTTGAAATTTGTGGAGTTTAAATTTTAGTAAAAAACATTTCACGAAACATTTCAATTCTGTGAGGGCAAATTTAATTTCTTAAGAAAACAAAAAAAAAATTGAATTGAAGTTTTCTAGTCCAGCTAACCCGCTTCTAAACCACTTTTTGAAAAATTATCCCAAGCCCGGATCTGTCAAATTTGCAGCATTTGCCAAAAATTGGCCTAGTCCTAGTCTAGCTATACTATTGGTACGAGGTGACCATAAGATACTCATGAAGCAATAACCATAAAAAATTTCTAAAAATACGTGAAAATGATCTTTTTGTAAAAAATATTAAACGAAAAATTGCATCATATATGGGAGAGTAAATTGAGTTTCTTAACGAAGCACATAATTTAAAATTTACAGAAACATTTCGATAAGAAGAAGCGATTAAACACATAATTTGCAAAAATTTTAAAAGACGTTAACATTTGTGAAATTTAAAATTTCGTTGAAAATGATTTAATGAATCTACGTGAGAACGAATAAAGAATTCTAATTTTGAACAAAAATATCGGGAAGAGGTTGCCATAAAATACTCCTTTTGCAACAATCATTAAATACATTTTTAAAAGACGTTGAAATTTGTAAAAAGTTAGATTTCAATAAACAAATTTTAACGATAAAGATTGCATTTGAAAAAAAAGAATTGAAATTCTTATCGGAAAATAAGATTTCGAATTTGCAAAATGTTCCGTTTAGAAGCGGCTGTTTTCGTTATCAAGAAAATAACTTGAATTTTGTGAAATTTAAATTTTGATAAAAGTGGTTTTTCTAATTTTTTTTTTCAAAATTAACTTCGAAAAAGTTAATTTGTCGTGAAAAAATAAAATCTTCGAATTGGACAACTTTTGAATTTGAATCTCGCCGTTTGATGTAGGAAAAATTCCCACAAGTCAATCGAAACCAGAATTTGTGAATAAGTCTTTTTTTTTTAATACACAGATAATGACATTTTTTGTCAAAAAAAAAAAATTATTTCAAATTACCATTAAAATATCGATAATTTATTTTAATCAATTTCCATAAGTCACAAACTGTCATATTCAGTATAAATTGTGATTTTTTAAAAGAAAATTCGATAAAATATAAACTTTTTGTGATCATAAATTATTTAGAGGGTGAAAATATTCAAAAAGCTGTTTTGGATAATAATAATGCAAGAAAAATAAATAAATCAAAGTTGAAAAAGTATTGCTCACGAGCGTATGAGTATTAACTTTGTGGTTAAATAATACGATAACTGCTTAAAGCGTGTTAACCAACAAAATAATTCGGTTCGACATTTCTCACCCCTACAAGTACCCTCGGCTAGGATAAATGTGCTTACAAGTATTCCCATATGGTAAGTGATTGAAGTTATAAAAACGAATAGATGTGAGGATGTGGTTTGAACAAAAAAAATGGGATGTATTTTGAGGTTAGAAAAGAAGATCCTGTGAATACGGGATGTTTTCTCAAAAGGCTATGCAAATTACCACGTAGACTAATTTAAAGCACTTGCCGTTGGCAACAGAACACCAAATATGTGAATGGCTCAAGAGAAAATGTGAATATTAAGTGGTAAAGATGTATTTTTTTTTTTGGTTTTTTTGTGTATCTTTGAAATGCCTCCCTTCACACAATATTTTTCATTCATTTTTGCCTGAATTTTGTTACAGTTTTACACTTTCATATTGGTTGTTGGTAACACCTGTTCATGATAAATGAACGTTGAAGTGTTCATTTAATGTTGAAGTTTTATTTTTGCTTAAAAAAAAATCCTTTAAGGGAGAGATTTTTTATTTATCTTTTTTACTGTCAGTTCGTTTATTTCTGGTTTAAAAAATTTAAAAATTTTTTTTCGGATAGAATAAATTTAAAAAAAATTATTAAATTTTTTTTGAAAAATTAGTCAAGCCAAATATCTTAATACCTGGGATTTAGTTGACTGAACGATTGATAAGTGACCTCTCTTCCAGTATGTGCCCAAGTCCAAATTCGAGTTTTCGAATCGTATGTAGCACCAATCCATAAATCTGATCCATCTTTTTTTAAAAGAAAATTTTAAATAAATCAATTTGCCATAAAAAGTATGTGAACAAAATATATTTATACAATAAATTAAAAAAATCTTACAAAAAAAGACTTTCTTAAAAAAATTTGATATAATAAATAGCAGAACACACCAAATAAAAAGGGGGACATTTTCCAATGCTTACATTATATTCAAATTATTGAATATAATCCGAAAAAGAAGTATATATTCTTACTACTGACCTCTATCATTAACTTGTAAATATCTTCTCAATTTTCGATCACTAATTTTTAATGGTTCAGCTAATTTGCCATTTTTATCCTTGCAACTGAAATGTGCATCCAACCAACTTAAACGATCCTGAGATATATGATAGCATTCAGAACCTATACGAAGAAATTTTGGTGGGCACATAGCGTACAGACGTCGTCTTGGTGCTGTTTGTTGATATGTAAAGACATCGCTGAAAGCTAATAGAAAGAAAAATTAAAAATAAAACTTTTTAGCTAATAACATATTTAAAAAGGAATTTTATTCGTTAATTTTGTTTTAAAAAAAATAAATTTCTATAAAATTTATGATGACATTTAGTAAAAAATGATTTTTTTAAAAATCTCACTATTCGACAATAGATGGCGTTTTATGATAATTCAATTTTAATAGAATTCACCATCCGATAATAGATGGCGTTTTATGGGCATTTTTTTCCAATTACATAAGTATAAATAAATAGATTTAAACAAAAAAAACGAAAAAAACTATTTATTGAATGTAATTTTTTTTTAAATTATTTTTTCCAAAAAAATTAAAAAGGATAGTCTGAGAAAAAATAGTATTTATTGCGGCAGTCCTTTTTTTAATTAATATAATTTTATTGCCAATAAAAGGACGTTTGTTACTGCTGAAGTAATCTTATATCTTAAAGGTGCCATTAGATGGTCAGCCAAATTTTAAGACGTCATCCATAATGTTTCTGATGTAGAAATGATGCCAGAATCCTTCTCAAATTTGGCTGACCGTCTAATAGCCGACAAAGCTTAGCGAAGGAATCAGTTAATTTTGGATGACCAGCTTATAGTGTGACTCTGACATTTTGCTGATGCCAGACACAATTTTAGTTCGTCAGTCAAGCGGTCAATAACTGTCTCATGTCAGCCGTGATACAATATTGCGAATTGCCTGACGATGCCGTCAGCCATGTCTATCATGGCATTGTGGTGATACAAAACTTGCTGACGTCAAAGAATTTAATGACATTTTTTTATCTTAACTAAAAACCTTCCTGAATAATTATTGGAAATAATTAAAAAAATAATTTTTTCTTAATTAGAAAATAGAAAATATTAATTCTCAAAAAAAAAATTTCTAACATTAAAAATTCGAATTGTTAATTATTGATTTTTAATAGATTTATTTAAAATTTTCATAAAAAAATCACAAAAACTACCATTAATAAGGAAGAGACGATTAATAAAAACTAATCAATCTGATTGTTTTTAAGTGCCATCTCTTATTGGATACTGAATCTATTTCGATTCTTATAAAGCGCCATCTTTTATTGCATAGTAAAAACTCAAATCCGATTATAAATGGTACAGATCTTACTATCTACCATTTTATTAATTATCATTAAAAAAAAATGCTTTAAAATCGACTTAATCAAAAGTAATGAGTTTTAACGAATATAACTTACCAGCGATTAGGAAAAATAAAACAATTAATAAGCGCATTTTGCTTTGGAATCTTTTATAGTCCTTCAAATATTGATTATGGAAAAATTATTGCTTATAGTTAATAATTGTAGTTTTCTCTTTGCTCTGGTACTATTTTTGCTTTGTAGTACAATTTATAGAATTTTTTTTTTTGTAATTCTGTGTATTGTTATTTTTTTACTTCTTTTCCAATTTGCAAATCCAATAATCAAGGATATTTTTTTTACTGTAGTTTCTATAATATATTGTTGTGGGGCGAGGGTAATTAATTAGTGCATAACTGATAAATCATTGAATTAATACGATTCAGATGCATTTTTCTAGTCCCTTCTATGTTGTGCTATCTGAAAAATTCAATAAAATAGAAGTCAATTAGATAAATTATCTTTGAAATTAAAAATATTATAATTTTAATTCTAAATAAAATTGAAGATTGTTCTGTTAAAAAATTTCAGTTAGAAAAAAATTTACTCTTTTTTTTCAATTTTAAAAAATGTTTAAAAATCTATAAATTTTTACTATGAAACTATTTGAGTTTTTATTTTATTTTTACACCCTATTTTTTACATAAATTAATCTCAGAATAAGTTTATAATCTTTTCAATAGTTTAAAGCTTATTTTTTTTTGTATACTTAAACTTATCATTAAGCATATCATTTGACATTAATGGTGACTAATTTCCATTTGATTTGCGTTAGAGTGTCTTTAAATGAAATCTATTTGTTAATGTATTCGCATTTATGGTGTTTGATTAAACATGTTTCTTTTTGTAAGATGACATCTGATTAGACATACAAGAAAAAATAGCATTTGATTAAATTTATTTGAAGAATAAAAATAACATAAAAAAGACAATACAATTTTATGGTAGAAAAATTAATATTTTTTTTGCACATCTTGTTCTGCGTATTGACCAATTTTATTTATGTTAAGCTGTAAGTTTATTTTTGTATTTTTTACACATTTTAACATAATTGATTAGATAAAATATGTAAAAGTTTTATTAAGTGATAATTTATGATTTGTTTTTTAACATTAACTAGGAAAGTAACGGCATACATTTTTGAGTCATGTGCTTTTTTTATTTAACAACATTTATTAATGTTCATATTAAATAAAACAAATTTTTTGTAAAATTAATTAATTAAAAAAAACAATATTTTAAATAATTTTTTTTTTGTAAAGAAACTTTTAAGAAGATAATTTTTGAATTTTTAGGCTCAAAGTATTTAAGTTCTGATTTTAAAAAAATTATAGAAAGTAATTTTTGTTATTTCCAAGTTCAATTTTTTTATACATAATATTTTACAATTATTCAGAAACAAACACACTAAAATGTTTTTTTTTGTATTAAAAAAGAGCAGTGCAAAATCAGCAAAATTTAATGCTTTTTCACGCTCGAAAATTTTTTGACTCTGATGAATAATTTTTTTTGGGTAATAATAATATACGAAGGTTGTATGATTAATACCTGGCTTCGCTAAGAGGCTGAGTATTTTTTTACTATTAAACTCTATTTATCGTATATAGAAGCTTTCATAAGAATGCTGTCAAATTTTTAAGCAGCTGTATCATTTTGTTTGCAATTGACAGTCATTTAAAATGAACTAATGCAAAAAACGAATATCGATCAATGATAAAATATTTGTTTTTGAAAAAGAAAACGAATTATGAGATAAAATCGGAAGTCAGTGATGTTTATGTAGACTCTGCACCTACGTTATTGACCATAAAATATTGGACAGCTAAATTTAAACGCGGCTGTACAAGCTTGTTTGATTAAAAATGTCCAGATCGTCCAATTTAGATCACCACCGAAGATATGACTAATAAAATTCAAGATATTGTTTTAAAAGCCCGTTGAGGGAAAGTATATGATATAGCTGGAATGATTAATATATTTAAAAATGTACGTACAACATTTTACTCAAAATTTTGGGTATGAGAAAGCCATCAGTAAGATGGCTGTCGCGTTTGCTAAGATCTGTCCATAAACGTGTTCGTGTTACAACTTCAATGGACTGTTTCGACATTTTTAAGCGGTAATCCGAACGAATTTTTGGATCCATTCATACCTGTTGATGGAACATGGATTAACCATTACACACTGAGAACCAAAGTTAAGTCAAATAATGACCTTCTACTAACAAACGGACACCAAAGAAGTTATAAACGGTTCTATCGACAGGAAAGGCTGTAGCTACTGTTTATTATTAATTATAATAATGCACGTATTATAATTTTCATCGAATATCTTAAAATAGAAAATTTTATATCAGGGCAGTAGTGTACGGTATTATTAGACCAGTGGAATCATGAAATCAAGACAAAATGACCACATTTGACGAAGAAAAAAATTCCATTTCATTTCAGTACAAAAAGATTTGGCTCAGACGATGAAGTTATTGCTGAAACAAACGCCTATTTTTTAAGAGGCACCGTTAATTTGTTATGGGATGAAAAAAGTAGAAAACAAACGGTCAAATGAATTTTACACATAAAAATGTTTTTTTTTTCTTGTCAAGGCCACGTATTATTCATACAACCCTCGAAAAAAAATTTCCTTCAAAATCTATTTTGTGCAAAATTTTTGGAACATTTTTTTTAATCAAAAACAGTAAATGGCAAATATAAAAGCATTTTTAACCAGATTTGGCGATTTCCAAATTTACCTACAAAATTGAACTAAATAGATTTGGAGATTTCACCAAATTTGGAGATTTTTGATATGATATTATAAGTTTTTGGAAATAAATAATTTGATTTTTAAAAACAATTGGGGCAGAGGCTTGGAGAGAGTAAGTCCTACCAGTTTATATTACTCAGAGCGGGCTATTTTTAAAGGACATTTAAAATTGACTCAAACATTTAAAACCAAAACTTTTCTAATCTTTGTTTTTCTTTTTTTTCTTGATTATTAATTATGAATGTTACTCTTCATCAAACAATCATAGAAATAATTGATTATATGTCAAATAGATTAAAGTTTTTGATTTATTGATGAAAAATCTTTAAAAATGAAAATAGCTCAATTTTATATTAAAATTGGATAAATTTTTAATAATACTTTAATAAATATTATTATTTGTCATAACCTAAATTGCAATGCTCTTGAAAAAAATAGTAAATAATTTTTTACCTTTTATTAGGTAGTATTGAAAATTTTCAGTTCGATTTATCGCATTTGCTATTAAGTAAGTTTTTTAATCAATATTTTTTTTTAAAATTATTTTTTAATTCAATAAACTTTTTGTTAAGAATAAAATAAAATATGTTGAACAAGTTTCTAAGTTCAATTTATTGATAATGCATAATCTTTGAAAGTAATTGGCTACTCTGTCATGGAGATTATAAAGATTTGTCGTATGTCCTTCAGTGAAATTTTGCTTTAAAAAAAAAAACAAATTAGTCTCAAGGACTAAATTTGATAATATTTATATGTAAAGGCATGTGTGCATTTGAAATTTTTATACAATTATTAAAAATGATTAATTGTATCTATTAAACTTTAAAGTTTAAGGTTGGATATTATTTTATGAAATCCGTAATATTTTTGAGTAATTTTGAAGACTGACAGTTTTTACTTTAAACTACTATAAAATCAAAATATTGTAATTACTAAAAAATAGTTGTAAATTCACTATGACAGTTCTTATTTCAATTTCCCAATAGAAGTTTACTTCTGATTATTCTAAAAATATTAAAGACAATTTTTCTTTAAAAAAAAAGGTATAAAATAAAATAAAAATACAATAAAAACCAAAAATCAACTATCAATAAGCTTATCACATAATATTAGAAAAAGTATGCTATAAATCAAATTAAGCTGATTACTGATAAAGCACTTAAGAAAACACTAAAAAAACGCAGATTTTTTTTGGCCCCTGATAGTGTAGAAATATTGTGAGTTTTATCGATCATTGAATACTTAAAAAAAACTTGTATTTACACCTTTTTTTTTTGAAAGCTTACGTTTTTCTTGTGCAATTATTTTTTTTTTAGAAAAGAAAAAAAAAATTTTATCATAATTTATGATTATGAAAATATTCATCAAATCATATTTCTTATATAGACTATTAAAAAAAATTAAAATACTCAAAGCTCAATATAGAAATTAGCAGAAATTAAAAGCTTAACTTTGTGCACAGAGTAATTTTTTTTTTTAATTTTTGGAGAAAAAATACTACTCAGCATTTATTCCGATGGATTTTTTTATACTTTTTTTATCAAATTTTCTATTACTTATTAATGGTGAAGTAAAGAGAGCCAAATTCCATGTAAAATATTTTTTTTTACTTAAGATCGTAGTGGCAAATATGCGAAAATATTTCATTGTTTTGCTTCAGTCAAATTTTTGTTGCTTCAGTCAAATTTTTTTTTGCTTTAGTCAACAAAATTCTTTCCCATTTAAACACGTGCGCATAATTAACTTTTTTATCGATTTGCTTGTTATGTCTGGAGCAGCTTTTTTAATGTTTTAATTCAATTTTATGCTTAAACAACGAAATTGTTGTATCTTAAGCAAAATTTGCTTTTAAGCAAAATATTTTGCAATTAATTTTTTTAATATTTTTTTTGCTCAGATCATAATATTGTGAATTGACAGAATTCCATTTGGTTTTTTTTGTATAATTTTCTTTTTAATAATTTTGAAAATTTATGGTTTTGTTTGTTTTGTTTGCTGGAATGTGTCTGAGCTTTTCTATGGCGCCATGTCCATGAGGGTATTTGGCGGCTTCACGTTATCTATGGGCTAGCATTGCCAGCTTATCCAATGAAAGTTGCCGATAGTTAGTTGGAGGTAACAGTTAGAAAAAGTTAAATTTTATGGAGGATATTCGTTTCTTTAAGAAAATTAGAGAGGATATGGTGAAAAAGCTGGTGGATCTAAGAGTGGCACAACCGAAGAGGTTTTATTAAAACAAAAATTCTGAGTTAAGCGACATTTTTTTAAAATATAGGAAATGATGAGGTGAACGCCACAAGAATGGTATGAAGAATGGGCCTAAACCGAATTTTGAGAAGTTTCCTTGCTTTGGATTTTGGAATCATAGTTGAGTAGACCGGTTTGTTGGTAGTTAGCCAATGTCTGTTAGTGTATGCATGGCTAAAGCTTTTAAGTGCCATTGGCTCAGGTTCGGAATTTTAGTGGCCGGAACCTAACTAAATTCGGTGCGAAAGTGACCGGAATCCAACGCAATTCGGTGTTTCTGTTGTTTAACAAAGTTCGACGAATAAAGTTGAGTACCGGATTATTTGATGCTCCATTAATGGCGTCCATGCAAAAATGTCAGTAAGAATATATACGAAGCCATGCTAAGGGATATTAATTAAAGTCTCAACTGACGTCCGGATTGCTCACAGTTTTCCACGGAAAGGGGGACTTTCTATTAAGGGAATAAGCTCCTAACCACTGTTATCAACCTTGGTGTATCAACCAGATTTGAAAATTGAGAGAAAGAGAAGATGTATCTCTTTTACACTTAGAGGCCATTAAAAATAGAGAGGATGAATTTCTTGTAAATATTGTGAAGAAGAAAATGTGGGACGCCAAAGTTCGTTTACTTGTAAATGATGGTTAAGCGGCACCTTTAAGCCTCATTAACGGGTATAAGAACTTTTGAGGTTAACCTAGAAAATAGGTTTCTGACAGTTTCAATAAGGATAGATTCCACCGGTGAAGTTCGGTGTGCTCTACTGGGTATTCGAAGACATCGACTTACCGCTGCTTCGTTTTTACTTTTCCGTGCTTCTGGCATTCTGATAAGGAAACTTAGGGAATAGATCAACATTTCTGTCTAGTAGGGCGTTAGCTACTCTGATTAACTCACTTTGTCTAACCTTACATTTTCTACCAACGACAATTTTCACCATATTCATGATGAAGTTAATTTGGCTGATAGTATTTGAAATCAGCAGATTCCATTTCCCTCCTCGGGTAATGATAATATCCACGATACTCATGGAATCTGTCGGATGGAGGGGACGGGGTCCAAAGGAGGAAACTATAAACACAAAAGATTAAGATTGACTACGTAGAAGACGTGTGTAGCTACTGAGAGGGTATGTGTATTAAAAAGACTTGTGGACAAAGGAGATCCTTGCGGTATGCCAATTTTCATCATATGTTTTTGATGAAAAATTATCACTTAGCTGAAACGTTAAGGTCCTTCGAATTAGATAGGATCGAAGCAATATTAAAGATGCTGAATTGTCTCCTCACTCAGTCAATTGTAGTACTATTCTGTGCGGATAAATACGGTCATTTGCCTTTTCTAAGTCTAATGACAGCAACTATTCACAGAGTCTATAAAATTTATAGTATTTTTCTTTGAAATATTCATTAAATTCCTCATTGAGATTCCATTTACTTCAAAATTCATATCCCTCCCAATGTCATATGCAAGTTGCAATTATCTTAGAATCCTCAGCTATATATCCCATTCTGGCCGGTGTCCCACAATTCAGTACCCTTGGTCCCATTTTATATAATATTTATACCCATGATCATAATACTATCACATATCCACAATCTCCAATTCTGGTTTAGGAGATGGTGAGTAAGGGTTAATGAGTAGAAGGGTGCTCACAATACTTCCACTTTTTGCCCTTTATATGCTAAGAGCAACATGATTCCACAATATGATAAAGAACGTTACATGGAACCCACATACTAGACTAAAAAAACTTGAAGCCACTAGACGTTACCTACAACTTCTTAGACTACTGGACAAATGCTCAAAACTAACAATAAAATTTAAACTTTTAATATACAACGCAATTATAAAACCCATTTGGACTTACGAAATCGAACTCTGGGAGGATGTTAAGCATATACTCAAGAGGTTGATTGGCTTGATGTGATTTTGCAAATGTAATTCAAACGATTCATCCAATGGAGGCGTGGTGCATGGTACGAAAAGCCGAACAGTGCTTTAGGGGTGCCAACACCCTAAAATTGTGGTAGGCCTTCTTACGGGAACTTGAAAGAAAGATCACTCAAAATTCAGAGTAATATCTTTTAAATGCGAACTCGGGGTCAGGGGCCCACCATTCTTCTAGGAACTGGTTTAACATTTTGCGGACCCATAGGATCGCCAAGAATTATCCCTGACTATTGGCGTAGGCTTCGAGGTGGCTGTGGGTTTTAAATCTGAAGCAGCCAGCCAGGGCGCGGTCTGAGATGCAGACGTTGGAAAGTTTTTCGCACACGTTTCTACAAATTTGTATGCTTAAAAAATGTATAAAAAAATTTAAAATTTCAAACTTTAGAAATATTGTTCCAAATTTTATTAAGGAAATTTTTATTTAATAATAAATTGAAAATAACGTAAATAATGCTATAAAATATTTTACTGTAAATTTAAAGTGAAAGAATTTTAAAAAAATTATTTGTTTTTTTGCTAATTTTTGGAATAATTACTTTAAAAAAACTTTAATTTTGGCAGTAATTTTGAATTTGTTGTAATATTTTTTTGGCATTAAAACACGGTATTTTTTTTTTAAATTTTCATAGCCTAAAAGCAACGCTATCACAGGCGGTGTTCCTCAAGGTAGTATTATTGGTCCACTTCTATGCAATAAAAAAAATTATTTGTTTTTAATGAAACTTTAATTTTGAATTTGTTGTATTATTTTTTTGGTATTTTTAAAAAAGAATTTATAGTTTTAAAATCAGTGCTTCTAACATGAATATAAATAATAAATTTGAAATTTGTTGCAAATATTCGCGACTTTAAATGAAATTCAAAATGGTTGGCTAAGTGCTATAAAAATCAAAGACAAATCAAAAGGGAAGATTTCTTTGTGATAAAATGCATCTCACAACATGGCAGTTTTGATTTTATTAATTTTATTTTATCGAAATTTATGATGTAAAAGTCAAATGTGAAGAAAAATAATTTCTTGGTTTTTATTTTTAATTAATGTATTTGAGGCCAATAAAATGCGTCATAAAATCTTCGAAATTTACGATGGTTAAAAAAGATTTGCGAACTTTTGAAGAAGAAGAAAAAATTAATTATCAAAAATAAGACGTAGAGAATATCGAAGTTTCATCCAAAAAAAAATATGACATTGAAAAGGTACAACGAAATGAAAGAGAAATTGGGTAGACCAGTTGCCTTGTTTGACGGATTTCTTATAATAAAAGGTGACTTAACCCCCCCCCCCCCCAATTCATTTTGGCAGCATCGTATTCTTCCTATTGCATAATATCAGAAAATTCTCCATGTCATCAATCCATGCGAATCCACATTGACTGTTGGCGCTTTTATTTTGATGCAATTTATTTTAGTTTTGTTATGGATAATTTTTTGTAAAAAAATTGTTTAAAAACCAATTGAACATTGGGTGTGGGTGCAACAGATTGCAGACTGTATTGTCTGAATCAGTTTTTATTTTTAATGACAATCGAGGTTGTCTGCTCGTTGCAGTTTCATTCGGTTTGGCCTTAATCTACCATCATCCTCCTTGATTTGACTTGATTTGCTGTCATTTATTGTATACTGTCTGACGCCATTTACCCATTACGCCTGTATTGCCCTTTAATACACTAATTTTCTCATTTCTTTTCATCTTCAATGTCTGTCTACTCATATCCGCCTAAATGACTATAAAATTCATTTATGACTTAAACAGAATATCAACGTTTTGGTGTTTATTTATTTATTTTTGCATTTTTCTGATTCAGTTCAATAGTCATCGTATAAAAGTTAAAAGTTCTTCTGATTCACTGAACGATGTCGAAATGGTATTTTGCAAAATGTTCCATTCACCTTGTAAAACTGTATGGTAATGTACTCTCGAATTGTGGGGGTGTTTTAATAGTAGAAAATGTCAGTAAATATTTATGGAATAAAAATGAAACCTTTGCGAAATGATAGAAATTTCTTCACATACAAATGCCCATCGTAAAAAATTTTGCATTTTATAATAGAAAATATAGTAAATTTTTATGACTTTTTATTTTTATAGTATGATCCAAAAATTATTTAAATTTATAGTCAAAAAAAAAAATTATTTTTAACAAAAAAGAACTTTTTGAAGTAAAAGTTTTGGAAAATTTTTTTTTTATTTATGTGTTAAAAATAACTTTTCAAAATATCTTCTAACATTTGTAAACCATAATTGGACTATATAAAAATTAGAGGGCATAATAATATTGTAACTGTCGGCCTCAATTATGGTTAACAATTTTTATCATCAGTTTCAATAGTTCGTCCTCAAATTAGGACTTAAAAATTGGTTATGGTAGAATATGTTATTTATTTTTTAAAAAGTAAAGCTAAATAAAATACACTTAATGGGGCAGATTTTGAAAAAAATTCTAATTTATTATGTATCTTGAAGTTTGTCACTTATGCACAAAATATAAAATCATTCAAATTCTTGTAGGACTCGATTACTCAAAGGTAATTTTTGTTGTTGTTTTTTTGGCACATTTTCGACTATAATTTAGCCATTACTTGATGCCTGCTAGTTTTAAATTATTCCAAACTTTAAACTTTTTTTGTGTTAACACGATTTCTACAACAGTCCAACGGCGTCAAATCTCACGATCTTGGCGGCCAATTGACATCGCCAAATTTTTAAATTACGATTCCTACGAAGTTTTTATGCAATAAATCTTCAATTATCCTCTTGTATGCCTTGTGGAGTGGTTTTATTGAAATCACATATGGTAAGTGTCTCGCCCTCTTAATTTTCAAAGAAATTGCGGACCAATCATACTTTTAGATAACTATTTATGAACACCAAAAAGTCACTTTTCACTTATAAAATGGTTTCTCCATAGTCACATGTGGATTTTTAGAGCCGCATTTTGTTCATTTACGTATACACAGAGCTAGAAATGAGCTTTATGGCAAAAGAAATGTTTTCCTTTTTTATTTCATGACTGGTAAAATGATTTGCTTTTTTATTTGTTTATAAAATGGCGAACACTCAACTAAATAAATGCCACCTGGCATAATACATTCATTTGACAGCTGTCAAATGGTCGTGCTATACAATTCCGAACCGCAAACTGGATAATCCGTTTTTATAAAAATAACAATAGCTTAAAACCCATTTTCGATACCAAAAAAAAAATTTCGAAAAGCTAATAAAAAAAAAAAAAACCATAAAAAATATTTGATCTCCTATTTTATATACAATAACGATCAGAGTTTTTAATCGCATATATTTAAAAGCCTTTTTTGGGACACTGGAATTAAATCTTATTTTTGGGAGAAATTTTTTTTTTGTATTTGAAAACATAAAAGCTTTCAACTGAAAACTAAATATGGATTTCTGTAATAAAAATCAACTCAAATAAAGCATAAGCGTTAGAAGAAAATTGCTTGTGGGCAGGAGGCAAGCTTAAGAAAAGATGATCCAAAAAATAAATATATTGAAAGTTGAAAATTATCTAATAAATAATAAAAGTATCCACCAAATTACTAATAGACTTTTTTTTACTGTATTTTTTAGAATTAGCTAAAATTTTTGTAAAAATAAGCTCTAATAATTATCAAGCCTGTGGTGAACAAAAAATCGCGCATACGAAAGCTCAGTATTTTCACCAAACACAAGCTTCCCAATTTTTTTTATGCTGACCTCGAACGATGAGTGAATTAATTAAAAAAAATTTTTTGATTTATATTCAAACTAAAAGAGAGATGAAAAAACAAACAAAAACATTAAAGATAACGAAAATCTAAATTAGAGACTACGATTATAACTACTGGCGAAATAATATTGTAGTTAGAGATTATTAATTCGGAGGAGGAGGTGGTATGAGCAGTTTTTTTTTGGCGTATAATTTACTAATAAATTTTAATGATGCAAAACTAATAATATTAAATCGATCGGATTTGGTTTATATCCAAATTTAGATGCAGAAATTAGACAATCTATGGAATGATTATGCAAAAAAGTATTTCTAATATTTTTTATATGCTCACACTGCAGTCCATATTTAGATTAGTTTGTTTTTATTTATTCAAATATTATAATTTTTTTGAATAAGGAAATGATATAATATATATTTTGTTTTGAATTCTAAATGTCTTCTGTCTTTTAAATGTTAATTACTAGAAAAATAGTATTATTTATTATTAAAAGGTTTTTCTTTTTTCTTACAATTTTTATTTCAAATGAAGACATTTTTTATGAATTTTGAAATTTTAATTAATTTTGATTTTTTTATTATTTTAAAAAAAAAAAAAATATTTATTGGAATAATTTTGAAAAGGTTAATGGAGTGGTTTTTTTTGTTGGCTAAATATTTAAATTGTTTCTTATATTTTTATGGAGTAGAAAAATAAATATGTTTTATTCATTTTGTAAATAATTGATTGAAAGGATTAGAAAATTGTTCAGTTTTTCTAGGTGAAAAAAATAATTTAAAAAAATCGCATAATTTCACTTTCAGCAGTTTTATTTACAATAGTTTTTTTTCTCTTTAAAGCGCCTTTTCGTAAAGGTGCCGAAAAGTTCGGCCATTTTGAATAATCAGTTAATTTTTGACAGCTGCTTTGCTTGCACGTGTTTTGGCTCGCATTCGATTTTTGCTCAATTTCGACCAAAAAGAGCATCGCATTAACATTGCTAAGGAGCTGTTGGACTCTGTCTGCGACAACCCAAATTTGCTTCAGAGGGTCATAACTGGTGACGAATCATGGGTTTATGGTTATGCCGCACGAGCCAAGATCGAAAAAAACGCCAAGTTCAGTCAAAAGTTAAGGTTTTGCTTACAGTTTTCTTCGATTGCAGCAGCATGGTGCATCATGAGTTCTTGCCACAAGTTATGTGCAAGTTGCGCGAAGCAATCCGTCAGAAACGCTCGGATTTGTGGAAGAACAAAAATTGGCTTTTGCCATTTTTGACCAAAACAACACACTAATAATGCCGCAGCAACCGTATTCTCCAGATCTGGCCCCCTGTGACTTTTTCTTGTTCCCGAAACTGAAGAGCCCTATGAAAGGGCGACGCTACGCTACGATTGAGGAGATAAAGACGGCATTGAAGGAGGAGCTAAATAGGATCACAAAAAATTTATTTTTTGAAGTTCTTCGAGGCTTGGAAAAAACGTCGTCACAAGTGTATAATATCTGGTGGGGATTACTCTGAAGGGGATAAAATAGATATAAAAAAAACACAAAATTAGCGATACTTTTTAACAGACCTCGTATGCATCAGAACGCAGAAAGTATGGTTAGGGCGAGTCGAGGCAAGGGTTAAGAGTTGTATCAGACTAGCCAGTAGAGTACATCGGTCTTCCATGGTGGACTCAATCCTAACCGAAACTGGTCAAATTTACATCTTTTTTCATCTTCAACAGACCCGAGTCAGTTCAATTTAACTCTTCCTTTTCCAAGTATCCCCTCCAAAAATTAGGAAAAAGCTTTTTTACGACCACCGACTTAACAATAAATTTATCTTTACTAATCTCACAATGTATAAATCCGTGGTTGGTTGGGCTCGAAAAATGTTTATTTCTGTTCACAAATGTGACGGCCAACCTAAATGCTTTTTCCTTTGCAGTTATGTTATCGGGGTCATCGACGTTAGAATCAATGATTTATTTGGTGGTGGGTAAATATCATAATATTTACTAAAAGCCGAGCAGCCAGCCTCCGAAGCCCAATTGTGGTCTTGTTCCCAACGGAATTCGACATAACCTTCACAACGATATGAGTACCGAGTTACGTTGGGTTCCAGGGCATGTGGGAATATTGGGAAATGAACGTGCTAATCAGTTGGATGGAGAAACTTTCCAGTATTCGGTATTCACAGCTAACCCCGTTTTGCCACGTCAGCTAACAAAATGGCAAAAGAGATCCCAATCGATGCTTAGGAACTCGGACTGGGCCATTAGCAATAGCTTTTTAGGATCTCACTGGCCAATTAGCAACAATCCGGTCTCCTCAATAGACTTTCCAAAATTCTGGGAACAAAAATTGGGATAGAGCATACTCCTCTCATACATAACTTTGTTTTTTGGAAACAAAACACGCCCTAATGGCAAATTCTGTGGCATTTTGCTGATTATTTCACAAACATCATATCAAGCGGACTCCAATAAACCCGGAATTTTTTTGCAAAAAATACTCCCTGCTATTACGGATCTTCAAGATTCAACAATTTTATTTTTAAGTCCTTTCTCCAATCTGAAATTAATTAAACTTTAACTGATCTAACACACTGGCTACAACAACGAAACTCGAAGTAGCCAACATATTCTTATGATTATAGGCAAAGACCCCTTTTGCTCCATGGTCCAAAAGACTTTAGATTCGAAGAAACAAAAAAAATTTCGCTCAATTGTTTGCTGCTATCGCAATATTTCGAACAGTTTCAACAATTTGGTTGTTGCCTGAACTAGCATTTGGCGGTTGTCTAGAATAATCCAAATTAGTTTTTTTCTTCGTTTTCGATTTTCGTTATTGAACTTTTTCTCCGAATTTATTATAAATTTTTTGTTGCATACACAAAAGAACAAGAAAAATTAAAATTGTTAATTTTCGTTGCATACACAAAAAGAACAAGAAAAAATTAAAAAAATAATTTTCGTTTAAATCAAAAATGCTTGAAAACTGTACCCGAAAAAAAATTATTTGTCGGCGATCTTAAGATGGTGATTAACGGCATGAGTTACAGAGGACGCGCAAGGGCTTCAGAACCATTGGAATGTTGCATGCATACATTCCAATTGCATGCAAACACAATTGTGTTTGCATGCAATTGGAATGTTCCAAAAAGTAGGAAAAGGAGGTGGGGGGAAAGAAAAACTACATCGAGGGACGTTTGGTAACGTTCAAGATACGTTTCGGACGATAGATTTTTTTTGCATAGCATTGTGAGAAGCGATAAAAAATGGACTTACAACAGGAAGCCTAAATGACCTAAAGTGTGGCTAATATCCAGGGAACCAGCTCCATCGATGCCAAAATGAAAATTCATTCGCAATGGGACAATAGACATGACATTGCAAAACCGATCCAGAGCTTTTTGAAAGAACTGAAATGGGGAATCTTGTGCCCCCCGTTGTTTTTGCTAGATATTGATCCTTCAGATTTATGTTTTTTTCCGGTCCATATCTTAGGTTTTCTCATTAAAGTTTCAAAAAATTGTTTGACGATTGAATCGAGTCAAAAGAACCAGAAATTAAAAAATTTACTAAATATGAGAGAAAATCTTCACTTCTGATGGTGGACATTTTGAATAAAAAAAAAACTTTGGTCAAAAAAAGGGGTGGGGGGGTGGTGAAAGAACCTATTCCCATACCCAACATGTAAAAATGTTCAAATAATTTTCATATTAAAATATCCCAAAAATTGGTAACATTTAAAAATCACACCAAAAATATTTTATTTAAAAATAATAAAAAATCGTTTGAATTTTTGAAAAAAAAAAACGAATTTTGGAATTTTAAAATTCGGTTATCTAGAATTGGTAGGCTCAAGATTAATTTAAGAAGTGTACTTAAAAGTAAATAATTAATTATTCTGAAATATGTACAAACTACAAGTACGCTTCGATGGTTCTCTGTCAAAGTTTCATTGCCAGAAATAATCAGAAGAGGGCAGTTTAAAGCACTTAAGAGAAAGGACGCAATTTCATATTGGGATGATATAAAAAAAAAATGATTGAAAGATAAGAAATAATTTTATTTTTGATATTTTGTAGTTAACTCCAATCAATCAATCATTTTATTGTGTTAATGACGTTGAGGAAAATTGAGGAAAATTCTATTTTCACTTGTTGGCGTCTGCTCTGATCTGCTCAGCTGATTTTTATAACTTTTGAGTAGTTGGCTCTTCAAATTTCGTAATAATACGTTTTTTTCCCCTTTCTTTTTACCATTTAATTAGAAATAAATTTATTTTCCGCAAAAGATAATTTATATAATAAAAAATAAATGGAAACTGTATAATTTTTTTTTATTGAAGATATAAAAAAATGAGAATTTTTCTTAGAAAATCGATGATATAAAAAATTTTATTCTCAATGATACTCGAAAATTATTCAATGTCGACTTTCTTTAAGAAAATAATTTCCAATTTTAATAAGAAATTAATCCCAGAAGGCATTTTTATTCTATGCACACAAAAAAAAAGAAATGTCGAAATTGAATATTTATGATTGGCTTTTTGGAAATTGTTTCTTCCCGCCCCCCCCCCCCTTCCCAACCAAAAGTTATTGAAAAATTGGAAATTAGAAAAATTTGGACGATATCGGTTTACCAAAAAAATTTGGCAATTTCGAAAATAGACTAAAAAATTGAATTTATTATTTTGATTATTTCGTGTTTTTTTTTTTTGCAAATGAATATTTTCGTAGAATTTTTAATATTTATTTATGATATTTAATGTTGATTATTTAATTAGTGTGGGTGTATTCGATAATTTCTTTTAATAAATTATGAGGCATATTTTTTACGCATAAAATAAAAATATCTTTTTTTTTCATAAATTTAATTATTTTTTTAATGACAAGTCAAAAACGATATATGGACTTACAAGAATTTTTAATACTGTGTATTTGAGAAAGGGAAGGAGTAGCAATGAAAGTGCAACTAAAAAATTGCCACTTAATGCAATCGCAGACTAGATGGTAGAAACTTGTCAAACTGGATTGGTTTTTTTCTCTTTTTCTTTAAAAAAAAAATTTCATTAAAATCTTATTGAAGGCACTTTTCTTGCATCGTCAACTCAAGTATCTACTGTGATTTGTGAAAATATCAGCAAATATACACACCTGAGTAATATTGAAATTAATTTATTATAAAATACGAGTAGCCTTGCACTTTTAATGTGATATCGAATATGAATTGACAGTTAAGACTCTATGTGAATATGGCAGAGGAGGGAGTGGGATTGGGACAAGATTGTATTCAGTTAAGTGCCAGTAATGTTAGGTTATGTAACATTATTATGGATAAAAGTTGTGATAATCAGTCTAGACTTACGAGCTTGTTGAATGCTTATATGGTCAGTACAGGTAATAAGATGAATGTCAAGAGGAGATGTGCTTTTGTAATATTTTTTTTGGTGTTGTTATTCTGTTTTATTGCATTTTTATTTTTCAACAATGTGCAAAGCGACATTCAGTCTACGAAACATGATAAAAGAAATGATGATGTTCGTGTGCTGGGAGAATTTTGAAAATGACAATAATTTTTTATTGGTATTATCTGAAGATTGTTGAGGCTCTATTGCTTTGGCATAGGAAATTCAAGATATTATTGAATTGGTAATTTGTTACGATATGGAAAGGGGGGGAGGTGGTGGTGTTAAGGTGTCATTGTCAATTTATTAAGAAAAAGAGCAAAACATTTTTTTTAATATTAGAAAAAAATGATAAAGAATAATTATTGGAAGTGAAAGGAAAAAAAATCTGGAGAAAAAGAGAATAGGGGAGAAAGGGTAAGGGACCTCCTAAAAACAAAACTGTAATTTTTAAATTCTAAAGATTCCAGAAATAATTTAGAATTGTTTATTTTTAAATCAAAGATTTGGGACCTCAAACATTTAGAAAGTGTACGGTTCGATGATGTTGGAAGGAATTAAAAAAATAATAATAAAATGTACAATGGAGATTTTTGGACCTCAATAAATGATGATTTCTATTCAAAGATTTCGGACCTCAAACATTTAGAAAGTGTATGGTTAGAAATTCTAAATTCCGACAATGTTGGAAAGAATTGAAAAAAGATATTAAAAAATTATATTTTATTTTGGGCCTTAATAAATGGAGAATTTAGGACCTTACAAATTCCAAGGACCTCTTAATAATCACACTGGAATTTTTAGTTTCAAAGAGTTCAGAATTAAATTTAAGAAATGGTTTTGAATTGTTTGTTTCTGGATAAAAGATTTGGGACCTCAAAGAAAGATAGTGTCCAGTTAGAAATTCGGAGCCGATATAATAGTGGATTAACTCTTAAACAATTATGACCTACAAAGACCTCAGAAATAATTTAGAAATTCTTTTCAATCATGTATTTTTGGATTAAAGATTTAGGACCTTAAAAGAAGATGTTGCATTATTAGAAATTAGTAGCTGTAAATTAATTTCCTTCAAAAAAGAAAAATACATACAACTTTCGCATAATACAGGGACCTCCTAAAAACAAAACTGTAATTTTTAAATTCCAAAGATTACAGAAATAATTTAGAATTGTTTATTTTTAAATCAAAGATTTGGGACCTCAAACATTTAGAAAGTGTATGGTTAGAAATTTTAAATTTCGATAATGTTGGAAAGAATTGAAAAAAGATATTAAATAATTATATTTTATTTTGGACCTCAATAAATGGAGAATTTAGAACCTTACAAATTCCAAGGACCTCTTAATAATCACACTGGAATTTTTGAGTTTCAAAGAGTTTAGGATTAAATTTAAGAAATGGTTTTGAATTGTTTGTTTCTGGATAAAAGATTTGGGACCTCAAAGAAAGATAGTGTCCAGTTAGGAATTCGGAGCCGATATAATAGTGGATTAACTCTTAAACAATTATGACCTACAAAGACCTCAGAAATAATTTAGAAATTCTTTTCAATCATTTATTTTTGGATTAAAGATTTAGGACCTTATAAGAAGATGTTGCATTATTAGAAATTAGTAGCTGTAAATTAATTTCCTTCAAAAAAGAAAAATTAATACAACTTTCGCATAATACAGGGACCTCCTAAAAACAAAACTGTAATTTTTAAATTCCAAAGATTACAGAAATAATATTGAACTTTTTAATTCTTTCAAACATCGTCGAACCGTACACTTTCTAACGGTTTGAGGTCCTAAATCTTTTATTTATTTTTTATTTTTAAATGAAAGATTTAGAACCTCAAACATTTAGAAAGTGTACGATTCGACGATGTTTGGTAAGAATTAAAAAAATTTTAATAAAATGTACAATGGATATTTTTGGGACCTCAATAAATGATGATTTCTATTCAAAGCATCTGAATCTGGATCATTCACAATAAATTTAGAGACCTCCTGAAAACTAAGCTGTAGTTTATGAGTACCAAAGTTATTAAAAAATTATTTAAGAAATGCAAAGTATTTTTTTTTTTATGTTCAAAAAATTTATAAGGAATAAATAATGGAAGTGAAAGGAAATAAAAGCTGGAAAAAGAAGGAATAGGGGGGAAAGGGGGAATATTAATATATAATATTAATCACGGTTGATAGAAAAAGAAGGAAAAAAGTATCGAAGTTAAATATGGAAAGGGGTAACCGCTTTAAATAAATAATGTAGTAGGGTAATTATTGGTAATTGAGAAATTTTTAGTAAGAGGGCTCTAGAGGTTGAAAGTTTTTTAAAATAATTCAAAATTCAACACAATGAAAAAAATTGGAAAATAACCAAAAAAAAACTATTTTTATTTATAGCTGATTTAATTTTGATGATAATAAAATTCTTTAAAGTGGATTGGGAAGGGGTGGAGTAAGGGTTGGTGGGGGTGGTTTTGAATTTCAAAAGAACAATTTGAAGATTATTTAATCGTGTTATAATATCTGCACTTGATCGGTTGATAATCTTGTTGTATCTTTATTTTTTGTCAGACATGGCAATTACTAGTTGTCAGCTAGATATAAAATTAATAAATTTTCTTTTATCCAAATAACACATAACTTTGTAGGTAAGAGTGTCTGTCCCGTTCAAGTTTAGATAGAAGCAAAAAAAAAAGAAAAAGAAAAAATACCCACCTACCTTTGGAAGTTGTGATTTAAAACTGATTGATTGTAGGTTGTACAAGTCTACATGTTTAGCTTTATTTTGAATTCTTGTCTAGAGTTAATAATTGGTCACGTTAATTTTAGAGACGACATTGCCTTCTCTAATAATTGGTCACGTTAATTAATGCAATGTAAACAGGTTGCACTAATGACATACAAACTTAACAACTTCAAAATGAACCGATGGAATACCTGAAGATTGGTTGGACAAAATGAAGACTGAATACTGAAGAGTGCAGATTGTGTTATGGGTAACTAACAAAGAAAAAAAGATGAGCCCAGACGAGATTATTTCGTAATACTTGCAATTGAACGTGTGGAATTCACAATCAAATGTTTTTTTTTTAAAGAAACGAGAAAAATACTAATGAAGATATGCTAGTAAAAATGTCTTCGATATCAACTAGTTTTCTTGTAAAGTGCTCAACTGTGTACATTTTTATGTCAATAGCCTTTCGTGAGTCTCATCAAAAAGGATCCATTGTCGAGCAATTACCAATGACTATCAAATTAGAGGTACTACTCGTATCTATGCACTTTTAGATTAAATGAAGCTTACTAAAAACTTAATAATCGTGTTTAATGGAATGACATTTAAGTGCTTCCAGTCACCATTTTATTGTCAGATTATCTATTTTCGTCTCAGTTTCAGTTGAAGTTGTCTTCAATATTTGAAAGGTATTTGCACATTGCAGGTAAGGTTATTATTCAAGTGCATATACTCTAGTATTTTAGTTATTAAGGACTTCTTTTGTTTTGATTTTTTTCCTTTTTTTAATATTCCATTTTTATTGTTTTCATCCTCTTCTCTTGTAGATGAATTTTTGTCTTTTGGATTAGAATTGCTGTTTTAAAAAAAAAAAATTTCTAGAAAGAATAAATTGGTTTTAATAGAAAAATTTTCAGGCGGTACTTATGCCTCAAGGTCTCAAAAACATAACAAATTTTTTTATGGTTTCTGTCAAAATACTTAAAAATCTAAACTTTTTTTAATAATTTAGATATTATTTCGAATTGTTTATTTTGTACTGAAATAGTTGGGACCTCAAACCATAAGAAAGTGTACGGTTAGAATTTCTAAATTCCGATGAAGTTGGTTATTTATTACGATTAGAATTTCTAAATTCCGACGAAGTTGGAAAGAATTTATTAAAACAATTATAAAATTGTATTTTATTTTGGACCTCAAGAAATAAGAATTTTTGGAACTTACAAATTCCAAGGACCTCCTAATAATCATGCTGAAAATTTTGAGTTTCAAAGAGTCCATCATTAATTTAAGAAATGGTTTTGAATTGTTTGTTTTTGGTTAAAGGATTTTGGACCTCAAACATTTAGAAAAAAGTACGGTTAGAATTTCTAAATTCCGACGATATTTTAAAAGAATTTATAAAAAAATTATAAAATTATATTTTATTTTGGACATCAATAAATGAGCAGTTTTGGACCTTACAAATTCCAAGGACCTCCTAATAATCATACTGAAATTTTTGGATTTCCAAGAGTCGATCATTAATTAGGAAGTGGTTTTGAATTGTTTGTTTTAAGATGAAAAATTTGGGACCTCAAAGAAATATAGTGTACAGTTGGGAATTCACAGCCCAACTAATTATGGGTTTACTCTTAAAAAATTATGACCTAAAAAAAGATGTTGCATAATTAAAAATTCGTAGTTCTTAGTGAAGATGGTTTCCATTAATAGCATCCTAAATATGATATACATACAATCGAAGGAGTTTTTTAAACTGAATTTCCTGCAAAAAAGAAAAATACATACAACTTTTAAAAAATCCAGGGACCCCCTAAAAACAAAACTTTAATTTTTATATTCCAAAGATTCCAGAAATAATTTCGAATTGTTTATTTTTAAATGAAATATTTGGGACCTCAAACATTTAGAAAGTGTACGGTTCGACGATGTTGGAAAGAATTAAAAAAATAATAATAAAATGTACAATGGAGATTTTTGGACCTCAAAAAAATAATAATTTCTATTCAAAGCATCTAAAAATGGATCGTTTTCAAAATTTAGAGACCTCCTGAAAGCTAAGCTGAAGCTTATCAGTACCAAAGACCTCAGGAATTATTAAAATAATTATTTTGATACGTTTATTTTGGTATAAAAGATTTAGGACCTCATCATACAGTAGAATGTTTACGGGTGGAATTTCCAAATTCCGAAGATACCAGAAATAATTTTAAAAAAATTTTAAAATCTACAATGATGAGTTTCGGACCACAAGAAATGATAATAATGACTTATAGAATCTAAGAGAGGATTTGCAATTATTTTCTACTCAAAAACAAAAGAACCTTAATTATTTTAAGGACCTCATGAGTACATGAGTACATTGGCTTCCAAAAGACCGCAGATAGAATTAAAGAAGCTACTTTTTTTTAGATTATCCGGCAATTTTTTGATAAAAAAGTTTACGTTAAGTGATTTAGGACCTCAACAAAAAAAATCGATTTAAAGCACATGAATTTATTTCGATAATTTTTTATTGTCAAATGCACAGAAACCTGACATAATGGCTTCTGTTCAATGTAATTTTCCGTGCAGTCAAAGTCGCAAAACTTGCAGATAAATTATTTTCTGACTACACCATATGAAAAAGAATAAATTAAGTTTTTTTTAATAAAATTTGATGACTATTCCGACGATTTATTGAAACTAGTTTTAACATTTTTGGGGTCAATAAATTTGTTAATGTCGTCAAAATCGATTTAATAACTTCCTGTTGATCTTTTTGATATTGCAAAAAAAAACCTTCAAAAATCTATTTAAAGTTACGTTAATTTTTTTTTTTTGTTTCTGATCTGATTCGTTTTGCATTAACGAGCATAGCCAATGATTTTGTATAATATTTTTTTTATTGCGAGAAGCGCGTCTTAGTATTTTTTTAACACTTTTATTATGATCTGAATTTTTATTAGGTGTGAACATAAATATTCATTAGAGAAGAGAAAGCTCTTATTTGTGGCAGAAACTTTTCTTTCAAAAATCCTAAATTAAATTAGGATTTTTGAAGGATTTTATTTTATTTTTTTTTCTTATTAGGACAAAAATCCTTTTTTCAAAAATTTTCTTTTTGAACTCCTTAAACTTAAGGACTTTTTTTTCCAAAAAATTAAAAGTTAGAATTTTTTTAAAAAACTTTTTTACTAATGAATTTTTGTGGTTTTTTCTCTTCAAACTCTTTTTTCAAAAGATAAAAGTTTTTAAATTATCATAAAAATTTATGAGATTTTGCGCACGAAAACTTTGTAAATTAAAAAAAAAATAATAGTTCATTCATATTTTAATTGCAACCGATTTGAACAAATAACTACCAACCCTTTTTATCAGAAAATTTATAAATGACATAAAAACCATACAATCGTGATTTATAAAATGCAAATGATAGTAAAATGACAGTTAATCATACACGTTCATACACATGACCTGGTGTTAGGATAGAAATCCTTCGTTTACTCATAAAGAAACTCATAATATTAAAAAGACATTCATCCCCTTTGGATGGCTAATTAAAGTAAGGACTTGAACGGATGGTTGAAAAGAGCTTGTCCTGAAGTTTTGTTTATCGTACATGTTCTTTGTGTTGGAGAAGAGTTGTAAAAACTCAAAATCATATTTTCCCAAAGTTACTTTTCGTTGAACTTAACCATTCGTCATAATCATCATCATTTCATATTCAACTTGATCGGATTTTGCTAAAGTTTTTCAAGTTCAATAACTTCAATTTGCTTGGAAAATTTACTCAATTTGGTTTTGCTAACTAAAGTAATAGCTTTACTTAATTATAGTATAGTCAAAAATGAAAATAGTACAATTTCTCTCTCTCTCTACACTTTATAATACGTATAAAGGGTTTTTGAGTGTCATATGGTAGAGCATAAAATTTATGCCGCGATACGATACAATTTTATATTAAAAAGTTTCATCAAGATTTCGGTACTAAATAAATCTAAAATTTACGTCCTTATCAGATGGTGTATATGAATCTTTATTGATATTAAAATTAAGCTGTAAGCTTTTATAAATTTTGATTAAGAATTTCTAAAAAAAAACAAGATTTGACTTAAGTTAAAAATAAAATGAGTGCTTACGAAAGAAGCTTAATCAAACTAACCAAAAGGATTTGAATTATTAACTTTGATTAAAAAGTTTTACTAAATCTAGAAAAACTATATCACAGAATTGAGGTTAGTTTTTTATAGATAAAATCCTTTGAGTGATTCTATTTCAATTTTATCTGAAATTTTTAATACCTTTTTGATTGAATTTTTTCTTAATGTTTTTTGTTTGTAGTTTCGATATTATATAACAACCACAACTGTTGACATTTTTTTTAAATTTATTTAAAGACACTTGAATTTTTTTTTACTTTACCAAATTTTTAATTATCTTACAATTAAATTTATGGAACTTTAGCAAACACTTTTAAGCCAGTTGAACTTTCAAAAATCTCTTAAAACTTTTAAAGCCATTTAAAGGTATTTTTTTAAGACTTTAGATAATTTTAAAGAAAAATCTATTTTAAATTTTACACAAAATAACGTTAGCAGCTTGTGTTTTATCTAATATATATTAAGTCGATTGGATATTCAAAAATTAAGTTCCATATTTTAATTATTGACTTTTTGCTGAAATTTTTAAGGCTGCTTGGATTGTTTTTCTTCTTCTTCTAAATTTTATATATCTTAAAACAGAAATTTTTGCATTTTATCTATATAAGCGGCGTTTCGAACGCCGTTTATATATTTTTTTAAAAGAAATGGAGTTTTTTCTAAATAATTTTTTTTAAAGTTTTAATGTTGTTTGAATTTAAACAAAAAAAATATTTTTTCTAAATTATTTTCACGGAAATTTATCTAGACATATTTAAAGGCGCTTTAAATTTGTCTATTTTTTCTCCAAAATTTTACTAATTTTACAATTTAAATTTTGGCATTTTATCTAAATTTTCTAAAGCCAAAAGGATTTTACTAAAAAAATGTATTATTATTTTTTTCTACAATATAAATTATTAAACAGACATTTTTATAATTTATATTTTTAATTTCTAAGCCACTTTTGAACAAATTTTAAATTTTATTGTAGATAAATTTTTTTGAACTGCTTGATTATTTTTGGGATTTTTTGAATATAAAAAAAATATTTTTTCTAAATTATTTTCACGTTGCAACCAACATTTTTGGAATTTATTATCTAAATTATTTAAAGACGCTTGGATTTGTTCTTTTTCCAAATTATTACTCATTTTACTAGTTAAATTTTGGTATTTTATATAAAATTTCTAAAGCCAAATAGATTTTCCAAAAAATTGTTATTATTTTTTTCTACAATATAAATTATTAAACTGAAATTATTTATAATATATCTTTTTATTTTCAAAGTCACTTTTCAATAAATTTTAAATTTCAGATAAATTTTTTTGATCTGTTTGAGTATTTTTGGGATATTTTCAAAGTTGTCTTACTTTACAACCAACATTTTTTACATTTATCTAAATTCTTTAAAGGCACTTAGATTTATTGTTTTATCCAAAATTTTACTCATTTTACAACTTAAATTTTGGCAATTTATCTAAACTTTCTAAAGCCAACTGGATTTAAAAAAAAGTGGTTTTATTTTTTTCTATAAATAATTAAACTGAAATTTATCTTTTTAATTTCAAAGCCACTTTTAAAAAAAATTTTAACTTTTAGATAAATTTTTTTGAACTTCTTGAGTATTTTTGGGATCATTCTGAACTTTTCTTACTTTACAATCAACATTTTTGAAATTAATCTAAATTATTTAAAGGCGCTTAGATTTGATTTTTTCTTTCCAAATTTTAATTATTTTATAACTTAAATTTTGCTATTTTATCTAAAATTCAAACCGTTTATATTAAGTAAAAAAATGGGTTTTTTCTTAAATAATTTTCAAAACAATTTTTTTTATAGTTTTTTGCTCTTGTTTGAATTTAAAAATAAAATATTTTTTCCAAATTATTTTTACGTTGCAACTAACATTTTTTTAAATTTATCTAAATTATTTAAAGGCGTTTACATTTATTATTTTTCCCACAATTTTACTTATGTTATTTTACAACCTAAATTTTGGTATTTTATCTCAACTTTCTAAAGCCAAATGGATTTTCAAAAAAAGAAATTGTTTTTATTTTTTTCTATAAATTATTAAACCGAAATTTTTATAATTTATCTTTTTAATTTCAAAGCCACTTTTGAATAAATTTTAACTTTTAGATACATTTTTTTGAACTTCTTGAGTATTTTTGGGATCATTCTGAACTTTTCTTACTTTACAACCAACATTTTTGAAATTTATCTGAAATGTATTTATCTCAAATTCAAACCGTTAAATTTAGCAAAAAATTAGGTTTTTTTTTGTTATTAAAATAAATTTTAGTGTAAATTTTACTTTTTTAACAAAATTTTCGATGAATTTTTAAAATTTCTGAAAGCGTTCTTCTATTTTAAATTTTATTTATTTAACTGAAATTTCTGTAATTTATTTTATAAATTTTTTAAAGTAACTTAAATTGGTTTTGTTTTTTTTTAAATAATTTTTGGCAATTTAACAACAGAAAATTTTGAATTTTATACAAAATTTTTAGAATTGCTTGAGTTTATTTGTGGTTTTTTCGAAATTTTTCTTACTTTACAACAGAAAATTTCGAAATTTATCGAAAATATTTCACGGCGCTGATATTTAATTTTTTTTTATAAATTTTAATTAAAATGCAACAGAAAATTCTAAATTTTACAGAAAATTTTTGTATGTGTATCAATTTTTTTTTCTAAATTAAAAAATAAAAAAATGACTGAATTCCTATCATTTTTTTACTATTATTTCTTAAGTCGATTAGATTTCTAAAAAAGTCTTATTGAATTTTAATTTTTATTTTTTTCAAAATTTAAAAAACAATTGTTAAGTTAAAAAAAATTATATTTTAGAATTTATTCTAAATTTTTATCATTTTAAATTAGAAATTTTCAAGAGAATTCGCAAAAAATAGATAGTTTTAAAGGTTTTGTCATATTAAATTTTTCTGTTTGAATTTTATCTAAATTTTGTGATGTAGTTTAGATTGTTTTTTTTTTTAACAATGAGATTTTTTAGAAATTTTTGTCATTTTCAAATAGAAATTTTTAAATTTTCTCTTAAATAAAAAGTTTTTGTTTTTGTTTGTCCAAATTTTTTAATTTGAATTAAAAACTTTATATAAAATTTCAGATACTGTTTTGGATATTTGAAAATAATTATTTTTTTTTTACCAAAATTTTTGTCTGTAAATATAAAATTTTTGGGGACCTATCGCCGAATTCGGGTTTTTTTTGGTGGTCTTTTTGTCAACCAAAAGAAAACCCTTTTTCAGTTTTTTTTTTTAAAAAAAGTTTTTATACTAACTATAACTAATAATATTTCTACCATCTACGAAAGAATATTCTATGATATTTGTAAGAAAGCTAAATTTAATTACCCTCTTCCCCCCCCCCCCTGCGCTCACCGGTTCTTTTCGAACTTAAAAGACCAAAACTGAATTGAAAAATTTTACAAAAGGGTTTTTTTTTGATTCCATATGAATTGGGCAATAATTTTTTTCATTAAATTTAATTAATTGTAATCAAAAATGAACTATGAAAACTGACTTCATGGATAATAAATTATATCCGAAGGCAAAATCAGAAATTCAAAAAAAAATTTTTTTTTTCTTTATTAATAAATAAAAGAAAAAAAATTGTTTTTCATAGAAGCTTTTTATTAGTGAGAATAATCAAAAACTTTAAATTATACCAGACCTTGGAATTGGCCATTAAAATCAAAAAAGTTCTGAACTCATTTGGTCCGACGTCTATGGAAGAATTACCCAAAAGATTTGTGACTTTCTGTTAATACTCGTATGTAAGATTGTGATTTATTTACAATTTTTTTCATACGAAATTCTTCTCCAAAAGCATACTTCTAAGAGTAAGCGTATCACAAAAAATATTACGCAATGCTCGTAAAAATATTTTTCGAAAACTTTTTTTTTTATACCAAAACTTCTATTCCCATTCATAGAAGGAAACACCATCAACAAAAATCTTCATTCCAATATTAATGAATATAAATCATAGCAAGTATCGTCGTGTCATTCGCACAGTATCTTAAGAGTTTTAACGCTCTTCTTAGAGTCCTTCAATATACGGAATTAAGTTGCACACGCCTTTCCATATTAATCTTAACAAAATAGCAGTTTAATATCTAAAAGTTAGTAGCACGTTTTTCCATAAATTAAACTGAAATGCGCGGTATTTTATCTGTAGTATATTTTCAGATCAACAGATACTTGGAAATCAAGACATTATTTTCACATAGTAACATTCAAAAAAAAAATGAAAAATATAGAAAATTAATGCCATTTTTTACCTTTTTCACCTTTTCCTGTATTTGAAAATTATTTGCGCGATCAAAATTGTACGGAAACAAAATGTTTTTGATATTCGATTTGGAAATATCAAAGTGTGCCGATGCGCTTTATGTGGGCATACAAATTTAGTTAATTTTATTGATATTTTCTCAAAGAGGAGAATTAAATTTGGGTTTTGCATTTAAAAAGGAATTTGAAAAAATATTTATTATTTTTGGTGTTATTTTGTATTTTGAGCATGTTTCACCTGTAAAAGTATTGTTGTTATAGGGATTATTTATAAAAGGAATTGAATAATAGCTCTGAAGATAAGATGTAACATTTATTTTAAAAGTAGTAATAGTATTAGTAGATTTAGTAAAAAATCTGTAAAAAAACCTAGATTTTTAAGATGCAAAAAATAAATTTCAAATAAATTTTGAATTGTGTGGAAATTTTTATGGTGAATTTTTGTTGAAAAATATTCTAAAATTTAAAAAAAAAAATAATAAGTAAAAGATTTTGGTAGAAAACTAAATTTAACAAAATTAATTAAAAAGCCGTTAAACGACAGAACAATTTTTTAAATTTTACAATATAATCAATAAAAAATTCACAAACTCAATCAAAAAATTCACATGAAATTCCCATGAAAGTGAATTTTTAAAATAGAATTTTTTGTAGTAGGTAAATTTAATTTCCACCACCCCCCCCCCCCCCTCCCCAAAAAACACAAAAAACAAAACTTCGATTTATGTTAAAAAAAATTTTGATTGTTTCGTGAATTTTGTGAAAAAGAAAATTTTTCAAAAGAAAGATTTTGAATTTATCACAAAAAATGACATTGTTTGAAAAATTTTCATAATTTTTTGTTGAAATTTTTAAATTTTTCATATATTTTTTTAAGAATTAATGAATGTTATTAGATAAAACTCCTAAAATATAATGAATTGTCATTACCAAAAAAAAGGAATTGATGTAATTTAGAAATTTTTTTGTATTTTTTTTCTAAATTTTCGTAATTATTTTTGAAAAAAATTTGTGAATTGTGAATTTCTTTTGGTGAAGTTAAGTTTTTGCAGAAAAAAAAATTAATGGAGTTCATTTTTTTGCAGAAAAAAAAGTTATGAATTTTCAAAAATTTCCTGAATTACCGACGACTGTTATTTTCTTTGTCTCAAATCTGACTTAAAAAGAAAAGAATTTCTTGAATTTTTCTAATTTTTTAGCAGCGAAATTGTTTTTTTTTTCAAGGAATTCGCATTAAAAATGACAAATTTTTGCCAAAAACAAATACAAAATTTTAAACTTTGGATAAATTTTCCTGAACTTTAAAAAAAATGTAAAAAATTGTGTAAAAAGTTTGTGAATTTTTGATTTTTTTCTTTAAAAGTAAAATTGCTTTTTAAAAAAAAATTATTTTTATCATAAAAATTTCGTCTAGTTATGGTAAAATTTTGAATTTTGAACAGTAAATTTTTAATAAATGAAATACGAAATGTTGGAAATTGCAAAAATCTGTCTTATCGGTTAAATAAGAAAAAAATTTGAAAAAACTGATTTTTTTTGCAAATATAAAATTTAAAAAAAAACTAATTTTTTTGGATTTTTTGTTGTTGATATTTTCAATATTTTAACTAATAAAATAAAAAAATTTCACAAAAAAAAACGAATTTTTAAATGAATTTAAGGGTGAAATATAAGAAAAGTGTTGATTGTTTTTCTGTATTATTTTTAAATAATTTTTTATTCCAAAATGTTAAAATAAACATTTGCATAAAAGGATTTTTTTCCCAAAAAAAATTATTTGCAATACTTTGAAAACTTTTTGACTAAAATTTTTAATATTTTAAGTAGAATACGGACAATTTTCATAAAAAATAAAATGTTCACTTTTCAATTAAATCAATCCAGATTTGAGAGGGGAAATATTCTACAATATAAGAAGTAAATTTTTCATAAGAAAGTAAATTTTGTCAATGTTATATGTTTATTTAATGAGTTTTAATTTAAAATTGCAAATTCCCAAAAAAAACTGTTAAGTAAAAATCAGAAAAAGATTACTAAATTTGTGAAAATCACTTTAGAATTCTGGCTTTTCCCGATAAAGCGAATCCAAACAAAAAAGGCAGGTGGGTAAATCGTAAACAATATGAACCGTAAACAATTCTCAAAAATATCAACTCATTCCTCAGAAAGTTTTTATGCAGAATTTCATAAATAATAATTAATCTTATTCTGATCTAACATTTATCTGATCTCATTACATTCTTGTTAGCACGAGTAATAATATGCAAATAGTAGGTGGGTGGGTGTGCCTGAGAGTAATTGTAATAAATTTTCTGCAAAATTATTTATTCGTAGAACAATAAAATAAATTTTTATGTGTAGTAATTAAACACTCAGATTGAGTTATTTGATTTTATTTCTAAAAAAATAGTTTTAAAATTTTTGTTAAAATAACAATTTGCTAGAACATTTTATTACCCATTCTTTATTAAAGTGGAAAATTGTCTACTTAAATTTTTGCATTAAATGCACTAAAAATTTTAGTATTTAGAGTATTTAGTATATTTTGCAAATGAATTATTTTTGTTTACAATTTTTACTGCATTCAATATAAAATGATGTAATTTGAGAATTTTCGCAAAATGATGTCAGGTGGAATGGCAATAAAATAAAAACGATAAATTTTTTCTTTCTTTTTGGATTTAGTTTTGTTATGAATTCTTAAAGAACTTTTATGTTAACAACACCTACGCAAAATTATTTATTTTTTTCGTTTACTATTATTTATCTTTTGTTTTTTTTTAAACACAAAACATACACACCTCTATTTTTATGAATTAGTTAAATTAACACATTAGTTAAGAGGAAGCAAAACCAGTTGTTAGTTTTTTGGCAATTGTGAGTTTTTTTTTATTTCTTTCTCAAATTGCAGTTGATTATTATTCTTAGAGAAGATTTAGCGTTAAATCGTTTATTTATAAAAATAGTAAAAAATTTAAGAAGCGTTTTATAGCAAATAATGTGATAATTATTAAAAAAAATTGAAATAACAAAGTTGATGCAATGGAAAAAAGAGTTTTTTATTTTATAAATTTTTTTTACCGCGCACATTTTTTTGTTTGTTAATTTTCTTTATTTATAAAAACTTTAAAGATTTCGGACCCATAAAAACTTTAAACATTTCATACCCGATAATTTATTTCTCGAAGAGTGGATTCATTTATAATATGATAAAAGCCTGACTTAATGCATGTTCATTAATTTAAAATTTTTGCTACTTAAAAGAAAAAATTAATAATTTTGCATTAATTAAATTCGATTTTGCATTATTAAAATTCGAAAATTATTTATTCCAACTTCATAATGAATAAAACGCCATTCATATGCCATCTGACAGAATTTTATTGCAATATTTTTGCTGATTTGCTCGTTAGTGCATACGTACTCAAAAAAAAATGTTAAAAATTCACAGAAAAAGAAAAATATTTACTAAATAAAATATTTAACAGTAAATTAAAAAAATTAATAATTTTACATTATTAAAATTCAATTTGCTTTTGCTGCCATTTTTTTTGTTAGTTCCAAAATTATTTATTCAAACTTCCTAATGAATAAAACGCCATCTGGCGTAATTTGATTGCAATATTTTTGCTGATTTGCTGATTAAGTGCCTAACGTACCGAAACAAATAATGTTAAAAATTCAAAAATTAAGAAAAATAATTACTAAATAAAAATTAAAAGTAAATAAAAAAAAATTGATAATTTTACATTAATAAATGCATTAATAAAATTATTTATTCTAACTTAAAAATGACTAAACGGCATCTGGAGGAATTTTCTTACAATTTTTTTAATGATTTGCTGGCAAAGTGCCCATTGTACCCAAAATATAATGTTAAAAATTCATAAATTAAGAAAAATATTTACATAATAAGAATTTAAAAATAAATTTAAAAAAATTATAATTTTACATTCATAAAATTTGATTTATTGTTGGCGCTTTAACTTAAAAAATGAATAAACGCCATCTAGAGGAATTCGCATGTAACTTTTTGATAATTTTCTGGCCAAGTGCATACGTAATTAAATCGTTTGGCTGAGGAGTGCCGATAGATGATTTTGGAGCATGGCTAGGGAGAGACGGAACAACCTAATTCTGTCCCATTACAGTCGTCGGTTAGCTTCGCCATTTTTTTAAATTTTTTTTCCTTCCTTTCTTCAAGGATAATTTTTTTGTCTTTGTATAAATTTTCTATAATATTTTTTGACTATCGTTGTTTAAAATTTTAAAATTAAAAAAATTTATAATTTTACATTAATAAAATCTGATTTGTCATTGGCGCCATTTTTCTTTAACTTAAAAAATTAATAAACGCCATCTAGAGGAATTTGCATGCAACTTTTTGTTAATTTTCTGGCTAAGTGCATACGTAATCAAAACATTTGATTGAGGAGTGCCGACAGGTGATTTATGTTTTGGGTAAGATTTTCTCTTTGTATAGTGGGTGTAAAAGCACCTCTCCCCACAAACTTCAAACCACCGCCCTCTCCCCACGATATCTGCCTTAACCTAGTATTAAGTAAGGTGTTCTCTTCACGTTCATTTATCTCCAAATGTTTGTATCCTCCCTTCCTAATCCGTCACCGATTCTCATTCATTCAAAGATTCCCATTCATGTTATAGCAAAAAAATATTTTTAAGAAATCACAAATTTTAATCTAATTTATTAGAAGATTTTCTGTTGTTGATTTGTCATATTAAAATGTTAACTAACGTATTGATTTTCTATAATTTTTCGTTTGTTGAAATTTTGTGATTCTATATTAACTGCAAAAAAAAGACTATTTTTTTTTATATTTATTACCCTGTCTTGGTTAGTAACAATTGAAATATCTGCGTTCAAATTTAACTTATGACAAAACCGTGGTACTTTTAAGTTGTCGGCAAAAGTTACTAGAAATTGCTTAAAAAAACAAACTCTATTTACGAATTAACAAAATATTAGTGTAAAGTGTTAAAAAAAAACAATATAATTGCAAAAATTCACGAATTTTTATTATATATTTTTTCTAATTGAATAATTTACAAAATTAGCAATTTCACAAGAGACAAAATCCATCTTATCCCCCTTTCCCCTCCTTTCCTCCCTTTATTCTAAATAATTTTGTTTTAATTAAAAAAAAGTTCATTAATCAACTTGAATTTCATAAGAAAAACATAAATTTTCACTCTTCATAATTTATTTGAAACGAATAAGAATAATTTCCTTTTTATATACTCGTTTATATTTTTAGATCATTTTAAATAGAAAAATATTTTCTACAAAAAAATTTTATCATAGAAATAAAACTTGAACATAAAAATTATATTTATTCTACAATAAATTTTCCATATTTTTGTTTATTTTCAAAATACATAATTTTCGATAATTGTTTTCTTTCAATTTTTTTTGATCCCGAAAAATAAAACAAAAACAATCTAGTCTAATTCTTCATATCTACAAAACGCCCTCTTACAACAAAATATTACAAAATTCCAATTCACTTTTAGAAAAAAATGGCATTTTTCGTAAATGAATAAAAAATAAAATAAACACCAAATGTCATATTAAATCCTTTTTGATTTATCTTTGTTAGATAATAAATTGATAGAAATAAAAACAGGATAGATAATATTTATTTGAAAAAAAATTAAAAATAAAAAATATTTTCACAATGAATTAGGGAATCCTAGGAATTTTTATTGGACAAAACAATCGTTCTTACATCATAAAACCTTCACCCAGATTAATGGAGCTTCTTGACCTAGCTAGCTGGTTGGCTACATTGATTATACAATAAAAATTAGGTCAAGAAAAAATCTAATTTTGTATATTTTTTAAAAACGTTTCTTAGTTAGATACTGTCAGGAGTACACTCGTGTTTGAAAAAGTTTTTAAATTCCGGTTGATTTTGAGTTAATTTTAGACTATGTATATTTTTTTCAGATCAAAATAGATACAAAAACTGTCGGAAATGTGTGAAAAGATGAAAAACAGAAGATAGCATATTACAAATAAAACAAATAAATTATTTCAGTTCGGTTATGTGTTGTTATTGTTATTGATCTTTTTCGATCTAAAAACCCCCCTCCAAAATATACAACACTAAACATAATAAATAATAACGATCACTTTTTAATGTTGATTTGTATCACCATTAATAGTTGATCTTTATAGGTCTAAATAGGCCATTTCATATTAATTTTATTGACTGAAATTTAATTCGTTTATTGCCTCAACCAGATGGGCTGTGGAAAGTTTCTAAAACCCTCCCGAATACCAAAGTTTTGTTATAGATAAAATTTCAATTCTTGTTTGTTTATTTATTTATGGTAGTTGGTAATATGTAAGTCAAATATAACTAATTGAAAATTGTTGTCCAAAACAAAATGTTATGGTCTAATATGTTACAGTTGTGTCATACATTCATATGCATCTAATATATTATGTTTTAATCAAAAGAGTCAATAATAAAATTGATTTAAGATGCAATAAAATTTCTTTAAAAAAGAGACAGTGTTTTAGTATAGAGATTCGGAAACATGAAAGTTTAATTTATTGTCGATATTTTAAAGGGTTCATATTTTTTCTTATATTACTCGTATTATTATTGAAAAGGGTCTTTTGGCTCATTTTTGTTTCTAAACTAAATTGGGTCAAAAGTGTTCTCATAAATTAATATTTTCGATAGTATGTTTTTGTATATTCTCAATAATTTTAAGAATATTTGATAATTAAAATCCCATTAAAGATAATCCAACAAATTTTTTTTAAATGAATTTTTTTCAAAATTTTTTTAATAAAAATTTTGTTTTATAAGCTCAATTTGGTTCAAAATTTCCCTTACAAATTGCACTACTATTTTTTTAAATATTATTTAAATTTTTAAAAATAAAATAAAATTTTTAACAATTTTTATAATACTTTTCAAAATAAAATTACTACTAGTATCGTTATGGGGTTATTTTTCACTATTGGAAATGTCGAATGAGCACTTCTTTAAAAATTAACAATTAAAATAATTTTTGTTTAAAGTACCATTTGTTTGACTGTCTAGAAAATCAAAAAAAAACCCTTGACCAATATGGACTTACAAATTTGGAAAAATAAATTAATCTTTTCAACTGACGATTTTGAAAATAATTTTTCTCATTACGAAAAAAAAACGTAAATTTGTGATGATTTTAAGAATATTTAATATTTAAAATCCTCTTCAAATCAAAAAAATTTGTTTTTTTTTTTTAAATAAACTTTTTTAACGAAATATTAACATAAAAATCGATTTTTATAAGTTCAAATTGGTTTAAATTTTGGTTGAAAAAATTTCTTATAAATTACTATTTTCAACTAGTAATTTTGAAATATTTCTTTTTATTTAAAAAAAATTATATTCTCGATGATTTTAAGAATCTTTGATATTTAAAATCCCCTTTAAAAATATTCCAACAAATTCGTTTTTCTTTAAATAATTTTTTTTCAAATATTTTTACATAAAAATCATATTTTATAAGTTCAAATTGGTTCAAAATTTCTCTTATAAATTGCACTACTATTTTTTAAACATTATTTAAATTTATAAAAATTTAATAAAATTTTGTAACAATTTTTATAATACTTTTCAAAATAAAATTACTACTAAACCTCGTTATGGGGTTAATTTTCACTATTGGAAATGTAGATGAAACACTTTTTTTTAAATTAATAATTGAAATGACTTTTTTTTAAAATTAATAATTGAAAAATTTATTTTACTATTTAGAAAATCAAAAATTTCCTTAACCAATATGGACTTACAAATTTGGAAAAATAAATTAATCTTTTCAACTGACGATTTTGAAAATAATTTTTCTCATTACGAAAAAAAAAACGTAAATTTGTGATGATTTTAAGAATATTTGATATTTAAAATCCTCTTTAAATCAAAAAAATTTGTTTTTTTTAAATAAACTTTTTTAACGAAATATTTATTGTACATAAAAATCGATTTTTATAAGTTCAAATTGGTTTAAATTTTGGTTCAAAAGTTTTTTTATAAATTACTATTTTCAACTAGTAATTTTTGAATCATTTCTTTTTATCTAAAAAAACTAAAATTCTCGATGATTTTAAGAATCTTTGATATTTGAAATCCCCTTTAAAAATATTCCAACAAATTCGTTTTTCTTTAAATAATTTTTTTTCAAATATTTTTACAATTGTTTCAAAATTTCTCTTATAAATTGCACTACTAATTTTTAAACATTATTTAAATTTAATAAAAATTTAATAAAATTTTGTTACAATTTTTATAATACTTTTCAAAATAAAAGTACTACTAAACCTCGTTATGGGGTTAATTTTCATTATTGGAAATGTAGATGAAACACTTTTTTTTTTAAATTAATAATTGAAATGACTTTTTTTTTAAATTAATAAGTGAAAAATTTATTTTACTATCTACAATAGAAAATTAAAAATTTCTTTAACCAATATGGACTTATAAATTTCGAAAAATTGGGTCAAACAAGTTGATTGTTAAATCGAAAACCAAAATTCCCCCTAACCAATATGGACTTACAAATTTCGAAAATTTGGGTTAAAAAATTTCTCATAAATTAATATTTTCAACTGACAATTTTAATTGTATTTTATGATTTCAAATTGTTTGAAAACTTCTCTTATGAAAACTGCACCAGTATTTTTTCACATTTAGTTTACTATTGGTGTGGTTATGGTTTTTTTCTATTTACTGTTGAAAAAGTAGCTTTAACACTTTTTAATTAAAATCTTTGTTAAAATAAAAATTTATTTAACTCTCTAGAAATCATTTTACTATCTAAATTATTATAATAGATCTTATGATAGAAAATAGAATATGCCCTAAACCTGTATGGACTTAGAAATTGCTTAAACAACATTTATTAATTTAGAAAAAAAACGGATATTTAATATAACATTTAGTTTACTATACAGAATGTTATAATAGGTTTTTGAATAGCAAAAAGAAAATTGGCTTAACCAATTTGGACTTACAAATTTCCCAAAAATCATTTAATTTAATATTTAAAATGGCCTTCAGAATATTCCAATCGATTTAATCTTTTTTTAATAATTTTTTTTTTTGGAGTATTCCAATCAATTTAATCTTTTTTTAAATAAATTAAACCTTTTTTTTAAAAAAAAAAGTCTGTTTTACGTAAAAATTGAATTTTATTAGTTCAAATTGGTTTAGAATCTCTAATCAAATACGTCCTTCTAGTTTTGGTAATTTTTAAAAAGTAAAAAACTGTTAATATAAATTTCTGCTATAAATCGTATACAAAATTTCTGCTATAATCGTACCATTTTTTTTAACATTAGAATAAGTTATTAGTCTCGTTATGAGAAAATTGTTTTTACTATTGGAAAAGTAGCTTGAACACTTTAAAAAATTAATATTTAAGTTTATTTTTGTTTAATGTAAAATTAAGTTTGCTATCCAGAAAGTTAAAATAGGTTTTTTGAATAGCAAAATGAAAATGGGCTTAACCAATTTGGACTTACAAAATTCACAAAATTTCAAAAAAAAATATTAAAAAATCCATTTTGGTTTAGGACAGCAAAAGCCTTCAGCTAATTTATTAATAAATTTAAAAAAAGATAATTGTATTTTCTTAAACATATTTTGTTTATTTTGTCTCATCTTAAGACTTAGTATACACAAAAAAAAGAAATGGGAAAAAGCTTTTTCCACTTCATTTGAATTTTTTTTAAAGAAATCATCTGTATCAGAAATAGAATGACTTTTCTGAGAAAAAAATCGAAAAAGGTGGTTTCCGGATACATTTTTTCCATTGAGTCCCCTAAGGTAAGGAAACCATAATTCCCATCCATATTGTAAAGTATTTTTGAAGGTTGTTATCATTAAGGAAAGAGATCCACTTTTTTTTCTAACGTGTATCAGTCAATTTGTTCATCCTCAACTGGATCTGCTACTGCGAGTTTTATGAGGAAACGTGCTCTTTTCTGTACCATTCAAGGTGTTGTCTTTTAAATAAAATATCAAATTCGAAGCATTAAGAATCGTCCTTGTACGACTATATATCATATTCGTGTAAGAGTGTGAGCACCGTTTACTCTAGAAACGTGAGGCCTGGAAGGCAGTTGAAAGTATTCCACCCCAGAAGTTTTTCAATCACACGCATTTTCCTTGGCACATCCCCATCATCACACGTTTGTATATTTTGTACATTTTTGGTAATTTCTATGTTGACTTGATGTATAACATTTCAATAAAATTTGCTCATTTATCTTATTTTATTTATAGGAACTCTAAGTATTTTTAACATTATAAATTTCCAAAATTTTTCCAAGTAAAATTCTTGTGGTTTTCTTATACAAATGTTAAAGTATCTTCAACACAGACAACTGTGTATCTTCTCATTGCCGCCCCTTAACGAGATCTAAATCAATTTTTTATACGTAAGATTTCCTGAATTTAATTAATGAAATTTCAAATGCGTAATTGAATTTTTGAATAAATCTTTGCTGGAAATGTAAATCCTTGAATTCCTTAATAAATCATATCATTTATATAATATCTGATTAATTATGAAGAGAAATTCTAAAATGATTTCTTATAAAGTAATTATTTTTGATCTTATTTTGCTGTGGTTTAATTTTTTTTAAAACAATTTACCCGAATTTTGTCATATGGAGTGAGTAGAGGATTTGAGAAGAGAAATTGTTAATACCACAGAATTGATTTTAAGGATATTTAAAGGATACTTATCTCTTGCTTATTTTTATAATTTTCTCTACCTTTAGCAGGGAAATCGATAATTAATTTTTCGAAAAGAAAATATCACACTCAAGGGTAGTATTCTTATTAATATAGAAATAATTATGAATAAACGTTTCTGTTTATTAACAAAACTAATAAAACTAAACATTTTTTGATGTTATTTCTTATTCAATCTTATAAATAGAGCTCGATGTATTTTTGTTATTTTTTTACACTTGAATAACATATAAAATTATCATATTTTGAGTATGAAATCTTCTATTGGCAGTCTGGCCAAGTCTATTCAATTATGTGTACTCGAAATATATAAGAAAGAAATAAAAACAATTTAATAAATGCAAAAGAAAAGACAAATGAATAATAAGCAAACACATCCATTTGGCTGAGAATCATTGCTTTTGAACTTTTGATAATATGAAATTTTTCATATGAAAATATTCTATTTCTGTTTGGCGAAAAAAACAGAGAAATTCTGTATTAAAATACTTATGGGCTTGTTAGCATTCCTTGTAACAGATGTGAATTTATAGTATATGTACTCCCAAATATGACCTATAAGCCAAAAGTCCCTATCAATCTTGGGTTTCGATTACTTTGGTGTTGTTGTGGTTGGACTATTCTGTATCGGAATGATTTGACTTTCAAAGTTGGCAAAGAAGGGCGAAAAATTGTTTGCCTTCATCACTTAATGCTATTTTTGTGAAAATTTTCCGGAATATTAGTGGCATTATTTTAAGAATGCAGTCAGATTTTTTTTTTCGTATTATACGAGTATTATTGGAATTTTTAAAATGGTGCCCGTTTAACAATATTTCGAAAAGTAGGGCAAAAAAAACAGACGGAAATTGTTAAAGTCTCAATTGAAAAAAAAAAACAATTTCCATTTAAATTTATATGCATTTTAAAAGAATTTTTCCTTAGTTTATTAAATCTGTTTGGAATTATGCGCATTTTCTTCTAATAAAAAAACCACCATATTTTAGACCTTAAAAAAAAAGAAATTCGGAATCATACATAAAATATTCAAAAAATTTAATTTGAGAACCCTAAAAATTCCTTGGAACTATCGGTAATTTTTTTATTGGAAAAGTAGCTTGAAAACTTTTTAAAAAATTAATATTTAAGTTTATTTTTGTTTAATGTAAAATTAAGTTTGCTATTCATAATGTTATAATTGGTTTTTTAATAGCAAAAAGCAAATGGGCTCAACCAATTTGAACTTACAAAATTCCCAAAATGTCAACAAAAAAAAATATTAAAAAATCCTTAAAAAAAAAGAAATTCAGAATCATACAAAAAATATTCAAAATATTTAATTTGAGAACCTTAAAAATTCTTTGGAACCATCGGTAACTTTTTATCAAAGATTAAATATTACTTTATCATATTGAGGTCACGAAGTGAAATTGTTTGAGGTCTGAATCAGGAAATATGATGGCATCGATCATTGTAGATTTTAGTATTTGAACAGTCAGAGATCTCGTACAGGTCACACAGATTGCTTGTGAATTTCTTAAAATATTGACAGAAAAAATAATAAAATAAAATAGTTTTACAAAATTTAGGACCCCAAACGAAGTATATAATACTAGAGAATTAAAAATGGAAAGCGCTCAAAATTGGGACCCTAAACCAAATAGCTTTAAAATATTATTTCGAAAATGTCGGCTCAGTTGAATTCCATTGTATAAAAGTTAAGACCTCTAATTATATCGGAAACTTATTTTCATTTAAAATAACAAATAATTGAGACCTTAAATAATAAGGACTTTTTTAATCTAGTATCAATTATCTTATAATATAATATATTTTTCATAATAAATTAATTAATAACTCAAAGACTTATATTGACAACTTAATTTTTATTGATCCACTAAACTAGATTTTTGATACGGCAAAAAGATGTATTTAGGAACACAATGGAAGTGTGTTTAAGGTCTCAATAATTTTTTAATGTAATGTATCTATAATAATAAACTAATATAGATGTTAAAAGCTTGCATTGACAACTTAATTTTTATCAATCCAATAACTAAAATTTTTTGTCCTATAAAAGTAGTGGTTAAGGTCTGAATGGAAGTCTTAGGGTCTCACGTTTTCCAATAATTAAAATCAATAATACAGACCTTAAAAGCATACATTGACAACTTAATTTTTATTAATTAAATAACTAAAATTGCTGGTCTTATAAAAGTATTATTTAGGGTCTCAATGGAAGTCTTAGGGTCTCACATTTTCCAATAATTAAAATTAGTAATGCGACCTTAAAAACTTGCATTGATAACTTAATTTTTATCAATCCAATAACTAAAATTTTTCGTCCTATAAAAGTAGTGGTTAAGGTCTGAATGGAAGTCTTAGGGTCTCACGTTTTCCATTGAATAAAATAAGTAATACAGACATTAAAAAGTTGCATTGACAATTTAATTTTTATTAATCCAATAACTAAACTTTCTGGTCCTAAAAAAGTAGTGTTTAAGGTCTCAATGGAAGTTTTAGGGTCTCACGTTTTCCACTAACTAAAATTACTAAGACAGATCTTAAAAGGTTGCATTGACAACTTAATTTTAATTAATACAATAACTTAAATTTCTGGTCCTCTAAGTTTAAGGTCTCAATGGAAGTTTTAGGGTCTCACGTTTTCCAATAATTAAAATCAATAATACAGACTTTCAAAGCTTACATTGACAACTTAATTTTTATTAATTAAATAACTAAAATTGCTGGTCTTATAAAAGTATTATTTAGGGTCTCAATGGAAGTCTTAGGGTCTCACATTTTCCAATAATTAAAATTAGTAATGCGACCTTAAAAACTTGCATTGATAACTTAATTTTTATCAATCCAATAACTAAAATTTTTCGTCCTATAAAAGTAGTGGTTAAGGTCTGAATGGAAGTCTTAGGGTCTCACGTTTTCCATTGAATAAAATAAGTAATACAGACATTAAAAAGTTGCATTGACAATTTAATTTCTATTAATCCAATAACTAAACTTTCTGGTCCTAAAAAAGTAGTGTTTAAGGTCTCAATGGAAGTTTTAGGGTCTCACGTTTTCCACTAACTAAAATTACTAAGACAGATCTTAAAAGGTTGCATTGACAACTTAATTTTAATTAATACAATAACTTAAATTTCTGGTCCTCTAAGTTTAAGGTCTCAATGGAAGTTTTAGGGTCTCACGTTTTCCAATAATTAAAATCAATAGTACAGACTTTCAAAGCTTACATTGACAACTTAATTTTTATTAATTAAATAACTAAAATTGCTGGTCTTATAAAAGTATTATTTAGGGTCTCAATGGAAGTCTTAGGGTCTCACATTTTCCAATAATTAAAATTAGTAATGCAACCTTAAAAACTTGCATTGATAACTTAATTTTTATCAATCCAATAACTGAAATTTTTTGGCCTATAAAAGTAGTGGTTAAGGTCTGAATGGAAGTTTTAGGGTCTCACGTTTTCCATTGAATAAAATTAGTAATGCAGACATTAAAAAGCTCCATTGACAATTTAATTTTTATTAATCCAATAACTAAACTTTCTGGTCCTAAAAAAGTAGTGTTTAGGTCTCAATGGAAGTTTTAGGGTCTCACGTTTTCCACTAACTAAAATTACTAAGACAGATCTTAAAAGGTTGCATTGACAACTTAATTTTAATTAATACAATAACTAAAATTGCTGGTCCTCTAAGTTTAAGGTCTCAATGGAAGTTTTAGGGTCTCACGTTTTTCAATAATTAAAATCAATAATACAGACTTTCAAAGCTTACATTGACAACTTAATTTTTATTAATTAAATAACTAAAATTGCTGGTCTTATAAAAGTATTATTTAGGGTCTCAATGGAAGTCTTAGGGTCTCACATTTTCCAATAACTAAAATTAGTAATGCGACCTTAAAAACTTGCATTGATAACTTAATTTTTATCAATCCAATAACTGAAATTTTTTGTCCTATAAAAGTAGTGGTTAAGGTCTGAATGGAAGTCTTAGGGTCTCACGTTTTCCATTGAATAAAATAAGTAATACAGACATTAAAAAGTTGCATTGACAATTTAATTTTTATTAATCCAGTAACTAAACTTTCTGGTCCTAAAAAAGTAGTGTTTAAGGTCTCAATGGAAGTTTTAGGGTCTCACGTTTTCCACTAACTAAAATTACTAAGACAGATCTTAAAAGGTTGCATTGACAACTTAATTTTAATTAATACAATAACTAAAATTTCTGGTCCTGTTTAAGCAGTGTTTAGGGTCTCACTTTTTAGGATATTATATTAAATTTATCATAAAAATATAATTGAGACTCTAAGCTCTTACATTTATTACTCAACGTCCATCTATCCAATGATTATGCCGTTCATATGTTAGGAGCACGTGTAGAAAAATTCTTTAAATTGCATTGGCGTCTCTCCATTATTATTCTTAATAGATTGACTAGAAAAATAATGGTTTTCTTTTTTCGCATTACAATAATGTCAAGTTCTCTGTATGATGTGCAATCGTTGAGTTTTTGTCACATTTTCTATTTTTATCCATTACGTAAAATATTAGACGATCGATTATGATCGTGTTCAATCAAACGATTGATGGGAAAGGCAAAACTTATAAATTTAATTTGTACAAGATCAAATTTCTAATTCATAAGCGTTCTTATCTTTTGGTGATTTGAAAACATTCTAAAAAAAATATATTCCAATAATCATAATATTTCTTATTTTCTTTTCTTTTTTTAAAAAAAAAACCGAATATTTTGATAACAATATTAGAAATATTTAGAGGAAAAAAAAATTAGAAAAATAAAAAAGGCAAATGATTAAAAAGCTACATAAAAATTTCAATTATTTTATTTATGATTACGCGTTTGACATTGCAATAAAAAGTCACGATTCGATCATCCGAAAATTATGAAAATCTATTCGCCAAATGAGGTCAGAACTGTAAATAAATATTATCTAATAGTTGCCTTTCAATGATTATACAATTTCCAAATCAATTTTGTGCACAATTTGCTTTAAAGCTTTCATAGAGCATGAATGAAAAATATTTCGAAAAAAGAACAAAACTTTTTATTTATAATCCCCAAAAAATCGAACAACTAATAAATATAATCGATTGTGGTTAGCAAAATTAATATTTGCAGTTCAATTTACACTCCTTTTTTTATTGTTTTTTTTTAATATCTAATTTTGGAATTTCAGTTTCAGATTCACTTTATCTTGAGTATTTGTCGACTCAATTTTAATTTGTTTTCTTATTTAAGTTAAAGAAGCTCTTTCGCTTTTATTGTAGTATCCTTCCCACACCCACATAAATTATTCCAATGAATAAAATGTTTATTTAATCAAGTTCAATCGTATTTTAATAGCTGATAATTTATTTTATCAATCAAACTAATTTGCAGATAAAAAAATTTTGCCAATGAATTTAGTTTCTATTTAAACGAATGTGATTTTTTTTTCATATTAACTTAAGTATTTAACACTATTTGAAAATTTGTTTTTTTTATTTGGCTGCTATTTTTCTTATATAAAAAAAGCTTTTGAAGTCGATATTGTGTATTTTTCATATTGGCCTTGATTTTTAATTCCGTGTGATTTGTTTACTTTTTGCGAGATATCCTTGAAAAAATTTTGTTTCCACTCTAAAATTATTTCTAATTTTACTTATGAAAAACAATTTTGAAACAAATAAAAAAAAACATTATGTGCAAAAGTAAATTTTTTGAAAGCATATTTTCTAGAAATTTAATATTCGAATAAATTTTTATAAATGCAATAAATTGAGACTTAAGAAATTTCAGAAATTTTCCATCTGTCAAGAAAAAAATTTATTATTCATCTAATCTTTAGAAGAATTTTGCCTGCAGTTTAAACCATTAAGAAATTTTGTGATAAAAATACAAGAAAATGCTCAGAAAAATTTCTTTGATTAAAATTTACCATTGTAAATATTTTTATTATTATGTCATTCAGATTTAATACTAAAAAATCTGAAAAATGTATAACTAATTTGATTTTTTGATTTCTTTTCCAACAAATTCCTGATCGTTTCTTTTTTTGATTATTCACATAAAAATTTACAAGTTCAAACTTTTTCTTTTGCTTTTACAAACGTTTTTTCACATTTTGCAAAATTATATTAGATACTAACAAAGTAAAAACAGATTTTTTAATTTATTTTTAATTTAGGGACTACTCATAAAATGTTGTTTTCCTTAAATTAAAAATAATTTAAAGAAATTGTAGAATTGATTTCCGATTTGCATCTTCTCAACAACAGATGGCAGTCACATGACATGACCTTTTGACTGGCTCAGAGAGAGAGAGAGAGAGCTCGAACAAAAACTGTTAAAATAATTTTTGAAATATGTCAAATATAAAGGATGATTTTCTGTCTGACGTTTACATGTTTGAAGTCAAAAAAAAACTCGGACCTCAAATTTTTACTTTAATTTTTTATATTTTCTGATATACTTATAGATCATATAAGAAAATAGATGATTTTAATTAAAAATTTTTAACGAACAATTTACATTATTTTATTATTGCTTGTCTACGGAAATTTTAGGACCTTATATCATAGAAGATATTATAAGTTGAATTTGGGTTTTTATGTACTACAAAGAAAAAGAGTCTCAAGAAAGGAGGTTTTTTGTATACATTTATAAATTTGTAAGCAAGTCCTATAATTTTTTCGAAAAATGCTTAACATCAATTTTTACTTTAGGACCTCTCGGATTATAAGTTTATAACAATTAATCACTCAGGAAAAAAAAATGTTAGTGATCATAAAGTATCTTTAAAGTGAACCAATTACGTCTTTGATAACAATTAATATTTTAAGACCCTAGTAATACCTTAGGACCCTATAAAATATTTTTCAGACCCTACATGAAAATATTATATTCAAAAATATAGTTGGTTAAAAATCACTCTATGTGTAGAGGTTTTTATGAAGGGGTAAAATTGTTCAATAGTTTTAAGATTATAATTTTGGATTATGATTCGCCATTTTTTAAAATTTGTTCAACTTATAAATTTTGGTTAACAAATTCATTTTCTGAAAGAATAAAGCATTTTATTTGTTAATTGAAGGGTAAAAAGTGGGGAATATATATTATGTCTATAAGAACGATAATTAATTAGGGTCCTTACCTATGACCTTATCAATTTGATTTAAGATTTTCCAGATTGATATAATTTTTAGTATTATAATTTTGCTGATCTTAGTATTAGTATCTGTTGGTTCAATTTTAAATATTATATATAATTTCGTTTTAGAATCCGCCATTTTTTTAATTATTCAATTTAGCGATTGTTTTTAATTTATTGACTTTTAAAATATGAGCGCTTGGTTTGCTAATCGACGGTGAAAAAAGTGGGACTATTAAATAAGTCACTAATAACGATAATGAACTTATGATCTTATATATAATTTGGAATCTTCACCTATAATTTAAGACCTTATCAATTTTATTTGAGATTTCCTAGAAAATTCATTATCTTGAGAAAAAATAATTCACTGATTAATTAAGTAACGTTTTATGATATGGTCATTTTCTTCCGATTCTATTTTCTACTGGATAATTTTCTTCTGATCCTATAATTCCTCTTTAAAATCCGCCATTTTCTATACTCTTTCATTAACCAATAATTGTTGTCAATTTATTTACTTTTTAAATATTAAGCTACTTGGTTTGCTTATCTAAGGGGACAAAGGTGGGAGTTATAAGTAATTATCTTATAGCGATAATGGATTTAGGACCTCACCGTTAATTTAGGACCTTATAAATTTGCTCTTAGACCCTATAGATAAGCATCATCTTTTAAAGTCCGATTATTAAAAAAGCAAGCTTTTAAAAAGAGTTCTTTTTATCTAATTTTGCTTTTATTTTTTTTGTGTGCATTTTATAATTTTGATAGAAATGCGGCCATTTTTTTTAATTTGAAATTTTGAAATGCAAAAATTAAGGAAATGTACCAATTTAAGTACAAAACTTATAATATTTAATTGATACAAGTTAAAATTGTAGGGTAAAATTAGGATTTATTTCTTCAAAGAGGCGTTTAATTAAAAACTAATATTTTTTACTATTCAAAACCTTTATATTAAAATAAAATGCAATTTCTATTATTTCTTTTGATAACAAATTATCAATTAGTTATTATTTATAAAATCGGCACTTGATACAATACAATACAATAAATAAATCAAATGGGTGTGTCAACATTAAAATATTTTCCATAATGCAAAAGATACCCTCCAGCAACAATTAAGACTATATTCGATTAACCAGTAAGCTAAGATACTCATATAAAAATGACATAATATATCAGTGGTATTCACTTATATAGTAATACGAATTACCGAACATATCTTAAATCTAAGATTGATCAATAGCGTTGAAATATCTAATACGTTTCCAATAAATGCTCCATTAGTTCACTCCATTTGAATAGATGACTTTTGAGAATTCATTGCCACTGTAAGAGTAGAATATCTTTAACGACCCAGATTTATGGAGATTTATCGTATCAAAAAAGGTGAGGTCCCCCATACATACAATAAAAAATCGACCATTTTTAAAATTCAGATTCGCAAACAAACGGTGTAGGTGTGGTTTTTAGTATTATTTTGTAATTTTTTTTCTTCCTACTAAATCTTAATATTTAACACTTTAGGTTTTTTTCCTTTTTTCAATTTAAAATTCTTTGAATTTTAAGAAACGTTTGTAAATTTTAAATTTGCATTTTTCCTTTTCAATATTTATTCAATTGTTGTTGTTTTTTTTTTTATACAAATTTTCAATTAGCGAGTAAATAATTTTGAATATTGAATGCTATCCGTCAAATTTTCATATGCTAACCGTCATTATCGTATGGGTGAGTAAAGAAAAAAAATTGTCTTAACAGAATTTACTCAATTGAATAGTGTCTTCTGTCATAGGCGTCATGATGGATTAGGTCTTTTTTTTGAAAAATAGAATAATTTTATTAGTGATAGGGAGAGGAAAGCTCCTACAAAATTTTTTTTTAAAAACCAATCTCATTTGTGTTACCACATTTAATGCGAACTGATGCGATGCGTTACGGTATTTAATATGCAAACGAGCTTTTACATAATATCACATTTTCGCGTAGTTGGCATACAAAAAAAAATCCGAAAAAATTAGCAAGCTGCCATTTTTTTTTTGCTAGCAATTGAAAAAAATGGTGGAAGTTGTCTTTTTAAGTTTATGCAAATGAATAGATTAATTTTTTTTTGTTTATCTTATTTTTTTATTTGTCGTTACTTTTAAGATTTTATTTTATTTGTTTTTTATGTTTTTATTATATATATTTTTTTTTTGAAGGACGAATTCGGTAAAGAAATGTCGGAAATAATTTTGTCAATATTAATGGATTGTGTCTTCACTAATGTTGCGCATTAAATTTAATAATATTTCTTTTTATTGATTTTAAAGCTATTCAAAATTTATTTATTTAATTTTTATTATTATTATTTTTAATATATGAATTTTATTTTGTTTTTTTTTGCTGCAAATAAAAAAAAACTATTTAATTATTAAAATTGATTAGAAAATTAAAAAAAAAAAACATTAGATACACTAACGTTTGATGACAGCATTTTGTACTACGAGTATAAACGACATTTTTTATTATAAACAAAATAGAAAAAATTTAATTTGAATTCTTATTTGAGATAACCTAAAGAATCGGAATTTGAATTTCAGAAAAGACGTAGAAAAAATTAAATTAGTTTTATGCATAAATTTTGCCTTATCAATACAATTTCCGTTTTAATTAGTTATAATATTAGAATTTTGATTAGACGATTTGAATTTTATTAGTGTAGTGGGGTTTTTTTTCCTCTCTCATTTTTTGCATCATTTTCCAAAGTTATTTATTTATAATAAATATTTCCGATTGAATTTTCTATACAAAAAAAATTCTGTAAAGAATACTCTTATAAGGAGGAGTAATTTGCGAAGAAAATTCAAATTCATAGTTAAGAGAAAAGATAAAAATTAAAATTAATTTAAATAATTTTAAACCTAAAATTAGGAATAATTAGGCAGAGTATCAAATAACGTTAGTACATCAATTTGAATATCCTAATTAAGATATTTACAGGATATTTAATGATAAATTTTCGGTCAAGTCTGTTTCATTCAAAAGATACCATCACTATTTCTCCAAATAATTTTTCGTTCTTTTAAGAGAAAAATCTTAAAATTTGTTTAAATTTTTTAATTTAAATTAGCAAAAATTTTTTTTAAAGAAAATTTTCCATTTTCGACGAGGAGAAAATTTTTATTTACACAAAATTTTATAAAATTTTTCATCTCATTATTTATAAAAATTTTAATTTGAATATTAAACGACATTTTTTTTTTCTACAAGAATTCCGTCTTTATTAAAAGAGAAAAAAAAATCCTCTTCTATTTTTTATTTACCATTTTGATACTATTTTAAATTTATTCTCCTTGGTTACTATTCTTAAAATTTAATTAAGGAAATGTGCTTGTATTCTTATCCATAGAAAAATGGAATATAAAATGGAAATTGTCCAATTTAGGATCAAGGAATAAACGCTGATTATTTTTTTTTTCGCCCTTCGAAAAATATGTGCATTAATTTAAAAAAGAAAAATATATTTTCTCTATTTTTTTGTTGTTAAATATTTGAATTTATATTAAAATGGTTGTGAGAAAAGTCTGTGCTTGTATTTGACTAGTTAAAAAAAAGAAATGATGGGCAATGAAGAAGATGTTGATAATGACACTTTTATCCTTCAAAGGTTAGCTCTCGGAAGCTTTAGAAACATTATCTAGATTTTCATAGGAAATAAACTTGAGACTATTTACTATCGGTTTTCATGGTCATTTGCGATGGATATCGGCGGAATATATTTTCTTTACAAATCAAATTTTTCCTGAAGAAAAAAATTTGATAAAAACCATCACCCACTTTTTTTTAAGGATACTCTACAACAACTCTCGCCATCGACTGACTGGTGGTAGTCATTGTACTCATTTGGGGAATTGGGAAAATAAACTTGGTGGAGTATAAAATTGGAAATATAAAAATTATTTGGAAAATATTCAACAACAAAAAATAAAAATCTGTTTTCATTTCCTTTTGATTTTGCTCTTTTTTCCCTGAGGGAGGGTTTTTGCACCTTTTCTACTAGACACAGAATCTTTTCTTAAAGATATTTTAAAGCGATTTTTATCTAACGTTTTTCTTTTTTTTTAATAGAAATTTTCTTTATTTTATATAGTAAATATATTAAATTAAATACGATTTTATTTCGTATTTTGTATAAAATTTAACTTTTATATTCTTTTTTTCTAGATCGCAAATGAAAAAAATAAAAATAAATGAAATTTGAATCTGTCTCTTTGAGTAAATATTAAATGAAGCAAAAAATTGAAATTTGAAACTTATTAGAAATTTTTATATTAACTTTATTATTATATGTTATGATATCGTCTATGATATTGTATGTTAGTATGAAGATCATTATAAAAGTATGATAATCCCCGAAAATTGGGGGTACAGGGAGGAAATGCTTTATTCTGAGAGTGTTGGAGTGTTCTGAGAAATTAAAAACTTTTCGGAGGCAAAAGCAATTATCAGGAAAATTTGCTAAATATTTTTTTTTTTTGGGAAGAGATTAAAAATATAAGATAAAATCTGTAAATGAGAACAAATTTTTGAAAAAGAAATAACAAAAATATTTTTCTATGGTAATTTTTGACGAATTTTTTGGTTGGAGCCTGCCAATAAAATAGACCTTCCCACTAGACTTGTACCATGCCATAAAATGCTTGGACTGGACCTTGCCATAAGATACTTTAATAGCCGTAATTTGTTCTTTATGTGGTAATTTTTGATGAATTTATCTCTTGGATCTTGTCAGAAAAATGCTTGGACCTTGCCATTACACTTGGACCCAGCCATAAACTGCTTGGGTTTTGCTATAAAATACTCAAATAACCGAACTCTATCGTCTTGTGGTAATTTTTAATGAATTTTTCGTTTGAACCTTGTCAATAAAATATTCGGACCTTGCCATTAGACTTGGGCCTTGCCATAGAATGTTTGGATCTCGCCATAAAAATCTTGGACTGGACCTTGTCATAAAATATTTAAATAGCCATACTTTGTTCTTCTTATGGTAATTTTTTATGGTATTTTCTGTTGGATCTTGTCAAAAAAGTGCTTGATCCTTGCCCCGCCATATTTTTTTATGATTTTTTCTGTTGGATCTTGTCAAAAAAGTGCTTGGACTGGAAACCCGCCATAAAATGATTGGATCTGACCATAAAATCCTTAAATAGCCGGATTCTATTATTTTTTTGGTAATTTTTGACGAACTTTTCGGTTGAACCCTGTCAATAAAATGGTTGGACCTTGCCATTAGACTTGGACCTTGCCATAAAATATTTGAACCTTGCCATAAATGCTTAAATGGCCGGACCCTATCCTTTTGTGGTAATTTTTGATGAATTTTTCAGTTACACATTGTTAATGAAATGTCTGGACTATGCCATAAAATGTTTGGATCTTGCCATAAAATGCTTATATAACCAAAGTCTATCTCTTTGTGGTAATTTTTAATGAATTTTTCGTTTGAACCTTGTTAATAAAATGCTCGAACTTTACCATTAGACTTGGACCCTGCCATAAAATGTTTGGACCATGCCGTTAAACTTGGACCTTGTCATAAAGTGTTTGGATCTTGCCATAAAATGCTTAAATGGCCAGACTCTGTCTTTTTGTGTTTTTTCGATGGATTTTTAGGTTTGATCTTGGCATTAAACTTCTTGCAGGACTAGATTTTTTCGAAGTAATTTTTTATACATTTCGAACTTTACTGGATTTTTCGTAGACTGTTTTGAACTTTTCTGACTGTAATTCGGTCACTGCTTGTGGATGTTAATTTCTAATTTCTATAAAGTATAAAAAGTCATAAAAAATCACAGAAAATGTGCAAAGGCATCAAATAACAACATCTTAAAATTACGGTTCTCTGGAAATTTTCGTGAAATTATATGTTTCAGATTAAAATTTTTAAGTTCAGGCCAAAAAAAATCGATTATCTTCCGATCATAGCGCTTAGAATTGACAGTATTGGTCTTTCCTTCTTTACTGCAAACCGTAAATGCATACTAGACAGTCACTTGTCATGGATATAAAGGGTTCCCCATAACCACTTGTGGATTTTTACAGTCCCGCATATGGTAATTTTGGTTATTAACGTATCCACGCGAAATGAGCTTCATTGAGCAAGAAAATTTTCCACCTTTGTAGTAAGTTTTTATAATTTAAGAATGAAGATTGATTAAGGAATTATTATTACAAATGTTGAACTCAACAACTGCCATCTTAGATGACAAATTAATGTGACAGCTGTCAAATGAATGAGGCGACACATTATGATCCAAGAAATGTAAACAATTCTTTGCAAATTAGCTTCTATATTTTTACCACATTGATTATTAAAAAATTAAAGCTTTAAATTTTACCTTTTTTCTTGCTTAAAGCCGATAGTCCATAGTAAAAACTATTTGAAAAAAAGGGTAAATAACAGTATTCGTCAGGCAAAAAAAAAATGGAATGTCAGAGTACCGTCTTCAAGTCATATTTTAATTACAAGCCTTCCATCCTTTATGGGGAAACTTTTGCTTGAATTGAATTAAAATTAATGAACTCTCCTTAATGATGTTGACGAAAATTTCTGTTTATAAACAAACGTTTCTATCCTCCTTAGATCGGTTTTTATGTAGTCGGAATTCTTGTTATTTTATATTTCCTCTATTAGACTTTGTCGATTTATATTTACCAAAAGGAAAAAACAAACAAACTTAAAAAAATACACACTCTTTCCAGAAGCCAAAATACTATCAGTAATAAGATACGTCAACTGGTGACCCTCTTGGATTAACTAAGCTTATCGGGATTTATAGATTTTTTTTCCTAAGAGGCTATAAAAGATTGTGAGAAATTGGCCTTTAAGGGGTGGTCTATTTTTAGAATATTAAAAGAGTAAGATTTGCTTAGAGGTTTTTTTTTGTGCGTGTGTGTGTTGTTTTTTTTTCGCTAGGGGTTGTTGGGGCCAGAAGAGGTGATGACTTTTGGTGGTGCCGACGTTTCAATTTTATTTTTTTCCTCGATTGAAAGCAATTATTTTTAGTTTAATTAAACGTTCTCGTTTGAAGGTTGTTCGATTATTTTTTTTTTGTTGGTAGAAATACTCAAAGGATATAAAAATAATTTAATGATTTAATTGTAAAAGCATAATATTAATTTTTGAGATTTGATAATATTAAAAAATGCTGCTACTTTACAATAAAAATAAGTTAAATTTAACTTTTGGAGTGAAACGAGAGGAGGAGGGGGAGGTATAAGAAAAAAATGGTGGTAAAATAATAAGAATAGTGATAATTTAACCGATTACGACTTTTTCTTGTAATTTTAAATTTTTGTTTAAATATTTGTAAGGAAAAAACTTTTCGCCAAAAGAGTGGATCTTAGGAGATAAGAATCCAGTATAACTTGCTAATTTATTGGGGTAACGGCTTGTGATGAGTGGAAGGTCACGTCAATATACTAGAAGCTGACCAGCTGGTGAGGGATAGTAATTAACATTCGTAATACTAGTAAGACAATTAGATTGGTCTAGTCCTTGATTCTTAACAAGAAAATTACTCAAAATAAGCATTGGATATATCCCCAGACTTGCTACCAGAGCAGTCGGAATAGGATTCCACCACCCGTGCTACTCCATAACTCACCTATACCTTTTTTCAATCCCATCTAATTTTAGATTTTAAAATTAAAATTTTAGCTTTAATTTAATTGCCATTAATTCTGCGAACCTTTTTTTAAATGGCCTCAAACATATGGCGCTACATCTGACAACCCGTTACACATATTCTACAAAACTTTTCTTTATTAATTAAATAAAAGTTTCTGTCCCACAAAAAAAAATTGTATTTGTCAAAAATAATTTCTTATCTAAATTTTTTAGATTAAAAAATTATTTTTTTTTGTTTTTATTTTGATTATAAATATTTTTTAAAAACTTTTATTTTTAATAAAACTGTTATTTTTTATTAAGAAATAAAAGTTTAAAAAAAAATTACTATTCAAAATAAAAACAAACAAAAAAACTTTTTAAATTTTAAAAAATTCTGGAAAATCTTAAAAAATTTTGAAAAAAAAATGTTTACAACAAATTTTTTTAAAAATTTTTCTAATGAAATTGGTGTTTTTTTCTAATGACTTTCGGAGCCCCTTTTAGAGTAATGTAACTAATCAATAATAGCAATATTATTTTGGAAATTATTTAACCGGACACCCTTAAATTCAAATTAGTCCAATAAAATTCTTAAAAATTCTTTTCTTCAAAAATGTTGAAGTACAAAGCTTTAAAAATGTTTTGAAAGTACAAAAATATTTTCTCATAAAATCCTTATGATTTTGGAAAGATTTTCTTATAATAAAAATATTTTTAATATTTTTAGTAAACCTTATTTATTAGGAGTAAATTTTCAACTTTTTTTAATGCAATTTATTTTTTTTTGGTAAAAAATTGATTAGTAAATGTTTTTTATTTTTAAGATTTTATTTTTATTTTCAACAATACTATTTCTGACCTACCAAGTACCTGGTTAATATTTTTATTAACTTTTTACTAAATAATATGCTGATACCATTTTTTTAATATAATTTTTTTTTTAAAAAAAAAATATTCTAGAATTATTGAAATTTTAAGTAGAACTTCAAAACAAGCTCTAAAAGAATTTTCGATTATTTTAAATAAATAAATAAATATGAAAAGATTAAATAAATATCACGTATTTTGCTATTATTGTAAGAAAAATTGAATAAACAAATAAATTTTCAGAAATATTTTTTTAAAAAATTAACACGTTTTCATAGCGAAATAGTTTTTATGAAAAAAAAAAATATCACCGAAAATTATATATAATTACATGATTACTTATGACCTTGTTTTGGATTTTTCTTTTTAACATTTTTCCACCTACAATTTGAGTTAGTTTGTGTTGGGAATATAATTCGTACTCTTTGGAGATGATGTATCGACAACGATAAAGATAGCAATGATAACCTGTGCCGCCCACACCAACGCCAAGAATTTCTTACAAAATTGTTTTATTCTCATTCGAAAATGTCGCAATCAACATTAGGATCGTGTACATTTGTTTATTTATTTACTTTTTCAAAATATTTCAAATTGCACAGAATAGGGAATTTGTTGAAAATTTACTTAAACAAATTTTCTATTTTGTTTTTCAAGACCTCAAAACCAGTCACTGAAGACAAAAAAATAATAAAGATTAGAACAAAAATCTCCAGACTCAACGAGAATAGAAATTTAAAACAATTTACAATGTAAATAATTCAACCTATAAATAAATAGACACTACGAATGTGGAATATTATTGCGATGAAATTGTGGGGAAACCCCATTTAGTCGAGTGCTCTTAGCTCCCACACCGCATTGTTTATTTGAGGGAAAATCACTTGTCTTATACTACCGACAAAAAGTGTAAAAAAGTAGCTGTGGCTTTTTGAATGCCGAAAATATTTAAGAAAATTTAAACACGATTAACTTTGGAACTCTTTCAAGATCTAAATTCTTTTAACAACCCCCTCTCCACCCCTCTACCATATGCTTACGTTAATTATAAAATGAACAAGTATGAATACGAGAAGATAAAACTTTTGTGAATAAATTTTATATTCGGAAGTTTTAATTGAATTTCTTATTAAAATTTATTTGCTTTAAAAATATTTATTTTTTTTGAATTCATTTTTTTTTCTTCCAATTAAATTGAATGAATTAAAAAAAAAACCAATAAGGTTGCATTAATTTTTTTTGTTTTATATTTTATAGCATCAAATATGAGAACAGAGAATTATTTTACAGATAATAATAAATATTTTTAAATTATCAGTTTTCGTGCTCGTCCTATAAAAATTTATTTTACAAAAATCCTTGGTAAATGCTCCAAATTGTAAATTTGCCACAATTGCCCTATACGGACAAGTATAATTGCAATTTTATTTTCGTATTCGATAACATAATCTGTAGAACGATAAAAATACTATGCGAAAATCTTTTAAAAATATCTCGTTGAAAAATATTTTACTTTTCCCTAATTGGTTGTTTATCATTTCGGTATCTTTTATAATAAGAGTGCATATGAAATTATTTTTAAAATCTAATAACGTGTATGTTAATATGACATAAAATATTTATGGTTGTTCTGGATGCCAATTACAATAAAAAAAAGAACAACTACGGTTGCGTGACAGTAACTTTTTGAACTTAAAAGCAATTTCTTGTTTTAATTACAGTCGACTTTTGTGAAAGGAAACGGTTTGTACATTACTCCAAGTTATTGGGGTTCTGTCGATTCGGATATTCTGCAAAGTTTTAAATTATACTTTAAAGCAAAGGTGAATGGATTCAAAGTATTTGAATTCGAATTCAGTTGGAAAAATTGTGTTAATACTCAACAACAAGACTGTTCAAAAAAAAGAAAAATAAACACATTCAAAAAATTGGCCGCTGCTCCCCAATCTTTTTAAATATTGAAATTTTTTAATATTAAAAAAAATATCAAATTAGGAGAATTAAATTTTGATATTTCATGAAATAAATTTCTCAACGACTTACAATGTATTCAAAATATTTGAAAATAGATTAAGACCTTGATTTGGGTTATTTTTTAAGAAAACAAAATCTACAGTCAGAAAAAAATAGAGAGTTTTTTTGGACCCTATCTTGAGGAGGATTCTATAAAATACAAATCCAAAAAAGGAAAATAATCACAAGATTTTTTCTATCATCATTAAAATGTCGACTTGACCAAATAAAATCTTAAATTGTTTATAAAAATAATTTTTTTTTTAAATTATTTTAAGACCAAAAATTTGCGGTGTCGATTGTAAAATTTCAGTGTCACATTTTTCAACTAAGCTATAAGATCAAATTAAATAAAAAAAAACTAAAAGTTTATTGCTTTATGGTCGAGACCCTAAATTGGATGTGGAGACTTTCAAGCAAGTCCAAAATGGCATTAAAAATTATTAAACTTGTTGATAACCTTTTTTTGGATTAAGTTTGAGTATCAAATTAGATAGAAAAAATGTTTAAATTTTCTAGTAAAAATGGCTTTTAATATCACATTTCGAACCCTAAACTAATCTTTCGGGACCCTCAAAAAATATCGAGCAAAAAATTAATGGAATCTAAAGGTTTTAATTCAAATAAAATTAGTAGAAATTAAATGCGTTACCAGAAAACAAAATTGTGTTTCATGACATTTGAACCCCTATAAAAAAAACCCGTAAAAATATAAAGTTTGGGCATTTTTAATTTTTGGACCCTATCTTGAGGAGGGTTCTATAAAATAAAAATAAAAAAAGAGAACAATAATCACCATATTTTTTCTAACCGCATTAAAATGTCAAATTGAGCAGATACAATCTTACATTTTTTATAAAAATAATATTTTTAAAATTATTTTAAGACCCTAAACAAGTCCCAATTGCTTAGATAAGTCAAAAATTCTTGGTGTCGATTGTAAAATTTTAGTGTGAAATTTTTGAACTAAGCTATAAGATCAAGTTAAATGGAAAAGAACTAAAAGTCTGTTGCGCTAAGGTCGAGACCCTAAATTGGTTGTAGAGATAAGCCCAAAATGGCATCTTGTTAAATTAAGTTTCAAATTAGATGGAAAAAATGTTTCAATTTTCTAGTAAAAATGGTTTTTAATATCACATTTGGAAGCCTAACCTAATCTTTTGGAGCCTTTACAAAAACATCGAACAAAAAAATTAATGGAATCTAAAGGTTTTAATTGAAATAAAATTAGTAGAACTTGAATCCCTTACCAGAAAATAAATTTGTTTTTCATGACTTTTAAACCCTTGTAAAAAACCGTAAAAAGATAAAGTTTGGCTATTTTAATTTTTTTTTAAATTTTTTTAAGACCGTAAACAAGTCTTGGTTACTTAGATCAGTTCAAATTCGCGGTGTCGATTATCAAATTTCAGTGTAAAATTTTTGATTGCACTAAGCTGTAAGATCAAATTAAATAGAGAAAAACTAAAAGACTATTCTTGCTATGGCCGAGACTTTTAAAGAAGTTCAAAACGACATCCAAAATTGTTAAATTTAATGATAACATTAAGTTTTTGGATTAAGTTTGAGTATCAAATTACAATAGATAGAAAAAACGTTTAAATTTTAGTAAAAATGGTTTTTAATATCACATTTGGGGAACCCTAACCTAATCTTTCGGGGCCCCTAAAAAATATCGAACAAAAAATTAACTTGAATCTAAAGGTTTTAATTAAAATAAAATTAGTAGCACTTAAATGCCTTACCAAAAAAAAATTTTTTTCATGACCAACCATTAATACCAATTTTATTTCAACATTTATTTATCAGTGAAGCCCTTAAGTCCAAATTGTTCCAATAAAATCTTGTATTTGCGTTAAAAGTTTGTTTTTACTACGATAGACCGTAAACGATTTAAAAGAATTTTAAGAAAGTCCAAATAAGATAGAAAAAATGTTTAAATTTTATTAACCATTAATTTTTTGATCACATTTAGGACCCTAACTTATTTTTTTGGGACCCTTAAAAAATATCAAACAAAATTGTTTATTGTTTTTATGAATAAAATTTTAAGGTTGGACTCCAAATTAAAATAGGATTTTATGATCATAACTTCAAATTCAAAAATTGCCACTTAAAAAAAAATTTAACTCCTAAACGATTAAACAAAATATTTTTCATTACTTTGGGACCTCTATAGAGTATGTAAGGAACCATAAATACGGATTTTATTTTTAAAATCATTTAATCAAAAGCCCTAAAAGTCAAACTGCTCCAATAAAACTTTATACTTGCATTAAAAATTAAAATTTTGCGTCAACTCTATTTGAGACCCTTAATTGGTTTGAGAAAATGTTAAAACAAAGTCCAAATTTTCATCTAAAATTGTCGAAATTTGTGGTAAACTTTTATTGGATTAAGGTAAACTATAAAATAATAGGAGTTTTCTCTAAATTTTAGTACAAACTGTTTCTTAATATCTTATTTGGGACCCTAAATAATTTTTTAGGACCCTAAATTTTTTAATTTTTTTTAATTGAACTTTAAGGTTTGTACTTAAAATTTATTTAGAAAAATTTTAATAACTAACAAAAAAGAATAGTTGGACCTCTAAGTAGTCAGATAAGAGCTTTTCTATTATATGAAAACTTTTATAATAAAGGCTTTTGGATCAGTACTGAAAATGTAATAAAAAGCTGATTACATTCTCCACTATTTTCCTCATAGACTAACTATTATCAAGAATATCTGTAATATTATTTATTCACTATACTAAAAGGCATACAAATACTTATAGTAAATATGAGAATAGACTCATATGCCCTCATAATCATAATTTTTATTATACAAACGAAAATATTTGCCTTACAATATTTACTGTCTTTAGTATTGAGAGCGTAAATTTTTTTTTAAGTATTAAAATTATTGTAGTCTAACATTAAAAAATCCAAAAGCAAATACTTTAAGAATCAAGTTGAAAAGTAAATTATGGGAAAAAAATATCACATTGCTTTGATAGCAACTTAACACCTTACAGCTAATTAGTTATTAAATAAAAAAAATTATTTTTAGATTTTACCGCAAAAACATAATTTCAAATTTGTTAACTTTGTTATTACATAAGAAATTTTAAACCAAACACAATAAAATTGCATAGAAAAGTAAAATATCAATAAACTAACTTTATTTGCTTACGATTGTATTGGAAATGCAACGAAGTCTTTGAATATATAGAAAATAATTTATGATGGTTGCTTAAAGACTGTAGAATTTCGAAAATAAAAATAAAATTCAAAATTAGTTTCCCTTCAAGGGTACATGGCGTCATGTCACTGTTAGAAAAAGGCGCGCTCTGGTGTTTTGCAAAACAAATTTGTAAACGCCAAAACCAATCCCATCTATCGGAAAACATTTGAAGTAAATCTTCTTTGACAAGTAAACGTCTTGTTTGCATTTTCGTTTATTTAAAAGATAGAGAAAATTGAGAAAAAATTATAAGGTAAGAAGGTGGTCAATGTTTGGTTAGATGGTGTGGGGTTAAGCTTATAAAATATGCAAATATCATTAAATTGTGAAAAAAAAATGAAGGAAAGTGAAGATAAAAAATATTCTTTTTTTTTTTTTAAAAAGTTCAAAAATTATGCGAACGAATATCTGAACGTATCGATACGCTAGTCGAATGTATGTCAGCAATGGAGATATTTTATGATAAACAAATTCAATGCACTTTGCGGTTAGAATTAATGCATACATAGTTGTGTGCTGCATCGAGTCGACAATCCAAAAATAAACGAAGGAAAAAAAAATACAAAAACATTCGGCGCTTCTGATGTGTTGCGGGTCGATACCATTGGATAAGATACATTCCACCAGACTGCGTTGTAAAGCGCGTCGTTGACAATTCAGTGCGCATAAAGTCAATTCAGCTAAATCGTTGGTGTTGAGATAGTTTTGTAGGGGGGAAGTGGGGCGATATTAGAGGGATTTTTTTTTTAGTGTAGAGTGTGTATTCAATTACAAATATAAATAAATGCCACGCTCTAAAAATTATACTAAAGAAGATGATCAAATTCCTCCAGATGAACATGGCCTGGTGTACATTGGTCCGATTATGATGCACTTGCTGTCTTTAGTGACATGTAGTAGAAGAATTCCCACATAGATATGAATATAGATGAAGTAAGAAAAATCAAAGAGAAACTTAATAAGAAAAAGTATGAAAAAAAACTGGGTAGCTATGTTGCTGAACTTGATGGAATTGCATAATGCAGCACGGATAATTTCCACAGAGCATAATATTCTTCGGTAACTACCAGTAGCTATGACATAAGTGAGTTATGTAGTAGAAGTTGTAAAGATCGTTCGTATAGTTTTTATATTTATTAGACGGTATCAACTCGTCGAGCATAGTTTCAGATTCGGTCTAGAACTGAATAGATTGTCATCTACACCGCATTATATCTCCAAGTGCAGATATTTACACTCTGCTAATAGTGTAAATTGAATGGTGTTATTTATGCAGCAAGTGTAGAATTTGAAGAATTTATGGAATCTTATATCAGTGATTATTAATGTTAACCCTTAAGCAGTGGTTTTAGCCAAGAATCTGACCTGCGTTATATCCGAAGCCAGAAGAGTTTAACAGGCATTCATATGTGATCTATTATTACTAATAAGTAAATTTTCATACAAAGACTCAATCTTTAAAAGAAAGTTCACTTTGAAACGTTTCGATCTGACTTTGAGTGCACTTTTATCCACTTTAGATACTCAGTCTGTACATTGAGGATTTTTCCAGATGTTCGCCAATCGAAAGAATTTCCATTCACTGATATTGCTTGTATACGTTGATAAATTATGATTGATCGAATAAACTAATGGTAACCTTTTTTTGTTTTTTTTGTTAATTTTTGCCAGTCTTGCAAATTTTCAATATGCTCAAATATGCGGCAATTATCGTTCTTTTACTTAATTAAAGCCGTTCGTGTCGATAATTGCTTTTAATCGATTCTGACGTGATGATCGTTAGTAGGTTAGTTAGTTGGTTGTGGAAATTCTTTTGGGCTTATTTATTAATATAAAATTTTATTTATTGCAAAAAAATGCTAGAAAATTTAGAGGAATTTATTGATTATGCCTGAAAGTGAGATCGTTGAAAATTTATTGATTATGACTGATCATGTTGAAAATGGAATAAGGAAATTTTCGAGTGTTGTGCAAAATTGTTATCAAACTGTAGTGTAGACAGAAAAGATTTGGGAAAAGGCAATTTTAGTACTCAGGATTAGGTCATTAGTTAATTTCACTAACAAAAAAATTTTGGATTATGTAATTTAAGGACTCAGGATTAGGTCATTAGTTAATTTTACTAACAAAAAAATTTTGACTCCAGAGTGATCTGCAGAAATTCATTCAATTTTATTCTTAAATAAATTTTAGGACTCAGGATTAGGTCATTCGTTAATTTCATTAACAAAAAAATTTTGACTCCAGAGTGATCTGCAGAAATTCCTTAAATTTTATTCTTAGTTAAATTTTAGGACTCAGGATTAGGTCATTAGTCAATTTCCGTGACAAAATTTTTATGGATTAAGTGATTTTAGAACTCAGGATTATGTCATTAGTTAATTTCACTGACAAACAAATTTTGACTCTAGAGTGATCTTCAGAAATTCCGTAAATTTTATTCTTAATTACATTTTATGACTTAGGATTAGGTCATTAGTTAATTTCACTAACAAAAAAAATGTTGACTCCAGAGTGATCTGCAGAAATTCCTTAAATGTTATTCTTAGTTAAATTTTAGGACTCAGGATTAGGTCATTAGTTAATTGCACTACCAAAATTTTTTTGGATTAGGTGATTTTAGGGCTCAGGATTAGGTCATTCGTTAATTTTACTAACAAAAAAATTTTGACTCCAAAGCGATCTGCAGAAATTCCTTAAATTTTATTCTTAATTAAATTTTAGGACTCAGGATTAGGTCATTATTTAATTTCACTAACAAAAAAATTTTGGATTAGGTGATTTTAGGGCTCAGGATTAGGTCATTAGTTAATTTCACGCACAAAAAAAATGTTGACTCCAGAGTGATCTGCAGAAATTCCTTAAATGTTATTCTTAGTTAAATTTTAGGACTCAGGATTAGGTCATTAGTTAATTGCACTACCAAAAATTTTTTGGATTAGGTGATTTCAGGGCACAGGATTAGGTCATTCGTTAATTTCACTAACAAAAAAATTTTGACTCTAGAGTGATCTGCAGATTTCCTTAACTTTTATTCTTAGTTAAATTTTAGGACTCAGGATTAGGTCATTAGTTAATACCACTAACAAAAAATTTTTGACTCCAGAGTGATCTGCAGAAATTCATTCAATTTTATTCTTAAATAAATTTTAGGACTCAGGATTAGGTCATTCGTTAATTTCACTAACAAAAAAATTTTGACTCCAGAGTGATCTGCAGAAATTCCTTAAATTTTATTCTTAGTTAAATTTTAGGACTCAGGATTAGGTCATTAGTTAATTTCACTGACAAAATTTTTTTGGATTTAGTGATTTTAGAACTCAGGATTAGGTCATTCGTTAATTTCACTGACAAACAAATTTTGACTCTAGAGTGATCTGCAGAAATTCCGTAAATTTTATTCTTAATTACATTTTATGACTTAGGATTAGGTCATTAGTTAATTTCACTAACAAAAAAAATGTTGACTCCAGAGTGATCTGCAGAAATTCCTTAAATGTTATTCTTAGTTAAATTTTAGGACTCAGGATTAGGTCATTAGTTAATTGCACTACCAAAATTTTTTTGGATTAGGTGATTTTAGGGCTCAGGATTAGGTCATTCGTTAATTTTACTAACAAAAAAATTTTGACTCCAAAGCGATCTGCAGAAATTCCTTAAATTTTATTCTTAATTAAATTTTAGGACTCAGGATTAGGTCATTATTTAATTTCACTAACAAAAAAATTTTGGATTAGGTGATTTTAGGGCTCAGGATTAGGTCATTAGTTAATTTCACGCACAAAAAAAATGTTGACTCCAGAGTGATCTGCAGAAATTCCTTAAATGTTATTCTTAGTTAAATTTTAGGACTCAGGATTAGGTCATTAGTTAATTGCACTACCAAAATTTTTTTGGATTAGGTGATTTCAGGGCACAGGATTAGGTCATTCGTTAATTTCACTAACAAAAAAATTTTGACTCTAGAGTGATCTGCAGATTTCCTTAACTTTTATTCCTAATTAAATGAATTATTTCATCACTAACGATAATTGATTACAGTGTTGACCTAAGAATTTTTAAAGGTCTTCTTTATTAATGACAAAACAATTTTTTTGAGGTTTTAATCATTTTTAGCAGGTCTGGATTTAAAAATAAAAGTAAAAATAAAAATAGACTATGCAGAATTGGTTTGTGCATGAAATTAATTATAAAAATTTGCAATTTAAGATAGTTTGTAAAAGAATTAAAAACCTTCTTTTTCATTAAGTCTCGTACAGGTGACCTTTAAGAGTTAAATGTTCATAAAAAATATTTTTAGAAAAAAATTTGAAAACTTTTTATTAAAAAATTGACTCCTTTGCTTAATACCAAAATATCGTATAGTCAAAATGAATAGAAGATTTTGACCTCAATCTCTCATCCATAATATGAACAGCAACTTTTAATCAGGTGACTTTTTTTACCAAAAAAGAAACTACCAAACAAAAAATATCAAAAAACACCAAAAACGAACAAAATGAACCACAATTTTTCGTATCTTTATTTTTTACTCCTAACATAATGCACTGCCATCTATGTGTGAGTATATTAATCTGAAGATTGACTGTTTAATGTTGAATTGAATTTTTAATCTTTTTAACAGTTCGTGTTCGAAGAAGTAGACCAAAACCGGTATGCACTCAAAACTGTCACAAAATATAATTTTTCGATGATGACAAGCACAAAAAAAAAAACCAGCGTAATACGAAACTTGAGGGGAAAACTACTCCCCATAACAGAAAATGTTTCTTTCTTAGCAACGTGCACTTATAAATATTTTAGTTCACCGTAAAAAAAAAAGTATTCTTTTTTCGCATTAGATAAATTTCGAAACTTAAAGAAACAAATATTTTCCCATATTTTATTCTTGCTTAGTTTTTTTGCTCTTTTTTATTTATAATATAAAATTTGTGTATGATTATAAAAACAAAAACTAATCTTAGAAAAATTTAGGAAAAAAACATTTAAAAAAATATAAAAATTTTTATATTTAGATAAGAAAATCTTCAAATCGTCTTGATTGTGAAAGAAGTTTAATTTTGCTGAGTGTTTCTATACGTATTCGTAGACTCGTAATATGTCAACTTATCCTCGCAGAACGGTCTCATAGCTTATGGAATTTTCGTGTTTGGTTTTTATTATATTTGAAATAATTGTGGTTTCCTATTTTGCTTAGCATAGATAAGATAAAAGGTATTCTATTACAATGTCATTTGATAATTAAGATTAACAAAAGAGGTTTGAGGTGTGAATGCCTTTCACGACAATTTGCGACTCTCCTGTTGGGTGTGTTTTCGTTTACAGCGGACGCTTCTCTCATTTCAGAATAAATGTAACAATTTTAAACAGAATTTATAGATGCCAGTCTTTTATCTAAATACGTATTTCCCCCCTATAAATAATATTGAATATCTCTATTCTTAATTACAATATTTGATACGATATTAAATAATTCTTAATTATGAGAAAAAGTATCTATTGCCATAATAAATTTAAAAGATATCAAGCAATTTTGTTAGTTTATTTTTGATTATAACCAATTTTCTTCGATATTCTTAATGGCTTTTTTGGTATATATTTTTAATGCAATCTTTGCGCTCATTTAATTATTTTATAAGCTGTACAACTACGGCCATATTGACTGAATTGATGGTTCAATAAGTTGATCACTTACCATGTGCCTACAATAGTTTTTACGTAAAGGTCTAAGAGTACATTGACCTAATGGTGGGAGGTACCAAAATATAATCGTATATATCAATTAGAGGTACAAAATAAATTCATAACTCCATGGCTGCGATAGTTTAAAATTGCAGGTTTAGTCCATATTGGCTTATTTTCAGGTATTGAACAAGTACTGATCATCCCATCTATATTAGTTTAAATTTGATTATTTAAGACGCAATAGATTTGATTTAGAGTGCAAAAAGTAATATCCTTGCTGTCTGGAATATTAACAAAATGGTTTTCTTATTTTCTGAAGCAGCGAGAAGTTTTGCAAATTATAAAACCAATTGGGACCTCGTATTTTGATTTGATTTGAAATATAAAAATATTCTGACGTCACTTTTCAAATAGTTTTCAATTGTAGGTCGGGGCCCATGTTTAGCCCAACTGGAAATACACGACATAAATGTAAACCTCAATACTTGCGATAGTTTAAATTTGCAGGGTTTAGTCCATATTGGCCCATTTTCAGGTATTGAACAGATACTGATCATCCCGTCTATAATAGTTTATATTTGAATATCTAGGACGCAATATATCTAATTTAGGATGTAAAAAGCAATATTCTTGCTATCTGGAATAGTCACAAAATTGTTTCCTTATTTTCTGAAGCAGTGAGATGTCCTGAAAACTTACAAACCCAATTTAGACCTCGTATTTTGATTTAATTTGAGATATAAAAATACTCTGACGTCGCTTTTCAAATAGTTTTCAGCTGTAGGTTGCGGCCCATGTTTATCCATTTACAGCTATCAAATAAATCCATGGCTGCGATAGTTTAAATTTGCAGGGTTTAGTCCATATTGGCCTATTTTCAGGTATGAAACAAATACTGGTGGGTAACCGCCCTTTTTTTTAGAAAAGGTGGTGAATTTTATGGAGTGATTCATGCCCGGGGAATTACACATTCTCAGGACTTTATAATAGACCCCAGGAGACCTTCGGATAGCCACATAAAGGGTTCTGGTCCAATGACCGAAGTATTCGCTCCTTTTTTGGCATATTTGCCTGCTAGTTCGTTACCGTCAATATCTTAATGGCCATGGTACCTACAATAAACTTACATTGCTAATTTAGGACCGTGAGGATATCCCAAAACATCAGATTTTTTTGTTACGTAGGGTGCTTTTGATACCCTTTCTAGCACAAAGCTCTATGGCATGTAATTTTTACTGAAAAATGGATGGGTATTAACCAAGGGTCTTAAATAGACGGTAGTAAGAGCCTACTAAACTCTCCCCAACACCTACATCCGTTTGAGAATCATCTGTGTATAAGACGAAGGTCGCGTGTTCGAGTGACGGCCCCCCCTCCTTCCAAGTTAAGCGCTACGTGAGAACCACTTTGAAGCATTGGTAAAGTTAGGTTTCTTCAGTTTTTCATCTGAGAAATAGTTGGCTTCCGGGATTTTTTTTATATCCCCATCAACCTTATGAGCTCCAAACAGGTCATCTGGTTAAAAGGTTTTGGAATGTCCTAACCTGAGAGCTCATTTAGATGATTCCTTTTTAATATGCAAATACAAAGGTAGCAGGTCTCAAAGAGCCTGAACAGCTGTCGAGGGCCATGTTCTGAGGGCACCTGTACTACGCAATCATACCAGTCTTTGAACCTTATAAAGGGTTGCCACGTAGCTGATGATGGGTCTAACTGTTGCCAGATATGACCACTGTATCATTTTTGGTTGCAGACCTGAGGTTTAACCGATAGGCCTATGATAAGCCCAGATGGCTCTAATTGCTCTATCAGTAACTCTGGTGAGGTGGGAGTTCCAGGTTAATTTCGATCCTAGATATTTGACCTAAGTAGAGAAGTGAAGTTCAGTTCTATCATCTTGACCTTAGTGAGGTTCAACTTTTTCTTCTTAGTAAATGGAACTAAGACCGTTTTCTTAGGGTTTATATTGAGATCTCCCTCTAGACACCATGTGTGTACTAGGTTTAGGGCACTCTGTATTCGGCCCATAATTATTTCTTCATATTCCCCGCTGACAATAACGACCAGGTTATCAGCATAACTTTGAACTTTAAAGCTAGCTGCAGGTAGTTTGACGAGAAGGTCATCAATGATATATGATCAAAGTAGGGGTGATAGTACTTCTCCTTGTGGATAACCCTTAGCGGCTTTAACAGTCACTGAATCATTCCCCAGTTTATAGCACTGCTCAACTTACTTTCGTAAAGAAGCTGCCCTCTCATAGGAGGTGTTATCAAATGCCCAATCTAGGTCTAGGACATTTTTTTTAACTATTTTTAGACGAATCCGTGCAGGTTCATTTGTAGAGGACCTTCCCTTAGAATGTCACATCTTATTTGAAAGGAGATGTAATAAATATTATCGTTGCTGTCTGGAACAGTACCAAATTTTTTCCTTAATTACTAAAGTAAAAAAAACAAATTTGGACCACACGTTTTGATATATTTTGAAATACATAAAATAATTTCTAGCTTACTTTAAGTGGTTAAATATTCGAGGTCTAGACCTAAATTTAGGCAAAAAATTGATTTTAAGAGTCTACATTTTAAATCCAATTTGAGACCCAAAAATATTGTTGATCCTGTTTTTGTTTCTAAAAAATTTAAATTTAGGGTCCTGGAAATATTTTTGAAAAGTTTAAGGACACATTTTATGGCGATGCTTGATTGATAAATTTTTATTTAGTCACTAATAAATAACTTTTAAGCTTTTAAATCTAGCTGTTAATTCTCCAGCATAATAATTTTCGACAAAGCGCATTTTGCACCTAACATATTCCCATAATACTAATTTTTTATTCGTATCTACTTTCTGATAATTTTACACTTTAATTCCTATTTCCCATTTACAGAAAATTCTGTATTTTGCTGTGTGCTAAAATATTTCACTCCATTCGGTATCATTTAATAACAGCTCAATTAAGAGTACAAAAAACTCAGAACTTCCTTCGTTCATTTGTAGTTATTTTCAAATTGCTCTCCTTTTATATAAACTTTTATAAATTTAAAATGGAAATTTGTTTAAAATAAGCTTTCGAAACTTATCCTTTTCTATCGCCTAAAGATAAATTTATATAGCATTTTCTGTTTGGAACTTTTTAATTTGAAACTTTTCCGAATTGTATGAATATATCACCCCCAGTTCCTATTATATGCATATGCACATCCCTATTTGTTATTATAAAGTCATACATGAGTCTGTAAATATTCTTTAATATTTAATATTGTAGATATTTCTGCATATGCACATGTGTAAAAATAAGTTTAGCTGAAAAATGTGAACATGTAAACTTTCTTCTGTATATAAAGAACATATTTTTCTACCACATATATTATCGATGGTAAAAAAATTAGGTTTTCTGCAAAATAGGAATACTATTCGTACATAGTTTAACTCAATGTAAAAGCAATTTAAGTGCTTCTCTAATTGCATTAAATATTCATTTTACTCTAAACTGTGCAATATGACCTTTCTAACTTAGAATTCGCTTCTTTATTATTTTCTATAGTAAAATGTTTTTTCCTTGTTGCAAGAATTACGATTGTAAACAAAATTAAATTAACTTAACAATAAACTTTATAAATTTAAAAATTTCTGTATTCTTTCTTTATTTAGAATTTTTCATAGCTTCTACAAATATCATTTGCGGAGAATTTTTTTTCTTCGTTTTTATCTGCCAACGAATTGAAATTCATACCAAATTCTTTTAATTGTCCTACCACCTTCACAAAAATAACTTCAGAATTATCCGACCCACTGCAAACGTGATTGAACAAACTCCGAATTCAATAAAACATCCAATGAAATTCAGAATTTGATTAAATCTACTCCCTACTTGATTCAGACGGCTCCTAATTTGGCTCAAACCACTCTTAATTAGATTCAATGAACTCCGAATTTCATTGGACGTACTCCGAAATTTACAACATTTATTCATAATTTCATTATCCATAAAAAAGCGCATTTACTCCGAATTTAATTATGCTCCTTTTGAATTTAATTAAACGTACTCCGAATTTCAATCAAAATATCTTCGAAATTGTCTACTTTGCCTCAAAGTTTGATTAGACGCACTCTAAAATTGATGAAGCCCTCACCGAATGATACCTTATTAAATTTGCTCCGAATTTGATAAATTAACTTCGATTTTCAGTGATAAATTTTTTTTACTCACAATTTGATATGGTTCATTCCGAACACACTCCGAATTCAATAAGAGCCATGGAGACCTAATCGAATTCAGAATTTGATTAAATCCACTCCGTACTTGATTAAGACAACCCCTTATGTTGGTTAAAACCACTCCTAATTAGTCTCAATCAACTCCGAATTTCATTGAACGTACTCCAAAAATTACTACGTTTACTCATAATTTCATTATCTATAAAAAGCGATATTAATTTAATTATGCTCCTTTTGAATTTAAATAAACGTACTCCGAATTTCAGTCAAAAAAACTCCGAAATTGTCTACTTTGCCCCAAAGTTTGATTAGACGCACTCTAAAGTTAATGAAATCCTCATCGAATGATACCTAATTAAATTTACTCCGAATTTTATGAAATTAACTCTGATTTTTAGTAATTTAGCCATATTTACTCACAACCCCTTATTTTGGCTCAAACCACTCCTAATTAGTCTCAATCAATTCCGAATTTCATTGGACGTACTCCAAAATTTACCACGTTTACTCATAATGTTATTATGCATGAAAAAGTGTATTTACTCCAAATTTAATTATGCTCCCTTTCGTATAACTTGATCACACATAATCCGAAAGCGTTTGATTAAAATTTAATGGGGATTACTCCGAACATGAATTAAGAGTAAAGTCAGTCCAAATTTTGTTTAATTAACACTGAATTTTATTAAAAGAGCATTGAAATTACCTACATTTACTCAGAATTTAATATGGTTCACATCGAAGGTACTCCGAGATTATTAAGGCTCACACAGGGTCTAATTATATTCAGAATTTGATTGCGGCCACTCCGAATATTATTTAACACACTTCTAATTTGAGAAAATTTACTCCGAACTTCATTGAGCTGACTCCGAATTTCACTGAGTACCACATTTACTCAGAATTTCATTATCCATAAAAAAGGGTATTTACTCCAAATTTGCAATTTCGGATAAGAGAAAATTTATTCCGAATTTTATTGTACTAACTGCGAAGTTTAAACACATTTTCATGAAAGAAACTGTATTTACATTAAATATATTTTAAATTCAATCCAGTTTTTCCTGAATTCATTAAAATAGTCCGAAAGTACCTGGTTTTACTCAGAATTTGGTTGGCACTAATTTTATATGGTATACTCTGACTGATATTTACTCCGAATATTATTATTAAAAGAACTCCGAAATAATCGAAATTTACTCAGAATTCGATTAGGTACACTCTGAATTTGCTAAAACCTACTCCGAATGAGACCAAATTTACTCCGATTTTTTTCAAAACAGCTTCGAAGTTGAAATTAGTATTTATAAAGAAACCTGCATTTACCCAAAATTTATTTTGAATTTCATTTAATTTTCTCTGAGTTTTTCTTAAAAAATAAGTCGGAGTGTACCTAGACTTAATCCGAATAGGGTTACATTTACTCCGAATTTCATTAGGACTACCCTAAAAATTTTAAGCATTTATTTTAGACTTACTCCGAATTTAATAAAGTCAACTCCGAAATCATCTAAATTTACTCGAAATTGCATTAGGTGCACTCCGAATTTGCTAAAACCTACTCCGAATGAGACCGATTTTTTTCGGAACAACTTCGAAGTTGAAATTAATATCATAAAAAAACCGCATTTACCCAAAATTTGTTTTGAATTTCATTTAATTTTCCTCAGAATAGGATTATATTTACTCCGAATTTAATTAGATTTCAAGCATTTTTTAGACTTACTCCGAATTTAATAAGGTCAACTCCGAAATTGCCTATATTTTCACAGAAATCGCTAATTAAAATCTGCAGTCTAAACTTGATTAAAACTACTCCGAATGAGACATTGAATTCCAATTAGACTTTTTTTTATAAACTGAATAAAAATATGTACAGTATTTGAGAATTCATTATTCCTAAACTGGTTTAAAATTACTGTTTTTTAAAGATCGTAATTTTTTTTCATTCAGTTTGATATTATTTTATTTAATTTTCTTATATTAATTTTTAAGACCTTAAAGATTTTTAGCTTAATTTTATGCTCGATTTTTTAGTTTTAATTTATTTTTATTGTTTGTCATTCTATAAATATGCTCTACCACGATCCGGATATTAAAGGTATTTCATAATGTTATATAGTCGGAGAATTTGGTAATTTTTTGATATTTAATCTTCTCCACTCAAGTATGAATAATTTCAAATGACTTTTTTAATATTCCCAAAAAGGCTTATACAAATTTTAGAATACTTTCATATATTGAAAATATTAATTCTTTCGAGGTTGAATATTTCCGAAATTTTTCATTTAGTGGTTCTGTTTTTATTTGACATATCATATCTTATTAATTTTGATTCCATTATAGTAAATATTTTCGCCATTTTTTACATATCATATCGAGATTTACAAAAAAAACTTCTCTTTTAAAAAAAAGTATCATATAATTTTTTTTAAACCATTTTATAGTTAAGAATCCCATAATTCTAACGACACAGTTCCATGGCATAATTAAAAACTAGCATTTGAAAGACCTTATTTTAAAAACTATAAACCACCAAAAATAAAATTTTCAAAGAAATTTTTTGTGGCAAAAGAAAAATAATTTTAAAAAAAAATACTGAACAGAACTGAAGGCCAACTGAACAACGAATAATAATTTTAATTATCACATAAAATCATTTGAACACAGCAATAAACATTTAAAATCTTAATAAATTATGTTTGAATATTAGTAAAAGATACCAAATTTTAATAGCAAAAACCATTCGTGATCCTTACTCTTAAAAATATTCTAATACATTACCAATATCAGCACATTCGTATTCTCATTTTATTGAATGACATTTTCAATAACCAAATGTGTCATTAAATTTATTTATGTTCAAATGCATTTTTTCATCCATCAACTTGTTTCTTATGTTAGAAAATATAAAATTTTTAGTTAATGTTAAATTGGGCATAGTATTATTATTTTTATATCTTAATACTGGGAGCAGCATCTGTTTTGTGGATAAATTATTGGCAGAGACTTTTCTGTACGCAGCTATTAAGTTAGTTACGTTTTTATAAAAAGAAAAATATTCGTATTTATTATGTAATAACTGATATAGTAAAATAGATGCAAAGATGAATAAGTTATCAACAATTTGATAACATAGTCTAAATGATACTGTATCTTTTATATTAGATAAGATAAAAATCTATTTTCTCTTTTTCGTTACATCTGCTATTATGTCATCTAAAACATACTTTCTTTTAATATCTAAAACCTTGACGACAATCAAATAGTACTCGTAGAACGTAATTATTTAAAATAGACTTTTTTTTATATATTCCAATTTAAGGGTCTGGACCAATTTTGACCTAATTTTAGGTGCAAATATATTTTTACCTTTTTTATTATCACAGTTTAATTTTAAAAGCTATAAATGTCTCGATTAAATTTTAGATTCTGTAAATATAAACTTTATTGTCTTAAATCTGCAGATGAAGGTCAGCCAAATTTTTTCATATAAAAAAATATTTTTATAGCACATGATTGTGAATGTAACAAAATTTTGGCATTTCCGGCTTCAATAACTCATATTTTAAGGTCTGAAATAATTTTAGGTGCAAAAAATTTGGGACTTACGAATCTGAAGGTCTGAATTCATTTTCACCCAAATTGGGGTCCTACAAATATAAAAATCGTTGTCTGATGCAGACTTTTTTCACACTATATTTGTTTAGTTTTGTAGGTCTAGGTCTAGTTTAACCATGTTGGAGGTATAAAGAAAATTTTTGTGCGGTTATCTGCAACGACCTAAATTCTCAAGTACAAATCTTTGTCGACCTAATTTTAGATGCAAGGAAATTTTGCCTTTGTCATCTGGTAAATTTTATTTTCAGACCTTAAAAATTTAAACTGTACAATTTCTCTCTCTCTGATAGTTTAATTTTGTAGGTCTGGGTCTATTTTAAATATGTTTGAGGTATAAAAGAAAATCTTTATGCGGAACTCTGCAATGACCTAAATTCTCAGGTATTCTATGTCGCCCTAATTTTTAGGTGCAAGGAAATTTTGCCTTTGTCATCAGATAAATTTTATTTTCAGAACTTAAAATTTAAACTGTACAAAATGTCACCCTCTGAAAATTTAATTTTGTAGGTCTAGGCCTATTTTAACAATGCTTGAGGTATAAAGAAAAGTTTTGTGCGAACCTCTGCAATGACCTCAATTCTCAGGTACAAATCTATGTCGAGCTAATTTTAGGTGCCAGGAAATCTCGTAAATTTTATTACTTTTATTAATTTAAACTGCACAATTTCACCATCTAACAGTTTAATTTTGTAGGTCTAGGTCTATTTTAACTATGTTTGAGGTATAATAGAAATTTTTATGCGGACCCCTGAAATGACCTAAATTCGCAGATATTACGTTGATTTCAATTCTCAGAATATACATATATTGACCTACGTTTAGGTGCAAGAAAATTTCGACATCTGACTACAATTCACAGATACTAAGGAATGACCTCAGTACTTAGCTGATCTATTTTAAGCTGCAAAAAAATTACAACATCTTCGTTTTTAGTAGTTTAAATGTTCAGCTTCGAAATAATTTTGGGTGTAAGCAATTTGAGCTTCACTAACTGAGGATCAATTTTCACCTAAATTGAGGTCAAGCAAATATAAAAATTATCAGACAATGATCTAAATATCAAATGCAAATTTTTTACTTTCTGACAGTTTTAATTTGTAGGTCTAGTTCCATTTATACTGACCTCTAGGATGACCTTAATTCGCAGATATACATCTATGGTATATCGACCTATTTTTAGGTGCAAAAAAAATGTCGACGTCTTCATTTAAAATACCTTAAATTTTTAGGTCTGAAATAATTTGAGATACAAAAATTGTTGGCTTCATTATCTTGATGTTTTGCACAGTTTAAATCTGAAGGTCTAAATCAATATTCCTTCGGCTTTAAATTAGATCTAACCTTAGTTTAAGTCGGTATTCACCTAAATTTTGGTCCGAACTTCCGGATAAAAATCTGTGTTGATCTAATTTAAAGCGCAAAAATAAATGTCGGCATCTTCGCTTTGAATAGTTTAAATTTTTAAATCTGACCTACTTTAAGGTGCAAAATTTTTTTTTTTCATCTGGTATTGTTTAAATTTAAAGGTCTAAGAAATTCTTTTTATACAATTTTATGTGCAGACAATTTGTTTTTTGCTGTAGGTTGTCCTCAAAGGTCTCTAGACCTGCGTTTACCTGACCTAATGTGAAACTCTTAATTAAAAATTGATTAGAAATATTTTTAGCCGAAAATAGTGAAGTGTCTTCTCTATTCTCCATTTTTAATTATCACATCTACTAAAAGATAATTTGGGCAAAAAATTTATTCAATTTTCCTGTATTTTTAATAATAACTTTTGCAAAAGGTTTTTTTAATTATCGTATTTTCTAAACATCAGTTCTTTATGAGATAACATCAGTTCTAAATAAAATGACAATTTTTCATGTTAAAAGACATTCACTAATTATTAAATAATTTATTCCTGTTTACACATAAAAACATCAAAAAGCGAACTCCTAAAGGACAAGAAAATTTTCTTGTGAAAAATTGCTAAAACTTAACAAAGCTGACAGGTCCTTATAGGCGCAAAAAGTAAAACGAAAAGAAAAAAAGACAACAACAAAACAAATTAAATAAAAAAGAAAAATGTAAAACATACTTTCACTTTCTTTTCCTTTTAAATATAACAATTTCGTCCCTATTATAAATGTCTGCCACTTATTTCGCTCTCATAATAAGGGAGGAAAGCCCATTTTTTTTTTGCACATAAAATTCTATTTTTACGAGAAAGTCCATTAGTAGGCATTTAAGCTAAAAAGGTGGAGTAAAGAGAGGGGGGGGAGGCCGGTTAAGATCTGAAAAAATTTTCCGTTATCCTGACTAGGAGTAAATAGAAATTCTGAAATAAAGCAATTGATATAATTTATATGCTCAGTAATAGGTTCTCTTTTAAGAAGCTACTAGTACAATTTACGGTTTAAGGTGGGCTATCCAACGATTCGTTTCGTTCCGTTTTCTGGTTTCTGTTTTCTGTTTGCTTATTTTTTTTTTTTTTTTTGTAAACATTGTTAAGATTTTGATGCAAATAATGTTAAAGCTACTTTCACTTTGCTATATTAAAAATACTATAAATCTGTTGACGTTGTAAATAGGGGATGAAAATTATTTAAAATTTTGTTGAAAGCTCAGTATTTGTGGATAAAAGTTGGTATATTTTGCTTTCCTTCATAATTCGTAAGAGGATCTCAACCAAGAAGGAAATGCTTTACTGTAGATGGTGCTGATGTTGCAATTGTATCTGTTACAGTGAATCTATTAAAAATGGACGATAGATGGAGTATAACAATAATGTTCTTATTCTTTTCTTTCGCAAAACTTTATATCTTTCAAATCCCACGAGTAGTAAAAACATAATTCCTTGTTTTTTATTTCGTAACTTTACTTGCATTATTCAACATATAAAAGAAATGGAAGCTATGTAAAAATTTAAAAATCTTCAAAGTTGATATTAGCATCAACTTAGATCTAACATTGTCAGTCAGGTGTACTATAACGTTTAACTTTGAAAAGGAAGCTAACTGACAGGATGAGGTTACAGAAAAATATCTCACAAAAGCAAAAACAACAAATAAGAGCAAACCACCCAAAAATAAATACGAAAAAATTATATACAAAAGTTTCCGTTGCCAAATAAGATAAATAAAACGACTCTGTTATATTGTATATTTTTTTCTTCACTTCTCAGAATAAGATATTGCTCCTGAAATAATGTAAATTATGTTCTCTTTTCCCATTTCAATTCACCCAACAAGGACGAACACGTTTTCGTGTCTATACTACCCTAACATGCTGATGGAAAATTGCTGAAAGCTGAATATTTAAGAATACCATAACACCTTTACGTGAGTAAGGATTATTTTTCAGAGAATTTCTGTCCAATACCAGTTATGTTTATATCTACGTATATGCTTTTGTTTACCCACAATCCTCAAAGTATTTATATCTACCTCAGACTCCATAGACAGCTTATATGAGTATCTAACCATTATTCTTAAAGTGCTTAGATCTCTACCGGCAATCTCCGACATTTAGAATATATTTTGTTATCAATGCCGTCAGCCAGATGTCGCTATACTATTACATTTTCCAGAAATAGACTTTCTTCAGATATTTTTCTTTAGAAAAACATTGTATTCAGAATGGTTGATTATATATTTTTACACTTGAACTTTTTCTCTATATCTGTATTATTCTATTTTTGACATTTTAGTACGATTTCAGCTATTATAAAATAAAGATCACGTACGATATTTTTCGTTTTCTATAAATTCTACAACTATGATGGCTAAATCCTAGTTTAATCCGAATACAAGCTAACCCATCATCCCATTCGTAGGTAATAAAATTTGTCATTTGATGAGTATTTTGGACAAGAGCTTTTCAAAATACAATATTATTTGTGATTTAATTTTTTTTTTTTTTAAATTGTGAAAAGAACTCAGATGTCAAATTTTTTTTGCATGGAAATTGTATTTTGAACAATTAAACACTTAAAAGTCATTTCAAAAGAAAATTTATAAAAACAAAGTTAAATCGGCGACTTTAATTATTTTCACTATAAAAACAGATTTAATTGATAACTGATACTTTTTTTTGATGAAATCAGCGCCATCTATGATATTAATAAGCAACTAAGACAAAAATTATTATTTTGGTTTTTTCTTCTTCACTTATTTGAATGTGAGTAAATAAAAAAGAAGTTGTAGTAAAAAAATATAATTTTTTTTCAAGAAAATCATCCATTATAAAAATAATTCTTATGAGCGCCATCTATGGAGATGAATTAGTAACTATGTCAGAATTTGTTTTTGAAACTCATTTCTTTTATTCTAAATGTATTTAAAAGCGAGAAAGTAAATCATTTTATTGCTACATTATTTAAAAGTAACAAAATGAGGAAAAAATTAAAAGTTTTTAATTAATTTTGCAGATATTTTATATATTTTCTTTCATTATTTAAAATTAAATTAATTTCAATAAATGCCCCAAAAAAATTTCAAAAAAGGAAATTCTAGTGAAAAATATAAAGAAAAAATTATCCATTATTAAAAACAAAATGTTGATTTTAGTGTAATTAGCGCCATCTATGAGATTAATATGTAACTAAGTCAAACAAATTTAATTGAACTAATTTTTTTCTACATTAGCGCCATCTACGAGATTAATGTGTCAAAAGTCATTTTCAAAAAATATTTTGCAGTTTTGTTATTTTTCAAGAAATATTTTGCGTTTTTTGCATAAGGAAAAAGTTTTAAAAAAATTTTAAAATAGGACGATGGCAAATTTGAATTAATTTTTCCAAATATTTTATAATTTTTCGTCGATTATTAAAATGAAATTTTAGAAAAATGAATATAAATTTTAAATAGAATTCTGATTAAAAAAAAATTAGAAAATTTCAAAATTTGTTTCTTTTTTTTTATGCACATTAAAGGTTTGTTCTTATTAATGACGGTTACTGTTTTTTTTTCTTTTAAAATAATTATAGACATGACGATTGAAAATTAAGACCTATTTTCCAGATATTTTACAATTTTTCTTTCATTATTAAAAAAATAAGCAAATGCACCTTTTTTTTTATTATTATTTACCTTAAAGAAAATATAAAATAATCTCAATGTTCAACAATAAATGGTAAAAGATTTTTTTTTAATTTATTTTAAAAAAATTCCAATTGTTTTATGTAAATTTCCGCCATAATTCTATCGTAAATAATATTATTGCAAGGAAACAACAATAATAATTTCTCTCGTTTTCCTTTGACCTAATTAAAAAGGAAACTTTAGCAGTTTATTTAATTATGAATCCACATCCTCGTTCTCTAATTAAAGGATTGTTTATTAATTTCGATACGAATGATGTATGTGTACATTGTTGTGTGGGGAGCATACTCCAGCCATAAATCTCACATTATGAAATTTTCAATAGGAAACAAAAATAAAAATTACAACAATGTAAAGTTAATAAATAATGGTGAGGATAGCGAATGGGTTGAGGATTTCGTAAAATTGTTCCGATTGGAAGAGAAAATATTTATAGTAGAGGATATAATCTTTCATATACGAGTATATACATTTCCGATTTGGGAAATCATATTTTTCACAATCATTTCTTTTATAGAAGAAAAGAGAAAATAACTTCGGATGAAAGCTTATTCGTATACAAGAGTATGCTTATTGTTGGAATATTATTTCTTTTGTACTATTTTTCCGCATTTACTATTTCCAAAAAAAAATATCATCTTGCTTATTGTGATTTTTTCGATTTTTTTTAGAACAAAGTATAAAGCATTTCCACCATTTTCAAATGATATTTGTGGTTATATTCCCAATTCTATTGTACAGATGGAGTAGAGCTTAACATTTTATTGTGCTCTATTTTGAAAAGGAAAAGCTTTTAGTTGAAAATTTTCCATTGTTACAGAATTTGTACATATCCTGGCATTGATAATATATAAATGCCATGAAATATTCTTCAAAATTTTGACCATAAATATTTTTTATACAGTTTTGCATTTTATATAATTTTTGTTTGCTTACACATTTACTTATGTAATAGGAAAAAATCTTTTTAATATTTCAGCAAAAAATTCTGATTTAAGTTTAATTTTTTTTTTGTGACATGAAAAATTCAGATTGAGTAAGAAACGTGTAGTATATTTCTACCTAGAATATCTTTAAGTAGAGTATTTTTGATATACAATTTTTATATTTATAGAAATTGGAGTTATACAAATCAAAGTGTAACAATACAAGAAAGTATAAGCAGCTTTTTTTAAAAATATTTCCTCTTTGACATACTAATAAAGTCGAACAATAAAACTAACACTTTCGACCAAAATTGTAATTGAGAAAAAATTCGAAACTTTACAAAAAAATTGTTATTATGTATTGTACAAAAATAATAATCTCTCTTATCTATAGCAAGATTGTTTGAAAAAGGTTATTTCTAAATGTAAAAGTTTAAGATTTATTAAAATGATAACGTTTTGTTATTCCCAAAAAATTATGTTAAATAAAGAAGAGCAAGTAAAAAATAAATGTCAATCAGATAAAAATAAGATAAAGGTGAGATGCAGAAGAACGAGTAAGGAGCGTACAAATATCAGATAAAGATCATATACATAATATTAGATAAAGATTCAAATAAGCCTTAGATATAGAAGACCAAGTGAATATTAGATAAAAAATTATATAAAGATCATATATGAAATAGAGAGCAGATATTAAGATTAGATCAAATTCAAGTATAAAAGAACAGATTAAGATTAGAACAAAATCAAGTATAAAAATAGACAAAGATCAGATACACAAGATCAGTTAAATATCAGATGAAAAAAAGTAGGTTGAGAAAAGAGGTTTAAATCAGATAAAAATTAGACACTTATCCAACCTTTAGTTTTCAATGACGTAGGCATACAGTTTAGATAAATAGCAGATAAAGATCAACAACAGAAGAAGTAAATATTAGATAAATATCCGATACAGATAAGGTAAAGATCAGATTAAGAAGTGTAGATAAAGATCAGTTTTAGATCAGATAAATATCATATACAGAAACGGTACATATCGGATAAAGATCAGACACATAAGAGCAGTTAAATATCGGATAAAAAAAAGTAGGTTGAGAAAAAAGGTCAAAGTCGGGTAAATATAAGATGCAGGTGATCAGATAAAGATCATATACTTATCCGATCTTTAGTTTCCGATGAGGTAGCCTCACAATTCAGATTAATATCAGATAAGGATCAGCTACGGAAGAAGCCAATATTAGATAAAGATCCGATACAGAAAAGGTAAAGATCAGACGTCAAGATCAGTTAAATATCAGATGAAAAAAAGTAGGTTGAGAAAATAGGTCAAAATCAGATACAGGTTACCAGGTAAAGATCAGATAAAGATATATTCTTATCCAATCTTTAGTTTCCGAAGAGATAGGCTCATAATTCACATAAATAAATGATTAGGATCAGCTACGGAAGAAGCTAATATTAGATAAAGATCTGGTGTATATAAGGTAAATATCAGATGAAGATCAGATAAAGATCACACGACCAACCGATTAGGGAAAGCTACAGATCAAATAAATATATGATACAGAATAGGTAAATATCAGATATAAAGCACTGCGGAAGAAGTAAAGATCAGATAAAGGTCAAATGAAGGCGACTAGTTAAAGATCATATATAGAAAGGGTAAATATCAGATATAGATCGCATACAGAACAGATAAAGACCAGATAAAGATCAGATACGGAAGAAGTGAATATCAGATAAAGATTCGATTCAAAATAGTTAAAGATAAATTAAAAATCAGATGAAAAAAAGTAGGTAAAGGTCAGATAATGGTTAGATAAAGATCAGATACGGAAGAAGAAAATATTAGATAAAGATCAGCAACAAATATTAAATAAAAAAAAAAGTTTCAGAAAAGATGTGAAAATCAGATAAAGATAACATAATGGCGATTAGTTAAAGATTAGATAAAGATCAGATACTTTTCCAATCTTTAGATTTCGATGAGGTAGGCATACAGTCTAGATAAATAACAGATAAAGATCAGCTATTAAAGATGTAAATTTAAAAATAAAATGCGATACAGAAAATAAAGATCAGATAAAGAAGACAAGCTAAAGATCAGATGAAGATCAGATAAAGATCACATAATCATCCGAAAAGGAATTGTTACAGATCAGATAAATATCAGATATAGAAAAGGTAAAAATCAGATATATTGTAGATCACACACAGAACATATAAAGATCAGATGAAGATCAGATAAAGATCATATGATCATCCAATAAGGAAGAGATACAATTAAGATAATTATCAGAAAAATATCAGATAGAGAAAAACAATTAAAGACCTAATAAAGTGTTAAAAAATTGGGAAAAAATTAATAATAAAATTTATACAAGGATCAGCTTAAAATTAATTAAGGATTTGGTAGAAATTAGAGTGAAAATCAAAGAGGTACTCCTTAAAATTTGGAATTTTTCCTATTATGTAAAAGAGTATATATTTCAAATGATACTAAAATTTACCTTAAATTAAATATTATTAATCTGAAAAGGGAGTTATTATGGCCCACATTTTACTTGAAAAAAATTTACTCAAAAAAGGGTCTCCCCAGAAAATTCCCTTCTTAATTTTCTTTGAATAAAAAAAAGTTAAAACATGAAAAAAATTACTTTTCAATTTTGTTCATAAATTAGCAATTTACGAGAAGATATAATTTTATACATATTCCGATGATTCCTTATTTATTACTAAAGAAATGTTGAAGGAAAATTCTGCCAAGTGGCAGGTTTGAAGCTATGAAGTCAATGTTGACGTACATAATAGTTCAAGGATCTTGCCGTATATCCATCCATTCATATCCTAAGTGGAGCAGATTGTCCATAATGAACTCCTTAAGAGGACTGAACTGATTATCACTACAACGCTTACGGTTACAGTACTCAAGGGAGCATTTGTTTTTTGAGTCCTTATTATCTTATTTCGACCAGATTTATTCTATTTTTCCCTGGCTTATTACAGATCCGTCATCGTCGTCCCTATCATCGGCTTAGGTATCTTATGGCTGAAATTTTATTAAAAGAAGAAAATCTTCTTTTTTTAAGTGGTAACATTTAAGTAGAAAATCTTATACGAAATAATATAAAACTTATTTTTGTTGTTGTTCTTTATTTTAGTCAATAAGATAATTTGATCTTTTGTGCTTGATTATGGGAAAAGACGTATCTATATTATACGATATCAAATACAAAAAAAATGCGTCATCAAAAATATGAAAATACTAAAATGGTAAAAATAGTTAAGAGATAAAAAAAGAAGTGAAATAAAATACGTACGAACGAACATTTTTCGATGCTATTGGGGAGCATATGTAATACGACTGAATATTTTGGAATACGAGCCAAAAAAAAAATTTATCCTGAATTTGATGGTTGAATTGATAACATTTTATTCGATGATGTCAATTTATAAGCATTCCGTTTGGTTGTACGAATTTGTATTAGTGAGAGACGAAACTCTTAATGGTGGACTGGTGTCACCTTCGCATCTCTCAAAAGTTCAGGTCTCCAATGTCGTGTCCTCTGCGATTTTCTATTTGCACTCAGCGAGGTGGCATTTCAGACTTAATCAACTGTAAACATGGTCTCATATTCGATTTGATTGAAATGCTCTTTTTTGAACCATACAATACCAGAGGTTCTATCTAAGCAACCCCCTTCCCCCTCTCCAAGAGTATTACGTCTTATAAGTGTCTGTCGGAACATCTGACTGTCGTTTTATATAAATCGTTTTTGTAGAATATCATCTCAGGTGTAGTTATGGTGGTGAAAAATCGACTGTGATATCTAAAATGTGTGTGTTGTGAGCGTGTATAAAAAGGAGTAAAAATATTTCAAGGACTTTTTCGCATACCGAAATAGAGTAGCATATTTTTGGATATTTTTGCTTTTGTCAGAAAAGGTAAAAGGTGAAGTGTGGGAATATCAGAACTGAGTTAGCAAAAGGGAATAACTTTGTCGTCCATCCAATTTGTTGTGAACAGAATTTGCTACCTCAACTATTTTGGCATGTCTGAAAGTCCACTGAAGTCGTTTGGTCGAAAAAACTTTTTACTGCCACATTTCTCTAGACTTCTATTGTTATCCAAAGTGGTATAAAAATACTCATAAACATGTTTTATATGCATAAAGTCAACAAAAATACGTAAATCAGTTTGGGTGTCTTCTTCTCCTCCTTGTTACTTCCAACCCCAATGTGAGCACGTTCTTTTATTTTTATTTATATGGTAAGTTGTTATTGTGGTATTTTTTTTCTTAAGGAAAAATGCACATTTTCTATACCTACGCATTTGAAACTGTTTTGTTTTTCTGGATGATTAATGCGAAGGTGAAATGTGTCCAATTAGACACGCAATCTAAAAATATGGAATAATCGTCAGATAGACTAAATATATACGTTCGTATCTAGTCGTAATTTGATCTAATAGTTTGGGGAGGGTGGACAATTAAAGAACTTTTTTTTTATATTTTGTGACCTATTTTTCTTAAATACCTACACAAATTTTTATGGAAAAATATATTAACTTTAATTTTCTTTGATCTGAAGTATCTACTTGAAAGGATTATTGTGCTTTTAATCAATTTTTATTTAATATTTTTTAAGAAAATTCATGAAAATTGTAATTAGATTCGGGTCATAGAACGTATTTAACCCACTATAATTAAAAATAGGAATTTTTTATAAAAAAATAGATTTTATTTACAATATCACTAAAAGTGCAGCTATAAAATAGTAAAATAAATTATTTTCTAAGCCCAAATTGGCTCTCATTTTCATTTTTAAAAAAATGTTAATTCAACATTTCTGAAAAATATCATATTTGAATTGGTGCCAGAAAATTAACACAACCTAAACTATCGAAAAAAGAAGAATTATTGACAGGTTCTAGTAAATTATAAGGAACTGAGTTTTTGGTCCCAATAAGGATTATTTGTCACAATGAGTTTGCACTCTCAATATCAGGAACAGCTCCGGATATCTAGAAAGCATTCGTAGCCGATCGAGTGATCCTGTTCTCAACAATATTCAACATAATCAGCGTTGGATTCCTAGTCAGGTGGGGGTTGCGAGTAATGAGCGGGCTAATCAATTGGCGGGGGAAACTCTTCGGCGCCCAGTATTCGCGGTAGTTCCTAACCAACCAAACGGCCAATGACACCTTTAGTTATTCGTAGACACACGGACTGGACAAGTAATGAAAGATTTTTTTCTTCAATTCTGATTCGTGAGAATGGAAAAGAGTGGCAGGGTAATATGGGAAAACATCAATAATAATAATAATAATAACTTTGATTAATTAATAATGTAAAAAATTTATAAATAAAGAAAAAAGCTGATAACAAAACGGATGTGAGGGGAAAAAAGGATGAATATGATTTTACAAGAAAAATAATAAATATTCTTATAGAAAAGACAATTGTTTTGCATAAAAGAACAACAAAATAGAAAATTTTTCCTCTTAATTTAAAAACAAAATAAAAAATTTGTTCACATAAAAATAAAGTATGAAATTCCTGTATAAAACAGTCAAAAGTTTACTCCTTTAAAAAGGGACAAACTTCGTTTTACAGGAAAAATGTTTTTATAGCAAACGAAAAAAACATTTTAGTTGAAAGCTCGTCAAAAAGCAGAAAAATTTTGGTATAAACTTAGAAGAAAATTTCTTAAATAAAAATAAGGGCTAATTTTCTATAATAAAAAGGGATATTTTTATTTTTAAAAAGTTTATAGTTCTAGTATAAAAATAAGAGAAAAATTCTAGCATAAAAAAAGGAAATTTCCTCATAAGGAAAAACTTGTATAAAAATCGGCAACAATCCAGGAAAATGGGAAAAATTCTATTGCAAAATGGACAAAAAATTGTATAAAAAAAACGTCTATAAAAAGAGTCAAACTTTTTCAAACTAGAAAAATGTTTTAATAGCAAAAAAAATCAAAATGCTCGTCTAAAAGCAGGAAAATTTTGGTATAAAATTAGAAGAACATTTCTTATATAAAAATAAGTGCTAATTTTCTATAATCAAATAAGGATATATATATTTTTAAAAAAATGTTTCTAGTTCTAGTATAAAAATAAGAGAAAAATTCTTCCGCATAAGAAAAAACTCGTATAAAAATCGGCAACAATCTAGAAAAATGGGAAAAATTCTTTTGCAAAATGGAAATTTCTCTATAAGAAAATATCGATATTTTTAATAACAAAAAAAAATTTATTTTTATAAAATAAAGAAAAAAAAAATTCTCTTAAAAAAAAGAGAAAATATTTTCGTTTTGAAAAACAAGTGAAAATTCTTTAAAAAGTCACGAATTTTTTTGTTATAAAAAAAATGGGAAATTCTCGTATAAAAAAAGGTCAAAAATGTTGATAATAAAAAAAATCGTATAAAATTTGCGAGGATATTTTACACTCACACACAATCCTTTTCGGATGCCGCCCTTTTCCCATCTGCTCCTTCCTGTGACGTTCAACTCACTATATTCTAACAGAATGCTACCTTACGCAACTTTTTTTTTCTAATGAGATTCTCTCCATTGTGGAGCTTTTAGATCCATCAATACCTTTTCCAAAACTTATTTTGAATTAGAAAAGAACTGACATGCTCTACAAAATTTAACCACCTCCAACTGGTCCATCCAAATAACTAAAGATCGATTCCGTCGCCAAACGGCCTCATGGACGTGGCGCTGCACCGTGACCCCTATCTCATAACCTAGGGTCATTATATGCAAACAATACAAACAAAACTGTTTTCGTTATAATTATTCAATGTACCAAAAAGGAGCATTTAATTTTCGTGAAAACAATTTGTAAGTATTTTCTCCTGGCGCCAGTAAGTTTGGGGCCTCTTACTAAATATTTTTTTAATAATATTTTCGATTATCCAATAATGTAAGGTTCTATTTGACGCTCCAAATTTATCCGACCGTCTTATAGTCCGATATATGACGTGTGCTGACTTGGCCGACTCGTCAGCTGACCAATTTTGGTTGGCAATCTATTAGCATGATTGTGTCATTTGATTGCCCTCAGACAAAATTTTGTTCATCAGCCATGGCACGAACTCGGGACTGTTAATAATTTTTCTTTTACCATAAACCTTCCTGACGAATTAAAAACTATATTTCTTTTTTAAGAATATATTTATTTCCGAAAAATTTATAACACAAAAAAATTCGAATTGTTAATATTGGTTTTTAAAAAATTCAGCTAATATTTTCAAAAAAAATTTTTTTTAATCATAAGAAAAAGCCCTTAATAAGGAAGAAAGCGACAATTTATGATTTTTGTTTGGTTAATATCACACTGATGACTACGAAATGAACGAAACAAAATTAAAAAACACCTTACAGAAAAAATCATTTCTTAAAACTCAAGCGAGGCTGACTGGCTGACACTTTAATAGGCATAGAACATGTCTGTCAAAAATTTGGTGTTGTCTGCCATAAAGAAATTAAAAGCTGGCTGACATGGCATTTGCACCAGCTGTCGCCACACCGTTTTGGAAAAAATAGCCGACCATATTATACCTTGACTTTTCGTCAGCCAACGTCAGGCGTCCGCCAATTTTTTTCATGACGCAACGTTGGCTGACGTCTGCCAAATTGGCTATAGTCTGCAATTTGCACAATTAATAATAAATTTCGAGTATTTTTTTATGTAACTTAAAAAAAATGCTTCTTTTTATACAATATAATAAAAAATACTGCTGCCAGTAGACTAAATTTAAATTTTAGTTTTACTTTTAAGTCTTCAGAAAAAATAATTTATTCATAATTTCTGTTTTTAACTGGAGTATATTTTTTTATTTTTAGTATCGATAGGCTTTTTGATTATAATTTTCCTTCGTATAAAAGTAGCATAAACACTGTAAAGGTAGGCAACACGAAACAATAGTTTTCTGTTTAATTGAGCGATAAATTATTTCTATTGACACCAATTAAGTTTATATGTTAGATGATTAAATTTTCAAAATTGAGAATAATAATTGAATAATATTCAAAAATATCTACAGAAAACAGCAAACAATTCAAGTCTCAAATAAATCAATTATTTTTCTTATCTTTAACGTTTCCATTTGTTCACTTAAAATTCATAAAAATTTCTTTAGTAAAATTCTAATTTAATAAAAAATTCGAAGAATTTCAAAAATAAAATTTTTCATTTCTTTAGCAATCATTTTAATTGGGCAAATCTGCATTTCGTTTCTTTTTTAATATAATTAAGTAAGGGAAGGAGTAGACAGTGCTAGGGAGTAGGTTAAATGGGGTGTCAATCATTCTCGTATTCGTCACACATTATAAATTTGAACGTTTGTTGCCCAGAACGAATTAACACAAAATATTTTCCACAGTAATAAATTTTCATTTTATGATTGAATGAAACAGTGTAGAGATGATCTGAAGCGAAAGGGAATTAATAGTTTTATTCTGTTTGTAATACTATTCAAGGCCTTAATTTCAGGCGAGATAAATAAGTTAACGAAGTGACCAGTAGTTGTTGAGACATAATGCAGGGTGGATATGGTCCAATATGAACTTTTGTGCGACTGCAATCGTAAAACAGTATTGCAGACAAACTGCAGTTTTCATTATAGAGTAGAGACTATCTGAGTCATGGGATTAGGCCAGACTCTTGTGATGAAGACTGACTTATTGAAATACGAATGCTGTGTCCGGTTTGGTGCTGTTTTTCGTTCTGAATAGCACAGAAAATCGATTTAGAGTAACTTGTTCCACTTGATTTCGATGTAAATTTTGAATAGAATGAAGTCGGACAAACAGATAATTAAACAAACCAACAAGAGTAATTAGTTTTGTGCACAGTAGAGTTCATGTTCCGCAAATATAGACAGAACGGATTGCTCATTAAAATCATAGCCAAAACCGAATAATCCACAACTCACACTCACTCATTCTATGGGATGACAGTAAAATTATAAATTCAGTTTCTATTCTGGTTCAGTAGAACACTGACTGCTGTGTACAATTTTCGTCTGTCGTCTAGATGATGGGTAAAATCTGTACGAAATCATCTACAATAAAACAGGGAAATACTTTAAAATTCAAGGATATAGCTGTTTTTGGAATATTTATTTTTTTCAAGGATATTCGTTACGTCAGAGGCTTAGTATCTGATGCGATGTTATCAATATATGAGCATGGATATGGAAGAGCCTCTGATAGTAGATTTTATGCTCAAAAATAAATAAATCTGTTCAATTTATAAAAGAATATCTTTAAAAAAAAGAATCTAACCTTTTTTTCTCAAACTGTTATTGGTCCTGACCACAATTTTTAAAACTGACCTTAACAAAGATCAGAAACTCTCAAAAATAAAATTAAAATGTTAACAGAATTTTTCAAAATAGCATTAATTTTAATATAGTTTCCCAGAGTAATCCCATAGTTAACAAAATCCCAAAGATTTTCTTTCAAATGAATTGTCACCTTAACAGAGTTTCTCAAACATATTCTCTTTGAAGGAAAATTTAATCTCAGCACGGTTTCTTATAGTCATCCTCATACCCTGACCACAATTTCCCAATCTCATTCTGAACCTGACCAAAATCTCTCAATCTGCTTTTAACCTTGAATACAATAGTCCAAATTGACCTTAATCCATAGCTGCGTTTCTCAAACTGATCATGACCATAAATTCTCATATTAACTTTAAGCGTAACCACAACTTCTCAAACTAGTCTTAACACTGATTAGAAATTTTCTAACTAACCTCAATCCTGGTGAGAACTACGTAAACAAACTTTTACTTTGAACACAATTTCTCAAATTGACTGTGATACTAACCACAGTCTTTCAAACTTTACTTGTCCACAATTTCTTAAACTGACCTTTACTTTTGACACTCAAATTTACCTTAACTCCATCACAGTTTCTCAAACTTAATCTAACTATAATTTATTGAACTGACCTTAATGCTAACCACAGTCTCTCAAAACTTCATTTATCCATAATTTCTAAAACTGACCTTAACTAACCACAGTTTCTCAAATTTACGTTAACCCCTATTATAGTTTCTCCAACTTTATCTGACCATAACTTGTCAAACTGACCTTAATGCTAACCACAGCCTTTCAAAGTTCAGTCATCTATAATTTCTCAAACTCATATTTACTTTTGACACCGGCTGCAGTTTCTCAAATTTACCTTAACCCCCATCACAGTTTCTCAAACTTGACCTGACCATAATTTCTCAAACTGATCTTAGTCCTAACCACAGTCTCTCAAATTTTACTCATCCACAATTTCTAAACTGACCCTTACTTTTAACGCTGGCTACAGTTTCACAAATTTACCTTAACGCCCATCACGGTTTTTAAAACTTGAGCTGATGTGAATTTCTCAAATTGATCATGATCCTAACCAAAGTCTCTCAAACTTCACTTTACCATATTTTTTCAAACTGACCTTAATCCTTACCACCTTCACTCAAACTTCATTGGTCCACAATTTCGCGATTACTTATTTCAACCTTAACCACAGTTTGTCAAACTGATTTATACCTTCATCAGAACGTCTCAAACTAACCTTAACTTTGACCACAATTTCTCAAACCGACAATAATTTTTGAAACTGTTTTTAACTCTGACTACTATTGCTCAAACTGACCTCGATTCTGACGATAATTTTTTTGACATTGATATCTTAAACTGACCTTAACACTAAGCATAAATTATCAAAATAACCAAAACTTTCGATATTAAGCACAATTTCTCAAACTGATATTAACTTGAATCAGAGTTTCTCAAAATTCACCGAAACACAATTTCTCAAAACAATCTTATCCCTGATAAAAAAAATTCAAACTTATCTTTACTTTCGAGTACAACTTCTTAAAGTTTATCTAACCACAATTTCTTAAACTTACCTTCACTTTTTCTATTACTTCTCAAACTAACACAATTTCTCAAACTGTTTTTGGTCCTAACCAAAATTTCTCAAATTGTCCTTAACCCAGATCAGAAACTGTCAAAACTAATCTCAGCTCTTACCATAATTTCTCAAATTATCTTTAAGCCTGATCACAATTTCTCAAATTGTTCTTCACCATATCCACATGTTCTCAAAACTTTCTCAAAATGATATGCAACTCTATAACAGTTTCTCAAACTACAGACTCACGTGCAAAAGTTCATCCAAAATACGACGAAGACGATTTTTTCCTTATTTTAAAAATAAAAAATAAAAAAACATTTTCTCTTATAAATTATTATAGCTATGATTTTTGTTTATTTATTTGATTACCTATGATTTTTCTAATTAATTTTGTTTATATTCGACCAATGAAAAATCCTCAAGAAAAATACGATTAGAGATTTTTATCAGCGATGACCGCTTATCTTGATTTTATGATAACAAATTTTTTTCTCTATCGAAACAATACAAAATATTTTACGTAGTTTTTTTTTTAAAGAAAATTAAGATATTTACATAAATTTTGGCTATAATAAATATAAATATTTTTGAAGATTTAATTAAAGATAAAATCTTGATTGACGATAGATTATTAAAATTTAAATAAAATTACTTCCTCAAAATACTATAAACAAATTTGCTCAAAATCTAATATTCTCCGGTTGATAAATAATTTCTTGTTGGAAATTCTTTTGGGATTTGATATTTTTTCACAATATGGTAGATAAAAGATAATTCTCAGTTGAATTACTTCAATTTGTAGATTATTTCTTTAGAATTTTTTCCTAAGAATTTGGAAATATTTCTTAAAATTTTTATTTTGCAAATGTTCAATAGAAGGTATATATAAATATCTATTTTTGTATATTGAATTATTCAATATAAAAAATAGATATTTTTCTTTTATTAATTTAGAATTTTACTGAAAATCAATAGAACCCTTAATGTTTTAATGATCCACGTTTACGTGGATATCCATTGTAAATATTTTATTATTAGAAAATCCAAAAACAGGGAACGTCGAAAGGTCAAAATAGAATAAACAAAATCCTTACCAATAATTACACCTGAAAAGGTATTATACAATACAATATTACTAAATTATTAATATCCTTGAAGAATTGGTCTAAAGATAGAAATGATGATGACAATCGGTTTGGTTAAAACTTCCTCTAAAACTTTTAATAAAATTTTCCCAAAAATCAATAATTCCTGAGAGATATTTTCCACCTAAACCAGACTTGTAAGTTAAGTCAATAATATTGTTGTGGGCATTTTCGTATTTGTCTGCAAAATAAAAATGATTTCGATTTGTTGGTTGTTGTATACACTTTTACACGGCAAATGATTTATATCAACACCAGGCATTTTAGGATTTTTATTGGAAAAGTTTCACGCTATTTTCCCTGCTGCTGTCATTGGTATTATTTCAACATGTTTTAGGATGAATTCGCAAGTGTGTGTGTATGTGTGTATATTCTTTTTGAAAAGTTGAAGATACCAAAAATAAACTTTACTAACAATTTAATAATATTTGGGCACTGAGATAAAGTGGGAAATATATTTACTTGCACATCTTATTTATGGAAGAAAATATATCAACGTTTAGAGTAGTTGGTTTTTCTTACGGTTGAGTAAACTTTTTTTTTAGGTGAATTTAATTTTAGTTTTTTTTCAATATTATTTTGTAAAGTAAATAACAAAGAGAGTATTTGTTATCAAGAAAAATAGATGGCGCTCAATTCTAGTCTAGACTAAAACTCACAATTGATTAATGTGCCACAATAAATTGATTGTAAATGCTCTCACAAATATTACTAATATTAAAACACAAATAATATTTTGGGCAAATAAAATTACTGTTTTTTTAAAAAATTGTGTTTTTGTAAAAAGTCTTTTCTGATATGATACTACAGCCCGTTTTTGTATGATACTAGATGGTTTGGTTCTTTGCTAGACAAATTCTCTCACCGGTGACAATTTATTTCTTTCGATTTTGCAGATGATATTTGTACGAATTTTTAATTTATTTTGAAATAGTTCAGAAAATATATTTTTTAGTAATTTTTAGGTGATACGACAACTCATTTATGGTTCGGGTCTTTACTAAAAAATTCTCTCACCCCTCATAAGTGAATTTTTTTCCTTTTGTCTTTGATTTTGAGATTTTCTCGTATTTTTAATTTATTTTTAAATATTTTAGAGCATGTATTTTCGGTGATACTACAACCCACTGAGGTTATCTGATAAACAAAATAGTGTTAGGTCACTATTTTTTTCCGTTTTTTATTTTGAGATTTTCTCAAATATTTAATTTATTCCAAAATATTTTAGAGAAAATATTTTTTGACAATTTTTTTGTGATACTACAACCCAATGAGCGTTCAAGATTTCACTAGACAAGTCTTTCACCTGTAATTGGTCATAATATTTTTCCTTTCTTTTGTATTATAATCAAAGAAATATTCTTGAATTTCTAATTTATTTCATAATATTTTAGAGAAAATATTTTTTGACAATTTTTTTGTGATACTACAACCCAATGAACGTTCGAGGTTTCACTAAACAATTCTCTCACCTGTAATTGGTCATAATATTTTTCCTTTCTTTTGCATTATAATCTAAGAAATTTTCTCGAAATAGTAATTTATTTTAAAATATTTTAGAGAATAAATTTTTTGGTAAGTTTTTGTGATACTACAATCTACTGAGGGTTTGGGTCTTTGCTAGACAAATTTTCTCACCTGTCTTAGAGGACCATTTTTTTTTCCATTCCGATATTGACATTTTCTTAAATTTTTTAATGTTCCAGAGAATATATTTTTTGTCAATTTTTGTTGTGATACCACAACCCGTTGAGGGTTCGGGTCCGTGCAAGATAAATTCTCTCACCTGTCTTTAGGGACCATACTTTTTTTTTCGTTTTTGATGTTTACATTTTTTCGGGTTTTTAATTTATTTTGGAACATTTTAGAGACAATTTTTGTGATACTACAAGCCATTGAGGGTTCGACTCTTCGCTGGAATAAACTCTTTTTTTACTCATTAACAGTAAAATATAAATATTTTCGCTAATTTTAAATTTTTTTTTAAATATTATAGAAAAAATATTTTCTGATAATTTTTTATGATACTACAATTTTCTGATAATTTTTTATGATACTACAATCCACTAAGTGTTCGTGACTGTATTTTTGTTTTCTTTCGTATTATAATCTAATCGAACATTTTTTCTCAAGTTAGTAATTATTTTTTTGGATATTTAAGACAATATATATTTTTTAACATTTTTTGTGGTACTACAACCCAATAAGGATTCGATTCCTTGCTAGACAAATTTTCTCAGCTATCTTAAGTAACAATTTTCTTCTTCCGCCTTTGATTTTGACATATTCTTGAATTTTTAATTTATTTAAGAATTTTTTTTTGTGTTACTACAACCCATTAAAGATTCGAGTTCTTGCTAGCTACATTTTCTCAGCTATCTTAAGTAACCATTTTCTTCTTTCGTTTTTGATTTTATAATTTTCTTCAATTTTTAATTTATTTTAGAATTTTTTTTTTTGTGGTACTACAACCCACTGAGGGTTGGTTTGATTCTTAGCTAGACAAATTCTTTCAGCTGTCATAGATGACAGTATTTTTACTTTCTTTTATTTTATAATCTCAAATTTTTAATAAATTTTTGAATTTTTTGGAGAATATTTTTTTTATGATACTACAACCCATTGAGGATTAGAGTCTTTGATGTACATAATTTTTTGCTCGTCATCGGTGACAATTTTCTTTTTATCGTTAGATATAAAAAAGATTTTTTTTTTTCGGAATTATTAATTATTTGAATATATTTGAAAGAATTTTCTTTTTTAATTTTGGTGGACCACGACAACCCATTGAGGGTTCGAGTCATCGCTAGACAAAGCCTTTCAGATGATATTAGTAACAATTTTATTCCATTCTCTTCGGTTATTAAATTATTTTGGGATATTTTAGAAAATATATTTTTAAGAAAAGTATCTGTGATACTACAACACAGTAAGGGTTCATGTATTCGCTATTCGAACTCTTTTGACTGTGATTTATGACAATTTTATTCCATCAGTTAGTAACAAAACCAAAGACAGTTTTTCCTTCTTCGAATTATTAATTTATTTTTGAATATTTTAAAGAAAGTAATTTTTGTAAAAAAAATTATAATATAATAACCCATTGAGGGTTCGAGTCTTCGCTCGAGGGTTTGAGTCTTCGTTATTCAATGACGATTTTTTTTCTTATTACTAAAAAGAGAAGCTTACTAGCTAAAAAGCGGATTGATAAAAAAATTTATTTAAACAAATATTTTCTTTATTAAAAAATTTTCTTTATTATCGTATGTTTACTAGAAGAAGGACACACTTTGTACGGAGTATAAACATTGTCAAAGTTCGTTTCGAATTTAATATGAACCTTGAACTGAATTTAAGATCCACCACTAAATTTCAGATAATCTTTCCGAGCAAAAGAATAATTGGGTTTATGTGAATTATTGAAAAACCTTGTCTACATACCATATATACGAGTGTACTCGTATTGAGGTGAATATGTCCATTCAATCATAAATAAAACACTTCAGGTATGCGGCTATGGTGTACAAAGTATTTTAAAAGCAACTTTTCCACTAATATTTATCCTTTAGAATTTCAACTTTTCCATTTTGCGGTACAGAATATAACATTTTCTAGTCCTTTCATAATAGCGCGTTGGTTTCATTTCAGAAAAATTTTCTGCGAACAAATAATTTCTTCCATTTGAAAAGGATAGAATTTTCGCTGGATTATTTCATTAGATACACGACAGAGTCTGCTGAAATAAACACTGAAATATGGCATGAATTAATTATTCTGTACTCTCTATTTACGAGTAGAGTATCATCCTTGAATGGATTTAGAAATTTTTCTGCTTCATAGGAAAATATCACCTTTTCGAGTTTTAGAAAAAGCACTATTGTTGATGGGTACTCTTTTTGTTTATACAACAATAATGATTGTTGTATGAATTTTTCTACAGTTTTATTACAATATTATTAAAATTTTTATTTAGATCCTTTGTAAATATGTACATTATGAGAGATAAGACCTTTTCTATTATCACCTTTTATAGAATGATGAAAGTGCAAATTATTCAGCATAAAATGATTAATTGGAATGAGTTACAGAAATTGTTGCAGATCGAAATTTTTCCATATCATCATAGTTGTTAGTGGTTAGGATTTTGTAATTTCACAGAGTACTCAGGTTTCTATGGAAATAAAAATTAATTTTAATTAAACTCGAAAGAGAAATAAGGTCATCCATCCATCCATCCATTCATCCTCATTTAATATATTTTTTTTCATGTTATTTTAGGTTTTTCTTTTTTTTCGGCCCTCAATTATTGTAGATGATTAAGAGCTTTTTTCTTAATTAATTGGAATTAAGCTTTTGAATATGTGGCCGTAAAATTATATTCAGATTTTTAAAAGAAATAAAAATAAACAAAATTATAGGTTTTTGTGTAATTATTATTGTTTATTATTATTTTTCTGGTAATTTTTGTGTTAGCCTTTGTTTTGGAGTATTGGCAGGGACTAGAATGATGGGTTCTTAAATATCTTCAAATGCGCGTTATGCTTGAAAAAATCCATAAATAAAATACGAACTTTTTGTTTAAAAATATTGACAAAATTGGGAAATTTCTTAAAATATTTTCAAATGCATAAATTATAAAGAAATAACAACCTTGTCTGAAAGGCAATCAATTTGATGAGTAAATGTTTGGAAAATTTCAATAAGTGTAAAATTTCTTTTTATACACAATTTGATGTTCAATCCAGCGTAACATAATCGATTTCTTTGATATTGCTACTACTACCAATTGAAATTTGATTTTTATTTAAGAAAAAAAGATACTTATAACAAATGTAACGAAAAAAAAAACAATTGATTCTTGACAAAAGATATTATAAAGTTTATTAACATTTTATGCTAATCAATTGCTATTAAATAGGATTTTTTCTTCTCGATAATAAATAAAATAAGAATATATCAAATACTAAATAGTATATAGTAAAATAGATAAAAAGTTGATTAGATAAAAAAAGGAACGTACCAAATTTCATTCTTTATTTTACCTTGGAATAAAATCTTTTTAAATAATAAATCTATTTTAGGAAAAAAACAAAATATTTTAATAACATTTTTATTATTAATAAATTAGTCTTCATTTTGCTTGACAGTTGAAAAATGGAAAAGATTTTTAAATTCACATTTTAGTCCTTTTATCCTGTTTAAGTTAAATAAAATAGATCCAGTCTGTTTAATATTATATCTTTTCTGGAAAATCTAGAAAAGTTCTGAGAAGTCATAAGTTTTTTTTCCATCTTAAATACAATTAAAATTATAATTCCCAAATAACTTTTGATTTGATCAACAAAAAAAAAAACTTTTTAATTTAATTTAACTAAATTTCTATAATCACAATTGAGTTTCGATTAGATCCTATCAGAAGTTTTTAATAAAAAAAAAAGTTTTTACATGAAATCTGTTCGTATATATTTTTTTATTCCTCTGAAGCGAATTATTTTCACATTTAGACTTTTCCAATATTTTTGCTATCCTTGTTAACTTGTCAAAAATTTGCCTTCTTCTCCAATTTAAAGAACTCTAATCGTACGAGTTTATTCGAATTTAAAGAACCCTAACCGTACGAGTTTATTCAGTTTCATGAAGCAATTTGAGAATATATAAATTAAATTGATCACATTATTGAAAAAAAAACTAAATATAAAAGTTTTAACTAATTTTGCTAATTTTAATTATTTTTTTTTCCTTTTTATACATTTTCCATATATATTTTTTAAATTTCAACACAAATAAAATTTTAAAAATAATTGTTGGATTTTTTACTATAAAAAATTTAGGATTTTTACGATTTTTTTCCATTAGAAATTTTTATAGCACATTTTTCCAACAGAAATTTAGGAGATTGTTCAGTAAGAATTTTAGGATTTTAAAATTATAAAAAATTTAAGGATTTCAAATATTTTTTTTGGTCAAAAATATTGGGATTTTGAAGATGTTTTTAAGGAGAATAATTTTGAGGATTAGTTTAGGATTTTTTCTACAAAAACCCAACAATATAAATTATTTTTTGTAAAGCATTTGAAATTTTGTTTTTGTAGTTCAAAAATTGTATAATTTTTAAGATTTTTTCCAGTAGTATTTTTTTTAAAGATTTTTCCATAAAATTGTTCTTCTCATTGATATAAAAGTTTTTAGGATTTTTTCCATTAAAAAAAATACGACTTTCGTCCATAATACATTTGAGGATTTATCTATAAAAAATTGAGGCCTTTTATCAGATTTTTTCCAGCAGAAAAATTTTCAATTAAAAATTGTAGTATTTTTCTGCGCAAATAATTGAAAAATTGCCTAACATAAAAATCTAAGATTTTTTTGTATAAAAAGTATTTTAAATTATTTGCTTTAAAATATTTGAGAATTTTTTTTGCTGTACAAAAATGGTATGATTTTTTTCTGGAAGAACAAATTTTTTAAGAATTTTTCCCATAAAAATTTTATTATTTTTTATACAAAAAATATTAGAACTTTTCCAAATTATAGGAAATTTTTCTATAGAAACCTTAAGAGTTTTAAAAAAAATTTCCACTAGAAAAAATGTAAGGCTTCTAAGATTTCGTCTACGAAAAATTGACGCCTTTTTTCATATTTTTTATAGTAGAAAAATGAAAAAAAATTTCAATAAAAAATTATAAGTTTTTTTTTGTACAAAAAACTGAAGGATTTTCTCCCATAAAAATCTAAGAGTGTCTTTGAATAAAAAACTTTCTAAATTATTTGTTTTAAAATATTTGAGAATATTTTTTGCTGTACAAAAATGGTATGATTTTTAAAAATTTTTCCCATAAAAATTTTATTATTTTTTATACAAAAAATATTAGAACTTTTCCAAATTATAATACATTTTTCTATACAAAGATTGAAAGCTTTTACGATTTTTTCCAGTAGAAAAAATTTCATCCTTCAAAGACTTCGTCTACGAAGAATAAACGCCTTATTTTTAGATTTTTTATAGTAGAAAAATTAAAAAAAAAATTTCAATAAAAAATTATGGGATTTTTTCTGCACAAAAGAGTTTTTTGTACATAAACAAATTACAGAATATTACCGAGAAAGCAATTTTTTTGAGATTTTTTCCCATAAAAATTTGTTATACAAAAAATTATAGAATTTTTTTCTAGAAATATTTAAATACCTTGCTCTGCAAAAAATTGTACGATTCTCTCCCATAAAAATTTCCAAAATTTAGTATTTTTTTATTCACAAAATTATAGGACTTTTTTCTGTAAAAATGTGAGGATTTTTTATTGATAAAAGTTTTTATTATTTTCTTCCCAAAAAAATTTTTGAATTTTCGTCTGTAAAAAATTTTGGAATTTTTAACGAGTACTATAAAATTTTAAGGATTTTTCTCCACATCAAATTATAGGAGTTTCTCTCGTTCAAATGTTTGGGTTTTTTTATGTAAAAATATTTTTGTTTTTTTTTTATAAAAAATTTTAGAAGTTTATTCCATAAAAAAATGTCCTATAAAAATTTCTACTGGAAAATTTTTTTCCAGTAGAAATTTTTATAGGACATTTTTCCATAAAAAATTTTGAATATTTTTATTTAAATATTTCTAAATTTTTTTTTTTTTTTAAAAATGTGAAAATTTTCCTTCAAAATAACACGATTTTCTTATTAAAAAAATTGGATCATCTTTTAAATAGAAAATTTTATAGAAAATCAAAATAAAAAAATTTTAAATTTCAAACGAAATAATAGGAATACTAAAAATTCCTTCAATTTCTCTAACAAACAAATCAGAACGTATAACAAACAATGCCCAACAGTGAACCCTTATCAATTCAATAATATCGCTTTGTCATATTTTTATTGTGTTCCCTTAGAAATATGAAGCCTAATATTTTCCCTAAAGGATTAAGGATTCTGTACGTTTATACTAGTGACAAGAGGATATTCACTTTCTTCTGGGGCATGGCGAAAAGATGTATTTTCTCCATCTAATATTGTATGAAAAAGAATAGAAAAATAGGATTTGTAGTGATTTATTCAATTTGGAAAAATACAATAACAAAAATGAACAATTATGGATATTTAATTGATTAATAGCTGCTCGTCAATATTAAGATCACTATAGTTTCAAGGATTTATTCCTTAGCTTCAAAAAATTACCATCTGTGTTATTATTGTCACGTTCTGTAAACTTCAAATTAGAATCCTTGAAAAATGAAATCAGAATGATTAGACAAATTAACCCTCAAAATATGATGTTCAATTTGACTTTGTCATAGTACACAGTAAATCGCAAAAGGATATTTTCTATTTTTTTTTATTGTAGGCAATTTTCTATCAATAAATCAAAATAAAATTGAAAAGGAAGTAAACGGGTATCCTTTTTGAAGTATTGTTTGTCTTATTGCTTATGATTTAGTCTGAATTTGGGAATATTTTCGGCATATTTCTCTGACAGGACATGTGTAAGTTCTCGATGCCCTGTAATATTTTCTTATCGAAAAAAATATCGCTTTCATGTCAATTTATTTTGAATTATTGACAGTTTTTCTAAAATATTGCTTAGAATAATTGCGAACAAACAAGATATCCTTTCAGAAATTTTTCTATAATGGGCATGGTGTTTTTTTCTTCTCTATTCTTATTCTAAATAGTGGCAGATGTAATCTTGTATGTGGCCTCGTATACGAATTCGTAATTCAATACGTGGCCTCATTTGATAAATAATAAATAATTGCCGATTTATAGGGAGTAGTACAATAGTTTTAGGAAATTGGCGGAACTAAATGCATAGTTGATAATATCCTTAAATCATAAAAGATGGAATGTGCTGACAAAGAATACTATTTCCGTTTTCGATTTTATGACCATCATCTATCGGATATGCAATACTATTTTTATGACAATAGAAATTCTAACAGGGGAGAGGGGAATAAACCTCAAGGCGAAATAAGGAATAAGGAGAATATTATCGGATATTCAATTTGTTTATGAATGGCATCAACAAATATGATATCAACTGTGATTGAAAAGTTGCTGACATAATTTCTAAATTTGTATTTGTTTTTTTTTTTGATTTTTGGGAAGGATACCTTCCAAATACACCAATCAGTATAGACCTTGACCGTATATATTGAAGCCATTCCAATTCTCTGTTGTATCGACTTACACGATAGACTCATCGAACCAAAACCAAAACGAATAAAATTGGGTCCTTGCCGTACGGCCAATCTACTTTGATCCTTTTCACTGTTACATATTTTCTATTGCCTTTTTAATAAAGAAGCAAATGTTCGAAAATATAATATAATAAGGGTCCTCACCATCGCATCGTTGAGGTTGAATTATGTACCCTAAATTTGCTATTCATTGGAACGTGTCATTTTCGATATAAATTGATAAGGACGATTGGTAGAGACCAGGCGTTGTAAACATTACAGACGAGTACTATACAACCACAAAAGGATAACATTTTTCGTAGTTTTTCTCTTCTATTCAGCCTTATTGGACAAGGACGTTAGGAGGATTGGTTTTTTACCTTCTTCTAACAAATATATATAAGGCATCTCTCGATGGAATTCTCCTTACAAGAAAAAATATGCCTACTATGGAATTTTTTCCGATTTGTCCTTCTTTCTTGTTTGCTTTATGGTTTGTTGTATTTATTTCGAATTTACAATATTTTCAGTTTCATTTCCATTTCAAATTGACTTTTAAGGAAACGTGCTCGTACCTACCCAACCCTAAAAGAAATTGTACAAATTCAAGAAGAAAATAACTTTAATGTAATGTAATATTTTTTTTCTGTTTGCAATCTTTATATTATCATTGGTATAAATTCGTGTATGCACGTAAAAATACGACAAGAAACGTGGACAGGATAATCAAATTACAAAGAGAAATGTTTTCATTCCAAAGTTTTGCTTATGCTGGAATTTGTCAAAATTGATTTCGTATTTTATAGATAATTTGTTGATTAGTTTATGTTATTCTTCTTCTATGCTTGCATGTTTAAAAAGGACGAAATTAAATCGTATTTGTTTGGAAGGCCTTTTACTGTGTTTTCGTAATTTTTCTAAGTCCATATTGGTTTGGAAAAATTGGTTCGGACGCATTTTGAGGAATATTTCTTCATTGTTTTTCTTATTAAGGACACTGGCTTTTTTTTGGCAGGGATGGGGGGTTGGCTTGGAGTCCTACATCCTCAAATATAAACTATTAAAAATATCGTAGTTGAGATTTGTTTTACAGGATTTTAGCCGTTAAAATCTAATCTGAGCTAGGTGGAGTTGTCGTGATATTTTTGGACTCTTAATGGGGTCGCCATAGTGATTTGTATAATATAGTGTGTGACTCAAAAATGGGACTTACAAATTTAAATCTTGAATATTTGCAAATGATTAGTGAGATTTTATGGCACTTTACACATAGTCCCGATGTGTGTTTAATTACAAATGTTGCCACCACACTTTATGAAAGGATCCAATTTTGTTTTTATATTTGAAGAAATTCATTTCGAATTATTTAATAGTATTTTAAAAATATTTTCATTTATATATAATCTACTCCTTCTACTCATTCGAAGTTAAATAATAGAAAAAAATTCATTCTACACCAAAAAATTTTCGGATTTTTCTGCCCAAAAATTTGTAGAATTTTCTTTCATAAAAATTTAAGAGTTTTTTATATTAAAATTTTTCTAAATTATTTGCTATAAAATATTTGAAAATTTTTTTTGCTGTAGAAAAATGGTATGATTTTTAAAATTTTTTTCTTGGAGCACAAATTTTTTAAGAATTTTTCCCATAAAAAATTTATTATTTTTTTTACAAAAATAATTGGAACTTTTCCAAATTAAAGGATATTTTTCTATATAAAGATTAAAAACTTTTAAGTTTTTTCCAGTAACGCCTTATTTTCAGATTTTTTATAGTAGAAAAATTAAAAAAAAAAATTTCCAATAAAAATTTTCCAATTTTTTGCAGCAAAAATTGAAAATTTTTCTGCCATAAAATCTAGGAGTTTTTTGAACAAAAAAACATTCTAAATTATTTGCTTTAAAATATTTGAGATATTTTTGTTGTACAAAAATGATATTATTTTTAAGATTTTTTTTTCATAAAAAACTTTTTATTTTTTATAAAAACATTTTTAGAACGTTTCCAAATTATAGGACATTTTTCTATAGAAAGGTTGAAAGCTGTTACGATTTTTTTTCAGTAGAATAAATTTAGGGCTTCGAAGACTTCGTCTACAAAGAGTTGACGCCATTTTGCAGATTTTTTATAGTAATAAAATTTAAAAAAATATTCTATAAAAAATTATAGGAGTTTTTTCTGCACAAAAAATTAAAGGCTTTTCTGCCATAAAAATCGAGGAGTTTTTTGTACATAAACAAATGATAGGATATTTACCGAAAGAACATTTCTTTTTAAAGATTTTCTTCCATAAAAATTTGTTATAAAAAATACTGTACGATTCTCTCCCATAAAAAAATTCGAAAATTTATACAAAAAATTATAGGATTTTTTTCTGTAAAAATGTCATGATTTTTTATTAATAAAAGTTTTTATTTTCTTCTTTAAAAATGTATTTCGAATTGTTTTCCAGTATTATACCAAAAAAATTATATTTAGTATACACCAGATACGAACTGCCAATTATAAGACCCAACAAAGCAAAAATAATATTACGCAATCTAATCCGTAGTAAAATTCTTAATTTACTTATACTTATTTGTAGAATTTAATTTTCGAAAATAAATGTTAACCGAATCAATCATGAACAAAATGAGAAAAGGACGCTTGTACATTTGCATGAAAATTTTATTAAATTGCCTAAAATGAACCCTTGTATTTAAGACCAGAGAATAAGGAGAAACACCAGAAAATCAAGGAAACGATAAAAGGGGACGAAAAAATTACAAATTTTTTGCAACAAATTTCTCCGGTAGCTATTTTTTGGTCCGTTTGATTGGTGCTGTTAACAAGTGGTTATAGTTCCAGGAAAGTAACTTGAAAAAAAAGGGAATTTTTCCAATATCAACTCATTCCGAAAAAATGCCAGTGTTTATTCAATTTTCTAGGTTTTGTTTGCATAGTATTGTGATCCATTCAGAAAAGGACCTTTTCAGTTGAGCTTGCCTATCAATATTTTCGTATTTATTTTTTATAAATTTTCACTAAAGAAGATATTGTCAAAAGGTCAATTTAGAATTTTCACCAAATTTAAAATTTACCGAAACAAAAAAGAAAAGGACAAACTCGCTCGATTAGGTATTTTCAGTCATAATAGAAAAGGTGTTGGGTACCCAAAGGAGTCAAATTGGAAGTGATTTTATTGCTTCAATCAGCTTCATAGATTTTTATACCAAAATGTGGGAATATTTTTTGCTCGACGCTGCCTATGTATCTATGCTAATTTAGCAAATAATTTGTTTCTATTTGAAAATTTCATCTACAAAAAAAGGTAATATTGAAAAAAAATTGACGATAGGCAATTGAATATTTTCCAATTTTGTATTTTTTTTTGAATAATTTTTTATTAAATTTTATCCTTTACTTTTCTTTCGGTTATTTCTATTATTTTTCATTTAATATTAAAAAGAGTTTAAAAAGGAATTGGACACAGTCTAATGGCTCTTATAGCAATGGAGAAGGATAAATGTTTAAATTTTGAATTTAATTATTTTCTCTACTCCTAAGTGATGAGGTTCTGCCACGTCTACTAAATAGTCCTTTATTATAAATTAGCCATCGGCTATGTCAATATTTCATTTTATTTTCAAATAATTCCTAAAAAAGGAAATCCTTTAAAATAATCAATCAAACATTTGAGTATACTTTAATGGAAATATCCTTAAAACAAGCATAATTTTTCTTCTTTCCGAGTAATGCGTACATTTTTCTTTTCAATTTTTTAATCCCAGTTAAAGATCTTTCCATTTCGCTATCTAGTCCCATCAAAAAGATGTCATATTAGCATTAAATAATTGTGCGTTTTGAATTTTTCCAAATCATCGTCCTTTGGCTTCTTTAAAAAAATCAATCTAATTCATTTTAAATGTAAATATTATATTTACATATCTAAAAGTGGAATAAATTTATTATAGTCGATTAAAAGCTATTAGTCAAAAAACGAAAAAAGTGATTTCTTCAACAATTTCAACCCCTACAAATCGATTAGAAAGATATCCTTCTAAAGTGAAAAAATTCTATAACATTTTAGAAGCATCTAAGGTTTAATGGAAAATTTAAATTATGTAAATAAGATAATTTTCTATTATGTTAATAGTATTCGTATTGGAAAAAGTTGCTTTCAATTTTTAAATCTTCCTATTTGCATACCCTTACTCAAATGTCCTTCCTTTTGATTCTGCTCGAAAAATAATAACGTTTTAGGGATTCTTTTATATATTGTATAGGACCTTATTTTTGAAATTCAAATAATTACTTTAATGAATGCTCGTAAGCGGTATTATTAGTATATGTGAAATATGATTAAATAAAATTATAAAAAAATACGAGTATTATAAGGCATATAACCTTTTTGCTTAAAATCTTTAGTTCCGGTTCCTTTTCTAAAAATATATCAAATTGAATATTATAGCATAATTGAAAGTATTTTTACTGATAAAGTTGAATTGTTATTTGGAATAATTTAAAAATAAATAATTATTTTTAATACAAAATATAAGATTGAACAGCTTACGACTGAGCAATATCACAGTTACTAATTAATATTAAAATTATTTAATAGCGAGCAATTTTCTTAAAAGTTATAAAATTTTTGTAACTTTAGTTAACCAATTTGCTGCAATTTTGTAATTGAACCTGTTGCCTAATGAGCATTTGCAATTTGAACTTTTTAAGTTTTTCTAATTCGGCACCTTAGTTAATTTTAACTAACCAACTTGGATTGGAGCAGATTGCCTTTGAGCAAGTTTCGTTAAAACAATTTTTTACATTTGAGCAGTTTTTGTATAAGCGAATTTCGTTACAGTAATTTTCCATGTGAGCATAGAATTTTTTTTAAAGCAAATTTTCAAGCAAATTTTCCATTGTAGCAGTTTTTGCATGAGAATTTTTTGTACAAGCCAATTTCGTTAAAGAAAATGTTACGTTTAGAGCAGATTTCATTTGAGCATGTTTCTCAAAACAAATTTTCATTGTGAACATTTTCACAATTTTCCATGTGAACATTTTTTGTTTGAGTTAATTTAGTTAAAGCTAATTTTCCATTTCAGCAGTATTTGTTTGAGCATTTTTCGTTTGAGCGAATTTCCTTAAAGACAATTTTCATTTGAGCATTTTTCTTTTAAGAAAATTTTTGTTTGAGCAGTTTTTGTTTGTGTATATTTCATTAAAGCAAACGTGCCATTTCAGCAGATTTCATTTGAGCATGTTTCGTCAAGAAAACAAATTTTCCATGTGAACATTTTTCATTTGAGTAAATTTAGTTATATTTTGTTTAAAAAAAATTTCAATTTAAATATTTATTGTTTGAGCAAATTTCGATACAGCAACTTAGCTATTTTACATTTTCCAGTTGAGTAAATTTCGTCAAAGCAAATTTTGCATTCAAGCATTTTTTATTTGAGGTTTTTTCGTTAAAGAAAATATTCCATTTGAGCAATTGTCGGTTGAGTGAATTATGTTAAAGAAAATATTCCATTTGAGCAGTTTTCGTTTGAGTGAATATCATTAAAATAAATGTTCTATGGAGCATTTTCCGTTTGAGCAACTTTCATTAAGGCTAATTATCCATTTGAACATTTTTTGTTTGAGCAAGTTTCGCTAGAGCAATTTTTCCATTTGAGCGAATTTAATTAAAAAATATTTTCCATTTAAACATTTTTTGTTTGAGCAAATTAAAGTTAAATCAAATTTTCTATTTGAGCATTTTTCGTTTGAGCAACTTTCGTTAAGGCGAATTTTAAATTTTTCGTTTGACCAAATTTCGTTATAGCAAATTTTTTATTTGAGCATTTTTCATTATGAGCGAATTTTGTTGAAGTAAATTTTGCAGTTGAGCAAATTCCGTTTAAGCCAATTTTCCATTTGAACAGTTTTCGTTTGAGTGAATTTTATTTTTATTAGAAAATAATCGTAAGAGGCTCTAATTTAGGCTTAAAACATTTCCAGAAATAGTTATTTTTGCTCATAGAATAACTTATCTGAAATAAATAAGTACACTGGGCTTCTCTTATAATTCATATCGCATCAATATTATTGTTGTATAAAAGAAGAACAACATTTGAAAAATATATAAAATCAAAATTTTATGTACACCTACTCGTAAATATACAAAACACAAATTGTACTACAATAAAAATAGAACCAAACAAAAAAAATATGGTTGAGGGAAGTTGAAAATGTATAAAGGGTGAACAGCTTTGAGAGGAAGGAAGAAAAAACTCTCATAAATTTTGAAAGGAAAAATATTTCAAAGTTTCATGAAAGAAAATTCAGTCATCCCCACAAGAAGGTGCTATTACTCCACACTGCAACATTATAAAATTGACTACGAAAGCTGGGAATTCGGTTTCATAGTACGGAAGGATTAAACACTTTTTCGAAGAACAAAAAAAAATTTTTCAATTAGACCATAATTAAAATTATGAATAAATTTTATAGCCTTTTATAAACCCTAGACTCTTTTAAAGTGTAGCATTTTTTTCCATTTACTCTTATATAAAAGAAAGTTTTTTCATTAACCATCCATTAATGCATGTGATATGAAAGTTATGGTTTAATAACCCTTAATGCTTTTCCCTTTAATTTTATCGTTAAACTTCTTATAACCTAAAAAAATGTTGCCAATATTTAAATTATAATTTTTTAGTATACATTTTAGTTAACATAAGTTTGCTGAATCAGTAAAATTTCTTTTTTAAATAAAAGTACAATAAATTGAAGTAATTCAACTTAATTTATACGAAACAACTTCCATTATTTATGTTTTTTTTTTTTCAATTTGATTAATATTACTTCTATGTTTATATTGCATAATATTCTTCTGCTGAATTAATATTTTTACAGCTGAATGAGCTTAGAAAAAATTCAGCATATTTATGGACCCTTCTTTTTACTTATCATGAAACTTTTCGGTTAAACTATAATATGATTTTATTAGTTATAGTCTTTGCTGAATTATAAGTCAGGAAAAATTTTAATTCTTTAAAAGTGGCTAATATATTTAAATAATATCCAGTATACTTTGTAGTAAAATAAATTTTCTTTTCAGCATAATTTTTAGTCAAAAAAAAGTCCGCTGAATAAGTTGAATTTAAAAAAATATATAAGTGCTATCAATTTTAACATTTGTTAATATGCTTATAGTATTAAAATTTTTTCTGGCGAATTGGATTTTTTTTCACAGCTGAATTAGTTTGGAAAAAATTCAGCTTATTTTTCTAATTTTATTTTTCAATAATCATGAAACTTTTCAAAGAATATTTCATTTTATTCATCATAATTTATGCTGAATTGAAATTCAGCTGATTTTAGATGTTGCTTTCGTATTCAGCACCATTTATTTTCTATTTGTTTATTTCTTTTTTAGGAAACTTAATAAAAAATTAAAATTTTCTCAGTAAGTTTATCTATTGAAATTCAGCATATTTAACTTGTTGATTCAGCACATTTTGATTGTTTTTTTTTAAATTATCATTTTAAGTAAAATTTGTACTGAAATGTGAATTTTAAGCGTCACGACACTAAAAGCCATTTGGCATCTATGTATAACTCTGGGATACACACTATTCCCAAACGGTCATATATCGGTGGATTAGCTGTAGTAATTCAGCACATTTAAGTCAAGGATATAAAGCAATTTTTTGCTTTAAATTGCATTGATATTTCGTATATTTTTTTAAACAAATCCTTTTTTGGTTTATTTAAATCAGCTTAATTTATCAACATTTATTCAGCACATACATTAATCGAATATTGTAACACATAAATGAGAGAATATTGTAGCTGACAAAAATATATCCTCTTGATCGTTATGATCTGTAACGTTTGATTATAAAATTAAAAAAAAATAATTTAAAACAGGCTCAATTGGGCTCCTTGTTGATAATAATAAGTGATGATAAAAAAAAGAACGGGAATAAAATTTGTTAAGAACACTAATCCACGGTAGTTGCACCCGATGACGAAAACACATTCTTGTGAGTATTCAATTAATGTCCTTGCATTGGCAGAGGATATTAGTTACAGTCCCCACTTCTTAAGGAGATGCAGTCGGTGGTAAATTTATTTATGTAGAAATGCTCCATTAAAGGGGGTACCATCATCTGCTTTTAATAGTGGCCTGAATTGATGATAATAATTGTAGTCGTATGATAAGCTTTACGCGATTACTATGGGGGTTTGAGGTTAAGGATACGCCCCCCCCCTACTCCCACCTCATGACTCAAATGTTAAGTCTACATGGGCGATTGCAGTTGATTTGAACGAACTCGGTTGGATGCAAATTTGTAAAAAAAAACTCAGTGGCCATTATTTATATGAAAAGGATCCACAGCGCAATGGGAGTCTACAGTAGTGAAGCAGAAGTCAACAGCGGGTGATATCTTCAACAGTTTCAACAGTTGTTCTGGGAAAAAATCAACCTTGACAGTGCAGCATATAAGCTTCAGAAAAAAACGAATTGTTACGTTATTTGGTATAATATAAAAAATGGTTGGTTTTTTTTATATACCCTCCCCCCCCTCCCCTCCCTCCTACGTTATATGCATTTGATCAAGCTTAAAGCTTATAGTGGAATTTGGAAAAAATCCCAAAAATGTTAATACATTTTTTCGAAACACAAAAAATAACTAGAACATCGTAATCCTGAGTAGAGAGTCCTTGTTAAGAAACTATCAATAACAAAAAATTTAAAAAATTGTTGCATTTTGGTTATTTTTTATTTTAACGAATTGAACTTTTTCTTTTTCTTTTTAATTTCGTTAAAATATTGTACAAAATAACTAAGATCTAGAATTGATGGTATTGGAAATCTTTGCACCAGCAACATTTTATGCCATCGAGAACTGAGCATTCCGCTTGTGTCATTCCATCTTTAGATTATTATGAACTTTTTTTTTTCTTGTTTGGGAAATACAGCTTCTATAAGAATCACTTCCAAATGACTTCCAGATTAGAATATTGTCAGGCAGAGCAACTTTGCCTACGGTGGCAAATAACGCACCTATTTCAGGTGTTGAGCTTTTTGATTCGAAAAGAGTATGAAAAAAAAAACTCAAAAGAAAAAACCGAGAAAGCTAATGAACTAAAAAAAAGAGAAAACAACAAATTTGCTAATATCCATCAAATCCAGATGTAGTCGCACTGGTGTTGGTATGGATTCCATTAGAATACATGCTTTGTCTTTGGCGATGATGATGAGACGATTTTCGCTGATGTCCATTTATTCTCTAGACTCTTTACTTGATGACCGCGCGTTTTCCATTTGAACAGTTTTCGTTAGAGTGAATTTTATTTTTATTAGAAAATAATCGTAAGAGGCTCTAGTTTAGGCTTAAAACATTTTCGGAAATAGTTATTTTTGCTCATAGAATAACTTATCTAAAATAAATAAGTACACTGGGCTTCTCTTATAATTCATATCGCATCAATATTATTGTTGTATAAAAGAAGAACAACATTTAAAAAATATATAAAATCAAAATTTTATGTACACCTACTCGTAAATATACAAACCACAAATTGTACTGCAATAAAAATAGAACCAAAACAAAAAAATATGGTTGAGGGAAGTTGAAAGTGTATAAAGGGTGAACAGCTATAAGAGGCAGGAAGAAAAAACTCCCATAAATTTTGAAAGGAAAAATATTTCAAAGTTTCATGAAAGAAAATTCAGTCATCCCCACAAGAAGGTGCTATTACTCCACCCTGCAACATTATAAAATTGACTACGAAAGCTGGGAATTCGGTTTCATAGTACGGAAGGATTAAACACTTTTTCGAAGAACAAAAAAAAATTTTCAATTAGACCATAATTAAAATTATGAATAAATTTTATAGCCTTTTATAAACCCTAGACTCTTTTAAAGTGTAGCATTTTTTTTCCATTTACTCTTATATAAAAGAAAGTTTTTTCATTAACCATCCATTAATGCATGTGATATGAAAGTTATGGTTTAATAACCCTTAATGCTTTTCCCTTTAATTTTATCGTTAAACTTTTTATAACCTAAAAAAATGTTGCAAATATTTAAATTTTAATTTTTCAGTATACTTTTTAGTTAACATAAGTTTGCTGAATTAGCATTAAAATTTCTTTTTTAAATAAAAGTACAATAAATTTTGTAGTAATTCAACTTAATTTATTCGAAACAACTTCCATTATTTATGTTTTTTTTAAATTTAATTAATATTACTTCTATTTTTATATTGCATAATGTTCTTCTGCTGAATTAATATATTTACAGCTGAATGAGCTTAGAAAAAATTCAGCATATTAATGGACCCTTCTTTTTACTAATAATGAAACTTTTCGGTTAAACTTTAATTTTATTAGTTATAGTTTTTGCTGAATTATAAGTCAGGAAAAATTTTAATTCTTTAAAAGTGGCTAATATATTTAAATAATATCCAGTATACTTTGTAGTAAAATAAATTTTCTTTTCAGCATAATTTTTAGTCAAAAAAAAGTCCGCTGAATAAGTTTAATTTAAAAAAATATATAAGTGCTATCAATTTTAACATTTGTTAATATGCTTATAGTATTAAAATTTTTTCTGGCGAATTGGATTTTTTTTCACAGCTGAATTAGTTTGGAAAAAATTCAGCTTATTTTTCTAATTTTATTTTTCAATAATCATGAAACTTTTCAAAGAATATTTCATTTTATTCATCATAATTTATGCTGAATTGAAATTCAGCTGATTTTAGATGTTGCTTTCGTATTCAGCACCATTTATTTTCTATTTGTTTATTTCTTTTTTAGGAAACTTAATAAAAAATTAAAATTTTCTCAGTAAGTTTATCTATTGAAATTCAGCATATTTAACTTGTTGATTCAGCACATTTTGATTGTTTTTTTTTAAATTATCATTTAAAGTAAAATTTGTACTGAAATGTGAATTTTAAGCGTCACGACACTAAAAGCCATTTGGCATCTATGTATAACTCTGGGATACACACTATTCCCAAACGGTCATATATCGGTGGATTAGCTGTAGTAATTCAGCACATTTAAGTCAAGGATATAAAGCAATTTTTTGCTTTAAATTGCATTGATATTTCGTATATTTTTTTAAACAAATCCTTTTTTGGTTTATTTAAATCAGCTTAATTTATCAACATTTATTCAGCACATACATTAATCGAATTCAGCATTTATTTCTATTTGATATTTTTCTCTTCAATAAGCCCATGTATTTTTTTTTTAAATTTACCTAAGTTTATGAAAGTTTCTTTTGCATTGGAAAGGTTTTCAAAAGTCAATTATGTACGATAAAATTTAAAAAAGGATAAATATTCTGAAAAAAATTAACTTAAGTTATTTGGAATTTAGGACTCTAAGCTTTAGAGTTCTTTTAAGTACATATATTATGATATTTTTAATATGGGAAGGTTTGGAATAACAAAAACTTATGTAATAACAATTGCCTACCATCTCTATAGCTTCTTATTCAGCACTTAGTGTTCTGTATTACTGAATCTCGTTTTTTTTTTTAAATTTTCCAGTAATCAATTTATTTTTAGAATAGTTTTTAAAAAGACATAATTAAAATGATTTCGAAGTAAATGTAAACAACACCAAGGTATATATGATGATGTATAAAATATACTTAAGCCTATTAATTTTTCGTATAGGCTGTATTGTCATTAGAATTCTATTCATCTCCCCTTGCCCACTTCAAACATTCAGCAAAATTGAAAATATTGATCAAAATCATGCTTCTAAAAAAGGGCAAATATCGCGTAAATTAGCTCGAAACACCTGTATTTATCCGATTTCAGGTTTAATGTTTACGATTATTATTATTATTATTATAGGAAATATTCAAAGATGTGATGACTCGTTAGAAAAATATGAAAATTTCTTTAAACATCATCGATTATGGCAGTCTCAAGGAGACTTTTGCCATAATGGGAATGTGAATTGTTTGTAAATTACAATACGAAGGGTTTTAGGGGTGGACTATAATGATGGTTTTTTTTTTGGGTGTTCTACACCATCATTAGTTGCTTATTACTTCATTAAGTCAACCAGAATAAATAAAGTTGAAAAATTTCCAATTCTATTGCCAAAAATTATGCTTTGATGGATGTCATAAACAATATTTAATATTATTTATTATCTAACGATATTTGGCTCCGCCATCGCGGTTTTTCTATACGGTTTGTTTTCAGCTATTCTGTCATTTTATCAAAATTTATTTTATTGTACATTAAATGTTGTCATTTTATCAGAAATTATGTACCTATTAACCATAATGGAGTTTTCAGGTTTGGAATCTCAATAATTATGCAGAGCGTTACATCTTTTTACCTTTTGCCATATATCCACAAAGTATGAGTATATATGCTCCTCAGTTGCTATATTAACAATTACTGTCAACCTTTAAAAAACATTTTGTAATAATTTGTATATAAAATACTAATTTAATTAAAGAAACATAAATTCGATATGATATACGAAACGAAAAAGGCCATATTTTGCTTTTTTCTTCTTCCAATATTTCAATTTTTCTTACATGAAAATGTTAATCATTCGCTTAATGATATTTTCATTGAGGTATTTTTCTTCTTTTTCATTTGTTTAAATATTTAACCAAATATTTCTTCAAACTCAGCATAAAAAATTATGTAAGATTATAAAAATTTTTATGTAAATTATTGGAAATTATTTTTTTGGAAGGGGGAAAGATTGAAATTTTTTTTGAATAGAAAACATTCAAAATTGAAAGTCCTTCAGATGCCATAATCTATGGGAATATTATAAATTCTCTTACTGAAATTCATAAAATTGTTATTATTTGTTCATTTGAAAGTAATAAAAATTATAAAGTCAATTAGTTTATAGCACAAATATTTTTAAATTCACATTTATATTTATTGACAATGAAGAGAAAATAGATTTTTATTGACTTATTGAAATAATTTTGTTAACTGAAATAGAATCTGAGTGAAACTTAATTGACTGAAAAAACATTTAGGTTCGTTTTCTACAAATCAAAATAAATTCAATTGAAAAAGGATTAGTTATCCTTTTTTTTTCAAAAAGAAATTCTATTGATACTTAATAGGGCGAATATGATTACTCAACTTAAATCTACTTTTACCGGATTTTTGAAAGGGTTTTACTTTAAAATTTTTTATTTCATAAATACCAATTTATAAACTCTAATCAGTATGGAAATTGCAATCGGCATAAATTCGGGCGAATAGGGCGAATATTTCTTGTCTATAAATTTATAAAAAATTGAAAGGAATTTTTCGTAAATAATTCTTCGCTACATAAAGAGTCGAAAAAAGTTGAATTTGTGTTAGTAATGGGCACAATAAGCTTCAGATAAAATTTGACTTTATCATAGAAGTAAATAAGGCGAATACGGCGTTTTTCTTTTCAAATAATTATTTTGGAATTTATTTTAAATTACAAATTTGTTTGAAATTTATTTTAAATTAACTTTAAAGTAATTTTTGCCTTCATTTAAAGTCCCAAAATTTTTATCCATTATTAATTGGGCGAATAAGATGAAAATTTATTTTACATAGTTTTATGCAATGTTTAAAAAAATTTCTTTAATAGTAAAAAAACATTTTTTTAATTTTAATTATAGTCCAAAAAAGCATCCGTAAAAATTAAAATTTTAATGTTAGTGAATTGGGCGAATAAGGCGAAGTTTTTATTACAAAGTAACGCACATTACCAAACGAAATTTTTGGGATTATTTTAAATCAGTAATTTTTGACTTAATTTGTAGTACCAAAATTCCAGTTTTTTCGTTTAATTTATAGTCCTAAAATTTTGATTCAATATTGGAATTGTAATCAAACTCAACTTGGCGAATAAAGCGAAAATGTCCTTACATAATTTTATAATTTTGTTATGGAATTTTATAAAATAATTCTAAAGTCAAAGTTTAAAAAATCTGAATTTCAGTTTTAGTTATAGTCCAAAAAAGCTTGGGCTGAAATTAAAATTTGAATAAGGCGTAAATTTCTTAACATAATATTATGAACTATTTGAAAGAATTTTTATAAAAGAATTCTTAATTTTAATTACAGTCTAAAATTATCAGATTTTTAGGTTTAGTTATAATTTAGAAAAGATTTAGTTTTAATTAGAATTTAAATAAAAATTGAATTGAGCGAAAAGAGCTTAAATTTCTTTATAAAATTTTATGAATTATTTGGAAAAATATTTTTGAAAGTAAGACTTAGCTCAAAAACCAAATAATTTTCATTTATAATCCAAAAAGTCTAAAACACTTCATCAGATAGAATTGAAATTTGTATGGAAGTAAATTGGGCGAATAGAGCGAATATTATTCTTGAATAATTATTTCATAAAAGTAATAATTCGTTAATAAATCTCACTTTAAGTACAAAAAATCTGAATTTAGTATTAGTTTTAGTCCAAAAAAGCTTTAGTCAAATTTATAATTTCAATGAAAGTGAATTGGGCGAATAAGGCGAATATTTCTTTAAGGAACTTTACGAATTTTTGAAGACATTTTTCTGCAATAATTTTAATTCACATTATCAGTCCAGAAAAGGTTCAGTTTAAAGAAAAATTTAAATGGAAGTAAATGGAGCGAATAAGGCGAAAATTTGCTTAAGAAAAGTTGCGAATTTTTGACGGAATTTTCTGATATAATTTTTGTTTTAATTAACAGTTCCAAAAATCTTAATCTCAGTTTTAGTTTTAGTCCAAAAAAGCTTTAGTCAAAATTATAATTGGTATGAAAGTGAATAGGGCGAATAGAGCGAAAATTTCTATAAGGAACTTTACGAATTTTTGAAGACAATTTTCTGCAATAATTTTAATTCACATTAACAGTCCAAAAAACCTGCAGTTAAAATTAAAATTTAAATGGAAGTAAATGGAGCGAATAAGGCGAAAATTTTTAAGGGACTTTTACGAATTTTTGAGAAATTTTCTGATATTATTTTTGTTTACATATACAGTTAATTTCAGTTTTAGTTTTAGTCCAAAAAAGCTTCAGTTAAAAATTTAAATTTAAATGGAAGTAAATAGAGCGAATAAGGCGAAAATTTGTTTAAGAAACTATGCGAATTTTTGACGGAATTTTCTGATATAATTTTTGTTTAAATTTATAGTTCCAAAAATCTTAATCTCAATTTTAGTAATAGTACAAAAAAGCTTTAGTCAAAATTATAATTTGTATGAAAGTGAATGGAGCGAATAAGGCGAAAAAATTTTTAAGGGACTTTTACGAATTTTTGAGAAATTTTCTGATGTTATTTTTGTTTACATATACAGTTAATTTCAGTTTTAGTTTTAGTCCAAAAAAGCTTCAGTTAAAAATTTAAATTTAAATGGAAGTAAATTAGGCGTATAAGGCGAAAAATTCTTTAAGGAACTTTGCAAATTTTGAAAGGAATTTTTCTCAAATAATTTTAATTTACACTAACAGTCCAAAAAATCTGAATATAAGTTTTATTTACAGTCTAAAAAAGCTTTAGTCAAAATTATTTTAAATGAAAGTGAATTAGGCGAATGCGGCGAATATTTTTCACAAAGTTAATTACGACAATTTTTGTTAATTGTTTGAAAAATTTCTTATATATGATTTTACCTACATTTACACTTTGCAAATAATCAAATTATACAAGAATTATTTTATGGCAAAAACCGTCCAATTAAAAATGGTGAATTCGGCGAAATATTTTTTGGAAATTTTTTTTGTGTTTTCTTAAGCAAAATATGATATACTCGTACAAATATTCTTTAATAGATTGAAAATTAACCAATTTAAATATGAGCAACAAAAATACTTTAACAATTCTTTTACAAATTATTAAGATGCTTCAAAAAAAAAACATAATACAAGTAGGGTTAGGATCTCACAAATCTGAAAGTGGGTCAAATCGGGAAGATATTTTTTTCGGAGCAATAAAATAAATTTAATCGCTTTTATATCAGTTTTTTTAGGTCAATCTTCTAAACCTCATGATCCCCCACTCATTCTTTAGTGAGTAAATAACATTCTTTCTCTTCTCACTCATAATTTAATTTTGCCTTTGTGTTTTTTTTTTTGCTTATATAATTTTGGTAGAAGAGTCCATAGTCTCTGCGTATTGTTTTAAAAACTTCCCCCTTCCCTCCACCACTTATTTACAACTTATGTAAGAATTAAAAGCACATATTTGCAATAAAGTCTGCATGATCAATTTTTTTTCCCAATTCAATGAAAAAAGCACTGACCCAATTTTTCATTCAGTACTATCTAGGGAACATGGTCAGTCTAATTGGTTGATTTATTGTAAATTTATTGTGCAAAATATTTATTTTTATTGTGCCAAAAAAACAAACTCTTCTAAATTTACAGACGTCTATAAAATGTAAATTATTTTTTTGCAAATTTGTTCCGGCATTTTTAATCAAATTTCTTAGTACACATTTGTTCAAGAGGGAATTTACAAAAACTGCAAATACAAAATATAATTTCTAAAAACAATCGATCTTAATTGAAATTTATCTTGGCACGATTTTCATGTTTTCTAGGCTTTTATTGAATTGAAAATTGATGTTGGAAATTATTGAAACAAATTGATGGTTTTTGAATGATCCAAATGTGAGTTGTACTATAAGAAAATGTTGAATTAAAATCAGTTTGTTTCTAAAAATGCGGTAATAGGAAACACTAAGTGGTGGTAGTAAGTGGTCTAAAATGTACGTTGGCAGTACCTTTCAGACTAGCGGCTACCATAACTAAGTACGTTTTTTTGTCTACAATTTGTAAATATTTGACAAGCACGAGTACATTATATGATCATATGAAAACTATTGCTGCTAATAGAGAAATATTGAAAATTTATTAGACCTAATTTTATAGTGAAACATATTTTTTCTCACATCAAACACTTATTCGTATTCTAGCAAATAGTATAAAATTATATGAAATTGCTTAAAAAAAAATTCAAATTGATTTACAATTTAATTAGTACACCAAATGGGAAATATTTACAATAGTTTCTGATAAGTAGTTTATCAATAAATTTTTCATAAGTTGACTGACCTAAGCTATAATTTTTTTTATTATTAAGAATTATGAAAACCTATAAAGACGAAAAAAACTCGGTAAATTAATTTTATACCAGAAATAATAAATACATTTTTTTCTTTGATTTCATTTTCGATATTTTTTGTTGTTGTAATAAGTTTTAATGAATTTATTAGACCTTTTTTTCTATAACGTTCAACATTATTGATTAAAAGTAAATTTTGTCAAGTTAATAAATTTATATAAAAAAATTTGATTACATATTGTAAAAATTGATAGTAAATTATTTTTCTATCAATCATTTTTTTTTTGCAATATTTTTTATGATATTCTGATCATAAAAAATGGGCTTGAGCTTGAGATCATAAAACTTGATAATATACACAAGTATTTACGAGATTATTTGATACTATCGACCTTATCAAGTTCATTAGATGGTGTTTAAGTTGTTAATTGGTTTTTTTTTGTGTTGTATAAATTTATATTTAAGTTTCTAACACATTCAAAAGTAGTTTTGAGTATCGATGACTTTAAAAATTCTCAACTGTTTTATTAATAGTCGAAATTTATGAAATTTGGTGGAAAAGCAAAGCCTAGTATCACTACAATCCGGAAAGCTCAGGTTTTTTAAAAAAAAGATCGCTGTTTCTGTTAAAAAAAATAATTTCTTATAAAAGCTTGGTTTTTTTCAATTATTTTGCTTAGAATAATATTCTTTTTCTTATTAAAAAGATGATTTATTCTGTAAAAAATATAAATTTTACTATTAAAAAATATTTTTCTATAAAAAGTTTATTTTTCCCATAAAAAAATAGTTTTCCCATAAAAAAATTACTTTTCCTCTAAAGAAGATTATTTTAATTATAAAAAAGAATATTTTTCTTTAAAAATCGATATTTTTCCAATAAACAATGTTATTTTTCCTATAAAAAAATTATATTAACCATAAAAAATCATTGTTTCTATGTAAAAGTTCATTTTCACTAAAAAGTCGCATTTTGATTATTAAAAAAAAATAGCTTTTCCTACAAAAAGATTATATTTCTAATAAAAAAAAATATTTTTCCTCTTAAAAAGATTATTTTTCCTATCAAAAAGATAATTTCTGCCATAAAAATATTTTTCCTATAAAAAGATTATTTTGTCATTATAAAATTGTTTATTTTCACTATAAAAATACTCATTTTTATTATAAATTTTTTTTCTATAATAAGAATATTTTTCTTATAAAAAAAATTATTTGTCCTATAAAAAAGACAATTTATCCTATAAAAAAGATAATTTTTTTATAAAAAATAGGTTATTTATCCCTATTTTTATAAAAATAGGTTATTTATCCCATAAAAAAATGATGTTTCTTATAAAATAGATTATTTTTCCTATCACAAAAATTCGTTTTTACCATAAAATTATTTTCCTAGCAGAAAGTTAAATTTTACTATAAAAATATTCATTTTCGCTATAAAAATTTTTATTTAAAAGAATATTAATAATACAAAATTATTGTTTCTATAAAAAAGTTCATTTTTACTATAATAAGTCTCATTTTGATTATAAAAAAGTATCACTTTTCTTACAAAAAGATTATATTTCTAATAAAAAAAATTATTTTTCGTGTTAAAAAGACCATTTTTCCTTTAAAAAAATAATTTTCCTATAAAAGCAATTATTTATCCCATAGATATAATAGATTATTTTTCTTATCAAAAACATAATTTTTGCCATCAAAATATTTTTCCTATAAAAAGTTTATTTTTACTATAAAATTATTCATTTGTCCTATAAAAAACACAATGTTTCTTTAAAAAAGATATTTTTTCCTATAAAAGAGATTTTTTATCCTATAGAAAAGATTATTTGTACCATAAAAATATCTTGGCCTCCAAAAGTTCGTTTTTACTATAAAAGTATTCATTTTTCTTATAAAAAGTTCATTATTACTATAACAACGATTATTTTGCCTATAAAATGGATTATTTTGCCTATAAAAAAACATCTTTTTAATATAAAAATATATTTTTTCTATAAAAAGATTGTTTTTCTTATAAAAACGAATATTTTTGTTATAAAAAAATGAGTTTCCTATAGAAAAGTTCATTTTAACTATAAAAAAAATTTCATTAAATTTTTTTCTTATAAGCAGTCGATTTTTAGAACATAAATAAAAGTAAAAGTACACAGGAAAGAAAATAATTAACCTTTGATTTTTCTTTCCAATAGATTCGTTTAAAATGTTTTTAATGAAAATTTACATAATCTCATTCGGATTAAAGTCGTATTTATTCTTTGAAATGAATAAAATACAGAATGTATAAAGGATTGAATAAAGAAAAATCGATCGAATCTATTTGAGTGCTCTTATTATCTTCTCTGAATGTATACAGTAAAAGACAAACTATCTAGATTCATTAAATAATTGATTATCGTTTGAGAAAAGAATCAAATTATTTGAATAGTTGTATCTAAAGAGAACTTTAAATAACCATTTACATCTCTGATATCAAATACGATTCAAATCTGTCCGACCTTTAATGTCTGATGGTATTTATTGTTGATGTTATCTCCATAAAAAGAAGAACTAAAAATCTGTCATTAGTTATTGGATTGTGTCATAACATTTTCTGCCAGATGTCTTCTTCTGCTTTATTCGTTTGTGTAAAATCTTTATATTGTAAGACCCTATAAATATGGAAAAAATATCAAAAGAGTCTATTAAAGATAACTTAATTTACTCTTAATTATTAAAAAAAATAGTATAGAAAATTTTAAAAAAAGTGAAAATAGAGTCAAGGTCAACAAATATTGACCTCATTTGGAGGTTGTGTTTATTTATCATCAAAGCTATGAAAAAAAAACAAAAAGTTATCTAAATTGGTAAAAAAGGCAGATGACTTCATCGAATTTTAGTTTACAATATTTTCAAATGGTCTGTGGCGATAGATATTCTGCGTAAGGTCTAAAAAAATCTAGACTATGCGATCTACTAGAGATTGAATCCATGATAATCGTATTAAGGTGTACAAATAATCTTTATTAAACCATGTGACATAATTTAAATTTGTAGGTTTCTAAGTCCATAGTGACCTAACTTATGGTCTAAAAAAATCTTGACACTGCTGTCTGGCAAAATTCAAATCTGAACCCCTAGGACTTTTCGATCCAACTTAAAATATAAGAAAAAAACATTTTTAGCTTATAATATTTAAAATAGTGCATATTTTATATAATTTTAATTTGAAGGTCTTAACTCCTCGTGACCCAATTTATGGTCAATTAAATGGAAAAAATTATGTAGTATTTGATCGTCTATGGTAATGATAATCATATTTAGTGTCTGAATAAATTTCAACTCTACCAGCTGAATTAAAATAAATTTGAAGGTCTATATCCTGGCTGACCTATATTCTACATCACTTTTAGGTTACGGCTAAATTTTTCGCTGAAAATTTATTTTTTTTAATATGTATGAAGTAGTAAATTCTTAATTAAACGAAAAAAGAAACATTTTGTAAATAAACTCTTTTCTATTAATAACAAAGTCATTTTTTTAAGCCAACTCAGAATGCCTCTCCTTATTCTATTTAGTAAAAAATTAGATCACAACTGGGTAAACTTAATTAAATTTTATATTTTCAGCAATTATTGCAAATATTTGAAAAGTGTTTTGCACTTTTTCTGCGTTATTTTTTCATCGTTTTCTTGTTTTGTTTTTGTTTTTGTAAATATAATAAATAATATGGAAATTTAGTTCGAACTCTTTGAATTTTAAAATTTTGTATTTACCAAATTTTTTCCCTAATATTTACATGCAAATATTTCTCGTAATCAGTTGCAAAGATTATCATTTCTTGTTAGTAAATATTGTCGAAAAAACTGAGCGTAAATATTGTCTATATAAAAAAAGAGTTGGTGTGGACCCAAATTACGATTATTTTTTTTGAAAAAATAATAATAGTACTATAATAAGTGAAATTTGTAATAATAAATTAGGGTAAAGCTAGGGCATATCTGAAATAGCTATAAGTTATGTGAAATTTTTTTATGGGCTTTTCAAATGAGTACAGCTTTTTTCCTTATTTAAAGACCCAAGCTGACAACAAGATTATTATGTAAATAATCAACAGATAACTTTCAAAACTTGGCTAAAATTATCGGTGGTAGCTTAAAGGTATTCGGCCACCAGATGGCGTAATATTCGTGATATAAAAAGCCAGAAGATAGCTTTATAGTCTTGGTATTAATAGCTACCAGAAAACTCAATGAACTTGATATAAAAAGCCACCAGATGCCTTTATAGGCTTATTATATTTAGCGAACAAATAGCATCACTCTTATGGTTCAACTAGCCACCAGATAGCACCAAATTTCGTGGTTTAAATAGCCACCAGATGGCACTGAATGTCATGGTATAAATAGTCACCAGATATCACTGTTTTTATATTATAAATAACCAGCAGGTGTCTTCGTAGTATTGGTATAAATAGCCACCAGATAGCGCCAATATGTCGTGCTATAAATAGCAACCAGATAGCACCAAATGTCGTGGTATAAATAGCCGCCAGATAGCACTGTTTTTATGTTATAAATAACCACCAGGTGTCTTTCTAGTATTGGTGTAAATAGTTACCAGACAGCGCCAAATATCGTGATATAAATAGTCACCAGATGGCACTGTTTTTATGTTATAAATAACCACCAGGTGTCTTCCTACTTCATAGTCGTAGAAGAAGTAAACGCCATGCGGTATCATGGCAGTAGTATCAATAGCCACCAGATGCCTTCATAATAGTTGAATAATATCCATCAGATGGCATCATGGCCGTGGTATTAACAGCTACGAGTACTACTTAGCGTTATAGTCGTATTATAAATGATAGCTTTATAATGCCACCAGATGAGCTTAAGATCACAACACTATCAAGATCAAAAATTCTGTTCTTTTAACAAAAATAATTGTTAATTAAAAAAGCAAAAAAAATCCAACAAATAAAATAGATTTTTTTTTATAGCATCGCAATAATTTTTTTATAGGAATTAATATCAAACTATGAAAAACGGTAAAGATAAAAGTTAAACAATGTATTGTTCACCATACGATAATAGAGTATTAAGTATATAAAAAAAACTTATCGCCATAAATAAAAGGATTTATGGTAAGTAATAATATGCTTATAAGAGTAACAAACTATGCTATAACGAACAGTAAGTACGTGTAGTAGTAGAATGAAAAACGATAGTAACACTTTTCCGACTTATTGAAATATTCTATCCACTATCCATTATAGCAATTTATCAGTTTTCTCCTACCGGCGTATACATAAATTTGTTGTTTGTTTAAAAAGAAAAAAAAAACTATCCTCTTTTCCAATACTCATAGCTTAATATATTTTTTCCGAAAATCTAGCATACAACTTACTAACGATTATCTTAATATTGCCATAATAAAGAATCTACTTAAACGGTTGAATTCTTGTACATATTTGAGCACATTTAGTTTGCTATAAAAAGAAAATTGGAAAAATTGCAAATATTCAACCTCCCATAAAATATACGGAAAAAAAATAGTAAAAAATATTTGCGATGAAAGGAATTTTCCTCGATTATTGGCAGAATTCTTTTACGCATAGAGTTGACCATTTATTTATTTATTTGCTTACTCGTATTTAGATATTTATTTATTTATGAATGACAGACTTTCCATCCTAATCCAAGTTTATGGCTCGATTTTTTTTCTATATTTCGTACACAAATTGACTTGTGTGTATCTATAAACTTTCATAGAATATGCAATATTCATCCTGCTATTCACAATTTCTAAGGAGCATTACTGAAGTCACCATATTCACCTTCTATTGTTGTACTCGTTTGTAAATGATAATTTTCGTTTCACTGGAATTTACCATCGCATTTCGCGATTATGTCTTTGATAATATTAGATGAAGTTAATGTCCTTAAATAATCTCCTATGAAAGAGTAAATATAACAAAATGTACCCTGATACGGACAATAAAATACCAACCCACATGGTGTTTTCTTTTCTATTACAATACTTTAGGTCAGTTATTGTACAAGTTGAGTGGGTGTAGTAGCTTTTTATAGACGTGAACCATTTATTAGGTCTGGTCTATTCTGAACTAAAACCCGTCATCTATACACGTTTTATCATTTATCTACTTTAACTTATTTTTCGCAAACCGCTTCTATTTATCCGTTGATTCAGCACAAATTCATAGTCATAATTATATTTTCTATCTATTTATAGTTAAATTTTCTATTTTGTATAGTGTAAAGTGCTTTTGAAAAATACTATTAATATCATCTTAATGTAAAAGTGTGAATTTTTCTGTTGTTGTATGTATTACATGAGAACATTTATAAAAATGTGTGATGTGTGATGAAAGAGTTGTAATAAATTTTAGTAGTCACAAAAAAAAGTTATCTTTGCTTATTAGAAAAAGGCACATAATAAATTTTAAAACTAAAAAGTTCTAAATCTTCAGAATTATAAAACAAAAAAAATAAATTTGTCAAAATACTGCTGACTGTCTATGAGACAATAAAACTTTTCTAAGCTGTATGCCCAAATTGGTTCGTTTTCTTAGAAAGATGCTCCATCTGACCATTAAGGCTTTCTGTAATTTGAACTTTTTTTTGTTCTTTTCTTATTAAATTAATTTCGCTTCAAAGTTTCTAGCAAAAAAAAAATTAAAATTAATTGGCAGAACCATAATGACCTAAGATGGATTTTGCTCAAAATTCTTATAAGATTTATTTTTAGATTTATTTTTAAATATTTAAACCAAAAGTATGTCGTAATAAAAACTATTTCGTACAAATTGTTTAAAACGAATACAAATTAAAGTAATGTAGAAATGGATTTTTTATATATAAAATTTAAAATAAAAATATACTTGCGTGATTTAAATTAAGATAAAACCAGAAGAGTCACGATTATTGTTAGATGCTTTTTTTGGTCATTTAATATGTGCAAAACTTTAAAGTCTTTCTTCATATCAGATGGTGAATCTTTTAAATTCTCTAAACTTTTACTTCTAAATCTTCAATTGAAAAACTACAGCAACGATTTATCATTAAAAATCTTAAATTGCTCCTGGCTGGGTGGTCAAAAATTCTATTGTTGACTGAATTTTGAACCAACTTGGCTAAGAAGCATGAACACTTTTTATACCAATTTTAATAATACTCGTTATTATTTTTTTTCTTATCACTACAGTAAGCTAACATTTTTTATAATAAGAGCCATTTTTTATAGTAACTCAATATAAAATTAATTTTAGACGAAATTTTTAAAGAAAATCAGACTCACTTTTTCAACATTTTCTAGCATAGTGTGTTTTTTTTTAAATTAAAACATCACCAGTAAAAATATTTTTAAAGCCAACAACAAAAATATAATAAAATTCTTTATTCAATAATGATTTAAATATTTTAAGTTCCAAATTTAATTATTACCCCAGAACGTAGAGAAAGATGCTTATTTTCGTAAAATATTCAAAAATATATAAGCTCCATCATAAAATAATTACAATAATTAATTTCTCTTTCAATAATATTGAAAACAATAACAGTAATAATAATAATAAGAGAGACTTTTATTGTCAATAATTTTAATAAGAAGAAGTAGAGAAAGTTTCAATCTCATCCCCTAAAAATTGTCAATAAAAGGGAACATCAACTAAAATTAAAATCAAATTTACTAAGGGTAATGACTATGGGTAGAAGTAATTTTCTTTCATGATAAATATTCAATAACAAACAGAAAACTTTTTTTGGTTTTAGTACATCATTTTTTCCCTTTTTTTTGTATTCATATTTTGAAGACTCATTTTATAGTAGCTTAGTTTTAAATCATTTCAAGTCTTTCCATTTTAAATGAGTTTTTAAAAAAAAACAACCATTGCTATTGGATCTTATTTAATTAAATTCCATACTTATATAATTATTCGTATTTATTCGTAATAATTATGATTATACGCAATTATTCATAAATTTTATAGCAGTTGCACCATTCACTGAAATAGAAAATATTATGACGAAAAAGCTGAAAAAAATTCTATAAAATTATTAAAATCTTCTCCATTCACTTCTAAATAGGATTTTATCATTTTTGTTTAATTTTATTTGCATTATTTTCGTTGTCATCTTACATTTATAAAAATAAAGTTGAATATATTTTTTAATGATTGACAATTAGAAGCAGAAAGTAGAAAAAGCGAAAGTTTAAATTTCATTTTGTTAAAAAAAAATCAACTAAATGAAAATTTTGTAAATTATTTGCTATCTTTTTTTGTAGTGTAGGTATATTTTTTTCGTAATTTTATTTTAGGCTATCTTATTTTTTTTTGTGGCTACCTAGAAAAATTCCAAAACTTTATCGTATTGAATATGAAAAATAAATTTTATTTTTGTTTTTGCTTAAATGCTATTTTTACATAAAACGATAAAACATACTCATTTGATAAACAACCAAAAACTTTGGAGTGCTCAGATTTGCTTAAGTTTTACAACAGCAAAAAAAAATTTGCCATAATTCTATCTACACTAATTAAGTTTTCTGAAAATTATTACTTTTTTTTTGCAGATCGAAAATAATTTCTTCCCACAAAAATTTATATAAATTTTTGTTTTTCATTTCTGTAATATTTGCAATGTGGTCGAAATTTTTTTATGGATGTTTTTTTGCTAACAGATTAAAATTGTATTTTATATTTAGATTTTAAAGTTTTTTAAAATAAATTTCTTTTTTCAAAAAAAAACTTTAAATTTGGTCGAATTTTTTTTAGACCAGTTTTATTTGCTTATGTATTACAAAATAAATTTGTTAAATTCTGCTGTAATAATTTAGTTTTATTTTTCTGTTATTTCAATTTTATCGAAATTTGTTTAGACCAGTTTTGATTTAGTTATTTTGGTTTGTCATTATTTTAAAAATCCTAAAATGTGGTCGAAATTTGTTAAGACTTGTTTTTTTTTAGTTTTTCATTATTTCGAAAATCGTAAAATTTAGTCGAAATTTTTTAGACCAGTTGTTTTTATGGATTAAAGATAAAATTTATTAAATTCTGAGATAATGATTCAATTTTTTTGGTTTTTCATTATTTTGAAAATCTTAAAATGTGGTCGAAATTTGTTTAGACCAGTTTTTTTATGTATTGAAGGTAAATTTATTAAATTCTGAAATAATGATTAAATTTTTTTGCTTTTTAATTATTTGAAAATCCTAAATTTTGGTCGACATATTTTAGACCAGTTTTTTTTATGGATAAAAAATAAATTTTTTAAATTCTGAAATAATAATTAAATTTGTTTGGTTTTTCATTATTTGAAAATCCTAAATTTTGGTCGGCATATTTTAGACCAGTTTTTTTTATGGATTAAAGGTAAATTTATTAAATTCTGAAATAATGATTTTTTTTTTTTGGTTTTTCATTATTTTTTGGATTAAGATAAAATTTGTTAAATTTTGAAATTTGGTCGAAATTTTTTAGACTGATTTTTTTCTTATAAATTCAAAATAAATTTTGCACTAGCATTTAGTTTTGTTTTTGGTATAAATTTGTTTGAAATTATTTTAGACAGTTTTTGTTGTTAGGGATATGTTTATTGAATTCTGAAATTGTAATTTAGTTTTGTAAGTTTTTTTTTATTATTTAGAAACTTCTAAAATTAAGTAAAATTTTTTTTAGACCAGTTTTTCTTCTTATGGGTTCAAGATAAATTTAGTTTTTGGTTTTTCATTTCTGCGAAAAGTTTAAAATTTGGTCAAAATATTTTTAGACTAGTTTTCGGTTAATTATGATCAAAAATAACTTAATTAAATTCTGAAATTATCAGTTTGTTTAGCTAATTTTTTTCTTTTTTCGAAAAGTGTAAAATTTGGTCGACATATTTTTAGACGATTTTTTTCTCTTATAAATTCAAGATAAATTTAAAAAATTCTGAAATTATAATTTAGTTTTGTTAGTTTCTTTTTTCTATTTTCGAAAATATACAATAAAATTTTTTAGACCAGTTTTTTCTTGATAGGCATTTCAGAGAAGTTTATTGAATCTATTTTTGGCTTTTTTTTGTTTATTTTGAATTACTAAAAATTTGGTCAAAATTTATTTATACCAATTTTTTTTCATATTGATTAAAGGTAAATTTATTAAATTCAGACGCAATAATCTCTTGCCTTCTTCACTAAAGATTTTTTCTGTATTTATTATACTATATTTTGAAATAATAAAAAAAAGGTCTAACATTTTTCGACTACTTTTTTTCCTCATGGAGTTGCTTCAAAAAAATTAGAAAACAATTATTACCAATAGTTCTAAAATAAATGTTGTGTAGTTTTTAGGTAAAATATTTTTATATAAAAAAATAGAATTTGTCATTGAATCAATTTGTTTATTTTCTACACTTGTAAGTTAGTTTGAAATAATTCCGTTTTTAATTTAGATGCACGCAATTTTCACCAGTTTTTTTGTATAAGAGCCAAATATGCTTTCAAAGTTGATATAATTTCTATTTTCAGTAGCATTGTAAAAAAATCATATTTTAATAATTATTGATAAAAACTGTTTGATTATAAAAGATATACTATAAAATTTTCAAAATTCCATACACTTTACTGTTAATTATTATATTATATTTAAATATAATTATAAAGCAAAATTTGTAATTTAAATCATAAAAACATTTCTCAAAATATTTCAATCTTTGAAATTTTGCCAAATGCATTTTTATAAAAGTATGACAATAATTATTTTTGGATAAAATTTTAAACTGTAAACAGGATTTTCATCGAGATTTATATAGTAAGTAAAAAGAAAACGGTCTCGTCGGTTTTATTAAATATTTAATTATATCACCGATAATTTGACAAAAAAGTATCTTTTATAAAAAAAGAATTATCCCAAAAAAAACTCCATTAACTTTCCAACAAAAAAGTTGTTTCACCCTTAAAAAAAAAATATTTTTTTTTGTTTTGCGACTGACGAAAGTCTTATTTTTTCCTATAAAAATCTCACAAGAAAAAAGGAATACATTTTTCCCACAAAATTTCCTTTTATTACTAAAACTATATTTTTATGGGAAGTAAAATAGTTTATTTTTTATTAAATAATTTTTTAAGTAAAAATTGATTTTATATTTTCGAATTTTGAAATAAACAAAATTAAATTTATAGCAATTTATTGACACTTTTTTTTTTATGGCAAATTTTTTTTATGGCAATTTTTTTTTAAATTTTTTTTAGAATTTTCACAAAACTTTACAAAAATTATCTGATCTTTTACTTATATTTTTGGGCTATTTTATTAAACTTCTTAACTTTTTATAGCATTTAAGCAAAAGAAAATGGAATTATATTCTAGTTAATTAAGAAAAGAGTAATTTTTTCTTATAATTTCTTTAAACATAATAAATCTTTAAGAGAATTTTTCTTAAAAACTAATAGAAATAATAAAAAAAATCAAAATTTATATTAAAAATAATTTTCTTATAATCACACCTTTAATATTTATAGCAATTTATGGTAAACTCCGAAATGTGTTTCAAACTTTATAGTTTTTTTTTTTTTTTTTAAATTGATTTATTTATTATTTAATAATTTCTAATATATTATTAAATATTAAAAATATATATAAATCAGGCGAAAAAAAAAATTTGATGTCACTATAAGCACTGTATTAATTTTTTTTTTTTTATAAATTCTGCAATTTTTCTTCAATTTTTAATTATTGTAATTTTTTTATTTTTGCTGATTTTTTGTTGTTGGAAATAGAAAAAAATTATTTATTTTGAACGATAATAAGAAAAAAAATGTGCTACAATTTATGAAAAATTAAAATCTCTTTACGTCTTTCAAAATTATTTTCGAATTCGAAAATTTAGTTTTTCACCAAAAATTCAACACAAGATATCCCGGCAATTTTCATAATCTTTTTCTAAATTTCAAATAAAAAAAAAAATATCGGCACTATTATTACAAAAAAGTTTTGCTTTTGTTTTATTAATTTGCAAATATAAATTGAAATTTTTTTTTTCAAAATTTTCTGCACGTAAACTTTTTAGAAAATTTTCAACAAACCGTTTTTGTTCACGTTTACTTAGCGTATGGCCGGCTTAAAATGTTTTAAAAGCTCACCGGTTGATGGTATTATTTTTAGTAATTTTTTTTCGAAAAATTTTCTTTTAGGTTTTTTTTGTTTGGTTTTTTGTTTCTGGTTGTATTTCTAATAATAATATTATGAGAGAAATTTGGTGACTTTGGTTTTTTTTTTCTCCTTTCGGTTGATAGTGAATCCAATTCCAATGTTGATGACGAACGATTTTATTGTTGATATTATGTTGTGTTGATGTTGAAACTTATAGTAATCCCGATAAAGTTTTTTATCGCCAACCACAAGAGAAAAAAAAAACAAGTGAAAAAACGGCGAAAAAAAATAATTTTTGTAATTTTGGGTAAAATTTGTCTAAGATCTATACTCGAAGATAAATTGACTTCTTCCTTGTTTATTTAGTGTAATTTTCAATTTATTTTTATTTGGTTTTTCTTTTTTGTAAGCTTTTGTTTCTAATCAACTCAAAATTAAAAATAGTGACAGACTAGAAATGATAAAAACAAACTTTTGTGTTTAAATTTTGGACTAGAAACAAAATCTTAGTACACAACCGGAAACACTACCAAATATCGTAAACGATAACTGATACGATTACCGATAGTACTCACTTAAAGGTATTTAAATTTAAAAGTGAATATTTTTTACTCCAACTAACCACCATAAAATTTGAAAATCTTTTTTCCGGAAAAAAAAAAATCACAAAAAAATCCAAAATTTTACGAAAGTTTTGATGAAAATTACTTTTTTTTTAAAAAAAAAAAAAAAACAACAAAACCCAAACAAATAAATAAATTTAAATTTTAAAATAAATAAACGATGTTTTTCCAATCACAAAAATAAAAAAATTGGAAATAATAAATTTATTTTCGAAAATAATAGAAAATTTTGCTGGCGAATGCGCGCTGCCGATTTAACGAATTCATTCAAGAAGAGATTATTTTGCTGAGATATCTTGCCGTGTTCAATCGTTTCGAAGGCAAAATCGCAACTGAAAACAACTTGTGAGCATATAACGAGAATATGCTGGGTTTCGGTTATGGCCTGGCCTGATGATCTAGCATGGTATGGTATGGTATGGTCTGTGGGTCTGGTCTCGGGGTCTGGGCCATGGTATCATTGTCTGGCATGCTGCCTGCTGCCAGTTGTCTGCTTCCTACCGCATGGCTATCTGTTGGATTCGTTCAGTTTGGCACGACTTGGCTCAGTTTGGCTGGATTTGGCTTACTTTGACTCGAGCTGAATTGAGCCCCGAGTTCACTTAGCATAACCGTGTATCGGAATTCATGTTATCCACTAGCAACATATTGAAATTATGCCACAGCCAACGATGATGATAGCTTTCGGGTAGATATGGCAAAAGTTCGTGTGAATAAGAGTGAAACTTCCAGACTTTAGTCTACGGAAATCCATAGAATCCAGAAGTGCACAACGTCGACTGAATTCGAATCGAGTTGGTGATGGTAATCATGTGAGTTGGAGGCAGATGTAAAGAGTACACCACACCTTCAAGGAGGAGGCTTCGTTCGATCCTTGCCAGTGTGGTGTATATTTTGTGTGGATTTATTATTTTCATATCTATTTTGGTATTGACATTCTGGGTCGTGTAGTCTACAGATTATGATATTACGTTGGCAAAATACACGACAGCACAGCATATCCGACACTTCAAGTTTCTATACTCTCGACATTAAGTAATAATAATTAGCTTGCCATTTTTCGCTGCAGTGCAATGTAATTGCACGTTAATTCAGCCCCAATTATATAAAGCTGAATAGCAGTGGAAATATGAAATTATTCACTGTAGGCGGTTTTATTCGTAAAGGATTAAAATGGCAAGAAAAAAAAACCAAAGAAAGTAATTTAGAAAAATTATTTTAACAAAGACGTTAAAAATTAAAGTTTTATTGACTGACTTTCATTGGTGAAAGAAGAAGTTTTTTTTTTAATCTATTTATTCACCTGTGGATGTGCATATGTATCGGAGGGTCTGCATTGCAATAGACTCACTTGAGAAGCACCTCATTACTATGCTTTCAGTTCAAAGTAGTCATGGTGACTATGTGCCCACCAAATTATTTACTCAACTTCATCTTCTTGGAAGAGAGATTCTTTCACAAGAGGAAGCTACTTCTTTAGAAACTTTTGTATTCTTCTAACCAACAGAAAATAAAACATTTTCAACTTTTCACTTTGGGTTCTTGAACAATTTTTGAACTTATTTTATTTGTCGAAGCGTCTCCACAGTGCAAAATTCGCATATAATCTTACCTCTATCATTTCCACTATCCATTCCTTACCTGGTCAATGAATTCGATAGCCTGCAAATGATCATTCCTTGACTTCATAATCTTTCGTGAATATGTGCTGTTGTACTGAAATTGGAGTACATTCACTTTGGTTATTTTTTTTCTTTCACTTTTTGCTATGCTCGCATGTTAATGTACTCGGATTTCTTTGAAAAGTTTTGTAAACAGAGTTGCGACTGAAAATAATAAAAATCAACTCAGAAAACTCGATAAAGAGTCGAATATAATAGGCAGTATTGATTTTTGGTATTTTTTTTATACTTCTTACCAAAAAAAAAAGGGGAGAAAATTCTTTAAAGTATAGAGAAAAATTATACATTTTTTGTTAAATACCCTAAAAATGTTGAAAGTCTTAAATGAACGATTTTCTTGGGGTTGATTATGTTTCTTGAGTGTGAATTTTATTTTATGTTGACAAAAACAAGACATTTTCATGGATTAATGAACTTACATCGTATTCAAAATTAATTTCGGTAAAATATCGTTTATTGACTTTAACATTTTTAAATTTTGGGAATCTTCAAATCAATGGAAACTTTTGGTATAAACTTTTTGTAAAGTTTTATTTTTGAATTTTCTTCAATTTTTTTTTGGAATTTCTTGTGAATTTTCTGTGAATATTTTGTGAATTTTCTTATTAATTTTTTGTGAAATTTTAGTGAATATTTTGTAAATTTCCCGTGCATTTTCTGTGAATTTTAATTTTCGTTTGTGTGAATTCTTTTTGTAAATTTTCGTAAATTTTTTGTGAATATTTTGTAAATTTTCTGTGATTTGCCTGTAAAATTGTTTTTAATTTTATGGAATTTCTTGTGAATTTTCTGTGAATTTTAAGTTAATTTCCTTTAAATTCTTGTGAATTTTCTGCGAATATTTTGTAAATTTTCTTATTAATTTTTTGTGAAATTTTAGTGAATATTTTGTAAATTTCCCGTGCATTTTCTGTGAATTTTAATTTTCGTTTGTGTGAAGTCTTTTTGTAAATTTTCGTAAATTTTCAGTGATTTTTTTTGTGAGTTTTGTGCAAATTTTTTGTGAATATTTTGTAAATTTTCTGTGATTTTCCTGTAAAATTGTTTTTAATTTTATGGGATTTTTTGTGAATTTTCTGTGAGTTCTTGTAAATTTTATTTGCATTTTCTGTGAGTTTTCGTTAGTTGTAAATTTTCATATTAATTTTCTGTGCAATTTTAAAGAATATTTTGTGAATTTTTCGTGTATTTTCTTTGAAATTTTAATTAATTTTTTGTAGATTTCGGTTTTTTTGTGAATTTTCCGAAAATTTTCTGTAAATTTTAAGTTAATCTCTTATAAATTTTTGTAAATTTACAGTGAATTTTTCTGTGAATTTTATATGAATATTTTGTAAATTTTCTGTTATTTTCCTATAAATTTGTTGTTAATTTTCTGGGATTTTTCGTGAATTTTCCGTGGAATTTTGTGTGAATATTTTATGAATTTTTCATTAATTTTCTGTGGATTTTCTGTTTTTTTTTGTGAATTTGCCGAAATTTATATGTGAATTTTCAGTTGATTTCGTGTAAATTCTTGTGAATTTTTTGTAAATTTTCTGCGATTTTTGTGTGAATTTTCTTTGAATTTTCTGTAAATTTATTTTGAATATTTTGTAAATTTTCTGTAATTTTCCTATAAACTTGCTGTTAATTTTATGGGATTTTTTATGAATTTTCTGTGAATTCTTGTAAATTTTATTTGCATTTTTTCTGATATTTTTTAAAATTTTTCTGTAAATTTTTGTATTTTTTTGTGATTTTACTTTGAATTTTTTTTTAATTTTCTGTGAATATTCCGTCAGTTTTCTAAGATTTTTTTTGTAAATATATTGTGAAATTTCTGAAATATTTTTGTGAATTTTTTAATTAATATTGTGTAAATTTCTGTTAAATTTCTGTGATTTTTCTATTATTTCGTGTGAATTCTTGTGAATTTTTTGTAAATTTTCTTTGAATTCCTGTGAATTTTACTTGAATTTTTCACTAAATTTTCGACAATTTGTCTGCGAATATTTTTGGGATTTTTGAGATCTTGTGAATTTTATTACAATAAGATTTCTACGAATTGTGGTGAATTATTTTAATTTTTTTGTGAATTTTCTACGATTTTCGGTGAATTTTCTAAAATTTATTTTTGTAAATATTATGCGGATTTTTGTGAAATTTTTTTCGATGCTTTGTGAATTTTCTGTTAATTTGCTGTGAATTTTTCATGAATTTTCTGTGAATATTTTGTATTTGATTTTTAATAAAAATTTTTTTGTGATTTTCCTTTGAATTTTTTAATTGAATTTTCTGATCATTTTTGTGATTATGTTTGAATTTTCTGTGCGCTCTTTCTAGGATTTGTTTAAGTTTACAGTGGATTATGTACAATTTAATATTCTCAAAAATGATAGCAGGAAAGATGAAAGAGTTGTGAATTTTTCTGTTATACCAAATTAGGAGCTGACGAAAATGTATAGCAACCAAAAATATATAAAATTTTAACAAACCAGTTGTTTATTTTGATTTTATTGATAAATTTAAAAACCAAATTATGTGCATGTCTTTGAAAGAATTTATCGACAAGTAGGAAGATCGCAATAAAAAAATAATACCAAAACTTCAAATGCCTAAAAATTAATAAGAATTTTGTTGGTTTTAGATTATGTTTTTAAGTTTAAGGAATATTTCTAAAATTCCGAAACCAATGATGTTGATTAATATTATTTCTTTTTGTCCATAGTTTCTACTATATTTTTTCCGGGAATAAAATTAAATGTTTGCAGTTTAGTTCAGAAGTAAAATTTTTTTGTATATGTTCCACTTATTTTCATTTCGTACGAGCAACTTTTACCTGTTTATACTTTTGTATAATTTTCCTGGTACTTAATTTACAATTGCAAACTATTCCACAATAGAAATCTTTAAACAATTGAGTAAACATTCGATTTTTGGCCTACATTTCTTATCGAAACTAGTCTGCTTTATTTTTGTGATAAATTATCTGATAACTCAAACTAATTCATTGCGTACTTAAAGTAGAACAAAATTTTCGTTAACACTTGTACGGAAATTAAAAAAATAATCTTATCGTTCTCTAAACATTAAACAAAACTGCAAAAATCTGTAATCTATATCTTTAAATATTTTACTATGGTTTTTTTTTGCTTTTCTTTTCATTTTACTCTCATTAGTATGGAAAAAAGTTACCCAAACATTTTTAAGAAAAACTGAAAATAAAAACATCAATTTATTTTCGCACAGTTAACAGAAGAAAACAAATTTCATAATTAAAATGTTTTTCGTCAAGCAAAAATATAAACAAAGAGGGTCATTTTCATAAATAAATTGTTTTATCTAATAACTGTTGGTGTTATATTAAATCACCTTTTGTCTTTCATTATAAACCAAGAAAATATTTACTTTCATAATAAATTTAGGTGTTTCTAATTTTGGTGTTTTTTTAAAAAGAAAAACAAGCAAGCAGAAAGAAGAAACTGCTCACCAAAAAGTTCTTTTTAAGAGTTCAAAATAAATGAATTATTTATCATCCCATCAAATGTTTAAAAAAATGTATCTTTATTAATTTTGCTGTCTTCTAAGCAAATATAATTATATGGAAAATAATCCTTATAATCAAATATAAAAAAAATATTAAAAATTAGGTAGTCTTGCTAGTCTGCTTCTTAGTGAGCACAGATCACCTTTTAGCTTTATTGTGCATTAACTTTATCTTAAAATTGCTCATAGCTGAGCATCAAATCTTCACCCATAAATATTGTATTTTTTTTGTATCAAATTAAATTTCTATTAGTTCAAAAAAAAACCTTCGTATGAGTTCATTTTCAAAATTTTGCTAACAACAAAGCATATAATTTTTTCACTGCATTTAATATTTGCTTATAGTGGAAACACTTCTAAATGAATATAGATATTTTTTTCCCATATAAATTTTTCTATTTTTTAAAAACAGAACAAGTTTTTTTTAAGGTTTTTCTACAAGTTTGCTCAAGATTAAACTGTTCGTTTGCCATCAACTCTTAACTGCTAAACATAGTAATTTTCTTCGATATTATCCAAGTTTTATTGCTCATAAGTAAGCAACAATATTTTTTTATAGCTCCATTGTTTTTGTCTTAAGCTTTTTATCTTAACTTTGTTCTATTGTAATTTCAGCAGCTTTTATTGCTGAATACCATAATTTTATTAGATGTTATCTACACAAATCGTTTCATTTCTGCAATGATTATTATGATTGCAAAAATTCAAGAAAATTTAGAATTTTTCATTTGTTTTTTTTTTTTTTTAATAATTGAGAATAAAAATATTTGTAAGTGGAGATATTTTTTTATTGTACAAAAAATAATAATAAAAGGAAAGTTGTAAAAAATCCTAAATATCAAAAGTTGCAATAATTTAAAAAAAAAAACAACATAAAATGTGAAAAATTACCCCAAAAAAAATGTATGTGCTCATTACAAATTTGAGTTAATTTTCCTACATTGTTTTTTAAAATTTCGTTAATGAATTTTCATAGATTAATGCAGGAAAATTATTCATAAATTTTAAGATTAATTTTAATTAATTAAATTAAGCCTAAAATGGGGGGGGGATACGGAAAAGAAATTCTCAATAATTTTCTTTACTCATAAAATGTTATGTTTCTACACATTCATATGTTGCTACAACATTCATATGTTGCTGAATATATGTACCGTGTTGCTAGAAACATAAGAAAAGTTTATAAAAAACTGAGAAATGTTGCTGGTATGAAAAAAGCTTTCCGCGAATATATCTTCTCTCTCTCGATGGGAGCCTCATTCGAGGTTGTATGCTAATAACCGGCAAAAATTAGTGTTTTCTCCCAACAAGTTCTGCGCTCAGTCAGATGTGAGTACAGGTTTGCTAGCGGTTGAACTACTTTGAGTATTGGTAAATGAGAGAATTACTAGTCAGCTATTAAAGCGTATAAGCTGAACAGCGTGAGTATTAAAATTAGAGCATGTCGTGAGTAACGAAACGGAAGGGGGAGAGGTTTTTTGTGGAAAAGCTCTAACAAAACTAAAACGATTTGAATGCCGGTAAATAAGTGCTGTCGGCTTTTCTATAATTTTCTCCCCTTTTTCCCTTTTTCTTTTTTCTCTTGATTTGCGTTTCGCTGTGTTTTTAGTTGAGTTTGGTAGGCTATGTTGTATACACAGTGCTGCTCCCAACACAGTGTCAGACTCTAAAAAAAAGTCTTTGAACGTTTTAAGTTGCATTTTTGAGGGGGGTTTTTTTTTGCTCCGCAGCTTTGCTTAATGCACTTACAACAAAAAATGCGATTTTATGAATGAAATCCAACAATTGAGATGAGTATTTTTACTCACACTCGAATATATCCGATTGTGCCCCAGTCAGTAAGGATGTGTGTACATTCTCATAAGTAAATAAAACATTTTGTGGCTGCTCTACTGTTCCCAGGTTGAATAAGTAAAATTTGGTTTATTGGCCAACTTTTCTTTTGGGGAAAAATTATATTATTTAATTTTCATTTTTGTTTTTAGTTTGTTGTTCTAAATACATTCTCTTTTAGCTCTAAATATCGACATATTTTTTGTAATTGCACAATTTTCAAGTACTTTTTACTAACGAAAATTGCCCATCGTTTAATATTCGTTCTCTTCATGCTCATTTAGCATGAGGTGTTTTGAAAACTGGTTGCCAAATTTTTTGTTGACAGAATTGTCTTCCGGAATTATTTTAATGAGAATATTTTTTTGGGAAAAGCCAAAAAAAACCACTGATACAAAAATTGAGAAAATTTTCATTCATATTTTTTTTATCTACAATATTAAAAATTTTTTTTTAATAATAATTAAATAATAAAATAAAAATATTTTTGGTTATTTTTTTATAAAATTTAATAAAATAAGATTGTGGAATTTCTTAGAATTTTGAGGATATATTTTTTTTTCATAATTTTATACGATTTTTCTTACGAATTACCATTAAAATGATAAAATCTTCCATTTAGAAAATTTCTCTGTGAATTATGATGGCAGAATTACCAATTAACAAGAATCTATCAATTAAAATTTGGTTAAATAACCTATTTTTGAAGATTTGAAGAAGAAAAAAACCAGAAAACAAAATAGGCATTTTTAGAGATATTTTTAGAGAAAATTTTAGAGAAAATATATAATAAAAATCATAAAAAGAACACCGAATTTTTTCGGAATATATGATCGTTGTAATATTTTTTAAAAATGCGTCTTGTTTTTGTATAAATTGTCGAGATTTTTAGTATGAAATATTTTTTTTTTTAAATTCAGAATAAAGTTAAAAATTCAAAAAAAAATCTAACAAAAAATTAATGCAAATACGAGCCTGTAGGCTTATTCACATCCTCAATGCTACAGCTGATGGCTCGCCTTTACGATGCCTGTGATGCGGAGATGCCAACCGCATCTGCTAGTAGATGTACACCTGATTATTGGTGGAATGATGAGGTGGCTGGACTTTGGAAAAGGGGTACATATGCGAGACGACTCTGCCAACACTCAAAGAGCGAGCCTCAGTACTTTACGATGTTTTAGTAGCATAAGATAGCAAAAAGAGAGTTGGGACGCGCCGATACTATGTGGCAAAGTCGACAACAATCCATTGGGTAGGCTGTATCACAAAATTACGAAGAGACTGACATGTTTCTCACGTGGCAGCTCCGACCTGTCCTTATCTGCTGGATAGTTTGTCACTAGCTTGTTTTCTCATCAACCGGTGGCTACATTGAAAGGCAGCCAAAAAGTCCCACGAATTGCCGAGCATGAACTCCATCGGGCATGCAGAATAATCGGTGGTAGAAAGGCATCTGCGCATGATGTCATACCCTCCGTTTCGCTTAAAGCAGCTATTGCGGCATATCTAAAATTATATCTGGAAGGCATATCTAAAATTATATCAGGAAGTGTTGGAAGAGGCAATGCCTACGGCTATTTCCAGGGGCAAGAGGCATCTGAAAATCCCTAATTCTACCGCCTTAAATTGAGAAAATTTTTACGCCTAAAAAAATACCGTTTTTTTAAAGGGGCTACTTTGCAAGTTTATAGACTCTAGGCTCAAAAAAACAAAAATTTTTTGGAAAGCTCCACCTAAAAAATTAAAAGCTTACTCATTTTTATTAAAAGTTTTTTAGATAGCTTAGAAAAATGCAATTCCAAAAAAATCCTTTGGAAAAAAAAATTGTTGGCATATAAAATATTATTTATTGAAGGACTTGCTCTGAAGGGGTTTCGATGTTGAGGTGAATATTTTTTTGTGAAAATTTCTAGGACTTTTTTCAGGGGTTACTTTGCAAATTTGTAGATTCTAGGCTCAAGAGAACAATAATTTTTTGATAGACTCCACCTAAAATATGAAAGGCGTTCTCATTTTAAGTAAAAATATTTTAGAGAGGTTAAAAAAATGCAATTTTTTGAGGACTTCCTTTTAAAAAAAAAATTTTTGTACATATATAAAATATTGTTTATTGGAGGACTTATTGTGAAAGGACTTTAATATTGACGAGAATATATTTTTTTTACGAATTTTTTTTTGCGAAAATTTCTAGACCGAAAAAAAGGCCACTCTTTAAAGAAGCTACTTTGCAAGTTTCTAAACTCTACGCTGAGGAGAACAATCATTTTTTGGAAGACTCGACCTAAAAAATGAAAGGATTCCTAATTTTTAATAAAAAATTTTTTAGATAGCTTAGAAATTTTTTTTTTTTGGGACCTTTATTCTACCTGCTATATTTTATGTAACCGATTAGAGGAATAACCCAAACAGCAGAGCGGATTATCTGAAGGTCATCGAGCGTAAGAGGTGAAGAAGAGGTACCATAAAGTTCTGCTTAGTCGTGAACAACGCCTTCAATTTGATGAGATGAAGTTGTATTTTTGATGATCTGGGGATAAATGGGAGTTCCAGACTGCACCACCAGAATAATGGCAGATTGACTGAGATTCAGGGCTTTTTTGTACCGGACATGCGACATGGAGAAGTCTCGCAGGGTCGTGGAGTAGTCCCACAGAGCTCGATTTTGGGCCCTCTATTGTGGAATTTAATGTGGAGTGGTATTTTTAAGTTTGGCATGTGGAACTCCATAATGCGGGAATTGTCACAATAGCCAATAATGTTGCGAAATGTATGGAAGAGCTTGAATGGAGCTGCAGTTGGTCTTCGGCTTGCATACCATAATACGGAGGCAGTGTTTTTCAAGGACAGGAAGTGATGCAGGGCTACGATTTCAGGAGCATCTATTATGCATGGGCGGAAAGGGAACGGAGATCGACAACATGGATAGGTTGCCTACTATCAATTTAAATTTTTTACGAAACCAAACCCGATATTTAAACCCGATATTTTCGGGTTTACCAAAACCGCTCTAGATTGGACAAAAACCTTGTGTACCTTTGTCTTAACAGGGTGGTGAAGAGCGCGGAACATGTCTCCTTTCACGGATACCCGATTTCTAGCGGGGGGAGAGGAGGTACAGAAGTGTATTGGCAGGTCCGTGACGTCGTAGATCATCGTGGCCCTCTTGGGGAACACGTGGACGGCTTGAAAAGCTGTCTTTTTAGTGCTAAAAAAATATTCCCTACCTAAATGAGCGGGAACGGAAACTGTAGTAGTTATTTATCAGAGTAGGGTTATTATTGATGGTAATGCCTGATGGTGGTTCCGAAGGAAGGCCTATAGATGTAACCAAATAAGGTGGTTTTAGTGGGTAAAAGTCTCACAACTAGTTTTTCAAAAATTTTCATTTTACTAACAAAAATATTCCTGCACTTTCTTTTCCATTCTAACGCTTACAAGGTCAGAGGAGTCATAACCCACGTTCAAACAATCAAGACAGGGTCGGAGGGCTTCAATAACCACCTTTAAACGATCAGGACAAGGATGTTCTAGGTGGTCAAACTATCTACTGAGGCCCAAAAGGGTGAAACAAGATAAAACAGGGGTTAAACAGTTCAAGGAGGGCAAGAGTGAAGATACTGACAAGAGTGCAAGCAATTTAAACTTAATCCAATCGTCATACTAGATTTTTTTTTAATATCAAAGACGATTTTTTTGATAAGCTGAAATTTGTTTCCATAAATATGACTTAAAATCTGGAACTTGAATATTAGTTAATTGAGATCCGAGCCAGAATCAAAAATAGTGGTTTTTTTTCTTGAAAATGATTTAATTACTTTTCACGATGGAAATATTTTCAAAAAAGAAATTAATTTATATTAAACATCAACCGAATTTTCAATATTTCATATCCGGAGTTTTAGAAAACTATCTATTAATTTTCTTTTAAATATTAAGTTCAAATTGAATTTAGTAAAAAAAAAGAAAAACTTTAAGAAAATACTTTTTCCATAGAAAATATTTTGTAACAAAAATAATTCAAATTAAAATGAAAAACCAAAAATTATTATTTATTATTTTCTTTAAAATGGAAATTTTGTAGAAATTTTATGAATAAGATAACTTTAGATACATTTACAAAAGAGAATTTGCATTTCTTTTAATAATTCTCCATAAAACAATAATAAACACAAAATTTTGTATTTTCACAAGAAAATTTCTTATTCAGAAAGTTTATTAATTTTACTGATTTTTTTATGTTTTTTTTTTTTTGTTTTTTTTTTTTTTTTTGGAAAATTATTGGTCAAAATTTGTATTTAATTTCTTATATAATCAATGGAAATAGCTCTTTTGAAATTGATATTACCAGTGCCGTTTATATAAAGTGAACTTTGCCAAAGAGTGTTCCGGAAAAATTTCATTTCAATGGAAATATCAGATTCTTCTTGTAATTGATTTTCGATTAAATTTTCGCCTTTTCCAATAACCTTGCAAACAAACCAAATGGCAAATATTGAACTGATTGACGAAAATGCCAATTATGACGCCAATTGTTAAAAATATTCATTGATAAATAAAATTCATTCAGTTCACTTTGATAAGATCCTTTTTTCATCCAAACATTTGGTTTGTTTGCCAATTATTTCATAATGAATGTAAATTGATTTATCAAACGAAATGTTTCGGGGACTAAATTTTATTTATAAATAAATTAATTTATAGCGCCTCTTTGATCGATTTGTAAAAATATCAAATTTATATCAATGAAATGCGATACAAAATTTCATTTACAATTTATTACTTAATTTATTTTATACAATAAAAATTTTTTAATTTAACATGCTTGGCAAGAGAGAATGTTATTTGATGGGAGAATTTTTTTTTTGCTCTCTAAAAATTGAGTAGATAAGTAAAGATGGCCATTAATTAGATAGAAAAAAAAATTATTTTTTAGAAATATTGTTAATACAAAGAGAAACACACTTTTTATTCTGTTTGTTCTCAAAAATATGTAATTCGTAAAAATTGTTGCATCTTCCAAAAAGGGAAAAAAGTCTTTTCATTAAATTCCTCGGACCTTGTCGAATGATTACCATGGGACTTCTTGCAGGACTCAATCCTTTTGAGATGATTTTTGTAAATTTTTCCGTATATTTTAGCCTGCAACTGGGCCTTTATTTAATGGATATTAGTTTCTAAATGTTCTAAAGTTTTTCTACTTAAACAGGATCCGTCACGTAACCCAACAAGAAAAAGTCCAATGTCGTCAAATCGCACGATCTTTGGACGCCAATCGACATCACTAAATTATGATATGACGCCTCTTGGTAAGATGTTGAGTAATTAAGGCAAAATTTAACGTGTTCTGTGGATTGTGGCATCGTCCTACTAAAACTATAACTGGTCCAGATCAAAATTTTCAATTTCAAGCCAAAGAAAGTCAGTTATTATGCGGCCATAGCGCTCAGAAACGATGACGATAGTCTCTGTTTCTTCATTTTCCAAGATATACGGGGCCAATGATACCATCAGACGAAAATACATACCATACGGCAACTTTTTGTAGATACAATGGCTTTATTCAAAATCACTTGTGGGTTTTCAGAGCCCCATATAACCTAATTTTTCTTATTGATGTATCCACCCGACGAAAAAGAGCCTCACCGCTCAAAAATTTGGAGCGATTAGGCTCCTTTTTTTTGGGCGTGTGCTAACACATCCAGTTCTTTCAAATTTTGTTCACTGTATTAGCAACAGTTTGCTCAGAAGGACGACTATAACGCACATAATTTCCTCTTAAAGCCCAAAATTTAACTTCGGTAGGATGCACACTTTAAAAAAACTTTTTACATATTTAGCTTATTTTTTTCTGACTAAACAATATCCATAATATCAAATAGCACACCTGAAACTAAATAAATGCTACCTCGTATAACATATAAGTTGGACTAACACTCACTTTGTTAATGAAACCATACCAAATGACAAAGCTGCACTTGCAGAATCATGAAGTGGATAAACAGTTGTAACACTAACATTCACTCTGTTAACGAAAATACCATCTTTGTTATCATATAAAAGAAATATATATAAAAATTTTGTTTGAACATAAATCTAATTTACAATATATTTTTAGTCGAAAATTTAGTTTGGTCAAAAATAAAAATGTTTGATTAAAAATAAAAATTCTTGGTCGAAAATAAAAATTTTAGGTCAAAAATAAAAATATTTGGTTAAAAATAAAATTTTTTGGTAAAAAATGAAAATGTTTGGTCGAAAATAAAAGTTTTAAATTTTTGAAAAATTTGCTCAAATTATTAATTGAATATGCTTTTTAGATGAATAGGCTAGAGAGATTGTTTATTCAGTAAAATTAGACATAATTTCATTAATTCACTTTTGAATTTAGACCTTTTCCGAATTTTCCAGTAGATAAAATTTTTTTCTTATAAGAGAATCATAAAATTTTTTTGGTATAAATAAATTAAGAAATTTAAAAAAACTATAGAAAATTGGGAAAATCTAATTGATTGTTAAGAAATTTTTGCGATTATTTGTGATAAGAAAAACTGGTCGAAAATTTTTTCTTAGACTTTAGACCAGCAAATCACATGAGGTTTAGGTGAAAAAATAATCGAGTTAGAAATGTTTTTTTTTTATTTAAAATGCTTTTACAAATCAATCGACACCTTGATGATTTATAATAAATTGGCAAATTGGTCAAAAATGTAATTGATTTAGACGAAAACTTAAACTTTCTTATTTGCAAACATGGTTTAGGAAAATTTTAAAACAAATATAAAATAAACTTTAAAATTACAAAAGTTCAACAAAGCCTCTAAACTTGTGCTAAAAAAGTTTATACCAGTTCCACATAATTATTTTTTTCTAAACAAAAGTTGCAAAAAATATGCAATTTTTAATATACTTTTAGTAGAAAATTTAGTTTGGTCGAAAATAGCAATTTTTGATCAAAAATAAAAATGTTTGGTGGAAAATTGAAATGTTTGGTCGAAAACTAAAGTTATTGCTCAAAAATAAAAATGCTTGGTCGAAATTAAAAATTTTTGATTGAAAATAAAAATGTTTGGTGGAAAATAAAAATTTTCGTTTAAAAATAAAAATTTTTGGTCAAAAATAAAAATTTTTGGTTAAAAATAACAAATTTTGGTCAAAAATAAAAATGTTTGGTCAAAATTAAAAATTTTTGATTAAAAATAAAAATTTTTGGTTGAAAATAAAAATGTTTGGTCTAAAATAAAAATATTTGGTTTAAAAATAAAAATGTTTCGTCGGAAATAAAATTTGTTGGTCGAAAATTAAAATTTTTAGTCGAAAATAAAAGTTTTCAATTTTGGAAAAATTTGCTCAAATTAATAATTGAATATGCATTTTAGATAAATAGGCTATAATTCGTTAAAATCAGGCATAATTTAATATTCACTTTTGAATTTTGACCTTTTCGGAATTTTCCAATAGACAAACATTTTTTTTTATATGGGCATCACCAAAATTTTTGGTATAAATAAATTGAGAAATTAAAAAAAAACGATAGAAAAGTGAAAAAATCTAGTTGTTTGTTAAAATTATTTTTGTGGTTATTTATGATAAAAAAAACTGGTCGAAATTTTTTTCTTAGACTTTAGACCGGCAAATTACATGCTGTTTAAGTGAAAAAATAATCGAGTTAGAAATATTTTTTTATTTAAAATGCTATTGCAAATCAATCGACACCTTGATGATTTATAATAAATTGGCAAATTGGTCAAAAATTTCCATGTGATTGATTTAGACGAAAACTTAAACTTTCTTATTTGCAAACATGTTTTAGGAAAATTTTAAAACAAATATAAAATAAACTTTAAAATTATAAAAGTTCAACAAAGCCTCTAAACTTGTGCTAAAAAAGTTTATACCAGTTCCACATAATTATTTTTTTCTAAACAAAAGTTGCAAAAAATATGCAATTTTTAATATACTTTTAGTAGAAAATTTAGTTTGGTCAAAAATAGCAATTTTTGATCAAAAATAAAAATGTTTGGTGGAAAATTGAAATGTTTGGTCGAAAATAAAAATGTTTGGTCGAAAACTAAAGTTATTGCTCAAAAATAAAAATGCTTGGTCGAAATTAAAAATTTTTGATTGAAAATAAAAATGTTTGGTAGAAAATAAAAATTTTCGTTTAAAAATAAAAATTTGTTGGTCAAAAATAAAAATTTTTGGTTAAAAATAACAAATTTTGGTCAAAAATAAAAGTTTTTGGTCAAAATTAAAAGCTTTTGATTGAAAATAAAAATGTTTGATGGAAAATAAAAATGTTTGGTCTAAAATAAAAATATTTGGTTTAAAATTAAAAATGTTTCGTCGGAAATAAAATTTGTTGGTCGAAAATTAAAATTTTTAGTCGAAAATAAAAGTTTTCAATTTTTGAAAAATTTGCTCGAATTAATAATTGAATATGCATTTGAGATAAATAGGCTAAAGAGATTGCTAATTCGTTAAAATCAGGCATAATTTAATATTCACTTTTGAATTTTGACCTTTTCGGAATTTTCCAATAGACAAACATTTTTTTTTATATGGGCATCACCAAAATTTTTGGTATAAATAAATTGAGAAATTAAAAAAAAAACGATAGAAAAGTGAAAAAATCTAGTTGTTTGTTAAAATTATTTTTGTAGTTATTTATGATAAAAAAAACTGGTCGAAATTTTTTTCTTAGACTTTAGACCGGCAAATTACATGCTGTTTAAGTGAAAAAATAAACGAGTTGGAAATGATTTTTGAAATTTTAAATACTTTTACAAATCAATCGACGCCTTGATGATTTAAAGTAAATTCGAAAATTGGCCGAAAATTACCATATGATTGATTTAGACGAAAACTTAAACTTTCTTATTTACAAATTTGTTTTAAGAAAATTTTAAAAGAAATTATTTTAAAAAAAAATAAACTTTAAAATTACAAAAGTTCAACAAAGTCTCTTAGCCTGTGCCGAAAAAGTTTATACCAGTTCCACATAATTATTTCTTTTAAATAAAAGTAGCAAAAAAGCTGTTTTCTTATTAATATTTTCAGAAATTTGCCAATATAATTTTCTTGGAAGAATTACATATTTCGTTCAGATATTATACAAACTGAATTTATTAAATAATTTACAATAAAAATAACTTTAGATAACTTGTATTGAATTTGCTGTGTTTTCTTTTTATTCGCGGAGCTTCTGTTTTTTTTGGTATGGAAGACAATTTTTCAGGTCATTCGTCTAATCTAGGCTGGTAGAAAAATAAACGATATATTAGAATTCTTTTGAACTTTATTAATAATAGACACAAAAAGAATTTTCCGCATTCTCTTAAAACTTCAAAAAGAATTTTGAACTAAAAAATTTTTTTGCTCTCAATCACTTAAGATGAACAACAACCTTCAAGGCAATTGAAGGCGATACACTTGAAAATGGAATGCCTTCTCTTCGCTTTTGGTTGGACGTAAACAAAAAATTGAATTTTTCGCTAATTTTTATTTGAATTTTTAGATTTTTTTTTCTTATTTATGTTAAACTACAAAGCTTTCTAGGAAAAGAATCAATTAAAATTTTTAAGTAAATTATATTATTTACGATTGGTAATAGAAATTGTATCTATAAATTTAGATTAAAAAAAATTTATCAATTTTTAATTAAAAATGTTTGCAAAATTAGCTAGCAATTGACCTGAATTTTTTTGCAAATAAAATTTTAACTTTAATGCAATTCTCTAGGTTGATTAGAACTTTGTGCTAGTTTTTCGGTTTTTATTGGAGAAAATTCTATTCGAATATTTATTTATTCATTTTTTTCTCTACTCTTAATTAGTGTTTAAGTTGAAGTTGATTAGAAGCAAATGGAAATTAGATGTAAGAGAAGGCATTAAAGTGTTATATTTTTATACCATTTAAATTCACTCTTATTTCGATTGTATCCTCAACTATACTAAAAATTTGAACAATAATCTTAAGTATTTTCAAAAATTCGAATATTTTTCTTGAGATTTAATTATTTCTAAAGCTCATCAGAACTATTAATTTCGTATCTATAATTATTCTGACTGATTAAATAAAGATTTTTTCAAATATTTATTCAATTTCCTTTTTCGAAAAAAAAAACTTAATAAAACGAACAAAAAAATATTAAAATTTCAAATTCTTTTTGCATATTTTAACTAGAATTTATTTTTATAAAAAGTCAATAATATCAAAGGTTTATTCAAATTTTATGCAATTCTATTAAAAATGGCAGTAAAATCCACTTTCTAGAGGGGTCAAGGGTCACAGTCGATAACAAAATGTACCATAACAACACACTAGTATTGCCAGTACTCATTTACTCCTCGAGAACTTGGGAGAATTCTTGGTGGAGTTTTTGGCACTCAACATTTCCTTTTTTGATGACTCCGGGATGGACGATTCCGGAGCCTATTTAGCAAACGAGGCTCTGCAGCGTTAATGCGACTGCTTATAATTCAGCTGAATAGGTTGCGGTGCAGTGGACACTTAATCCGTATAAGTGGGGAAGATCTTGCCGTCTTATGGTCCCAGAAAACGAGGTAGGCCCTGCTTCTAGTGAAGTGACGGCTTTAGCTAGATCGCCAAAAACATGCTGGAAGTATCTAGCTGGAAGACCACGGCGCGAAGTCAGTACGTCTGGAGTTCTTGGATTCAGCACGGCTACGCCATACTGCCGATCGTCGCGCCATTGATTATGATAATAATCAATTTGTACTTAGACCAGATTTGGTACTGACTCCAAATTCTTTCGTATCCACGACTTTGGTGCAGGCTTTTTAATTTTCGAATACTGTGGTTGGAGGTACATTGTCACGTTTTACAGGCGAAAAAGTGTGTGAGATTGCCCTGGGCTGATATAGGAAACGAAGATTAGCCAATTTGCTTAGAAAGTCTGGGCATGATGTGGTTGGCTAAAAGCAATTCTTAACCTTATATGGCCTACCGCAGATGTCATCATCGACCTCATCGCTTAGCTCATGCCAACAACGGCTTTTGCTAAGCTTGATAGCATTTTCGAGTCTTGCTCATAAATACAGCCTCCTTGACTGGTGATTTTTTCTCCTAAGTTTGGTTATTTCATCGTTTTACCAATTAAGTGGTGGAATTGACATTTCGTTTTGGATCGGGTTATTTAATCATTACAGGTATTAAACACGGAAGACATAAGCTACTCCACATTATCTTCCAACTGACCTGTAACTTAGACTTCATTTTTCATGTCTGCAATAAAAGAATCTGTATCAAAGAATTTTATGCGCCACTTGTACTGTGTCATGGGCTTGGTGTTTGCTGCCTTGTCAGCACCGTGATCAGCATGCCCATATAGGACTCATGGTCGCTGTGGTTATATACGTAGGTCTCCGACGTCCCATGACCTTATTGTGCTGGCAAGTACCTCACTATTTACCGTTACAGCAATCGCAGAACTTTTCCCGTTTCTACTCAAGGTTGGCTTGTAGCCTTCGTTCAGTAGTTAAATATCGAGTGAAGCTAAACCAGCCAGCAGAATCGTGCCTCTTTCACCATGCATTAAAATCTCTTGCTATGATAAGTGGATTGAGATCTTTTGTATCTTTAACTATTCTATACATGCTTTTTTATAAATCTATACGGTTGCGCTATATCCAGTTTACTAATTCGTGAACTTGCTTAAGTGGATTTTGGGCTACTTAATAATGAAGATGGTACTACTCATACTTAGACCAGGTCAGGTCAACGAGGACTTGCTAAAGGCCTCTCACACTAGTCATGATCATATTCGTTAGTCTAAATAAATTTTCTGGAATACCGAATAAGTGCAAAACTAGTTGCATCTTCGTTTCTTTAATAAACGAAGATGTCCCCAAAACTAGTTGCATCTTTTTAGTCCCCAAAACTAGTTGCATCTTCGTTTCTTTAATACTAGGTCTGTTCAAAAAGTATTGTGAATTTCGAATTTTTTCGTATACTTTAAGAAAAAAATTTAGTTTGTTAAAAAATTAAAATGTTTGGTCGAAAATAAAAATATTTGGTCAAAATTAAAAATGTTTGGTCAAAAGTAAAAATAATTGGTCAAAAATAAAAATTTTTCGTCGACAATAAAAATTTTTGGTCGAAAATAAAAGTTTTCAATTTTGAAAAATTTATTCAAAAATATTAAGTGAATATGCTTTTTAGGTAAATAGGCTAGAGAGATTGTGAATTTGGTAATATCCGACGGTATTTATTTAATTCACTTTTGAATTTAAACGTTTTCCGTGTTTTCCAGTAGAAAAACATTTTTTTTATCAGGAAATCACCATTTTTTTGGTATAAATAAATTGAGAAATGTAAAAAAACGATAATAAGTTGAAAAATCTAATTATTTGTTTAAAAAAAAATTGTGGCAATATATGATAAAAAAAACCGGTTTAAAATTTTTTCTTTGACTTTAGACCAGCGAGGTTTAAGTGAAAAAATAAACGAGTTGGAAATAGTTTTCTTTAATTTAAAATGCTTTTACAAATCAATCGACGCCTTGATGATTTATAATAAATAAGCAAATTGGTCGAAAATTTCCATGTGTTTAATTGAAAAATTTTTGGTCGAAATGAAAAGTTTTGAAAATGTTTGCTCAAAAATAAAAATTTTTGGTCGAAAATAAAAGTTTTCACTTTCGAAAAATTTATTCAAAAATATTAAATGAATATGCTTTTTATATAAATAGGCTAGAGAATTGTTAATTCGGTAAAATCAGGCATAATTAAATTAGTTCACTTTTGAATTTAGAACTTTTCTGTATTTTCCAGTAAATAAAAATGAGAAATTTGAAAAACGACAAAAAAGTGTAAAAATCTAATTGATTATTAAAAACACTTTGTGATAATTTATGAAAAAAAAACTGGTCAAAAATTTTTTCGTAGACTTTAGACCACCAAATCACATGATGTTTAAGTGAAAAATAATCGAGTTGGAAATAGTTTTTTAAAATTCGAAATGTATTTACAAATCAATCGACGCCTTGATGATTAATAGTAAATAGACAAATTGGTCGAAAATTTCAATGTGATTGATTTAGACGAAAACTTAAACTTTTTTATTTGCAAAATGTTTTTAAGAAAGTTTTAAAAGAAATAATTTATAAAAAATGCGCTTTAAAATTATGAAAGTTCAACAAAGCCTCTAAACTTGTTCTTAAAAAATTTATACCAGTTCAACATAATTAGTTTTTTTTTTAAAGAACGAAAGTGCCAAAAAAATGTATTTTTATTAATATTTTCTAAACTTTGAAGTTGCATTTTCTTTGCTTGAATTATTTCAATTTTTTTTTTTGAAGACTCTGTTTCAGTAATATTGAATTTTGCATTATTTTCCTGGCAATAAGTTTATTGTTACAAGTTTACACTATCGTGCAAATAAATTTGAATTTCTTTAAAATATTTTTCTAATAAAACCATTTTATAAGATAAAATACTTCAGATTTATTGTCACATACCAATTAAATATATAAAGAACTTTATAATAAAGACTTAACATTTTTTTCATGGGAGTTTCTTTAAATTTTTATTTATTGTTTATTTTCTGTTCTAAAAAAAACCCTCCAAAAACAAATAAAATTCACTCACTTCTGCCCAAGGAAAATCCCATAATTTCAAACTAGTCAAAATGTAAAAAAAATTTCATTTCGTCCATTAAAAAAAAATTTTAATTTAATTATAGAAACCTGAAAATAGAAAAATTACAAAACTTTTTTCTTGATTAATTTCGCACCGAGAAAAGAATTCAAAATTGTTCAAGAAATGATAAGAAAGTGAAAAATTGAAATTTTTAAAGTTTTCATATAATTTTCCACATGTTCAGATATGATTTTCCATCTTTTGCAGATATGATTTTCCATCAGCTCATATCCCAGATACACTTTGAACTGAATTTTTTCATGTATCTTTTAAATAATAATTGACGTCATCGAATTTTTCTCTACTTTTTATCTATTTTTTCTCTCTATTTATTTCCTCACCACAATCTTTATTTGATTTCAAGAACTTTTTTGGAAAATAATTTTTTTTTGTTTGTTTGGTTATAAATACTAAAGAAAAATAAATTGATGAAAAGGAAAAGTTTCTTAACTCGATTAGTTTCAATTTAAAAACTAATACGCTAAACTTTGAACTTTTTCAAAATTGATGTGGGAAAAGAGCTATAAAAATATTTCTATTCAACTAACTATTGGCAACCAAAAAAAATTCTATAAAAATTAGATGAGCACAAACATATGGGGTGGAAGTTGGTCTAATAAGCTAAGAAACTCTAAATAACCACCATTAGACTATGCTATATTTAAGGGTGTGATGTTTTTTCTTCTTCCATTTACTTTATGAAAACTAATAAGAAAAATAAAAAAAATAAAAAATTTCATTTTATTGAAAAAAAAGAAAAATAAATTAAAAGCTTTTAAATTTAAGCTTTTTATATTTATTAATTTATATATTTATATTTTATAATTTTTATTTTGTACAAAATTGAGTATAGAAAAACTTTTTATTTATTAATATAAAACTTTTTCTATTAATAGAACAATTTTTATGTGCTTTTTTTTCTCTCTCTACTTTTTACAGGTGAGTGGACTTGACTTTATCTTCAATAGGATTATAAAAACTTTTCAACATGTATAATGAAAGTTTAAAATTCTGATAAAAAGGTAATTTTGTTATACAATATTTTATGGCGAATTTTTATTTTTTATATTTTATGGCGAATTTTTATTTGTTACAAGATAATTAGTATATTTAAATATATAAAGTAACTGAAATCTAAGTGCAATATGTGACCTGTTTTGGTCACAATAATATAATTTTATTCCTTTTATAGCCAAAAAGAGATCTTCAGCTGTGAATATTTTATAGTAAATTTGCAAGATGATATATATAAAAGTGACTCTTATTAGCACTATAATTTTAGATTTATTTTGGGATTTTTTTTATAGAAAATCTTGTTAGGTGACCAGGTATCTAAGTCAAAAGTATCCGTGCTGCCTTCTGTTTTTAATTAAGTGCAGCCCTCTGACATTATTGCAATTGAAAGCACTTGAAAGTTGATATTGCCATCAATCTGTCATAATTTTTTTGTTGGTTATTTGTGGCTTATCTGTCGATGCGGTCCCTTAACAACCGGAACGCTTAGTTGCTTTGGGTTTCTGGTCATGGTGGTATCATCGGCAAACAGCGAACTTATCAACTATGAGGAAAGGATCTTTGCTGTTCTATGGCCATTGTCATACGAAATTATCTGCATATACTATCTGGATCAGCTGTGGAAGATTTCTTCACAACTTATTGGCCCACCATCAAAAAGACAATCTGCACAGTAACCATTACAAAGTTCTGAGCAAGGGCACTTCTCAGAATTCGGATTGGGCATACCGCCTCGTTCTTCGTGCCAATTAACCTTAAATTTCCACGGAACCCAGAATTTTGTCCTCCTTTAACCTCATTCTTTATGCCACTTAACACAAATAAATGCCACTTAATCTAAAATTTCGTTTTCCAGTAAGGCAACTTCTCAGAATTTGGATTGGGCACACCGCACTTACCCATGCGTTAACCTTGTCTTTCGTACCGCTTAACTTATCCATTCGTTAACATTACGAATTGGAATATAACCTAATACTTTACGTTCTAATAAAGTTAAAACAACAACTCTAACTATTACACAAACAACTAACAATAAAATTACAATTAAAGGTAAAATTACCCATGCGTTAAACTAGTTTTTCGTGCCACTTAACTGCAAATTGCTTCTTAACTCAAAAAAATGTTGGGAGTAGAACTTCGCTATCCTACTTAATCACCCTCGTTATTCATGCCACTTAACCCAAATAAATGCAAATTAACCTAAAATTTCATTTCTCAAAAAGGAACCTTCTCAGTTTTTGTAGAACTACGTTTTTCTACTTAACTGATTTAGTTCTTAATGCCACTTCACCCAAATGAGTACCAATTAACCCAAAAATTCATTTTTCGGCAAGGAAACTTATCAGAATTTAGATTGGGCATACCGCACTTACCCATGGATTAGCCTCGTCCTTTGTGCCACTTAACATTAATTAACCTCGTTATTCATGCGACTAAACCCAAATAAATGTCATTTAACCTAAATAAATGCCACTTGACGAACAATTTCATTTCTCGGCATGGAGCCTTCTCAGAATTTGGATTAGGCATACCGCACTTAGTCATGAGTTACCGTCGTCCTTCGTGCCACTTAACCCTAAATTACCAATTAACCCAAAATTTTGTTTTGAGTAAAAGTGCATTGTTCTTTTTAATTAACATAGTTCTTCAAACCATTTAACTGAAATGAATGCCACATAATTCAAATAAATGCCATTTAACCTAAATAATGAAAATTTTATTTACCAGAAAAAGCTACTTCTCGTAATTTGGATTGGTCATACCGCACTCACCCATGAGTTTACCTCGCTCCCTAATGCCACTTAACCCAAAATTTCATTTGTATGAAGACTCCTTCTGTTGTGCAGTTTCTATACTCAACAAGTCCATACATAATATATCTTTTTAATTTTCTAAAATAATCTTATAAACTCCATAAAATATAACAACTTCTTATTGCTCTTACCAACTTACGTTCGACCAGTTTCATTGGGTACGCTGGCAATGCTAATCCGTACGTGAAACCAAGTCTCCAAATCTTGCCATGGTTTTGGCACTACCGAACTTTTATTTATTATATATAAACTCTGAGATTTATACACACAACCAATAATATTGTGAGGAGAATAATGGCGGATAATTTCCTTTTTAATATTAAGTCTAAACCTCTTCTAAACATGTTTTAAGATATGCCAATTTTGCTGTATTCAATTTATTTGATTAAAATTCTGATGATTTTCTATAAAATATAATTTCCCGTTCTTATATACTCTTAAAGGATCAAAGAACTTATGACATCCTACTAAGGTAATTTTCAGAATTTAAGAAGACCGTCCAAAATATGCAATGATGAATAAATTTTATACGAGTAGCTGTAGGACATCCAGTTTGCATTTTACAGGATATTTAGCTTATACAATATAACCCTGGGTAATTTTGTTGAGTATATTTTTGTAATCCTTTAATTAATGTTAATATAAAATAATAAACAGAAAAAAATTTGGGGGAATGTAGAATTGCAATTCCCTCAAAACAAAACTACTCCTTTCAACAAATGCATTTGCACCTAACGATTTTGACTATAAATTTTAGTGAAACGTTTTAACTTTTACTGATTTTGAATATTTTTTTAAAATTTTCACAAATGATCTAAAGAAAAAAATTACAATTCTGAAAATTTCAAAATTACGTTTGGAAAAAAAATTATCAAAAATAAATTATTTTCGTCAATTGACTGTTTTTTAATGTGATCAACTTCAAGACGGAAGTCAAATTAAACTGCATTAACTGGTACAGAGCTCGCCCTGTCCGAATGTGATTTATGATCGCTGGCACTAATTTATTGGGTTAAGACGACACCGAATTCGTTGTAAAGTTGAAAAGATTCAAATGAGAAAAATTAGATAAAAAAACATACATTTTACGTATAGTTAAGAGATTGAAAAGATACACGCCAGATGGAAATTTTTCATTATTCACGTTATCGATACTGTTGATCAGTTGATATAATCATCTTCCAGTTGATGGAATGTGGATCAATTCCAAGTATACCATGCAACTCAAAAGCTACCGACTTTGTACAGTTTATATAATATTTCATGGCTGAACTGTATTTAGGTTTGTGAGATTTTTCATTTTTATCTATAAGTTTACTGGTAGAAAAAAAGACCATGTTCAACTTCAAGGTGCTAAATGAGATGTAATAAAAATCCTGTCTGCTAATGCAAATGACTACCAACTCTTAATAAGGTCTTTGCGTTTAAAAATATGCTATGGGCCCAAGGGTCTAGGGATTTGTATATGCATTACATCAATTTAGATGGTGCTGATAACAATTAAATGTGTTTGATTGGAGATCGTGATTATGAAGGAAAAGTGTTTGCTGCACTTCCGTAAACTTTTCTGACATTTGATAAATGTTTCTATTATGGTCTGAGGGCTTATTATGACGATTTAAGAAGACTTATGCTTGTGATATAGGTTAGGAAAGAGAGTTATTGCTTGAAGAAGATTAAACGCAGATAAAAGCCAAAGCATTTTCTACATAATATTGTTTCAAAATATCACTAAATAATCAACGTCTAACTAAATATGCCTCGGTTTCAACGATTAAGAAATAAAGTATCATTAATATTTCTCTTAGCTTATTAATTAACTTGTTGTGATATTTAAATATACATATTTAAAGGTCACAATAGATGGGAAAACATGAACTTTTTTATGATAAAATCAAAATGAGCCGGTCACCTTATAACACATTGGCCCAATGAGGTGTAGATAAATTTTTAGAGAGTTGATGGAATTTGGAGTAGAATTGTAAATATTTGTTAAGCCTTGATATTTTTGACATAAAATTGATTTGGTCGAAAATTTTTGAAAGATTTTTATCGAGTGCCAAAATTCAAGCTAAAATAAAAGTAATTTTTCTACAAATGGAAAACGGACGGTTTTTTAAAAAAAAATTGAGGTTTTATTATTGAAGAAGCTGCTCGTCTTTTGAGGGGATTCACGAATCGACCCCAATTTTTGGTGTTTCCAGATTGGTTTTAACCACCTTAGCAACATGTCGTGCCGCTAAATCACTTTGCGGTGTATTTGCTCGTATTGTGGCAGTTTTTCGTTCAATACTCGGCTCAAATGCATCAGTTATGCTCGGTAGCGAGCTGCTGCGATGGTTTCACCCGGTTGCAAGAGGTCATTATATACCACGCCGAGCTGGTCCCACATAGTATGACCTTCGAGCCATGGATTTTTCGCTTGGCCGTCGATGTTGATACTTTTCATCGCCACTCACAAAACGATGCAGAAACCACCGATTTTGTCGAACTGAAGGCAAAAACCCAAACTTCCCAAAAATGACGCTTATTTGGCACAAATTTGGACATTTTCATGCACAAAAAAATATATAACGCCGATAAAAAGGCGTTATATAAAAATGTGATGATGAGGAGTTATTAGCGGATGGCTAAGCTAACAATTTGACATTTCTAATCCAATATTTTGGAATAGAATTTACTGGTGGCGTCATCTATTGGAAAACGGCGGTTTGAGATTTGTATTCATAATTATGCAATTTCGTTTGGTTCAAGAAAATGGTTTTTTTTAATAAAAAATAATATTGTATGTTCGAAAAAATAATATGTTTTTTTTTTGCTTTTTTCTTTTGAAAGGGTTTAGATAGGAAAACTTTCTTAAAGATAATTATGTTTTTTTATTAAATAAGAGAGATTAATATTTTCAAAATAGTATGGATTCATGCCTTGTAGAGCAACAATCACAAGCTTTTTAGAATTTACTTCTCAAAACTGATTTTAATTTTTTTTCCGTTCTATTTCTTCTGATACTTAAGGCTCATCCAGTGCACCGCAAGGTAGCCATCTCGGCCCGTTACTGTTCATTCCTGACATTGATAATATTGTTCAGCTAATTAGGCACTCTTAAAATCGTATTTATGCTGACAAAGACTTGCATAAAATGTGTACAGTTAATTAGAGACTTCGGGGTTAATTCGATATTGTCTGTAAGAGTAGCCTTATTTTGGGCTGTGTTAAGTATTGCTTAGAGCAGTTTTGCTTTATTACGCAAATAGTAAAATGTGCATCTGGTCACATTACTATGCTATAGAAAGAAGACGAATTGAATCGACTCAACAAAATTTTGTTAGGTTCGTATTAGGCGATCTTCCGCAAAATGATTCTTTTAGACCTCTTCCATATTATGCTCTTTTTAACCTACTTAAAATGTCATCATTAAAAAAATGTCTTATGGTAATATTACTGATTTAAATTTTATGCACCAACTGTGAATCTTTCACAAATAAAGTATTTTTTAGACCTAATCATTATAACCTAGGAAGATGGCCCTTACTTCATGTGAAGGTTTCTAGGTCTAATTATAATATGCATGAACTGTAAATAGTTGTCATAAATGCGACCTTAGCCTGATTACTTTCAGCCAAATCCTAGATGGTCGGTGAATATATCTCAGCATTTGCTGTGAAAGTGCTGCTTTGTTTTGTAGCTTTAAAGTTGATATTAATTCATGGTAAAGAAAGCCATCCAAGGGGTCGTGGGTTTCGAATCCTACTGAGGCATGGTCCTACACTAATTTCCAAAAAAAACTTTTCCTTTCCATTTCTAATTTAAATTCTTTTTCCTGATATCCCTTGTTATCAAATGGCCGTTCGTGTCGTACCGCTTCGAATATACAGTTCAGGTATTAAAAACACCTTCTTAACCTTATTAAGGTCAATGATAAAGTAGTGATAACTATATCGGACTTGTAGTACTAATTGAAACGATATTTCGGAATTCACAATTTTACTGAAAATTATATTTTTTGTTTCCGTAACTAAAGAGGGTGCTCGATCTTTAAAATTGAATAAAAAGAGAAAAATAACATTGTTTAAATGACCTGTAGTTCTTCATTTCTAAGAAGTGATCTGAGAGATTCAATTTTGGATGGTTGTTCTCCAGCTCGAAAAATGTCACCGATGGCTTCAATGATGTGGTTCTCCAGTTGAGAAAGTGCTATTGGCTTATTGACATAGACTATTGATTTGATAAAAAATAGGTCTAAGGGCGTTAAATCGCACAATCTTCGAGGCCAGCAGACATTAGCATATATCGAAATAATGTGATGTCGAAACTGATATTATCCAAGTCCGTAGCGTCCAATTGAAACCGAAAAAGATCTGTTCTCTTCGCTATTGAAAAGCCCCTTACATTATTGACGGCTAGACGTCGAATAAAATCTTAATTACTTAACAAAGCGTAATTTAAGATTAACCATTGGATATTCTGATCAGTGAACAAAAGACTTCCTGGTGTGCCATTTGGTCTGAGAGTGTCATTAACCGTTATTTTTTTTAAATGAAAAAGAAGAGACTGTTTTGGATTAATTCTGAACGCTGTGGTCGTATGATAACTGACTGGCCTGCAAGCTTTACAACCCCATAAATTTTGATTTTTTAGACATAAAGTTGCCCGAACGCATAATGTCAAAATTTTGTAATGTCAATTGATCCCCAAGATCGTGCAATTTAACACTGTCTGACTTTTTCTTATAAAACTTCATTGAAAAACGTATTTAATCAAACTTTAGAGTATTTAAAATGCAATCAACATCATTCAAGTAATGGTCTAATTACAGTCGGAAATGTTTGAAAAAGTTATTAAAAATTATTTCAAAAGGATCGAGTCCTGCAAGAGGTCCCGTGGCATTGCATAATTTATTGTTTGCCATTGGATATTATGATCGCTGAACAAAGTACCGTTATTTTTTTTGTAAATGAAAAAGAAGAAACTTTTTTAGATTAATTCTGAACGCTGTGGTCGTGTGATAAGTGACTCGCCTGCAAGCTACACAACCCGATAAATTTTGATTTTATTAGAGAAAAAGTTCCCAGAACGCATAATTTCGAGATGTTGTGATGTCAATTGATCTTCAAGATCGCGCGATTTGACACTGTTTGACTTTTTCTTACAAGATTTCATTAAAAAACGGATTTACTCACTCTTTAGAGCATTTAAAAGCAATATCCTTCAAGTAATAGTTCAATTACAGCCGAAAATATATGCAAAAGTTATTAAAAATTATCACAAAAGGATCGAGTCCTGCACGAGGTTTAGAGGTCATGCTATAATATCATGCATTATGAGAAGGTCAAAGCAGTATAGTGAAATAAAATTTTCTATCGTAATCTGAGTTTTTAGAGTATACCGGCTCCTCTGAGAGAAAACTAACTAACGTTTTTGTGTTATATGAAAATCTAGCAAGATGTCAGCAAACAGTTCTTCATACTCTACTAAGTAGCGTCATTCATTTTGATTTGTGGAGAATTTTTTTAAAAGTATTTATTTATAAAATTTTCTTAAGTTGATCATATTTTTGTCTAATAATCCATTGGTGCTTTAAAATTCCACCCTCTCTCATAAAAAAAAGGATTAGTTCCGATTTCTTATACATAGCCGGTCAAAAACGAAGCATAGCGTAGGGGCTAGACGATTTCCTTGTGGAACTCCTGCTTGAAATTTTATACTTAATATTCTATCTGATAACAACGATATTAAAAAGTGTAATTTTTATTTTGTAGAAGGGGGAGAAGGGGGGTCTTTTTTTCAACTTATTGATTAGCTGTACGTACTAGACCAAATCTAGGTAAAAATTTGCGAAAAAAAAATTTAATTTTAAAATTCCATCAAAGTTGCGGTAATAAAAATTTTCCGCAGATTAAAAGCTATTAATATTCATAACCAATTGTAGGAACTTGAAAAATTTCCTAAAATATTTTTATTATTCAAATCCTAACTATTTGGCGGCAATGTTATCATCATCATTTATTCGCTCATCGTCTTATCAAAATTCACTATAATTTTTTTCTCTATTTGTTTTATTCATTTTCAAAATTAATAAATTCATTCACGAATACTTATAATTTTTTTATTACTACCATATAATATTATGATTATTATGTGTTTTTTATTAGTTATTCAAATCATATCAGAATTTTTGAAGAAAAATTGAGCATATATTTATGCGAGCTTTTTTTTTTATCGAATGATTGATGATGGGTTTTATTCCATTTTGATAAGCTTTAAGATCCCATGATGGATATCATATTCGAAATATTCGATTTAAATCCGTTTCGAAAATATAAATAAATCAATGTGAGGGAAAATCTTTTGTCATTTTAATACTGTAGAAAAGACAAAATAGAAAAAGAAAAAAAAATCGTACAATATTTTTGAAGGTCTCAAAAAAAAAGATTTTTTTCTTTTTTGATAGGACAGGGAGACGTGAAGGGTAAGGGGAAGTGGTGCTATTTTGAGAAAGGTTTTTTGAGAGTATTCAAAAAAAAAAAATTAAAAAGAAGAAAAAACAAAGAAGAAAACGTGCCGAAACAGAAATTTTTAGCTGTCCATAAACTTCTATTCACGATTATTGTTGTTCTAATGGAATTTTTTGTTTAATTTTATTTTGAAGTTACAAGGCTTTAAAGCTTCATTGTGAATTCCAGATGTAAGAGAAGAGAAGCGGAAAAAAACAATGTTTACTTTGTTAGAATAATAAACAAAAATTCTTACAAGTTTGGAACTTTGGATTAAAAAAAAATTCACCCCGTTTCTAAATTAGCTAGTTTAGCCTGAGCTTATTACGGTCGGTTTGAGGTTAAATAGAACCTCAAAATATTACCTCATTGTGCAAATATGTACGTAATTTCGAATTGAGATTATTAGCCCATACCGTCCCAAAAGTATCAACAACAGTCTCTGACTTATTACTTGATAGTTGTTAATTCTATTGCTAGCACACCTTATACTCTCCTAACTTTTGAGGTGATGGTCGTTTGGCCTATAGTGACTCCTCGACAAGTTGAACGTTTATTTGTAAGTCTCCATCGATTTAGTGATATTTCCGTTCTCAATTAAAACATTTTTTTTTTTGCATTTGTCACCATCGTCAGTATTATTAGTAATTGTGCAAAGAAGAAAAAATCCCATGCCAACGAAAATATCATTAACTGATATAGTCGACGTTATAAGATTGAAACTTTAAAGATGGAAATCGAATCCAAATGTACGATTACTGGTGGAGTATTTAATTAAGGGGTTTTTACGATCCATTGGCACATTAATAAATCGAGGGTGTGTGGGGGGGGGGTGTATTGATGATTGTTCAGCTTTAAATAAACTTCAATTTGTTCGTAATTAAGTGATTACACAGTTATCGTTCTTATATGAATGTGCTAATAAACTTTTCCTATTTATTTACACTGTTTTTTTTTTTTTTTGTTAAGAGGACAACGAACTTTTTAGTCAAACTAGAAAAAGTATGACACACATGGTGGTTGTACGTTTTGGATTTTTTTTTTTAAATTTCTATTCATCATACGATAAAGTTTTGTTTAGTTAGGGTTGAGTTTTGTTGGGCATAAATTAGCTTTACTGAAACTTTATTATTTGGGCAAACATCTCATCGTAATTATTTGAAGAGATTCTTCAGCAAACATTAGACCATCTTGCAAAAATGGAAATGAATTTTATAAATGATAGTTTATTCTTTTGTAAAATGTGCCAAAGTCTTAGGTAATTTTCTAAACAAATTATTGCGAAAAATTTGGGACAAATTTTTAAAAGCTTCTATTTTTTTTAATATTTGGAATTTTTTTTCTTTTAATTCGATAAAAAGTTTAGCAAACATTTTTTTTAAATTTTATATTCATTTTTTATTTTATTACAGAATTTATTAAATTTTCGTTTTTTGAAGGCAGAAAAAATCTTTTGAATTTGTAGAAAAAATTAGAATTTTTTTTATTATAGGAAAAAAATTGTCTTAAATTGGTTAGAAAAGTTTCTTTTAGTTTTTTTGTTGTATTTTTTCTTAAAAATTATGAGAATATTTTTAACACAAACTTTAAAAGCTGATTTTATTACTTAATAAAATATTTATTGTTTTCTACAGAAAACTTTTTTTTTTTTTGATAAGTAAAATATCCTTAAAAAAATTCATAAAAATATCCTTAAAAATTTTTTTTTTTAAATATTTTTTATAGACAACTTTTTTATGTAAAAAACAGCTATTTAAGAGTAAACTGCACTGACATCTCTTCCTTTATCTCGTGGCATGATCCAAATCATTGTAAAAATATGCAAAGTTCCTTTAGCACAAGTACTTTAAAGAAAAAAAATGAAATGAAATAGCCGACGTACGACGACAACTCAGAAGGTCATTTAGTAACAACTCTAGTTTGTTACTAAATGACCTTCTGAGTTGTCGTCGTACCTAAGACCTAAAATATAGGTCCAAATGTTTATTTTTGGTTTTTTTATGTCACAAAAAAAAGGTTTGAAAAGACTTTCCAGAAAAATGGCGAGTATTTAAATAAATTGAAAAAAAGTTAAGCATAAAATTTAATAGTTCAAAATGAATTTTTTCTTGCTATTTTTAATTATTTTTTAAGGGTTTCGCTCAACAAAAAAATCGAAATAATTTAGAAATATTTCTTTCCATAAATACTCATAAAATTATGGTAACAAAAATTAATTGATTAAGTAAAAATTCAGAATTAGGGTGATATTGTGCATTTGAGACTGGTAAGAGATACGAGGTATGCTAAGAGAGACAGTCTTCCTAAACGACCAGTTTGTCCCGTAACTACGTGACTTAATAGAGGATTCACCATTACTTTCTATCGAAAAATAATCAAAATTGTTCGAAAAATTAAAATTGAATTGAAAAAAAATTATCCTTGTAAGGACGAAAGTGAAAAAAAAGCTTTCAGAGGGTAGAACAGTAAATAACTGAACAAATAAAAAAAACTCAAGTCGATCTGACTCTCGGTTCACGAGAAAATCTAGAAAAATCCCCACTGGCCCAGAAGCAACTATCCAAAAATGCTTGAAATCGAAAAGTTGACGAAAATATTTCTAGCAACAAATATTGTTGACAGAAAATGTTGAAATCGCCAAAAATGGTCCGAAATGTTGCGGAAAGTGGCCTTTCTGGCAACATTTTCTATTGATAGCAACAAAATATGTGTCCATGAAGGCCAAAATGTTCCTGGCCAGCGGTCTTCTCAACAAATCGGCGATCAGCAATTTTTCGACTAGCGAGCATATTTTTTGCTCTAGGATAATGGATCCTTCACCGATTTCGATGATTCAACTGCCAAATCGAACACAACTAATGGGGCAAAATAACATGTAAATTATTTCTATGTATGTGTGTCGGTGAGATAATTTAAAAAGCACTCGGAAAATCGGAATATTTTGGAATTTTCATTTCGTTTTGAGTCCGTAAGTCCATATTTGTCCATCAATACTAATCATTTGCATATCAAATTAAAGGTTCTTAATAACTTTTACTATATTTAAAAATTTACAGACTAAAATAGTTGCAAATTCGAGCAATATGAATTGTAATATGAAAATTTGCAAATAGACTGTTTCAATAAGCCTATGGAGAAATTTTCTGTTCAAAAGCACAATTCTTTCAGCATTTTTGGCGTGTTGAGATACAGTGGAAGACCAACTTAGCTCAGAAAAGTAAAAAACATTGAAAACCGAAAAGAGTGAGGTCTTTTGTGATGTCTGACCGTCTATTTATATTGAAGCTGTTGAGTAGTGAGTTAAATTCTCTTGAAAAAGGGTTCTTTATATTTGTTGGGGGAAAAATATGATTCCCAGAAACCTTCCCCCCCCCCCCACTTATTTATCGTATCTAAGTGTGAATGACCAAGATCAAAAATTACGTGGAAGGACGTCATCTTAATTCTGTCGATAACATCCAAAGGAGCTTAACCGAGGACCTGAAGGCAATTCCACGTGGAGCCATATTTTTCCAGGTGGAACCATATTCTAGTTAATAAGCTGAACACCCCACGTTCATATCTCATTCATAGCTCTCAGTCAAAAATCTTTATAATTCGAGTAAACGGTTTTCTTTCGTCTTTTCGAATAACAGCAAATGACATTTACCCAGGCTCCCCATATCCACTCAATCCTTTTCACATAAAACCATTTCCTATATGCAGAGAGTATTTTTGTAATTGTACCTCAAAAAAACCCTCCATTACACTTAATGCCCGATCAGAGGCGCTATAGCTAAAGTGGAGGCTTGGAGTGCGGACAATGGCATACAAAAGTGTTTTAGGCAAAATAGCCTAATTGTTTCTTTACTAAGCCCAGTATCTCTCTATGCCGTAGATTCCATTACATTCCTGAGTATCTACTGTAATTCGAACAGGAAGATAGAATATACAGATCCGCAACACCGTTGACAAAATCAATACTTACTTTCCTTAGAGTATTAGTCAGTAATAAGTGAAAGATTGGATAAGGAAACGCATTTAGCATAACTGACGCCCTTTTATGTCCTCACTATATGCCAATAACTGACTTTAAATGAGTCGAAGAAGCGGCAAATCCTTTAATCAGACTAACCAGTGAATCACATGGGACTTCCGTGGTGGATTTAATCCTAATCTAATCAGCTTAACGAAGCCGGAGTCTGTTTAATTTGTATTGAAAATTTTTCCTTTTCCAGTTATCCGCTCCAAACCATTATAGCCCAACTGGAAAAAAGTTAAATAATACCACAATTGAAGGCACATCATTTCACGTTCTCTGTCAAATTTCAAACTTCTCTTCCGCATCCACATAGGAAACCGTGGTTGGGAGCAACTACTTCTTTGGTAGAAGACTTATGAAAACTTTTATCGACCACTTTGTCTAAAAGAAACTTTTCCACAAAAAGATAAAAAAAAGTTTATTTCTAATTTTTCTTTGAAGTTATTGGCTTTAGTGGCATCCATTGATTTTTCTAAAATCAATGAAGATCATGAATTTGGATGCCGCTAAAGCCAATAACAAAAATGAGCTAAAATGAATTTACTGACAGAAAAAATTCCAAAAAGCCAACTATCTCTCGGACGCAATGCTGACGAAGCCTAACCTAAACCATTCCTTCAAAGTGGTACTCACGAAGCGCTTACCTGGGAAGGAGAAATGGCCTTCACTCGAAGGAGGGGTTCACGTCTTTTGCACTGACGGTTCTAAAACAGATGCGGGTGTTGGGGCCCTTGGAAAGTCTCCATCCATTTTCCAAGGGGAATAACATGCCATAGAGCTTTGTACTAGAGAGGGTATCAGAAGGAACCTACGATCTACGTCATCTCAGACAGCCAAGCTGCATTAAAAGCTCTTGTCTCATCTGATGTCCAATCCAACCTAGTTTGGGGTGTCCTCACTGACCTAAATCAACTGGCCAGATACGACCGAGTAACTTTATTGTGAGTGCGAGGTCATACCATAAGGTTATTGACGGTAACGAACTAGCAGACAAACTTGGCAAAAGGTAAACGAATACTCCGTTTATTGGATCAGATCCCCTTTTGTGGCTATCCATTCGTCTACTCTGTTAAGATATATTTTGCTCCAAAGAGGATGAAACTTCGACATCTTGGTTGGGGATGCCCTGATCTCTATGAGATCTCCCGGCAACCAACCAATATGATACTGTCGTTCTCTAAAAGCCTCAATATTACTATTATCTGAGTAAGGGGATTCACCGCAAAACACCTTATTGGTCGAAGTGGTTTTAAGACCATGTGCCTCTTCCCTACTTATAATATTATTACCGACAGCCAAGTGACCTTCAAAGCTTCGAGGTCTGTTCAAGAAGTATCGCAAATTTTGAATTTCCTCGGGTTACGTATATTCGATTTTCGATTTTTTTTTCTGGCGTTATGTTGGTACTCATGTCTCTCACTTATGCCGAAAAGTTCGTTGCTTGCGCGCGAATTTTGCCCAAAAATAACACACAAATAATGCCGCAGCCACCGTTTCCCCCAGATCTGGCCCCTGTGACTTTTTCTTGTTCCCTTAACTGATGAGCCCCATGAAAGGACGACGCTACGCTACGATTGAGGAGATAAAGACGGCACCGAAGGAAAAACTGATTTTTTTAAGTGCTTCGAGGATTGGAAAAAACGTTGGCCCAAGTGTATAATATCTGGTGGGGATTACTTTGAAGGGGACAAAATAGATATTCATGAATAAATAAATAATTTTTGCCAAAACACAAAATTCGCGATATTTTTTGAGCAGACCACGTATTTATGGCCCATTACCTACTCAACAATAGCAGTGCCGAGTTGCGTTGGATTCCAGGGTAAATGTAAATGATACCGTCCGATGCTCAGAGCTATCCCTTATCTGCCTCGTATACTAACAAAATGGCAGAAAATATCCTCAGTCATGTAATATAGACTAGTCTCTTCGGTCGACTACCAACAATCCACCCTACTTAAGATCCTTACTAAAAATTCTTGGCACGATAAGTGCACAAAATCCTGACAGACCTTATTGTTCTCACCAATAACTGTTTTTCTTTTTGCGTCGCTCCGCAAACTTTTTGGTGAATATGGCCTTCCCCCCCATTCGGAAGCTTTTAAATTTTAAAATTTAATTTTCAAGTCTCCTCATTAATCTAATTAAATAAACGTGCCACAGAATTTAACAAACTCCTACTAATAACTGACCAGCTTTGCTTAGTGAACTTTTGACGCCCCTTCACATGAAACTTGATGTCACTAAATGTCCTTACGTTCATGCTACTTTAAAATACACTCGGGCTCCTATATAAGGACAATTATTTTACAAAGAAACTATAAACAATTTTCCCCTATTTTATTACTAAAAACATATTAGCAAAAAAAATGCTTTTTAAATTTTATATAAATTATTAAATTTTCCTTACATAAAAACAAAGCCGAGGATTTTGCGAAAATTTTATAATTTTATAATATTTTTTTTACCTGTTAATTTTTGACCCGAAAAACACTTTCTTTGATTGAAAAAAGATTTCAAATTCAATTAAAGTGTGCCATGTATTTTGTTGCCGATATGATAGATTGTTTAAAATACTAGAAAAAAAAGTGAACGTAATTTTAATTAATTTTAAGAAAATGTCAAATCCTAGTGAACGTCCTGTTCAGTATATAGTATCGGATTTTGTAGAAATAAAATTTCTTCAACGTGCATACTGCAAAAAGATAACAGACCTCTATTTGGACTTGAGTGAAGAAAGCTTCAAAAGTTCAGGAGATAGCGATGACTACCACTCAAAGGGAAAAGTGACAATTATTTACAAAAGTTCTTCGGATGCGTCCAATTCGTCGAATAATTTACATCCTGTATCCCGTATTGGGTCGATACTAAATCATTTAACGAAAAACTCTCCATATTATTTTCAATGCCGTATGAGGCCGACTATTTATTCCATACACCTTGACACACGTTTGATTTGTGATGGCCGATTTATAAACTGGAAATTAGAGGAGAATTCGGAATTTTACAAATGTTTCGATAGGAAGAGTGGAGCCGATGTTATATGCAGAGTTGTGGAGAGTCGGTACAGTGACATCGTCTCAGATTATCGTGAATTGGAAAATTTTCCGGTGCTCAACGATGTTGTTGGATTTTCTACGAAACGGGACAGAATATACATTTTCTATAAATTACCAAGAGATAATCTATTCAACTATATGCTCGATAGGAAATGCCTCACCGAATCTGAAGCTCGTCCATTGTTTCGACAAATCTGTCACATTGTACAAGACCTCCACAAACGTCATATTCTACTGAGAACGGTTAATTTAAATAAATTCATTTTTGTCGATGAGGAACGAAAGTTGCTACGCTATAAATCCCTTCATGGCACTGTGAATCTACGAAGTCCCAATTATTTCGAATTATTAATAATGAATAGTAAAAGTTCGGAGGAAGTTTATTTTAACACTGAAATATCGGAGAATGTTCTGGAATTCTACTACAAAACCATTGATGTATTCCGTTTAGGAGTCATACTTTATGAAATGATTACAGGAAAAACGATTGTGTGCCGATCAGCAGGTCATCTGAAGAAGAAGATGTGTGCGAATATTCATCGTGAACATTATTCAGTCCAACTACAAAGCTTTATGAGCAGTCTACTTTCTGCAAATCCGATTCATCGAATTAAGTCTGAGGATCTTTTAAGCCATCCGTGGTTGTTGTCTCACGATTTAAAATAGAATATTTTTTTGTTGTTGGTTTTTTTATGTTTTTCTTTTTTATAGAATATTTAATGTTTTTAATAAAAGTGTTTTTTTTTTGTTTTTATTTTTGGAATTTATTACTTTTAAGTAATTCCCGTCAAAGGTCTTGTTTGGGAATAAAAAGGATTTTTTTAAATTAAAATTTGGATATTTGACAATATTTTGTCTTATAATTTGTGTTGTTAAGAGAATCTCCTCTATTAAGCTTATTATTCTAATATTGGATGGATGCAAAAGTTATGACTGTTTTTTATGATCCTAGGTAAAAAATTTTTTTCTTCAGAAATGATGAATAGTACCTTCTTTTAAATGATTCCATTGTATAAAGGATGCTTTCCCTCTACTTTCTATTCAGTTTTGGCCTGGCCAGAGTACCGTGAAGAGCCCTTGTATATTTTCAAAATGTCGATCGATAAAGTGCATTTACGTCATTGTTTACTTTATGAATTCGGTAAAGACAATACCGCGAGTGTGGCAACCAAAAACATTCGCGAAGTGTATGGAGCAGATGTCATCAAAGTTCGACAGACACGAAGATGGTTTACAAAATTCCGATCTGGGGATTTTTCATTAATTGGTAAGCCACGTACCGGGCGGCCATTGAAGTCTGATGACGACAAGTTAAAAATCATAATTGACACCAATCCACGTCCAACCACCAGGAAGATCGCGTCAATGATGGTGACTTCCATCAAAAACCAAACAACCGTATTAAGACATTTGAAGCGTATGGGGATGGTTTCGTGGTATGACGTTTGGATACCTCATCAATTGTCGGCTGCCAATTTATTGGATCGTTTTTCAACGTGCGTTGCTTTGAGTGCGAGACAAAAACATGAACCTTTTCTGCATCGTTTGGTAACGGGAGATGATAAATGGGTCGTGTACAACAACGTGACAAGAAAAAGACATTGGACAAGCCCCATTAACAACTTCTAAAGCCTAAATCCATCAAAAAAAAGTTATGCTTTATGTTTGGTGGGATTGTAAGGGTATTGTGTATTTTGAACTCTTGGAACGCAATCAGACAATTACAGCAAAACGATATTGTCAGCAATTATCCAAATTGAACATCACCCTTCAAAAGGATAGACCAGAATTGGTAAAAAGAGAAGGGGTAGTGTTTCATCACGACAACGCGCGACCACATGTGGCTATGATGACCCAACACAAGCTAAATGAGTCGAATTAGGATGTTTTCAAGCATCCACCGTATTCTCCAGATCTTGCTCCTTCCCATTTTCATTTATTCCGATCACTGCAAAATTTTTAAATGATAAAAAATTTGATACAATAGAGCAGGTAAAAACATCCCTTACTACATTTTTCGCAATAAAATCCACGGAATTTTCCACTAATGGTATTAATAAGTTGATAGAAAGATAATACAAATCTAAAAAAAAATGTTTGATTGTATAAGTAAAAAACGGTCATAACTTTGGCGTCCACCGTCCTTTATATATTTTTTTTTGGTCTCATACAACTTTCATGGATTGGCTGATATGTATATAAAAAAACACCTCACATTTTCCACAAGAAAAAATAGTTGCTATTTGTGAAAATTGTTCGGATAAGACTCAAAAAAAAAATAGCAACAAATGACATTGTATTTTTTTAAAATAAAGTCCTTTGTTTTTATATAAAAAATGTCCTTTGTTAGCTGTTATAAAATTAAATAAAGTCCTTCGTTGGCTATTATTTGGTTAATTTTTTTATTAAAATAATTCTTATTAGCTTACAAAGAAAAAATATTTTTCTTTTGCTCACTCTTGAGCATATAAACACAGTTTTCGAGGCATCATATTTTCTTTCATAAACCAAAGAAAATTACAATTAATTTGCTGATATATAAGGTGTAGTAAAAAGGCGTCCATTATTTTTGCATTAAATTAAAGGTTTTATTTAGCACAGATAGAATGATACGATTTAGGTCAAATATGCACCGTTTTGTTCGATAACTTGTTGCCATTTTGGAGGTAATTTCATAATGCGTCTCTCATAGAAACCCTCGTCCCTATTGGCAAAAAACTGAGACAATCGATTTTCACAATCTTCTCTTGAGACGAATTTTTCACCTGCAAAATCATTCGTCATAGACAGGAAGAGGTGGTAATCACTTGGTGCCAGCTCCGGACTATAAGGTGGATGCATAAGAAAAGGTCCCGGAACTTCTGGCGAGTCACTATCGATGTGTGCGGCCTGGCGTTGTCCTGATGGAACACAATTCCTCTCCTATTGGCCAAAGCTGGCCGCTTCTGGGCGATTGCTTCTTTCAGACGGTCCAATTGTTGACAGTATAGGTCCGAATTAAGAGTTCGGACGTATGGGAGCAGCTCATAGTAGATGATTCCCTGCCAGTCCCACCAAACACACAGGAAAACCTTCCTGGCTGTCAATACTGGCTTGACCACCGTTTGCGCCGCGTAACCGCGATTTGACCACGACCGTTGTCGCTTGACGTTGTCGTAAGCGACCCACTTTTCATCACCAGTAACCATCCGCTTCAGAAATGGATCGATATTGTTGCGATTCAGCAGCGATTCGCAGATGGAAATTCGGTCCATGAGGTTTTTTTGCGATAACTCGTGTGGCACCCATACATCGAGCTTCTTTTTGTATCCAGCCTTATTTAAGTGGTTCCAAACGGTTTTTTGTGCAATGTTTAGCTCCTGGGCAATCGAAACAGTGCTTACGTGACGGTCGGACTCGACGATTTCCATTATTTTATCGACATTTTCGACAATTAGCCTTCCAGAGCGTGGTGCATCTTTGACATCGAAATTGCCGGAACGGAATCGACGAAACCAAAATTGCGCATGATTGACTGTTACAGTATCAGGACCATAAACACTTCACATTTTCAGCTGCCTGGCTTGCGTTTTCGCCTTTATCGAAGAAAAACTGTAAAATATGCCGTTTTTCTCTTTGTTGGTGTCCATCTTTGACGCGTGCTAAAAAAATACTGACTCAAGTAATCACAAAACTATATCAAAAGCTTTTTTAGTACGAAATCTTATCTTTCTAACGCCATCTAGTGCAACCCGATCGCAGTTTTACAACGGGAGATACAGACTCCTAAAGCCATCTATTGGCAAAATAATGGATGACTTTTTATAACACCTAATATTTTTACTATTTCCAATTAAAATTATCCAATTTTTTTATGATGAATTTTTGGAGCCCCTGCAATTTCATACTTTTCATTATTAAGCCTTTAATCATACTTTTCGATCTAAAATATTTTCTATCAACCATCAAACGAAAATTCCAATTTAACATTACATAAAAAACTTATTTTGAGTATAATTTTATGAAATTTTTGTATTCTATGTTAAATTATTCTAATTTGTATTAAAACTACATTATTTCTTTTTAAATCCAAATTTCATCTAATTTTGAGCTTAATTAAAGCACCACATTTAGGATGAGAACTTTTTCCTACCACTGACGAAATATTGCAAAAATGTTAAATTTGACTTTGCAGAAAATAATGTTGCGCACAATTTTTATATATTCTTTTTTTAATTAAAACTATTTTATTTTATTACTAAAAAGAAATTCCATCTTTCGTCTAATTTTGATCTGATATTTTATTATAATTTTTTTTTAAATTTAATTCGATTTTGCATAAAAAATTGTTAACCTAATTTTTCCAATTATTTTGTTCTATCTGAACTACCCTAAATGCTATAAAGCAATTATGAGGCTAAAGACCAACGCTTTAGGTAAAAATTTAAAGACCGACACTTTCTATTGCCTGGATAGATGAAAATCTCAAAAAATAACATTAAATGGGACTCTAACACACTAAAAACACCTCCGTGCAATGTGCCATGATGAATTTTAGTTATAATCGACTAATGACTTATCTTTCTTTAAATTTAGTCGTAAATTTTAGGACTTGTTTGGGAAAAATACTTAAAAAAGTGAGTTGTCTTCGGAGTTTTCAATTTGGCTACATAAAAAATATGTTGAACCATTATTTTTCTGATGTTGAAATTTTGCCTTTTCGTACCCAATTTTTAGCCCAAACTCTAATGCTTTAAATAACAATTTTTTCTGTCAGCAAGAAAACAAAAGTTCAATTTTACCCTTTTTACGTTTCGTTCAATTTGGGATTTAAATTTTTTTCTCACCAACTGCAAAATAAACTTTCAATTTGATAGCAGAAAAAAATGTTGACCCTAAAATTAATTTCTTTTTAATCAAAACTTTTAACAAATTTTTTGTCGAATTTTTAGCATAACTTTCGTTCATTTTTGAGCCAAAAGCTTTTTCAACTTAACTACATAAAATAATTTTTTCTAATTTGTTTTTAGCCTAAACTAGCGTAATTCACCATTCATTGAATTTTGAGCCATACTTTCGTCCAATTTTTAGAATTACTTTTCGTTCAGTTTTGAGCTAAAACATTTTTCTTCAGCCAGCAGAGAAAGATTCAATATATCTGCTCATAAAAATTTTGAGCCTAATTTTTCTTATATTGAAATTTTTTAGAGACCAATCTACTTTATATGTTTTTCCAATTTAAAACCATACTACAGTTGTTATAGAGAAAAAATCAACTTAACTACATAAAATAAATTTTTCTTAGTTGTTTTTAGTCTAAATTAACCTAAATGCTGTAAAAGTTTTTTTTTGTATTTTAAATCGAAATTCTGTTGTTGTTTAATTTTCAGCCTTCTTTTCATCCAATTTTTAGCATACCTTTTGTCTAGTTCTGAGCCAACAATTTTTTCTTCTATCAGCAGAAAAAATTTTAATTTACGTGCCTAATAAAATTGAGGGCATAATTTTTTTAGTTTAATTTGATCAAAACTGACATAAATCCTACGAAATACGCTTATTATTTGTGAATTGATATTTTAATTTATGCCAATTTGGAGTGACACTTCAGTTGCCAAAAATTATTTAAGCTTCAAATAATTTTGAGTATAAATTTTCTTACTCTTTATTGTAGTTCTTACTCTTTATGGTAGCTTTCGTTAATTTTGAACCACACTTCAGTTGCCAAAAAATTTGAACTTAACTAAATAAAATAATTTTTCCAATTTGCTTTTAGCCTAAACTAGCGTAATTCACCATTCGTTCAATTTTGAGCCTTATTTTCATCCAAATTTGAGCATACCTTTTGTCTAGTTCTGAGCCAATAATTTTTTCTTCTATTTTAACTTACGTGCATAATAAAATTGGCAGCATAATTTTTCTAAATTTAATTTAATCAAAACTGATATAAATCTTTTAAAACACGCTTATTATTTATGAATTGACAATTTAATTTATGCCAATTTTAAGCGACACGTTAGTTGTCAAAAAAATATTTAAACTTTAAATAATTTTGGCATAACTTGTCCTTACTCTTTATGGTATAAAATATCATTTTCTATTTGTTAATCGACATTACCTCTTTCGTCCAATTTAGAAATTAACCAAAAAATTTCATCTCAACTGCATAAAATAATTTTTCTAATTTTCTTTTAGCCTAAACTTCCATAATTCACCTTTCGTTCAATTTTGAGCTATATTTTCAGCCAAATTTTAGTATACCTTCGTCCAGTTCTGAGCAAAAGTTTTTTTCTTCAGCCAGCAGAGAAAATTTTAATTTATATGCATACAAAAAATACTAACTCAATTTTTCTTACATTTTCTTAAAATCAAATCTACTCTATACTATATGTTTGTATGTTATTTATTAATCGAGATTTTATCTTTCGTCCAATTTAGAATCTATCTTTCAGTATATTAGAACCTTGGCTACATAAAATAATTTTTCTAACCTTTCGTTCAATTTTGAGCCTTACTTTCATCCATTTTTAGCATACCTTTCGTCCAGTTTTATCTGCATAAAAAAAATTTGGAGCATAATTTTTCTTATCTTTGGTCTAATTTTAGTTTTGTCTTTGCTCCCAAAAATTGTTGTTTCAATATTATGAATTTCAGCCTACCTTTCGTCAAATTCTAAGCCTATCTAATTTTTAACCAAACTGCATATAAAAAATTTTAGGTTAATTTTTCTATTTTTTTATTTAATCAAAATTACCCAAAATCCTATAAAACATACTTTTTCCTTCCATCCAGCCGAACAAATTATAATATTAGTAATTTTTAATCAAAATTATCTGAACTGGTATAAAATACCCTTGTTGTTTATTTACTAATATTTTTAATATAAAAATTTTCCAGTAATCCTCTTAAAAAAAATTCAACTTAGGAAACATAATTCTTCTTGTCAAGAAAATTGTAAAGAAAAGTTATAGTTGATAGTAAAGGACTCCTTTGAGATAACATCTACCATATAAAAGTGTACTTTTCGTTTAAAATTTAAATGCTAAAAAAATTTCAGCCTTGATGAGGAAATAGTTTTAACTTTTTTTTCAGAAAATTCAAAACTGTTTTAATTTTCTTAAAATCACATTCGGTCAAGGACTCCATCCAATTGTTATGCAAATTTTACATCTCATGTTTAGATACACTTGCTCCGACATTATTGAAATTGGCATGTTTTGACAAGATTTCCATGTTAACAATGCTCCCCAGTCCGTGGTCTCGTTTCGAAAGAATTTTTTCTTCACCCAAAATTTTACTATCTTCGATGAATCATTTTCTCGAATTAAAATTTTAGTTGCAAATATAATTTTCGCTTTTCGAATCGCCATTAAAACAATTTTATTTTCTTCAGAGAATACCAAAAAGCAAGCATTAAAAAAAAGTTGAACTAATGAATAAATTTGTAATGGAAAATTTTATTTTGAAATTCATTAAAATAGAAAGCTTTCTTATTCTGAGAAAACTTAAACAAAAAGAATACTTAAAAATTTTTTTTAATTATTTTTTTTTGATTAATTCATTAGGAAACTCAAAAGAGGTGGGATTTTCATAAAATTAAGTTAACATCAAGGTCAGCAACATAAGCACTCCTGAATTTTTTACGCAGCCCATAAGTTTTTCATTAGCTTATCATTCGTAGTAGTAGCCCAGGTTTTTTTTTTCTTTCTTCTAAATCACTCGCTATTTACACGTTCCATTTGGTAGAATTTAGGTGAATAAACAATAATAAAAGAAATGGAAAAAAGCAGAAATTCTGAAATTGTAATATTTTTTTCTATTTGACGTAAAAGCTTCTATTTAAATCGTAAATTTTAATAGTTGAATATCCGCCTCCTTTTGCACACTGACCCCTCGCTACCCACTCTAGCACACATTTTATAGATTTGTATTATTTCCAACCATCGACGGTTGGTACTTCTTTTTTGTTTGCTATTTAATGATTCAACTAAATCGTTTGTCATACACGTTTTCAGAAAATACCCTGTAATTAATCTATTAGCCTATAAATTTTTGCTAATTTTACGAGTGTTTATATTTAGTGCTGCCAAATGCTGAATTTAGATTAAAATGTCTTATGTGATTATCTGTCAGAGAATGAGCAAAAAAAAAGGTTTACAAAACTATTTTCGATGTTCCATTTTTCTAAAGCAGCAATAAAAATGTCAACTTGGATCAAAGAGAACGCGTTTGTTTACATGGAAATTGTCGTTTTTATTTTAAAGGAAATTTTTATTTTGTGTTTTTTTCTAAGTCAATTTTGTGGTCAAGCAGTAAGTACTAATGAAAATCAGGCCTTTTAAATAATAATAAAAAAATAACAAAAAAACAAATGTTCGAGGGCTGCTAGTAAAAATCTAAAAATATAATGGAAAAAGAAGTTATCACTTATTGGCTTAGTAATATTTATAGACTTAAGTGACGGAAAAATTACAGTACCTATTTCGACCAGCAAGAATGTTTTGTAGGATCTTTCTTTCACAAAGGCCACATACCATATAACGTTTAATATAGATTTTAGGCTTGCGTAGTATTTGAACCCAGAAACTTTTTATTTATGGTGGAGTGCTCATAGTTTATATAAATTTAACTTCCACAAATTTTGATGACAAATATTACAGGAAATATATTTTATGCTTTCAAATTTTCCTCTTATCGAAATATCGAATATAGAAACACATTTTTCCAGAAGTCATATTACACTCGAATCTAAATTTCTTTATGATGAAAAAAAAAATATTTTGAAAGCTCATATCTACCTAGTCTCCTTACAAGTTATTTTTCTTTATTTCAATATTATTATTTGTAACAAAAAAATTCTGCCCAACGCATATTTTTCATGTACCTTGCGCGACAATGGTTTGAAGCCATTTCGGCGAAGTTTTTACACTTTTGAGGAATGGACGAATAAAATTCGGCTAGTTTTGGATATATGTATAATTATATTTCTTGATTTTATCTTTCGTTCTAAAAAAAAGGGAATTTGAGTGTACGACACCTTTTTAAAGGCGCAAGTTTCAGAACAATTATTATAACTAATGAAAGCACCGATGACCCACCGATGATCTACCGCTGATAAAGCAACAAACCACCAACTAACCAACGACATCCTTCCGATGACTCAATGCCGACCCTCCGATGATCGACCAACGATCCACCTAAAACCCTCTGATGACCTTCCAATGACGCATTAACGCAACTAACCATCGATCCACCGACAACCCACTACAAAAAACCTTCCGATATCCCACCAATGACATATTGACGACCCACCGATGACCCATTGTCGACCTACTAACAATCTACCGTCGAACCATCGATGATTCACCGACGATCCACCGACGACCCATTGCCAACTCACCGATGATAAAACGACAAACTACCGACTAGCCACCAACTAGCCAGTGACGTCCTTCCGATGGCTCAATGCTGATCCTCCGACAATCGACCAACGATCCACCTAAAACCCTTCGTTAATCCTCCGACGACGCTTCAACGACCCATCAATGACCCACCTAGGATCTACCGACTAGCCATCGACAACCCATCGGGGTATATAAACGTACGGCAACTGTTTAAAGGCGCAAATTTCAAATAGAATATTGTAACTAATTAAACGACCGACCACCCACCATCTAGTCAACGACGTCCTTCCGATGATACCTAAGACTCTCCGATTACCTATCGATGATGCATCAATGGCCCATCAACGAACCGCCAACGACTCACCGATGACCCACCACCGACCATCTTGTGATGGGTTGGTGCCGACCATCCAATGAACCACCGACAATCGACCAAAGACCATCCGATAACTCACCGATAACACATCGACGACACATCGACGACCCACCGACGACCCACCAACTATCGTTTCGACGACATTCCAATAACTAACCGTCAACTCATCGATGATCCACCGACGCTCCATCAAATACCCTCCGATTCGACATACCGCCGAACCATTACCAACCCATTGATGATCTACCGACGAACAGCCAACGACCCACAGGCGGGTTACTAACGACCCAGTAATACCTACCAAAGACCCACCAAAGGCCCACCACCGATCCGCCAAAGACACTCCGATGATAATTTACCGATGACCCACCGACCGACGACCCACCAACGACCCTTCGATGAATTACCGATGAAGCATTGACGATCCTCAATATGTCATCAACGACCCATCGACGACTCGCCGATGACCCACCAGCGATCCTCCGATAACCCACCAACTATATACCTTCCGATTACTAAGCGCCGACCTACCGGGGTAACAGAGGTTCTATGAACGACCAAGTAACAAACCACCTAGGGTCCACCGGTGGCCCAGCACGGATCCGCCAACGATCCTACAATGCCCACCGATGACCCATTGCTACTGATCATGCACCAATGTCCAATTGGCAACCTACCGACTTTTTACAGACGACCCACCTAGGACCTACCACCGACTTACCAACAAGCCACAGACGACTCACTTACGACCCACCGGTGGCCAAACCGCCAAGGACCATCCAATACCCACCAATAATCCATTGCCGATTAAATTTCTTTAATTTATATTTTTTTTAAAACGGTGTATTTAAACGTACGACAACGGTTTGAAGCCACAAGTTTTAAATCGATTATTTTTGTCCCGCTTTTAAAAATTTAGGTAAAAATAACTAATAAAACATGATAAATTTTTTAAAAAAATTTGTTTAAAAATTAAATTTTGAAAATATTTAATAATAGGACTTAATTAATTAAAAATTAATTTCAAAATAAATAGGACAAATTAAAGGACTAAAAAGGAGAGGACTTTCAAACAGAGAAGTTTTAGCTTGTAGTCAATGTTGGAGTTTCAACATGTGTCAGGCTAGTCCTATTAAAGCGTCCCAAATTATCAAACAGTTCTATTGAAATATGGAGAAAATCATATGACAGATCATACAGAGGAGAGAAGCGTTTCCTTTTCTAACCTTATTCAGATGGGCTGGGCCAGATGGTTTTCCTCAATATTATTATGATATTCGGAAGGAGAAGAAATACTTATCGAAACAATAGGGGCAGGTTATTGTAGTATGGAGCACCATATCATATTTTGGCGTTACAGAGCTAATAGTATTATCAACCTGGAAGCAAGATGTTTTTAAATATAAACAACAACTGGGACACTAACAAAACCGATTTTCTGAAGTCATGAACGGTAGAGATTTCAAAACATGAAAGTTTCAAATTGCCAAAAAATATTTAATATTCTTTAAGAAATTTATACACTGCGCCCTAAAAGTGCATATGGCAAAGGTAATTGAGTCAGTAGCAGAAATGGTCCAAAAAAGTATGCTCCGTAAACATCATTTTTACTAGCAAAATGCAAATTCCTCGAACAATAATGTTTAGGATTATTAAGGAAACTCTCGGATGTGGAGCCCCAATTTTTATCAGAAGATAGGTGGTCCCACAAACTTTTTAAAAATGAAATTTTTTTAGGCGTTGAAGAAACCGGGTACAAAAAATTGCGGAGCAGATATTTTTGAAGATGTTGTAAAGCTATTGACCATACGTAGTGCTGATAAATATCGGATATTCCAGCAGAACTCAGAAGCGGGACATAAAGAAAAAACTACCCAACGATGACTGGAACTTCTTGCAGCACAATTTATTACTGCCCATGGCTAACCATTTGAAGTGGGACTACAAAACATGGAACGTTTTCTCTCGACCAAACCTACCCTTAATAATTCATAAAAAATTACAAACATTTTTTTTAACGTGAAAAATGTTCAAAAAGGGAAGAATGTTTTTTTGTACCAAAGAAAAATCGTCAAATGGAGCAGAATTTTGGATTTTACCATAAAACTGGGGTACTTAATTTTATCGAAAAATATATAATTTTTAAAAATATGGTAGAACCACTAAAAAAACTCTTTAAGTAATTTCTGCCAACTTATGTGAAATAAAACTTTCAACGCAAAGAATATATCAATCGTTGGTTGGTGATTTATCAAAAGCGAATGCCTATCGATTATCGGGATTGCATAACATGACATTCAATAGAAATTTATCTATTCTGTTGTTGTTTGGTGTGTTTAGATGACATTATCTATTTGCTGCCATCGAAAACACACACAACTTCAGAACTTTTTTTTCATATAAATTGTATAAGAAAAACTACTATCGAAAGTGACTGTTTTGTAATCGAAACTACGATAAAACGTTTCAGCATCGATACTACTGATAAAAATTATGGTCCAATTTGAAAAGGCAATCGAAAAAAGTTAAACGAACAACTTCATTTGAAATTTCAATTAGAATCGACTAAAATGACAAATCAATCAGTCCAACCGATTATAAATTAAATAAGCGATAGACGAGAGCCTCGGACGACAAGAAGATTTTCTGCTTTGGGAAATGCCACCAGACTATTTGGTGAAGCAGAAGCTTTGCGCGTGCTTTTCATGATCAAAATTTATGTGGCATAATATGGTGTCGGTTAACTCTTTGGACATACGAAAACAAGAGTAAATCAATTTTATTCCGAACATTATTCATTCGATTTTATATAAATTGTGATGACAGAAAAGAGAATTTTAAAAAAAAATATGGACACTAAAAGCATCATTGCTTCGCGCTACTGCCATTAAGGGTTAGTGTCGGTAGTTTGTTGTTAGGAATGCTACTGTCGACAGAGAGACAGAGAACTTGTTTGAAAGCATTTGAAAATGATAACTCCGTCGAGAAATGCTGCTATCAATTCCGATTCGAAAACACATAAAATTCATCGATTACAACAGAAAACATTTTCAATTTAGATGATATTCGTTTTGAAGGCCTATTAATTTGTGAATATTTATTTTCTGTTTTAGTATTTTTTGCTGAAAGTTGTAGTGCTGTCGGTTTAAATGTAAAAAATTCAATTTGAATTGAACAACCATAAAGTTTGTCTTTCTTTTAGTGATTTATGAGCTTTTTCGATAGTTGATATTGTTTTAGTGAAACCATTTTTTTTTCTTGCAAGTAAAAAGTTAATTTAATTTTTAAGGTCACTTTCAATTTTATTATCAGTTATAAAAGCCGAAGCTGAGTATAACTTTTAACTTTGACGTAAAAATTATATTCTCTCTTGTGCTCAAATCTCAGTATTTTTTAAATTGTTACTTCAAATTTCTATGTTCAGAAAATTGCTTTTTCAAAAACCATCTTGATTTTCTCACCCGCTTTGCCATCACTTATAAGAAAAATAGTCCTTTTTTTAAAGAAATAACTAAATTTTCGTAATATTTCCAAAGAAATTAAAAGAAATCTTTTTTTTGCTTGTCTGTAAGCATAATGGAATTTTCTGCTCAGTCATGAGTAAGTTTTTTTTATTATTATTATGTAATAAGTCCCTTTGAGGTGTTAAAATTTAAAGTCCCCTTAAATTTTCTGCTGAACATTTATAATAAATTTAATTAAGTAATTTTTTGCTGATGAAGGAGCAATTATTTTATGTTTATTTCAAATTAGATTTTTGGTCTTTTTTATTCAAAATGAGAAATATTTTGATAATTTTATTTAGTGGAGTTTTATAATTTATAACTAAGGTAACAAGATTGATCAGGCTAACCGTGACTATTGTACGAGAAAGAACATTCGAGTCACTTTCGGGACCATATAATTTACAAAATGATCTGCGGAAAAAAGACACATTTTTGGTGTACGAACCAAAGTTTTCGGCCTATCGCTGAAAAGAGTAATTCGTGTTTCAGGAGCTACTAGCGTCGTGCAATAAGTCCTTAAAAAAAGATGAAAAAAAACGGTTTTAAAAAAAAAAATTTTTCTCCTTTTAGCTCTATACACTTTTCCAACCGTTTTTCCAAAATTTTTATCCCGTCCAAAAAATAGGATTTCGGAAGATCTGCAAAATACTCATCCATTTGAGCAATGACGTCCTCGTTGGAAGTAAACCGTCATCCGCCAAGCCATTTCTTCAGATTGGGGAAAAGAAAATAGTCACTCGGGGCCAAATCTGGTGAATAAGCGGGATGCTGCAACAATTTCATTCTCAATTCCACAATTTTGGCCATGGAAACAGCGCAGGTGTGCACACGCGCATTGTCCTGATGCAAGAGGATTTTTTTCTTCTTCAGATGGGGGCGTTTCTCTTTGATTTCCTCGCTCAACCGTTGCAATAACGACGCGTAATACGCTTCTGTTATTGTTTTTCCTTTTTCCAAGTAGTCGATAAAAATGATGCCCTGCGAATCCCAAAAGACCGTGGCCATCACCTTGCCGGCCGATGGCACAGTTTTTGCCTTCTTCGGAGCCCGTTCACCCTTGAAAATCCACTGTGATGACTGTCTCTTCGTTTCTGGAGTGTAGTACGTGACATATCGACGAAGGAATTCGGCAGGATTGCGATGAAAGAGTGCCAACATAGCCTCAGAGTCCACTACACGATTGCGCTTATTGTCCTCTGAGAGCAAACGCGGCACCCATCTTGCCGAAATTTTTTTCACAGACATTTTTTCATGCAAAATTGAAGCGACTGTACCTTGTGATATGCCCGTGGCCTCAACTAATTCGCCGATCGTTCAAAATCAGATCGTGGATTTTGTCGATGATTTCAGGAGTAGACACCTCAACTGGGCGTCCTGAACGATGTTCATCTTTTGTGGATGAACGGCCACGTTTAAATTCATTTACCCAATTGTAAACCGTCGCAAACACAGGTGCAGATGTGCCATGAACTGCATCCAACTCGGCTTTGATTTTTTTCGGGCTTAAGCCTTTCAAATGGAGATGTTTGATGGCAGCCCTAAACTCGCTTTTTTCCATTGTTATGCACAAATAAATGTCGTTAACTTTAATCGACGATAGAAATTGACCTACGCTATGGATCGAGCTGAAATTTTGATAGCTTTCCTGTCGATAATGCTACTTACAAAAAAAATTTCTATTTCTCGGATTGTCTAAGGACTTATTGAACGACCTTCGTAGGATGAGGAATCCCATTCTCAGTAGGTTTGTTTGGTTTTAAGTTTAGAAAGGCTTTCTATCGTATCAGGAATCACTTTTTCAGAAAGGGCTGTGCGAGAGACCTTCACTACGACAGCACGGGACATGATAAATTTTAGACTACATTTTAATAAGGGCAAAAAAAAAGTACGCGTCGAAATCAAATTTAACAATAACTAGTCGTAGACAAAATGCAGACTATAGCTTCGAGGGAATAAAATAGTTATCCTCTCTGGAGTCAAAAATTGCAGCGTAGAAAAACAGATCGTGACATGCTGATCGCTAGCATTGTAGTTATCGTAAATGGGTTTGAAAGTTGCCAGTGTGATGTCTTCAATCCCACATAATAAATAAATTCAGCATGCCTGGAGCACACATAGTTGGAGATAACGAAGCTTCTACCTTCTTTATAGGAGAGAGAAAGAAATAATAAAAAATTAAAAATAATTTACGGTTAGAGGGAAAAAGAAATAAGAAAATAGGAAGAGTATTTTGCAATAAAAAAAATGGTGGATTTAATAAAAAATTAAAAACAAAAGAAATTATCCATACTAAGCCAGAGAGACCCAAAATAAAAGACCAAAAAAAAGATAGAAAGAAAAGAAATAAAGGTGAAGTAAACCGACGACCGTTATAGGAGAGAGAGACAGGTATGTGTTGTGTCTCTCTATTTAGCCACTCCCTAAACCTCCCATGGAACTCCTAGATCAAAATGTGAGGAGTGTCCCCTATTTATAACTGTCATGATAAACTTCTCCATGGCATCCCAGAGGCAACAAAACCATCCGCAAAATGCATGGATAGCTTCGTGGACATTCGCACTGTCAACTTAACTTTTTATTTGCGTCAAATTTCACGATCTTGGAGGCCAATATACATTACCAAATCACGGCATTAGACGCGCTGAGAAAATTTTGGCGCAATAAAGCTTAAATTTGTAATGTTGTGTAGCTCAGATTAAACTCTTTCAGTGCATGCTATTAAAAAGTCAATCAATGTACGGTAATAGTGCCAGACAATCACTTTCCGCGAATACATTGGCTTTTTCAAAGTCACTTGTGGATTTTTCAGAACCCCATTTTTTGTGTATCCATCGAGCGAGAAATGAGCCTCATCACTGACAACCACAATCTACAGAGTTTTAAATTTGTTGAAACTTTTTACAATTTTATCGCATTGATCGGTGGTTGGACGTTTCATAGTGTAAAATGGCAGACATTAAACCAAATAATTACCACCTTGGCTGATATGTGTGTTTGATAGCTGTAACAGGACAATGATATACTTTACGAACAACAAATTTGATAACTCTTTATTCTTATTTTGGGTGTGTCCAATATATTTTTTGGCACCACTTTTATAACAATCAGAAAATGTTCCTATTGAAATTATTCGAAATAAAAATTTCTGTAATTGGGAAAGAAATGAATTTTTCGCTTTAAAATAATATTAAAATTTTGCTAGCAAATATTAAATTGATTGTCTTGAGTTGAGAACTAAAACATTAGCGAGGAGTTAATTGGCTTTTGTGTTGACAAATGACATCAATTGGATTAAGTGTAAAAAAGTAAATATTCTCCGGCACAACGTCATAGTTTGTAGAATTCTTATCATAGTCCTAGTTAAAGGATTAGTTTCGCTTATATCCAATCAGATGGTATTTATATTGAAAAACTATTTACTTTTTTTACAAGCACGTATGAGAGTACGTCAAAAACTATTAATGTCCTCCTAAGCGTATCCTATTTGTAGATTGATCATTAAATAAATTTGATTTGAAAAATCACATCAGGATTGATTTCCTTTCCATTTTGTTGCGTACGATTTTCATTATCGAACAACTGAAGCTACAACCGAGAAGCTTATTTATAGTAACGAGAATCATTGGAATAGAAACAATTTCCAATCTTATTTCCGTGATTGATTTTCTTATAGCTTTTACTAAGATTATCGACTACTGACAATTCCCATAATAAGTATATGTCCAAAAATAATATATTGTATATTCTCTCGTATAGTCGAAGGTAATAAAATATATCCGAAAAATAATCGATTGTCATCACATTTATCTACTATCATTTTTAATAATTCTTCCTCATTCTCTCGTATATTGTAATATTTTCTAATTTTTCTTATCAATATAAATCCAGTGACAGTTCGATGACAGATCTTTGTTTATTATTAATCTATTTTTCATTATTTTTGTATTTTTTTTTCTCTTTCATACTCTCATTGAGCTATCATTAACTTTTGGAATATCTAATGTTTACTTCAAATTCTTAACTATCACAGGCTTTGACTAGGTAAATTTTGAAAGAACTTTTTTTTATAAAGAAAAATTCCAAATTTAAATTTGGTGGAAGCTGAAGTTTTTGTGATTTTCTAGAAATGGAATCGAGATGCACTCGGGGAAGAAGTAGTTAATTTATTTAGAGTAACTTATGTTTATATTTGGATAATCAGAATAATTCTGTTATTTAATTTTGTATACCTATTCTTAGATATAATATTACGGGTTGCCTATGACCATCGGAACCTGCACTTTTAATGAATTGCGCAAGCCCAGCTGATTAGATCCAGATAGTTGCATTTACCACATTCATCTCCTCTTGATACATTTGCTTAGATTCCGAAATCCAAAAAAAATTCGAAAACCTTCTTTCCCATTTAAAAAACCGTCATTTCTATTCACTCTTTCATCTCATCTTCTTATTATGATACTGATTCTGTTTCCATTAAATAACAAGAAATATTCATAATTCCTTTAGTGCAAAAATAGTGATTTTAGCTTCCGAACTCTAACATTCTACGTAAAGAAAACCTGCCTCTTGTTCTGTGCATGAAGCCATCAATAAATCCATTTGTCAATTCCGCAGCGGTGAGCGATCTCAACCAGGAGATAGAATCTCTTGTTTCAACCCATCACCTCTTGTGCTTTTATCTGGTCCCGCCCCTGTAGTCAGTTGTAAGCTAGTTACTCTAATTGTTGGTAGGAAGGCTTACGTAAGCCCTTACTATCACCTACAGAGATAACACCCGGGATAACTGGTATCCCTCACCAGTAATTATTCTGGGCACTATCACTAATAGTTCTGGGAAGATTATACCTGGGGTTTGGGTATCAACCATAGTCATCGCCTTTCACCCTAAAGACACGTCACGTTGATGAGGGATAGATTAAATCTGTTTCTTTAACGTGATATACCCGTCGTTAAACATACTACCACGGGCGACCATACGCTCAATCAGCGCATTACCATAAATGATAGTTCACAGTCAGTAAATCAGTTACAAGCTGATTACTCCGACTGTTTGTGGCGAGGCCCATCTAAACCTCTACTGTCATAAGCAGTGACAGCGCCCGAGATAATTGCCAGTATGTCCCACCAGCGATCCGGAGATCGTACCCGCTTTGTTCTATGGCGCCCCTCGCTCGATTCCCGTGGCACCAATTTAAGTTTTTAGAGTTCTTAGGTTTGAACTCCGATCTCAGAGCTACGGTCAGGAACTTTGTAAATTACTAGCCACCGCTCGGATTTTATTCTGTACCATTCGCCATAACCCTCATTGGGGAATCGTGGGAATTGCAATTTACAATATCACATCGGGAACCGCCACTGATCTAATTTTGCTAGCTAGTTATGTCATCATTGGTGTGATAAGCTGGTATATACTTAACATCTCGCCGCCGGGGCAGAGTTGATGAGGGATAGTATGACCAGCACCGTGGCATACCTGACCCCCGGAGAAGCTACAAAAGTACTCTTGAAACCTTTTGTAGCTACCCCTACTCAAAGAGCTGCAGTAAAAGACCTTGTAAATTTCAGGCACTACTAAGCCAACTCAGGACCTTTTGTTCGCCAAGTCCCGTAGTCACTTCGCGTATTGATCATTGTTTGATCGTTCTCCCAGGAAAAACCTCGTTGCTAGATATTTGGATAAACGATATCAAATAGTTAAATTGCAAGCTCTCATTAGCAACATATTCTTCCTTCGCGGACACAAACAAATAAAACAGCTTATAAAGCATGCAAGCCGCGGCAATCGATACCTTAAAATATTACAACAAGGTTGTTGATCCCTTACGTAACCCTCACCTGGGACCTGATACATAATACGATGTGTGTTCAGAAAGTATCGCGAATTTTGAAAAAAAACGTATATTTGATTTTCGATATTTTTATAGCGTTATGTTGGTACTCATGTCTCTCACTTATGCCGACAAGTTCGGCCATTTTGAATGTTCAGTTAATTTTTGACAGCTGCATTGCTTGCACGTGTTTTGGGTCGTCTTCAATTATGCCCATGCCAAAAAATGGATCAAAGAATCTGTTTCGGGAACAAGAAAAAGTCACAGGGGGGCAGATCTGGGGAATACGGTGGCTGCGGCTTTATTAGTGTGTTGTATTTGGCCAAAAATTCGCGTACAAGCAACGATGCGTGAGCAGGGGCGTTATCATGGTGCAAACGCCAATTTTGTTCTTCCACAAATCTGGGCGTTTCTGGCGGACTGCTTCGCGCAACTTGCGCATAACTTGCAGGTAATATTCCTTATTGACCGTTCTGCCCTCATGATGCACCACGTCTCTGCAATCGAAGAAAACTGTAAGCAAGACCTTCACATTCGACCGAACTTGGCACGCTTTTTTTCGATCTGAGCTCGTGCGGCAGCTTCCATTGGGATGATTGAACTTTGTTTTCCACGTCATAACCATAAATCCATGATTCGTCACCAGTTATGACCCTCGGGAGCAAATTTGGGTCGTCGCGGCTAGATTCAAACAGTTCCGTAGCAATGTTAATGCGATGCTGTTTTTGGTCGAAAATGGGCAAAAATCGAAGACGAGCCAAAACTAATCTCTTACGCAGTTACGTTTGGAGAAGAAAGTAGTCAGCGACCAATAGAGACTAGTTTTATTCCTACCTTCTGTATATGACCACAGTTTCGTGGACTTGCGCGCTACCGACTTAACCTTCGGCAACGAACAAGTGCCTAAAACTCAAGCTTAGATTACCATAACACATTCTCGGTTCGCGCAGAGGTCCTCAGTTTTCCCAGACTCAACTTAACCTATATGTTCTGACTGCTGCTATCGTATTATGGAAGCCAGGGTCTACCGCGTTACCCATACATGTAGCCATTGTACGCTTCGCAGTCAGGGTCTTTCTCATGTATGCGGAATTGTATAAGAAGTCAGCAATCTTCGTTTTATTGGTATAAGGGGTCAGCGATCTATAGAGCCTAGTTTTATCAACAATCAGACTATCGTGATAGAGCTGCAATATTTCGCGAGTCGGAGTCATACATTCACATGCAATGGGGCAAATATTCTTTGCATGATCCTCCTTTCGATCAAAGCTTAGAAAGACCGAAGCTTCGGAAGAATACATAAGGAATGAATACAGCAGTAGCTTCAACTGTAAAAGACGCTTTGCTAGCTCCTATAAATGACCATAGTTTCGTGGACTTTCGAAACTAAGGCTTACATTACCATAACACATGCTGGAATCAACATAACCCATCCGGCCTGACTAATGCCATCTTCTTAAGGACGCCAGGGTCTACCGCATTCCCAGTAAATTTAGGCACTGTAGACTTCACGGTAAGTACTTTCTCATCCATACGGAATTGCATAAGAAGTCAGCGATCTTCGCCGAATTTGTGTAAGGCGTCAGCGACCTATAGAGCCTAGTTTTCTCAACGATCAGACTATCGTGATAGAGCTCCAATATTTCGTTATTAAATAATAGTCGGACTCGTCCATTCTCATGTGAACGTTCAAATATTCTTCGGGTGGTCCTTCTTTTGATCGAGGTTTAGAGAGGAGGGGGATACTCAAGCAGTGTCTTCGATTTTAAAAGTAGCTTTGCTACCTTCTGTTTATAATCAGTCTTGAACTCGATGTTGGCTGAATCTAGATGAAGAGTTCTCGTACAGCCTTGAATTATCGTAAATCAGTGATCTTCGTTTGAGGTTTCCTGGTCTGTCAAGCATGAGGGCTTCGGAAGAGAAATTTCCAGGAATAGAATAAAAAAGAGTATATCTCGCATAAAATATCCGTTTTTCATTCCAATCAGTTGTTATTGATTATATGCTGACTTTATAAGCTTTAATTTAGTTTCAGATTTAATCTTCGAATATATTTGTTTAAATTATTTGGGAAAAATTTGTGTTTGTTGTTCAGGTCAAGGTTATATTCAGTTAAGTATGACTGTACTTAAAATAAAATTTTCACATTGCTGCTTAAAACAAATTTTCTGATCTGGTTGATATGCGTTTCGATTAAATATTTTATTGCAGATAATTTTAATTTTTATACTCAATAATTTTGATAGTTTTACGGACCTCTTAAAGAGATACTTCAATTCGAATAGAAATTAATTCGACCTCTTAAAGAGATACTTAATTCAAATAGATACTAAATTTATATTAATGGCTTCCTTATATTTTCAATCAATGTTAGTTGATAATATCTTTTGAATTTAAGCAAATATTTACATTTCTATAAGCAAGAAATTCATTGGGAATAGACACGTTTATATGTTAAATACTTGCTCCGATATTGTTATCAGTAAATTGAAATGCATAAATTTTTGTTTGGAATTTTTCTACATTGTTTCTTACTTAAGCTGGCAGGTTTATTTAAATTAACATATTAACTTCTTAATACAAAATCTTAAGTTTCTAATAAAAATGTCAGTTCCTGTTCTTATCAATATGGAATAACAGGCATTATTTACTGCATAAAATTAAACTTATTTAAGAAATTCTTTCCAAAAATAAAATCGCAAATTAAACCGAATCAATTTCAAAAATTTAATAAATATAAGACAATATTTTTTTGAACAATTTAGTCCAATTCCTTGGTTAATTGCTATCAGTTTAATATATTCCAATATTGATAAAGAGTGCACCTAAAATACACAAAAATTTATTTAAAAAATTCTCTTTCAATAGAATTATTGATTAATTATTGAATATCTAAATTTTTTATAAATTATAACTAATTTTACCAATAATTGGTATCAGATCCTATAAATTCACCAAAGATTTTACTTATCAGAGAAACCTTACCAAAGATTTTCTTCAAGAGCGAACCAGAAGGGATTGTTTAATTTTTTGAATACACATTATTCTAGATATTTATAGATAACTTCTGAATTTTTAAAAAAAGTATTATTTTCAAATTTTTGTATAAGAAAATTAATTTTAGAACTCAATTTATATATGCCCGACTTATTACCAAAACAAATCATTCACAATTTCTAATTCCAGTTGAGCAACATTTTTCAACAATACTTTTCCTTGCCGATCAAAAAATTTATTTTATGGTAATTCTCAACTGTCGTAAGTGAGCAGAGAAATAAAGTTGACCAAAAAAAAACTTTATTAAGTTTAAGTCAAAAAACACTTTTGTTGACCAATAGTTTTCAACACAAATTTTCACGTTCAATTTACTATAGACGATAAAAATGCAAACAAAAATTCTATTGACTTGGGGTGAGATCAGTTAAATTTTTGTTGATAACAAGTATTGTTGTTGATCAGTCTTGAAAAATTAGGAAGTCACTGAAGATTAATACCTCAATAATATCACCTCTGGCACGTGGTAAATTTTAAATTTGTTGTCAAAATTCATTTCAAAAAAATTACTTGCTGATTAATACTTTTCGACAAAAATCACAACTTTTCAACTAGTTTAACAAAACAGATGCTCAGCTAATATTTTAACTTACTTTGTAGACCACCCTGACAATACTGCCCACGGTGGCACTGCTATCCTCACTAGAAATTCTTTATCTTCTTAACTATTGCCGCAAGCTATTGCCCTCCTAATTTACCTATAAACTCCCTTGAATTTAGATCATTTTTCCAAGCTCTTGGGAATTCATTCATTGCTGGTAGTGACTTTAAGCCAAGCACCCACAATGGGGCTGTCGAGTCTCCAATCTCCGTGGGATTATTCTTAACCAAGTGCTTTTACCCTCTCCCTACTAAGTCATCTCTCCTCCGACTCCCACTTACTGGCCAACTTCCAGATCTAAGCTTCCTGATGTTCTAGATTACTTTATAACTAGTCCCATGAATTCCTCCAACATTAATGTTAATTCACTCTTAGATCTTAACTCCGATCATAGCCCTGTTCTACTAGTCCTCGATTCCCAATCCACTCCAAAAGTCAATGCGCCGAGACTTATTAATGGACCAATTGATTGAGAATTATTCAAACAATATATTTAGACTTACGACAAAGCTTAAAAACAGAACAAGAACTACATGACGCGGTACACAAGCTTACATGTTTATTACAAAACGCTACAGCCTTTTCGCAAAAAAGTAAAAACTCGAAATCTACACAAAACCTGACAATTCAACCATTAAAAATTAGGCGTCTTATTGCAGAAAAACGAAAAGCAAGAGCTCATTGGCAACATACAAGAATGCCCAGCGACAAAACCAAACTGAACAAGCTGCAAAAAGAACTACATGACGAAATCACTAAATACAATACAGAACGTTTTAGAAACTACACTTCAACCCTAACGAAAAACAGAACTTTGTGGACTGCTACAAGACAAATACTATCTTATAGAAAAACAAAGCACCCTTTACGAAAAACTGACGGAACCTGGGCCAAAACGGACAAACATAAAGCAGACGCTTTTGCTGATCACCTTGCACAAACATTTACTTCACATCAGGACATATTAGACAGGACTCATTGCACTACAATCGAGACGGAACTATCCATTCCCTTACCCATGAGTCTTCCCCCTAAGGCAATCACTCCTTCCGAAGTTGCCAATTTAATGAAGCTCCTTCCCAAAAACAAAGCTTCTGGCTATGATCTGATTACCTCCAATATAATCCAACAACTCCCTAAAAGAGCAATAGTGTTCCATGCTAATAAACCGCCACACTTCCTACAGGCCAACAAGTCTCCTTCCACTACTCTCAAAAATCTTTGAAAAAATCCTCCTTCGCCGCTTACATCCTCTACACGAATCTTCAAATTTAATTCCTAATCACCAGTTTGGTTTCCGCGCCGAACACTCCACTACCCAGCAGTGTCATCAAGTTGTCGATTTCATTGCATCCTCTTTAGAAAGAAAAGAGTACTGTCCCGGTGTGTTTCTTGATATAAGTCAAGCTTTCGATAGAGTTTGGCACCCGTGTCTACTCTGGAAACTCAAGAGGTTCCTTCCTTCTACCTATTTCCTAATCCTAAGGTCATTCCTTTCCAACCGACACTTCCAAGTAAATTAATCCAACGAACTCTCCAATATCTCTCCGATATTGGCTGTGGTTCCTCAGGGTAGCATACTTGGACCCATCCTCTACAATATTTATACATCCGATATCCCAATCTGCCCTAATACCTTCTTTGCTACATATGCCGATGATACGGCCTGCCTTGCATCTAGCGAAAATCCCCAACATGCTTCCGGAACTCTCCAAATCCAAATACAAACCCTCCAGAACTGGTTAACTAGGTGGAGAATAAAAGTCAATGAACGTAAATCTACCCAGGTAACTTTAACTCTCCGTCGTGAGACATGCCCTCCCATATACCTTAATGGCAGTGCCATACCACAACACACCGAATCTCGGTACCTAGGACTGAACCAAGACAGACGCTTGACATGGAACCCACATACAAGACTTAAAAGACAAGAACTAAAAAGACGTTACCTAAAACTACTTCGACTTCTAGACAAACGTTCCAAACTTACTGATATACAATACCTTACTGAAACCCATATGGAAATACGGACTAGAACTCTGGGGATCTACTAAGCCTTCTAATTCCCGTCGAATCCAATCCCTTCAATCAAAAATACTCCATACAATTGCCGATGCCCCCTTTTATGTTCGCAATACTGTTATTCATCGTGATCTTAAAGTCCCATTTGTTTTTGACGTGGCTGTATCTCGTTATAAAAAGTTCCGTTCCCGTGTCCTCAATCATAATAATCCTCTTGTTCAAGAACTATCCTCCACTTCCTTCCCTAGAAATACCCAACGAAGACTTAAGCGTCACTGGTCGCGTGATTTACTAAAACACCGAGGCCTGACAGAAACACACGCTAGCAGGAGGAACTTCATTGGATGTTTATTCCCCACAACCTTTCAAGCTAATTAATCAAATTTGCTTATTACTATGTTGTAGTTGTAAATATCTGTAAAAAATAAAATAAAAAATAAACTTTGTATTTAATTGATCCAACTTTTCCATAGAAAGTTTACTCCTAGATAAATTTTTGGTGTGCTAAAAACACTCTTTTTTTCCCATCTCAGCCAGTAAAAGTTAATCATAAATAAAAATTTGTCCATTTTAAAAAAATTTGATTTTTTTAAAAAATGAACTGCCGACTGGAAATTATGGAAAGAACATGACCTTAACCTATCTACCTAAAAGTTCATAGTAGATTATGGCTTAGGAAAAAAATCATTTATTCTTAAAGAATTAGTCAGTCATAATCTGCAGTGTTTTAAAATTAAAATTTATTATAAAATTGAAGTCTACAAAACATATTGTTGACCAACAATTTTCAATAAATATTTTTTGCTTAATGAAATTTTGTTTGTTAAAATTAATTCCTACCAATTTTAAATCAAAAATGGCTATCCAAGATGTCTCCTATTCCAAATAATGGCTCATTGGTATTATTAAGAAATTTCAAACCAAATCGACCAAAAAACTTTTTTATTGCCTAATAAATTTTTAGTGCACAAAAACTTCTTCTTAACACATAAATTTATATCAAATACATAATCACTATAGAAATTATTATGTCAAAATAATTAATGCCTCCCAAAATTAACTGCCATGAATGCAATTCGATATTTTCGAAAAGAGTTGAACAAACCTGTCAACTGAAACGTGTATGATCAGCTTATAGCAGAAGAGGGCTTAGGAAAAATATTATCAAATTCATGTCAACAAAAACTTTTGTTGATCAGCATCAAAAATTTTTATCAACAAAATCTTTGTCTTAAGGAAATGCCCGGAATAATTACTGGTGAGGTTTACCAGTTATCCCGGTTATTACCTTTTTTGTTGTTATACTGAGGTGAAAATCATTGAAAGACAAAGTGTGGGAATTTAACCCACTAAAACTACCTTCCTTGGTAACATATCTATATCATCTCACAGACCCTCCATCAGGCATTATTTCGTGGGGCTTGGATTGATCAAAATCATTACTCTGGGGAATTATTACTATCGTTCTCTTTCACGCTCATCCAGACGTATTCTATTTAGGATTATTGTCGCAAGAATATTGACAGCTTCCCAAGCCTTTCTCGAGCACTCCTGTGCCTCTTCTATTTCCGCACTGAATCGTACGCAGTAAAAGAACACGTGGTCCGTGTTAAAAATTGTGGTTAGTTAGTAGCCAACCTCACCATGTCATCGATATATCCACGGACCCACCGCCGAGATGAAACGGCATTATTACAACGATTATCCCACATCCTCTTGGACTAATTTCTTTCCTCCGTACGAGCCTCGGATTGCGCCACAGCTTTACACAGACCGCTCATGTGCCAATATTTCGATTGGTATCATTCCAGCTAGAATACAAATGGCCTCGTATGACACTATTTAGAATGCGCAGGTCATTATCAACGCGCTTCTACAGTAAACTGAGATAACTCCACGTATGTAGATTGCTCTAATCAATCCATCTGCCCAAATTGGTGTAGCATACAGAAGGATTGACCCGACCAGGGTCGCCAACAGGGTCCTTCTACTCTGTATGGGTCTCCTAAGGTTCAGTATTAAGCGCACCGGTGCCATCATTGTCCGCGCAGCCTTTCCACCAACGTTTAGTAGGTATTCCTGAAATCGCAACCTCGCGTCAATCATCCCCCCTAGGTAGTTTAGAGATAGTCCCTTGGTCACCTCATGCTCTCCAATCGTAACGATAATACCCTCTCTACTATTCCTTCCCATGATAAGGTCTGCTTCTTTCTTATGGTCCACAAACTGAAGACCATCTAGCAGAAGCCAACATCGAACTGAAGCGACAGTCTCATTACAAATCAGTTCCACTTTTTCCAAGCATTTTGCCACTACGACCACAGGAACATCGTCAGCGAATGCGATGTTTCTCGCATTCCTGAGATATGGAACCTGGGCGTAGCATCATACACCACATTTTACAACAAAGGTCCTAGAACTGAGCCCTATGGGACTCGCCTTGTGATCCTGTATGATCTCTCCCCACTGATCGTCCTGCACAACAGAATTCAACTGTTTAGGTAGTCTTCTATTATCCTGATAATGTACTCCGGAACACCTATTGAGCCCAGGGCGTCACGATCCAATCTCGCCAAGCTGAAGATATTCTTCACATCAAGGGTTTTAATGGCGTAGTACTTTATAGAGCCCCTTTTCCACCTTTTGCTCTCGATAGCTTTGCGCGCTATACTAACGACCAAATCAATAGCATTCAAGGTGTAACGTGTCCTCCTGAAGCCAAATTGGACTGCAGATAAGCCCCTCTGCCCATCGGTGAATTCCTTCAATCTATTGCATAGAATGTGTTTAACAGGGGAGATACCATATACCCTGGTGCACTAAAAGCAGCTGTCGCGGCGCATCCTAATTTATTTTTGGAAGTGATTAATACCTGTCTGAGTAAGGGAATTTTTTCGCAGAAGACAAATGGGGCAATATGACAAAGGGTCCACAGTGGCTGCTTCCCTTTGGTAGTATGAGTAGACGTTGCCTCTTCCCTCACTCAGATAGGGAAAAATTCCCTCACTCAGACAGGTATTAAACACTTTCAAAAATAAGTAAGGATGCGCCACGGCAGCTGCTTTTAATGCAATAGGGCGTATGGCATCGGGACCAGATATCTTTTTATCACCGATTTTTCTACATGCCCAAAGGAGTTCGCCCTGGGTATTATCTCTGTAGTGATAGTAAGGGCTTAAGACAGCCTCCCTATCAACAATTGGGTTAATAGCTTGCAACTGCTTAATGACTATTAGAATGGTGTATACTAGTGCTAAATGTAGCTTGCTTAGCAGCTGAGATCAGATGGAAGCACAAAAGGTGGTGTGTTGAAAATGACGCGAGTGATCTACTGGTTGAGACCGCTCACCGTTGGTATAATAGTTAAGAATGGATTGATTGATTGCTTCATGCATAGAATAGAAAAGGAGGAATTCAGAGGTGTCGGAGGGTAATACTAGAGTTCTCAGAAGTCAACTTACCATTAAGAGGGAAGCGACTTGAGGTCAAACAGTTTAAAGAAAGCTATGGTAAAACTGACTGGTGGCAACTTACCATAAATCTATAATTGATCTGAGGTCAATCAGTGAACGAGGGTTATAGCAGAGGTAGAGGGTACCAACTTGTCATAATACTAGAACTGACTTGAAAGATGTTTGGTGGCGTGGAGTGAATAAAACCAACCTTTAAGAAGAGTACTGGATGTTGGTGAATACAGTAATTCTCGGTGAGAAGAGAAGGTGCAATTATTTGGGTCTCGTTAGTCCAGTTCAAGCAGAACTGCTGAGCTCTATGTTCCTAGGTGGACCTTGGTATTTACGTCTAACACTAGATATGCCAAGTTAAACAAAAGAAGATTAAGTGCTGAAAATTCATTAAAATTTTTTATTAATTAACCAGTCCGTCGCACTATTCCCAAATTATTTTTGAATATTTTTTGGTTAGCAATAAAAAATCCACTTTTTAACCAACTAATAATAATGCTCCCAACTTTAAGAATAATTAATAAAAATTTATAGTTTTTGGAAGTTTATAGTTTGGTAAAATTTATAGTTTGGCCAATTTTCCACTAACATCCGTTCCGAGAATGGTAAACAGACCATTTCGATGATGATGGCGATAAAGACGAAATTCTTGACGTTGTTGATAATAATAATATTGATGAAGATGTGCTCGTATATATAAAATCAAATTTTAGATAAACTTACTCATATGAAAAGTGAATTTTTTCGAAAAACCAACGTGCTCCCAATATGCTTCTTCGGCTCCTGAGCTTCTTTCTGTTTCGCTTCAGTAAAATTTATTTATTTAAAATGTTCATGTTAATATTGTCAGATAAATGCGGCCATTGAAGCTTTCAGTCCAATTTAATGTACACCAACCAACCGTCATGTGATATTAGAGAGAAATTGAAATAATTCGCAAGTGCTTTGAAATAGGTCAACCGAGTCCAACCACAAATTGCGTACTTGTTTGGCTTGATCTGAATTTGGCAACAACCAAATTTATATAATCGTCTACGGAGTACAGAAAAATTATATAATTCACATTGCTGATGAGGTAATCACCACACGTTTGGTTTTTTCCTTTATCAACAATTCCTTCCAATATCTCATTCGGAATTGATTTGTTATTTAAGATTCGAAATTCCCAATGGAATCCGCCGGATAGGGGTCAGCTGAATCATCCACTTTCCTGCATCTGATTTGTGCCTGGGGTGAGTTTATTTATTTAAAAATTAACACGAAATAACAGCTCATCCGTTTCGATAGCGAATGAGGCCATTCAGGCTTCAAGAAAATATCCAATAAACACACTTTCTTCTCATGGATGTGTACTGATACGATTTAATCGAAAATAAAAAAAATTTGGCAATAAAATTCTAAACACTCAGCAAATGTTGCGAAAATTTTATTATAAACATTTCGCAACTAGTGTTCTCAATTATGAGCAACTAGTGTAATTTTGGTTTGATTTTTTTTCTTTCGCAAAATGGACTCGAACTGATACTATTTATCTGCAAGAGTAAACAATTCGTCAAACAATAATAAATTTGCATACGAAAGGAAGGAATCAAAAAATTTCCTTCTCTGATTCTTGTTGCTTATGCGCTAGTCGAGTTGATTGAAACAGTTTATCAACAATTTGTATAGTTTTCGCACTAAAAGATCATAAATAAAATTTTAAAAATTTCGTACGAGTTTCTGGAATTTTTTTTATAACGCATTAACGAAATAGCAATTAGGAAAGCTGGGAAAATTTATTACCAAATAATCGGGGGTTTTTTTTCTACCTATTTAAAAAAAAGGAAATAAAGCGGAAAATGGTAAATATTCTTTCTGAAAAATATATCAAATTTTTTTTGAAGAAGAAATCCTCAGTCAATATTAAGAAATTGTAGATATAATTTTTAATATTATGGATATTCTAATGCTTTTGGTATATTGGAGGTAATAAATTTCTCAAAAGTCGAAAGGTTGTAAAGGAATCAATAAAAAGTATCTGTTTTTGTGGAGTTTATTTATAATACTCTTTTTATAGGCAATTTAGTTTTTGGCAGAAACTTTTTCTCGAAGAAGTAAAAAAATACGTGGGTTTCAGATGACATCATAAGGGGTACTCATCATCACCATTATCAGTGGGACAACTTACTAATTCAAAGAACCACAGACGTATCGGCTTCGCGCCGCAGAGGTACAGGATTTTATTCTAACGCTGTTGCTCCACCGAAGGCATGGCCTACTTTGTCTCCTCGGAGTGTAAATGGAGCCATTCTAGATTTTGAATCACTTAAATGGAGCCATTGTAGACTTATTCATATGGCTTAAGTGTCTAGTCCACCGAATCCTATTAGGCTTAATTATATTCCCTACCGTGGGGTTGTTATACCAGGGGTATAAGCTTAAATTCGCTGTTTGGTCATAGATGGCGTGAGTGAGCGTATTAAGCTACCATGGGCACGCCATACTTTTTTTTTATGAGTTTGACATCTGCCAACATTAATCAGCGCACAATAAAAGCAATTTCGTACAACAACATACATTTTTCCTTTGGTAATCATGTATAGTTTTGTGCCAGAAAAAGAGTATATCCAAGAAGCTCTGCTTTTCTGCTTCAATTTGAAGAAAGCGGCTGCCGAATCGCAGCGAATGCTTATGGAGGCCTATGGTGACAGTGCTTTATCGGAAACAACGTGCCGAGATTGGCTTTGTCGTTTCAAAGACGCAATTTTGACTTGTGGGACAAGAAGCGTGTAAATTGGCCTAGGAAAGTTGAGGACCATCAATTACAGGCTCTTTTGGACGAAGACAATACCCAATCGCGAAAAATGCTTGAGGAGCAATTGGATGTTACTCAACCATCCATTTTCATGCGTCTGCGTGATGGGGAAGATTGAAAAGATCGGAAAATGGGTGCCGCATGAATTGAACGATAGGCAAATGGAGCGACGCCAAAACACATGCGAAATTTTGCTCGCCAGACAAAAAAGAAAGTCGTTCCCGCATCGGATTGTGACAGGCGATGGATATTCTGAGAATTCTAAACGTAAGAAATCGTGGGTTGATTGCGGCCAACCATCAACATCTTGCCCAAGATGCACAGCATCGCCAACCATCAACGGAAGACGATGCTATGCGTTTGGTGGGATCAGCAGGGTACCGTCTACTATGAGATGTTGAAACCTGGTGAAACTGTCAATGCCCACCGCTACCACCAACAACTGATCAAATTACACCGTGCTCTGCGTGAAAAAAGGACGGATTATCAACAAAGACATGACAAGCTGATTTTGCTCCACAACAACGCACTATCGCACACGCCAAAAATGGTCCGAAACTACTTGGAGACACTCATTTGGGAGGTGCTACCCCAGCCCGCTTATTCACCAGACCAGGCCCCTTCCGACCACCATCTGTTTTCGTCGATGGGCCACACGCTCGCTGAGCAGCACTTCGAGTCTTACGAAAACGTCCAAAAATGGCTTGATGAGAGGTTTGCCTCGAAAGAGAAGCCATTTTTTTGGCGCGGTATCCACAAATTGCCCGAGAGATGAAAAAAAATGTGTGGGTAAAGTACAGCGGATTTAAGCTTATACACCTCGTAACGCCTTAGGATCTTGTTGTTACTTTCTCTCGGAGAAGGAAAAAGTACATGCGTTTGAGATAACCATTATCAGCGAAAGTAAGGCTTAGATTACCATAACACATGCCGGACAACAAGTCACCGAAACTAAGGCTTAGATTACCATAACACATGCGGGACCCAACAGAACCCATCCGTCCTGACTAACGTTATAAGGGGTAATATTAGTATGAGCGTAAGGGATGATATGTTCATCATCATTAGGCGTTTTCCTTTGGACCAATTTTAGTAGTCCGGAGTAGATGAGCAAAGGAAAGCCAAATTCTAAACTCTAGTAAAACATAACCTCAAAACAGTCAGCAACAATCTGACAATACTTATTGTATTTGTGAACGTGAAGTGGCGTGGGTGTGTTCCGGACAACGTTTAAATTATTTAATTTAAACTTTGTACGGAAATTATTTAATTTAAACTTTGAATAAATGGCCTTAACATATTTAATATATATAATAAAAAAAATACTTTTGTTTTTGTAAGCCGAGGAGGCGTTTATTATAATAATAAATATGAATTCACACAAAAGCATTAGTTCTGATGAACCAGGTTCACCACAGTACACATCTATAAATTTTTTCTCGGCGTTTACAATTCCCTGGAAAAGCACACTACAAAATTTTTTCCTATTGTGGTATGCTTGTTTGACACATTTATGAGGATTGACCTTAATATGGGAACCATGAATAGCCCCAACAACATCTGGCACACCTTTCATAGCTGCGAATTGGATCTGGTTATTTTGCATCTCGGATGCTGTTGGCTACCCCATGTATTAGGGACTCACTTCGACAAGCCATTTCACGACGCGGTATAAAATTCGATGGACAGAGCTTTTTGTTACATTAAATCTGTTCCAATTTGCCGGTACGTTTCAGTACTTGCCAGAAACCAAGACGTGATGTATATTTAAACAGCAGCACGTCCTCCACGCCTTGGACGGTCTAAAAACACTGTATTCAGCTAAAAGAGTGCAATATTTACAACACTTATTCATTAAATTAGTGTTTATAATGAAAACTACATACCCATAATCCTTTCGGCGACAAATCTGCTTAATCTGAAGTGTTTTTTGAATACCGAATCCGTGTAATTTTCAATTACATCCACATAATTTTCAACTCTACCTTTTTTAATACCTAGAGGCACATCATCATCAGAATCTGATGTCTCGCTTGACTCTGAAGAATCACATAAAAGTAAATTATTCCTACCTTCCAGAACGTGTAACAATTCCATAACAACCTGTAAAGCAGTCAGTTTATAAATTTGCATTTATTTTTTATGTAAAAACCCACTCGATTAATATTTGACTCCATTTCTCTTCGCTTTTTCTGCACGAATAAAGTAAACATTACAAAAATATGACACTTCAACATAACCAACAAACCCGCAAAAATCGGGTTTTTTCACTTTAGCAACTAGAATCCACCTAACGTAAATTGTATACGTAACTCTCCGTTCGAAGTGGTCGTTCGTTCGAGGTGGACTAGATGATGACAGCTACAACTAGTCCGGACTACTAAAATTGGTCCAAAGGAAAACGCCTATTATCATCATTAGCATCAATGGCGCGACAACTTACTAATTCAAAGAACTGCAGATATTTCGGTTTCGCACCGCAGAACTTTAGTTTGACACTCCCAGAATTTTTTTTGACGTCCTAGGTAACGCCGTTGCTCCACCAAAGACAGAGCTTACCTTATCCTCTAAGAGTGTAAATGGAGCCATTGTAGACTTTAGTGGCAGAATCTGTGTCCAGCCAACCGCAGCCTATTAAGCTTCACTTTATTCTCAGTCGAAGGGTCACAATAACGCTCCATGATCTCGTTAAATACGATCCGTATTCATCCATTCTCACGTGGAAGGCTTAAAGTTTTTCACAAGACCCTCCTCTCGAACGAGGACTAGAGGTTGTAATGGTTTATGTTTTCGAAGAATACCTGAGGAATAGCAAAACTAGTGTCTTGTACAGCTGATAACTTCGATGGTATGGTCAGAATTTTCGAGCAAAATTATTTAGACAGACAGAAATAGGCTTTGTCAGGTAGTCGGGCGTGAATTTTTCATCAATCCTATTATCAGCTTTGATCCTTAGCACTAAATATTAAAATAATTAAACTCCTTCAAAGCTACAGTTTCCTATCTGTATGCGACTAGTGCTAATTGGTCTAGCTTCCTTCGACGCCGATTTTGATCTTGGGAAGGCCTCCCAAACAGCTGCTTCTGCTTAAAGCTGAGCAGACCTAACGCGAGTGGTTCCCCTGAGTTAGGAATAACTATTTACAGCGCCAGATTACAGAGAACGCACGAAACTGCGTCTCCTTGCCTGAGACGATTGTGGGTGTCAAATGGCACTGAAAGTGAGTCGGCAGTTTTTACTCTTCCTGTCACACAAGCCATAGTCAACGTAGTTAGTTTAATCATTTTTTTGGGATGCCAAACCCTCTCATGGATATGTAAAGTTTTACCACCCTGGCTCTGCTATCATAATTGGCTTTAAAGTCGATAAACAGATAGTGGCTCTGTTGACGATATTCCAACAGTTTTTCCATCGACTATCGCAAAGAGAAGATTTAATCTGTCGCTGATTACCCTGGTGTGGTATAGCCCAATAATTTTTTGATCAAATGGGGCTATCTTGACTATAAGATAGTGGAGAATATCTTATAAGCTGGTACTAATTCAGCAAGCAGAGAATATTATGATGGGCTTAAAATGTATAATTATGTAAAAATCTTAAAATAACACTCCAACAAGCACTCTTCTTCTAAATTTAATCAAAATAAAATCCCTTCGTAAATTTTTCTCTTAAATCCATCTTAAAAGATTTTGATCCAAAAATTTGTTTATTTCTAAATATCCTTTTTCCTAGCTGTTATTTCGCTTAAAAAACAAAAAATAACTGTTGGGTTTAAGGATTTTGAGTCGTAATTTCCACTGTGCATCAAAGTAGTTATCCTGGGACAGGAAATAATGTTAAAAGTATTCTGAAGAATATTGTCTCCTTTTTTATAATATTTGCTTATCTTAAAATTTCCGCAATTCTTCCAGCTGAAAGTAGTTTTGTCTATCCCTAAAAATTCCTCTGTGAGTCTATCCCAAACATATAAGTGCTTTTGCTCATTTACTCTATCACAAAGTTACCCTATCTTATTCCAATTTTTAAAAGTGCTTCTTGTAGAAAATTTAAATAATTTTTAATTTAATCAAAATGAAAAAAAAACCAATGAGAAAAGGTTTTGTTTTTAAATAATGGTCACTTTCAATAATCTTTCAAATGTGCTCCTGTTTGCATTAATTTTATTAAAAAAACATCCAGTCCCATTAGTGGGTAGTGGGTGTTTAGATAACGATTAAGAAATTTTTGAAAAAAAAACTGTTTCACATTAATTAGTGTTATTTCTACATAAAAAGATGGTATAATTACGACGAGAAAATTTATTACTGAACAAAATGAATAATATTCCTTTCATTTATTGAATAAAAAATTGTAATAAAAATAATTCGTATAATTATAAATTGTTACCTGTCTACTGCATGCTGTTAGCTAACATTCAGTTTACTGTGTAGGAGGATACCAACCACCGATACTGCGATAGTAATTGTCTTAATAAATCACGGGTGCTATTACGAGGTAGAACTGCTTCCACTATTCGAATACGATAACAGATGATAGTACTTACATTCGGGGGACTCTGATGCTGGCGACTACATGAGAAACCTTGACCGAACATCGACAACACTGACTATTTATTCATATTTATAGACGCTCTTGATAGTTTTTATTTAAGTTCAACGAGCATAAAAGTTTTTATACTCTTACTATTCGTGCCTCTGCTTGTTTTCGAGATTTTAAACCATGACCTAATATACTCTTGGACTGTATTCAGTTATTAATTGGAAATAAGAAAAGTCAATGGGTGAATAGTAAGTGCACTTAACGAGCTGAAGCTGCACCAAAAAAGCATCATGCTCATTTGTAGTTTTTTTGCCTTTAAGATCCGCTCATACTTTTTTGTCCAAGGATTAATTACAGAATGTCAAAATTTTTTTATTAAAGAATTTGTTAACTGAACTAATGTCTATCTGTCATGTTATAAAGTGTAGATGCTGTAATTATTATTTTACTCGAAAATATATAAGAAATGTTGAAAATGTGCAAAAAAGTAGATTGTTGCTTTTTTTTAAAATAAAAATTATTTGCAATTGTAAAATTAAAAATACCAAAAAATATGTATGAAAATATTTTTTGAAATTTTGAGTTATTCGTAATTTGATGATAATAAATTATTATTTGCAAAAATATAAATAATTAAAATGAAAGTAAAAATTTAAATAGAATTAAAATCAATATAAAAATTAAAAAAAAGTCAAAAATTGAACAAAATTGAAAATGTAATAAAAAATAAAAATTAAAATAAAAAACGAAATTTAAAAAACTAAATGTGAAAGTAGAAAAAAATTAAAATTTAAATAAAAGGAAATAAAAATAAAAAACTTTTAGAGTAAATTTAAAAATAAAATTAAAAATAAAAATAAAACTAAAAAAAAGGAATGCAAATAAAAATTCGACGCAAATAAGAACTAAAATAACAACAAAAATAAAAATTTAAGGAAAAACAAAAAAAAAATCGCAAATAAAAATTAAATTTAGAAATAATAATTAATATAAAACTTAAACTGAAATTGAAATAGAAAATTAAAAATAAGAACATTAATGTAAAAATAAAATTAATTAAAAATAAAAATAAAAAATTATAAAAACAAAAATTAAAATCAAAATAAAAATAAACATTGAATTTAAAAAAAAAACAATTAAAAATTATAATAAAAATATAAAACTTAAACTTAAATTGAAATAAAAAATCTGAATTCATGAAAATTTAAATTTAACATAAAAGTAAAAAAAGAAAATAAAATAAAAATTAAGGGATATTAAAAATCAAAATAAACATAAAAATTGCATTTAAGAAAAAAATAAAAATGATAATAAAAATAATACTCGTAATTAAATATTAAAATAAAAACTAAAAGAGAATAAAAATGTAAAAAATATAAATAACATTTTTTATTATATAAAATATAAATAACATAAACAAAATTAAACATTAAAATTGAAAAGAAAATAGACAATAAATAAAATTAAAAATAAAAATAAGAAAACTTTTGAACAAAAATAATAAAAACATTTGAAAATAATACAAAAAGTAAAAATTAAAATATAAATAACATTAAAAATAAAAATAAAATTTAAATTAAAAATCAAAATTACAAATAAAAGTTACAATAAAAACAAAAATGAAAATAAAAATTAAAAAATATAAAAAATTTAAATAAATAAAACAAACAAAAAATATAACTAAAAGACAAATTTGCAAGCTAATCAATCCAACATAAAAATACAAAATTAACAAAAATTACAATAAGAAAAATTAAAATTAAAATAAAATTTAAAAATAAATAATAAAAAAAAGTAATTAAATATTAAAATAAAAATTAAAGGAGAGTAAAAATGCAAATAAAATTTTTCTCGGATTAACAAAATTTAAAAATTAAAATTGAAAAAAAAATTATAAAATAAATAAAATAAAAAGCAGCTAGAAAACTTTTGAATAAATAATAAGAAAATTCAAAAATAATAGAGAAAATATAACAGAAAATATAGTAAATAAAGAAAAAATAAAATTAAAAATAAAAATTAACATAAGAAAAAAAAATACTAATAAAAATTCGGCGCAAATTAAAAATAAAACAAGTTGAATCACAACAAAAATAAAAATTTAAGTAAAAACCAAGAGGAAAATGAAATTAAAAAGAAAAGTTAGAAATATTAGTGAACATAAAACTTACACTGAAATTGAAATATAAAATTTAAAAACAAAACAAAAAATTGAAATAAAAAAAAAATAAAAAAATGAATCTAAATAAAAGATAAATTTAAAAGTTAATCAATCCAAAATAAAAATACGAAATTAACAATAATTACTAAATATAAAAAATTACAATAAGAAAACTTAAAATAAAAATCATCATCAAAATAAAATTAAAAATAAAATACAAATTTAATATTCAATTATTTTTTTTATTATCATTTTTAATAAAAATTTTCAGATTAAAAAAATTAAAAATAAAATTGCAACATTTTTGAATAAAAATAAAAAGAAAATTCGAAAATAATACAAAAAATATAAATTAAAATAAAAATAACGTTAAATTAAAAACCAAAATTAGAAATAAAAATAAATTTAAAAAAATTGAATCTAAATAAAAGACGAATTTAAATGAACGAAAATAAAAATAAAAATACAAAATTAACAATAATTACAAAATATAAAAAATGACAATAAGAAAACCTAAAATAAAAATTATCATCAAAATAAAAATAAAAATAAAAATACAATTTAAAAAAAAAAACTTTGAAGATGATAATAAAAAGAGTAATTAAGTATTAAAATACAAATTTAATATTCAATTATTATTTTTATTATCATTTTAATAAAAATAAAAATGTATATAAAATTTTTTTCAGATTAAAAATATTAAAAATTAAAATTGCAACATTTTTGAATAAAAATAAAAAGAAAATTCGAAAATAATACAAAAAATATAAATTAAAATAAAAATAACGTTAAAATTAAAAAACAAAATTAGAAATAAAAATAAATTTAAAAAAATTGAATCTAAATAAAAGACGAATTTAAATGAACGAAAATACAAATAAAAATACAAAATTGAAAATGAAATTTAGAATTCATGCCAAAGCTTTCAGTAAATGTCAGCGCCATCTCTCAGAATTGTTCAGCATGTATAAGATTCTATTCAGTAGAATTTTTTTTTTCAGTTTCAAAAAATTCAAAAATGCCTACAACCAACCCTTACTTTAAAAACAGTATTACCTTAATTATGGTGCTGCCATCTCATAGAATTATTATGCATTTTCTGAAAAAACCATATTAATTAAGATTTTTGTAATAATTTCACGAAGCTAATTTCTTTCAATTTTTACTTTATTTTATTTAAAATTTTTGCATGGAAATATCGAATAACTTAAAAAAATTCATTAATTATTTAAATACTTAAATATTAAAAATAAAAATCCCTTAGCTCACTATAGTGCTTTAAGGCGATTATATTTAAAAAATTAGTAAATTTTTATAAAAAAAATCATAGATTCTGATCTTTTGGACCTTTTGGTCTTGAAACAATTAAAAATGTTCAAATTTAAATGCAAAGCTAAAATATTTCTAAATTGTTTTATAAAAAATAAGGGATTTGCTATTTTGAATATAAAAAAACTAATAAATTAGATGAAAAATTATTGCAAGGTATACACGGCTTGTATGATTAATACCTGTCCTCGACAAGAGATGTACTATTAAAAGTAGTATATTTTTCGTAAATGTAAACTTTCAGAAAGAAGCATCCTGTGTCATTTAGTGTGCGAGTGACAGGCATTTAAAGCAAATAACTTTTGCGCAACAAAAAAAAATCGAATACCGTGTAGTGATAAAATATTTGTTTTTGTTTTTTAAATAAAACGAATGATGAGACATAAGTCGGACTCAGAGAAGGTTTTCTTCAGGTGAATTTAAACGCGGCAGTACAAGCATTTTTGATGAAAAGTTTTCACGCCATCCAAATAAAATCAACACACCAAAAACGATTAAAATAATCTACAATTTGGTTGAAGAGTAAAAGGCCATGAGCAACTCAATTTTAAAAAATTATTTTGATATGAAAGAGCCTTCCACAAGATGATTGCCATGATTGCTCACAATTGACCATAAGCACGCAAATGTGTCAATTTGACCATAAACACGCAAATTTGGTGATGTTAAGGCGCAATCCGAATGATTTTTGTCATCGATTTATAACTGCTGAGGAAATATGGATTTATCACAGCATACCAGACACCAAATAATAATCCAAACAGTAGGTTTTCGGTGGTGAACTGGCTTCAAAGAAGTCCAAGGTTACTTTATTCGTTTGCGATGCACGTGTCATAATCCCTGTCTATTACCTTGAAAAGGGCAAAGCGATTAAAAACAATTATCATATTATGACGCAATTAGCGAAGTAAAAAAATTATCTTTCGTCAAGACAATAGAAGCAATTCGTCTTCTAACTCACGGAATTTTGTGTCATCGCAATTGCAAAATGGCAACGACTTGATTTCATTAGTATACGAATTACTGCCGCATACACCGAATATGAAAAAATATTGTAGCTTCATGGTAATAAGATATGTCACAAACAATGAGGTGATTACCTAAACCAGCATCTCAATACGATCGTACTTTTTAGATGGCATCAAAAAGTTAAAAAAAACCTGGGACTAAGAACGTCAAACTAATTGAAAAAAATAAAAATTTAGAAAAATTTCAGACTAAGTTTATAGACACTAAATAAAATTATTTTACACATAAAATAGTTTTTTTCTTGTCAAGGCCAGGTATTAATCATACAACCCTTTTATAATATCAATTCAAGATTCATTCAGTAAATTTAAAAAAAAAATACCTTTTGAGATGGTTTTTTATTCTGAGTTGTATTAAAAGAACTTACACTTAAACTACTAAAAAATTATCAACTAACACACTTAATATGGTAAATATTGCAGTAAATATTTTAAAAACTTAAAACATAACCCCAAAAAAATTAATGTTTAAATATAAAAATCTTTTTTATAAAATATAATAAAATTATCAGTGTTAGTTTCGATGCTAGATAACCATTCGTGAGTAGATTTCAGAAATTTTTTTATTTCACTTCTATTAATTATAGTTTTTATGAGGTCTTAAAAATAAGTAAACATTAGAATTTATAGTAACATATTTGGTAGATAGTTTTTTATCTATCAAGTGCAAAGGTATTTTTTTTTAATCGAAGGAAATTGGCAAATGTTTTTTTTTTGAATACACACAACCCCAACCGAAGATCTTAAAGTGTTGCTCCTTTTCTTTAGAGACGATTTATAATTAACACAATTTTTTGTCCATCATTTTTAATTCTTAATAAAAAAAAATCACTTTAGATTGGTTAGGGTTAGAAAAGGTTAAACTATTGTAGATTTTTGATTGATCAGATGGGAAAAATTTAAAAAAATAAAAAAAACAACTGAAGAAATAAGAAATCAGAAAAATATGATATTGAGTCACAGATGAGATGCGTTGGGACAAGAATCATTGCGACCATGTTGACTATGGTTAAGTTTTGATTTGACATCATAACTGTTCCGTTCTGATGGTAGTAATCATTCCTGACGAATGGAATTTTCAATTATTATCAATCAAGCAACAATTATATTACAATAAATAAATGAATGTGAGTACAACTATTGAGGGAATAGTGTTCATATCAAGATCAGACATTGAAAAATGCGTATTTAGTAGTGAAAAGGTTTTTTTTTCATGAAAACACATTGTTTCTCCGTTGGTGTGACTCTTGACCTAATCAAAAATTCCAAAGTTCCTCTTAGTCATACGGGAGAATTTTACTCACATTAGAATTGTAGTCTGACTAATTTTTAGGTCCAGATGGGGACTCTGCCTAATTCCTATATTGGTGCTAATCTCTGGAAAGACGTAAAAACTAGTAAAGTTGACCTAATTTTTTTATCAAAATAAAAAAAAATCTATTCTTTTTCCTAGTTCCATTTTTTTGGGGTTTTTTTTTTTTTTTTTGTTAACCCTCCAACAAGTGGGTTCTTCTGTTATGGTTGATCTAGACTAATAGTTGGAAATTAATTTCAGTTCATTACTCGATTAATTGCAATTAAAACTATTAAAATCGCTTAAATATTAATAAATAGTTGGTTTTTTTTTCTATTATCTAAGATAGATAAGGTCAAATTGGTTTGGTTGTTTTTTTTTAATCTTGAATTTTGTGGATATTTTTTTTTTTTTTGGTTTCTTAATTGTGATTGAGAAATGGGCTATTTTTGTTTTAGCTTAGATATAATCTAAAGCCCTCAAGACTTTAGATAAACTATTAAAACATCGTTGAAAAATTTTGTACTTCAAAAAATTGTAATTTAACAGTCTGAAAATGGAGGCAAAAAAAACCCAAAACACAAATTGCCATTTAGTGAACTTGTTTTCGTATGTAAATCAGTTAGGTAATCGTAGTGAGGGCCTTTTAAAATTCATCTTATTTGAATTATTTATCAATTAATCCTAATTTTTACAATGCTCGTAAATTGAGTAATAAATAAAGAGACTTCGGTAAATATTTTGTTAATTATAGCTTAATTACAGTTAAATGGATAGATAGGATTTTTAGAGCAGAATGGCAATTACGACAAAATTTATTTATAGAACATGATGCCAGATTAGATCTAGGATGATTTAATGGGTTTTCAATTGTAGTATAATTGAGTGGTCATCAAGACTTATAGAGATGGAGGGGAAGAATTGTTTTTGGGGATTAAAGAGAATTGTCGGAATTATTATAGAATTTAGGGCTTAAAACTTAACAAAAAAAAATTTCTGATAATTTTTTATTTACACTAAAATGTGGTACGAGTATTTTCTTCTTCGAAGTTTATGTATTAAAACTGTTTTTTTTTTGTTTTTGCTAAGAAGTTTACTTTATGTTTGTATGAACATCAATGTTGTTCCCTTAAAATGAGTTCCCTTGGGCAGCTCGTAGCAGTGCTGAAGGCTCTCACATCTGAAAATGTATTTTGCTCGTCAGTTACACTCCTTTGGATATTATCCTTTCAAGTTTGTTTTGATCTTTGGAAACAAAAAAACATCACATGTTGCTGACCACAGGAATCTAATTTTTTCGACAAAAAATCCTTAATGGAGATGACCGTATGATGGAGGGTGATGTCATAGTGGAGCAACCAAGTATCTGAAATTTGTCCGAGCAATCCTTTTTCTACAAGAGCCCTCACTCATTCCAAATTTTCACAAATCAGTTTTAAAACTGTTCAATATAAAAAATATAATTTCTATTTTTGAGGAGGACATTTCTACAAATTTGCACAGGCGTTGTTTTCACTCTTCGTAGCAGTACTGGATGGCTTCAACTGGAATTGTCTTCAGCTCCTTGGTAACACTCTTGAGGATGTTATCGACAGTACCAAGATACCGACCGCTTGACAGGGGGTATACCGTTGTTATGGTGAAGCATGCACTTGCCGGCAATGCTCAATCTGACACAAAGCTTTCCTTTTCTGTACCTCTCAAGGACTCGCTCATCACCTTCAATATAAATAGATAGTTTGACCTCCAAAGAGCCGTAACTCATTCGAAATTTTTATCAGTTGCCAAAGTTGAAGGCCTCTCCGAATGAGGTTCGTCTTCCACTGTTTAGGGGCCCTCCAAAAAAAGGTACTGAAAAACATGTGCTTTTGATATGGCTTGTTTCATATAGTGTGGGTCTCCCCGAATGAGGTTCGTCTTCCACTGGTTAGGGGCTCTCCAGATGAAATGCTACTGAAAAACATGTGCTTTTGATATGGCTTGTTCCACATAGGGTGAGTCTCCCCGAATGAGGTTCGTCTTCCACTGCTTAGGGGTTCTCTAGGAAAAAAAAGTTACCGTAAAACATGTGCTTTTGAGATGGCTTGTTCCACATAGAGAGGGCCTCCCCGAATGAGGTTCGTCTTCCACTGGCTAGGGGCTCTCCAGAAGAAATGCTACCGTAAAACATGTGCTTTTGATATGGCTTGTTCCACATAGGGTGGGTCTCTCCGGATGAGGTTCGTCTTCCACTGCTTTGGGGTTCTCCAGGAAAAAAAAGTTACCGTAAAACATGTGCTTTTGATATGGCTTGTTCCACATAGAGAGGGCCTCCCCGAATGAGGTTCGTCTTCCACTGTTTAGGGGCCCTCAAAAAAAAAGGTACCGAAAAACATGTGCATTTGATGTGGCTTGTTCCATATAGTGTGGGTCTCCCCGAATGAGGTTCGTCTTCCACTGGTTAGGGGCTCTCCAGAAGAAATGCTACTGAAAAACATGTGCTTTTGATATGGCTTGTTCCACATAGGGTGGGTCTCCCCGAATGAGGTTCGTCTTCCACTGCTTAGGGGTTCTCTAGGAAAAAAAAGTTACCGTAAAACATGTGCTTTTGAGATGGTTTGTTCCACATAGAGAGGGCCTCCCCGAATGAGGTTCGTCTTCCACTGGCTAGGGGCTCTCCAGAAGAAATGCTACCGTAAAACATGTGCTTTTGATATGGCTTGTTCCACATAGGGTGGGTCTCTCCGGATGAGGTTCGTCTTCCACTGCTTTGGGGTTCTCCAGGAAAAAAAAGTTACCGTAAAACATGTGCTTTTGATATGGCTTGTTCCACATAGAGAGGGCCTCCCCGAATGAGGTTCGTCTTCCACTGTTTAGGGGCCCTCAAAAAAAAAGGTACCGAAAAACATGTGCATTTGATGTGGCTTGTTCCATATAGTGTGGGTCTCCCCGAATGAGGTTCGTCTTCCACTGGTTAGGGGCTCTCCAGAAGAAATGCTACTGAAAAACATGTGCTTTTGATATGGCTTGTTCCACATAGGGTGGGTCTCCCCGAATGAGGTTCGTCTTCCACTGCTTAGGGGTTCTCTAGGAAAAAAAAGTTACCGTAAAACATGTGCTTTTGAGATGGTTTGTTCCACATAGAGAGGGCCTCCCCGAATGAGGTTCGTCTTCCACTGGCTAGGGGCTCTCCAGAAGAAATGCTACCGTAAAACATGTGCTTTTGATATGGCTTGTTCCACATAGGGTGGGTCTCTCCGGATGAGGTTCGTCTTCCACTGCTTTGGGGTTCTCCAGGAAAAAAAAGTTACCGTAAAACATGTGCTTTTGATATGGCTTGTTCCACATAGAGAGGGCCCCCCCGAATGAGGTTCGTCTTTCACTGCTTAGGGGCTCTCCAGAAAAAATGCTACACAAAAACATTTGCTTTTAATATGGCTTGTTCCACATAGAGAGGGCCCCCCCGAATGAGGTTCGTCTTTCACTGCTTATGGGCTCTCCAGAAAAAATGCTACACAAAAACATTTGCTTTTAATATGGCTTGTTCCACATAGAGAGGGCCTCCCCGAATGAGGTTCGTCTTTCAGTGCTTAGGGGCTCCCCAGAAAAAATGCTACACAAAAACATTTTCTTTTAATATGGCTTGTTCCACATAGGTACGGCCTCCCCGAATGAGGTTCGTCTTGCACTGCTCAGGGGACCTCCAAAAAAAAATGCTACCGGAAAACATGTCACTTTTCGTAAATCAAAAGTGAGGATTCACCAACCTTACGCTAAATTTCATGCTACATTTGTCCTCCAAATTTCGCTGTTTCATTTTTTGCAACGCACTCGCTCTATAGGATTGCATAGTTATCGGACGAGGTTGAAACTTGTACGGCTACTCTAAGAAGGGCTGCTGTACAAGCTTTGTGTAGGAAAAGGCCTTAATAATATCAGATCGCTCTCAGGGATGCCAGTCTCAATTGCATAAGCAAGCTTAACAGGATATTTTAATAAGGACCTTGGGTATCGATTGAAAATAATTTAAAAAAAAAGCCAAACCGGTAAGCGTCTTTGGCGACATTTTGTATGGAATACGGCAACATTAAAATTAGCACTCGGCCTTCCTTTGATAGAGTGAATAAGAAAGATCCACGTTCTTTGTGGCTTTTAATTGATAATACGCCTTATGCTCATCTTTAGATCTTCAACCGTTCACGGCTTGTTTACATAAACTAGTGATATGGTATAACTCAAAAAAAATAATCGAGGGGCGTTAAATCGCAAGACCTCAGAGCCCATGACGCGACCTCGAATCCGGAAATCTGCAGATTGAATTTTTCTTCCCATAAATCTGCTGCCTTTCTGTTAGTGTACCAGGTGGCGCCATCTTTGAGATTCTTCCTTCTATATTTCAGAGCATCCCACTTCAAAAGTAACACAAAGCAGTAAATTTTATTTAAATGTATCGACGTTACATAAATCTTTATAGAATCAGGGAATTTTCTTGTTTTTTAAACAATTTAGCAAAAAATGAGCTTTCTTCAAAAAATTTGAACGCGTTCTTAAGCTCAATCAGTGACTTTTCGTCCCTCACTTATCTTTCCTTCTTACATCAGCTGAATTTTGAGAGAGTATAGTTCCAAGTTTTTTCGTAAGATATGTCCAATTTTTAGTTCGTAAAAGACAGATTTTTTGGAAATATTGTTAAACTAATAAGCTCAGCGCTTCTCCACGATATCCTCGGTGCTTTGGACGTTTAAACTATGGACGGGACATGGATGACCATTACCGTACCGGTAGTTCCAAATTTTTGCACTATGCAACGAATATTATCCTTTTTAGGATGACTATTTTGACCATGTCTTTTTAATGAGGCTCCGTTCGGTTGTCAAAAATACCTTGTCCTGTCCATATTTAAAAATCTTTTTTTATTAATTTAAGTGCAAAATTATAAGTTTTCCCATTATTATTTACTAATAAGACACTTTATACGAACATCTAATTAAAGAAAATTTCTTAAAAAGATAATAATAATAAAATGAATTTTATTGGCTCTTGGACCAAAGTGGATAAAAAGTGCGAACACTTTTTTTTAGAGATTTCAAATTTTTTTTTTCTGTTTGCCATTTTTAATAAATTATATAAATAGAAGATTGTTAAAGTATCATAGAAATTAATAATTTATAAATTGTTGTCATAATTCAATAATAAAAAAAAAGATGAACATGAAAAATTTACTGTCTTTAAGACCAAATTGGCCCATTTGGAAAAGGGATGGGGAAAATATTAATCTATGTAAATGCAATTGAAGCTAAAGCAATTATTTGATAGGAATTTAAAATAATCAGTTCATTTGGTATTATTAATGTGGTTTTATTGTATTTAAATAATATGGTGCTATTGTGGAAGTGGGTTTTGTTGTCTTGGATCAATGCAAAAGAGATCTCTTATAACTTGAAGCCAACTGGTGTCTTAAAACTTCGTTATTATATCTGCCTTTTACCATTTTATTGTATAATCACTTATTATTTATGAAGACAACCATTTATTAAAAACCTTTTTAATAGTAGATTCCTTTCATGGTCCCTTAAACGATGTATAACTTTTTGGTCATAAGAAGATGGCCCTTCTTTTCCATCTAATCTCATGTCTTTTATGCCTTTATTTTTGAGCGGTTATTCCGAAAATGGTTGTTGAACGGTTATTCAGACTTTAAGCGATAGTTTTCGATTTTTATACCAAATAAGTGGTCTCTGAATTAACAATCGATTCTTGGCATTATCACATGGTTCCCAATTTATTATTAATATTTCCCGCAGAAATTTTTATTAAGAATTCTTGTTTTATAAAATTCGTAAATCGACATAATATAGTCGAATTAAATTTAATAATTTTCCAAGAACGTTTTTCTTAATATCAGATTTTTATTTGAAAAATATCAAAACCGAATTATTACAAATGTTTTTCAAAAGTGTTTACTTTTATTATAAGTGAATTGTTTATGATGGAAAATTTTACTATTAAAAATGAAAGCAAATATAAAATAAATCCGCTACGAGTATAGATAAAAATCCTATTCTACTAGCAGGTAGAAATAAACAAAGGTAATAATGATTATACGAGTATAATTTATGATAGAGAAATTTTCCAGATTGCGAATCGTAATCCTCTTCAGAAGCAAATCGAAATTTTTTGCCATCAGTTCCTGAAATAATTTTACTTAATATTCACCTTACATCGAGTTCATAAGCAATCAAAAATACTTTGATGTTGGTGAATTGACTTTTAACTTTTAAAGAAAAAGAATAAAAAATAATTCTTGAAATCTGCACAAAATAAACTACATTTGAACTTTTCTCATATAGAAGAATTTCAAATAATCCTCTTTTGGGGCTAAAAATATGCCCAGTTTTGCATGGAAAAACAAAAATGTTTGACACGAGAACTTATTTCCTCGAATGATATTTTTGATATTCAAAAGGTAATTCGAAGAATGTTTTTCATATTATTTACTATTGAAAATAAGTTCAAAATAGAATTTATTTTTATTTTAAGAATATTTCAATTAAAATGAAATCTCTTTTCATATTTTCACCAAAACAAGACTGGAAAAATACCTGTCGTTTTTGCTAAGTGAATTTATTTGTTTAATGACAAAAACATATCTTTTGATATTTTTGATAAACAATACGAGTACTATATTAATTTAATTTAATTTACTAAAAATATTACATTCTAAAATAAAATTTATATCTTTGATCTAAAGAACAATTTTTTAAATATTCACTTTTTTTTAAATTAATTTTCTAAAATTTTCCTTATTTAATCATAAAAATTTAAAAAATTTCAATCACCCAAAAAGAAAAAATCGTAAAAATGTTTACTTAAATTAAAACTGCATAAACTAATAAGCAGAGGATAGTACAGTAGCCGGACAGGTAGTACAGTAGAATCCCACGCGGCATGGTCTTACGCAGGGTTTCAAGTCCACTCGGCATTATCATACGCTAATTACCATATCCTTTATCCTTCCTTTTTGGACGATCAGATCGCCTGAGCAGATGAACAAATACGTATCTGGTAAGGTAGCACAGTCATTAGTGTATTGGACTATCGTTCAAGGGGTCATACTACCATCCAAAGGGTCATAGAAGGGGTTATACAAAAGGTAATTTCATTATCTTATCCCTTATCGTCTCTTTTCGGTGTCATAATGGAATTAAATTTTTTTTAAGTGTGTGCGACTAAAAACAGTAAATAAAAGAAATCAACAAACAGCAACCAGAAGAAATGCTCCTTTTATTTTGAGCTTAGGTCTTAAAAAAGTGCTTCTCCAAGTCCTAATAACGCCTAGTCTTCTACTTCCGAGCGTCTAATCCTCTTTAAAGACAGTAAACCTAAAAATGAATTCTCATAGCTTTTATTCTTCGTATTGTACCTAAAAATTCACAAGGCCTTAAAATTTAAAAAAGGTGTTTTCCTAACTTTCACTAAGTACATTAGACATAAAACTTTATAGGCCTTTTGAAACTTTACTTTGTACATTATGTATTGGGGTTAGTTATAGAAAAAGTGCTTATCTAAATTTTCATACTTAATGGAAGGGGGGTTTTGATGGGTAAAAGTTCCACACACTGTAGAGACCGGTAGGTCTACAGCGTCTTTCGAAAAATTACCCATACCAATATACATTTTATTTTTATTTTTTGCCTTGTTAAGGTGCTTTTTTACAATTTACTGAGCCAATTTGGACTTAGAAATTTAAAATTTTTCTCATTCAAAAAAAAATAATAAATTACCAGAGACCGAAAAAAAATTTTGAGCTTAGGTCTTAAAAAAGTCCTTCTCCAAGTCCTAATAACGCCTAGTCTTCTACTTCCGAGCGTCTAATCCTCTTTAAAGACAGTAAACCTAAAAATGAATTCTCACAGCTTCTACTCTTCGTATTGTACCTAAAAATTTACAAGGTCTTCAATTAAAAAAAAGGTGTTTTCCTAACTTTCACTAAGTACATTAGATCTAAAACTTTATAGGCCTTAAAAAACTTTACTTTGTACATTATGTGTTGGAGTTTAGTTCCAAAGAAAGTGCTTATCTAAGTTTTCACCCTTCAGTTTTAATAGCGCCAAAAACTCTTCGAACCAGTAAACCTAAGAAAAGTTTTCTCATAACTCTTACTCTTTTAATTATATCGAAAATTGTCAAGACCATAGATGAAAAAAAAGTGTTCTTCTTACTTTTATTCGTTACTTTAGATCTGAAAATGTATAAGAAAAAAAACTAAAAACAGGCATTTCCTAAGCTTAACTTTCTATGAGTACATTATGTGTGAGGGTTTGGCCCAAAAAAAAGCGGTCGTCTGAGTTTTTTTCTTTACCTCATAGCGCCTAAAACTCTGCAAACTAGCAAACCTAAGAAAAGTGTTCTCATAACGTTTACTTTTTCAATTATATGGAAAATTCTCAATGCCATAGATGAGAACAAAAAGTATTATTCTAACTTTTATTCTTTACTTTAGATCTAAAAATATACAAGATAGTAAACCAAAAACAGGCTTTTCTTATACTAAAGTTTCTACGAGTACATTATGTGTGAAGGCTTAAGTCCAAAGAAAAGTGGTCGTCTGAGTTTTTTCTTTACCTCATAGCGCCTAAAACTCTGCAAACTAGTAAACCTAAGAAAAGTGTTCTCATAACTTTTACTCTTTCAATTATATGGAAAATTCTCAATGCCATAGATGAGAACAAAAAGTATTATTCTAACTTTTATAAGACAATAAACCAAAATTTTTTAGAGTCATTTTCTAAACTAAACTTTTTACGAGTACATTATGTGTGTGGGCTTAGGTCCAAAAAAAGCGAACGTCTGAGTTCTATTCTTTACCTCATAGCGCCTTAAACTCTTCCAACCAATAAATCCAAGAAAAGTATTCTCATAACTTTTACTCTTTTAATTATATCGAAAATTTTCAAGACCATAGATGAGAAAAAAAAGTTTTCTTCTAACTTTTATTCTTTACTTTAGATCTAAAAATTTAGAAGACAATATACCGAAAAAAGTCATTTTGACTAAACTTAACTTTCTACGAGCACATTATGTGTGAGGGCTTGGGCCCAAAAAAAGCGGTCGTCTAAGTTCTATTTTTACCTCATAGCGCCTTAAGCCTTTCAAGCCAGTAAACTTAAGAAAAGTATTCTCACAAATATTACCCTTCGTAATGTATCCAAAAACTCACATGGTTAACAAATAAAAAAAAAGTGTTCTCATAACTTTTACTCGTTTTATTATATTCAATAAAAAGAGTAAAAGACATATAGAATGTAATTAAAATCTTTTGTTAAATTACGTTTTTATTTCTATTTGCCTCTTTATGCTTCTGAGTTTATTTTGGTCAACAGTTTTTTTTAAGTTATTATACTTTTTGGTAAAAAAAAATCCCGAAATTTTTTCTATTTGACAATGAAAACAAATTAAAATTAATTTAACGCAGAAAGGGTAATAGCCAAGAGAATGTCCTATTTTTGTTGATCAATTATCTTAACTTAGCGTTTTACAAAAAATAAAAATTGCGAAAAATCATTAGTAATATTATAATTTTAGCACTCAATTCTGTGGTGTCGGCAAAATTCGAACTTTTTTCCTTTTATCTTTTGAATTATTTGTGTCCTTTTCGTCTGTTCCCGTCACCATTTGTAATCCATCCTTTCTAAATGTTAGCTGATATTGTATATCTACTCTGTATACAAGAAGGTTTTACCCTTTCCAACCCTATACAAGAAGTGTCCTCAAAAACCTCGTTTACATTTTATTAATAATTTATCCAATGTCCTTTATTTTTAGCATAGTAACTCCCAGACGGACAAGTGTCAGGCATTTATAAATTTTTCATGATGGAAATATACACTTTTCTGGATCGACTTTTTATGCTTCGGATCGGGTAGAGGGTAAAAAAATTGAATATTTCATACGAATTGTGCGTTTCTGGTTTCTAAAAATGAATTTTAAAGAAAAACCAACAATATTAAATGTGCTTGGTTGTTGCTTTTGATACAAAGACAAAAATATCCTTTTTTGTCCCCTTTTTTTTTGATTGTACATGAAAAATTTTCTTTTCGACTGGAAGTGATGGTGTTTTTGTCAAGCAATTTTGTACTTTTCAAAAGTAAAAACATTAATTAAGATTGATTTGATACGAAAGAAAATATGTTTGCATAAATTTCTTATTTTTTCTAATTTGGTTTTGTGGAGTTTTAAAAGTTCTTATTAACTTAAAAGAAAATTATGACAATAACTTTTCTTGTTACTAATTTAATTTCAATTTGTACTTTCCATGCTTAATTTAAATCTTGATAAATTATTTTTATCGTTTTGTTTTTAACGGGAATAAATTAGTTTTATCTAAAATATCATTCTTTAAAATATCGTGAACATAAATAGGGTCCAAATTTAGGGTATTAATAAAATAATCTTAGGATAGCTGTTCTTTGTTTACATTAATTGAAGACAAAGTTTTTTTTTCTTAAAGCGTATTTATTAAAAAAAATTTACGTACTTCCTAGAACTTAAAGTAAAATACTAAATCTTTATTCAAATAATTTTTAGGATATTTACTCAAAAGTTTTATTTTACATAAAACGTGTGTCTAGTTTAGGAAAAGTTGAGCTTTGATATTGAATAAATTTAAAGAGAGCGAAATATTTGAGTATCTAAATTTTAGGGATTCGGTGCTGTTGCTAACTACAATTTCTGACATATTCTCAGCTATCATACTGAGTAGGATAGACTCACACACCTAAAATGCAATTATTCCAGACAACAGATTAGGAAAACTGTAGGGAAATCAGCAACGGATTGGACCTATCAACTGAAGCATCAGTAGTGTTAGATGGACAGCAAGCTTCACCACCTTTTCATCGACCTTAAAGAGGTCTGTGATAGCATACCCTGGATTAAACTATAAACAGTTATGGAACATATTTTCTACGTTGACTATGACCAGTGAGAAATTGTTATTTAACGTGACCTAGTTGTCCAAACCCCAAGACCACGAGTCGCCCACGACTATAGGAATCGAGATACGCTCGATCAACGCACCACCATTACTGGCAGTTAACAGATAGAATCAGTTACAAGCTGACTCTCCACCTGCTGGTGGCGAGGACTATCTAAACCTCTACTGTCATAAGCAGTGACAGTGCCCGAGATAAGTGCAATGCATTGCTACATTTGCCAGTTACCTCACACCTGCGATCCGAAGACCGTACCCGCGACATGGGTATTAACCACAACCACCACGTTGCTGCCAAATGGCGCCTCACCTCGATCGGGCACAGTATATTCTACTGTGGGGCTCCCGATCCCCGTGGTACCCATTTTTGTTTTAAGAGTACTTTGGTTTGTACTCCGCTCGTTAAAGCTACGGTAAGGAATCTTGTAAATTCCTAGGCACCGCTAGGCCAGCTCAGGTACGCGGGTTCGCCAAAACCCGAAGGTACAACCGGAGTCGACCTTGGTCTTTCACCCGGTTGTGGCCACCCTGCGTGTCATTCACGCACTCATTCACGCATCATTCTCATTCTTCTTTCAAACAGTGCCACGGCAAAAGCATTCAAGCATTCATATCTCTCTTTCACACTCAACACACCACTCACATCCACACTATCACCATTCGCCACGATTCCACATGCACCTAAGTCACGCAAGTCCCCATATAGGCTACACTTTACAAGAAGGTGCTTAACACTCTCCTCCTCCGCTCCACACGGACATCTAGCATCCGTAGCCAGACCACGCCTGCACAGGAACCCATTCATACTGCCATGCCCCGTGAGCAAATACCCAAGGGACAGACCAAACTCAAATCCATACGCAGACGCAAAGCACACATTCGGAATGAACATGTGCGTCCATCTGCCATTCACACTCTCATCCCATCGTTGCTGCCATATCTCATGCATCTTGTTCAGAACCAGTATGCGCTGATGGCGCGGACTGAGATTCCGAACCTCATCATTCTCAACCGGACAACCTTGCAGTGGGATGCCCCGCCTCAGACGGTAGTGGATACTTCCACGCAGCACCTCCAGGTCCCATGGGATTTCTCCCATGAGAACCTGCATCGCTTCGGTCGACACAGTCCTACACACATTCAAGCATGCATACAATACCATACGCTGCACTGAGTTTATGGCCACCCTCGCATATTGGTGGCGCATAGTATCAGCCCACACGCAAGACGCATACATCGCACACGGAAGAAACACACTTTTATACAGGACCCTCACCGCTCTGGACTTAAGGCCCCATTCCTTGCGAAGTACTCGCACCAGCATGCCAACCAAACCGGCTACGCGCCCCCTTAGATGTTGCAAGTGAGGCCGAAAGTTCAGCCTCTCTCCAACCATTAATCCAAGGTACCTCACTTGTTGCACGTATCGGACCCCAACCGTCTCTAAGCGAATATTGGGCGGCCTACTGGCCGCCAAAAACCCCTTTAACAGCATACACACCGTTTTCCTTTCGGAAACTTTAACACCCATTCTTTCACCCCATTCTAAAACAAACTGCATATAGCGGGTTCCCGCAACCTCTACTGCAGACCTACTCCCGCCCTCAATCAAGAGCAGAAGATCATCCGCATACGCAACCACAACACAACCGGTCTCCTCCAACCTTACCAAGAGACCATTCATCATCATGTTCCAGATGGCTGGGCCGGCCACAGATCCCTGTGGACAGCCACGCACCATCTGGCGAACAATCCGACCACTATTCCCACATACCACCGCGTACCTTTCATGGAAGTAACTTCGCCACAGCGAAGCCTCCTCACATGAAACCTCCTCCAGTCGCTCCATAATGCGATCCCATCGCAGGCAGTTGAACGCACTCTTGAAGTCCACAAACACACCAGTTGACTATGACCAAGAAACTAAACAAAAATGGCCGTTCTCATTAACCTGGTGCTCTAGAGAAAGTGATCCGGAACCTGGTGCTCTAGAGAAAGTATTCCGCCGAGCAAAGAAAGATGACATAATGTGTTGATCAAAGATAGCTATACGACGTGGCTTACTAAAATTTAGCCGGCGGCAATCAAGAACATGTTGGCAACGTCGATATTAAGGGCGCAATCCAGCACTGGTCGTATCCGGATAGAGGACTGTAGATTCGAAAGCGTCAAATTGTTTTCGTTTTTGGGATCAAAGATCAAAGCCGATTACAATAGTGGCTGTCGACAGAGTCTATTTCAGTCAGTCCTCGGAAGAATAGTTTTTTTTTTATTAGGTAGGATCATCTTGGATTCATACCTTGCCTCGAATGTAGTGATAAGTTTGGATCTCCGTGCAAATCTGGGACGTCTAGAATTGCTTGGTTAACTAGGCGGATCCTTGGCTCTCCTGCAATGTTGCGAATGATGATAATGATATTAACTCAAATTTCTGTATGAAAAATTATTTTTAATGCCAACGCACATGAGGTATGACAAGCAAGTAAGAAGAAAAATTTTACTTTATTTTTGTTCTTCAATGTTATCCCCTTTCGAAGTTGTTTCACTCTTCAAAACGGTACTGGAAGGCTTCAACTGAAATCACCTTTAGCTGCTCGGCTACACTCCTTTAGATAATATCGATAGTATCAAGATGATGTCTTTGCAAGCTATTTTTGATCTTGGGGAACAAAAAACAGCCACAGGGACTGTGGTCAGGGGAATAGAATAGCTTTCGAACCATAGGAAACCCATATTTTTTTTTTATAAAAACTCGTTGGTGAAAATTGTCGTGTCACAGAGGGGATTTTCCTAGTGTCTAGTATGTCCGATCTGAAGCGATGAACGCTCTTTCTCAGATTTTCCAAAACTATTCAGTAGCTTTGATGTTCATCAACGATCTGACCGAACCAGAGCCCTCACTCGTTCCCCGTTTTTATCAGCGAGCTTCATTTTCCAATGCTTTTACGGTTCTCTACAAATTATTAATGCTACCAAAACACTTGTACTCTTGATAAGAAATGCTCTGCTCATTACCACTTTTTGTGTGTCACACTCATGGATTCAGGAAGCGGCATACAAAATCATATACCACGAGAAAAGTTACCGTTTTTTTGCTGAAAGCAATTAATATTTTCAGACTGCTTAGTATGGAACTGTTTTTGACTTACAAGGAAAAATTGAATTAAAAAAAATCGAATAATTATCTAAAATCGGACACTATGAGAATAGTCAATAAATAATTTATTTGAGAAAAATTCATAAGATTAGTTACATGCAAAACGTTTCAGAAGTGCTCATCTTCGAGCCGATTTTATCTTAAACTAAAATGTCTAAACCACTCACCTTGGAGTGAATTTGAATTTACACAGTTTTTTTCGAGCAAATAAAAAAATTAATATAATATTTTTTCCCTGAAAACAAGAGAAGTGTCTGGAGAGGTCTAAGCAGCAGAATTTTTTTTTTTTTGTTTCACTGAAGTCAATTTTTTGAAAGACCCCTTTCGGGCTAAAAAACTCAAAAAAAAAAAATTTTATTAAGAAAAGTCCCTTTTGAAAATTCATCAAGCCAATTTGGACTTATAAATTGTTCATTCAATAAAAAAAAAATGTGTAAGGGACCAAAATAAAAATTTCGAACTTATTGGTTGGAATAATCAACTTTATTATTTTGATGGTTTTTTTTATCCAATTTGGTGTTATAAACCCCAAAAAAAAAGTCTTTTAAATAAATATATTTTAATTGCGCTTATTTTTTTTTCAAAATGAAATTTTTTTTTGATTATCGGTTCATAGTAATTTTCTTTTATAAACCATACTCACCATATGTGCGATTTTCTGTAAATTTAAAAAGAAAACCGTATAATTATCCAAACTCGGACTTGGAGAAGAGTCAAAAATTTGTTTATGAAAAATTCAAAAGATTGGTTACTAATAACCTTAGAGCTAATTTGAACTTTAACATCTTTTTCCTAAAAAGTAATGAATCATATGTAAAAACAACAGAATTTTTGTTTCAGTAAAATGCAATTTTTTATGAAAATTATGTTAAAAGCCATTTTGGACTAAGAAACTCAGAAAATACCTTTTTTTCATATAAGAAAAACAAGGAAAAAAATGTGAGAATATTAAACGAAAGTTACTTGCACAAAAGATAAAAAAAGTATGTGTAAAATGTCTCCTTTTGAAAGTTCTTTTCTACAATTTATCTAAGCAATTTGGACTTAGAAATTTAAAATTTTGGCTTCTCAAAACAAAAAAAAGTGTGCCAGAGACAAAAACAAAAATTTCTAACATCGACCTCGGACGTGAAGAATAGTATAAAAAAATTTCTTTGTAAAAAATCCACACGGTTATGTAATGCCACGTTTGGAAAGCGCTCACCTTGAAGCCTTTTAGAACTAAAATGGTTTTTTTTTCGATAAGTAAACAAAAAAATAAATAAAATAATTGTTTCCTAAAAATTGAAGACACATATATTAACATCAAAACAATAGATATTTTTGTTGCACTAAAATAAAATGCGTTTTTAAGAATACTAAGTTAAGAGCCATTTTGGACTAAGAAACTCAGAAAATACCTTTTTTCGTAAAAGGAAAATGCAGAAAAATTCGTGAAATAAGACAGTGGCGAAATGCCAGCGACACTGCGATTTATCGATTAGAAGATGATTAACGCATCATCTACGTTCTGACATAATCACGTGAAACGAAGCAGGCTATTTTGACATTACCACGTGGAAGGTTAATATCTATTCTGGCATGACCATGTGGAATGCAAAAGGTGAAGTGGACGACAGGACATCGTCCATTCATGGCAAATCTATATCACCTTAAGGCCGATAATCGAGCATGCGGAACATGCCTTTTTCCATTGTCCACGCTTTAGTGGACAAAATAGAATAGTGGAGAAATCGGTGAACGACTTTAGTCCCCATAAAGTCATATCTGACGGTGGTCCCATTGGGACCTATATTCAAAGAAAAGGAAGGCTGGTTTTAATGGGTAAAAATTCCACACACTGTAGAGATCGGTAGCTCTGCAGCGTCTTTCGAAAATTTCCCTCTACCAACATTTCTTTTTTAATTTTTGCTGTGCAAAGGTGCTTTCTTACAATTTATTGAGCCAATTTGGACTTAGAATTTTAAAATTTTTCCCATTCAAAAAAAAAAAAAATTACCAGAGACCGAAAAAAAAATTTTATTTTGTTCGGGGGTTTGGAACTATTCCATTAAAATATTATATTTTTTAATAGCTGCCTCAAAGCCAATTTGAACTTATAAATTTCAAAATCGCTTTCGTTTTAATATTATACTTTTTACTGTATTTATTATTTATTTCAAAAGTGAAAATGGTAATTATTTTTGGTCCATACTAAGTTTCAGAACCCAACAATGCACATCAAATGTCCAATTATTCTTGCAAAAAGTTTTTGTTTATCATAAAAAAATGAACTTAAAAATAATGGCAACTACTTAAACTAACTTTATCAAGCACAATACCATAAAAAAAATTATAAAAAAAGGCGATTATTACTTATATAACTTTTGAATTTACTATTCATAAAAAGTACAACAGCCCCAAAGAATGCAACAATTGTGCACTTTTATTTCTGATAAATTGTACATTTTCCAGGTAAAATTTAAGATAAGCCCCCAATGGGATTACGTGCGCTTTGAAATGGAGCTAAGTACGGCGAATTTGTACTGTACTGTTAAGATGGTAAAAATTGGCAATGGAAATTGCTTAAAGCACCGTCATTGAACCCATTTTACTGCAACAATTCCTCTTATCACTGATCTTTAAGTTCTGGTTCTCTTTTGATCGTTTCAATAATATCAAAAGACATGCTTTGAATATTAAATAAGTTGACTTCATTCTCCGGGAATCCACAGAAGCTAAAATTTTGTATTACTGCGTTTATTTTGTTTTTATTTCCATCTGCAAAATGGAATGTCACCTTTTTAGAAACCATACAAAAGACAACTTGGCACCATTAAATTGGGATTTTCGCTTTCGACTTGTTCAGAATTTCTTAAAAATATAGTTTCTTTCTGTTATTTTTTTTATATTTAAATAAAATAAAAATAATTTACGTTAATTTTTTTATTGAAGAATTATTCATAGCAGAGCAGGCAGGTATCATCTCACCTGATGTTACTCGTCATGTCAAGATAAACAGTTTCGCATTTTTGTCTTATCATAGCCATTACGGGATGTTAAGCTTTTTATTTGCCAATATTTTATTATTAACTGACCTATCAATATTTCGTATTTTATTATATTTAATTAAAAAAAAAAAAATAAATAAAAAATTCATAAATCCAGCTTAGCTTAGAAGAAACCAGATTTATCTGCCGTCATACTGTCTATCATGAAATTAACAATTTCTGGTCTTCTGGTTTATGGTTTCTGGTTTCGAATACAGGTACAAAAAGTAATCGAATCGAATTCCTTAGTATACTATTATATCATTATTTCGAAAGTACGAAAATAACACTAATACCTTCCTTTTGAGTTACAAATATCTGCCAAACCACTTCAACATGCTAAGTAACTTTTACAAAGCCTGTTTGTTGATAAAAATACATTCTTTACAAAGTTTTTTTCCACTTTAAGTTTTATATATAAATGAAGGTGTAATAATACTTTTATCAAAAACCCAGACACCCAATTATTTTCAGGTAAACATTAAAGAGATAAGTGGAAATTCCTTGAAACACCTAACAAGATATGGAAAGTTTTAATGTGTAAAGAATGTTTTTTGGAAACTAGTCATCGATTTTGATTTATTTTCTGATAAAAGTGAACAAATTAAATTGCGTGAAAAACTATCGAATTGATTAAGAAAACTGGGAACTCATTCTGTGTATCTCTTTAAGGAAGACACTTTAATAATAATTGTTGGGGAAATTTTTTGGTTACTTAAAGGGAAAATCGTATCAATTTTGCTGAAATACTTTTGTAGAACTGATTTGGTTCGATAATAATTATTTTATGGAGTGACTTTAAGCTTCAACTCGAAGCACATACTTCCACAGTTAATATTGGGAAACAGTTCACCGATGAAAAAGATACGGCTTAAATAGGGAAAAGAGTAAACTGCACAAGAGCCAAGTACCCAATAAATGTAACCCTAAGGCAGGACTGAAAACAAGAGGTTTTTCAAGGAGCGCTTTATGTATAGGCAAGCGTCTCAGATTATGCCAAAATGAGCCCAATGGTCCTTAGTATAATGTTCTTAAACGTGGCATACCCATCGTTAGACATAACACCATGGGCCGCCTATGACCATAGGGATTGAGATACGCCCAATCAACGCGCAGAACAGACCCGTCCGGTAATGGATTTTGCTGACTCAGCTGACTAGGTCCAGGTGGTTGCGACCATCTCAAACACTTAACAGCACTTCAGCTCTCTTCAATCTAACGCATTATAGATTTCCTGCTAGAGCCACCTCATGAATTGAACCCTCTATCAGGTTCCCACTTTCTCAAACTTATTTTCTAAACCTCTTGAAAAACAGTTTCCTCTATGGTATGATGGTCAATACAAACTCTGCCATTTACCGCCATTAAGCATTTTTCATGCTCCTTGCATGAAGGAGTCAAACATTATCTCTCAACCCCTCAATTACTCCACGCATATTTGTGAAAACACCTTACAGGTAGGTTCATTTACTAACAATCAGTCACCAGGTACAAGCTAATTACCCTAATTGTTGATAGCAAGTTCTACCTAAACCTCTACTGTCAGCGGCAGTGAGAGCACTTAGGATCCTGCCATCCCTCAGCTTCAGTCCGAACGGTTTCTCACCTTGGCCGGTGGGCCTTCCGACGCCCGTGGTACCTGTTAATTCAGCTTTTAAGACCACTTGGTGAGTAAGTTCCACTCAAATAGTTACACTCAACGAGCTTCAGTAACAAAACTTTTTTCATAACCGCGGGTTCGCCAAGACCCGTAGGCCACTTCTGATGTGGTATCCTCCTTCCGGTAAACCCGACGGTCAATGTTTGAATTCAATAGTTCATCGATAAAAATTAAGTACGCAACCTTACGTCGTTTTTCTAATAAAGGCATCTGAAGCATTTTGAGCTGCCCCCAAGTAAGGTGGAAGTCTAAGGGAGGCATTTCACGGCAGATCTCTTAACACATATCTAACAAAATTCCTTTGAACTGTCTCGATATGCCAATTATGTAAATCGCAGCAAGGCCACTAAACCACACAAGCATATTCCAGTGTAGGTCTCAATAAGGGACATTAGCGTATTCTAATACCTATTGGTACGGTAGGACTTAAACTAATCGAGTAATATTATCGGAAAGCCCATCTATGAAGTTTAGTTCAAATTAGTGAGTGAGGGAGTTTATGAAAGGCCTTATTGGCCCGTTGACCTACGAGATATGAAGCTATGCTGGTTCAGATAGATTACTGCCTCAAATAATTTTGGAATTCAAGACAGTTTTGCTATTGGACCTAGAAGAAGAAATCTTATTTGGAACAGGTATAATAAAAGAACTTTTCCAGGATGAAGAGAATTTACCTGTTCGAATGGAGTTATGGAAGATTAATTTCAGAGGGATAAGAAATGCTTCAGAGCGGCATTTAACAGAAATATGAGAGAGACATTTAGGCCAGAAGAAAAGGCTAATTTTAGTTTAATAAACTAGATTTAGGGGGTACGAAATGCGATAAAAGTGAATAGTTACGAATATAAAAAATGTCTTCGTCGTTTGTTACAAAATCACTTGAAGAAAATGTTTTCAGGAAATACGAGGCGAAGAAATTAGATGAACGAATTGGGTTGGCACCCTGGACTACTCTGGAAGCTCAAGAAAAACCTTTCACCATCATCAAATCCTACCTATCCGAAAGAGAAAAAAAAGGTAGCGTCGTGAGACAAATGGTTCGAGGATGCCCACAGGGATCTGTGGCTGGTCCGGCCATTTGGAACATGATGATGAATGACCTGCTACTATTACTGGAGAGAACAGGTTGCAAGGTTGTTGCGTATGCAGATGACCTGCTTCTTTTGATTGAAGGAGATAGTCGTGTGAATCTCGAGACGAGGGGCTCAGAATGTATGAGGCATGTATATGAATGGGGCGAGCGAGTGGGTGTGTGTGTCTCTGAGCGTAAGAGTGAATGTATGCTATTAAAGGGCTCTTTGAGCCTGAGAAGGGTACCTAATGTAAGAATGAGGAATACGGCGCTGCGGTATTCACCAATGGTTAAATATCTCGGTGTCCGGGTGAGTGAACGCCTGAATTTCAGACCCCATCTGGACCACCTCAGAAAGAAAGTGGTTAGTACCACGGGATGTCTGAGGAGGGTATTAAGGAAAGAATGGGGTATTCGAGGGAGGGCAATGCGAACACTGTACAAGGGTTTGTTTGTTGCGTGTATGGCGTATGGTGCCTGTGTATGGGGGGATATAATGAGATTTAGGTATGCTAGAGACAGAATTAATAGTATTCAGCGGTTGGTTCTGTATGCATGCCTGAATGTTTGTAGGACAGTTTCCACCGATGCAATGCAGGTCTTACTGGGAGAAATCCCATGGGATCTACAGGTACTCCGTAGGAGTATTCTCTATCGGATGCGGCGGGGCATTGTATTACTGAATAGCTGCCCTGTCCTAAACGAGGAAATTCGGCAATTTGGAGAACGCCAAAGACGGGCTCTAGTTCTGGATAGAATGTATGGAATTTGGCAGCAGCGCTGGAATGAGAGTGAGAATGGGAGATGGACTCACAAGTTTATCTCATGTGTTAGATTTGCCTCGGCAAATAAATTTGAATGTGGTCTGTTCCTAGGCTATCTGATAACCGGGCATGGTAGTATTCATGAGTTCTTGTATAAGAGAGGATTGAGTGAAAGAGAAGAGTGTCTGTGTGGCGCCCCACAGGAAAGTGTATATCACCTCTTAGTGGATTGTGCTTTATATGAGGATCTCCGAGATTTGGATGTTTGTGGCAATAGAATGGATGAAGGTCTAGTGGATCTGAGTGGCGCACGTAGTACAACCGAGAGGAGGGCATGTCTGGCTGAATTTGCAAAAGCACTGTTTGAAAGAAGATTAGGATTAATGAATAGGTAGGGAATGTGCCGGCGAGTGAAACGCAAGGTGGTTACAACTGGATGAAAGACCAAGGTCAGTTCCAGTTGTGCCTTCGGGTCTTGGCAAACCCGCGTACCTGAGCTGGCTTAGCGGTGCCTAGGAATTTGCAAGATTCCTTACCGTAGCTCAATGAGCGGAGTACAAACCAAAGTACTCTTAAAACAAAAATAGGTACTACGTGAATCGGGGTGCCCATGGTGTTAAAACACACTGTGCCCGATAATGGTGAGGCGCCTTAGGCAGCAACGTAGTGGCTGTGGTTGAAACCCATATCGCGGGTACGATCTCCGGATCGCAGGTGGGAGGTAACTGGCAAATGTAGCAATGCATTGCAATTATCTCGGGCGTTGTCACTGCTTATGACAGCAGAGGTTTAGATAGTCCTCGCCACCAGCAGTTGGAGTAGTCAGCTTGTAACTGACTACTGACTGCTAACTATCATTTATGGTAGTGCGCTGATTGAGCGTATCTCAATCCCAATGGTCGTGGGCGACCGGTGTTATCTTGTCTTAAGATGCGGCATAGCACCATTAAATATATAGAGACTTCTATCCGAAAGAGAAAATCTTCAACTAATTGAAAATGGTGAATTTTCCGATATATTACTTATTATTGCTGGTGTTCCTCAAGGTAGCATTGTTGGCCCTCTCCTATATAATATTAATACCCACGATATTCCTTCCAACGACAACGCCTTACTGCCATCCTTTCACGTCACAAAAACAAAAATACTGCCTTTCACCATTAACAAACCATTTTGATTACCTTAAAAACTGGCTCAGAAAGCGAAGAATTAAAGTAAACGAAAAAAAAGTGTTCGTGTTACTTTTACTATTTGTCAAGAACCATCTCTTTCCATACTTATTAATAACAATATTACTCCAGAAAAAAACAGATATGTTACCAGTCGAATTCCATTCCTCCTATCGAATAAATTTTCCATGCAATTGTCGATGGTCCGTATTATATGCGTAATAGTGTGATCCATGGCGACCTTGATATTCCTTACGTTCGTGACGTTCATAGTTGATTGTCATTTTATAGTAATCCTCTTGTAAGAGAGCTATCCTCTTTTTTCCTCTACGAAAATATCCATAGACGTTTGAAAAGCCAACAGCCATGAGACTTTCGATCTTTCCAAAAATTTTAACTTATAGTTAAGCTTACACGATTTAGAGTAGCATCAGCGGATTTTTCTGTTCCTCAATATTTAAAAATCTTCTTGTTAAAAGATTAAAAAAAATAAATGAAAGCTTTTGGGTTATTGCTGAAAGAACTAGCATATCTCATTATAGATGGCTACACATCAATCTTCCTTTTCATGTTGACAAATTTGAGAAAAGAACGAGGGTCCTTAAAAAGATTGAACTGTGCTTTAGTACGGAAATCGTTGTATTTATGAAAAGATGTTTTTCTGCGTCTCTAAGTGCAAATTGGTTTAAAGACATACCCTTCTACAAAACAATAGAGCATGTTAAATAAAAAAGCGACGAGAAATTTCTGTTCAGTTGTAATTTGTGGTAAAATAACTTTTATCTTTTATGCATAATTTTTTTTGTGCATTTGATTCTCTAAGTCCAAATTGGTTGGGGCTTAATTTTTTTTTTTCAAAATTAGGTTTTTTAAGAATAAATTGCAAATGTTAAGGTTCTTATCTAATCTGAGATGTTTTTTTTTCTTAACTTTTTTTAAGGGTATTTTTTTCAGAAGAGGTCATATAAACTTTTACTCAATATTTCGATAAGTATTCCCAATTTTTATTTTTATTTTTACACAATCTAGATTTTTTTTTTTAAAAAAATTAAAAAATGTGTTACAATGAAATCCGATTACGTACTCTTAAAAACAAACTGAATTTTGGCCAGAGTTCCTTAGCCACTTTAGATACTGATGGTTTTTGTGATTTTCATTCTAATGGAAGATTTTTTTTCCCCAATAATCAAATTAGTTCCTTTTCGATTACGATTCAAATGAATAAAAGATTCTCAAATAGTTTTCGATTTTCCTTGATGTCAGATGAAGTTTTCGGATAATAAACGACGAAGCCAAGGTAAGCAATCAAATCGATTTCTGAACGAATGAACGATCCAAAAAGTAAGTTTGTATACGAAAATAAAAACAAAATCTGAGCAGTATAGTACCACGTATCTAAGTGAATGACTGTTTTCTTATAGAGCAAATCAAGAAGGGAATTTCGCATAGGAAAATTGAAGGTATGAAAAATTTGTTGAAACACTAAATGTGCCAGAAGACGATAGGAAATGTGATGAGAGGGGAGGAAATCAACAGAAAATGGAAGATGGTATTTTCGTTCTAGTATCACAACCAATGTTAATTCCATTTGATTTTATGTTTTTATAACGTCGTTCTGTGTCATGACAGTAGTTTTCCTAACAGTTCAGGCTATATGACCATGAATGGTCGCAGTGTTTATCTATGGGACCATCAACAAAACCATTACGATTTCCTATATGCTCTTTGCCTCCTAAACAGTAGCTAAAGATGATCATCGACGATAGGCATTAGTTATCGCATCATTGATTATCTGCTAGTAAAAACAGCGAATTCTTTCTATTCACAATGAGAATATTCAGGCTTCTTTCTGTACATTAACTTTTGCCTGCGGTCGCATATGCTTAGGCCAGAATAGATAAAGTTTGAAAGAAGCCGCTTCCTTATTGCAGCAATACAATTACTCGTGCTGTACAAGTCGACACTTTGTAAAATATTGTAACTTTCCAGATCTACGAGCATATCGTAACTTGGATTTTATTTATCCGAAAATTGACTTCAGCGGAGATAGATACCCTCGTAATACGAACATGTGTCGTTAGACCTTACTTAATGTCAACCATTGATGTCGAGGAGAGTCATGGATTTAGATGTTAACTTGACGATTTAGATGTTATGAACAGCCGCAAAATAGGAATTACATTTTAGCTATTTTCATGGATTATCTGATTTGTACGCTTTTCAATAGCGGATTATGCTAAATAGAAAAATCGTTTTGTCACCAATGAGAAATGTTAGCGTATCGTTGTTGACAATTTTTTTCTTCTATTTTCACTTTTCTATTAAAATATAAAAAAAGAAAATATTAACAGATCACTATGAAAAACGGAATATTATCTTCGAATAATACTGAATAATATTATTACAGAAAAAACTATTTAATAACATCGGCACTATATTTTACAGGATTTTTTTTACTTTAGAAAAAATCTAGTTTATGTGGTCTGGAATAGTTTAAATTGAAGGGCAGAGTTTGTACCTAAGGAAGAGGTCTAAAAAAGTTTCAAATTTAAAGGTTCAAGAACTTATTTTGTCTTGTTAAAAATTCTGCTTTTATATTTTCTCTTGCTAAAAATTCTCATTCTTGTGCTCTGAAATAAGAGTGGTTTAAAAAAGAGTCCCGAAAAGTCCTTGTGGTTTAAAAAATGTCAAACCCAAAAAATTCTCATCCTTATAGTTTAAATTTTAGGTAGAACGAATGTAATGATTACTTTTTGTCCTGATTGGTGACCAAATTTTATATTCGAAAATAATCTCGTCGTTATGATTTAGAATAATTCAACCATGAAGTTAAACGGATCACATTTTATGTTTAAAAATATTTTCGTTCTCGTAGTCTAGAATAGTTGAAATTTCAGATCAAACGGATACGGTGACCACATTTTCTTCCGCTAAAACCTATCGGATTGGAATAGTAGCTAAACACATATGGCGACCCATTTTGTGTCACAGAAATGCCTCGTTCTTGTGCTCAAATGTGAAATTGGAAAAATATTTCATTTCTTTTGATCTGGCATAAATTTAATTTAAAACTGAAAGCATGTGACGATAAGACCTTTGGTCGCAAAAAATTTTGCATTCTTGTGGTCCGAAAAATTTCAAGTTTGAGGTTCAACGGATGTAGTGATCGTATTTTGTTACCAAACATAGTTTCGTTTTTGTGGCTTAAAATAGTTCAAATTTGAGTTAAAACGGATTACACTGTTTAAAGCTATTCTCGTTCTTGTAGTCTAGAATAGTTCAAATTTTAGGTCCAACGGATACGGTGGCTACGTTTTCAATTATTTTTCTTGTGGTCTGGAATATTTTTAATATGACATTGAAGGCATGTGGGGTTCACAATTTTGGTCACAAAATATTTTGTTCTTGTCCTCTGAAATAGTTCAAATCTTAAGTTCAAAGCATGTGACAACCACATTTTGTATATAAAAAAACTCTTTTTTTGTCACAAAATATCTCGTTCGAGGTCCAACGGATGTGACGACCCCATTTTCTATCCAAAAAACATTTTTTTACCCCCGTGCTTTGAAATAATACTAATTTAAATTTCAAAGCATGTGTTCACAAAATTTTGTATTTTAAAAAATTCTCGTTCTTGGGCTTCAGAAGTTTGAGGTCCAACGGATGTGATAACCCCATTTTCTGTCCAAAAAAATTCGTATCCTTGGGCTCTAAAATAATTCTAATTTAAATTTCAAAGCATGTGACGACCACATTTTGTATATAAAAAAAATGCTTGTTCTTGGGCTTCAGAAGTTTGAGGTCCAACGAATGTGATGACCCCATTTTCTACCCAACAAAATTCTTATCCTTGTGCTTCGAAATAATTCAAATTTTAAGTTAAAAGCATGTGACGACCACATTTTGTATATAAAAAAATATCTTGTTTTTGGGCTCCAAAAATTCGAGGTCCACCGGATGTGATGACCCTATTTTCTATCCAAAAAAAAATTCGTATCTTTGTGCTCTAAAATAATTCTAATTTAAATTTCAAAGCATGCGACGACCACATTTTGTATATAAAAAAAATGCTTGTTCTTGGGCTCCAGAAGTTTGAGGTCCAACGAATGTGCTGACCCCATTTTCTATCCAAAAATTGTTTGTTTATGCTTGTTCTCGGAAATAATTCTCATTTGAAGTTGAAACCATGTGACGACCACATTTTCTATATAAAAAAATCTTATTTTTGGGCTCCACAAGTTCGAGGTCCAACGAATGTGTTGACCCCATTTTCTATCCAAAAAAATCGTATCCTTGTGCTCTAAAATAATTCTAATTTAAATTTCAAAGCATGTGACGACCACATTTTGTATATAAAAAAAATGCTTGTTCTTGGGCTCCAGAAGTTTGAGGTCCAACGAATGTGATGACCTCATTTTCTATCCAACAAAATTCTTATCCTTGTGCTTCGAAATAATTCAAATTTGAAGTTAAAAGCATGTGACGACCACATTTTGTATATAAAAAAAATTCTTGTTTTTGGGCTCCACAAGTTCTCGATCCAACGAATGTGTTGACCCCATTTTCTATCCAAAAATTATTTGTTTATGCTTGTTCTCGGAAATAATTCTCATTTGAAGTTGAAACCATGTGACGACCACATTTTCTATATAAAAAAATCTTATTTTTGGGCTCCACAAGTTCGAGGTCCAACGAATGTGTTGACCCCATTTTCTATCCAAAAAAAAAAAATTCTAATCCTTGTGCTCTAAAATAATTCTAATTTGATGTTGAAAGCATGTGACGACCACATTTTGTATATATTGTAACAAAAATGTTGTTCTTGGGCTCCAGAAGTTCGAGGTCCTACGGTTGTTAAGATCCTATTTTCTATCCAAAAAAAAATGCTTATCCTTATGCTCTGAAATAATTCTCATTTGAAGTTGAAACCATGTGACGACCACAGTTTGTATATAAAAAAAATTCTTGTTTTTGGGCTCCACAAGTTCGAGGTCCAACAAATGTGTTTACCCCATTTTCTATCCAAAAAAAATTCTAATCCTTGTGCTCTAAAATAATTCTAATTTAAATTTCAAAGCATGTGACGACCACATTTTGTATATAAAAAAAATGTTGTTCTTAGGCTCCAGAAGTTCGAGGTCCTACGGCTGTTAAGATCCTATTTTCTATCCAAAAAAAATTCTTATCCTTATGCTCTAAAAGAATTCTAATTTGAAGATGAAAGCATGTGACGACCACATTTTGTATATAAAAAAAATTCTTGTTTTTGGGCTTTACAAGTTCGAGGTCCAACGAATGTGATGACCCCATTTTCTATACAAAAAAATTCTCATCCTTGTACTCCGAAATAATCCAAATTTAAATTTCAAAGCATGTGACGACCACATTTTATATATAAGAAAAAACTCTCGTTCTTGGGCTCCACAATTTCGAGGTCCAACGAATGTGTTGACCCCATTTTCTATCCAAAAAAAAATTCTTATCCTTATGCTCTGAAATAATTCTAATTTGATGTTGAAAGCATTTGACGACCACATTTTGTATATAAAAAAATATTTTTCTTTAGTCCCCAGAAGTTCGAGGTCCAACGGATGTGATGACCCCATTTTATACCAAAAAAAATTATTATTTTTTTATAAGAAATAATTATAATTTGAAGTTGTGACGAGCACATTTTGTATATGAAAAAATTCTTGTTCTTGAGCTCCAAAAGTTCGAGGTCCAACGGATGTGATGACCCCATTTTTTTTTTTTTTTTCGTCCTTGTAGTCTGAAATAGTTTGAATTGGAAGCTGAAGGCATGTGGTAGCCATATTTTGTGCCACAAACATAGTGTACAGTTGAGGTCCAACAGATGTGGTGTCACAAAAAATTCGTATGCTTGTGTTCTGAAATAGTCTAAATTTGAAGCTCAAAGCACGTAGCAACTTTATTTTATATTTTTTAAAAGCTACTCATTCCTGTAGTCAAGAATTCTTCAACTTTAGGGTTCAACGAAATTCTAGTCGTTGTGTTTTCGAGTATTTAAAATTTGAAGGCGCCGGCTTGTGGTATCTAAAAAGTTATTGTTGTTGATGTCAGGAATAACTTAAACTTATAGCTGTGTAAAAATTGCTCGTCCGGCTGGAATGATAGAAATTTCAATTTAACCTTTTATACCCAAGAAAATTGTCGTCCTTGTGATCTCGTATAATTCGAAATTGAAGCTGAAAAAATGTTGCAACTACATTTTGCGTCTGAATATATTTTCCCTCCACATTAAATAGAATTTTCAATTTCCTAAATACGTTAAATGAGAGTCCTCATCCTCAGACGGGAAGTTCTTCATATTCAATATCGAGGAGGCTGTTGTCAACATTAACATATGTTTAGATAAAATATCAATCGTTATATCGTTAACTACATAAAATCAACACAAAAATAAACCAGTTCAGCTGAAGGGCATTGAAAGATATTATCTTCATTAGGAGATATTTTATTTATGTTAACAACTTTGCTTGTAAATGTTAATAAATTCTTTCATTTGGAATTTAAGATTTGACAAATTTATGAGTCCTTAACAATTGAAATTACTACCATTATTAGGGCGAGCATTATTTGTACCACCAACTGATTCGGATCGGCCATCATAAATAGTCTAACCCAAAAAAAAACTACTTAAACCAGAATACCGTCAACAAATTCCCTAATCATATACCAAGTATCGTATCATATCCAATATAATCAACAGAACGGAAACAATATTTGATTTATTACCAATTGGATCAAGATTTATTATGACTAGTGCTAGGGAATAAATCGGTAGAAAATTTGACTTTTCGAACCACTGCGGATAAATCTTAATTTAGTCAATGAGTTGAAAAGGTTTACCGAGAAGGGCAAACGCCGTGACCAGCATTGAAAAGAACTCGACGGTCAAGTGAGGAGTGCCCTATTTGACGACCCTTCGTCTGAACGCCGAAAGAGGAGGGGTCAGCAAGTCTATTGCTTATAATCAAAATGATTCTGTCGGTGTCAGACTGTGACAGTTTATAAACATTGACTGAAGACTGTACTAATAGAAAATTTTATGGTTAATTTAATAAATTCTCAAGAAACCAAAAATTCTGTTAAATCTTTCGTCAAAGTTGGCCAAACTGACAGAGATTTTCTTGAATTTTGTTATTGAAATTTCATGTTCCCGTAACGTTAGGAATTCTAATCGGTTCAGCCAACTTCGGTACTCTTCCATTTCTATTACTGAATAAAAATTACATAAAAAACCAACAAAAAATTATAATTAAAAATTTTACAGTCTCCTGAAGGGTACATAGTAAATTTTCTAGTAAATTCTGTTAAATATAATAAATTCGAAAAGCGTTTATGGCAGTTCAGGATAGCCTACAGCTTAGAATGGTACTAGCAGAAAGTCCACTTGATTTGGTGAATTCTGTCATAAAATATTTTATGATCTCACAAATGTATTAAACAGTCAAATATAAACTATTGAGTAAATTTTACTTAAAGGAAAGTAAAGAGATTATTTTATAGCCTTTTGAAAATGGGTAACTTTTATGGGATAACGCCGGTTAAGATGGTGCTTAGTGTATGGCAAAAGGAGTATTCGAAGAAGGCTATTAAGAAGAGTTTAAATAAGGTTAATTTTCGATATTAAACTTAACATATTTGTCACATTTTTTCAAGATTCTTTTATTAATTTGCAACCATGCTAAACTAATTTAAAAAAATTCGTATTTTATTTCTTGGAAATTTTTTAGAAGTTTCTTCTTTAATTATATTCGGCAGTTTGAAACCGATTTTTCTGGGTAGACATCCTTTTTCCTTTTAAGACAAATCTATTAAATTTACAAATACTTTTCATTAAAAGAGTAAATGTTTTAGGTATGATATGAAATAAAAATAATTAAATTTACAAGAAGAAATCTGAATAATAATAACTTTTGGAGCATTTTACTCACGAGTGAGCAAATATATCATACTCCGCTTCGAATGGACGTTATTTTTATCATGGGAATTTTAGTTTGTTTTATGCGCAAAATTATTATATACATTTTGAAAAAATTGTATTTTTTTACTTGTTTTCAGAAATTTTTGAAGTACTTGCTTTGGTTAAGAATCTTCTTAGACAGTTATAAAAATATCAGTGCATAAAATAAATCACCAAAAATTAGTAAATAAAATTGGTTGATTATTTATGTATCCATAAAATAGTTGTTTTTATGGCTATCTTAAAAAATATAATAAATTTTAAGAAATTCTTGAATAAAATTCAGTATTTTAGAGTCGCGATATGCCATCATCAACTCTTTGGTTTGTTTATTCGCCGAGTCGTAACATGAGTTATTCGACAATATTTTGTCTAAAATATTCGCCAAATTGTAACCATAATAGATTAAGTCTTAAAATCATTAATTAAGATCATAAAATTCCCAAAAGGTTTTTGTTTTATCAAAAAATTTACGACTGGAAATGCTGGTTTAGTTATTCGCCATATTGTGGCTTAGATATTTGCCGTATTATGGCTCAGAGACTTGCCAATTTTTTACTAAAAATACTCTCTAAGTATTTAAAAATAATTAAAAAATTATTAAGACCATAATATTCCTGATAATAATTTCTATTTTTTTAAAAATTATTGACTGAAAATTTTATTGAATTTTTGATTAAGTTATTCGCCGTATTTTGGCTCAGATATTCGCTGTATTATTACCTAAAATATTTGCTAAAATGTAACTTAAATAGTTTTGGGTCTTAAAATTATCAATTAAGGTCACAATATTCCTATAATTATTTATGTATTGTAATTAAAAAATAGTTTATGAGAAATATTATCTTATTTTAGGTTAAGTTATTCGCCTTGTTGTGGCTCAGATATTTCGCCGTTTTGTTAACTCAAGTGTTCTCTTAATCGTTATTTTGATAATTGAAGTTTCAATATAATTAACTAAGGCATACTATTCACCTTTATTATTTTTATTATCAAAAAATAACTCATAAAAAGTATCGTCAAATTGTAGGTAAAATTTTTCGCAGAATTCTAGCTCAGATAATCGCCTAACTTTTTATTTAAAGCACACCCTGAATCAGCACTTTAATAGTTGAAGTAAAAAATATCCTTTGGGGTCATAATATTCCTGATAATAATTTTTATTAGTTAAAAATTACTGACTGGAAATTTATTGAATTTGAGATCAAGTTATTCGCCGTATTGTGACTCAGATATTCGCCTTATTATTACCTAAAATATGTGCTGAATTGGAACGTAAATAGTTTGGGGTCTCACAATTATCAATTTAAGTCACAATATTCTTATAATAATTTATATAATAAAAAAAATAGTCAATGAGAAATATTGTAAAATTTTACGTTAAGTTATTCGCCCTATTGTGGCTCAGATATTCGCCGTATTATTAACTTAAATGTTCGCTTCAATTAATAATTGAAGTTTTAATGTAATTAATTTACACTATCAAAAAATAGCTCATAAGAATTGTCATCGAATTTCAGATAAAATTTTTCGCCAAGTTGTAATTAGTTAGTCGCCGCATTATTACCTTAACAATTCGCTTCCTTTTTATTTCAATAGCTTGGATGTCAATATAATTGTTTAGGATCAAAATAGTCCCGATAATTGGTTGTATTATCAACAAATTTCTGACTGGAAATATTATCGAAATTTTACGTTTAGTTATTAATCAAATTTTAGCACAGATATTCGCCGTATTAAGTCGCTAAATATTCGCTAAATCTTAATTTTAATAGTTTATATCTCAAAATTATCAATTTAAGGTAATAATATTCTCGAAATTTAATTATATTACAAAAGAATCATTCGTAAGTAGTTTCCTCTAATTTTCGGATATAATTCGCCGGATTGTTGCTCAGATATTCGCCGTATTATTATTATAAATATTCTTCAATATGTAATTTTTATAATTTTTGTTTAAGAATCCTTCACTAGTATTATTTTATTTACCATAATTATTTATTTGACCAAATTAGAAGTATTATAGAATTTTAGGTGAAGTTATTCGCCGTCGTCTGGGTCAGATATTCGCCCATTTATTACCATAAATTTTCTTCAATAATTATATGATAGAATTTCTTGGAAAGCTTAATTTAAAAGGATTTTTATTTGACTTTTGTGCAAAACTTTAGCTTAAATTTACCATCTTATTACCTCAAACAAATTTTCTCCGCTCTTTACGAGAAAAAGAATCCCAAATCTTCACAAACAATGCAACAACCATTCAACTGGTGTTATCGATTTTCCAAACGTTTTAATATCATAATTATTATTTTACATTTTAACAAAGTTCGAATATTGTCTATAAAGTTAGATAACAAAAGTCTTTAATTTCCAAAATGTTCAAACGGTTTTTTTTTAAATTTCTTCTTTTATCATTAGTCCATTAATAGGCGAAATAATTTTAATTAATAGAAAAGTAAAAATCTACCTACAGAAATTAACACGGTGAATGACCGATATTATCGTCAATTAATCCAGAATTCTTCAACCTACGACAATTTTGGTGCATCTCAAAAAGATGGACGAACCAAGAAAATGATTATTCGTACTTGTTGGTTAGTAAACGTTTCACAGTAAAATTTTCGAACTTCTTACAAAATACTCGAAAACGAAAGAAAATATTAATAAAATCGAGAAGACAAACTTCCTGACCTCAAAAACTCCATGCTAATTAGAATGAGTGAATATATATTCATCGGACCATAAATGGTACCGGTACGGGTGAAAGGTACTTCGTTGATGGAATTGCGTACAGCGTACCCTACAACCATCCTCGGGCATGTTGTGATCATTGAAAACTCACCGAAAACAATTTCGAATGCAAATTTGCAGGCGATTCCATTCGTACAACGAGTTTATAGACAAAAATCAGCTATTAGCATTCATAAACGTCAGGCTGAGTATGGTGTCTATTGTGAGGTCTGTAATATGACCAGATGGTTAAATGGACCCAGGCAGCCGATAGACAGGCAGTGATAACACCGCTGATTCCACTTCAATTTTCGAGCTGCGGAGCCAAATGGTTTGACTGGAAATCCATAAAACCCAATATCTGATCTGCTTCCAAAAGATAATCGCTGTGCAATTTGTTCAAACTTAATTGATTTCCATAGTCGGCTTTGGATTTTCTCTGCGTTTACGAGTAGTAAATTCAGACCACTAACATTGACTGCTGCTCGTTGGGTGGATTCACTTTTTTTTCTGCCTGTCACTACCTCATCGCACTTGGAGGCGCATGAAAATTTTATTTCAGATCCGAATGCTTTTTATGGAAACTGACTCTACATTTTCTATAATTTAGACTGACCAAATTTGGAAAATTTTTCGCGGTGTTTTATTATAATTAGCTTAGCACAAACGCGAGAATATATTAAAAATTAACGCCATCAGAAAAGAGTCATTTTGTATCTATAATAGGTGCCAGTTTAAAGGAGCAAAATAAAACGTTAATTTTAAAAATTCCTTTTAGAAATTCTGATTTGGCTGTTTAACTAACCCCAATCCCGCTCAAACAAAGCCGAAGGGAGGGGAATATAATGACAAAGCATAGAAGGAGTGGCCATTTAGTGGGGTCTAATGGTAATGAAATTTAATTACATTTGCAGTCGAGAGTGTTCAACATGCCAATGGTTTCCGCAACCACAAAATGGACTTATTGCCGTATACTCGGAGTGCTCAGACATTGTTTGATTGAATCGTCTTCTAAAGGGGATCCATCTATGTGCAAAAAAAAAAAACAAATCCAATGATTGATGGGCATCTTCATCGTGGTGGTATTCCGACTCCATTCAATTCAATTTTCTCTCTGACAGTGATGGAATTCTTTCTTGCCGTTCAACTTGGCCAGTTCGTCAATCTTCTTCTGCCCACTTCCGTGTGGACAATGCCTTTAATTAATGGCTTAATTGTCATTTTGAAAAAAAGAATTTATGGCATCGTAAAAGAATGAATTTTTTGGAAAACAATTTTACTGTCGAAATCGAATTATTTTTAGTGGAATTGACATACAAACGAAAGAAAAAAATTTCCTTTCAATAAAAGCGAGCAAAAACCGAAATTGCTTAATTGAAAATGTGAATTGCTGTTTAATGAAAGATTTCAGAAAAAATATCAAATTTATTAAAAATGGACTTTTAATAAGGCGAGACATGAATACACTTGAAATGTTCTTCATTTGGACATTATTTTAAGAAGAGGCGAATATTTGATGAAATGCGAAAAGGTCAAAAAGAAAGTTTTATTGATGAGCAGAGACTAGATTAAATTTGAAATTGTCGTGATGAAAATTCTTGGAATAATAAAAATTGGAAGTTTAAGAAATGTGTCCGCTAAATTATGCCACCCACATTTTGGCTGAAAATATTTTCGTTCTTGTGGTGTTAAATATTTTCAATTTAAATTTTAATGCATCTTGTAACCGCATTTTGTGCTCAAATAATTGTCATCGATGTGGTCTGGTCAAGTTCATATTGAGACCTTCAGATAGTCTCATCAGAGAAAAATTGACCTTCAGATAATTGAGACCTTCAGTTTGATTTTAATGCTCACAAGGCATGTGACGACCTCATTTTGCCTTGAAGAAACTATTCTGATTTGGTATAGTTTGAATTTGAAAATGAAGGCCATGAGTGACCTGATTTAACGTCTAAAAAAATATTCGTCCTTTTGAATTTAAAGCTGGGGAAATCTGATAAGCATATTTGCACTGTGGTCTGAAATATTTTCTATTCAAACCTTAGAGCTGGTAGTGATCACTTTTTGTGTTAAAAAAAATGATCGCCTGTGGGGTCTGGAATAGTTTGAATTTAAAGCTGGAGGCATATTGCATCCTTATTTTGTATCTAATGGAATTGAAGGCTAAAACCGCAAAGAAAAGACATTTTCTGTCAAAAAGATTTTTCGTACTTCCATCGACTACTTTTGGGGTCCAAAAAAACGTTATATTGACTAATTTGAAGCTGCGGACATCCGGTGACAATATTTTGGGTCTAATATTTTGCTATGGTCTGAAGTATTTTGAATTCGATCTTGAGAGCTAGGGGTGATCACTTTTTGCGTTAAAAAAAAGTATCGCCCTTAAGGTCTAGAATAGTTTGAATTTGAGGCTGTAAACATACTGCACACTAGCTTTGCGTCTATGAAATTGGAGTATGTTAAAGAAATTATAGTTCCTGGACCTTAAAGCTTCTAGCGACTATTTTTGGGGTCCAATAAAACGTTATATTGACTAGTTCGAAATTGACGCTGCGGGCATCCGGTAATGAAACTTGCGTCTAAAAAAAATCTCGGCGCTATGGTCTGAAATATATTGAATTCAATCTTGAGAGCGTGGTAATCACTTTTTGCATTAAAAAAAATTATCGCCCTTGAGGTCTGGACTAGTTTGAATTTGAGGCTGGAAACATATTGCAAACTAATATAGCGTTCATGAAATTGGAGCCTAAAAACGCATGGAAACAATATTTTCTATCAAAGAAATTCTAGTCGCTGTGGTGTGTTGGACCTCAGAGCTCCGGGCGACTACTTTTGAGGTCCAAAAAAACTTTATATTGACTAGTTCAAATTTGAAGCTGCGGGCATCTGGTAATAAAATTTTGTGTATAAGAAAATTCTCGATGCTATCTGAAATATTTTAAATTCAATTCTGGGAGCTGGTGGTGATCAGTTTTCGCGTTAAAAAAACTGATCGTCCTTGAGGTCTGAACTACTTTGAATTTGAGGCTGGAAATATGGTGCACACTACTTTTCCGTATATGAAATTTGATGCTAAAGACACGCTGAAACCATATTTTCTGTCAAATAAATTCTAGTCGCTGTAGTCTGTTGGACCCCAAAAAAACCACTTTTGGGGTCCAACAAATTTTCCTTCGTCCTTGTAATTGTGTATTAAAGGCATGTGGGTACCATATTTTCTGTCATAAAAGTATCTTGTTGCTAAGGTCTTTTGGACCTTTGGTTTTGCGGCGACCACTTTTGAGGTCCAAATAAACGTTATCTTGACTAATCCAAATTTGAAGCTGTAATATATGATTAGGACATTTTGCGTTAAAAAAATTCTCTTACTTATGATTCTGAAATAGTTTGAATTTGGCGTCCATGCAATGGAGCTTACAGACACGTGGAAACCATATTTTTTTGGGGTTCAACCATGCAATGGAGCTTACAGACACGTGGAAACCACTTTTGGGGTTCAAACAAATTTTCCTCCGTCCTTTTAATTGACGATTAAAGGCACATGTGTATTATATTTTCTGTCAAAGAAATTCTAGTTGATGAGGTCTGTTGGACCTTAGGCCCCGGCGACTATTTTTGGGGTCCTTACAAACGTAATCTTAACTGGTCCAAATATGAAGCTGGAATATCTTATAAGGACATTTTGCATCTAAACAAATGCTCGTAGTCAACACACTTGTTACGTTAAAAAAAATCTCTACTTATGGTTCTGGAATATATTGAATTTGAGGCTGTTGTAATTGTTATCCAAAATGGGTTTAATTGGAAGTATAAGTCATACAGAAACCACCTTTTCCAGTCATACAGAAACCACCGTTCAAAAAGAAATTTGTTCTTGCAATTTGGAATGGAATACTTCAAATTTGTAGCTAAAGACTTCCGAAATTCAAAAAAGTGTTTATTCTATTCAAGGACTCTTAACCTTCTAATAAAAACTTATTTTTTCCAACCAGTATTTTTTTAATTTAGAAAAATTTAGTCTATTGCAAAATTTGGGTGGTTTTTGTCTATTTTTCTTAAAAACTCATAATGGATTCAAATTCAATTCAAGGTGAAACAAAAACACATCACCTCTGCTAGCCATACTAAATTATCTTATCTAATAACTTTTCTTAATTAATTGTTTTCATATTCAAATTTGTATCTAATGAAAACGCTATTAGATAAACACCGAAGACATCAATGAGAAAATAAAACTCATGAAAATTTGTTCGAAATGCAATTAAAGAAGGGAAAAAATCATATTCAATTTAATAAATTTCAATCAATTTGGAGAAAATATGAAAAATTCTCTTTGATATAACAGAAAAAAAAGACTCCGAATTTTTTTGTCTCTTTCGGATGAATATCAAACAACAAGTTGATTTTTTGCCTCTCAACAATCTTTATTAAAACGACTCATAATATTTTCAGCAATATTCAATTTTCTGTTTAAATTTTATCTTATATTAATTTGGTTTTTGTTTTGAAATTTTTATTTGAATAATTGGAATTTTAATTAAATTTTTACCATTCTTTCGTTTTGACATTAAATTATCAACGAAAAAATAGAAGTGGAAGAGGAAAAATAAAAACTCCTCATCGTCATACTTTATGTAAGAAGTGCGCATTAATATTCAAAAGAAAGCACACGTAGAGTCAAATTAATAATTTTGTCGCCATTAGATTAGAGCGCACTAAAATGCTAAATATTACAAATTAATTTTATACCAAATAATAATGAATATGTACAAATTTTTCCATTAAGAAAATTATAATAATTAATTACGTTCGACTGATAATGGGAATGGTTGGAGTGTTTGGAACTTTTAATTAATTAGTTGTTCATAAATTTTTTAATGAATTTACTTTTTATTATGACGTGTGAGTATTTTTTTCCCTGCCAATCTTTTGCTTTTTTAACTAATAATTATTGTTTTTCTAAATGTACCATAATTTTTTTCTGACACTGAAAAGTTTTACGGTAGTGGAGAAATTAACTTTATGGAAACTATTTGATATCATAAGTTGGATATATACGAATTTCTTTGAAAGTAATTAAGTAATAATAGTAGAATAATTAGTAGAGTATCTGTAAATAATTTTTTAATTATTTGAAATTAGTCAGTTGCGGAAGTAGGAGTCGTAAACTTTTCTTAAATTACTGTAGGAAATAAGTAGAAACTATGTTATTTTCTAATTTTGCCGCACTTTGGGTAAAGCCCATTTAACCTTAAACTATTGATCAGTTTGCCTCTATTAGATAAATAACAAAAAAAAATTTCTGCAAAAGTATGATAAATTTATGTAGTTTGCTCCTTTATGAGCATAATGAAAAATATGTTTTTTAACATCTTTGGCAAAAACATTTCGATTGAAACTTATTATTTGCAAAATTTTTGACATTAAAATCTCAAAAATTGAAAAAAAAATTGTTTTACTCGGGTATGAGCAAAAGAAAATATCGCTTTCACCAGATTTATGTTGACCACTATTAAATTTATTGTATATAAAGTTCAACAAATATGATATAAAAAACATTACTCCTTTATGAGCAAAATTAAATACCCGTTTTACCACCATTGATTAAAATCTTATAAACCAAAGCTTAATAAATGAGAATTTTTCATTTATTATTTTTGGAAAATGTAAAATATTTACGTCGTGGAGAGAATTTACGGAACTATTTAAAAGTAACACGTAATAATCATTTCAGTATTTGAATTTTGCATAAACAATGCATCGTGAAGTCTGCTCCTGTTCCTTATTTTATGTCAAACATTTATAAATCATGTTTGAAGTAGTCATTTTACCCAATAAAAATTTCATTAGCTACAATATAATAGTTAAAAAAGGTGTTTTGCTCCCTTGTAAGCATATTCATTTTTTTCCTTTTTTTGGATAAATCACAATTAAACTTAATAATTTTATAAAAATAAATATTTTGTTATTTCATTGTTTTCTCTTGAAAGCAATCAAAAATGAAGAGTTTTACTCTCTTATGAGCAAACTGGAGTACTAATTTTACCAATTTTGCTTAGAATAATCAGATTAATATAAACCTCTTAACCAGATTAATAATATCAAAACTGTTTTCCTGCAAAATTTTGAAAGTATTTGAATTTTGCATTAATAATCCATCATGAAGCCGGTTTCGTGTTTTATGTCAACCCTTGTAAGCAAATTGCTCTCTTGTAAGCAAATTTGGATATCAATTTTTTTACTTATTTTGGATAATTCAAAAATTATTGCTCTCGAAAGCAATTAAAATAAAGAATATTGCTCTCTTATGAGCAAAATTTTATACTAATTTTACCAATTTTGCTTAGAGTAAACAGATAAATATGAACATCTATAAAAAAAAATATCAAAACTCTTTTTCTGCAAAATTTTAAAAAATTTATTTAGTTTTGCTCCTTTATGAGCAAAATGAAAAATATTTATTTTAACATATTTTGGAGAAACATTTGAATAGAAACTTATTATTTCCAAAATCTTTTTAAGTTATTGAAAAAAAAGAAGAATTTTTGCTCGGTTTTGAGCAAAAGAAAATAACGATTTCACCAAATTTATGTTGACTACTGTCAAATTTATATGAAGTTCTACAAATAGAAAAATTCTTTTCTGTTCAATTTTTGAAATTTTTTTAATTTTGTTTCTTCATGAGCAAAATGGATTATCCCATTTACCATCTTTGGGGAAAATTGAACGATATAAATTCATAATTAACAATACTGTTGATATTAGCTTATTCTCTTTTTTATAAGCAATCATAAAAAGATGTGTTCTTACCAAATTTATATGAGCTAGTGTCAAAATTATAGAAAGTCTTGTTTTGCTACTTTATTAGCAAAATCGAAAATATCTATTTAACCTTCTTGGAGAATGATTATTCTATTAAAACTTTTTTTTTTCAATACTATAGACATTATCAATTTCTCATTAAATAAAAAATTATAAACATATTTTGCTCGGTTATGAGCAAACCCAGATATCCTTATTAGAAAATGTGTGTAGACCAATATCAAAAAACTTTACAAATAAGAGGTCAGCATTTCTTTGTTGTCAACTTTTATGGAAACAAATTTAGTTACGCTGATTGATGAACAAAATAAAAAATATTCATTATACTACCTTTGCCAACAATCTATCGATTAAAATTTATTATTTTCAATATCATAGACAAATTTTTCATCTTACCATTTTTTTAAGTAATCAAGGAACTTTCGGTTTTAAGAACAGTTTTTCCCGGTTATGAGCAAAAGAAAATACATTTGTGCTTATATGAAAATTACCGAAAGTTCCACAAATATCTATCAAAATATATTAATTGATTAATCGAAAATATATTCAATATTACTCCTTTCTAAGCAAAGTCAAATACCCGTTTTACCATCATTGATAAAATTCTATCAAGTAAAAACTGTAATTAACAATACCGTAGACGTAATTAAAAAAAATTATTTTTGCTCGGTTATGAGCAAAACTAAATACTCCTTTCACAAACTTCATATATAACCATATCATATACAAATATGATATTTGCATATCTTTTCAATAAAAATTTGGAAAATATATTCTGTTTTGCTCTTTTATGAGCGAACGGAACTATTCACTTTACCAACTATGGCAAAAATTTATCTAGTTTAATTTATTTTTAGTTTACATTATTATATTCTCATGATTTTTTAAAATCTTAAACTATTGATTATTGTGGATATATGCTGGAGGATTCAGATTTTCCGTTACGATTTGCCTCTATCGGATAAATATCGAAAATCTTTTTCTGTAAAGTTATATAGTTTTGCTCTTTTATTCACTCTATAAACTATTGCAGAAATTTATTAAGTTTAATTTATTTTACGGTACTGTTCAGCCTATTTTTGCTGAGGCAAACTAGACTCAGAAATACAAAGGGTAGATAAGTTATAGAAATAATAATATTGTAGATTGTTATCATTTGTATGAATTTACCCCATTTTAGTTCAGCCACAATCGTGAGTCCACCCACAGTCGTATCATGAATGAGCTGATCGTGAAGGTAGTTCACCGTCGCCATATTAGAGGCACTTGATAACATCTGTTGGGCTAGCGAAGTGCCAAGGGTTGTTTTGGACATTGCCAGGACTCCTCCCTCTCTTTGTCTCTTTCCCGCCATCCCAGTCATCTGATCTAGCCTGGCACTTCCATTTAAATTCATTTATTTAAGAAAAAGCGATTTTTATCCTTTTTCCTTATAAATTTCTACCTTTCTCCCCCATTATCCCCTATCCTTCCCACTCTGGATAAATTCACACTTTATGTGTATCCAGAATAAATAAATCTGTCATGAGTAAAAATACTAAAAATACAATATAATCAGCAGATATTTACCGAAAATTTATTCTAAGCTAATAGGCGAGCAAAGTTTACTTACTTTTATACAACTTTTCCCCTATTACAAAATTTTCCAAAAATATTTATAAAATTAATTTAACTGCTTAAATCCATCTAGAATTTTTTTAAATTATACTTTAAACTAAATTTCCAAAAGCGGTAATATAATATAAAATCAAGTTATATTATCGCTTTTGAGCAAGCAAAATATTTTAAACGTGGACAAACTCTTTATTTAGAGTATTTAGATACTCTTTGTATCGTATGGTTATGACTTCTGAATTAAGAATTTTACATTTAAATTATTTTTTATTATTATAAGTATAAAAGATATGATTATTAATTTTTTTATAAGATTTTTATTTTAACTTTTTGCTCCGAAATGAGCAAATACCAGCATTCGTACACAAATTTCTATGTGACAAATTTTCTTTTACCTTTATTTAAAAGATTTTGCTCTTAATGAACATTAATATCCTAAATCTTAATATTGTATTGCACAATCCATGCACTAACATATTTTCTTTAGAAAATCAGTACAATTCGGTCAAATTTAAATTTTAAACAACTGTTCAATGAAAGATCATCTGTAACTACTGGTTTTGCTCCGAAATGTGCAAATACCAATATTTGTACATAACTTTTTATGTGACAAATTTTCCTTTGCTCTTAGCTAACATAAATATCTTTGATGCATGCGTTTAACAAAGTAATTATTATATTGCTCACAAATGAGCAAAATAAAAAAGTATTTCCTACTCTAAAAATTTATCTAATAAAATTAAAACTATTTTTCTTATTTAATTTTTGGTGAACAAATTCAAGTTTATAGCAATTGTTCAATCAAAGATTATCTTTAATAAATGATTTTGCTCCAAAATAGCAATATACCCAAATGTGGATATTCCACTGCTTTTGAAAAATTTCTCTTTATTTTTATTATTTTAATACAAAGAAGTATTCTTCATGTAATATTATATTGCTCACAAAGGAGCAAAACAAAAATCCAATACATGCAGTAAAATTTTCCTTATAAATTCCTCTTATTTTTTAACTGTTTACATGCAGTAAAATTTTCCTCTTATTTTTTGACAGCTTTTATTACTGGTTTTTGACTGCATGTATTGGATTTCTGAAAAATTATTATACTGCTCACAAAAAAGCAAAATTTTAAATCAATTTGTTCAGCAAAATTTTCACACAGATCTTCGTATCAGATTTTATATCTAATTTCTTGTAAATTTATTATTTTTAAATGTTTTTACTCTATAGTGAGCAAATATCTGCTACTATTCGTGCACTGTAAATTTTCTATGTTAAATTTTCTTTTACTTTAATTTTAGAATCTATAAATGTAATTTAATAATTTTAGCACACCAATTTGATAATATATCTATAACAAACTGAGCACATGTTATAATGGTCCATAAGCAGCAAAATACGTAATATTTTTTTCTGGTTTGTAACAATACTTTTATTGGAGAAATATTTTTGAATTTTAAAACTAAAGGTTTAAATGAAACAAAGCTTTAAAAAAAAAATTGTTGTTGTTTCCTGAGCAGGCTAAGTAAATGTCATATTGCTCGATGTAGAACAAAATTATTGGTCAAAAATTAAATTTAAATGTTTTTGTATTTACTTATTTAGCTATTGTTTAATACAAAATTTATCTCTTCTTGTTTTTTTTTATCCGTAATAATAAAAAATACAAATAAAAAATTTTAACAGATTAGGTAATTTTTGAATAAACTTACAGGAGAGCAGTTTTTTTTACTCTGAACATAATGACTAATATTCATTCTGGGAAATTCTATCTGAAATTTTATTTATACCATCATAAAATGAGCATTCAAGAAATGCCAGTTAACACTTGAGCTCAACACTTCAGTTCAAAAACCACCACGTTGCGTGCTATTGACTATTTATTTTTTGTGGAAACATTGTTTAGTGAAAGTTTGCACAAGCAAAACCGTATAACATACAAAAATTACCAGGTGAATTTAAATTGCCTTATTTTGGTAACCGTACACCTTATTGTCAACTTGATTGATATTCGTGAACTTATCCTACCTGGGCGACGTCATGCAATTGCTTTTGGATGATTTGTAAATCGAGGGTAAACGTAAGCCAACCTCCAAGTGACTCCAGAAGTTGTATGCCAAAAGGTAGCGAAGAGGTAAGAGATATGAATTTTTTCGTTAATCAGCGTCTGGATCTGCTATAGAAAGTTTTTGTGTTTTGTGGCAAATTGGCACAATGGCATTGTAGTGGCAACGGATTTGCATAGTAACGAGCCGTGACATCTACTAGATAAGCTATGCTGATCGTTAAGGTTTAGTCTCATCGAGATCATATTCGCACTACTGCGGAGGTGGATCTATAAATACTCATCTGTCGCCGAGTGTCTGGGATATTGCGACTGGATACTCTCCGCTCATAAAAAATTTGATGTCATCCATTTTCATGGGCAGAATAGAAAATTATAATTTATAAACAATTGAACGCGAAGAATCCAGAACTTGATGTATTACTTGATGGGGCTGCAAGCAAACTAAGCAAATTGCTCAAAGAACATAGAACCTAATAAGATGAATCGTTGCATTCCTGTCGCCTTCGTGCCTATATCAAAGTTTTCCTTGGATTTGAATTTATGAAGATTACTCTGGAGCCGGCAGAATGTTTAAACAAATCATCAATAAGGCCGTATTGATCTAAGATGGTGTCACGTAATATATTGTCGTATGCGGTGTGGAGTACTTGAACGTACGAACAAAACCCCAACATCAAAAGTTATTCAATTTCTTCGCATGCATAAAATTTACATAACCCGTCATCACATCACATCAAAACACATCAAAATACGAGCACATCGCCTCGTAACAAACGCATTACATCGGATTACATGGTGTCGTGACAACAGCTGGGAACACTATAGAAAAGGGTTTGAATTCCATTTCGGTATGTGCACGTACAAATATGAATATTCTTGGCGAATCTTGTGCCAAATATAGACTTTGGGCGGATTGGGAGGTGGATAATGAATAATTAGCAGTGGTGGTAGGCGGTAGGGTCCCAGGTGATAAACGACTTATGGTTGATGGCTGCAGTCTAATAGCTACTCTGCGGTGGTAACCCATTTCCATGTTGGAACCCCCATGAATACATTTGAATAATTATGGTGTAATTAAAATGTTAATTGCTCAGTTTTGATTTTCATTTTGGCATGATTAGCTTCGGTTATAACCATTGTCAACTGCGAAGAAATTAAGATGATTTTGGTACATTGCCACTTGAAAAATTTTATCTTATGGAAATTTAAAATTACAAATATTTGTACTTAGTCAAAACGTTTATTTTTCTTTTAATTTCGTTGCTTATAAATGAGAATTTTCCATTTTTTTTGTTGGAAAATGTAGAATATTCACGTCATGGGGAGAAATTAGGGAACTCTTTAAAAGTAACACGTAATAATCATTTCAGTATTTGAATTTTGCATAAACAATGCATCGTGAAGTCTGCTCCTGTTCCTTATTTTATGTCAAACATTTATAAATCATGTTTGAAGTAGCCATTTTACCCATGAAAAATTTCATTAGCTATAATAGTTAAAAAAAGGTGTTTTGCTCCCTTGTAAGCATATTCATTTTTTTTCCTTTTTTTGGATAAATCAAAATTAAACTTAATAATTTTATAAATATAATTATTTTGTTATTTCATTGTTTTCTCTTAAAAGCAATCAAAAATGAAGAGTTTTGCTCTCTTATGAGCAAACTGTAATACTAATTTTACCAATTTTGCTTAGAATAATCAGATTAATATGAACCTCTTAACCAGATTAATAATATCAAAACTGTTTTCCTGCAAAATTTTGAAAAATTTATATAGTTTTGCTCCTTTATGAGCAAAACGATAAATATATATTTTAATATATTTGCGAAAAACATTTCGATGGAAACCTATTGTTTGCAAAATCTTTTTAAACTGTTTTAAGTTATTGAAAAAAAAGAAGAATTTTTACTCCGTTGTGAGCAAAAGAAAATAACGATATCACCAAAGTTTATGTTGACCATTGTCAAATTTATATGCAGTTCTACAAATAAAAAAATTATTTTTTGTTTAATTTTTAAAAATATTTAAATATTGCTTCCTCATGTGCAAAATTAATTATCCCTATTACCATCTTTGAGGAAAATTTCTCGATATAAATTCTCTTCTTTTATCAAAATTACATCAATACCTCAGAATTTCTTTGTTGTTAACTTTTATGGAAACATATTTGGTTTTGCTGCTTGGTGAACGAAATAAAAAGTGTTTATTGTACTACCTTTGGCAACAATCTATCGAATTAAATTTATCTTGTCACAATTTTTTCAAGCAATCAATAAAAAAACAGTTTTACTCCGTTATGCGTAAAATAAATGACTGCTTTCACAAACTTTGAGTCAATTTGCTCATATGAAAATTACCGAAAGTTCCACAAATATCTATCATATTAAAATATAATATTAATTAGTTGATGGACAATTTATTCAATATTACTCCTTTCTGAGCAAAATCAAATACCGGTTTTACCATCATTGACAAAATTCTATCAAGTAGAAGCCATAATTAACAATATCATAGTTATAAGTATCTTTATTCAAAAAATTAAAAAAAATTATGGTATTTTTACTCTGATAAATTTTTAAAACTCAATAAATTTCAAAACTCAATAAAAGCACCTTAGTGAATTTGCTTATGTGAAAATTATCGAAATTTTTGCAAATATCTGTAATATCAAAAATCTTATTTCTTAAACAATCGAAACATATTCAAAATTGCACATTTATGAGCAAAATTAAATATATTTTTTTTAATAGCCTTACTATGGGTCTATTGAATATAATCTATTTTCCTTAAAGTATATATTATTATCTTCTCATTATTGTTATTTTAAGCAATCCAAACATGATTTATCTTGGTTGTGAGCAAAACTAAATACCCCTTTTACCAAATCTATACAGACCAAAGTAAAAATCATAAAATGGTTTTACAAATAGATTATCAAAAATTCTTTCCTCCTAAATAATAGATGATCTCAATTCCTGTGATTTTTTTTTAAATTAAATGTCGCTCCTTTATAAGCAATTTAAAATATTTTACTCATAATATTGTATTTTGCGAAAAAATATAATTTTTTGTCGTTTTTTCATTAGATTAACTTTTTAACAATTAAAAAGAAAATGGTAAAATTTGCTTTTTAATGAGCACGTTCCGATATCCATTTTACTTGTACTTTCGCAATTAAAATGTGTTTTGATATCAAGAAAAAAACATGTTTTTATAAAAACAATTTTCTTTTATTGTATAAATTTTTATTAAAAAGTAATTTGTTTTATTTTATATTGAAGAAATGTTGCAAAATTCAAAAGAATTAGGAATATTTCAATTTTACAAAATCAAACTCGTTATAGGAGTATTTTTTTAAAAATCAGCAACTATTATTTAGGTTATGGTAAATTAGGAAAACTTTTTCGTAGCCGTGGTTATTATATTATATTTTGCTAATTAATAAAAAATAATATTTTTTTTGCACCGGAAAAGATTACTAGCGAAATTATTAGTAGTTACTATAAAATAGTACTAAATAAGGAGCAGTTATTAGTAGTAACTGTTGTAGTGTTTAGAGTGGCACCTATTCTGCAATATCGAAAATTGAGCCCAACGATTACTGTTCCAGCTCCTCAGTTGAACTCAAGGCAAAGGACGAACTCTTAAAAATCATATATACTAAGAATATTAACCTAAAGACCCCTAGAATAAGGAGCAGTTAATAATAGTTACTGTTGTAGTGTTTAAAGTGGCACCTACTCTGCAATATTCAATATTCAGCCAAACGATTACTATTTCAGCTCCTCAGTTGAACTCAAGGCAAAGGGCGAACTCTTAAAAATCACAAATCCTAAGAATAATAACCTAAAGACCCTCAGAATAAGGAGCAGTTATTAATAGTTACTGTTGTAGTGTTTAAAGTGGCACCTACTCTGTAATATTCAAAATTTAGCCAAACGATTACTGCTCCAGCTCCGCAGTTGAACTCAAGGCAAAGGGCGGACTCCTAAAAATCACATATCCTAAGAATAATAACCTAAAGACCCTCAGAATAAGGAGCAGTTATTAATAGTTACTGTTGTAGTGTTTAAAGTGGCAGCTACTCTGTAATATTGAAAATTGAGCCAAACGAGTATTGTTCCAGACCCTCAATTGAATTCAAGGCAAATGGCGAACTCTTTAAAATCACAGATCCTAAGAATAATAACCCAAAGACCCTTAGAATAAGGAGCAGTTATTAATAGTTACTGTTGTAGTGTTTATAGTGGCACCTACTCTGCAATATTGAAAATTCAGCCAAACGATTACTGTTCCAGATCCTCAGTTGAACTCAAGGCAAAGGGCGGACTCCTAAAAATCACATATCGTAAGAATAATAACCTAAAGACCCTCAGAATAAGGAGCAGTTATTAATAGTTACTGTTGTAGTGTTTATAGTGGCACCTACTCTGCAATATTGAAAATTCAGCCAAACGATTACTGTTCCAGCTCCTCAGTTGTATTCAAGGCAAAAGTTGAACTCTTAAAACTCAAAGGTCCTAAAAATAATAACCCAAAAGACCGTCAGAATAAGGAACAGTTATTAATTGTTACTGTTGTAGTGTTTATAGTGGCACCTACTCTGTAATATTCAAAATTCAGCCAAACGATTACTATTTCAGCTCCTCAGTTGAACTCAAGGCAAAGGGCGAACTCTTAAAAATCACAAATCCTAAGAATAATAACCTAAAGACCCTCAGAATAAGGAGCAGTTATTAATAGTTACTGTTGTAGTGTTTAAAGTGGCACCTACTCTATAATATTGAAAATTGAGCCAAACCAGTATTGTTCCAGACCCTCAATTGAACTCAAGGCAAAGGGCGGACTCCTAAAAATCACATATCCTAAGAATAATAACCTGAAGACCCTCAGAATAAGGAGCAGTTATTAATAGTTACTGTTGTAGTGTTTAAAGTGGCACCTACTCTGTAATATTGAAAATTGAGCCAAACGAGTATTGTTCCAGACCCTCAATTGAACTCAGACAAAGGGCGAACTCTTAAAAATCACAGATCCTAAGAATAATAACCCATAGACCCTTAGAATAAGGAGCAGTTATTAATATTTACTGTTGTAGTGTTTATAGTGGCACCTACTCTGCAGTATTGAAAATTCAGCCAAACGAGTATTGTTCCAGACCCTCAATTGAACTCAAGGCAAAGGGCGAACTCTTACAAATCACAGATCCTAAGAATAATAACCCAAAGACCCTCAGAATAAGGAGCAGTTATTAATAGTTACTGTTGTAGTGTTTAAAGTGCCGCCTACTCTGTAATATTGAAATTTGAGCCGAACGATTACTGCTCCAGCTCCGCAGTTGAACTCAAGGCAAAGGGCGGACTCCTAAAAATCACATATCCTAAGAATAATAACCTAAAGACCCTCAGAATAAGGAGCAGTTATTAATAGTTACTGTTGTAGTGTTAAAAGTGGCACCTACTCTGCAATATTGAAAATTCAGCCAAACGATTACTGTTCCAGATCCTCAGTTGAACTCAAGGGCGTAGACCAGACTGCTCCAAGAATTAGGAGTGTGCCTTTAGTGAATAACCTCTGTCCAAGGTCGGAACATCATAATTTCTCCTCTCCGGAAAATCAAGACTAGGGGCTTGGCTGTTTTGCCATTGATAATTATAATTTTTCTTATTATAAGAAATATTCATCAAATTTTCCTTAAAAAGTCCGCCTATTTCCATAAATTGATTTTAAATCATTTTCAGCATCAAATATATTATTTTAAAAACCATTAATTACTCTTTTAACTGAAAAAAATACCATTGAAATAGGAGATTTTCTTAGCAATTAAAAACAAATCATCATTTTATGGAAATTTTTATTACACTATTATTACAATTATTTCTATTATCATTATTATGGATTTTAATGATGGAGTCTATTATTCGGTGTTTGTTTATTTCGAACAAATTTTCTTATATTAATACTCGTACGTCTCCAATCGACTTATTTATGAATGACTAACACAACATAACGACCATATTGGAAAGATGTTCAAAATAATCTGTTGTCTAATCGCTTTATAGGCCATGAAATTTGCTGTTTAATTACTTTAGTATCTTCCCAAGTCTAGAACTTGTTCATGGAGATGATATATTACATTTATCTATAAAAAAAAAACAGACTGAAACGTATCTTTTTATTTTAGTGTTTTTTCTTTCGGTAAATTATTTTTAGCATTTTACGTCTATTCAAGTCTCGAGATTATGTTTAAAGATTTTACGTGTCTTTTTTAGTATTTTCATGATCGCAGACGTGAGTGCTCGTGGCAACACAAAATCACATTTCAGTAACGTTCGAAATCTGTCAGAAGTTTTCAGTTTCTATGCAAATGAAAAGACGAACAACAAAACTAAATGGAAATTTATTAATCGATGTTCGTTCAATTCCATTTGCCGATATTATCGGATCATAACAAAATATCAGCATCAATATTGTTAGCTGTTAGTGTAGGCAGGCCAGGCAATTACATCATCGTCGACATCATCCGAATATAAATACATTTTCTGGTGTAATTGGCGGGCGTTGGTGATTGCTCATTTCCCAAGCGGAAAATTTAATAAACAAAACATCAGCAAAAATCAAGCTTATACAAAATATTCGACAGGGGAAACTATCCTAGAAGAGTAAATATTTTTTTTTTATATTGTAAAAGCAACAAAATTCAAATTTCAACCTTCAGTTTTTGATTGAATTTCAATTTTATCAACGAAATTTTATGCAATTCTTTTTTAGTAAAAGAAACAAAAAATTACCATACAAATTTTCTTGCGAATTAATCCAAAACGTTTTTAGTCCAGTTTCATTTAAATTTGTTACGAATAACAAAAATAAACAAATAAATTCTTGGTAAGAAATTCAATAATTTTATACTATTTCGAATTGAATTTCATAAAAGACAGAAATGGTGTAATTTCGGTAATTTTCCACAAATATCATATATCTTGTTGTGAAATTATACTAAAAATATCGTTTTATTAAATAATAATTCGAAATTCTTCTTATAAACATCATCGATCCAATTGCGTATTTATAAATATGAATATCGTAAATATTATTCAGAACATGCTGACTACATTTATAATCGATAAAATACTGTTTCTTGTTTGCATTTGTCTAAGCAAAAAATATCCAGCAGAGTTTGGAGGTAACTGGAAGATTAATTTTCATTATATTCTTGGAATGTCTAATATTATATTCAATAGTATTAAATATTGTTCCGCTTTTTAAAAGTCTGTTTTGAGGTATAATATTGTCGAACATATAAAATCACATCACGTAGAGTGCGACAGAGTGAAAGGGGTAGAGGGGGGAACAGTATCTTCAATGATGTCTCCATTTAACAACCGCAGGAGGTCCCATATAATTTTATATTCAAAGAAAAAAGGCATATCTAAAATGGAGACTTTCCGTGAATGACTTTTATATATTATTACCTATAAAAATATAAAAGGTATTAACTTCGAACTTATAATTGTACTATTGTGTTAATGACCAATTTTGCCATAATTTGTTTCGGTGACGATTTAGATAATATATGGCTATAATTTTTTATAATACATTCAACACTAAAATAGAAAACAAAAAGACTATCTAATTTTAGAAAATAAATTATGAAATAGGAGAAATTAAAAAAAAATTATAGCGAATTTTTGAAAAATTATAGCACAAACATTTTGCAACAATATTAAAAAGGCAATTTTCAAAAATATTTCTAAGGATAGTAAAATATATTTCATTCCTTTTTGCAAAAAAGAATTTAAAAAAAATTGAATTTTTTTTAAAATGTTTAATCCAAAAATTTTATAGCAATTTTAGGGAAATTATAACCATAAACCTACAGATACAATTATTCGCTTAGAACTATCGTTTGTTTGTTCGTATGTAAGGTCTCTAAGGTCATTTGGTAGAGCAATTTTACAACTGTATTAATTCAAAAAGAATTTTGGGTATATTTTTGAGTTTTTCAGCTTTAATTAAATTTTTTTGATTTATTTAAAAATATTCTTTCACGGTTTTTTGAAATTCTGATAGGCCGAGTATTCATATATTAAGTATTGGGACCTGAAACGATTATTAGATCTTAGAATATTTTTCTATACACATTAGAATAAATGTTTTAAACCGCCAAAATATCGATTCAATATTATTTTATGGCTATTTGACACTAGACGTTAAATTAATTACGAGGTGGGACAGAAAAGCAATAGCGCTGATAATTTTCTTTTCTTTTTATGTTGACGCTGACAATTTTCTACTTTTTTTTGCAATAATTTTATTTTCCTTTTACGTTAGCCTTTTCAAAGTTGTTCGCTTCAGTAGCTTTGCATCGGCGATGGCGTTATTCCCACTCTTCATAGCAGTTCTGAAAGGCTTTATCTGAAAATGCCTTCAGCTCCTGAACACTCCTTTGGATATTATGCACAGTCCCCGGACAGGAGGCTTCTTCTGGGACAATAATACACAAGGACTTGGTGGGTCATTCATTGGACTTGTATAGTTGGTTCGCGGACTTTTGCTTACTTAACAGTGTTAAAGGAATTTGCAAAGTTCCTACTGTAGCTCTTCTAGAGCGAAGCGGAATTACCGGGTGTCTTTAATGATAAAATCCGGTACCACGAGGAACGGGAGCCCCATGTTGGTTTGTGCGCCGTGCCCGGCCAACGGTGAGGAGTCTTTGGTTGAAAAGTAGTGGCTGTGGTTATCACCCACATCGCAGGTGCAGTCTAAGGACTAAAGCTGAGGAATGGCAGAAAGAGGTTTTGGTAGGCCTTACCACCAACAGTTAGGGTGACTAGCTTGTAAGTGACTCTTAGCAAATGGACGAACCGGTTACTCACTCTTAGCAAATGGAGCTACCGGTGATGGATGGAGCTGGTTTAGAAGAATTGTACAGAAGGTTAAGATGGAAACTGAAAGATGTTAATGGCGGTAATAATTAAAATGGTAATAAGACCAAAATCTTCATGGAGAGAATCAGAGGAGGTTCGAAAAAGAGGGACTTCATACAGTGTTCCATGCAGGAGCTGGCCCAAACAAGAAATCAAATGAACCGTTGGATTGCAGCTAACTTGGTTGCCGTTGAGTGATTGAGATGCAAGTAACCACCTGAATCGAGGGTGTCCTATTCAAAAATTATTTCTGGGTTAACAGGCCTTTAATTTTAAATATAGAGAATGATGAGTTGAACGCTTCACATGAGCTGGGCTGCTGTTGAGTGTTTGAGATGCAAGCAACTACCTGGATTGAGGGTGTCCTATTCAAAAATTATTTCTGGGTTAACAGGCCTTCAATTTTAAATATAGAGAATGGTGAGTTGAATACACCACAGAATCTGGGTTGCTGTTGAGTGATTGAGATGCAAGGAACCACCTGGATAGAGGGTGTCCTATTCGAAAATAATTTCTGGGTTAACCGGCATTCATTTTAAATATGGAGAACGATGAGTTGAATGCTCCACAGAAGCTGGATTGCTGTTGAGTGATTGAGATGTAAGCAACCATCTGGATCGAGGGTATCCTATTCAAAAATTATTTCTGGGTTAAGTGGCCTTTATTTAAAATATAGAGAATGCTGAGTTGAACGCTTCACATGAGCTGGGCTGCTGTTGAGTGTTTGAGATGCAAGCAACTACCTGGATCGAGGGCGTCCTATTCAAAAATTATTTCGGGGTTAAGTGGCCTTCATTTTAAATATGGGAAATGGTGAGTTGAATACGCCACAGGAGCTGGTTTGCCGTTAAGTTATTGAGATGAAAGCAACCACCTGGATCGAAGGCGTCCTATTCAAAAATTATTTCTGGGTTAACCGGCCTTCAATTTTAAATATAGAGAATGGTGAGTTGAATACACCACAGAATCTGGGTTGCTGTTGAGTAATTGAGATGCAAGGAACCACCTGGATAGAGGGTGTCTTATTCAAAAATAATTTCTGGGTTAAGTGGCCTTCATTTTAAATATGGAGGACGATGAGTTGAATACACCACAGAAGCTGGGTTGCTGTTGAGTGATTGAGATGCAAGCAACCACCTGGATCGAGGGTATCCTATTCAAAAATTATTTCTGGGTTAAGTGGCCTTCATTTTAAATATGGGAAATGGTGAGTTGAATACACCACAGGAGCTGGTTTGCCGTTGAGTTATTGAGATGAAAGCAACCACCTGGATCTCATCAGCTGCGCCGGCAAAATACATTACTGGACAGGTCTGTTTTGCGCTTTGATTGGGCGTATCTCAATCCCTATGGTCGTATGCGGCCCGTGGTATTATGTCTAACGATGGGTATGCGACGTTTAATAACTTTACACTAGTACCAAGTTAGCGTCTTTAAAAGACGTGTTCTTGGAACTAGTGTAAATCAATATTCTTTTGATCTTTAGGAACCACGTTAAATCAATGTTCTTTTGATCTTAAGGTGTTCCTCAAACAAAATCACACGGACTTAGATCAACTGAACCACAGGAAACCCATCCTTTTTGCTAACAAAAACTCGTTGATGGTCTCTCCAAAATCTAATCAAGTATGATATAATTGAAATTTCTGCTCATATATAATAAATTACCAAATAATAAGTGGTCAATAAGCTCTTATCATCTGGTCATGCCTTGGATTATCCATTAATAATAGTAAAATGTTGCTAGAATAATTGAACATCGAAAATTATATTCTAAAAAAATCCTTTTTATTTTTGGTTCTAAATAATACGCAGAAACTAAAATTATCAATTATCGTTGACCAATTATGCTATAGGTCGCTAATTGATTGAGAACAAACTGAAAATAATTAACAAAAAAAAATAGTGTGTATCGAAAAGTAAAGCTAAATAAAATGTATTTAAAATTCTGAGTTTGTAAAAAAATCTATTCTATTAGCCAAAATGAAACTTTTTGCAGAACTCGATTCTTTTGAAGTAAGCTTTAATGACAGTTTCGCACATCTGGGACTATAATTTGGTCATTACATAAAGGATATTTTCTTTTAACTGCTGTTAAGTTTTGGAATTGTCTTTCGCGTGGCCCTTCAATGGCGTCAAATTGCACAATCTCGAAGGCAAAATAAAATCAACAAATTAAAATATTGTTTTGTTGTGTGGCTTGTGGTGCCATATTGTTGATACTACAACCGAATCAGTTTAACATCTTGTTGCCGCTAGTCGGTTATAATGGTCTCACCTTGTTCTAAGAAATACGGTGCAATGAGCCCAATATACAGATCAGACAACTGTTTTTTGCGGATACAATGGTTTCTTTACAGCCATTTGTGGATTTATAGAGCCTCATTTACAGCGATTTTACTTATTGATGTAACCACGGAGCGAAAAAAAAAGAATCATCTTTTTTTATAGAATTTTTTTTACAAGTTTTCAATGGTTAAGCTATCCATAATGTAAAATGCCAAATCTTTAATATAATTGACAGCTGTCAAATGACAGACAGGCCTGTACTTTTCAAATCACAAAAAAGATAGCCTTTTATAATATGTTAATTTGTAAAAGACTGATTTAGATGAGAGATGCCTAGGTGATACCTCCTTACAGACTACAATGCACAGTTTTTTCCCCGAAACTATGTAGAAATACACGCATTACATCAGTGATATGAAAACTGATGGAAGCGGTTTTTTTTACATAAACTTTCCTATATATCTCCACGCACCCTCGGCCCCCTTTTTTTTAAATATCTTAAAGAAGACTTCTTTTTCAATTAATAAATTTGAACATATTAAATTTATTCATATTAAATTCCAAACATTTTTGCTAATTAAATATTTACTTTTATTGTAAGGTCCATTGCCGACTAATATAGTCAAAAATTTTTTTTTACCATAAATATTTTTTTTATTAGTAATTTTATTGAATAGTATTTTTTCTTTTCTTATATTCTTTTTTTATAGTCAATTATAGTCAATCATAAAGCAATAAAAATTACATTATGGCAAAGAAAAAATTCACATAATATTAGTGATAAAAATGTTTAGTTTATTGAGATAAGAAATTTTAGACGACAACTAAGGCAAGCGGAAAGAAAAACAACAAATAAATTTTAATATAATTTTTTTCTCTCTCGTTTTTTCGGTTAATTTCTATTCAATGACATTCGTTTTTAATCATGCATATACGAGCTTAGCTGTTATCCAGCTCTAACATGTGCCCAAGTGTATCTCGGCAAATATTCCATATATTAACCTTGTTTATTGGAAATGTTGTAGTGCCAAATGAAATGTTTAAGCCAGACCCGAAATATAGGAACGGACAAAAACTTAATTTTAGTCGCATATGTAAATTGGTATAAACAAAAATTTGGTATAAATATAAATGGTATATAATGTTATGTTTTCAGCTTTTAAGTATTAATAATTTTATGATTTTTATTGAAAATTTATTAATGCAGTTTTTTTTCTTAAATAAATAAACAAACCGAAATTCGATTGCGTAATTTTTTAATTTTTGTTTAGTTTTTATTTTTTTTGGTTGTTTTTTGGGTCTATCGGTAGACTATTGGTATAGATTTTTCCGTTTTCCATTTCGTTTCGACTGATTAAAAATTTACATTTAATTTTCTAATTAAAGGGTTTTTTCATAATTTAAATGGGTTACACAGTCTTTTGTTTTTTTTGTTAGTAATTTACTTCTGAACAAAAAAAAAACCATCATGGCGACTATGTGTAAATAGACCTGAAGGATATGTTGAATGAAATTGATGTGTAGCCAACTTCAGATTCGATTATTTTTTTGTAAGTAAGGTTTCAGAGACAAAGGGCAGAGGTCACTTTGTTGATCATTTCGCGGTATCATATTGCATGTGGATTGGCATTGTTAGCTTCCCTAAGGAAACTGGTCGATAGTTAGTTGGAAGGGGCTATGAGATATAGGGTTTTCCAATAAGAGTGATATGATTTCTAAGTGACGTTTCGGCTATTTGTAATATGTCATGATCTGTCTTTTTTTTTTCATTGTATTTAGTAATACTTACAATTTCATCATGAAGAGATATACGCAAGAACAACGGTTTACAAATTATTCAATTTTGTCTTGGAACAACTTGAAAACAATAACGATTTTTTTAAGAAAATCATCTTCTCCGATGAGGCTCCCTTTCATCTGAGTCGTGCGGTAAATAAACAAAACTGTCGGTTCTGGTGCAAAGAAAATCCACAAATTATTCATGAACACCCATTACATTCACCTAAATAGACAGTTTGGTGTGGTTTTTTGTCTGGTGGAAAAAACGGATTGATCCGTACTTCTTTCGAAATGAAGGTGGTAACACCGTTACTGTCAATGGAGAGCGCTATAGATCGATGATAACCAACTTTTTATGGCCGAAATTGGAAGAAGTTGATCTTGACAATATCTGGTTCCAACAAGACGGGGCTACGTGCCACACAGTACATGCAACAACCGAATTATTGCGAGAAAAGTTTGGAGATTCGATTATTTCAAGAAATTGTGACATTGAATGACCTCCAAGAAGTTGTGATTTAACACCATTAGACTATTTCTTGTGGGGTTATTTGAAGTCATTGGTCTTTAGCAATAAACCAGACTCTCTTCGAGCTTTAAAAGTCAATATTGAACGTGCTATTCATGACATACGACTTGATTTAATGGAAAAAGTGCTCGAAAATTGGGTTCATCGAATTCGTTCCTGCAAAAGAATTCGTGGTGGCCATTTGAATGCCGTTTTATTCAGAACTTAATTGTATCGATTGTAATTTACATTAAATAAAAAACATTTGAATTTCCTTAACAATTAGTGTATTTTTTTAAAAAAGAAATCATATCTCTCTTATTCAAAAACCCTTTATTACTGCAAAATTTAAAAAAAGAGCTAGGAAAAGAGATGTTTTGGACTTTGAGCTTCACAATGGAAGGATTTCTATTCGAAAATAAATTCTGGTTTAAGTGGCATTCATTTTAAATATGGGTAATGGTGAGTAGGTTATTCGAGATTGATTGCCGAATAGGAAATGATCGGCAAGTTCGTTATGGGCAATTCGAATTCTGAGAAGTTCCTTTGCCCAGAACTTTGGAATTGTAGTAGACTGGCATTACAATGTTCGGCCAATGTATGGAAAGATAACTTCCAATGTTTGTCCAGTCTGTTTATCTACGAATGACTAATGATACCAGGTGTATAAGCTTAAATCAGCTGTTTGGTCATAGATGGCGTAAGTGAGCGTATTAAGCTACCATGGGCACGCCATACTTTTTTTTATTAGTTTGACATCTGTCAACATTAAACAGTAAACATTGTTAGCAATTTCGTACAACAACATACATTTTTCCTTTGCTAATCATGTCTAGTTTTGTGCCATAAAAAGAGCATATGCGGGAAGCTCTGCTTTTCTGCTTCAATTTGAAGAAATCGGCTGCCGAATCGTATCGAATGTTTATGGAGGCTTATAGTGACAGTGCTTTATCGGAAACAAGTTGCCAAGATTGGTTTCGTCGGTTCAAAGACGGCAATTTTGACTTGTGGATCAAGAAGCTAGGAAGGTTGAGGACCATCAATGGCAGACTCTTTTAGACAAAGACGATACTCAATCGCAATAAATGCTCGCGGAGCAATTGCATGTTACTCAACCAGCCATTTCCATACGTCTGCGTGTCATGGGGAAGATTGAAAAGATCAGAAAATGGGTGCGGCATGAATTGAACGATAGGCAGATGGAGCGACGCCAAAACACAAGCGAAATCTTGCCCGCCATACAAAAAAGAAAGTAGTTCCTGCATCGGATTGTGACAGGCGATGAAAAGCATATTTCGAGAATGCTTAACGCAAGAAATCGTGGGTTGATTGCGGCCAACCATCAACATCTTCCCCAAGACCAAATCGCTTCGGACGGAAGACGATACTGCGCGTTTGGTGGGATCAGCAGGGTATCGTCTACTATGAGATGTTGAAACCTGGTTAAACTCTCAATGCCCACTGCTACCACCAACAACTGATCATATTGCACCGTGGTCTGCGTGAAAAAAGGACGGATTATCAACAAAGACATGACAAGCGGATTTTGCTCCACGACAACGCACCATCGCACACGTCAAAAATGGTCCGAAACTACTTGGAGACACTCAACTGGGAGGTGCTTCCCCACCCCGTTTATTCACCAGACCTAGAATTTTCCAACTACCACCTGTTTTCGTCGATGGGTCACGCGTTCGGTAAGCAGCACATCGATTCTTACGAAGACGTCCAAAAATGGCTTGATGAGGGGTTCGCCTCGAAAGAGAAGAAATTTTCTTGGCGTAGTATCAACAAATCGCCCGAGAGATGGGAAAAATGTGTAGCTAGCAAGGGCAAATACTTGAAATAAATTTGTTTCTGCTTTCTATGAAAAAAACATGTGTTTTTTTGACTCAAAAACAGCGGATTTAAGCTTATACACCTAGTAGTAGGTGCCATTTTTTTAGCAGGCAGGGTGAGTTTTAAATCACAGTGAGCTCAGGATGGCGAAAACCCTCAAAAATCACATTAAGCACGATCCACGGCAAAAGGGTTATATTTACTGATAGCTTCTCTGCCCTCTAATTGCTTCGAGGCCAGAGAGACTATCAGTAAATATAGCTCTTTTGTTGTTGACTGGGAGGTTGGTTGCATTCTCAACCGCCGTCCTTATCATCCTCAACCCGCCATGGAAAGTCGAGCCTATAGGTGGGTAAATCCCACAAAGGGTAGATTAATCTCTTTCTAATTCAGAGATCAGTAAGCGAATGGAGAATGAATTTCTTTTAGAATAGATGCTGGCAGAGAATTGGTTACGAATATTGTGAAGGACATATTTGGGAGAGCAAAGATTTTAATAAATGAGGTCAATGCGGGATGTGTTAGGGTAGTCAAAGATGAGTTTTCCATCAGGCTCAATAAAAATATAGACCACTAGGAAAGTCCGGTGTTCTCCACTGGCTAGTCAAATGCAATGGTTAACCACTACTTTAACTTGCATTTGTCTTGCTTCTGGAATTCTGATGCGTAAAGTGAGGGAACCGAGCTACGTACTATCCAGTAGAGCGTTCGCTATTCTGATTGACTCATTTTATCTAATTCTACATCTCCTACTAATCAGAACCTTTAACATATTAAAAATGGTGTTGATTTAATTGATTGTGTTGTTAATCTGCAAATTCCATCTCCCTCCTTGAGTATTTCGCTTATACCCAGGATTTTCAAAGAATCTGTAGGACGGGGGAGGGGGGTAGTGGCCGGATATGCGGTTTGAGTGCTATGTTCTGACAGGTTATCCGTTTAAAGAAAGTATGTTCTTGAAGAAGATTATGGGTCAAACAACGGTATTGAAAAGATTAGTGGATAGAGGGGAACCTTGTGGAATACAATTTTCTATCATGCGTTTGGATGAAAAATTAACCGGTCGTCTTAATTGTAAAGGTTCTACCGGTTATGTATGATCGCAACAAATTTAAGGTGGCTAAAACGACTCTTCACTCAATCAACTCTTAAAAATAGTCCTGTGCGGGCAGATAGGATTATGCGCCTTTTCTAAGTCCACTGACATAATCAGTGTCAGCATTTTGATAGTTAAAGAGGGCTCAGTCTTATTCCCAAAATTACGTATCAACTTGATGAAAAAAACCCAACAGGCAGGTTCGTTTCATAAAATCCTTTCTTTGATAAATTTTGTCTTTGGAGGACCATTTTTTGTCCATTGGTTGATGGGATAAAATTTTATTTGTTCAGGACGTGAAGTGCAAAAGGGATAAGTCTGATACAAAAACTATATTATCCAGGAAGCGAGGAAGTGCATTGTTGGATTATTAGTTGGAGAGGGGGAGCGGGTGTCTTAATTTTGTTCCACTAACGTCTTCGCACGCAAACTTAACAAACTATGATCATGCCGGATCTATCTCTAATATTGAGATCATTAGAGATTAGGAGGATGATTTTCTTTTCGAGTTGAGGGTAGTTATTTATCCTTCTACATTCAGAAGCTTTGGCTAGGCGCGTTGTTGAGAATATGTACGTCTCTAAATAGTTTTAAGATGGCTTTTACCGACCCGTCTAAGCACACGTACGAGGTCTGTTCAAAAAGTATCGCGAATTTTGAATATCCGAATTTTGATTTTCGATTTTTTTTGTAGCGTTATGTTGGTACTAATGTCTCTCACTTATGCCGATAACTTCGGCCATTTTGAATATTCTGTTAATTTTTGACAGCTGCTTTGTTTGCACGTGTTTTGGCTCGTGTTAGATTTTTTCCCATTTTCGACCAAAAACATCTGTTGCACCAAAAATTAACATTGTTAAGGAGCTGTTGGACTCCGCAACGACCAAAATTTGCTCCAAAGGGTCATAACTTTTAACGAATCATGGGTTTATGTATATGACGTGGAAACTAAAGCTCAATCATCGCAATGAAAGCTGCCGCAGGAGCCAAGACCGAAAAAAGGGCGCCTAATTCGGTCGAATGTGAAGGCTTTGCCTACAGTTTCCTTCGATTGCAGGGGCCTAGTGCATCATGAGTTCTTGCCACAGGGTAGAACGGTCAATAAGGAATATTGCCTTTTTGAACAAACCTCGTATGCAGCTTAGACCTCATTAGAACTTCTTTTCCAGTTATCGAGGTCAACGGTACCCAAATTCTTATGTGAAGCTGCGGGCTTTAAAGGCGACTAGTAACGTTACTGTCAGTTATATCAATTGACACAATATCATCATATTTACTAATAGCCATGCCGCTTCCAATGCTATTAGCGTCTCATTGAATGAAACTGTACTGAAGGAGATTCGACATAACCTACTCAACAGTAGGTGTGTCGAGTTGCGTTTGGTTCCAGGATATGTGTGGAATTATTGGAAAAGAATAAACTGATCAGTTGGTTCATACATAGCAACTCGACACACCTATCGTTCATACATAGCAACACAGACTGGACTAATAGTGACACATCTCTAAAGCATCTTATTGGCCAACTACTAACAATCCTGTCCACTCAAAATTCTTATCGATTTTATTTGTAATTCAGATTTTTTTCATTTATTTTTTTATTTTACTTGATTAAGAATAATTTTCTAGACTTTGTTAGCGAGTCTCGATTGAAATCGGGATTTAACGGGTTAAACAGTCTAAAATAACCCACCAATATTCCCTTCCATCTGAAAAGATCAATAAGGTTTAATAACTTTGCAGCCTTTCTTTCTAATCAGCAAAGGCAACTAAAGAATCTTAGGAGTACATTTATCACTAAATAATAAATCGCATTAGACTTTTTGCATCTTCTGTAGAATTAAGAAATGAACCCTTATTAAATTATAAGAAATGTCGTCTAAAAATCTATAACGAATCATATAATTTTTTACTATAAAGCAAAAGATTAAAATTCACCCTAACCTAAAATTTCTCAAGGCAAATATCGTTTTGTTAATCAATTTACATTTGCCAATTCAAAAGAACGTCGCACAGACCAATAAATCTATTAGGTCCGGACATAAATTTTAAAATATATTAAAAATACTACAATTTTATTAACTAAAAAAAAATATTCTCTACGAAAAAAAATATACTTTTTGAGCTTATGTAACAAAGCACACTGCTCTGAATAAAAATCAAAACAAAATCATACCACCCTCTTTGAGTAATTTTCTGATTTATTTATTATTATTAATAAAAAAAAAATAAGCTTTGCGATCATAAATTAATATTTTTTCCATGTTTTAGAATTTTTCGTAGCTATTAAATTATTTTTTAATTCATTTTAACTTATTTTATGGTAAAATTTTTTCGAAGCATAAAAATTTGCAAAATTCTCCATACTATTGAGAAAAATTTCTTCACTCTTCTTATTGGAAATAAAAATTATTTTCGAATTTAATTTGGAAGAAAAAAACAACTAATTTTTATAAAGTACATACATCATCCTAGTTAGATTGGCCATGGGATCTTATTTAATCAAATATTTAAGTCTGGAGAATAAATTGAAAAAGATACCAAATATATAAAAATTGGGTCACTAGCTTATGTAGGGGCGCCATAAATTTTATGATTTGCAAGATGTTTGCCGGGAAATTTTAGACTCTTTTTTTTTCTAAAAATTACTCACTGAAAAAGAAAACAAAACAAAAATACATCTTCTTTTTGTTCAAATGTTCGACGAGTACTCCCAACTACTAGAAAAGTAAAAGATCTGGAAATGATATTACACTTCCGATATAATAAACCATTCAGCGGGTGTATTTGAATTTGTCTTTTTTTTTTGCTCTCATATTCTTGTGATATTTAATATGATTTATTACAAAAAAAACTCTTTTTTTTCTACATCAAAAGTAGTCGGAAACAAATACTCATGATAATTAGAGGCAATTATCTTAATTATTTTCGGTGGTGTATTATATATTTTTCAGCTTCAATAATTGGGCAAATTTTAATTTTCGTCTATGTAAGAAAAACAATAAAAAAAGATGTTGTGTCGGTGAATTTTATTGATTTTGTGACATTTAAAGTGTTCCATTAAGCGAAATTTACGGCAGCGCTCACAAATGTCAACTAATACGCGGCCGACAAGCACAACCACGCAGAAACGTCAACCATGCTTAAGCGACATCTATAAAAGGATTGTGCTGCCATCTTTAGAAAATTAAGCTCCCATCAACTACTTCTACTCATAAATTGTCTTATTTTAAATTTTCTGTTTTTTCCCCAGTTAATAATTATCTGGGAAAAATAATAATTATCTGGGAAATTAAATCTTTAATTTGTTTATTTATCTAAAATTTTGATCGTTTCTATATCCCATTTTTGCCATTAAAATATTTAATTTATCTTTATTATTAATTATATTAGAGAATTTGACTAAAGATTATTATTTTTAGTAAATAATAAAAAATTTTATTTGCCACCAAAAACGTAAACAAAAATATATGCTTTGTCTGGAAAGGACTAAAAAGCACCACCAAAGAGATAAGGAACTGCTCGTTTGACAATGATTTTCACAGAACAGAGGCATGATTAGCGATTTATTGCGAATTGTGAAGAGCAGAGAAGTAGATTGAAAGAGAAAAGAAAAAAGCCTGGGAGAAATACCAGGTCTGTGAAATTAAAAAATCTGGGGAGCTGTCGCATCAGACGTGGAAGTGTTATCTATCTGTTGCGATTGGTGGAATATTTTAATGAACTCCTTAAGACTAACCAATCAGAATACGATTTAGAGGTCCCGTCAGCTAAAGAAGGCATGCTGCCGCCACCAAGCATCGATGTATATAACAAAAGCGATACGTCGACTCATGAACCACAAGGTGCTTGATATCGATGGGATCGCCAGCGAACTGGTTAAGTATGGAAGCAACACGCTGCACCAAAGGATTCCTTGATTAATGATTCAAGTATGGGGCAGCGAATCAATGCTCTGCGACTGGTATCTGTTCCATACCCAAAAAAGGAGTGTAGAAATGATATAGATTACGTTATTGAGTACCATCTAGTGTAGATAATTTCGCCCAAAAAATTATTGACGCATACCAGAGAGGCTTTACTCCATGAAATTCATGTCTTCTATCCGCGGCAGTCGATGGACAAACTGGTAGTAAAGGGTTAAGAATGAGGGACACCATCCTTACAGCATCTGCCCAGCTTTTAAATGAAGGCAAAACACATGCATTAGGCTGCCAGCGTTGGCGTCAAAGACAAGACCAAGTAGCACTAGTCACATACAGATAACAGACTAAAGCTTTGAAAGAATTAAATTATTTTCCTGTTTGGTGTCAAGGGTCGAAACTGACAACAATATCCAGTAAGATATGCGCGTACTGCTGCTGGCAACCAGTTGAGCATATTTCAGTCAGTCTAAACTAGTTCACTCGAATATTTTGATCTAGTCTTAGCAGTACTAACATATTCTTCAAATCTTGGGCTCAGCAATTTTCTTTTAGAACAATTGTCCGCGTTTGTGTTGACAATCTCGCGTAATGAGAATAGACAATTCCTGAGCCTGTTTAACGATGGAATCTTGGAGCGTTAAACAGGAACAGACCTCCGGTTGTGGATAATTTTAAGCTCAATAGGCTGCGCTGGTCTGGACACTTAATCCATATGGATGAGGAAGATCTTACCGGAAAGTCTACAGCGTTTGCATTTATGAGCCTAGAAGATGGCTCTGCCTTCGGTGGAGTGACGGCGTTAGCAAGGACGACAAAACCATTCTGTGAGTGTGTAACTGAACGAAGTTGGAGTGCTTTAGATTAGCAGGCCTAGACCGGACTTTCGGTTATCGCGCCATTCATGACGATGCTTTGTCAGTAAACGATTTTTCGCTTAAAAGATTTTATTTTTTTATGAATGCTTTTTCCTTTTTCATATTTTTTGGTGAATGAAAAAATTAATATTTACTTCTTAAAAATTTTTCTTGTCAATATTTTTCAAGGCTTTATTTTTATTTATTATTTCCTAAAATATATTGCGAGAATTTTTTCATGAAAAATATTGAAATTTAAGAAAAATGTGCTGCTATAAATTTATCCTGCTGAGGAATGCACGAATTTTCGGGAAGATCGTTCGTTTTTTCGGCAAAAACATGTTGGACAAACACCTTCCACTCGATCGAGCATGTTCGAGACGAACGAAATATGAAAATTTGCTCGACTAGTGTAATCGCCTCAAATTGTAGACGCTCGATCAAATTTTCATTCGTGCTGCGTATTCGAGCGCAAACATTTCTACAATTTTGACATTTCGCAGTGTGATTGGCGTGAAGAACGTTTGTGTATTAAAATTTGTTTATTTTGGGTTTTGATTTGTCGATAGTTTGTACAAAACAAAATATCGGAAAATATATTTTTTAACGATGACGTTGAATTGCCCAGTCTAGACATTGGCGTATCTTGTTTGGCGATTAATGAAAGTTGCTGTACAATTTTTGCTCGAAGTAACCACCATCGCGAAGTTCCTTTGACAACTTTCCATATCCTCCGCCATCCAGGCGCTTTTTGTACTGCAGCTCTGCGTTGTCCTCGCTTTCGCTACCGTCCAACATGCCACATGGCTGCGACAACTGCTCCCAATGCTGCACTTCATTTTTGTTACTAAATTCTCTTGAATTATACTATTTGCCATTTTATAATTGGTTTATTATTTTCTTTTTTATTGTTAAAATATTTTTTTACCATTTCCTAGATTACTATAAATGTTTTGGACTGTAAAACGCAAAAAAAAAAACTTAATTGAAAATCATTTATGATAACGAAACAAATGTCTAATGTCAAATGGATGAAGAAAAAATCGTACCTTGAACAACTTCTGACTGAAGTCACGGGTTATCACGTTTTGCAAATTGTGCGAGGATTTTAGCACGTGATCGAGACATTTACATTTCCACTCCGACAACTAAAACAAAAATGTTCGAGCACAAGCAATAATTCGTACATTGCTCGAACAATGCAATCGTAGCATAAGCTTGGGACATTTTATGTCTATTCTATTGTGAGCTAATGAATTATTTGAAAAGATTACTTTCAATTCTTTACATTAAATCATAATAAAAAATATCTAAACTGCTAATTTGCTGCCCAAATTTTTGTTTTTAATTAAATTTATAATGAAATTTCCCGAAAATAAAAATTTTCTAGAGTATAATTTTCAATGGAATCCCAGGACTTTAGAAATAAAATTATCCAATTGCTAAATAAAATCCAAAATAATCAAATGAAAAATGTTGCAAATAATTTTGAGGAAAAATAATGTTTATTTTAAGATTAGGCCAAATAATCTTATTTTCTTCTTTAGTGTGGGCATTACACAATTGATCGTTGTTCGCGCATTTTCAAGTTCAAGAAAATCGTTCAAGTTCAATGATTTGTCAATCGTTACTAACTCGACACATCGAACAATTCCACTTCAATGACGACGGACAGCGCCCGCGATTCATTGTGAAATTCTATTACGAAATATTGTAGGAATTTTTTTACCTTGCCGGCATAGTCTGAAAATCAACATTTGCGAATTGAACTTAAAATAAATTTTGAAAAAATCATTTATCTTAAAAACTTAAAAGTCGATATCTGAGATGATCCGGAGCTTCAGAGCCGAAAATAATGCCGCCACAAATACTCGGACGTGCTAGTATGCACTCTAAGCAGTCTGAAAAGTCTCAATCGTTTGAATGGGCACACTTTTCTGAAGTTGCAATAGAATCGACGGTTTTGTAAAGCGAAAGAATCGGTAGCGGACACGCTTATTTTGTGAAATATTAGTTCGATGGCAAGCTAAGATATTTGTTTGTGCGTCTGTCATTGCGCTGACCCCGGAGTGTCTGTCAGTAGGTTCGATTGTTAGCCATTTTAGTCTAGTGTGCGTCTATTAGTTAGTATGTCAATTATAGACGCTAAATTCTATGACATTCGATTGGTGCGGGGAAAAAATTCGCCACGCGCTCAAATACTCGTGCATTCGAGGATTGTTCGGTTCGGGAGTAGTAGGTCGCCACAGCTATGGTCTTGGCGGACTATCAAAGAAATAGCAATAGGCGCCAGCCGTCATATTTTTTCTTTTTGCTAGTCGATAGTATACCGCAACTTGGCTACTTGAATAGACTATCTTGCATCACATTTCAAGTGGAATAGTGAACACAGCACACAGAGTGAATTTAATGTCTAAATTTATGAATAGTTAAAATTAAAGAATTACCAATTCCAAAAAAGGAATATTTATATTCGTACCATACCGTAAAAAACCAATAAGCGAAAATAAATATTTACCTTCTGAAGTCTATACAGAATTAAATATTTTCGTTTAGTGATGTTATAAACTTTTGCTATTTGCTTTTATAAAAATTTGACGACGCGTCTACTATCATAAAACGTGACCTAATAGTAATGGTTTTATGTGCTTTATCATATTAGTATGGGCGAATTTTCTATGCGAATTTATTTATTGTATTCCATTTTTAGATTTATTACTTTTCCCATTAACTGCTACATCCATTCAAAATTTGCATTAATTTTATGATCAGTTCTAGGTTATTTGTTCACTGAAGTTTGTTTTTTTTGTGTTCGATTAACAAACAAATTTCAATTATTTTTCTTATAGATAAAAATATAATTATAACGGGGTCTTAAGAAAAGGAACGAAGGTGTACATGGTATAGTTATAAGTATTGACCTAAAATTCTACTACCATTTTCAGATAGAAACAAATCTTTTTTAAAAAAAAAACTACCTAAAATATGGCCTATTGACTATAACGTACCAAAAACAATATTCAAGAATTAGACACTTAGCTCCGATCATGAATATTGCTACTTAGTCTTTTTTATCATAAGATATAATTTTTAGGTTATTTTAATTATTAACAAATCAGATTCAGAAATATGAAAATTTTATCGAAAAGTACGAGTCTGTCATTTGACATCTGTCAAAATCAAATATGTCATCGAAGGTAGCATTTGTTTATGATAAAGTTTGCCATTTTACATTATTCATTGTTTAATCACCGAACAATGCGTAAAATTGGGAAGACTTTTTACAAAAGTTTTTTTGAGCGATGAGGCTCATTTCTCGCTCAGTGAATATGGGACTCTTTTAGGATCATAAGTGATTGTGCGGATGCCATTGTATCCTCAAAAAGTGATTTTCTGGTGTACATTTTGGTCTAAAGGTGTCATGGACCCCTATTTTTTGAAAATGAAGAAGAAAAGACCGTTACCGCCAATTCTGACCTTTACGGCCATATTAAAAGCAACTTTTTCCTTGGTGCCCCAAGCCAAGCAAGAAAATGGTGCTCCAAGCCACGCAACGTCACATATTTCGGCTTTATTTCGCGAAAAATTTCCAGGACGCATAATCACAGGATTTGATGATATTTATTTACCTTCAAGATCGTTCGATCGTTAGAGTCTTTCATGTTGAGCTACGCAAACAATTGTGTTTAAGCAGATAATTCCTTAAACTTTGAAGCATTTAAAAAACAAAATCTGTCACAAAATGGCTGAATTACTCCCGGAAATGTGCGAGAAATCATCAAAAATTACCTCAAAAGAATCGAGACCTGCAGAAAGTCTCATGGTGGCTATTTCAAGGATATTTTATTCAATGCATGGCAAACTTCAAGCAATGTAATAAAATAAAAATTCTATAAAAATCTAATTTTTAACTCATTATTCTGTAGCACAAATTTAATACCATAGAAAGCAAAAACAATTTTATTTTAAGTACTAGCCCTCGTTAGCTACACATTTTTTCCATCTCTCGGGCAATTTGTGGATACCACGCCAAAAAAATTCCTTCTCTTTCGAGGCAAACCACTCATCAAGCCATTTTCGGACGTCTTCGCAAGAATCGAACTGCTGCTCAGCGAGCGCGTAGCCCATCTACGTGGTAGTCCGAAGAGGCCAGGTCTGATGAATAAGCGGGGTGGGGTAGCACCTCCTAGTTGAGTGTCTCCAAGTAGTTTCGGACCATTTTTGACGTGTGCGATGGTGCGTTGTCGTGGAGCAAAATCAGCTTGTCATGCTTTGTTGATAATCCGTCCTTTTTTTACGCAGAGCACGGTGCTATTTGCTCAGTTATTGGTGGTAGCGGTGGGCATTGACAGTGTTACCAGGTTTCAACATCTTATAGTGGACGATAACCTGCTGATCCCACCAAACGCACAGCATCGTCTTCCGTTGATGGTTGGCGATGCTGTGCATCTTAGGGAAGATGTTAATGGTTGGCCGAGATCAACCCACGATTTCTTGCGCTTAGGATTCTCGAAATATATTTACTTTTCATCGCCTGTCACAATCCGATGCAGGAACGACTTTCTTTTTTATCTGGCGAGCAAGATTTCGCATGTGTTTTGGCGTTGCTCCATCTGCCTATCGTTCAATTCATGCGGCACCCATTTTCTGATCTTTTCAATCTTCCCCATGGCACGCAGACATATGGAAATGGCTAGTTGAGTAACACCCAATAGCTTCGCGAGCATTTTTTGGGATTGGATATCGTCTTCGTCCATAAGAGCCTGCAATTAATGGTCCTAGGCTTTCCTAGGCCGATTTTCACGCTTCTTGTGCCACAACTCAAAATTGCTGTCTTTGAACCGACGAAACCAATCTCGGCACGTTGTTTCCGATAAAGCACTGTCACCATAGGCCTCCATAAGCATTCGATGCGATTTGGCAGCCGATTTCTTCAAATTGAAGCAGAAAAGCAGAGCTTCCCGCATATGCTCCTTTTATGGCACAAAACTAGACATGATTACCAAAGGAAAAGTGTATGTTGTTGTACGAAATTGCTGACAATGTGTACTGATTATTATTGACAGATGTCAAACTAATAAAAAAAAGTATGGCGTGCCCATTGTAGCTTAATACGCTTACTTACGCCTTTTATAACCAAACAGCGAATTTAAGCTTATACCCCGGTAACTCTTTACAATACTTAATGGGCTTGGACCTGTTTAAGAAGACTTTACAAAATGTCCCTGTTAATGGTCAATTTCTGACATCAAGTCTATTTAAGTCCTGCATAGCGAAGACCTTTCTGCAAAGGAGCTTGCCCGTCTATCAACTGAGTTTTCGGAAAACATTTCTTTTATGGATCCCTCTTTATTCATTCGAATAATTCTAGGCAACATCATTCCCAGTAGAAAATATATAGCATCTTATTATCCAGTTTTCATCTGCACGAACAGGGTCATACATTTTACCTGTTCGTGCAGATGGAAACTGGATAAGTTCACATTTTAAGTGATTTTTTTTCGAAGCGACCAAGCGCAGCTTTATCAGTGCCTGCCATCGATCATGTTTTAGAGCCATATATTAAAGTCAAGCTAGTAGAGGCTCTATTAAGAAGCGTAATCACTCAATTTTATTTTAGGAGATTTTTACAGATTTTTACAGAATGATCTGCACTCAATTTTATAATTGGCTGTTATCTGAGGAGCTATCAGAATTATAGTTAGGGTAATAATTTTGGGGAAAATGAGCCAGCAAACATGAATTTTTGTAGTTGAATTTTCATTTTGATCACATTTTATAGAAAATGGACTCTGATCCTAACTATTGCACAATTTCAAAATTATTAAAAAATATCATCGGTGATGAACCTAATAGTATCTATTTTGGTCTATCTTCAAAGGTAGTTAAAATTTTCATAACAAATAAAATTAATACAGTTTTACTATTACTTGAATAATAATATCAAAAAAAAGCTTATCACAAAAATTATAATAACAATCAAAAAATACTTAATAGATTCAAAATTAGTCAAAAACTCGTTAAGACTTAAATAAACTGAAAACAAAACTTAATTAATAGTAACTATTATTCTCACCCTTGAAAAAAATTATCACCAAAAATGAAAAAAGAAAATAATCAAAAACTTAACGAAATTTGAAACTTCGAAATTTATCTCAAAAACCGCTTCCATAAAAATATTAATTCAGTGATGACATTTTCAGATATTTATGCTTTTTCTAGAGTCACAATAAGTCTCATTGTTGAATTCTTCAATGTTTTGTTGGGTTTTTCTTCTTCAGTGCTTTGTTATGCCATTAAAGTATGTCTGGCCGTGCCCTTGTCATCTTCGGCCCACCAGATGTCACTAACTGTCAAAAGGTGTGTTAATCTATCGTTCAGGTGTTATATTATACGGGGAACAGCAATTCAAGTAGCGCTCTCTAAACAAATAGAATTACCGTTTGAACCGTGACCGTGACTGATTTTTATGCCAAAAAGGTATAATTTTTACGCCTACACAGCTCCCATCGATTTTTACCGCAGCTAAACGTACCAGTGATTATTAGTGTTTGTAGACAATATGAGCACATTTATATGAAGGGAGTGCTGTTCTCTTCGCTGTAAAGAAGTTGGGGAGGAGGGCATCCATTGGTACACAGTATAGCTTTTATGGTTTCACGTCTATTTATTTATTCTAACCTTGGTCATGATCATGCTTTTCATTGATCTAGAGTGTCTGTCTGTGTTCGATTCCAGACGCTTCAATATAATCAATTTGTGCAAATTTATAGCTTGCAAAGGCTTACAATCACGTACCAATAAAAGTTGTTGGCACCATAAATTGGCATTGTACTCGAGCTTCTACAAATTGAAATTCTTATGGATCTACTTCATTTGGGCACAATATGATATCTTTTTAAATATATTTATGCTTATACTCGTAGATTCATATGCGATCTGTTTGATTAATGATCAATTAAAGCATATCCAACGATATTCGATACCGGCGGTATTCATCAAAAAAAAACAATTTACAATATTCCATAATATTTTTTGCACTTACGTTCTTAGAAAAAATAATTTTAATGTTTTATTTTTTTTATTCAAAATTAAGTAAATATTTAATGAGTTAATTATAAAATCATTTATTTTATGAATTTTTACTTTTAAATTTGAATATAAAAATATTAAACTCTGATTATTAAAAATAAATTTTTATTTTAAATTCTATTTTTCTTAATATGATTTAAATTATTAAATATTATTTAAGAAAGTTCATCAACCATTTTGAAAATCAATTATTTTTTTAATAATGATTTATTTAAAAATTAGGCCTAGACGTTCTTTTCGTGTCTTCTTACTTATGAAATTGCGATTTTTATACGAAAATTCCAACTAAATTCTAAAATAATACCAAAATTTATACCGAAACTGCGTATTTTTACGAAAATTTCCAAATTTATATTGTATAAAAATAATTACATCCAAATTAATACAATATAAAAATTATACCAAAAATTCAACTTTATACCAAAATTATAAAATACTATTTCAACTTATTAAATACCAATATTTCGATTTTATACCAAAATTGAAAATTCACACCAAAATTCTACATTTATACAAAAATATAAAATATATAAAAAAATTCAAAATTTATACCAAACAAAATAATAAAATTACACCGAAATTTTTAAAATATAGAATTATTTCACATCCATAATTAGACAACAAAAATTTTCCCGGAAACCAAATTCATAAATTTTAAAAGTATACCTAAGTTCTAAATTTATACCAAAAATTCCAATTTTATACCAAAATTGTAAATCTATACCAAATTTGTACTGAAATTTATACTAAAAATTTCAAATTTACGCCAAATTTCCCAAAATAAATAAAAACTTTACTCCAAAATTCAAATATTACGAAATTCAATTCCAAATTTGTACTAAAATTTTATACCAAATTAGCAAATTTATAATAAAATTTCATTATTATACCAAAAATTCAGTATTATACCAAAATTCCAAAATATTTTGGACTAAATAATAATTCAGTATTATACCAAAATTCAATTCCAAATTTGTACTAAAATTTTATACCAAATTAGCAAATTTATAATAAAATTTCATTATTATACCAAAAATTCAGTATTATACCAAAACATTAGAAATTTATAACAACGTTCCACCATTATGTCAGTATTCACTATTTTTACCAAAATTTCTAATTTATAGCCAAATTGCAATATAATACAAAACTTTCATGATCATACCAAAATTCCAAATTAATAAAAACTATAACAAAAGTTCGAATTCATACAAAAATTTCAGTACTATACCAAAATTCAAGCATTATACTAAAATTCGAAATTTATACCAAAGTGTCAACTTATTAAATACTTTTTACCAAAATTTCGGGTTTATATGAAAATTCCATTATTATACCCAAATTCCAAATTTTTACCAAAATTACAGTATTACGCCAAAATTCTAGCATTATACCAAAATTCAAATTTTATACTAAAATTTCAGTATTATACCAAACTTCCAGTATTATACCAAAATTCCAGTATTATATCAAAATTCCAGCATTATACCAAACTTCAAATTTTTTACTAAAATTCCTGTATTATATCAAAACTTCAGGATTATACCAGAACTCCAGCATTAAACCAAAATTTCAAATTTATACGAGGGTCGTTCAATAAGTCCTTAAAAAATCCAAGAAATTGCGCTCGTAGTGTCGGTAAAGATTTTTTTTTTGTAAGTAGCATTATCGACAGGATAGCGTAGGTGAAAAAAAAGTCAAAATTTCAGCTCGATCCATAGCGTAGGTCAATTTCTATCGTCGATTAAAGTTAACGACATTTATTTGTGCATAACAATGGAAAAAAGCGAGTTTAGGGCTGTCATCAAACATCTCCATTTGAAAGGCTTAAGCCCGAAAGAAATCAAAGCCGAGTTGGATGCAGTTCATGGCACATCTGCACCTGTGTTTGCAACAGTTTACAATTGGGTGAATGAATTTAAACGTGGCCGTTCATCCACAAAAGATGAACATCGTTCAGGACGCCCAAATGAGGTGCCTACTCCTGAAATCATCGACAAAATCCACGATCTGATTTTGAACGATCGGCGAATTAAAGTGCGCGAATTAGTTGAGGCCACGGGCATATCACAAGGTACAGTCGCTTCAATTTTGCATGAAAAATTGTCTGTGAAAAAAATTTCGACAAGATGGGTGCCGCGGTTGCTCTCAGAGGAGAATTAGCGCAATCGTGTAGTGGACTCTGAGGCTATGTTGGCACTCTTTCATCGCAATCCTGCCGAATTCCTTCGTCGATATGTCACTGTGGACGAAACCTGGATACACTACTACACTCCAGAAACGAAGAGACAGTCATCACAGTAGATTTTCAAGGGTGAACGGGCTCCGAAGAAGGCAAAAACTGTGCCATCGGCCGGCAAGGTGATGGCCACGGTCTTTTCGGATTCGCAGGACATCATTTTTATCGACTTCTTGGAAAAAGGAAAAACAATAACAGGAGCGTATTACGCGTCGTTATTGCAACGGTTGAGCAAGGAAATCAAAGAGAAACGCCCCCATCTGAAGAAGAAAAAAATCCTCTTGCATCAGGACAATGCGCGTGTGCACACCTGCGCTGTTTCCATGGCCAAAATTGTGGAATTGAGAATGGAATTGTTGCAGCATCCCGCTTATTCACCAGATTTGGCCCCGAGTGACTATTTGCTTTTCCCCAATCTGAAGAAATGGCTTGGCGGACGATGGTTCACTTCCAACGAGGACGTCATTGCTCAAACGGATGAGTATTTTGCAGAACTTCCGAAATCCTATTTTTTGGACGGGATAAAATTTTTGGAAAAACGGTTGAAAAAGTGTATAGACCTAAAAAAAAAACAGTTTTTTTCCATCTTTTTCTAAGGACTTATTGAACGACCCTCGTACCAAAATTCCAGTATTATACCCAAAACTTGAGCTTTATACCAAAATTCTAAATTTATATCAAATTTACATAATGTAAGACTTAAATTTACATAGTTTATGCAAAAATTGCAAATTTACCAAAATTCAAATCTGAACAAATATTCCAAAAAATATACTAAAATATTGTTTTATTTCTTACTAACAATTTTTTTTAATGTAAAGTGAAATTGAATATATTTATTTGTGCTAAAGAGAACTTATCCAGAATCGCCTAGGTCGACTTCATCAAAATACCTCAAATATGTATTTTAGTTTCTCTTGAACATCTCTAAAAGAGCCTCAAGGAAATCTTTCCACAAAATCACCGAAAACTCTTCATCATAATAGATGGAAATTTTCCATTTCGATATTGATATTTTGCAAACTTCTGAGAAAATGTTTTGTTATGGACTATTAGTAAAGAAGTTTTCCTTAAGTAAGAGTAAAAACAATGAGTTTTCGACCTTAATTTCAATATACATCATCTTACAAATTTCTCTATTTTTGTTTCTATGTTTTTAATTTATATTTATTTACTTCCCCATACACTCTTTTAGTATAATAACTAAGAATATCTAATTCCCTATTTCTAATAAGTTAATTATCATAAATTCGATATTTTTTTCCTATCTCCCATCTATTAAAATGGAAAATAGATTGAAAATTAATTTTCTTCTTAGCAATTTAGTTCATCTTGAAAAGTTCAAATTCTAATTTTAATAATAAATGAATAAATAATTAATAGCAAATAAATTCATTTATTTTAATATATTTGAACACTAACTCTTTTACAGAGGATAAAATATGAAAAGTTATTTCGCATAATTTATTATCAAATTTAATTAATAAACATCATACCGCCCCTAGTTAATAATTGCCATCCATAAATTGAGACTATTTGATAATTTCTTGGAACAATTTTCTACTTGTTGGCAGCTATTAAATGAATTTGAAGCTTTTACATTTCACATAATATGTTAGGGAAATTATTTCTACCTACTTTATGGCCGCTTTTTTTTAATCATAAACGAATTCTTATCAAACATCAAAGGAAAGAAAACTCACAAGGAAAATACTAATAAGATTGGAGAGATTATTAACTGTCCGATGAATACAACTTGCCAATTGCTTAAAGAAAATTTTGTTCTATAGAATTCGGAAAAAAATTCGGATGAAAGGAAAATCAGGTCAAATTGTTCAAAACTTTTTTCTTTTAAACAAAAGTCACCATAAAAAATTTCCAGAAAGAAAAACTTTATTCCCCAATATCGAGAATCTGTCCATTAGAAAGAACTATTTTTTCAGTTCCGGAATTCTGAGGAAATTGAAAAAATATTTACCACCCAGAATTGGAACTTCTTGAATTGGAAAAAATGTACCTTTTCGACTTTTCCGGAATCGTGAATGAAAATCGTTTACCAGAGCAATCATGAGAAAAATTAAAGTGAAACAATTCAACGTCGATTTGGTCATGAAATGATGACAAATTAAAATTAAGATTCGAATTTTCCTCTTCAATTCATTGGGAAATTACCAAAGTTTTCGTCCATTCGATAATAGTTAGTATTACTTTGATTATATTTGTGATTAGCCTTAAGTTTATTTATTTTTAACAAATTACTAAATTTTGGTTTATTTTTTCTATTTAAAATTAATTTTGTCTATAAAAATATGCGCTTTCAAACGATTTTGCTTATAATTATTATTTAGGACCTTTGGTTAAAAAGTGATATTTTTTTTTAAAAGATATTTCCAAATTTATATTAAATTATCTTATCTATTGTTAATATTATGAATTTCTTATAATAAAAATTAAATTTAATTAGAAAAAATTGATCAAAAAGCAACTATAAGTTTTACTCACACGTGAGCAAATGCACTAAGCCACATCTTATCAAGAAATTACTTAAGTTATTTTAAATCGTGAATTCAAACTTTTTTTTAAAAAAGTCTCTAAAAACAATTGAGTTTCTTGAGAGCTAAAAAAAATAGCATTTTCATATAATTTTGTAAAAATTCAAAATGAAAAAACAAACCACAAAAAATAAAACTTTAACTTTTACTCAAACGTGAGCAATTTTTAGTTTCACTTTATTTTATTATTACTATTATTTATAGGCATTAAAGGATTATTCATTTCATGGTTGGGAAAGTACAACATTATCTCTTGACAGCTGTCAAAAACATATGACATCCAAGGTGGTTTCTGTTTAAATTATAGTGCGCCATTTTAATGATCGATTGTTTAACATTATACAAAAGTGATGGTTCTTTAGATGCATATTTTTCGAAGAATATGTTCTAGCGCTGAGGCTAATTTCTCGCTCGGGGCTCTGAAAACCCACAAATGACTGAGGAGGAGCCATTGTATCCGCAAAAATTAAGAAAGAAATGGTTGCCATTTTACTATATAGATTGTTTAACCACCGAGCAATACGTTAAAATTGGATAAAATTTCTGCACAACTGGTAATTCTGCTGTAGCCACGTTTCGCAGTTAATAAACCGGTAAAAGAGACCGTCTAAAGTGCATTTTGTTCTGAAGGTGAAGACGGAAAACGGAGCGATAGTTAGCGCCTATTCTGAACACTATTATCGTATGATAATCTGAATCATATGTGGTTACAAAAAAATCGCACTATAAGCCACACAAAACCACAAATTTAGGCTTTATTTAGCAACAATTTGCCAGGATGCGTAATTTTTAGATTTAATGAATTTAATTGGCCCACAAAAATAGTGCGACTCGATGCATTTGGGCATTCTCTTACGGAGTTGCATTAAAGATCAAAGCAACTCTCAAACCTTAGAGAATTTAAAAGACAACGTCTGTCAAAATTACCTCAAAAGAATCAAGTCCTGAAGAAGTCTCGTGGTGGCTTTACATTATATGCTTAATGGCAAGTTTCAAACAATATAATAAAATTTTGGATATGCTTAAGAAAATATGGATATGGGTTTCGATGTCCTTAATAAAATTTACAAGAATTTCTCTGTTTATGGTCAGTTTCAGATAACAAGTCTTGTCAGGTTTTGCTTGACGTGGCCTCTTCAGTAACAATGCTTGTAGGTCTGTCATATGGGTGTCCGCAGAATATTCTTTGCACGGGTATCTCTTCAAGTGCAGCTTCATCAATGTTATGTTAAAGTTAAACTAAATAATTTTTTATTGACAACAACATCAAATTTTTTATTTATCTACCATGATGTATCGTCTTCTTTGTGGAAATTATATGTTTGGGTTTTGTCTTAATTTATACCTAGTCCTATCTCGGAATCTACAAAGATCTAACTGACACTACGATGACTAAAAATCAATCGTGGATAAATGATCGTATTGGTCAAAGACAACAACGCAAGATGAATATAATGGCCGACTTCCTACTGGACAAAGTATGGCACCGTACCAAAAACAGCACAAAAGTAAGCAGTAGCATAGGCTGCATCGGATCGATTATCTGCTAAGCGAAGACATAAATATGATCTCAAAATCGAAACAAATTTAATTAGAACTTTTATAAAAAGGTTTCCATGTTACAGCATTATACCAAAATACCAATATTATACCAAATTTTCAGGATTTACCAAAATTCCAAATTCATAAAAATTATACCAAAAGTTCGAATTTATACCAAAATTCCAGTATTCTACCAAAATTTCGAATTTATACCAAAATTCCAGTATTCTACCAAAATGACAGCATTATACCAAAATTCTAAATTTATACCAAAATTTCAAAGTCGTAAATAAATTTTACCAAAATTGCGAATTTTTACCAAAATTCCAATATTATACTAAAATTTCAGGATTATTATACCAAAATTCCAAATTAATAAAAATTATACCAAAATTTCATATTTATATAAAAATTCAAATATTATACCAAAATATCAGCATTATACCAAAATGTCGTATTTATACCAAAATTCCTGTATTATACCGAAATTACAGCATTATACCAAAATTCTAAATTTATGCCAAAATTTCAAAGTCGTAAATAAATTTTACCAAAATTGCGAATTTTTACCAATATTCCAATATTATGGTATACCAATATTTCAGGGTTTACCAAAATTCCGAATTCATAAAAACTATACCCAAAGTTCGAATTTATACCAAAATTACAGTATTATACCAAAATTCGAAATTTATACCAAATTTAATTAAAACATTTATAAAAATGTCTCTATGTTCCGAAAAAAATATTCGAAGGGAAATGGAAGAATAGAATCTGCTCAGCTGTGAGCAGAATCTGTCAAAAACTATCAAGTTCTGAATTAGTGGGCTTGGCTATAATAGAATATGGTAAATATGTATTTTTAGTTGGTGTATAAATATTTATTATTTATTATTACATGACATGATTAATAATTTTTCAAAATCATACTTCAATTTTGTCAGCCTCTCCCCTCACTGTTATATTCAAGAGGTCAATATCATATTGTCAACTAGTTTTATTCAGATATTTTTGAATAATTTTCAATATTGTTGATTAGGAGCAAAAAAAAAAATTAAAAATTATGTGACCTTCAGTAGCTTTGTAGGCGTTTATAAATTACTTTGACAGATAATAATAAATTTTTATACCAAGTTTGGACACTGAAAAATATTCTGATCACTAAATTTTTCTAAATTTCAAGAGTATCTATTTTTTTTAAATAATTATTTTTACCATTTTAATAGCACTAAAACAAATACCATTGATATTTATATGAATTTGAACAAAAAGGAAGCAAAAAAAAAAAATAATTTAAATTTTTTACTCATTTTATGGAGCAATTAATCTAATAAAGTTAATGATGATAAGTTCGTTTTTTTCTTTTGCTTGCTTTGGCAATAAACCGGATGGCAGCAGTAGTAATATTAGCCGTACTATTAGTAAATTTATCTAAAAAATAAACAAAATTACAAATAAATAAAAATTCATCATTAAAAATTATGTAATTTCAAAAAAAAAGCAAAAAAAAAAAATTAGAAAAAAAAATTCAAACTAAAATTAAATAAAAACTAATAAAAATATTTAAATTTAATTGCGAATAAAATTAATTGGTAGAAATTAATGATCGGTGTCGGTTTTTATTGTTCTTTGAGTTAGGCAAAGTTCGTTTTTTTCCCACCAGAGGAAGTAATCAGTTGTTGTTTATTTTTTCTTGATGAGTTTTTGTTATTTTGCCGAATAGGTGGCGTGCCAGTATTGGTGATTATTATTCGTGCGAATGCGTGTCGATGGAATCTAATTTTGATGAGTGGAATCCAATGTGTATTAGTGTCCACATACTTGACTTTATTGATGCGACCAAATAGGCATATTCTAAAGAGTTAAATTTTGTACGAGTGTAATAAAAAAAATAATTATTAAAATTAGTAAAAAAAAAATACCAACCAAAATGTCATTAAGGAAATGTTATTATTTCTTTTTGATATTTTTAACCATTTATTTGTGTATTTTTGCATAAGAGAAGAGTAGTTTTTGGTTGGGGAAGGTGGTCAAATCACCCTACAATAATTATTATGTCATTTTCCGGTGTTTGTATTATTCTCTCCATTTTTGCAATACAATACAAACCATACCCCCTCCGCATCAATAATAGTAATAAATTTAATCTTTCTTTCCATTATTATTATTTTATTATTTTTATTATTTATGATTTTTCTTCATTTTTTTTTTAAATATAAATTTTATTGTTACTATTATTAATGCTAATATAAATTCTCTTTCGTTTCGTCTGATTCTTTTTTTTTTTCCCCCATTCAACAAAAATGGAATTTGTTTATACGAGTACAATAAAATTATCTTAAATTATAGAATTCTCACACGATGAATTCATAAATTTTTTTTATAAATTGGTATTGAAGACTTTATTTTACTTGTGATAATCACCCACGCATTTTACCTTCCACCTTTTGTAATTATTCATCCGAGTTTCATTGAAAGTGAATTTTTTATACAGATTTTGTTCAGCGATATTTTCTGTTTTTAAAAATTATTATATAAAAGCCCAGATTTATTCTAGTTCGATTTTTGAGGGGGGAAAAAAACAAACAAAAAATAAAATTGGTGAAAATTAAAAAAAAAAACTATACGCAAGAAAAGGTGTTATTATAAAAACGAAATTTATTGTAATTTGTTTTTTTCTTTATAAAAATGAGAGTGGGTGGTAGAATTAAAGGTAAATTTTGAAAATATTTATTTTCAGAAAATAGCAAATCATAAATTTATTGTATGAAAAATACATTTCAAAAAATATGATTTGTTGAAAAACTTTCATTTTCTTTGGAAGGTTGCTATTTCAGGTTGATTTTTTGTGTATTCTTTTTTTTATTGATAACGAGACGATTTTTATATAAATTTTTGGAGCTATTTTCTTAATATTATTAATTTTCGGAATTTTTTTTGAATTTTCAGAATTATTTCTTTGAGAATTTGCTATTTTGAGTAAGAATATTTCTTCCTAAAAAACAGATATTTTTAAAGTGTAGTTTTTTTTATTTGTAATCAAACAATTTAATGAACACCAACTTTTAGGCTAACACCACCAATTTAGACTGTTGAAACCTTCACTTAAGAACTAAAAAATGCAATTGGGGATTTAAAAATACCTAATGAGCTAATTTCAAAGTTAAAGTTGCAAATTTTATGGACTTAGCGTACAACTGATATGTTCAAAGTACTTTAAGGCATAACTGAGGGATTGTTGGTTAAAGCATAACTGAGGGATCAGAATATCTAATGAGTTATAATTGTTATTAATATCAGAGCTAATTTTACAAGTTTTAGGAGCGAAAAGCATAAGTGAGGTGTTCAAAGTACACATTTTGATGGTTTTTTATTAATGCAGATATGAATAACTAAACGTACTTATTTATTTTTGACGCAGTATGCTCCCTCAAGCGAAGTGAATACGGTTCAGTCATATTTCTTGATTTCTCGCAAGCTTTCGACCATGTATGGCATGCTTTTTTTATGTTATGATTAATGAGGTGCAGGGGGAAACCTTCGAAAGGTACTCGCCTGGAAATTTTTCCTGCCAGACGAGTTATGCGGGATTTTTACCTCGCTAAAACCTAACCTGCACCTCTAACCTTGCTCCCGGAACGATGGTTCCCCGGCGACACTCTTTGTAAATACTACTTCGCCGGGGCGTTCTTATTTGATGTTACTGCTGTCCCGATGTTATGACGCCTCGCGGCCTATTCTTCGTACGTTTTCGCCCCCGCGGAGGGATGGTATATAAAGATTTATTTATCATCCTGAAGACAGCAATGCTGGAAGGGGGCTACAGTACATATGTGACCGAAAGTGATATTTTATAGTATTAATATACTATATATATCACATAATGGTGGTGCATGAACAAAATGAAGGGGTGCATATATTTATATATGCACAAAATGATGGACATTATGGGTGATGAGTACCTGAAGAAATAGAGAGATGGAAAAAATTCAGCAGGGTACAAGATTGCTGACCATTGCTCACTGAGCGGGGTACAAACCTGAAGAACTCTAATAATAAAAGTAGGTACCACGGGAACCGAGTGGCCCGACAGAACGAAGTTCAAAACATGAAACAGATCTTTCAGGTATGGCGAGGAAGCTGCATTTTGAAAGCATAATATTTGTCTATATGCTAATGCGAGTGGAGTCGAACCTGTTGTTCTGTGGAGTGTAATGAATTAGTTTTGTGCTCGGTATTGGAGAAGTTGCTTTGGCATACACGTGGTGGCTGTGGTTGACACCCATATCGCGGGTACGATCTACGGATCGCAGAAGGGAGATAACTGGCAAAAGTAGCAATACTTTACACTTATCTCGGGCGATGTCACTGCTTATGACATCAGAGGTTTAGATGGGCCTCGCCACAAGCAGTTGGGGTAATCAGTTATGGTTACGCTGATTGAGCGTATCTCAATCCCAATGGTCGTGGGCGACCGGTGCTATCTAGTCTTAAGACGCGGTATAGCACCATTAAATATATAGAGACTTCTTCGTACGTTGTGTGGAGATCCTTGATAATGGATTCCGCGTACTCTGCAATTCTGTTCCAAGCCGATTGGGTCTTCAGCATGCACTCCACTATGTTTTCTGGACTGATGGAACGGTCCAGATTTCTCTCCAGTTCTGCCCTTGTCCCCTCGTTGAGGGGGCACTGGAAGAACACGTGTTCTGCATCTTCGATCACATCGCGGCAATGATGACAGTTTGGGGAGTCAGTTCTCTTGAATCTGTGCAAGTATGCCCGAAAGCATCCATGCCCAGTCAAGAGTTGGGTGATGTAATACCCGACTTCCCCGTGCAGGTGAGTGACCCATTTGGTAACATCTGCGATCAGCCGATGAGTCCACCGACCCTTCGTCGAGTTGTCCCATCTCTCTTGCCAGAGGCGAAGACTCTCGGATCTCTCCTTTTCACAGAGGACCTTTCGCCGCTCTTCCTTCTTCCTACGATGTTGGCGTTCCTGCTCTCCTGCCAGGGTGTCGATGGGCGGGCATGATGCCACGACGTTGACCGCATCGTGTGATACCGTTCGGTATGCTGACGCAACTCTGATCGCTGAGAGCCGCTGGACTGATGACATTGTCTTGCGGTATGTTGTTAGCTCTAGCGATTTACCATGTATGGCATGCTGGATTACTTTAAAAGCTGCAGTGACTCTTAACTTTTGATTATTTTCACATAATTGAATTTTAACTCACAGACCGATATTTTCAGGTAGCTGATTCAAAAGGTGGAGAGTAAGGGTGAATGAGTGAAACTGTGTTCATGTTACTTTTTCACTTTGCCAAGTTCGCACTGCTAATGTAACTCTCTTAATAGCAGTAATATTCCACAATCGATAACCCTCACATGAATATAAAAAAAGGCCGATATGAACACCTGCTATGACTCCTAGACAATGGGTGAAAACTAATAATAAGAAATCAAAAATTACTATACAAAATTGTAACTGAAACCGATGAAGAATTTCAATTGGGGTTCGATGAAGAATTTCAATTCCCACCGAATCCAAACTATACAATCCCGAATCCTTCGAAAAATGGTTAATGCTCCATTTTATATCCCATTCGTTTGGGACCTGTGTATCTTCTGTGTCTATCTTACCATCCTAATCCTTCAGCAAGAAAACTGTTCACGTATCTATCCTACCATTTCGACGTTTAATATGGCGATAATCTTGAATTTTTTTAAATTTATAAAATAAATAATTCTGTTTTTGGGAAGACCTCGAATAAAACTGCTTGTTACTAATTATATGTCGTTTTAAATATCATTTCAATTTGTAAAAAAAAAATCACTGATATTAATTTTAGGGCCAAAGCATACGATTATTAAGCTTAAAGCTCTTATTAAAGTCTGATTTAAACTCTAAAGATCTTTAAGGTCCTAAAGATATTAATGTATGGCCTTTAACTTATAGTATAAATTCCCTTAAAAGATGAATAATTAAATTTTGTTAGCCAAAGGTCTTTTAAGGGTTCAAAATGCTTACATATAGATTAAAAGCATAAACTTCTGAGTAAAGGTATTAATTAAGGATTAAACAAACAAATTTAAAATAGTAAATGAGGTACTATAAATATTACTGTAAATGTTGCTTAACATTTTCAATTATTGAGAGACTATACACACCTAAACACAGCTGATTATGCCAATTTAAAGTCATAAAAAAATTCAAAAAACAGTCTTCGAAATAGGTATTTTCAATTATGGGTGCAATATGATAAGTCATTGGCTAATGAAAAAACGTAGCTGATAGCAGCAAAATAATATTTTTTGCGTAATCTGATAGTCTTAAAAAGACGTCGTAAAAATTTTTTTATTAAAATCTGTTCAATAATTTAGGTTTGATATGCATTGAAAGGAGAGAATTTTTGTGTTTTTTATTTTTATGGAAAAAAGTGCATTTCATCGACTATATTTCAAAATGAAAAACAGTAACCGATTAGTATTATAAGGCATTATTAGACCAGTTAAATAATTAAATCAAAACATAATAACCGTATTTGACGAAGAACAAAAATTCTAATATATCAAGACCACGTAGGCGATCACATTGTGCCATCGCCATGCCAAAATTCCATGAGTTAGGTTATGAATTGCTTCCGCATACACCAGATTCAATATATTGGGATCCCAGCAATTACTGCCTATTTCCAAATATGAAAAAATGGCTCGGCGTGAGAAGATTTGGCTCAAACGATGAAGTTATTGCTGAAATAAACGCCTATTTTGAAGGGTTGGAGAGATCGTATAATTTAGATGCTATATAAAAGATACACATATGCTGTACTAAGTATATCGAGCTAAAGGCATACTATGTTTAAAAATAAAATAAATTTTACATAAAAAAATATTGTTTTCTAGTCAAAGCTAAGTATTTATCATATTACCACCGTAGTTTAAAAATATTGCTCTCAGTTCTGCCACATGCCCTATAAATATATTTGTTATTTCCATAATGATCTTGGAGAGTTGTTCATATGCAATTTAAAAAAATATATATACACATTTTATGGAATTTAGAAAAACATTTTTAAAAAGAGAAAACTTCCTGAAAGACGTCTGGATTTTCATTGGGAATGCATTTGCCTCATTATTGGGTCCAATTACTTTTTGAGATCTGATATATGGTTCTTCTTTTGCAAAAATACAGTAATCATATTTGATTCTGATATCAAATATTTATTTTGGATATTTTTTTACTAAACTGCCCTATGCCAAATGGCATCTTGAAATCATCATAAACAGGATCCTTGCTACAGTCATTATTGGGATACTTTGCAAATAATACTCTAGTCTCTATAAAAAATACTTGGATAAAAAATAAAAATTTGGTTATATTAATTAAAAGTTTTGAAGAAAAAATTCAAAAAAAATGATTTATAAAAAATTACAAAATTCAATTTTATCTCGAATCCTTTTATCAAAAATCAAAAAAAAATTTTATCAAATCAAAATTACAATAACTGAAATTCTTGAAAAATAACAAGTATAAAAGATAATACATTCTATTTTGTATATTTTATCCTAAGACCTTGGTTATCTAAAACTACTTAGATGATAATCGAATAGTTCTTCTTAAATAAACAAAATACAAAATAGAACGGAAAGCATAGGAAATATTCTTATAAAGGCAAATAGAATAAATAAATTAATGAAAACAATATAAAATGGTTTATTTATATGAATATTTTGTCCTTATTTTGGATCTAGGATATTGTATTCAGTAGCTACTCATAGAATCCTGTATGAATTGAGAGAAACTGCATGATTAATGATGCTAAAGGATAACAATTCTTGGCGCTGGTTCAGAATAGATCTACCCGGAATATTGTTTGAATAAATTAAATTTACTATGAAATGCATACACACAAGAGCTTACTTAATTATCTTATATGACTTTGTAAGATTATAATCCATTTGCCGACTACAAAGTATTTGTTGGTGATAGTAACCATATGGAAATGTTGAATAAATACATGATTATGTAAATATCAAGAAGCAGAATAGAATCGAAAATTTCAAAAAGCAGATAGAATATATGGTATACCGAAAATAAAGTTTGTAAAGCCTGCTTGCCATAAGGCATAGCCCAGATCCAAACCTAAGCTTTTATGCGATCCTGAAATCAAACTCAAATCCAAATCCAATTTAAATACGTTTCCCTTATTCGAAATTTACTTGTTCATTGTTTATTGTTGATATATAATTCTGATTGTCTATCTTTTGATATTCCTCTATTAATAACAAACATTGTATTTAAAATTGTTTTTGAGAAATCTATCGAAACAAGTTATCGTAAGGCATAAATTTCAGTAAAAACAAAGAAAACTTCTTTTGTCGAAGATATTCTTGGACAAATTCTCACCTCCATTTACTAGAAACAATAATATTCAATTTATTACCTGAAGTTAGATTAGATTTTAGGATTATTATTAATTTAATATGAAAAAATATTATCTTATTCAAAATGAAGCTTTCCTATTAAAATGTGTAGGAAATATTGCAATAATTTTACAGCAAATTTCAAACATTGAATAAGATCGGCATAAAATTAACTGAAAATATGTTTAAAAAATTAATCAGAAATTATTCAAAGGATTTTGAAAATTGCTGATTGGTGGGATTCATATTAACATTTGGCTAAAATATTCCTTAAGATATGAAGAACTGAAAACTTACCCCAAGAAAGATGTCAAAATACTGCTATAAAAAAGTAGTAAAAATGCTGAGAAGCAACTGCTACAAATATCTTTACAATCAGTAGAAAACCTTCATGTCATAAAAAAAGAAGTAATAGAGAGAATTTAAGACACAAAATAATATAGAAACTCAAAAATTATTGCTATAAAAAAATTATGGACTCAGGAGAGCTTTATTCACGTGAAAAGAAAGCTGCTATAAAAATCCAATAATGATAATTATCAAAAAATCATATTTTACAAAACTTTTTTTCGTCTGAAAAAGTAAAAACAAAATCATATCCTGATTACAAAAAATCTAACTGACACAGAAATGCTGTAAAAAGTTTCATAATTAGTAAGAGAATTTATGCTATAAAGAATTATGCTGATTTATTAATCTTATAGCTAGTCACCGTATAACATAGAGAATTTAAAGTCCTTAAAAAATAGAGATCCAAAAATATCGTTATAAGAAAATAATAGGTTTAGGGAGAAATTTTCAATGTTCAGAAAAAAGTGCTATAAAAACTGAAATATTTTTTTTTGGCGAAAAATTCTGTTTGGCAAATTTTCTTAATCTTTAATCTTTAAGGCGAATTATTATCGAAAGTGCAAAAACAAAATCGTATCCTGATCATTAAAATTTAAACTGAAACGAAAATGCTCTAAAAAGTTTCGTTATTAGTCAACAAGTTTTATGGTATAAAAAATGTATACAGACTTAACAATCTGATAACAAGTTACCATGTGGCAAAAAGAATTTTAGTTCCTTAAAAAAATATCGCCATCCAAAAATAATGTTACAGAAAAAATCATGTTTTAATGGAGAAATTTTGAAAATACGAAAAAAAGACTGCTATAAAAATCGAATCATATTGGACAAAAGTTTGTTTAGGCAAATCATAATCGAAAATGCTGATTATAAAAATTCTAACTTGAAAAAAAATGTTGTAAAATGTTTTGTATTATGCTATAATATAAAAATTTTTTTTCCTAACTTTGCAATCTATTGTAGCTCTTTTAAAAATTTAAAAATCCAAAAATAATGTGAATGCTTGAATAAAAAATTAAACACTGTACAAAAAAAAATTGCTTTAAAAATCAGATCATTCTTTTGTTGGCAAATTTTTATCGAAAATGTAAAAACAAAATCAAAGCTGATCATAAAAATTCTAACTAACACAAAAATGCTATAAAAGTTTTGTAGTTAGCAAAACAGTTTTATGCTATAAAAAAAAGTTATTTTGCTGAGTTAATAGCCTTACAGCTAATTTCCGTTTTATGAAAAGAATTTAAGCTTCTTGAGAAAATTTAGAGATCAAAAAAGAATTGTCTAATGATCTTAAAAAAAAGTGCTATAAAAATCGGATCGTTCATATGAGTAAAAATTCAATAATTTTAATATTTTCGTTATTAGTAGGATAATTTTGAGTAATAATCTTTTTTGGGTAATTTAATAATCTTACAGCTAATATACCATAATAAAGAAAATTTTAGATACTTAAAAAATAATGACGTTAGGGAGAAATTATCAATGCTCATAAAAGTATCTATAAAAATCGAATTATTTTTTATAACGAAAAGTAATTTTAGACTAAATGTCTTTAATCAATAATCTTATAGGAAAATTATTATCGAAGGGGTAAATCAAAATCTTATGCTAATCACGGAAATTCAAACAAACACAAAATGCTATAAAAAGTTTGTAATTAACAAGAGAATTTTATTGAATAAAAAAAATGTTTACCATGTTAATAATCTTATAAAACTCATGCGCATGTAAATATAATTTCAATTCTTCCACACAAAAAAAAATTATATTAATAAATTATTATCGAAAATTCAAGTAGAAAATTATATTCTGCACACGAAAATTCTAACTAACACAAAAATGCTTTAAAAATGTTCATTATTCATTGGGGAATTTTATGCTATAAATTCCTTTTTGCCAAGTTAATAATCATACAGCTAATGTGGTAAAGAGAATTTTAGCTGCCGGAAATTAAAAATCCAACTAAATTGTTGTACAAAAAAGCATGTGCTTATGGAGAAAATTTGTTTGTTTAAAAAAACTGCTATAAAAATTAAAACGGTTTTTATAACAAAAAATCATGTTGGGCATAATTTTTTTAATTTATAATCTTGTAGACAAACCATTGTTGAGTGAGCGAGAAAAATGTCAAATTATAAAAATTGCTATAAAAAACGTTCTTGATCATAAGGGGCATTTGCTATAAAAATTCAATGTGCATAGTAACATTCTTGTAGCCATTTCTTTAGGCATATTATTATAAAATAAATAAAGAAACTCATGTGTCAAACAAAGTATGTTAAATCAAAGTAAACAAAACTGCTATAAAAACCTACCCGATCAGTACAGAACTTTTATATAAATACAAAAATTTTGAAGTTTAGGAAAAAATGTAAAATTAAACAATGAAATTATTTATTTTAATAAAAGAACCCATAAAAATTACACTATCGAAAATTTAAAAATGTATAATTTCTAATTTTCCGACATAAATTTGTATACATTTTTAACAATTGTTCGCAAATCCAAAATTTCTTATTCAATAAATGCCATTAACGTTTCTATTTTATTTTCATCACTCTTTATATCCAAGAAACATACGAACGTGCCTCATAAGAACATTTACGTTTAAGTGTTCATTTAAAAGAAAAAAAATCGTTTCCATAAAAATATGTATTCATATGGACATGTCTAAGAATAACAAAATCTTCTTATTACAAAACGACTGATTCAGCATTAAAAAGAAAAAATTATATTATAAATAATATGTTGTGTCATTGTGTAGGTTTTTTATCTTCTTCCTTAACCAAAATCGAGTGCATATAAGATACATTTTCATGTAACGAGGTTAATCGAATGGAGATTTATGCAAATTTTAATATGTCAAAGGATCAGAAAATTTTCAAAGTGAGCGTACACTCTTCTCTATTTATAGCGATTATATTTAAAGGAAAATTTAGTAAAGGATTTTACATAGTACATAACATGAAAAGGATAGCATTTGGAAAAGTGACTACAGTTCCATGTACGCTTCAAATTTTATCCTTAAATCTATCCTCTTTGTGAGTATGTTTTCTTAAAGATTTTAAGGAATTTTCATCGTTGTTTGATTATCTCTTCAAAAATATTATGAAATATTTTCATTTGAATTTTTAATGAAATGAAGGATTTGCTATTTATTGATTTTTTTTTTAAAAAAAATTTCCTTTTTATCTGTTATGAATAGTATTATTATCCTTCTATATTTAAAGTAGAAGAAATTTCCTAAAAGTTCTCTTGCTGACTAAAGTTTTCAGGTTTGAGAATTTTGAAATTATTCTTTTGAGGAATTGTAATTTTTTTTGAAAACGTGGCACTCATAATTTTTTTAATTCTTTGAAAAAGATATATTTTTTTGAATATAGAAAATTTTATTTCATTTATTCATTGTTCTCATAAAAAAACATTAAAAAATCCGGATTTTAAGTATGGTCTAAAAGTAAAAAAACCCACTTTGGACTTACATTATGAAAAACTACTTTGGATTTTAATAATCAAGAAAAAAGCTTCTATTAAAAAATCTCAATTTATATTCTTTCTCTAACTAAAAAGAAGTAACTTATATTTTTAAATATGAATTTATTTTAATAATATCAGCAGCTAAATTAATGATTTAGTAAAAAAAATAATTTAAAAGTGGTACGAGGGTCGTTCAATAAGTCCTTAGAAAAAGATAGAAAAAACTGTTTTTTTAAAAAAAAATTTTTTATTTTTCAACAAAATCTCCTTTTAGTTGTATACACTTTTCCAACCGTTTTGCCAAAATTTTTATCCCGTCCAAAATATAGGATTTCGGAAGTTCTGCAAAATACTCATCCGTTATTTGAGCAATGCCGTCCTCGTTGGAAGTGAACCGTCGTCCGCCAAGCCATTTCTTCAGATTGGGGAAAAGAAAATAGTCACTCGGGGCCAAATCTGGTGAATAAGCGGGATGCTGCAACAATTCTATTCTCAATTCCACAATTTTGGCCATGGAAACAGCGCAGGTGTGCACACGCGCATTGTCCTGATGCAAGAGGATTTTTTTCTTCTTCAGATGGGGGCGTTTCTCTTTGATTTCCTCGCTCAACCGTTGCAATAACGACGCGTAATACGCTTCTGTTATTGTTTTTCCTTTTTCCAAGTAGTCGATAAAAATGATGCCCTGCGAATCCCAAAAAACCGTGGCCATCACCTTGCCGGCCGATGGCACAGTTTTTGCCTTCTTCGGAGCCCGTTCACCCTTGAAAATCCACTGTGATGACTGTCTCTTCATTTCTGGAGTGTAGTAGTGTATCCAGGTTTCGTCCACAGTGACATATCGACGAAGGAATTCGGCAGGATTGCGATGAAAGAGTGCCAACATAGCCTCAGAGTTCACTACACGATTGCGCTTATTCTCCTCTCTCCTTCTCCGAAATTTTTTTCACAGACAATTTTTCATGCAAAATTGAAGCGACTGTACCTTGTGATATGCCCGTGGCCTCAACTAATTCGCGCACTTTAATTCGCCGATCGTTCAAAATCAGATCGTGGATTTTGTCGATGATTTCAGGAGTAGACACCTCAACTGGGCGTCCTGAACGATGTTCATCTTTTGTGGATGAACGGTCACGTTTAAATTCATTCACCCGATTGTAAACCGTCGCAAACATAGGTGCAGATGTGCCATGAACTGCATCCAACTCGGCTTTGATTTCTTTCGGGCTTAAGCCTTTCAAATGGAGATGTTTGATGACAGCCCTAAACTCGCTTTTTTCCATTGTTATGCACAAATAAATGTCGTTAACTTTAATCGACGATAGAAATTGACCTACGCTATGGATCGAGCTGAAATTTTGACAGCTTTCCTGCCGATAATGCTACTTACAAAAAAATATCTTAACCGACACTACGAGCGCAATTTCTTGGATTTTCTAAGAACTTATTGAACGACCCTCGTAACTGAGGAAGTGCTTCAAAAAAACATGCCTTAAAAAAATTTGTCTCTTTATCTATTCCTGTTCTGGTCGATAAAAAATTATTTTCTCAACAAAATAAATACTAATTATTGCTTGTGTCTAGTATGGAGGGGTCTTGAGCTCGAATCCCCAACTAGTGACTTAGTGTTAAGTGTTTTCATTTCAGCACAAAAAAATTACAAAAAGCCTTGTTTTCATTTATACTTTAAAACTGAAAACCCACTTTGGACTTACGCTATAGAAACTTACTTTGTATATTAATACCTAATAAAAAATTTTAATTTAAAAACTTTTCATGTATCGAAAAATCTCAATTTATATATTATTATAATAAATTTTTTTATTATTATTTATAATTGCTGATTTTGCAACAACAACAAAAAAAATTAAAATAGTTACTAGGGAATAAGTGTAGATTGTTTCCTTTAAAAATTTTACCTCATTATCTATTCCTGTTGCGGCCGACAAAAAAATTTGGTTTCTTAGAAAAACGAAATTTAATTATTCCTTGTGTCTAGTATTTGAGTTTGGAATCCAACTAGTGACATAACCGATGGTCTTGAGTTCGTATCTGACTAGTGACATAGCCCGGAATGCTCTTGAGTTGTCGTCAAATGATCTGGGTTGTCATAACGTTAATAGTTTTCATTTCAGCATTAAAAAATCCAATTTCTTATTGGTTTATATTAGTTAAAATTTACAAAAAAAAAAACAATTTGGACTTATGCTATCAAAACCCACTTTCTATATTAATAACTAATAAAAATTACTTTCATTTTTAAATTCTAATTTTACTATTATTTACAGCGGCAACATAACTATCAATTTACCAAGAAATAAATTAAAAAGCCTTGAAAAAATTGTTTTATTAACTATTCGAATTCTTGTAGATAACAATAAGTATATTTAAACGTCTTAAAAATAAAAAAATCGTTTTTGTAAATGGGGCAGTACGAGTAGGCGGATTATCTTTAATGTACTTATTTCTGTGAAAAAGAATTCAAATTAATCATAATTAATATTTTCACGTAAAATACCTCTTCTAGTGATTCAGAGTCATCTGAGTTTAGTATGCAACAGTCTTTAGCTGAAATCCAGTTAGTAACGTATCCCGGGATTCTCTTGAGTTGTCGTCAAATGGCCTGAGTTGTCATGGCGTTAAGAGTTTTCATTTCTGTTGTCACCAAACGACTTAAGTTGTCACGGCGTTAAGAGTTTTCATTTCAATACAAAAAAAAACTCAATAATTTCTTATTTTTGTGTATAACTTAAAATTAAAAAACCCAATTTGGACTTACGCTATGAAAACGCGTTAGGGATTTTTTACTTTTTATTTAACTATTATTAACAACACCGACTTAATTATTGAAATGGTAAAAATTTACTCCTCTATGGTGTTCAAAGGGGACCAAGGAAACACGGAGGTATTAAACACTTTATGGGGGGTCCTAATAATTTTTTTAAAAATAGACGATGGGGTACCTTTTTCAGAAACTTAAAAACAGTACTCAATGTCACGGAAGAGTCTGGAATTTCTGTTGTCGGATGCCCATAAGTATGGGAAATCATGTCTAGAGGAGTTTTGGATATTCCGAGGTATGGGTTAGGATTGGGAGGAGGTTATAAAGATAAGAACCATGGATGGGCGCTAGTTTTGTTGGGAGAACTTTTCCATATTGGTCTGTGCCGTTGGTATGGGGTTGGGGGAATTTTAAATTTTATTTTTATTTTTTATTTATACCCACTAATTTCTAAAAAGGTAAATGTCTTAAAGTGGTAAACTCAACAAGTTGTATTAGAGGGGAAAAACTGAATTTATCTAACGATATCGAGATATGGATGTGAGAGTAGGGAAAGGGGGGATCTAATGATATTCCAAGATTCTGGACAAAATGCGGACTGAGAGGCTGAAAACTTTTTGCAAGTGGGGCGTCATTGAGCAACAAATTATACATGAGGATATCTCTTGGGTTGGTGGGGATGGGAATTTTAGGTTGAAAATTAGTTCCGGAGTATGCAGGAGATGCTGAGGTGGCCTGACCAGATCGATTCAATAGCGTTTCGCGAGGTCTGAAGAAAGAAAGAAAAGTTAATAGAAATTCCCTTAAAAAATTTTGTATTTTTTTATATCTTATGATATTTGCCTAAAAATTTAATATTATATAAAAATTCATGAAATAATTTTTCAGTTTGTCATAAGAGAGTTTTTTTTCTACATTGTTAATATTCTTATTTCGAAAGGTGCTTATTTATTGTATTTTCTACTTTAATAATCCGTCTCTTCTTTATTTTCTATTTTCATTCTAAATTGATCTCATTACGATTTTTTCCCAACAAATTAACCGTATCCAATTTCGAGACAAAAAAAAGTCATTAAAGAAAATTTGGGACAACTCAACAACTCTAATAAACATATTGTATTTATCTTGAAATAATCACAAACCACCCACTTTGATCTTAAGTTACAATAATAAGTAGCATGGCAGCAAATGAAATGGAGCCAGTTGCAAGGCACTTTTCTTCATTGGTATTTATTTATTATTTCTCATAAAGAATAAATCTTTACCAAATGCATCACTTCCTTAGTCAACTCAAAAAAAAAAAAAAATGTTTCGAATAAACTTCTTTCATTAATTTCTGTCCATTTTGGAAAATTTTTCTCAACGGATTGCATCGTATTACAAATCCTGAGGATCGTAATACTGACAGCAGAAGTAGGCTTAACACTCCATTACTTGTCCAAGTGTTATGGAACAAATCGACAAATCTGACCCAAATTAAATGAGTCTCAACTTGTATCACGTTTCCTACATAAAAATCATAATCAACTTCAATGGATTCAATATGTTCTAGCTTTTCTGTTCTTAACTAATAAAAATTGATATTTTTTTAATTATACACACACGCATGCCTCCCTCGTTATCCATTTTTAACAGTGATTTGATAATTTATTTTTTAATAAATACTTAAATATGACCAAAAGATTTGTATCCCCAATAAACAGAAAAAAATTTTTTTTTTATATCGAAAAAATATTTGTGCGTCTGTCGGAACGACAATGTCAATTTGAACAAATTGATTAACAGTGTTAATGCTGATTATAATTTAAAAAAAAAACCGATTTACGATGTTCAAAATAATTGTATTCGACTTACGTAACTTTTGTCGATTTTATTTTCAAAATTTTCTTATATATTTCGATTGGTTGTGCTGGACTAACGTAACTTCTATTAAGTGTATCCATTATACAACAAACGTTATCCGGACTCTGCTCCAGCTATTTCAACTGTGGAATATTGGTTTCGTCAATTTCGAACTGGTCGTACGAGCACAGTTGATGCAGAACGCAGTGGATACCCAAAAGAGGTGGTTACGGCAGAAAACATCAAAAAAATCCACAAAATAATTTTAAATGACCGAAAAGTGAAGTAAAGCGAGATAGCTGAGACTCTGAAGATATCGAAAGAGCGCGTTGGACATATCGTGCATGAATATTTGGGCATGCGAAAGCTGTGTGCAAAGTGGGTGCCGCGTGAGCTCACTGTGGACCAAAAACAACGACGTGTTGATGATTCTGAGCAGTGTTTGGAGCTGTTTAAGCGCAATAAACCCGAATTTTTGCGTCGATATGTGACAATGGATGAAACATGGCTCCGTCACTACACTCCAGAGTCCAATCGGCAGTCGGCAGAGTGGAGAGCGAGCGACGAACCGAATCCAAAGCTTGGAAAGACGCAACAGTCGGCTGGCAAGGTAATGGCGTCTGTATTTTGGGATGCGCATGGTATAATATTCATTGACTATCTGCAGAAGGGACAGACGATCAACAACGATTATTATATAGCGTTATTGGATCGTTTGAAGAAAGAAATCGCTAAGAAACGCCCTCATTTGAAGAAGAAAAAAGTGTTGTTTCACCAAGACTATGCACCGTGTCACAAGTCGATGAAAACGATGGTCAAACTCAATGAATTGGGCTACGAATTGCTTCCCCATCCACCGTATTCTCCAGATCTGGCCCCCAACGACTTTTTCCTGTTTGCAGACCTCAAGAGAATGCTCGCTGGCAAGAAATTTAAGACCGATGATGAAACTGAGGCCTATTTTGAGGCAAAACCGAAAGAGTACTATAAAAATGGTATCGAAAAGTTGGAAGATCGCTATAATCGCTGTATCGCCCTCAAAGGCAACTATGTTGAATAATAAAAATGAATTTTGCAAAAAAAAAATATTTTTACTGCATTACCTTATAAACTTTTCAGCCGAACTAAGCGGTTTTCTATAATATTCAGATTTCCGTAAGTCCTTCCATCTTTAGTTTTACTAAGTATAAATACCCAAAGGAGAGGGTTGCAAAAATCAATCCTACAATTTTTTTAATCCATATTTTCATTAATAACGAATTTTGTTACCACCATCATTCAAACAACTGCCTTTAAGAGAAGTGAAAACTTTTGAAATTGTTATAAAAAAATTATTTTGTACATATTTTTTTGGTATTTACAATATTCGAAGTACGATCATTGTTCGGAACCATTATATTCAGACACAAAATTTTTATTACAATATTTGACTTACGTTTCTTTAGCTGAAAAATATTTACAATTTTATTCATGCTGTTAAGTTGTACTCGATTTACATAATTTCTTTGGATCGTACCCGTCAAGTTTTCTGTGATATTTGGACTATTTGTCTTACTTATAGATTCGTAAGTATTTGTACACAAGTTACATTTTCTTTTAAAAATCTGCAACAAGAAAATAGTAAATAATATTACAATAATTTAAAAGGTTGTGGAAAGTAAACATCCAGCGAAGTTTTTTCTGTTCGCGTCTTATAAAAGACTAAGTACTAAGTGGATTTTTTAAACAGAAAGTAAATATCTAAAAAATTTTATTTTTCTTATGAAAATTATGTGTAAAAAACAATATAACCACAACGACTCAGCTAGCCGGCCTGCATCTGAATGGCAAAAAAGTTTTGAAGATTCACAATAAAAGTGGAACAATGGCCTCAATTTCTTGTCAAATATTCTTGGATAATTGGCATATACTTTTCCTTTCAAATAGCCTAAAGATAAAAGCCCAGTGGTGTCAAATCGCAAGATCTTGGTGGCCAATTCACACGAGCATTTCGTGAGATAATAGTGCCATTTTGTTGACAGCAAAGCTCATTCACATTCAATTCTTTTAGACTAAAAAACTTTATTAACATGTCACGATATCGTTCAGAATTTACTGTAATGGCCTGTTCACGATCATTTTCGAAGAAGAACCAACTCATTGATCGCACCAGACAGTATTCTCTGTTTGTTTTAGGTGGCATACCTATCATTAGACATAACACCACGGGTCGCCTATGACCATAGGGATTGAAAAACGCTAAATCAGCGCTCTACCTTTACTGGCAGTTGACAGTCAGTAGTCAGTTACAAGCTCATTATTCCAACTGTTTGAGGCGAGGCCTATCTAAACCTCTAAATATAATTACCGATATCTCCAACCAGCAATCCGGAGACCACACCCGCAATGTGGATATTAACCCCAGCCACCACGTTGCTCCCTAAAACGCCTCTCCATTATCGGGCACAGTGTGTTTTAACACCATGCGACACCCCAATTCCCGTGGTACCAATTTTTCTTTGAAGAGTATTTCGGTTTGTACTCCGCTCATAGAGCTACGGTAAGAAACCTAGTAAATTCCTAGGCACCGCTAGGCTTTTTGTACCATTCACGGAATCATATGAATTGCATCTGCAATATCACATCACGCCAGTCACGGTATATCTACTATCAGATTTTTAATTTTGCCTCTTGTTAACCATTTGGCATCATTGGGATGATAAGTTGGTCTATATTTCACATACCGCCGCGGGGGCGGAGACCCCAAAAGGCAGTGTTTTTTAGGACTCATCGGTTTTTCGTAAATCCCATGAGGGTTTTCCGTGACCCAAATTTGACAATTTCATTTTTGAACATAGCTGTCGATCTGAAAATGTGCTTCACAAATAAAGCGCGTTACGAAAAATGCAACATTTGATGGCACAGCGTTGCTCCAAATAGTTTTTGAGGACGTTACGAAATTGGGAGGAATGATGTGTCATCAAATTTTGCGTTAAGCTTCGTGAATTCGTGAGTTCGCGTTAGAAAAAGTTGCAATAAGCCTAAAGGGAATATTCCTTATCAAGAGCGTAAGTTTATCGTTAGTATAAAGCTTTTTAGAGAAGCTTAGGGACACACCAAGTTTTGATAACTGATGAAAATTTGAAACGAATTGGGACTCTAGTGTGGTCAGGCTGTTGACTATCATAAAAGACTTCCTTCGTGTCATAGCGGGTATTGGTAACACTTGGGTGGCCTATCATGAAAATGCCTTCTATCACAAGTTTTCGTTGAAAAAAGGAATTTCTCGGGATCCTTAATTCTCCTCTCACACTACTCTTCATTTATAACAGTCCGTGTAAATTGGTTTTATTCCACATGATCAGAAAACCTTTGAAGGAGCGTCGTCTTAGTACTATTGATAACATCCAAAGGTGTGTGGCCGAGGAGCTGAAAGCGCTTCCATTTGCAGTGCTACGAAGAGTAGAAACAATATACTTCCTCAGAAGTTATCCAGCTGCTCAAGGAAGCTCCTCGACTATGAGGCTTTTTGGCAACTTCAAGTTTCGTGTGAGTGAGCGTTGCAAGTTCCCTAAGCTAAGATAGTCTGTTTTTAGGGGTCTTCATCAGTTAGAGTTTTCTGAATTTTGTAAATTTTTCTGATCATATTAAAAAAAGTACCTAAAATATTAAATTTTAGGATACGAAAACCCGGGCTTAGTGGCATTCGCTTAAGATATGTGGGATAGTTAGAACGCCATAGGATTAACGAATAGGAAATGTGTGATTTACAAGAAGACTATTATAGCCAAGAGGAGGGTGCCCTATCGGAATTCTGAACATTTTCCGTGCCCAGACTTTTGGTAAGGACTTTGAGTAGACTAGATGGATTATTGGTAGTTAGTCAATGAGTCGCTGAATTTCTATGTCATTTCCCATACTTCTCACATGCCGCGAAACCCAATGCAACTCGACACTTCTATTGTTGAGTAGATTATATCGAATCTCGTTGAGTAAAGAATTATTCAATAGACCGCAAATAGCCCTAAGGACTGCTCTGCTATGAATACATATGATAATATTACACTTGTTGGAAAACCGAAACACAAACATACCCTGTGGGACTATAAGCGTATTGTATTTCTGACTAAAGGGATTGACTTCGGCTTGATAGAGGCCCATAAGTTCTGTTCCATAAGTTCGTATTCATTTCAATAACACATTGTTTTAAAGGTCTTTGCTGTTTTGTAAGTTTGAAATGTTTGTCTGTAAGTCAGAGCTGTTTTCGATATCATCTTTTAGCGCTAGACTTTCGTCTCAAAGTCTTGTGCCCGTAAGGATCTATGGGACGAGTAAAGGTTGCGTGGACATATCAAAGATCATTTACTTTTATTCCCCGCTTGGTTGACAAATTTTTGATGGTTTTGGGTTGGAATTAGATAATTCTGGAACCATTTTTAGGGTTTTGTTAGTTGTAAGACTGATTACAAAAATACACGTAGATAGAGTGGCTAAGAACTGATAAAAAATCGGAAGGAGAAGAAGAAATTTTGACAAGTATATCCCAGTAGAATGCTGAAAAATGTCCGTCAGATATTTGAGAGCTCATTAGATCCGTTTACCTAAAAGGACTAATTTTAGTATTAGTTACTGAGTACCAGCTATAAGATATTCTCTGCTATCATACTAGGCAGGACAGCCCCATTTGCCCGAAAACTATTGGTCCTCATAAGAGAAGAGATCTGTTCATGGAGTTTAAAGCCACTTATTATAGCATAGCCAGGGCAATACTCTACACATCCATAATATGCACTTTTCTGCGTTCTCTTTAACCTGGCGGTGAAAAAGTGATTCGTAACTCGGGGTAAGCATAAAGAGGTACCATCCTTAGGGAGTCTGCCGAGAAGCTTTTAGCATACGCTGACAACATCGGCATTATTTGTAAGAAATGGACTAAGAAATCTGCGCACGGGTGCTGGCATCCATTAGAGCCTACTTCAGTCAGTCGAAATTATTTCGCTGGAATATTCTGACCATAATATCGAGGGTACTGTTTTACAAGACACTAATCTTGCCAGTCTTTAGTGTGTTTCGGAAACTTGGGTTCTCAGCAAAAACCATTGGGAACACCTGTCCACGTTCCAGAAGAGGATCCTGCGAAGAATTTCCAGTCTCCTACATGATAACGAACGATTTCAAAGCTTATTTAACGACGAGATCCTGGAGCGTTATCAATAGGCTTCACTGCACTGGACACTTAATCCGTATGGATGAGGAACATCCTACCCGGAAAGTTCTGCCTTCAGTGAAGCGACGGCATTAGCCAGGGTGCCAATAACGTGCTAGGAGTGTCAAACTGGAAGGCTGCGGAGCTTATGGTGCACTCAAGAATACGAAGACCCTATAGGTCAAACTCAATAGAAAAATCAAGAATAGAGAAACCTACACTGTACTCCGGGTTGGCCCGCTACTGATGATAATGTTGATGTCGAAAAAGTAGAAAAACGACTACCAAGAAATTTTTTATTTAGTTCGAAAACTATCACATTTAAAATGTTGTATTCGACTTACGCCACTTTACATAATTTTGTTGAATTTTGAATAATTGTACTCAATTAACTTTATATAAAATTAATTTAAATCTGGAATACTCTTCCAAAAATACTCCTCTTTATCAGTTTTTTTGGGACTTTCTTAAAAACTGTTCGTACATTTAAGTCTTACCAAAGGACATAAGTAATTTTTTTGTTTTTTGTTATTTTCATTTTTAATATTATATTTTGGTTCCTCGAAATAGTAATTTTTATTATCACAATCGTTCATTCCCAAATTCACTTAAATAGACCAATTTTCGAAAGGGAATAATGCAAAAATGCAAAATTTCACACTCCTCACATCCAATACGTAAAAATATCCAAACAATTTGGATACTGCATTCTACAGACACAATCTATTTATAAAATGGGAATTAACTGCAGGCATTTACAAGGAATTCTTCGGGCAATAAGAAAGATGTCGCATACCAAAAATAATATGCACAAAAGTCTGTATCTCATATCTTGAAATAATTGGCACATTTTTTTCCCTATTATATCTAAATTTTTATCTAACAAATAAAAAGAAAATGTTACTCTATACAAATTCCAAAAATATGTGACATTCTTCGATAGACGCATACTCATCTGTCTCCCCGATGGTTCGTACATTGTGTCACGTCTTCTCCAAAAGCAGTACGATTACAACCGCGAAGATATGTAATTTCACGCAAGTGCGTAACAAACTGAGTGCTGATAATCAACAGCCATTAACACATGATTCGTATCGGAGAAGGTTCATTTTCGAATTCAGCTAACGCACTGTTTGGAACACAATTTATTTGTGGTCTCAGAATACTAATCACTCTGAAGGGGCTGTTTTCGCTATTGATTTGGTTGAGGCACTTCATTGATACACAACAAACCAGACTATTAATATGCTCACACTGTACTTTTCACACAGATTCGAATCTGAATTTGAATTTCAAGTCTGATTTTGATTTTTGATTTTTAATTTTCTTAATTCCGCAATCGATTACATTGTTTCGAAGAACAAATTATTCAACGTGTTAAAAAGTGGGGGGGGGGTCTCTGATCCGATCAGATTTGTATGCTTTTTCCATAGCCAAATTTGAGATTGATTTATTAACACCTATTGATGATAGGTAAGGTACTGTTTAGTAAATTAGATGTCATTAATTCAACTATTAATGTTCACGTAATCGTACTCCTTTGCAGAATAGGTAATGGATTTTTTTTTTGGGTGGTCACCAGAACAGTTTTTTATGGTAAATTTAAAAAAAAAACAATTTATTTATTCTACTAAAGGGACTGGCATTAGAAAAATTAATTAGGTTGTAATTTTTCTCCTAGATGGCATATGAACCCATCTGTTGTAGTATGGCTGGTAAAATTCTTCATAAATGCTCCCTATCTACGAGGTCTGTTCAAAAACTACGAGTTCTCCCTATCTACGAGGTCTGTTCAAAAAAAATTTTGAATTTCCGAGGGCTATGTATATTCGATTTTCCATTTTTTTTTGCGTTATGTTGGTACTTATGTCTCTCACTTATGCCAACAAGTTCGGTCATTTTGAATGTTCAGTTAATTTTTGACAGCTGCTTTGCTTGCACGTGTTTTGGCTCGTCTTCGATTTTTGCTTCAATTTCGACCAAAAACAGCATCGCATTAACATTGCTAAGGACTCTGTTCGCGACGACCCAAATTTGCTCTAGAGGGTCATAACTGGTGACGAATCATGGGTTTATGGTTATGACGTGGAAACCAAAGCTCAATCATCCCAATGGAAGTGGTCGCACGAGCCAAGACCAAAGTTCGGTTGAATGTGAAGATTTTGCTTACAGTTTTCTTCGATTGCATGGGCGTGGTGCATCATGAGTTCTTGCCACAGGGTAGAACGGTCAATAAGGAATATTACCTGCAAGTTATGCACAAGTTGCGCGAAGCAATCCGCCAGAAACGCCCAATTTTTGTGGAAGAACAAGAACAAAAATTGGCTTTTGCCATTTTTGGCCAAAAACAACACACTAATAATGCCGCAGCCACCGTATTCCCCAGATCTGGCCCCCTGTGACTTTTTCTTGTTCCCGAAACTGAAGACCCCCATGAAAGGACGATTAAGGAGATAAAGACGGCATCGAAGGAGGAGCTGAACAAGATCACAAAAAATGATTTTTTGAAGTGCTTCAAGGATTGGAAAAAACGTTGGCACAAAAGTATAATATCTGGTGGGGATTACTTTGAAGGGGACAAAATAGATATTCATGAATAAATAAATAATTTTTGAAAAAAAAAACACAAAATTGGCGATACTTTTTGAACAGACCTCGTACTTTAAGGAACTGTAATTTTTTTATATTTTTATTTTTAATTTTTAAACAATTTTTTATTTAAATAAAAATTATTTTTAAACCAAACGAGCCAGGAAAATTCTGTTATTCATATTTCAATTTCAGATAAGTGTGAATCTTAAAAATAAACATTCACTAAAATAAACATCTCTCAACAACAGGAGTCATAAAGTATTCGTAGAAATTGCATTATTAGCTCATCGAAAACCGCAGTTCTTACTCACTAAACTTCCAAAGAAATGCAAAATGATCACGATATTAAAATTATAATTAACTATAAGCTCATTATAATATTTTTTATAGTGTGATAGAAGAATTCAATGAAATTGGAAAATTATGCGTAGATTTCGTGCCAATTAATATGCTTTATTAATTCATGTTAAATTTTTTTTCTATCTGGAAAGAAAAACAATCGAAAATTATGAAAATTGCTTGAATAGAAAATTATTTAAAAAAATATACTGAAAAATTATTTAAAATTGTCAAAATTAAAAAAAAAGATATTTTCTTAAGAAAACCTCAGTGGTTAAAATCGAGTTTTTAAGGACTTCCTAATGACCGATTTAAAAATGATTTAAACTAGTGGCTGACTAGTTGCTGACTAGTGGTTGACTAGTGGCTGACTAGTGGCTGACTAGTGGCTGACTAGTGTCTGACTGTCTGACTGTCTGACTGTTTGACTGTCTGACTGTCCGACTGTCTGACTGTCTGACTGGCTGACTGTCTGACTGTCTGACTGTCTGACTGTCTGACTGTCTGACTGTCTTACTGTCTGACTGTCTGACTGTCAAACTGTCTGACTATCTGCCTGTCTTTTTTTTATGTTTAGATTAATGAGGTATAGGGCGAAACCTTCGAAAGGTACTCGTCGGAAATTTTCCTGCCGGACGTATTGCAGAGTACGCGTAATTCTGTTCCAAGCCGATTGGCTCTTCAGAGGGGGAATTCTGTTCCAAGCCGATTGGCCCTCGTAGAGGGGGCACTGGAAGAACACGTGTTCTGTGTCTTCGATAACATCGCGGCAATGATGACAGTTTGGGGAGTCAGTTCTCTTGAATCTGTTTGGAGAATGCGGCTTCCAGTTCCTCCAGGTGTTTGGCTACAAGGATAACCGCTACGTCGTCCGCGAAAGCCACGAGTGTTGTGTTCGTCGGTAATTCCAGATGAAGTAGGCCGTCGTACGTGACGTTCCACAAGAGTGGCCTGAGGACAGAGCCCTGAAGTACCCCTCCCGTGACCCCATACTCCGCTGGTCCATCCTCGGTCTCGTAGTGCAGTAGTCGATCACTGAAGTATGATCTGCCCATCCTCCGTAGGTAGTAGGGCACCCCATGTTCTCAAGAGCCTCCAAGATTCGATCCCAGCGCGCCGAGTTAAACGCATTTTTGATGTCTAGGGTGACAATGAGGCAATACTTTTTATAACCGCATTTCCATCTCTTTCCTGAGATGGCTTCCTTTGCGAAGATCGTGACGAGTTCTAACGCGTCGATGGTCGATCTCCCCTTCCTGAATCCGAATTGAAATTCGGAAAGTTGAGGATCGATGTATTGCTCCAATCTGTCGGCCACTATCCGCTCCAAGTTCTTCCCATCCGAATCCAGCATGCAAAGTGGACGATAGGATGCTGGCTTTTCCGGTGGTTTCTTCCCTTTTGGGAGAAGAACCAATCTTTGTTGCTTCTATCGAGTCGGAAATGCTTATGAACATGTCTGGCCTGGCGGCAATTGCACTCTTCAGTGCGATGTTGGGTAAGCCGCTTGGTCCTGGTGCCTTGCCATTCTGCAATCTAGTGCAGGTCCTCGTTAGCTCTTCCATGGTCACTCCAGGAATTTCCACTTCTTTATCCTCCGGGTGGTAGTCGGGGAGTTCTGGTTTCTCCGGGAACAGATGTTCTACTATTCTGTGCAGCATGTCGGGACAGGTTGGTGTTGTTGCGGGTAGGCTTTTAATCCTATGCATGACCGTCTTATACGGTCTGCCCCACGGGTCCCGGTCTACTTCCGCGCAGAGTTCCTTCCAACATTCTCGTTAACTAGAGTTGATGGCGTTTCTGAGAAGACGCCTTTTCTCTTCGTAGATCCATCTGAGTTCCTCTGTCGAGGCTCTGTCTTGCTTACGAGCACGCTGGTGTAGCCTTCTACTATCTGACTGTCTGACGGCTCCTGTCTGATGGCTCTGACTGTCTAACGGCTGACTGTCTGACTGTCTGAAGACTGAGTGTCTGAAGGCTGACTATCTGAAGACTGACTGTCTGAAGGTTTGACTGTCTGAAGGCTGACTACTCGTATCTAACGGGTGACTGTCTAACGGCCGACTGTCTGACGGCTGCCTACTTGACGATTGACTGTCTGGGTGCTGACTGTCTGATGGCTAGCAACTGACTGTCTAATGGCTGACTAGTGACTGATAGCATGATTTTTGCGTCAGCCAAAGTCAGCCATTGTCAGGCTCTATGGCAAAATTTACAGAGTGTAGCTAACAACTTTGGGGCAGAGTTTGCTGACGAGTTAGCTATATTAGCTGATCGTGTAATACTTTGACTTTTCGTTTTTCGTCAGCCAATCGTTACCCACACGTCAGCAATTTTTTTCGTGACGTCACATTGGCGGACAGTCTACTAGCACCTTAACTATATATTCAGGTGTTAGATGTCACCAGTAGTGGCTTGTATAGTCTTTAATCGGCGCTACCAATATGCGAAATTTTAAGTTAAAAATGGAGGTAATGGTGATAAAAAAATTTATTTGATGATACAATTTTTTGATACTTATCACACTAAACATATAAAAATTGATAATATTTATTTTTCGTGATTGTAATTTTTTTCTGTAACAAATTCGTTTTCATTCCTCAAAATCGTATTACGTGCAGAGTATTTCTGGCATCGAACTTATAAACAAATCATCTGTAGGCATAGAAAAAAATACACAAACAACGATTTGTTTATAAACAAATCACCGAACTGTGATAAATTTTTTCTAATGCAAAAAAAAATTTAAATCACATTCATTAAAATCGGATTTTCAAGAACGCTTTAAGAAAATTTAATTTCACAATGAGATCAGAGCTTTATTTAGGGTATGGGTTCACAAATCTTGTGCAGTTTATTTTTTTGTTATTTGTTAATTATTCCAATTTCAATTGTGAATAATTACTAAAATGCTTATAGTTGAAGACTATATGACATACTCATTAGTTTTAACAAACAAACTTTGAAACGATTCATAATAAAAACATCAAAAAAAAAAACAAATCTAGAATGGGAACATGCCCGTTTCAAGGACTGTTCTAGAGCAGAATAAGTTGTGTCATTGATATTTTCTATTCCTTTCGATTTTGACTCATACTCGACAAAAATAAATAAACTAATTTTGTAGTTCGTTTTGATCTTTGTTTTAAGTGGAGATTTTTTCTGGTGCAATAATCGTTTTGTGTCCACAAAATTCATTTTCCAATCAAGTAAATATTAATAATTTAATGTCTACCCAAATAAAAACAAAAACAAAAAATCTAACCAAACCGGGGGTGTATTATTTGGATCAGTTCATTGGAATTGCAAAAGTTCTAAAATATAACAAACAAAAAACTAACGTCAGTAATCAGCAAAAAAACAGCATCGACAGCAACATTGGTATTAGTACGAGCAATATTCGTTGGAATGTTACAAAATCGTAATCGTAAAATAGGCTATGAATTATAATTACCCTCTGAGATCATCGATAATTCTTGGCCGATCTTTAGTTATTTTTATACGTGCACTTCTTGTTCATTTCAGTTTATTTTTGAAATCGTTATGTTAATTGATGATACAATTCTCTACAAATGCGACGATTACATTTGTTCGATTGTGTTACGAGATGTTGTAGCGATTGATTTATTATAAAAAAAATATTCTGATTGATAAGATGAGTAATAATTTTATATCTAAAAGGTTACCTTGTAAGTACTCGTAATATGATGGCTTTAAGCTGGTTTAAATTTCTGGTTACTACCGTTAATTCTAAGTTGTTATCATCAATCCTTTCCTTCTTAAGAAAAAGAAATTCACTTTAAGTAGAATTAATTAAGAATGAATTTTACATTAAAAAATAACTCCAGAGAAATAACGTTCACAAAAAATAAAAATTTATAATCGAATGGTTTAAAAAAAAATTTTTAAAATAAATTTTATCACGAAGTTTATCTCTTTAAGATGTTCATTAGGACTGCAGATTTTTCTTTTTATATAAAATATACAAAAAAACTTCGAAATGACTTATTTTTATGTTATCTGTGTCTTAAGTACATGGCAATATACTCTCACTGCCTACCAGGTCGAACTGTATCTCATTTATAATCTCGGGCTTACTGGCATAAACCTTACCTTTCACTCAACCACAGATTTGGTTCTGTATTTCATATGATTCTGTCAAGTTTGAAATTATCTAGGGCTTACTGGCGTAGTTGTTGTCTTTCACGTAGTCCTAAAGAAAGAAGTTCAATGGTGGCAAATCACAAGACCTCGTCGGCTATTTAACCTCATTGTTTTGTAAAACAATTCATCCTGGGCTGTGCAAAAGATGGTACCGTCTTGCTGAAACTATGTTTTTTCCAAGTTTATATCATGCAATTCAGGTCATAAAAATATATGAAGCCATGATAATGTTCACCGTTCACCGAAAAATTCCTAATGAACTGCTTTTCCAAGAATCAAATCAGGGCTGGAATTAAGCTCTAGGCTTTTGATCCTGTGAGAATCACCCAGATACTGTAGAAAGGTTCATTTACAGTATGAGGTCTGTTCAAAAAGTATCGCGAATTTTGAGTTTCCGCGGGTTACGTATATTCGATTTTCGGTTTTTTGTAGCGTTATGTTGGTACTCATGCCTCTCACTTATGCCGACAAGTTCGGCCATTTTGAATGTTCAGTTAATTTTTGACAGCTGCTTTACTTGCACGTGTTTTGGCTCGTCTTCGATTTTTGCCCAATTTCGACCAAAAACAGCATCGCATTAACATTGCTAAGGAGCTGTTGGACTCTGTCCGCCACGACACAAATTTGCTCCAGAGAGTCATAACTGGTGACGAATCATGGGTTTATGGTTATGACGTCGAAACCAAAGCTAAATCATCCCAATGAAAGCTGTCGCACGAGCCAAGACCGAAAAAAGCGCGCCAAGTTCGCTTACCGTTTTTTCGATTGCAGGGGCGTGGTGCATCATGAGTTCTTGCCACAAGGTAGAACGGTCAATAAGGATTATTACCTGCAAGTTATGCGCAAGTTACGCGAAGCAATCCGCCGGAAACTTCCGGATTTGTGAAAGAACAAAAATTGGCTTTTGCACCATGATAACGCCCCTGCTCACGCATCAACACACTAATAATGCTGCAGCCACCGTATTCCCTAGATCTGGCACCCTGTGACTTTTTCTTGTTCCCGAAACAGATTCTTTGATCCATTTTTTGGAATGGGCAAAAATCGAAGACGAGCCGAAACACGTGCAAGCAAAGAAGCTATCAAAAATTAACTGAATATTCAAAATGGCCGAAATTGACGGCATAAGTGAGAGACATGAGTACCAACATAACGCCATAAAAAATCGAGAATCGAATATACGTAACCCGCGGAAATTCAAAATTCGCCATACTTTTTGAACAGACCTCGTACACGATAACAAGCTAAAGTTGTCAGGTCCTGGACGACACTTTCTTCTACGACAGCAATATTTTCGACTCAACAATCTGTACGAAGATGCGCTGTTATTTTTACGCTTTTTACCGATCTATATTTTCAAATTACTGTACCAAAGTGATTATTTTTGTCCCACATGGCCGATTATGCTGACCCTTTATTGCAAAACGACCGTTTTTATAAAGCGTTGGATTAATTTTATACGTTGCTCAACTGTGTATCATTTCATCACTAAATTTTCTAATGCCTATAGATGACAGTTACTTAAAAAATATAACGAATACAGTAATATCTCAGAAATATTGTTAAGAAAAATTTCATCTAAAAAATCTGGACCACCTCGATCCTTTTTGGACTATTTTAAAATAATTCTTTAATCATGCCAAAAAAGACTGGTGAACAAAACATTTTCTTATCAAAAGACTAATTCTCACTCAAAAAATATAGACTATTGCATCTTCAAAAAATTCAGGTCTCCAAAATTTAGACGATCGAGCACTACTTGAGGATCATATTGATACGTTGAAAAAATTAGAGAAACCTTGAACCCTAACAAAAGATTTTTCCATAAAATAACTTGTTCTCATCAAATTCAGATCAACGCAGCCAATAAAAATGTAGACTACGAAAAATGGAGATAGCCTAAGTCTTTACGGCGTTCTGTGATTTTTTTGCAAGTTAACAAGGACTGTTGAACAAAAATATATTTCCATTTGACAACTTGTTATCATCACCAAACATTAAAACCAACACAATCGAAAAAAAATGTAGACTACGAAAAATGGAGATGGCTTTAGTCCTTAACGCTGTTTTATGATTTTTTTGCAATTCAACAAGGACTCTTGACCGAAAATATTTTTTTATATAAAAACTTGTTCTTATCCAAAAAAATAAAACAGTAACAGTCGAAACAAATTTAGACTACAAAAAATCGAGATGGCCTAAGTCCTTAACATTGTTTTATGATTTTTTCAAGTCAACAAGGACACTAGACCGAAAATATTTTTTCATTTAAAAACTTGTTCTTATCCAAAAAAAAATAAAACAGTAACAGTCGAAAAAAATTAAGACTACAAAAAATCGAGATGGCCTAAGTCGTTAACGCTGTTTTATGATTTTTTTGCAAGTCAACAAGGACTCGACCGAAAATATTTTTTCATATAAAAACTTGTTCTTATCCAAAAAAAATAAAACAGTAACACAGTCGAAAAAAATTTAGACTACGCAAAATGGCGATAGCCTAAGTCCTTAACGCTGTTTTGTGATTTTTTGCAAGTCAACAAGGACTGTTGAACGAAAATATTTTTTCATTTAACAACTTATTCTTATCCAAAAAAATGAAAGACCAACACAGTCGAAAAAAATTTAGAGTACTAAAAATCTAGATGGCTTAAGTCCTTAACGCTGTTCTGAGATTTTTTTGCAAGTCAACAAGGACTGTTGACCGAAAATATTTTTCCATATAACAACTTGTTCTTATCCAAAAAAAAACCAGTAACAACATAGTCAAAAAAAAATTCGACTACGAAAAGTCGAGATGGCCTAACCTAGCTGGGAGTAAGTTTTGTAAAAATTTGTATCTTAAAAATTAGAAAACACGGACCACCTTAATGCAATTTGGTAATTCGTTTGTTTGTTTATTGCATAGTTTCTGAGGCAGGAGCCAGAGGCACTTCTTTAGCGGCAAGACCATGAGACCAATTAAAGAAATTTTGCAAAATTTCTTTACATTGTTTGTTTTCAACAAAGATTTTGCACAAAACAGAAAAGAGAGTCAAAAAAAATTGAGAATCCCAAAAATGTGGACGCCTCCGTTAAGGACTATATTTATTTATTATTAATTTAGATTAAGTTGTCGAAAAAAATGGAGTATAATTCCCAAAATAATTTATTCAAAAAATCTAGACAACCTTAATTTACGTAAACTTATGTTGAGTGTCCGATGTACACCGAAAATTCAATAATATATTTATATTTTAAGAAATTTTGCTCAAAAATTTATTTAAAGTACTTTTTAAAGGTGCTAAAAATATTTTTGAAAATAAGTACTGGCAGACCTCCCAGTACCCTCAGAAAACTATTTCGAAAATTCCTTTAATTACCAACATAGACTTTTCATAAAATTTCAATAAAAGATAATTAAAATAATTTAGTCTATATCTCCTAAAAAATTTTTTAGCAAAATATAAATGTAGCTGAGGTCCGAGGATTTCTTTGGCTAGCAACACAAACTCTGGCATAAAATATGCTGCCATATAATATGTTGTTATTTAGAAAATTCAAACAAAAGGAATTTTTCCAGCTCAAATAAAATGTAAGAATTCGAAATAATTTAACAACCGCCGACTATAATAAATAAAATTTAACTGAAGCTCCAACACAGGATAAACAATGGCCTTGGTTCAAATAAGACACTTGGAATACACGTAGTTTCTTTGAGTATGTTTTCAAAATCACGTTTGTGTAAAGTCAACTTTACGAAGAAATTATTTTGAAAAACAATTAGACGATTAATCAGTATTTTTTTTATTTTAGAGGAAAGTATATTTTTCAAGGGCACCTTTTACCATCTACGAGCACTACTTTTACAACACTTAAACTTATATGACAGTCTGTATTGCAGTGGGTTTGGACAACAGTCCATAGCGGCCCTGAATGATGACTTGAAGACTTGCAAACGGCCAGGCACAAGGTGGACTTATCGGACCAAAACAAACTCATTCCCATGACAAATGATGAAACTGCACTCAAGGTGTAGACCTTATCGGATGCAGGCAATTGCATTTGTACATTTGGCAGTGTTGCATACTGGAACTGATTGCGCCTAGTCACTCGGTTAGTTAGTTAGTTACTTATTTAGCTGGTCTAAGTGTAAACAATGTAATTGCTGACTTTTAAATTATTTTCACACGAGTACATAATGCCTTACAGTTTTGTGGTGCACGCAATATGATTAAATGTCCGAAGTCAGGGCTTTTTAACGAACCAATCTCTTCGTAGATATTGGCGGGTTGGATTCACACGCTAATCGAAAAATAACAATTTTCGCTGCGATAAAAAACTCTCCAAAAAAAAGGATACGCAATCGACCGTGGGTAGTGAAAATTCTTCTGCTGCGTGAGTTTTTTTTGTTGTTGTCTTTTTTAAGTCAAGACATTTTTTTGTAAATTTTTAATATTTTGCTTTTGTTTTTATCGTCTTATTGTTAGGTTGCCAACAATCAATGTTTGGTTAGGGGGACATTAAGCGCTGTTTGTTGGCATCGTTTCGGCTTATAGCTTAATAGTAGTCATAATTGTTAAAAAAAAATTCCAAAAAATATTAAGTACTCACCAATTTTTAACGAGCAAAGGTGTTCAAATAGTATCTATGCGTAATAGAGTAAAATTACAAAATTTGAATTGTTTGTTCTTTGTTGAAGATTTACTCTACTTCACAATGTAGAAATTAGCTTCTAGAAATGGTTCTAAAAATATGATCTGGGTAACTTTTTAACAAATAGAAAAACTGGTATCAAAACATTTTCACTTTTATAGTTAATTTAACATAAAATTTGGTACCCTGGCACTTTTACCTTTGTACAATTTGATTCTATAAATTAAAGCATGAATTCCTTATGGTCATAAGGTTTAGTAAGTATTTAAGCACATATTTTGCTGACTTCTAAGTCTCCTATTATTTTGAAGATTGAGTAAACATGTTGAGTACTTCTTTATCTACAATTCAAATATGTTTTTTGTTGACATTAAAAAGAGTTTTTGCGCAGTTATTTTATATACTTTTAGGGTCTTACTTCTGGTAAGTCTTTTTAACATTTCGACTAGTATTTTGGCTCTCTCCTGTGTATCAGATCTAGTTAGGGTCTTGAGTACCTATTTCACTTTTCTTTTTGGTTCTATTATTTTTGAGATTAAGCTGTTTATTTCATCTACTTCTGGGGTCCTAATCCTATTTTGATCAAGTACCATTTTGAGAACATATTTTGCCCACTGTTGGAGTTCTATTGTTTTTTTCAGAGCTAATTGGTGTTTTCGAGTATTTATTGTACTATGCTTTTTGAGCTTAGTATTTTTGAGATTAAACAATTTTTTTGAGCATCCATTTTATATACTTTTGGAGTCATATTTTTTCGATCAAGAACCAATTTTGAGCACATATTTTGCCCACAATTGGGGTTCTATTGTTTAAAGATCTAATTAGGGTTTGGAGCACTTAATTTATTATTCGTGTCGTTCTATTATTCTGGACATTGAATTAATCATTTTGCTCAGTTGTTTCGTCGACTTCTCGGGTCCTTATCTTATTAAAATCAATTTAGCATTTTAAGAACATATTTTTTCTATCCCTTTTCAGATCTTATTAAAGTTTAAACCAGAAATCATTTTTCTTGTGGTCGTATTATTTTTGAGATTCAACAATTTATTTTAGCAGCCATTTTATGCACTTTTGGGGTCCTATTAAATATTTTTTTAAATCAAATGCCAATTTTTAGCACACGTTTCAGCACACATTTCTTTGTCTTCCTATTATTTTGGTAATTGAATAATCATTATGAGGAGTCATTTTATCTTCTTTTATGGTCCTATTATTCTATAAATCAAATAAAAATTTTGAGCATATATTTTGCTCACAATTGTAGTTTTATGTTTTTCAGGTCTAGGAAGAGTTTGTAGTTCTTATTTCAGTTTCCTTGTTGGTTCTATTATTTTTGAGATTAAGCTGTTTATTCCTACTTCTGGGGTCCTAATCCTGTTAAGATCAATTTAGCATTTTAAGTACATAGTTTTTCTATCGTTTTTCAGATCTAACTAAATTTTAAACCACTAAATTTACTTTTTCTTGTGGTCCTATTATTTTTGAGATTGAATAATTATTTGACCAGCCATTTTTATATACTTTTGGGGTCCTATTAAATATTATTTTTTATCAACTGCGAATTTTTAGCACACTTAATTAAGTTTTCTTTGTCTTCCTATTATTTTGGTAATTGAATAATCATTATGAGGAGCCATTTTTTCTTCTTTTAGGGTCCTATTCTTTTATAAATCAAATAAAAATATTGAGCATACATTTTGCTCACAATTGGAGTTTTATTTTTTTCAGATCTAGGAAGAGTTTGGAGTTCTTATTTCAGTTTCCTTGTTGGTTCTATTATTTTTGAGATTAAGCTGTTTATTCCATCTACTTCTGGGGTCCTAATCCTGTTAAGATCAATTTAGCATTTTGAGTACATAGTTTATCTATCGTTTTTCAGATCTAATTAAAGTTTAAACCACTAAATTTACTTTTTCTTGTAGTACTTTTATTTTTTTGAGCATTTATTATACCTTTTTTTAGGGTCCTAATATTTTTTAAGATCAAATAAAAATTTTGAGCATAGTGTTTATAACAATTTTGGTTTTATGTTTTTCAGATCTAGTGAAATAAGTTTGGAGTACTTATTTTACTTCCCTTGTATCCGTACAATTTCTGAGATTAAATAAGCATTTTGAGCAATCATTTTATATCATTTTGGGGTCTCAATAGATTTCATATTCGATATGAAGTTTGAGTACATATTTAACTTAATTAATTAATTTCTCCTTGTTTTCCTGTTATTTTGGAGTACGACTAATCACTTTCAGTATCTATTTTTTGGTCCTATTGTTTTTTAAATCAGAAAAGTCTTTCCTTGTGCACCTATTATTTTTGAGATTGAACAATTTTTTTTTTGAGCAGTCATTTCATAGAATTTTGGAGTTATATTTTTTTTTAGATCATATGAACTTATTATTTTTTTAGATTGTATAATTATTTCGTTATTTTATCTATTTTTGAGCCTCTATTCTTTTTCAGGATTTAATACGAATTTTGAGTGCTTATTTTGATAATTATTATCTTGAGATTAAATAATTAAATTGAGCATTTATTTTATAGTATTTATAGTAACAGAACTTGGGGTCTTATTAATTTTAGGCACAACTACTTGTTTTTAGAATAAATTTTATATACTTCTGAAGTCCTTGGGTTCTTATTAGCTATACTTTGGAACACTGCTCTTTCATTTCTTTGATTAAGAAATAATTTGGAGCACAAATTATGCTATCGATTTTAAGATCTAAGATATTTTCCCAAACAAAATTTTCCATAATAAAAAATCTTCTTTTTTTATATACAACTTCTATTAGCTCATCTTTACAATATCAAATAATCGATCAGAATTTCAATTAACTAAATAAAGAAAAATCACCAAAATTCTATAAAAGATCAATTAATTTAAATATAATAAATAACCTTTGCCTAGGTTTATCCATTGAAAACTCCCACAATTTTGTCGAAAATCTCTTAAAAAAAATTTTTTTCAAAATAATTCCTAAAATAATTCTTACGTAATTCTAAAGTGAATAAAAAGTTTTTTTTTTTGAAAAAATAGTTTCCTTTAAAATTATTGGTCGATAATAATTAGTTTTTTTTTTATTTGATTATTTAGTAAAATATGACTTCCTGTTCCTTTTTGGAAAAGCTTTTAAGAGAATTTTCCACAAACAAACAAATAAATAAATAAATTCTATTATTTAAAGAAATATCAATAATTTTCGAAAAATTCAAATAGAAAACAATAATTTAGTAAATATACGACTTTTATACTAGAGCCAATATAAGTAAGAATGGTTAGTCCATTTTTAAAGAAGATTCCATATTGTAAGTGCGTATATGAATATTGCCATAAAATCTTGTAAATTCAATTTTATGAAGTTGATATGAAAATTTCAATGAAAACCATAATCATGTTCGAGCCTATTTCATAAATTTATTAGACGTGAAATAATCGGCATAGAAGAACACAATAATATAATATTTTAATCAACCGAAGTACCCTCCTTCCATAGACTTATTTATATAAAAGATTTTTTTTTATAATAAAAACTAATTTGTTAATAAATAAATTAAAAACGAAATTCATAAATAATCCGAAGTAAACTATTTTTGTTTTTAAATAGCAGATAGCCTAAAAAAATGTTCTTATTCATATTTTTTGATTAGCAAAAAGGAACCTCCCCCATCGTCGTAGGTATCCCATTTTTATAACCACTAAAAAAATATAAACACGTTCAAAAAATTTGTCCAATATTTCAATAAAAATACTTTTTTTTCGATATGTTTTAAGATTCCATTTTCTAATAAGAATTTTCCATTAGAAAAACCACTTTTGAAATAGCTTTGGTTACATTTCCAAGATTAAAAAAAAAACTGCTAAAATATTATTATGCTTTTAAAATATGAAATCTTCACAATACTGATCTGATATATGATCGAAATATAAAATAAGTTACGACAATAAAATATTGTAATAAGAAAAGCACCAAATGGCCAAGGAATGATTACAAATCAATCGGAATTGTCTAATAAATAACGAAATAGTTAGAATTTTTGGAACTGTCCCTTTTTGGATACGCGTTATGCTAATTATTTATCATAGAAACCGTATCATCATACTCATAGTATAGCAAACGCATATTTGGTTAGTGATTCGTTAGCCATAACCATAATCACCTAACCATAATGAACTTCTCTGTCCAAATTTATTTTATTTGCTTACCAAAAAAAACCATTTTATTTTTGTCAAATTCTTATGGTAAAACACAAATTAGCATTGCTGCTGTATTCATTAAAATATCTATTGACCTTAAAAAAACCTATAGACTAAACAGTAAAAATACAAAAATACGAATTTAGATCCCACCTACACTGGTTCCGAATTCCATTAACTCCATTATTCACTGCCACATCAAATATTCTCGATTCTGTCGGAGTATGGTTACAGTAAAATTCGCTTAAACATATTTTTTTTAATAGATGACTAATATTAAAAGATTTTGCAAGATTACAAAGATTGGCATTGGTGACATTAGGATGGCCTCTTTTAGTTGCCGTCAAATGGTCTACTTATTATGAACAAAAACTACTGCAAAAATTTTTTTTTTAAAAAAAAAACCGTTTCTGGGCAATTCTTATAATATAAATACTTTTTCTACTAATTATGAGCAAATTTTCCTTGCAACTAAGGGGCTTTTCAATAGGTACACTTGATCTTTGACAGTCTTTTCCTTTGACAGAGCTGTCATTCTTATACATTTGTGTTATACTATTGCCGCCATTTCCCTTTTTATGTAGTAGTATTATAGTTGACGTGGTCCACTGGTGAGGTATACATTCTGTCTCAAAAATTTGGTTAAATAAATCTGTAATAGTGTCTACTATAAATAGTTAGTTATGTTGTCTTTATTTCCCTTTTTTTTCACTATAAAAAGGGAAATAAAGACAACATAACTAACTACAGACCCATCAGCCTGATGTCGAACGTATATAAAATATTTTCCAAAATACTGTTGAATCGTTTAACAAAGACTTTGGATGAAAACCAACCCAGAGAGCAAGCTGCTTTCGCAAGGATTTTTCAACAATCGACCACATACACACCATAAAACAAGTTATCCAGAAATGTACAGAATATGGTATCAATTACTATTTATCGTTTGTAGACTATAATAAAGCTTTTGACTCATTAAAACATACAAAAATATGGGAAGCGCTTACAACACAAGGGGTTGAAAACAAGTACATACAAATTGTTAAAAATATATACAAGAACATGAAAGCGAAAATAAGAACAGAGAGAGTAGGTGTATACTTCCCTATAAAAAGAGGAGTCCGACAGGGAGACCCACTATCACCCAAACTTTTCTCGGCGGTGCTTGAATATATATTTAGACGTCTCGTATGGAGTCAATATGGACTAAACATTAACGGAATGCAACTAAACCATTTAAGATTTGCAGACGTTCTAATTCTAATCTCTGAAGACCCGAGAAGCCTGCAAGCAATGCTTGAACAGTTGGTGTACGAAAGTGACAAAGTCGGAATCTCCATGAATAATACAAAAACCAAAGTAATGACTAATTCCGACAAAATCACTATTACAGTCAACGGCAACAAAATAGAGTACGTCGATGAATAACAGTTCGGCTGAAAAGTTTATAAGATAACACAGTAAAAATATTTTTTTTCCAAAATTCATTTTTATTATTCAACATAGTTGCCTTCGAGAGCGATACAGCGATTATAGCGATCTTCCAACTTTTCGATACCATTTTTATAGTACTCTTTCGGTTTTGCCTCAAAATAGGCCTCAGTTTCGGCAATCACTTCATCATCGGTCGTAAATTTCTTGCCAGCGAGCATTCTCTTGAGGTCTGCAAGCAGGAAAAAGTTGCTGGGGGCCAGATCTGGAGAATACGGTGGATGGGGAAGCAATTCGAAGCCCAATTCATTGAGTTTGACCATCGTTTTCATCGACTTGTGACACGGTGCATTGTCTTGGTGAAACAACACTTTTTTTTTCTTCAAATGAGGCCGTTTCTTAGCGATTTCTTTCTCTAAACGATCCAATAACGCTATATAATAGTCGCTGTTGATCGTCTGTCCCTTCTGGAGATAGTCAATGAATATTATACCATGCGCATCCCAAAATACAGACGCCATCACCTTGCCAGCCGACTGTTGCGTCTTTCCACGCTTTGGATTCGGTTCGTCGCTCGCTCTCCACTCTGCCGACTGCCGATTGGACTCTGGAGTGTAGTGACGGAGCCACGTTTCATCCATTGTCACATATTGACGGAAAAATTCGGGTTGATTGCGCTTGAACAGCTCCAAACACTGCTCAGAATCATCAACACGTTGTTGTTTTTGGTCCACAGTGACCTCACGCGGCACCCACTTTGCACACAGCTTTCGCATGCCCAAATATTCATGCACGATATGTCCAACACGCTCTTTCGATATCTTCAGAGTCTCAGCTATCTCGCTCAACTTCACTTTACGGTCATTTAAAATTATTTTGTGGATTTTTTGGATGCTTTCTGCCGTAACCACCTCTTTTGGGCGTCCACTGCGTTCTGCATCAACTGTGCTCGTACGACCAGTTCGAAATTGACGAAACCAATATTCCACAGTTGAAATAGCTGGAGCAGAGTCTGGATAACGTTTGTCAAACCATGCTTTGGTTTCCACTGTATTTTTTTTCATCAAAAAGCAATGCTTTATCAATGCACAAAATTCGTCTTTATCCATTTTTTTTCACTCAAAATGCTATATCTCACGAACCAATCGACCAATCGACCGATTTTAACAGAAATCATTTGAAGGATGGTGCTTTGCGATAATTAAGTAGATTTTTGCAAGAGGCGCCATCTAGACCTCAACCTTATAAACTTTTCAGCCGAACTGTTATACATACCTAGGACTGATAATATCACCAAAAGACCTTACAACCAAAGAAATAAACAACAGAGTACAATTAGCATGGAAAAGATACTGGTCTCTTAAAGAAAGTGTCAAAAACCCGCAGGTACCACTTAGAGCTAAGAAAGAAATATTTGATTCCTCTATTCTACCTATCATGACATACGGATGTCAAACATGGAGTCTAACAAAACAAAACTTACACAAACTAGAAACCTGTCAACATAGCATGGAGCGAAGTTTACTCAAAGTCAAGTTAAGAGACAAAGTAAAACAAGGAACATTACGGTACCAAACTAAAATTAACGATGTAACATACTGCATAAGAAAATTAAAATGGAGTTGGGCAGGTCATATGATGAGGAGTAAACAAGAAAAATGGGCTAAGGATGCAACCGAATGGTGTCCAAGACAAAATAAAAGAAAGAAAGGGAGGCAGCATCTGAGATGGGAGGACGATATTCGGAAAATAGCCGGTGCTACTTGGAAGAGGACGACTCATAACCGGAAAGTGTGGCAAGCTCTAGGGGAGGCCTTTGCGGAAACGCAAGACAATCTCAAAACCGGTGTCAATTAACATAAGTGATAGTAACTTTCTTCTAAGATTGTTAAATAAAGGCTATTATTATTATTATTATAATTATTATTGCCGCCATTTAATCGTGAAGAACTAGACGATTCAACAATGCGTCGAAATTCCCACACAGTTGCCTTCTTCTGGGAGTATGATCCACAAGGACCACGCTAGAAGTGCCTACGGATATTAGAACACCCACGCCCTGAGCTGGCCCAGCATAGGAGGCCCTTTCTATCTGTTTACTGCATAGGAGGCCCTTTCTGGTGAATAATCCATTGGATTAGGAATTTACAAGGTTCCTACGGTAGCTCTTTTAGAGTGAAGCTCACTTACCAGGTGTCTTTAGATGATAAAATCCGGTACCACACCGGCCGTACCCGGACAAAGGTGATGACCCTTTGTCTGAAACGTGGTGGCTGTGGTTTAATACCCACATCGGGGATACAGTGTTAGGGCTGGAGGCGAGTGATGCCAGTATCCCGGGTCCTAACACTGCAAATGAAAGTAGAGGTTTGGGTGGATTGTGGAACCAACAGTTAGCGTAACAGACCTACATCTGATGGATGTACCTAGTCATGTGGCGGGACCAGACTTTTTTTTATAGTAAGAAGAAAATAATCGTCAGACAAAGTGTGGAACTTTAAGCCACTATAACCACCTTGCTTGGTCACATATCTATAGTACCCTACAGAACCTCCGTCAGGCATTACTTCGTGGGTTAGAGATTGATCGAAATCACTAGTCTTGTGAATTATTACTATTGCTCCTTCAGATGTAGTTTTTTTAGAACGGTTGTCGCAAGGACTTCGACAGCCTCGCAGACCGTCCAAGAGTTTAACATCAGGGCCACTATATTTTCCGGTCTCAGAGGTCCGCTAGCGCACCCATTGAATCGGGCGCAGTAAAAGAACACGTGCTTCACGCTCTCCACCATCCCGTCACAATTACGGCACATTAGGCTAGAATCAAATTTAAAGCGGTATTGGTAAGCCTGAAAATATCCGTGTTCTGTCAAAAATTGCGAGATAAGACTGCCGTCGGTGGCAAATCCCAACGATTTCTTTTCTTTGTACGTGCCACGTGGCGGGACCAAGTAAGTGCACAAATATATGTGGAATATTGAGGAAGCGGTCTGCTGATTGAGACCGCTCACCGTAGGAATTGTACGGGAAACACGACAGATGGCTAAAAAGTGGTATGACGATAGATGTTGATGAGGTATGCTAGAGTGAGCATGCTGAGGTCACTTTCTATAGCTGGTATCAAATGAGGTATAAAATGAGGTTCTTTAAGCTGATACACTTCTCATAGGGAGGTAGCCATACTGAGTGTTTCCTGCATGATGCATTCCAAACAGGAAATCAAATGAAAGCGTTGGAAGGAAGTGGGCTGGGTTGATAATGCGTTCGTAGCAATCTGGGTTTCGATTGAGATGGGTCCTGGTGGAATCCATTATAGACAGGTCTGTGAGCACGTTTGGTTGGGCGTATCTCAATCCCGACTGTCGTAGGCGACCCGTGATATTAAGTCTAACGACAGGTATGCCACGTTAAATAAAAATACATTAATGCGTCGAAATACCCAAAAATTAATTAAATCCCAGATTTAATGATATTTCACATTTTTAGCCGAATAGCTACGTAAATCAGAAAATTTGTATGATCTGGGACGAAAAGCAAAAACATCAGTTCCAGGAGTTTCTTTCGCATCCACAAAACAATTTATGTCGGGTGTGGATTTTGGCCAGGCGGCTTTATCGGGTACTTTTTTTGGTTTCAATTGGACGATATTGACTTGGACAATATCAGGTTATAACTTGCCACACAGCAGTTGAAAGAAGGGTCTTATTGCAGACGAAGTTGTCCCGTCACCTTATTTCAAGACCGGCTGATGTCAGCAAACCGCCAAGATCATGAGATTTGACGCCCTCAGACTTTTTTTTATAGAGCTACGTTAAATCAATGATCTAGTCCAATAAATCAACAACACTTCGAGCTGGATAATATCGTCATTCAAGCAATCGATGGAATTCAGTCCAATGTATGGATCTCTCACGTCACCTCCTGTAAACGAAGGCGTGTGAGAGCCATTTGATCGATTTTATTTTTACATAAGAAATGTATTGAATGTATTTTAATCTTCAAGTAATATATCAAAAGATAAATGAGCTGTCCAAAAAATCGTACATCCTAAAAATATTATTCCTCAATTTTCAAAGCTTCATATTACCTTTTTTTTAAATATCGGCCTTAAGTAGAAGTTCTTTCATAAATAAATCCTGTTTAATTTGATGGTAAATATTTTTTGCTCAAAATTGTAAATCTGAAATACACAGTGGCTGCCTAAAGATAAAATTACTTTGAAAAAATCTGAACAATCGAATATACACGTTCAAGTATGCTTTTTGAAAATTTGTCTTGCTTTTAAAACCGTTTTGTAGCAATTTAGCCAAAGTTAATTTATAACCAGACAATGTCTCTGAAAGAAATTGCAAATTCAAAAAAGAACTAACCTCTAAAAGCCCATGTTAAGTTGCATTAAAATTGTTTTCAGCCTCCTGTTGATAGCTAGAAAAAGTCTCAGATAATATATGGTATTTTAAAATTAGATATCAACTTCCGGTTAACTTTTACGTAAAAATTTTTTATCCAAAAAATCAAGACCACCACAAAAATCGAGTTTTTAATTACTTTTCGAAATTTCAAATTTCTTTTTAAAGTTTTCACTAAAAAATATATCATTTCGTGACCATAAGATAATAAGATCATTAAGAGTATTCCCACTGGCCAATTTCTGGACACTGAAATATTGCGTACTTGACAAAGATACCCTTTTATCACAAAATTTAAGAATTTCAGTCTAGATTAACGGCTGCTCATGATGTATTACATTAAAAAATCAAGACCACCAGAGGCTTATGATATGGTATTGCTTAGACGGATATTTATACAGAAAGTTATGGGTACTTTTCAACAAATATTGAAGGTTAAGGCAAAGTCAACTTCTAAGTAAATAGTAGCCTTCCCCAAAAATTTCACATAAAGAATCTTGACCACCATGAACCTATGCTTTACTCATTTTTAATATTTTTGGCATAAGTACTTGTAGATATTTGATATATATTTGAGGGTTTACTTAAGGCAGTAGAAAAGAATAGTGGCCGTTCTAAAAAATTTCACCTAAAAAGTCTTGATCGCCAAGAGCCTATGCTTTGCACATTTTGATTATTTTTGGCTCAAGTCCTTACTGTAAAAAATTACTGAGTTTTAAGAACAAATTTGGAACTCTACCTAAGACAGCGAAAAAAGGATAACGTTCAAAAAATTTAGACCACCAGAGACTTATGGTATGATATGGCTCAGAGGGACATTTTTACAGAAAAAATGGGAACTTTTCAACAGAAATCCACAAACTTATAGGGATATTTTTTACAGAAATTTTTTTTTTAAATAAATAGTGGCTTTCCCAAAAAATTTACTTAAAAAATCTTGAGCACCAACCATCTACGCTTTGCTCATTTTGAATATTTTTGGTATAAGTACTTGTAGACATTTCGTGGTTTTAAGGTAAATAAATCTGTGCAGCTTAATCTGTTTAACTTGGAATAAAAATAATTACACCCAAAAAACTTAGACCATCAAGACCCAATCTGTTAAACTTGGAAATGATAAAATTTTCTTTTTTGTTTTAAAATTGCTTAGCTCATGTAAAAAATGTTATTAAAAAATAAAACCTTTCCCAAAAAATTTCAAAAAAAAAAATCCGGACTACCAAAATCAAATTTGTTTGTTTTGAAAATTTTTGGGGCCTAAGTACTGCAACTTGAAAAATTATAATCGCATCAATAAACAATTTAATTTTAGTTTAGTACTACAAAAAAATAAATTCACATCCAAAAAATTTGGACAAGCTAGCGAAATTATGGACCAGCAAATCGATATTGTTTGTTGCCAATTAAAATGTTTGGAATGCTCATGAAACTTAATAAGATTAAACCTTAAATGGGAACGATAGTTGTCGGAAAAATCTCGTATTCGAAATGATTTTAGTTTATTAGAAGCCCGCGCCAGGATAACTCAGATTCTCATTCAAATTATCTAACCAACCTTAAGACCAAGCCTTCGCATAATAATAATGCCAAGTTGACCTTAGAGTCTAAATGCTTATTCAATGAGCATACACATTAGCTTAAATGCATCATTGATCAAATACGGCATTACGACTGCATTCGTACTGCAGAAAACCGTTCATGTGGAATGCCATTCAATAATGATCAACTGGAAATTTTATGCGTTTCAATAGTGATCACCCGACATGATTACGATCTGATCATCATCAACATAATCTCATTGATAGGCGGCATAATTGACAGTCAATGAAACGGTCGTAGTGATCGCTAGTGAATGGTGGGTGATGATGATGTCATATCATAAGACATTTCGATCAATACTGTAGCGATTAGAAAGAGCCACGAACGATCGGAAATGCTAACAACCATTATATGTGGCCATGCTTCTGGCTGAACACTTGGTTCCATTGATGATGATTCCGTCTTGGCCACCAGTTACTATGGGTGCTATGACATCATATCGTCAGTCTCCAACTATAATTGAACATTTTCCTAAGAGACAACATACGAATTATTCTTGGACTTTACAATATGTACAATATGGTCGTGTGCTCGAAGGCGTTTTTAGTTTCGAATGATTTATAGCCGATGCTGAGATCAATCCCTACCCCTCGCCCTAACCAATTTTCATTTGCGTATCAACAGTTTAGAATTTTATTTATTTTTACAAATGCCACAAAGTCCTCTCAGCTTTCTAACAACGTTTGATTTAATATTATGTAAATCTTAAAAGCGTTTCATTCCAAATCGATTTCAACCGAGCAATAATTTATCTTTTTTCCGCAAGACTTGTTTTCAGTCAATAATAAACTTTGTAGAATGAAAAATAGATTTTATTGATCGTCTTTTCAATTACAACATTTTACATTTATTCATAAGTAAAAAAAAGAATAATTTCTATACTGTTTTAGTGATGATCGAACTTTTCGGTATTTTTGTTCATGGCGATTTTTTTTATTTTCTTAAATAGACTCTACTCTTAGAGCGATGAGTGAAGGAAATGAGCTTTTCTTAAATCGGCAAAGGGTCCAATGAAAATATTTAAAATAATTTCTAAGCAATTTCTCAACAACGTTGGTGGAAATATTTATAAATAAAAAATATTTTACTATAATTACCATGCTTAAGTGGATTCTTTTCAAGCATTTAAAAAAAAATACTTAATAACCACTCAAAAAATTGCCCTTGATTGGTGTTGATTAATAAATTAATGCAATCAAATTCTTTTATTTAAATTTTGTGTAATTTTATAGATGATCGTAATTAAGTTCATTTTTTATTTTGGCTAAGTTAAAATTGGTTTCAATAACAATACAAAAAAATTGAAAAATCCAAATTTTCGAAATTTTTCAAATTTAGAAATTTAATAGGATTTTTTAGGTGCTAGTTTTTGAATAAAGAAAATATTCTCTATATTCCAAAGGTTACTAAATGGCTATTCGAAAGAATATGTTATCACAAAGATACTCTAGGGCATATTATCTCACAATAGCCTAGTTCTGGTTCAAGTTTTTGATTCTTCAAATTAAAATTCTTAAATTTTGTTATCAATAACTTAATCAGAATAAATAAAGAGAATAACTTAATCAGAATGTTTTTTTCGAAGAAAAATAATTAAATTGATCAAAGCTTCTTTTTTTGGCAAAAGGTAACTTTTATTTTTAAAGAAGAATTTTCAAAATAAGCTTTTATTAGGAAGCTTTCTTTTGTGAGGCCTAATTTTGAACTGACCGAAAAAAAAGCGAAAAAAATTTCCTAAATAAACAGAAAATTTCATAAATAATGAATAATAAAAGTTATAAACGATATAAATATCGTATAAACAAGGCTTCTAGCCATTCTAAAGAAAGCTGTGAAATAAATGGTCACAATTTTAATACTTACGATACGAGGGCAATATGATAAGTCATTGGCTAATGCAAAAATATGGCTAATATAACTGAAACGATATTTTTTTATTATCTAACATTTGTAAAAAAAAGATCCTTACAATTTTTTTTTAATATCATATTAGTACAGTCGATAACATCCAAAGGAGTGTAACCGAGGAGCTAAAGGCGATGCCATTTGAAGCTTTCCATCACTACTACTAAGAATGAGAACACAACGCCTCCGCTGAGGTATAGCTACGCAGGGAAACCTCTTTGAAAAGGATAACATGAATGGATAAAAAATAAAAATCAGTCGCTACACTTCGTATTTTGTAATTAAAATATCAACAAACAAATATTAAAGAATATAAAATATTCATTTCTAAAGGACAACAAAACAATAATTCTTTTTTTTTTAATTCGAAAAATCCTTTTGGTTTTAATTATATTTTTTCTTCAGAATTGACAATTTATGTTTAAATTATTAAAATTTTTAGTAACATATTAAAAATCTTCAAGGCTGGTTTAGGAGGTGGAGAGTGAAAGTAAATGAGCAGAATAGTGTTCATGGTACCTTTACTGTCTGCCAAGATCCAACCATTCTTATACGTAGGCTACTATATATATTTCTGGCCTAGGCAACACTAAGTGTTGCCAGGTGCGATCTGACATTTCCATTGGAAAGTTTGACATTTTTTAGCATAAACGTACTCAGAACGTTTTGACGTACGACTATCATTTGTGTTGTTTACAGTGACTTGAAAAAATCAATTTGGCAAAAAAATGGAATTAACTCGTGAACATTTTCGTGCGATCATTTTTCACAACTTTCGACGTGGATTATCACGACAAGAGTGCATCGATGAACTTAAATCTTTGTATGGCTATGAAGCACCATCCTATAGCACTGTGAAAAACTGGTACAACGAATTCAATCGTGGCCGACGCTCGCTCAAAGACGAATTCCGTGAAGGTCGTCCAAAAACAGCCGTTGTTCCAGAAAACATCGATGCCGTACGTGAACTGATAATGCAAGACCGTCATGTGACATACCGTGAGATAGAGGCATGCCTAGGCATTTCTCCCACCAGCATACATTCGATATTGCATGAACACCTGGCCGTAAAAAAGGTTTGTTCTCGTTGGATCCCGCACAATTTGACAATCGCTCAAAAAAAGGCTCGTGTGGATTGGTGTAAAGAAATGCTGAAAAAATACGATCGAGGTGCTTCAAAAGACGTTTATAAGATCGTCACAGGTGACGAATCATGGATCTATGCGTATGAGCCCGAAACAAAACAGCAATCGACCGTGTGGGTCTTCCAAGACGAGTCAAATCCAACGAAAGTTGTTCGTGGAAGAAGCACTTCGAAGCAAATGGTCGCTTGTTTCTTTGGCAAAACTGGTCATGTGGCGACTGTTCCGCTTGTGCAACGTAGGACGGTCAATTCTGAGTGGTACACCACCATTTGTTTGCCTGAAGTCTTCGGAGAAATTCGAAAAACGAACAAGAGAAGTCGAATCATTGTGCACCATGACAATGCGAGCTCTCACACATCGGCTCAAACCAGCGCCTTTTTGACCGGACAAAACGTCGAATTGATGGGTCATCCTCCGTACAGCCCTGACTTGGCACCCAATGACTTCTTTTTAATTTTCGTCGCCAGAAGATGCTGTTGAAGCATTCAAAAACCATGTTTTGGAGGTGTCTCAATCGGAGTGGAAAAAGTGCTTCGAAAATTGGTTTGAGCGCATGCAAAAGTGTATAAATCTTGATGGAGAATATTTTGAAAAACAATAAAACCTTTTTCGTTGATAAATATTCGCATTTTCATTATTAGGCCAGAAATATATATAGTAGCCCACGTATTCCTTAATGGCAATATCGTTCTACCTAGAAACAAAGTATCTGGGACTAAACCTAGACAAACGACTTACTTGGAATACTCACACGAACTAAGAAGACTACTGAATAACTGATTAAAACTGACATTAAAGAACAAGCTTTTAGTTTACAATACAATTTCAAAACCAATTTGGATATACGGAATGGAATTCTGGGGATCCAATCCAATTCTCTCCAATCCAAAATCCTACGAAACATCATTGATGGTCCATTTTATGTTCGTAACCAAAAAGTCTATCGTAATATAAATGTTCTCTCGTTATAAAAAGTTTAATTCCCGATCATCCTGTCACTATAAAACTCTTGTTAGAAAACTCTCCTCGGTTACTTCCCCCATAAAAACTCATTGGTGTTAAAGAGAAATTGGCTAAGAGACCTCTTGTGGTGTTAATAAATCTTTAAGACTGATTTAAGAGGTGGAGAGTGAAGGTAAATGAGCAGAAGAGTATTCATGGTACCTTTACTGTCTGCCAAGATCCAACCATTCCTATATTACTTAATGGAAACATTGTTCCACCAATGAACAGACTACCTGGGACTAAATCTGGCCAAACGCCTTATTGGGAAGTATCACACGAAAACAAAAAGACTTAAACTACTAAACAACCTATCAAAATTGACTTTAAAAAAAAGCCATAACAAATCTGAACATACGGAATGGAATCCAACCCAATTCCTTCCAATCCAAAATCTTCCGAAAAATCTTTGATGCTCCATTTTATTTTCGTAACAAAGTAGTCTATCGTAACATAAATGTTCTCTCGTTATAAAAAGTTTCATTCCTGATCATCCTGTCACTTTAATCCTCTTGTTAGAAAACTCTCCTCTGTTTTCTAAATTTATGTTAGAAAACTCTCCCATAAAAACTCGTCGGCATTTAAAGACAAATTTGCTAAGAGACCTCTTGTGGTATTAATATAATATGACTCATTAGATAGAAAAACACCGATGGGGTCTCACGTGTTCCTGACACGTGAGAGTACTTACTAATCATATCACATGTTCCTCCCCTGTCATTCTAATGTCTTGATCATAAAATCTGCTTGTTACAATATTTATTTAGTTTTAGGTATAAAATAAATTCTTAAAAGAAAAAAAAGAAAAATCTACAAAAAAACTTTTTTGGGGAAAAAATTTCGTCAAATGGAAAACTCGTTCCTTTACTGTGCATTAAATATTATTAGTAAAAGGAAACAAAAATCAACTGAAAATAAATAAGAATGAGTATTAAAAAAAAAGTTTTTAAAACCGTAACCGGTACCATAATGTGGACTGCAATAATTGACAGGTGAGGTAAAAAAAAAGAACCTGACGAGAAAGTCTCGTTTCATTGCCAAAAATCTGCTCGACAGCACCATTTATATGTCATAATGTCATATCATATTGAATGAGCACATAAATATCAATATCAATCAATTGATTATTATAATACCCTGTCTTTTTTTTTGTTATTCAAAACCCAAAGAGAGACAGAAATTGTGACCTAAAAGCACAGAGCATAAAAGCTAAAACAGGAAGAACACAAACAAATGAAAGCATAAATAAGCTGTTGAGGTGATTTTTTTTATCAATACTGTACCTTTCAATTTTCTTAAAGCTAACAGTCAATTCTTTAGAGTATTTACTTTAAAAGAAAGACAAATTTTGTTGTTTTTTTTTTGAATAATTGGTTTTCTAATTGAGGAAATTGCTCACGAAAAAAAAACAAATCTTTTAACCTTTTCTGACTTTGCAAAGTAACAAATATTCAACAATATCGATTGGAAAAAATTATTCACTTATTTATTAACATATCGTCAATATCGCTCAGGTGTATTAATTTGCAAAGAATTTCCATTCGTCATTCAAAGTGACTTCATTCAATCGGTTCACATTCATTACGTCGAAAATTTATGCTCCAACCACACCTCATCTAAGATGTCTGCTTGCTAAATAATTTATCAGCTCATGTTTCGTATGGTCTGATTATTCACAATTACAAACAACAATAACAACAGAAAAACTACAAAGGAAAAAAAATAATATAAATTTAACATGATCGGTTCTGTGGTTTAAGGTCTTATTTTTCCGTACATTTACGAATGCCTAATATAGTCTGGGTCTGCTTTGAGCAATTTGGTACTTTTGGTTTTCCTTGTGGTCTTTTCAATTAATTCGCTTGAGAGGTTTTGGGAAATTTGAAATTATAATATTTTCTTGAATAGAGGAGAATAATTTACTATTAATAAAAAGCTCCTTTAGAAGCTGAAAAATAAATTTTTTTTTTAAAAATTCACTTCTCTACTTTAAAAAAAAATTGTTTTTGAACTATTAGTTTTGAAAATTTTTTTAAAATTGGTGTTTTCCTAAAACTTGTTTACTAAAAATCATTTCCAAATTTTGGAAGATTTTTTCTGAAAGAAAATTTTACTTTTTTTGTTTCCTGATTTGTTAGAAGAGCCCCTTAGGGGTCTAAGGCTTATGCGGGAAGACTTTATGGGTCACATACCGACCAGTTGTAAATTTGAGTTTATGTGCGTATTCGGAAGATTCAATTAAAGGCAGTAATTCCTTACGATGGCCAGCACCGATAGCATAATGCTATAGGGGTTCAAATCCCTTTCTATAGGGGTTCAAATCCCACTGAAGCATGATCCTAGGTTAAATCCAAAAAACACTTTTCTTTCCGTTCTACTGTAATTTCCTTATCCCGTTATTCTTTGCTCAATAAAAAAGTACGGAAAACACTTAAAAAAACTACCACCAATCAAAAGCACGAAAATATCAACATCAGCTTTTGGAAGGTCTTTACCAATTATGATGGCACCGCAGTAAACTGGACGAAAATAATCATTAGCATAGCTGCCGCGGACCGATCATCTGCTAAGCGAAGACGATAACATAGTCTTAAGACCGATACAAAAGCTACTATAGAATATTTCCAAAAAGATACTCATGTTCCGAAAGGAATGCCAAAGCAAAATAGATAGAATTCTTTACGATATGAATAATAGCACGTGGCACTCCGCAGGGTGTGCATGTACGTGTAGGACGAGACATGTTACCAAAAAGGAAATTATGAGTCAGAGCCCGATGATCAATCCTGATTCTGAGGAGTTTTCTTGCTTAACATTTAGAAGAAGATTCAGAATACTTCAGCTGGCGTAGAGTTTTGGTATGCGTCGGCGAATTTATATAGTGCTAGTGCAAGGCTAACAAGGTGTCAATAGGTTCAACAGGTTCGTCGTCTGTTATAATAGCACTGCCGACGCTGTCAACTAGAGAAGTCAAGAATCGTCAATTTTTTATATTCACTTTTCCTGGAATTCACACATCTTCAAACACTCAGGCTCCATATCCCTGAGGAGGTAGGAATCATTGCATTTGCTGAGGATGTTGCTGTGGGCTTAGTGGCAACATTTGTGGAAGATGTAGACCAGATCTGTAATGAGACTGTTGATTCAGTTCCAAGTTAGCTCCTAGCAGCTGGATTTAAGCTGGCGGATCATAAAAGGAGGTAGTCGTTATCACGGGCCGGAAGGGTAGAGAGAGTATCACCATTAGGATTGGCGAACATGAGGTGATCTAGAGACCATCTCTAAAGCATCTAGGGGTGATGATTGACGTGAGGCTACGGTTTCAGGAATACCTCCTAAACGTTCGTGGTAAGGTTGCGCGGACAATAATAGCACTGGCGCTCTTAATACCGAATCTTGGAGGACCCAGGCAGAGTTGAAGGATCCTATTGGCGACCGTGGCCGGGTCAATCCTGCTGTATGGTCTACTAATTTGGGTGGATGGGTTGATTAGAGCAACCTACATGCGTGGAGTTGTCTCAGTCTACCGTAGGAGCGCATTTGTATTGTTGCTGGAATGATGCTGTAGGTTCATGTGACGCGGTAGCGCGATCCGTGGCTCATACAGGGGAGAGACATGAATTACAGAGAAGGTGGCAAAATCGTTGGGATAATTTCACCATGGTGATGTTGGTTACTACCTATTCTAATTTTTAACGGGACACAGATGTTTTCGGGCTTACCAATCCTGCTTTAAATTGGATTCTACCTCTTGTAAATGCGTTAATGTCCATTGTGTCAGCTTTATCGTCCACCGTTCAGAAATAAATGTCGTCCTGTATTGCAAATTCCCTTACAATCCTCCTTTGGAATGCTAATGGACTGAATTCCAAACGACCAGAACTTGACTTATTACTACATGACAAACTTATAGACGTAGTACTCATTACAGAAACACACTTTACGTCCAGGTCCAACTTCTACATACGCGACTACACAACGTTCAGGACTGACCATCCTGACAATACTGCCCACGGTGGCACTGCTATCCTCATGAGAAATTCCTTATCCTTTTCTTTTCATTCCTATATTGCAGAAGATTTTCTTCAATCCACCGCAATATCAATTGACTGCTCTCCTGTCCCCTTAACTATTGCCGCAACCTATATCCCTCCTAATATATCTATAAACTCCCTTGAATTTAGGTCACAGACAGGACTCATTGTACTACAATCGAGACGGAACTATCCATTCCCATTCCAATGAGTCTTCCCCCTAAGGCAATCACTCCTTCCGAAGTTGGCAATTTAATCAAGCTTCTTCCCAAAAACAAAGCTCCTGGCTATGATCTGATTACCTCCAATATAATCCAACAACTCCCTAAAAGACCAATAGTGTTCCTTGCCACAATATATAATTCCATCCTTAGAACAATACATTTTCCATCATTAAAATGATCCCTAAGCCCAATAAACCAATAAACCGCCACACTTCCTATAGGCCAAAAAGTCCCCTTCCAGTACTCTCAAAAATCTTTGAAAAAATCCTCCTTCGCCGCTTACATCCTCTACTCGAATCGTCAAATTTAATTCGTAATCACCAGTTTGGTTTCCGAGCCGAACACTCAGTAGTGTCATCGAGTTGTCGATTTTATTGCATCCTCTTTAGAAAGAAGAGAGTACTGTCCGGTGTGTTTCTTGATATAAGTCAAGCTTTTGATAGAGTTTGGCACCCGGGTCTACTCTGGAAACTCAAGAGGTTCCTTCCTGCCACGTATTTCCTAATCCTAATATCATTCCTTTCCAACCGAAACTTCCAAGTAAATGAATGCAACGAACTCTCCAATATCTCTCCGATATTGGCTGGGGTTCCTCAGGGTAGCTTACTTGGAGCCATCCTCTAGAACATGTAAACATCCGATATCCCAATCTGCCCTAATACCTTCTCTGCTACATACGCCGATGATACGGTCTACCTTGCATCCAGCGAAAATCCCTAACATGCTTCCGAAACCCTCCAAATCCAAATCCAAACCCTCCAGAACTGGTTTACTAGGTGGAGAATAAAAGTCAATGAACGTAAATCTATCCAGGTAACTTTCACTCTCCGTCGTGAGACATGCCCTCCCATATACCTTAATGGCAATGCCATACCACAACACACCGAAGCTCGGTACTTAGAACCCACATAGAAGACTTAAAAGACGATACCTAAAACTACTTCGACTTCTAGACAAACGTTCCAAACTTACTATAGACAACAAAGTACTGTTATACAATATCTTACTGAAACCCATATGGACATACGGACTAGAACTCTGGGGATCTACTAAGCCTTCTAATTCCCGTCGAATCCAATCCCTTCAATCAAAAATACTCCATACAATTGCCGATGCCCCGTTTTATGTTCGCAATACTGTTATTCATCGTGATCTCAAAGTCCCATTTGTTTTTGATGTGGCAGTATCTTGCTATAAAAAGTTCCGTTTCCGTGTCCTCAATCATAATAATCCTCTTGGAACTATCCTTCATTTTCTTCCCTAGAAATATCCAACAAAGACTTAAGCGTCACTGGTCGCGTGATTTACTAAAATACTGAGGCCTAACAGAAACACACGCTAGCAGAAGGAAGTTCATATTGGATGTTTACTCCCCACAACCTTTCAAGTTAATTAATTAATACTATTGCTCAAATTTGCTTGTTACTATGTTGTAGTTGTAGATATCTAAAAAAAAAAAAAATAATTGGATTCTAGCACAATGCGCCGTTCTTGTGACGGGATGGAGAAGAGCGCGGAGCACGTGTTATTTGACTGCACCCTATTCAATGCGGAAAGAGAAGAGGCATAAAAATGTTCTGACGAGCCCCTGACGCCGCAGAATGTCGTAGCCCTGATTTTATACTCGGGAACGACCTGGGAGGCTGTCGATATCCTTGAGACAATAGTTCTAAAAAGACTACGTTTGGATGAGCATGAAGGAAAACGGTAGAAATAATTCACCCTAGTAGTGATTTTAACCAATCCCTTCCTTATGAAGTAATGCCCAACGGCGGTTCCGTGGCGAGACATAGAAATGTGATCAAGTAAGGTGGTTTTAGTGGGTTAAAGTCCCATACTTTGTCTGTCAATTATATCCAACTGGCTTTGTTGGATGTGGTCAACAATTGGACAGGTCCTTTTTCCATTAATACCGATTATAAGTTAATATGGCTTATAGAAGATTATAAGTTATATTGGGACATAATCAATAGTATATTATCTGAGTGGAAAACTCTACAAAAATACCTCATGGAATCAGGTACCCATCAGCTGGAAAACCACAAGAGATGTTCCATTGTCATTGACAGCTGCATTCCTGAATAATAACAGATACTTTTTAGGCCCATTGTATAGGAACGGATCAGTCTCCTTTTTCCTGAACGTGCTCACTTTTTCCTGAACTTTGAATACAAAGTCGCTCCGAAAAGGATAATTCTCAATATTAGGGTATGTGGGAGAATCATACAGACTTAATTAGTAGATTAAGTGGGAGGAAGGGATAGCATAAACTTCAATTGAGCTCTGTAATGATTACGGATTAACGCCGATTGAGGAGCAGGTTCGATAGGCGTCAACCCGTAAGCACCACTGACCTACCTGAGCAATAGTAAACTTCCGCTTCCAGCTTACATGAGGAGAACAGTGTCTCAATGCAAATAGAAATAACGAAGCCATACTTGCCACTATCTTATTGTTTTTGTCTATCTTATTCTTCGGTTTTTTTCGTTAAAAATTTTTCTGTCTTTAACAAAATATCCTTTTTTAAAAACAACAAATTGCCCATATTTTAAAAAAAATATTATTATAGAAAAATTTCCTTTTTTTTTTTTAAATTTTGCGATTAAAACAAATTTTTCACAATTTTCTTAAATACACCCATAACTCGCTTTACGGCCTAGATACGTTCCACGAAACTTGGCCGCAAAGCGACAAGCCGTATAAGGAATCAATTATTCTAATACAAATTCATACAAATCCAATGGGATCGGTTCCAAATTTGTTAAATATGTAACATGGTTTATCATTCAAAATGCATTTTATCTTTTTATTTCATTTAAATCAAAAATACATACATAACAAGTACATATGTTACATTTGTACATAAAATAATAACAGACTCCAAAAACCAGCAATAATCTATAAACAAAAATGAAACAACTTCATTTTACATAAAATATGTGTATGTTTACATACAAAATTTTTTTTAAATGGCTTTAATCTGAAGACGATGAAGAAATGGTAACCTCCAGATCTCTGTCGTCATCATTTTTCGCTGGTAAGGATGGGCCTGGCTTAAAAAAATTGTCCAACGTTATTTGTCTTGTCTTCTTGTCTATTTCGTTCTTCAGTGATTTATAACAGCTAATGGCTGAGTTAATTCCTCGAGAAACTTTAGCGCTACGTTCGACGTCAGGATCGTTTTCAAGGATGATGTTTATTCTTTGTTCGAAATACGAAAAAGCTTTCGACAAATTTTTTGATGTTAGTTGTTTGGATACAACAGGATCTGTCTCTTCATCAAATGCCGGTTCTGCTTGCAATTGAATGAGTTACTCATAAGAAAGGGGTTCCCTATCAGCTTCAAGTAGATTAAGCACATCACATTCGTTCAAACCTTCAAAGCCGAGATCATGTGCTAGATCCAAAATGTTTTGCCTAATTTCAGGAAGGAAATTAACTTCTGCATCAGTACTTTTTACACATTCTGGCCATATTTTTTTCCAAACATGGTTCATTGTTGTTGTACTTTTTCCAAAATGTTTTAATTGAAGATTTACCATCGGTTTCCCTTATAAGTTGTCGGAAAGTTCGGCGTAGGTAATATGCCTTAAAAGTGGCTATTGCACCCTAATCCATTGGTTGGAGCAGAGCTATTGTATTTTTCGGAAGGTACTCAATCATGAAATCTTCAGATTGTAGTTCGGATAAATTAATAGGATGCCCTGGTGCATTATCCAAAATTAGCAAAGCCTTGTTGTCAAGTTATTGTCTCGCAAATATTTGTTCACTTCTGTACAAACGTGATTTTTGAACCAATCCTCAAAAGTAGCTTTAGTCATCCAAGCTTTCTTGTTAGATCTCCATATAACGGGTAATTGATTTTTATTTAGTCCTTTAAGAGGCCTTGGATTTTCGGACAAATATATTAAAAGTGGTTTTAGCTTAAAATCATCCGCGGCATTTGCACCAAATAGCAAAGTTAATCGTTCTTTAGACACCTTATAACCAGGCGCAGATTTTTCGGTTTTTGAAATGTACGTGCGATCAGGCGTTCGCTTCCAATAAAACCCTGTTTCGTCTACGTTAAACACTTGCTCAGGTTTATAACCACCTCTTTCAATAATTCCCTTTAAAATGTTGGGATATTCTCTAGATGCGGCCTCATCGGGGCTAGCTGCTTACGCTTTCATTTTCAAATTATGCAAATTAAATCTATTTTTAAATTTTTTAAACCATCCTCGGCATGCTTGGAATGTGAAATCTTCAGCAGATTCATCGGTATCTCCATTCTTCAATATGTAGATATAGCGACATTCGAAAAAAGTTTTTTTTGCCGTTATAGCGAAACATTTTAGGCCGTAAATCTAAAACGTGCCTTAATTGAAGAGGGCCTTTATAGCGAAATGCCGTATAAAGAGCGGCCGTATAGCGAGGTATGGGTGTACTTCAAAATTTTTGTTGATTTTTTAGAACCGTTGAAATTTTGACTTTCATATTTTCTTAAAAAGTTTTCACACAAATACTAAGCCAAGCCCACCTGAAGCTCATGAAGAAAATTTCAGCAATTTTTTTTTTAAATTTTAGTAAAATGAAAGTCTTCAAATATTTCGAGTTCTTTTTAACAAAAAATTTCAAATTCAAAAAAAGCACCTGAATATGTGTTTTTTACAACAAAAATGTTACTCTAATTTTCCAAATTTACAATATATCCCACAAAACTTTGAATTGAATTCATTTATTTTAAATCTTAAAAGGAAAATGCATAAAATCAGTTTTTTTTTCTTATTAATTTAGAAATTGGTAGAATTTTTTGAAAGATTTCTAATTACTGGAATTTAATTTTGTAATAAAATAGGTAACTTAAAATAAAAAAATTCTTTCTAATTAAAAAAAATTATACCTAAAGGTAGAGACTCAAAAAAAAAAAAAAATTTCCCTTTCACTTCTCAACGACCATTTTCCAAAATTTTCTTAAATTTCATTTTTTGACAAAACGTTTAGATTTTTTTCTGAGTTTATTTTTAACCTTATTAGTTAACAAAATTTTAGTCTTCAACAAAAAGAAAATATTTTTTTCATAAATTTGAGGACTTCTCAAATTTTTGGAATTTTTTTTCGAAATTGTATAAAATTTTGCTTTACCTTTTTTTGCTACATAAAATAAGTTTCTTAATTTTGAAATTCCATATTTCAACAAAAAATTTAACCTTTTTCTAAATTTATTTCTTTAGTTTTTATCTATTTTTAATGTAAAAGGGAATTAAATATTAAGAAAATAGATCGTTTTTTTTTATAATGGAAAGTTTTCTTATAAAATTTTTTAGATAAGAAAATTTTCTTCGTTTTTCATAATAGGTACCTTAATAAAAAATTCTTTTTAATTATAAAAAAACTAGAAATTTCAAAAAAAAATTGACAAAAATTTTATTTATTTCTTTTTTACTTCTCAAAAAGCATTTTTAGAATTTTTTAAAAATTTATTTTCTAACAAGCATTTTTAGAATGTTCCAGTTTATTTTCCTTAAAAAAAAATCTCCTTTTTACAATCTTTATTAATAAGGACAAATTTGCTTTTCAACTACTAAATTGAGAATATAATTTTTTTTCTGCATTATTTTGAAAAGTTTACAAACTTTTTTTAAATTTAATAAAATTTCATAAAATTTTTCTTCACTTTTTTATTGAAACTTTCGAAATTTTGTCTATAAATTTATAAAAATTACAAAAACAAACTCTTTTATAAATATTAGAAAACGAAAAAAATTCAGATGGTTTTTATTGTTTTCTCAGCAGAATTTTCTGCTGAGAAAACAATAAAAACATTTTCATTTCACTTCTCCATTGAACATTTTCATACATTTTCATTTCACTTCTCCACTGAACATTTTCCCAATTTTCTAACATTCTATTTTTTACCAAAACGTTTAAAACTTCCTAAAGAAAGTCTTCTCTTTACAAATTAAATTAGTCAAAAAATGCTACTTAATTTTTTTTTAATTTTTTCTTCGACAAAAAAAAACATTTTACCAAAAATTTTATTGGTTTTAGTGCAGGTTTTTTATAAAATTTTTTTAAAATTTATTCAAACATATAAGGTGTAGTAAAAAGAAATCCATTATTTTTCCATTAAATTGAAGGTTTTATTTAGCATAGATAGAATGATACGATTTAGGTCAAATATGCACTGTTTTGTTCGATAACTTGTTGCAATTTCGGTGGTAATTTCATAATGCCTCTTGCATAGAAACCCTCGTCCCTATTGGCAAAAAACTGGGACATTCGATTTTCACAATCTTCTCTTGAGGCGAATTTTTCACCTGCAAAATCATTCGTCATGGACAGAAAGAGGTGGTAATCACTTGGTGCCAGGTCCGGACTATAAGGTGGATGCATAAGAACATCCCAACCAAGGTCCCGGAACTTCTGGCGAGTCACTATCGATGTATGCGGCCTGGCGTTGTCCTGATGGAACAAAGTTCCTCTCCTATTGGCCAAAGCTGACCGCTTCTGGGCGATTGCTTCTTTCAGACGGTCCAATTGTTGACAGTATAGGTCCGAATTAAGAGTTCGGCCGTAGGGGAGCAGCTCATAGTAGATGATTCCCTGCCAGTCCCACCAAACACACAGCAAAACCTTCCTGGCTGTCAATCCTGGCTTGACCACCGTTTGCGCCGGGTGACCGCGATTTGACCACGACCGTTGTCGCTTGACGTTGTCGTAAGTGACCCACTTTTCATCACCAGTAACCATCCGCTTCAGAAATGGATCGATATTGTTGCGATTCAGCAGCGATTCGCAGATGGAAATTCGGCCCATGAGGTTTTTTTGCGATAACTCGTGAGGCACCCATACATCGAGCTTCTTTTTGTATCCAGCCTTATTTAAGTGGTTCCAAACGGTTTTTTGTGCAATGTTTAGCTCCTGGGCAATCGAAACAGTGCTTACGTGACGGTCGAACTCGACGATTTCCATGATTTTATCGACATTTTCGACAATTGGCCTTCCAGAGCGTGGTGCGTCTTTGACATCAAAATTACTGGAACGGAATCGACGAAACCAAAATTGCGCGTGATTGGCTGTTACAGTATCAGGACCATAAACACTATTCACATTTTTTTTCTGCCTGGCTTGCGTTTTCGCCTTTATCGAAAAAAAAACTGTAAAATATAACGTTTTTCTCTTTGTTGGTGTCCATCTTTGACGCGTGCTAAAAAAATACTGAGCCAAGTAATCACAAAACTGTATCAGAAGCTTTTTTAGTACGAAATCTTATCTTTCTAACGCCATCTAGTGTAACCCGATCGCACTTTTACAACGGAAGATACAGACTCCTAAAGCCATCTATTGGTAAAATAATGGATTACTTTTTACTACAACTTATATATTTACAAAAATCTTCATTGTTTTGCTAGAATTTATTAGACGAATTTATTATTTTCAAGTTAAAAAAGTTATTTTTTTTTTAAAACAACAAAAAAAATCCTATTTTTTAAGTATTTTTATTAAAAAAAAAAATTTATTGTATTAAATCTTCATAAAAAAGAAAAACCCAAATTTTGCAACTAAAATCAGAATTTTGCTGATTATTTCAAGGGGATTTGCGTCAAATGAAAAATGTTGCGTCAAATTAATAAATTAGTAAAAAATAATTAAATTTTCTCGTGTGCTCAAATTACGAGTGATTTCTATTCTTTAAAAAAAAATTCAAATATTTTGTATTCTGTACAAAAAAAATCGCAATAAAACACAAAATTTCAAGAGAATCAATTTTAGAATTTTCTCGACAGTTTATTATTTAAAAATAAATTAAAATTAAGTAATTTTTTATCTAAACATTTTAATAAACCTATTCTTGAGTATTCTTGGTATTTTGTGAAAGGTTCTCAATGATCAACGTTATTGAATTTGTTCCCAAAATATATAATTAAAAAAAAAATTGTACGAAAAAACTGCATCGAAACAAATGACAGCCTTGCAAAAACTCCAGTGTTTATTCCTTCGTTCGAATATGTTTCAAAAGCCGGCACAATTACTCATCTTACGTATAACTTTATCGGTCTTTTAGGAATAAATAAAAATCTATAAATAAACATTTCAGTAATCCAATAATATATGAATAGTTTTAATCTCCAAATAAATAAATAAATAAATAAATAAAAGCACAATTTCCTTACAAAATGATTCATTAAAAAATGAAAATGCGCAAACCTATTGACTATAAATTTTTTGCGCTTTGCTAATTTTTTGTTTTGTCTTGCAATATTTGCATTTTTCTGTTTTATGATTTAAATTAATGTTTATTTATTCTTTTATAATAGTTTATAGGTATTATTAGGAAGATAGAGGAAGGTGGCGATTGTAAAAATCAACAAAACCACCAGCCTACCATTCTCGACTTACAATGACTCAGATTGATTAAAAAGACGACAATCTCTTTTGTATACAAAAACCTTAAGTGACTCTTGCTATTCGAATTAATAAAAATATTTGTTTGTTCGTTTGGCTGTTTGTTATCATTTCAAGTAACATAAGTACTGAGAAATGTATATTCTGAGCGCATCGACACTAAAGGCCATTTGGCGACAAAACATATCAGGATAAGGAAATTAAAGTAGAAATGGAAAGAAAAGGGGTTATTGGGAATTAGCGAAGGACCATGTCTCGGTGGGTCGGTGGGATTTGAACCCACGACCCCTTGGATGGTGGTCCAGTACGCTAACGATTTAGGACAATTTACTTTTTATTCTTCTATTAATTTGTTTTCTTTAAAAATATTTTTTTTTTTTTTTGTCCCAAATTCTGCTTTTTGTCCCAATTTATTTGTTCATTTTTCAGTTTATTCTTTTTTTGTTCTAATTTTTATTATGTTCTTTGAACGCAATTTTTATGTTGTTTCTATTCTTCTATTAATTTGTTACTTTTAAAAACTTTTTGTTTTTTTTGTCACAAATTCTGTTTTTTGTCCCAATTTATTTGTTCATTTTGCAGTTTATTTTTTTTTTGTTCTAATTGTTATTTTATTTTTATGTTATTGTGTCCTAATTTGTATTTTTCTGTCCCAATTTCCGTTACATTTTTTCCAAAAAAAATTTTTTTTTGTCCCAATTTTTTAAATTCATTTTTCAGTAGTTGTGTTTTTGTTTTTCAATTTTTATTATATTTTTTGTAGCCAATGTTTATGTAGTTTGTGTCCTTATTTTTATTTTTTGTCCCAACTTGCATTACATTTTTTTCAAAAAATTATTATTGTTTTTTTTGGCCCAAATTCTCTGTTTATTGTCCCAATTTTTTTAATTCATTTTTCAGTAAATTTTTCCGTTCTTTCTAATTTTTATTATATTTTTTGTAGCCAATGTTTATGTAATTTGTGTCCTTATTTTTATTTTTCTGTCCCAACTTTCGTTACATTTTTTCCCAAAACAATTTTTTTTGTCCCAATTTTTTAAATTCATTTTTCAGTAGTTGTGTTTTTGTTTTTCAATTTTTATTATATTTTTTGTAGCCAATGTTTATGTAGTTTGTGTCCTTATTTTTATTTTTTGTCCCAACTTGCATTACATTTTTTTCAAAAAATTATTATTGTTTTTTTTGGCCCAAATTCTCTGTTTATTGTCCCAATTTTTTTAATTCATTTTTCAGTAAATTTTTCCGTTCTTTCTAATTTTTATTATATTTTTTGTAGCCAATGTTTATGTAATTTGTGTCCTTATTTTTATTTTTCTGTCCCAACTTTCGTTACATTTTTTCCCAAAACAATTTTTTTTGTCCCAATTTTTTAAATTCATTTTTCAGTAGTTGTGTTTTTGTTTTTCAATTTTTATTATATTTTTTGTAGCCAATGTTTATGTAGTTTGTGTCCTTATTTTTATTTTTTGTCCCAACTTGCATTACATTTTTTTCAAAAAATTATTATTGTTTTTTTTGGCCCAAATTCTCTGTTTATTGTCCCAATTTTTTTAATTCATTTTTCAGTAAATTTTTCCGTTCTTTCTAATTTTTATTATATTTTTTGTAGCCAATGTTTATGTAATTTGTGTCCTTATTTTTATTTTTCTGTCCCAACTTTCGTTACATTTTTTCCCAAAACAATTTTTTTTGTCCCAATTTTTTAAATTCATTTTTCAGTAGTTGTGTTTTTGTTTTTCAATTTTTATTATATTTTTTGTAGCCAATGTTTATGTAGTTTGTGTCCTTATTTTTATTTTTTGTCCCAACTTGCATTACATTTTTTTCAAAAAATTATTATTGTTTTTTTTGGCCCAAATTCTCTGTTTATTGTCCCAATTTTTTTAATTCATTTTTCAGTAAATTTTTCCGTTCTTTCTAATTTTTATTATATTTTTTGTAGCCAATGTTTATGTAATTTGTGTCCTTATTTTTATTTTTCTGTCCCAACTTTCGTTACATTTTTTCCCAAAACAATTTTTTTTGTCCCAATTTTTTAAATTCATTTTTCAGTAGTTGTGTTTTTGTTTTTCAATTTTTATTATATTTTTTGTAGCCAATGTTTATGTAGTTTGTGTCCTTATTTTTATTTTTTGTCCCAACTTGCATTACATTTTTTTCAAAAAATTATTATTGTTTTTTTTGGCCCAAATTCTCTGTTTATTGTCCCAATTTTTTTAAGTCATTTTTCAGTAAATTTTTCCGTTCTTTCTAATTTTTATTATATTTTTTGTAGCCAATGTTTATGTAATTTGTGTCCTTATTTTTATTTTTCTGTCCCAACTTTCGTTACATTTTTTCCCAAAACAATTTTTTTTGTCCCAATTTTTTAAATTCATTTTTCAGTAGTTGTGTTTTTGTTTTTCAATTTTTATTATATTTTTTGTAGCCAATGTTTATGTAGTTTGTGTCCTTATTTTTATTTTTTGTCCCAACTTGCATTACATTTTTTTCAAAAAATTATTATTGTTTTTTTTGGCCCAAATTCTCTGTTTATTGTCCCAATTTTTTTAATTCATTTTTCAGTAAATTTTTCCGTTCTTTCTAATTTTTATTATATTTTTTGTAGCCAATGTTTATGTAATTTGTGTCCTTATTTTTATTTTTCTGTCCCAACTTTCGTTACATTTTTTCCCAAAACAATTTTTTTTGTCCCAATTTTTTTAATTCATTTTTCAGTAGTTGTGTTTTTGTTTTTCAATTTTTATTATATTTTTTGTAGCCAATTTTTATGTAGTTTGTGTCCTTATTTTTATTTTTTGTCCCAACTTGCATTACATTTTTTTCAAAAAATTATTATTGTTTTTTTTGGCCCAAATTCTCTGTTTATTGTCCCAATTTTTTTAATTCATTTTTCAGTAAATTTTTCCGTTCTTTCTAATTTTTATTATATTTTTTGTAGCCAATGTTTATGTAATTTGTGTTCTAATTTTTATTTTTTGTCCCAACTTGCATACATTTTTTCCCAAAAATTATTATTGTTTTTTTTGTCCCAAATTCTCTGTTTTTTCCCCAATTTTGTTAATTTATTTTTCAGTTCATTTTTCCGTTCTTTCTAATTTTTATTATATTTTTTGTAGCCAATTTTTATGTAATTTGTGTCCTAATTTTTTTTCCTGTCCCAACTTCCGTTACATTTTTTTGCCAACTTTTTCGGCAATACTAATTTTCTACACTAAATACTGTACTATCGGGCCGGCTGGATAATTTACTTTTTATTTTTCTATTAATTTGTTTCCTAAGCTTTTTGTTTTTTTTTTGTCCCAATTTATTTATTTTTTGTTTTTTTTTTTAATTTTTATAATATTTTTTGCAGTTAATTTTTACGTAATTTGTGTCCTAATTTTTATTTGTCTGTTGCAACTTTCGTTACATTTTTTCTCAAAATTATTATTGTTTTGTTTTTGTCCCAAATTCTCTATTTTTTGTTCAAATTTTTAAAATTCATTTGTCAGTTTATTTTTTTTTCTAATTTTTATAATATTTTTTGTACACAAGTTTTATGTTATTGGTGTCCTAATTTTTATTTTTCTGCTATTGTTTTTTTTTGACTCAGCTCGTGTTCAACCTTTTCTGGCAACACTGATCTTCTTAATTGCGCCTTCGTTAATAACGCATTATTGATATGACACAGTGGCAGTGATATAATCTGATATGATTTTTTTGGCAATCCCACCTTTTCAGAGGCTACTCTGGCACTGTTAATAAAATACGGACGATTGACTAACTTTAAAAAAATATATAATAAGGGCTATTTCGGTAAAATTGGGAATTTTTAATTATTTGTTTATCCTTTTTGACTGTTGATATTTATTTAAGAGAAAAGTGTGGACGGGAAAAGAACATATTTTCATTTTGTTTCAAAATCATTAAATTTTGGATTATTTGCTGTAGTTTCCGTAAAAGTTTGCCATTTTTAAATTGGACAAAAATTACCAATTTAACCGTAAAAATTATTATTTTGATTAGCCTTTATTGCAAAAATATAATTATTAAAGCCGTTAGTTATTATGTTAGTTATTTTTTATTTTGTTTTTTAAAATGATACGTGTTTTTTGAGACCCCAAAAAAAACTGCACCACATCTGATAACTGTATTTTGCAAAAATTTACATAATTTAAAAAATACGAATTTAAAAGACTTTTTTCATTAATGAAGAAAAAAGAATACAAAACGCACTCGTGGGTTAATATGTAAAAAATGTTCCATGGAGAATATTAATAATAAGCAAAAATAAATAAAAAACTAAATAAAAACAAAAAAAAAAGACAAACCACGCAACTTAACGCACTCTTCAATCTATGTTGTTGTTGACACACACTAATAGTAATATTTGTCTTGATTAAATATGCAAATTCTTCTAGTATTTACAATTTTTGTTACGAATTTTATTCACTCGAAGCGGCTATTAGTAATTTTTTTGATTCAATAGAAATTTTCGGTTTTAGCCCTTTCCATCCAGATTTGCGGTATAATATTCATCATTTCCGGAAATTTTTACGATTTATCATAACCACAAGAAATTGTTTGTCAATCTTCATTATGAGTGGGTGGATGAATGGGTTTTTTGCAAATACACTATGTGGGATTTAATGAAAAAAACTATTAATTCCCACATAGTATTGGTTTTGTGCATAAAAACATTTTGGTAAAAAGAAAAGTCTCTGGTAAAAATTCGAGAAATACTAAAGAAATGTTATTTTCTCCAACTTCATTTTCTTCAAAATAAAAATTCCAAAAGAAAAACCTTACATTAGAAAAATCAAAACTTCAAAAATATCCTCACATTGAAAAAAATTAATTGGAAAAATTTAAAATTCCAAAAGAAAATCCTGACATTAGAAAAATTAATTAAAAAAAAAAATCCCACAAAAAATCGTTACATTGAAAAAAATTAATTAAAAAAATTAAGAACTCCAAAAAAAGTTAATTAAAAAAATTAAAAATTCCCAAAAAAAATCCTTACATTGACAAAAAATAATTGGAAAAATTAAAAATTCCAAAAAAGTCGTTTCATTAAAAAAAATGAATTAAAAAAATTAAAAATTCCAAAAAAAAATCCTGACTGAAAAAGAATAATTAAAAAAATTAAAAATTCCAAAAAAATTTAATCAGAAAAATTAGAAATTCCAAAAAAAATTAAAAATTTCAAAAAAAAATTATAAATTCCAAAAAAAAATTAAAAATTCCAAAAAAAATTACAAACTCCCAAAAAAATCCTTACATTGACAAAAAATAATTGGAAAAATTAAAAATTCCAAAAAAAATAATTAGAAAAATTTAAAATTCCAAAAAAGTCGTTACATTGAAAAAAAATGAATTAGAAAAATTAAAAATTTCAAAAAAAAGTTGTTGCATTGAAAAAAAATGAATTAGAAAAATTAGAAATTCCAAAAAAGTCGTTACATTGAGAAAAAATGAATTAGAAAAACTAGAAATTCCAAAAAAAGTCGTTGCATTGAAAAAACTTAATCAGAAAAATTAAAAATTCCCAAAAAAAATCGTTACACTGAAAAACAATGAATGAAAATAATTAGAAATTCCAAAAAAGTCGTTATATTGAAAAAAATGAATTAGAAAAATTAGAAATTCCAAAAAAAGTCGTTGCATTGAAAAAAAATGAATTAGAAAAATTAGAAATTCCAAAAAAGTCGTTACATTGAAAAAAAATGAATTAGAAAAATTAGAAATTCCAAAAAAAGTCGTTACATTCACCAAAACTAATTAGAAAAATTAAAAATTGCAAAAAAATCGTTACACTAAAAAAAAATGAATGAAAAAAATTATTAATTCCAAAAAAATCGTTACATTGAAAAAAATTAATTAAAAAAATTAAGAACTCCAAAAATAATTAATTAGAAAAATTAAAAATTCCCAAAAAAAATCCTTACATTCACCAAAACTAATTAGAAAAATTAAAAATTGCAAAAAAATCGTTACACTGAAAAAAATTAATTAGAAAAATTAAAAATTCCAAAAAAAATTTAAAATTCGGAAAAAAAATTTAAAATTCCAAAAAAAAATGAAAAATTCAGAAAAAAAATTAAAAATTCAGAAAAAAAAATTAAAAATTCCAAAAAAAAATTAGAAATTCCAAAAAAATTAATTAAAAAAATTAAAAATTCCAAAAAAAGTCCTAATATTGAAAAAATTTATTAGAAAAAAATTTTTTTTTCAGGCAGTAAAAGAAATAAGCAAAAAAATTCAGTTTATGAAAATTTAGGCAGAGAAACAATTTCGTTCAAAAAGAAAATTTTAATGTGGCCGCTGTAATCAAATTCAATTTCTCTCTTGCAGGTGGAATCGGTTGAGTTGGCACTGAATCTACTCGACGGCTACGATGTCAGTGGTAAGAAAATCAAAGTTCAACAAGCAAAGTTCCAAATGCGTGGTGAATATAATCCGGCGCTCAAACCGAAAAAGAAGAAGAAAGAGAAAGAGAAAATCCAGAAAATGAAAGAGAGGTAAAAGGGATTTTCATTTTATTTTTACTTATTTTATCTATTTACTAATAGTTGGGATAATTTGGGTTATTGTTTTTTTTTCTTCTGTAGACTGTTCGATTGGAGACCAGAGAAAATGCGTGGTGAACGCTCGAAACACGAACGGGTTGTTGTCTTGAGAAATCTTTTCACACCCGAACTGTTCGACAAAGAAGTGCACTTGATTCTCGAATACCAAGCAGACTTGCGTGAGGAGTGCGGCAAAGCTGGAACTGTTCGAAAAGTTATCATCTACGATGTGAGTCATGACACAATTTGTAGTTTTATTCAAGACAAACACCTCGCATTAACGATTTTCCAAAAACGTCCAAAATTTCACAAAAATTTATGCACAAAATACATTGAAAAAGTGTCATTAATTGCATGAATTTAATTTTGATTTTCTTTACAATTTAATCCCTGATTTTGTTCATATTTATATGTAAGAAGGTGTCAAAATAATTGTGTGTTAATTTCTTATTTATTAAAATTCTTTTTTTTTTCCTTTTTCAATAAAAAAAATTTTCGGTTGTTTTTTTTTTTGAATAAAATCTATTTTAATGTATTTCACTTTTTATAGATTTCTAATTGTAAAATAATATACATAATTTTTTTTTTAATTTTTTAGAGACATCCAGAAGGTATAGCGCAAATAACAATGGATGATGCCGAGGAAGCAGACATTGTTGTTAAAATGTTGAATGGAAGATTCTTTGGCCAAAGAAAGCTGACCGCTGAAATATGGGATGGGAAAACTAAATTCAAGTAAGCCAATTATGTTATTTCTTTTACATTTTAAAAACTGTACTTACTTTTCTGATTAAATTCTGAAAATAGATCTAAAAATTACAAAGGATTTTTACGATAGTAAATTTATTCAAATCGTTTCCCAATGGAATGATAACTCAATAAGCACTGAGTTATCATATCAAATACTAGCCATTAGTAGATATAAAATAATTGAACAATTTTACCTCTCTTGAGTTTTTTTGCTAACCGATTGCCGTTTTTGAAATGATAACTAACCTCAAAATTATTGTACTTTGGTGTTCCTAAACAGTGGGCACTAAAAATCGAAATGCAAAACATGATGCATTATTGTTGAAAAATTTGAATACAAAAAGTTCTACTAATACTTACAATTCTGTTTTTAGCTGTATCCGATTGGACCAATTTTGTTACTGTGCAGTAGTTCGCAGTAGATTCTCAATAAAATGGACAATTTACTGACAGCAGTAAAATATAACCTCAAAATAGTCAACAACAATACTGAGTTTATTCTGATTTTACCCAAACATAAATAATAAAAACAAAAATTTGACGCTTCAACATAACCAACGAACCCGCTAAGCCATCTATTTCCATTTCGGGAACTAAAATTTCCCCACCCTAAATAGTATGCGCAACTACTGCGACAATCTTCTCGTTTGTTCGAGGTACAGCAGATGATGACAGCTACAACTACTGCACAGTAGGAAACTTTCCCCAACGGAATACAGCTAATGTGTTTGAAAATTGGCATGTACAGCTACCACCACCTACCGAAGGTTTGTCGGAACTAAATAGAAACCATTCTCAAGACTCAATGAACAAATTGGTATAATGGCTCAGTATGATTTTATGCATAGTTTTCGAGTCTATAAGCCTCACACAAAAACGGACATTCATTTTTATATATATATAGATAAATACTCAACTGACATTAGTATAAAAATTCATATATTGATTAATTCCAGATACTAAATATACATTAATAGGTACAAATTTTTGACTATGTAAAAATATAAAGCTAATATTAGGCGACACTTCATATTCAGAAATAAAAACTTCCTATCAACAATATAACTATTTATATAAATACTTACTTTTTCGTAAATACCTCAAAAAAGATAAAAACCACACTTTGACTTGCTTTTTCCGATAAATGCCAAAATAATATCTTTAAAAACAACAAAAGTATGCAAGCATTTCGGTATGCTACCACTACTTTCATGGAGAATGGCGTCATTTTAAAACTTTCCGAAAGTCTACAAAATGAAATACAAACTAAACCCAAAATACAAATGGATTTAATAAGAGAAGATTGGACAGAAGTAAATGTTGGCTTCTGTCGTGTTTAAATTATTGTACATTTAGTCTGGAATAAGTGAGTTAAAATTAAAAAATTAATTTTGGAACACTAGATATCAGTGGCTGTCATGTCTGCATAAAAAAATCTACACAAAAGCTTACAAGCATTACGATTTCTCGGCGCTTTTCCAATAATTGAGATAGAAAATTGCGTACACATACGTGGGCTACTATATATATTTCTGGCCTAATAATGAAAATGCGAATATTTATCAACGAAAAAGGTTTTATTGTTTTTCAAAATATTCTCCATCAAGATTTATACACTTTTGCATGCGCTCAAACCAATTTTCGAAGCACTTTTTCCACTCCGATTGAGACACCTCCAAAACATGGTTTTTGAATGCTTCAACAGCATCTTCTGGCGACGAAAATCGTTGACCACGCATTTTTTTCTTGATGTGTGGGAATAAAAAGAAGTCATTGGGTGCCAAGTCAGGGCTGTACGGAGGATGACCCATCAATTCGACGTTTTGTCCGGTCAAAAAGGCGCTGGTTTGAGCCGATGTGTGAGAGCTCGCATTGTCATGGTGCACAATGATTCGACTTCTCTTGTTCGTTTTTCGAATTTCTCCGAAGACTTCAGGCAAACAAATGGTGGTGTACCACTCAGAATTGACCGTCCTACGTTGCACAAGCGGAACAGTCGCCACATGACCAGTTTTGCCAAAGAAACAAGCGACCATTTGCTTCGAAGTGCTTCTTCCACGAACAACTTTCGTTGGATTTGACTCGTCTTGGAAGACCCACACGGTCGATTGCTGTTTTGTTTCGGGCTCATACGCATAGATCCATGATTCGTCACCTGTGACGATCTTATAAACGTCTTTTGAAGCACCGCGATCGTATTTTTTCAGCATTTCTTTACACCAATCCACACGAGCCTTTTTTTGAGCGATTGTCAAATTGTGCGGGATCCAACGAGAACAAACCTTTTTTACGGCCAGGTGTTCATGCAATATCGAATGTATGCTGGTGGGAGAAATGCCTAGGCATGCATCTATCTCACGGTATGTCACATGACGGTCTTGCATTATCAGTTCACGTACGGCATCGATGTTTTCTGGAACAACGGCTGTTTTTGGACGACCTTCACGGAATTCGTCTTTGAGCGAGCGTCGGCCACGATTGAATTCGTTGTACCAGTTTTTCACAGTGCTATAGGATGGTGCTTCATAGCCATACAAAGATTTAAGTTCATCGATGCACTCTTGTCGTGATAATCCACGTCGAAAGTTGTGAAAAATGATCGCACGAAAATGTTCACGAGTTAATTCCATTTTTTTGCCAAATTGATTTTTTCAAGTCACTGTAAACAACACAAATGATAGTCGTACGTCAAAACGTTCTGAGTACGTTTATGCTAAAAAATGTCAAACTTTCCAATGGAAATGTCAGATCGCACCTGGCAACACTTAGTGTTGCCTAGGCCAGAAATATATATAGTAGCCTACGTATACGAAAATCCGACGCATGGGCCTATCCGGGTATTCTTTAATCTAAGCCTTAACTAAAAAAAATACCACCTTAGATGACCTTAGATTATAAAAGAACTGAATAGGCCTCTACACAAAAATTCTGTCCAAATTTTTTCGATAATACAATTCGTAAAAACGCACAAACTTGCAAAAAATTGTTACACATTTTTTAGCACTTTTTTATTATTTTTCTTGTTTTTTTTAAGAGAATTTTTTTAGAATTTTTTTTATGTCGATTTTTTTATTGTTTTTTTTTTAATTATTTTTAAGAAAATTAGTTTTAAATGTTTTTCGTTTTTTTTCTCAATTTTTTCGAGAATACAATTCGTAAGGACGCACAAACTTGCAAACAAATTTTTTTTGTATTATTTTTTAGGGTTTTTAAGATTTTTATTAGGAATTTTTAAGATTTTTTTTTATTTTTCTTGTTTTTTTGAGAAGAAACTTTTTTTGATTTTTTTTTTTAAGTTGTTTTTTTTTCTTTCTTTTTGTATTATTTTAAAAAAAAATTATTTTTAGATGTTTTTATTTTTTTTCTCAATTTTTTTTCGAGATAACAATTCGTAAGAACGCTCAAACTTGCAAAGAGTTTTTTGTATTATTTTTTAGGAATTTTTAAGTTTTTTGTTGGAAAGTATTTAGGGTTTTTTCATTGTTTTTTTTTGTATTAATTTTAAAAATATTATTTTTAGATGTTTTTAGTTTTTTTCTCAAATTCTTTCGAGAATACAATTCGTAAAAACGCACAAACTTGCAAAAAATTGTTAAACATTTTTTAGGACTTTTTTATTATTTTTCTTGTGTTTTTTAAGAGAATTTTCTTAGAATTTTTTTTATGTCGATTCTTTTATTGTTTTATTATTTTTAAGAAAATTATTTTTAGATGTTTTTCGTTTTTTTTCTTAATTTTTTCGAGAATACAATTCGTAAGGACGCACAAACTTGCAAACAAATTTTTTATGTATTATTTTTTAGGGTTTTTAAGATTTTTTTTTATTTTTCTTGTTATTTTCAGGAGAATTTTTTTTTGATTTTTTTTTAAGTTGTTTTTTTTCTTGTTTTTTTTGTATTATTTTTAAAAAAAAAAATTTTTAGATGTTTTTATTTTTTTTTCTCAAATTCTTTCAAGAATATATTCGTAAGAACGACAAACTTGCAAAAAGTTTTGTTTTGTATTATTTTTAAGGAATTTTTAAGGTTTTAATTAGAAATTTTTTAGGTTTTTCTTTATATTTTTCTTGTTTTTTTTAAGAGAAACTTTTTTGATCCCGATTTTTTTATTGTTTTCTTGTTGTATTATTTTGAGATGTTTTTAGTTTTTTTCTCAATTTTTTTTCGAGAATACAATTCGTAAGAACGCACAAACTTGCAAAAAAAAATGGTTTTATTATTTATTAGGAATTTTTAAGATTTTTGTTAGAAGTTTTTTAAGACTTTTTTCTTTTTTTACTTGTTTTTTTGAAGCGAAATTTTTTCGAATTTTTTGATGCCGATTTTTTTATTATTTTTTTAAAATTATTTTTAAGAAAATTATTTTTAAATGTTTTTAGTTTTTTTTTCTTAAATTCTTTCGTGAATTCAATTCGTAAGAATGTACATACTTGCAAAAAAATTGTTTGTATTATTTTTTAGGAATTTTTAAGATTTTTGTTAGAAGTTTTTTAGGACTTTTTTCTTTTTTTACTTGTTTTTTTGGAAGAGAAATTTTTTCGAGATTTTTGATGCCAATTTTTTATTATTTTTTTATTTTTTTTTATTTTTTAAAAAATTATTTTTAAATGTTTTTAGTTTTTTTCGAGAATATATTCGTAAGAACTCACAAACTTGCAAAATAACCTTTCACGAAACACTGTGTATTCAGAAATAGAAACTTACTATTTTCTGTTGTGAAGAATAAAACTATTTTTGGTTAATTGTTCGTAAACTAATTAAAATTTAATAAAACTACACTTAAATTTTCACTCCACGATAAGTATCTAAATGAAAACAAAAGTATACAAGTATTTCGGTACGCTACCACCACTTTCATGGAGAATGGCGTGTTGTAAAACTCTCCGAAAGTCTACAAAATTGGGCCGTTTGATATTTAATTGATATTTACAAAATAAATAATAAACCTAAAATACAATTTAATTTTAGTTGTATTTAAATTGTAAATTTTATTTCCAATAAGTGAATTAAAAGTATTATTAATTATGCTTTTGGAATTTAAAAAAAATTTCTTTTACGAAAACTAGATGTCAGTTGGTGTTATGTCCACATAAAAAAAATCTACACAAAAGTATGCAAGCGTTACGAAATCTCACCGCTTTTGCAATATTTCAGCCAGATTTCAGTCGAACTTTTAAAACAAAACCTTTATTTTTTCAATTAATAAATTCAACTTTTTAACGGTGGACCATTTAAAAGTTGTATTTTTAAAAGTAAATAAAAGAAAACTAGTGTATATTTTTTTAAATTTCCGGTTTTATTAGAAAGATTGAACCTTGAAATTTAAGAATGATATACAACATCATTTAAATGACTGCCACGGCTGGCCTTAAAGTACCTCATTCGCTCGACCCAATTTTTCAGTACATTTTCGATTGTGTGGGCCGGTATCTCTTCAATGGCAACTTTGATTTCGTGTTTCAAGGCCCCAATTATCTCTTTGATTACCTTAACGGCTCCCCACAGAAAATAATCCAGCGGGCTCAAATCACAGCTTCGAGACGGCCAATTGACATCAGAATTTCGGCTGATTATTCGGTTTTCGAAAGCAGTGCCCAAAAGTTGGATGGTTACGTTGGGTGTGTGTCAAGTGGCCCCGTCCTGTTGAAACCAAATGTCGTCCATGCCATTCTCTTCAACTTTTGGAAACAAAAATTCGTTGAGCATGCCACGATAGCACTCCCCATTGACCGTAACGGCTGCTCCTTCATCGCGTTTCGAAGAAAAACGGGCAAATGATGCCTCCAGTCGAAAATCCCCACCAAACCGTGACTCGTTGTGGATGCATCGGCTTTTCCATAGTAACGTATGGATTTTCTGAGCCCCAGATGCGACAATTTTGTTTGTTGACATACTCACCGAGGTGGAAATGGGCCCCATCCGAAAAGATAATTTTTCGGTAAAAATGCTCATCTTCGGCCAATTGGTCTTGAGCCCATTGGGCACACCGAAAACGCATAGTCCAAAGACTAATTGGACTTTGTAATCTTTCATACCGTGGTCTTTGTGTAAAATTCTCAACATGTTCAATTCCTGAGAACAGTGACGAGTTGATGTTGATAGATGATCACGGACATTTTCAGCAACGGCGGCAATATTCTCGGTCGTACGCACTGTATTAGAGCGGGAACGAGTTGCTTTGGCAACCAACAAACCATTTTCGCGAACTCGCTTCATGAATTTGCCCACAAGTTGACGTGATGGCATTCGATCTTTGCTCATTTTTCTTTTTAAATTTCTCACAGTTTGGGTTGAAGACTCACCACTTTTTTCCCACTTTTCTTCAACCGTATGGATTACCATTTCGTAAAATTCAGACTTTCAACTAACAATCTGTCAATTCGTGATGACATTTAACACTCAAGTACTTAAAATAAATAGTGGTTCAAAATGCAACCGCTAGATGGACCATCCTGTATAATCAAGCTTAGGTTTTTTTAAAAAAAATTTAGAAAAAATCCACAAAAAATATTTTTAATAATTTTTGTTTTTTGTTTGTTTTTTCTTTTGTGTATTTAGAATTGCCGAAACTGATAAAGAAATAAAATCTCGTCTCTCGAACTGGCAACAATTCTTAGAGGAAAAGGGAGAAAAAGAAAAATTATCTGCGAAAAAAGACAAAGAGAAGTCTTTAGAGGAAGAGCCACAAGAAAAAGAGAAAATTAGCGAGGAAAAACTAACTGAAGAAGTAAAAAGTACAGAAAGTGAGAAAGGAGAAAATGAGGAGGAAATAGTAGAGATGATGGAGAGCGACAGCGATGAGAAGGAGGAAGAAGAGATAATAGAGGAAGAGGAATAGGAGAACCGAAATTTTGAGTACTAACAATTAACCGTAAGAGGAGTACCAACTACATTTCAACATTAAGGCTGAAAGAGGACAAAATAATAGCAAAACTTCAACTGCAATAAACTACAGCACAGAAAACAAAACAAAAGAAGAGAAATTAACCTGCAAACGAAACAGTTTGAACAACATACAAAAACAAAAAAAAACAGCAAATATCAGAAATTTTCCCTGTTCACTTAAAAAAATTTGCATTTTCTTTCTCTTTTCTTTGTTTCCCAGATTGTTTTTTGTCCTTTTCGTTTGTTTTTTTTGGACAATTTTAATGTGCCTTTTTTTGTAGTTATGCTCAAATCTGGTTTTTTTTTACTTAAAATTTTATTTAATATTATTTTTCCAACTTTAAAAATTATTTCTTTTAAAATTTTTTAAATTAATTTTTTTATTTGTTTTTTTTTTCTACAATTTTTTATTCAAATTTTCTAAAAATATATTTTCTCTTTTTTTATTTCTGTTCCTTTTTTTCACATTTTTCTTATTTGTTTTTGTTTTTATTAATCTTGACAATGTATATTTTCATAATTTTTTTTGGAGTTTCCTCTTCCGGTTTGCATTGATATTTTTTTTTTCATATTATAAAATTTTTTTTTTTCTTTTTTGGAAGTAAAGTGTTATGAAATTTTTTCTTTGGAGAGTAGAATTAAATAAAACACATTTTAAATGTTCAGATTTTAAAAAAAGTCGTTACAAGACATTTTGAAATAATTTTTAATGAATTTTCACATAATTTTGGTTGTAATTCGGCCAATTATATTTGACGGATTTTGGTTTCTAAATGCTGTAAGGTTTTAAAATACTGGACCAATGGCACTTTTAGAACAAAATGCACACCAGACAGTTACTTTCTGAGGATATAATAGCTTATTTAAAGTCACTTATGGGAGGGTTTTCAAACCCTTTTGCTTATTGACATATCTGATTTTTTAAATTCTTAACGCACCGTTTGATGTGGTGAGCAGCGGTCCATAATTTAAAATGACAAAACTTTACCGAAACAAAACTACTGTCAAATAAAAGGTCCTGTACTCTCCACATTATCAAATGTATAACACTTTAGCAGATATTTTTTCGATTTATTTTTGCTTATTTTATAAATTTTAAAAATTTTCACAATCATTTATTTTTTTCACATAACTTTTTTTTAAAATTTTTCTTATATTTTTAAGAGATTGTGTTTTTCTTCCTTATTATTACGAATTTCATAACATTTTTAAAATTATTTATTTTAAATTAATTTTTAAAATTTTTAATTCTTTTTTTTTCTTCCTTATACTATATAAAATATTTACTATAATTTGATGGTATAAAATATATTTTTTTAATATAAAAATTTCCAATTTTTATCTTTTCAACTGTATCCTTTTTTAATAATTAGATTTATAAGCCTTTAAAATTGTTGTCTTATTTTGTATGTATTAATATCATACCATAATTTTATGGTTATTTATGGCATATATTTGGTTATTGCTTGATTTTCTTTTGGTAAGCATAAAATTTCTTGTTAAAATTTCTAATCGTATTTTTTTTGTAGATATTTTTAAGATTTATTAAAAAAATTTTTCCATGTTAATCTAATCAGTTTATTTTTGTTCCTAAAATTTCTTATTTATTATATTTATTATTTATTATATTTATTATTTATAATTTTTTTTTAAAATATTTTCTTCATTTGTTTGCTTCTTTATTTCCTGTTTTTTCTTCACCGTGTCTTCATTTAACATATTATTTTCCCTTTTTATAATTATTGGACATTTCTAAGCAAATTCCAATAGTTAAACCTAAAAATTTTTATTTAAAAAAATATATATTTTTATTATTTTTATTATTAATTATAATATTTTTTTAATATTTAAATTTTCCTATAGAAAAATTACAATAATAAAAAAAAATATGATTTCGAATACAATAATTAAAATTACATATAAAATAAAAGAAGAAGAAAAAAATTTAACAATAATTAAAAATTTTAGCTGAACAATTTTTGAAATATTGTAAATTTCTTTTTTTGATTTTTCTCAATAATTTTTGTAGTAACTTTTTTTTTATATTTTTAAACAAATGCTTACATTAGATTTAAAACAAAAAATATAATTTCATATCTTAAAAATGTTGTAAATTTACTACCGCAGCATTTATTATAATAATATTTAATATTGCAAATAGTATTTTTTTTTCATCAAATGTTCGTAATTATAATTAAAAAATAAAATACTATCTTTTTGAATAATAGTTTTTCATTTATACAATTAATAAAATTTTTATATTTGTCCAAAGTTTTGTTTGGTTTGTTTGTTTATATACAATAAGTAAGTTATAGGTGAGTAGATTTTTTTGCAGAGCTTGTCAGTTTGTTTTTAGTAATTAAAATTTGAACTTGGAAAAGGCTTAAGAGATCTTAAACCTTTATAATGGATGGAATCTCATTAGTAAATTAGGTGACATTCCTCATAGAAGATGAGGGTTATACTGTAGGCATCGTTCCACTCTACATATGACATTATATACCAGGTGTATAAGCATAAAACCGCTGTTTGGTTTTAGATGGCGTGGGTGAGCGTATTGAACTACCATGGGCACGCCATACTTTTTTTTATGAGTTTGACATCTGTCAACATTAATCAGTGCACATTGTCAGCAATTTCGTACTACACCATACATTTTTCCTTTGGTATGCGGGAAGCTCTGCTTTTCTACTTCAATTTGAATAAATCAGTTACCGAATTGCATAAAATGTTTATGGAGGCCTATGGTGACAGTGCTTTATTAGAAACAACTTGCCGAGATTGGTTTCGTCGGTTTAAACACGCAATTTTGACTTGTGGGACAAGAAGCGTGAAAACTGGCCTAGGAAGGCTGAGGACCATCAATTGCAGGCTCTTTTGGACGAAGACGATACCCAATCGCAGAAAATACTCGCGGAGCTATTGCGTGTTACTAAACCAGCCATTTCCATGCGTCTGCATGCCATGGGGAAGATTGAAAAGATTGCAAAATGGGTGCTGCATGAATTGAACGATAGGCAGATGGAGCAACGCCAAAACACATGCGAAATCTTGCTCGCCAGATAAAAAAGAAAGTCGTTCCTGCATCGGATTGTGACAGGCAATGAAAAGTGGATATATTTCGAGAATCCTAAACGCAAGAAATCGTGGGTTTGTCCGGCCAACCATAAACATCTTCCTCAAGACAAAATCGCTTCGGACGGAAGACGATGCTGTGCGTTTGGTGGGATCAGCAGGGATATCGTCTACTATGAGATGTTGAAACCTGGTAAAACTGTCAATGCCCACCGCTACCACCAACAACTGATCAAAGTGCACCGCGCTCTGCTTGAAAAAAGGACGGATTATCAATAAAGACGTGACAAGCTGATTTTCCTCCACGACAACGCACCATCGCACATGTCAAACATGGTCCGAAACTACTTGAAGACACTCAACTGGGAGGTGCTACCCGACCCCGCTTATTCACCAGACCTGGCCCCTTCCGACTACCACCTGTTTTCGTCGATGGGCCACGCGCTCCTGAGCAGCACTTAAATTCTTACGAAGACGTCCAAAAATGGCTTGATGAAGTAGTTTGCCTCGAAAGAGAAGGAATTTTTTTTGCAGGGTATCCACAAATTGCCCAAGAGATTAGAAAAATGTGTAGCTAGCGAGTACTTTGAATAATTTGTTTTTGCTTTTCTATGAAAAAAAAACATGTATTTTTTTGACTAAAAAACAGCTGATTTAATCTTATACACCTGGTATTACAATGTATGGATGACAGGCTATTTGACATCCCAGTTCTAATCTGTATTTTGATATCCTATCTATCGTGGCTAACACAGAACGTCCATGACATTCACTCTTATTTATTTTAATCAAATTATTATTATATAATTTCTTCTTTAGAAATTTTTACTTTTATTTTTTAGATTTTTCGAACAATTTATAAAATTATTTTTCTTATAAAACTGATATTAAAACTATGGCAAGATTATAAAGTGCAATAATATTAACAGGTTCTAGTTGACTCCATTGGAGCCGGCTGCGATTAATTTAAGAGGGTCTGGATGAGCGGCTGCTACCCTGAAGAAAAGTTCATTATTTTACCCGGCAAAACACAACACCCGAAACGTCAAAATATACCATAACCGGTACCTTAGATTATAAAAGAACTGGATAGACCTCTACACAAAAATTTGTTGGAAATACATTCGTAGAACGCACACCCATGCAAAATAACAGAAACGACGTAAATCATTGGGGGCTAATTTTAAACTTCAGTATGCATTATTATTTAGTAAATGTATTACAAAATTGTCTAATAGAGCAAGCGAAAGCACAAATGCAAAAAAATTTATTTAAATAATAAGGCTACCCCGAATATACTTACTTATTATAACATAAAACTGCAATAGAAAACCGACTGATAAATTATTGCAATAGGCGATTTAAAATAAATGATTGCATTAATATGAATAAAATAAATATATTCGGAGTACACAATGTCGTGGAATTCCCGAGACTGCTGCCGCAATCCACTTTTGCTTCAACCACAATCAACTTTTACCTGTAATGTTAACAGGTTTAATTTTTCAATTAAGAATTAACAGAAATTGAATTATTTCTTACACTATTAAAATATGTTCCCTTAAATTTGCTTATGACACACTTTATGTACGCCGGCACTGCACTATTTTCTGGTAAACATTGAACTGTCAACATCAAATTTGTTTACATTTATTGAATGGACGAACTTTTCACATTTTAAACACTTTTTGGACGAATTAAATCATTAAAAGCCAATTAAACACATTCTAAACTAAATTTTTGTTAATTTGTCTAATAAAAATAAAGATGTCAACTTGCCGAAAGAAAGAAATTCCCCGTTTTCTCATTCCGTTCAGCTTCATTTTACTAAATACTTAATATTTTTATTATAATTATTTATAAAAATATTTACTTTTTCGTAAATACTTCAAAATAGATAAAAACTACACTTTCACTTGCACTTTCCGATAAGTACCAAAATAATAACTTGAAAAGTTGTTATTATTAACTTGACACATGTCAGTGTGTGTCATGTCTACATAAAAAAATCTACACAAAAGTATGCAAGTGTTACGATTTCTCGCCGCTTTTGCAATAATTATGCCAGAGTATTGCGTATACAAGACGTACGGGCCATCCTGGTATTCTTTAATCTAAAATGAACGGTATCATAGTATCGATACTAGATGTGTGTCCCAAGCTTCGATAGTAGAAGAACTTGATAGGACTCTACACAAAAATTCTGTTCACAGCTGCTACCCTAAATAGAAATTCACTCTCTTTATGGTTAGTTTTATCTTCCCTTAACATACTAAGGCACACACGTCACCATACTTTAAGATCACTAATAACGCCTTAACAAATCTCAAAGCCACCGATTTTTTTTCACTAAACATTTTTTTTTTAAATTTTCTGTTTTTTTTTTATTTATTTGACAGGTTTTTAATTTCTACGTTATTCAATTTTTACATAACACATATATGCATTTTATACACAAAGACATGAGACACAGTCGCTATGGAGCATATACTCTCCGTATCACTTTGTGAACTCTCTCCATTTGCTTCTGTCTTGGCCTAGTCTTTTCACTTCCGACCATGACTTGCCAATTTCTTGGTGCTCGCGCTCGACTGATCTTCTCCAAGTGGTCCTTGGTCGTCCTCTGCTGCGATTGCCCTGTGGGTTCCAATCTAGTGCCATTTTTGCTATGTCCGTAGGTGGTTTTCGCAAGGTGTGGCCAATCCAACTCCATTTCCTGCATTTGATGTCAGCTAGCAGGGGTATTTGCTTCGTGAGAAGAAGCAGCTCATCGTTCGTTATCCAGTTCGGCCAGAAGATCTTGCTTATACGCCTCAAGCTTTTGTCCACAAATGTTTGAGGCTTACGAGTCGTGCTGTCGGTTACTTTCCATGTTTCGCAGCCGTACAACAGGACTGGCTTGACGTTTGAACTGAATATTCGAAGTTTGAGTGCTATGGAGAGGTGGTTGGAACGCCACACGTTCCCGAGTGAGGTGTACACTTGTCCCGCCTTGTTGATGCGCGTTTGGATATTTGTTTGCTGAGCATGCTGCCAAGGTAACAGAACTTTTCGACATCTTAAACTTGGGTACCGTGTAGCATCAAGGGCCTCTCGCAAGTGGCGCCGATACGCATCAATTTGGTCTTCTTGATGTTGATTCTCATCCCCACTTCTTCGGCGTTGGAGGCCAGAGCATTCAGTTTCTCCTGAATGCCGTTTAAGGTGTGGGACATGAGGCATATGTCCTCGGCGTAGTCCAGGTCGTGGAGCTTCTCAAGCAGTGCCCACTGGATACCGTTGCTGGCTGTGTTGTTAGTGCGTTGAAGGACTAGGTCTAGGGCGATTATGTAGAGGATAGGCGAGATTACGCAACCCTGCCTGACTCCTCTCGAGATGTTGAATGGATCGCTGTTTCGTCCTTTGAAGCGCACTCTACACGGGGCCTCACGGTATAGTTCTCGGATGAGATCGATGATAGCCTGTGGGATGCACAGGCCATTTTCTGTTATTTTTCGTAATTTTTTTCGTTGTTTTTTTTTTTAATTTTTTTTTATTTGTATTTTATTTCCTTTTAAGTTCTGGTATTTTAAATTTAATTTCACTTTACTTCGGTTACTTCATTTTACGAGGGTCATTAAACAAGTACTTAGCCTCAACGCCCTATGGAACTGCTGTCACAAAAGAAATTTACTATCGTGCAGTACATTCTTTTAGTAGCTTACTGTCAAAGTTTCAGTCGATTCCCTTCATTAGTTTTGTTTTGAGAGCCTTTGAAAGCGAGCGAGTCGGTCGGTTGCACAAAAATGTAAAAAGAACAATATCGTTCGGTGATTAGATTCTTGTTTTTGGAAGTGAAAACGCGCAGCGAAATCAAAGATCGCTTGGATGCTGTGTATGGTGACTCTTCTCCTTCAATGGCGACCGTCAAGAATTGGTTCAACGAGTTTGTTCGTGGCCGCACGTCGGTTTTTGATGAACCACGCCCAGGTGCCCCGAAAACGGCTGCTACGGAGGAAAACGTTAAAAAAGTCCACGATCTCGTGTTGGCAGACCGTCGATTGAAGGTTTACGAGATAGCTGAGACTGTGGGCATCGCATCATATTCTACACGAAGAACTGGGCATGAGAAAGCTGTCAGAAAAAATGGGTGCCGCGTTTGCTCATACCGGAAAACAAGCGCAACCATGAGACCACATCGGCGACGTGTTTGGCGCTGTTTCAGCGCAATCCAGCGGAGTTTTTGCGTCGTTTCGTGACCGTCGACGAAACATGGATTCACTGGTACACACCAGAGACCAAGGAACAGTCGAAACAGTTGACTTCACCCGGCGAACGTGCTCCGAAGAAGGCGAAGGCTGTTCGATCGGCCGGAAAGGTGATGGCCACCGTTTTCTGGGATTCACAAGGTGTGTTCCACATCGATTACCTCGAGAAGGGTAAAACAATCACGGGGCGCTACTATGCTAACTTATTGGGCCGATTTGACGTCGAATTGAAGAAAAAGCGGCCCCGCTTTGCGAAGAAAAAAGTGCTGTTCCACCACGACAACGCGCCGGCTCACACCTCCGCCGTCGCCATGGCCAAATTAGTCGAATTGCGCTACGAATTGCTGCCTCATCCACCGTACTCTCCAGATTTGGCCCCCTGTGACTACTTTTTGTTTCCAAACCTGAAAAAATCACTCGTCGGGAATAGATTTGGGTCGAATGAGGAGGTCATCGTCGCCACGGAGGCCTATTTTGCTTCCCTCGAGAAAATGTATTTTTTGTACGGGTTAAAAACGTAAGAGCATCGCTGGGCCAAGTGTATCGAGCATGAAGGAGATTATGTGGAAAAATAAATTGCCACCTTTCCAAAATTTTCGTTTTTCTTTTGTAGGCTAAGTACTTGTTGAATGACCCTCGTAGTTCGGACATCAAATAAGTTCTAGAAATCTTCCCTAATGCAAATAACACGTCACAAGAGACTATAATAATTTCTGTAAAATGTCCTATTTTCAAAATATTAAATTATTAATAAAATGTATTTTTTTTTCTATAAAATTTCATTTGCTTTTATTTTGTTTTAATTTGAATTTTTTGTACCCTCAAAAAAAAAGCATTTTCCTTTTACGATGAAATTTATGTGTTTATGTCAAACGAGCGGCGTTTTTATCAACCACTAACTAATCAGACTCTTACTCACAAGCGAATAGTACAATTTAGCAACAGTCACTTATAGGTCAGAACACAATGCCGATGCCTACTACAAACTTAACGTATCAATTTTAAAACATTCGCAATCATAAGAGATGGAACAAAATTCCAACGACAGAGGACACTGCCAACTGTTTTATCGTCGAACAAGTTTTTTTTTTTGAATTTTGTAGTCCGCAGTTCAAGTGTTTTTGTTATGTGGCAGCATTGTTAAATTTAATATAGCAATAATTTGTAGTTAAAATAAAAAAATAATTTAAATATCATTTATAAATAATAAATATTATTGCAATTGTATTAAATTGGTTTATTTGGGCAATGTTTAGTAATCAGTTTCCGTTGCAATTGTGTTCCTAGGCATTAATGCTCAGTAATCGGTAAAGAGAAATTAGAGCTTTCGAAGAGTTACATTAAAAAAGAGAAATGCAAATATGAGAACGTTGTGCTAGTGGCAACCGGTAGTAAATAAAACCGCTCTAAAAGAGTGCGCAATATTGAATTAATTCAAATCTCTTCGATTGATTGAATTAAAAAAGAAAAAGAAATTTGAACATTTATTCACTCAGTAATCAAAAGGAAGAATAGAAGGAAGTAAATGCTAAATGCTTAACTAAGAGAGTAAGAAAATTGGAAGAACTGAAGAGAATTTGTGTTGGTTTGAAGCAATTTTAACCGGTTTATCCATTTTGTGGCTCAGAAAGTATATGCCTGTCATTTGGTAGGTGTTAATTTTATATATTATCCAAGGAGGCTTTATTGTTTTCCATATACTAAGATTTTTCTACAAATAAAGAATAAGATACATCGACTGAGTACTAAAGAAAAATTTCCTAAAGCTATGAGGCATATTTCTTGCTCGGTGGACACAGCAGTAAGTAATATTGTGCTCTAAAAACCCATACGTGAATGTAAAGAAGCCACTGTATCTACGCAAAGTGACTCTGTCTTGTGTGAATTTTGGTTATGGTTGTCTTCTTTGAAAATCAAGAAGCAGAAGCTTCAATTAAAATCTCTATGGCCGCATGATAAGCTACTTGTTTATGGCCGCAATTTGATGACTTATATATGGACCGTCATATCTCTATGTTATTCAAAATAGCAGTTTTTTTAAATTTACGTTTGCCATTTTATAAAATTTCTACACTTGGATGACGTATATTTTTGACAGCTGCCAAATAATAGGGCTGTACTGTCCTGCTGCCCTTGAAATGTGCAGAAAAATAGCCGATTGGGTTGTGCAACAACATGTTTTGGGTGCTGATTTTTCGCGCAGTTTACTTTAGCGATTAGGTGCATTTCCCGTTCGGTACATCAATTAGCGGAATTGTCCTAAATGTGGTTCTTAAAATCCACAAGTGACTGTGAAGAAGCCATTGTACTCAGGAAAAATGGCTGTGTGGCTGTGATTTTTTTGTCTGGAGGTGTTATAAGTCCGTATTTTTTTTTAAATGACAAAGGGGAGACTGTCAATGATCGAACTTTTCTGGATCATATGTGATTTTGACAATACGGCGCCATAACAACACACAAAAATATGGTTTTATTACGCAAAAAGTTTTCAGGCCGCCTAATTTCGAGATTCGATAATGTCAATTGCCTTCTAAGATCGTGCGATTTGACACCGTTGAACTTTTCTTGTAGGTCTACATAAAAGATAGTGTTTAAGCTAACAATACTTAAATTTGAAAACATTTGAAAACAAGCGTCCGTCAAATATTGACCGAATTACAGTCCGAGATCTGCACAAAGGTAAGTAACAAAATTTCCGCAAAAGGAATGAGCATTGAAAAAGGTTTCGTGACTGTCTTATAATGGCAAGATTTGGACAATTAAATAACTGGAAAATTCAATCAAAATCTATATCGAAAATGTGATTCATTGAACTTTGCTTTCCAAAACGTAAGTTTGATAACTCATTACAAATGGTGTTAATAAATTTTCTGTTATTTTTTCTCTAGCGATTAGGTTTATTTCTCGTTCAGTATATCAATTAACGGAATTTCACTAAATGTGGCTCTGGAAATCCACAAGTGACTGTGGAGAAGCCATTGTACTCAGGAAAAATGACTGTCCAGTTGTGATTTTTTGTCTGGAGGTGTTATAAGTCCGTATTTTGTTTAAAATGACGAAGAAGAGACTGTCAGTGATCGAACTTTTCTAGAACATATGTGATGTCAACAAAACGGCGCCACAAGACACACATAACAAGAAAAAATATGGTTTTATTGTGTGAAAAGTTTTTTGGGGGCTTAATTTCGAGTTTAGGTAATGTCAATTGGTTTCTAAGATCGTGCGATTTGACACCACTGAACCTTTCTTGTGGGTCTACATAAAACATCGTGATAAGGCAGATTATCCTTTAATTTGAAAGCATTTGAAAATAAGCACCCGTCAAGTATTGACAGAATTGCAGCCCAAGATCTGCAAAAAGGTGAGTAAAGGCAAGGTTCGGACAATAAAATAATTGGAAAATTCAATCAAAATCTGTCCCAAAATTTTAATTCATTTAACTTTGCTTTCCAAAACGTAAGTTGGATAACTCATTACAATTTGTTTTTAGAAATTTTCTGTTAATTTTTCTTTCAATTTTTTCTGTTGTTTTTAATAACTTGTTTTTTATATGCGAAACATTGACAAAACCAATATAAAGAGTATAAAAAGTAACCAACACAAACATGCAAAAAAATAACACTTTATGATTATTATTCGTTGAACACGAATAAATTTTTCTCTTTTGAATTCATGTGTCCTCTCTTTATCATGAATTCAACTAAAAGCTTTCAGTTTCTCAAAAATTTATCGTATCTTTCTGAACAAATCCACGGGAAAGTTCATTGGTGAGCTTTTATGCTCTTTCTCACCATTGTCTCTTTTCAAAATGCTTATGACTTATTATTTAAGCGATAAAATTTCTCTTTTAATACGCACACTGCGCTTATACTATTGAAAATGTAAACAAAATAACCATAGTCCACGTGCGTTTTACTATAAAAGTGAATTTTTTGTTGGTTTTTTTTTTTTTTTTGTTATTAAAATTATTCAAATTAGAATAAATTTATTTTCGAAAACTAGAACATTTCTCTATTAATTGTATAAAATCGCCGGGTGATTGTTAACATAATTTAAATAAAAGCGTAGAAAATACTATTATAAGAAATTTAAAGTTTTTACTACTTTTTAATAAAAAAATTTATTTACAAAAAATTTACTTTTAATATTTTCAAAACCGGCTTCCAATTTTTAAAAACTTTGGTATGGTTAACAAAAGTATTTGGAATTTTGAAGGCATTAGAAAAGAATTAATATTTATTATTTTTTATACTAATAAATTTTGAAACGGAAATACTTTTTTCCCAGTTAAATTATATAAAGTAATTTCAATAAAATGTTTTTAATCGAAACTCTTTCAATAAAAAGCAAATATACTCATATAAGAGGTGAAAAGTAATGAGACTGATATTACTGAGTGGAATCTGCTAGATGTGTAGTGCAATTTTCTACCTCGTCCGGATACTATGCAACATTTGCACCATCAAATTTAATTTAAAAAGTATTTTTCGAGCCCGAGAAGTATTGGCAGGTAAATATTGCTTAAGTAGACCTTAACAAAAAATTTAAAAAAAAATAAAAAACCTTCGTTTTAAGGTTCAGAAAAATGACGACACGAATATTCCCATCAACGAGTTTTTAACAGAAAAGAGAAATTGTTGTGGTTCCGTATACCAACTATTAATCTGATCTCAGTTCATGTCACCTTTGTTTGTTCCCCAAGATTTAAAAAAAAAACTTGAAAGGACTTCATCTTGGTACTGTCCATATCATCCAAAGGAGCTTAACCGATGAGCTGAAGGCAATTCCAGTTGAAGCCTTTCAACACTGCTACGAAGGGTGGATACAACGCCTCCATCATCGGTGTTTAGCTAGTTTGCCATTGAACCGCATGGTATTATTCAAGCAAAATAAATCCTTAGTAAACATAATTTCCATTATGAACATTTTTTTTAGAAGAAAAATTCTTTGAATAAGGCAATTTTTTCACTGAAAATAATTGTAAGAAAATTGTAAGTAAACGAAAAAAATATTGTGCAAAAAAAAGTCATTTCAGAAAAACAATAATTTCGAATATCTCCAGAAAAGATTAATATTCTAAGACAAATGAATTTTTATTTATTAAAAGTGAATGTGCATAAAAAATACTGTCATAAAAATAAATAAATTCTAAATAAAAATAATTTTTTGAAAATTTAAATTTCTATTCAAAAACAATTGTTTTATTAAAAAAAAGTGTGATGGGAAATAATTTCAATAAAAATATTTTGCTGCATAAAATATTTTTTTCCAGCAAAAAAAAAATTAATATATTATATTGTCGTATTAATTATTTACAGAAAAATAAATATTTCCTTAAAATATATTTCATTTTATTACGAGTATGAGTAAAAATATTTTGCAGCAAAGAAGCTTTTGTAGGAAAAAATCTTTTGTAGTTAACATAATTAACTTAAAAAGGTTTCCATTTAAAATGTTAGGAAAAAACAATTCGATTAGTATAATAATATTCATAATTTTGGAAATAAATTTTTAGAGAAAAAAATTACCTTTTTTTTAAAAAACATTTTAAGAAAAAGACTTTAATTCTGCAGTTAAAATAAGTTCTGTAAAAATTTCTTTATTAAAATTCTTTTAATTTTAAGTGTTATTTTCAGTAAAATAAAAATTTCCTTATAAAATATTTAATTTTATTATAACATTTTTGAGTAAAAATAGAATAAAACAAAAAATAGTTTTATTGCAGTAAAAAATATTTTATGGTAAGAAATCTTTTGCTGTAAAATTTTTTTTTGCAGCAAAAATAATAGCCAAAAAAGAAAACAATTCGATTCTCATTAAAATAATTAAAGTAAAATTTCGCTCAATCAAAATGTATTTAATTTTAATAAAAAATGTGCAGAAAAATATTCTATTTTCTAGTAAATATAATTTTCATGAAAATTTCTTCATTAAGTACACGTATTATTTTCAGATAAAATAAAAATTTTCTTAAAAAATATTTTATTAGAGTAAAAATAATTCTAAGGAAAATAATATTTTGAAAATGATTTGAAAAAAATATTTGCAGTGAAAAATATTTGTGATAAAAAATACTAACTATAAGCAATTTATTGTATAATAGTTTAAGTAAAAATTCGACCACTACAAATGCTTTAAATTTTTAATAAAAATAGTTGTCACCAAAAATTTGGAGAAAAATTATTTTTAAAATTTTATATACAAAATCATTTATGGTAAAATTTTTGAGTTAAAAATCAACTATACAAAATATTATCTCAACAAATTCCCAATTAATAAAATTATTTTTTATAAAATAAAAACTTTTTCAAATAAAATCTGTTTGTTTATAAAAAAAAATGTTTTTTTTTGTATTTATTTTTGATTAGTGGAAAAGTTTTAAGGTCTGTGAATTTTTACTGAAGACCTCTTAAACGTTCTATTGCTAATAATATTAAAATTATTTTTCTTTCAACGCTTGTAACTGTAGGTGCAATGAACGGCAATAGCAGTCCTATATTCTTAAGCTTAGCATACACCGTGCATTTAATATATGATCTAAAGGTGAAATTCCCCCTCTCTGCTCGTAAACACATACGCATTTTGCGCGTGCATGAAATTGTGCAGGTTCGCCGCAAACAAAGCTCGTGCATTTCACGATTAGTCTTATAATAGTGTAATCGTTAGAATAAACATCAGCAAGAATAAATAATTTAGGCGAGCAAAAAGGAATTTCAAAATTTTTTATTGGTAAATTTTCTAGTAAGTCGCTCCTGTTCTTATTTTGTTTACTTTGTATTATGAATAACGTTTTCACATTCAGTTATTTATTTCCCTTTTTTAAATACGTTTATTTATTTTAGTAAACATTTTAGATTTTATTTTAATATTTCGCTACTAATTTCAATATTATTATCCAAGACTGGTTTCCAAGATGGAGAGTAAAAGTAAATGAGCAGAAAAGTATACATGTTACCTACATCCTTTGCAAAGGTCGCCCCATCTCAATATAGCTTATGACGACATTATTCCCATTCCAATATAACGGATAAGTACGCTTCTTGGGACTAAACCTAAACAAATGACTTACTTGGAACGCTCATACAACGTCAAAAAGACTTGAACTTAACAGAGGTTACCGACTAATTCTTAGACTACTTGACAGACGATTGAAACTGTCACTAAAGAACAAACTTTTAATTTACAAATACGATTTTAAAACCAATTTGGACGTACGGTATTGAACTACGGGATTCTACCAAGACTTCTAATTCCTATCGTATCCAATCTGTGCAATCCAAAAACCTCCGAAAAATTGTTGATGTCCCGTTCTATGTTCGTAGCAAAATTATTCACTGTAACTTAAATGTTTCCTTTGTTCACGCTTTGTGCGTCTCCCGTTATAAAAAGTTTCATTCTCGACTATCCTATCACCAAAATCCTCTCATTAAAAAGCTTTACTTCCCTATTTACACTGGTCGGCGTTTAAAAAGAAATTGGCCACCAGATTTCTTAAACTGTTAAAATCTCGTTAGGTAGAGAAGCACCGATCGGTGTTTACTCTCACATGTTCCTGTCATTATAGTATATTTGTCATAAAATCTGCTTGTTATAATATTTATGTACTTGTAGATAACTAAACAAATACTAAAAAAAAATCAATAATAATATTTCATATCACTATTATTTTATTGAACTTTTTTTTTTGCTACCTCTTTTAAATTTTCATCAGATAATCTCACTTTGGGTATATCAAAATAACTTTCTATATTACAATATATAATAAACATTAAAGTAATAAATTTAAAAAAATTTATCATATTTTAATTATTTTATATATCATAATAAATATGTAATATTAAATAATGTATAGATTCGCTTAATTTCCCCTTTTACATGCTTCCCACGAGCAAAAATTGCACGTTCACGCGCAAATATCGCGCAAATAAAAAATATATTTTGAAAGTGTCACTTTATATCGTATCTTTTATATAAGGAAATAAAAGAGCTTTTATAAAGGAATTATGTCACCGACAAAGGACGATATTGCTATTATTTCTCGCATGCATAAGGAAGAATTTTCTGATACGGTAAGTTATGAATGAATTATTTTAACCTATCAGCTTTTTAATCAGTTTTGATACGAAATATATATACCCCATGGCCATATGTCATCATCATTTTTGGTAAAATAAAAATTTCTCATAAACCAGAGATTTTTTTTAGTTAATTAAATTATCTTTCTGATTTTATTAATTAAATTATCTTTCCCGACATATTTTTGCCTTTTTTTCTGATTTGAAGATTTTTAATATTTATATATAATAAATATGTAATATTAAATAATGTATACATTCGTTTAATTTCCCCTTCTACATGCTTCCCACGAGCAAAAATTGCGCGTTCACGCGCAAATATCGTGCAATGACATGATCAGTTGTAATATACCGGCGAACTGTTCATTGAATTAAACGATTTGACAGCGACATTATTGCAGGAGAATATCGTGGATTCGACGTACGGTGTAATCTAAGCTTAAGTATTATAAAAAAAATGTTTTTATTAAAAAAAAATACCATTGTTAAGATGGTATGAAAAGGTCCTTTTTGATAAATTATTTTTTTTTTAAAATACCGTTATAATTTTTACAGTTATCAAAATCAGAGAAGTAAAGTTTGATAACCATTTTGTAAAAAAAAATTGTTAGTCCTCTTCTAGACATATTTCCAACAACAAAATATTCATTTTTAAAAAAAAAATATTCTTATATCCTTAAACGGTCATCATCTAAATAATTAGCCGTTGTTAGTTTTTTTTGAATAAAATTTCTGCAAAAATATGTAAGCTTTTTCCACGTGAATGTAATATTCCCCAAACAAAAATAAAAACAAATTATTCTATTGAAAACAAATTTACAATAAAGAAATCATGATAAAAATACTTTTAAATAAAATTTGCAAATTAAAGAATTTTTTCGAAAATTTTTAAATATCCAAAAATACGAGGGTCGTTCAATAAGTCCTTAGAAAATCCGAGAAATTGCGCTCGTAGTGTCGGTAAAAAATTTTTTGTAAGTAGCATTATCGACAGGAAAGCTGTCAAAATTTCAGCTCGATCCATAGCGTAGGTCAATTTCTATCGTCGATTAAAGTTAACGACATTTATTTGTGCATAACAATGGAAAAAACGAGTTTAGGGCTGTCATCAAACATCTCCATTTGAAAGGCTTAAGCCCGAAAGAAATCAAAGCCGAGTTGGATGCAGTTCATGGCACATCTGCACCTGTGTTTGCGACGGTTTACAATTGGGTGAATGAATTTAAACGTGGCCGTTCATCCACAAAAGATTAACATCGTTCAGGACGCGCAGTTGAGGTGTCTACTCCTGAAATCATCGACAAAATCCACGATCTGATTTTGAACGATCGGCGAATTAAAGTGCGCGAATTAGTTGAGGCTACGGGCATATCACAAGGTACAGTCGCTTCAATTTTGCATGAAAAATTGTCTGTGAAAAAAATTTCGGCAAGATGGTTGCCGCGTTTGCTCTCAGAGGAGAATAAGCGCAATCGTGTAGTGGACTCTGAGGCTATGTTGGCACTCTTTCATCGCAATCCTGCCAAATTCCTTCGTCGATATGTCACTGTGGACGAAACATGGATACACTACTACACTCCAGAAACGAAGAGACAGTCATCACAGTGGATTTTCAAGGGCTCCGAAGAAGGCAAAAACTGTGCCATCGGCCGGCAAGGTGATGGCCACGGTCTTTTGGGATTCGCAGGGCATCATTTTTATCGATTACTTGGAAAAAGGAAAAACAATAACAGGAGCGTATTACGCGTCGTTATTGCAACGGTTGAGCGAGGAAATCAAAGAGAAACGCCCCCATCTGAAGAAGAAAAAAATCCTCTTGCATCAGAACAATGCGCGTGTGCACACCTGCGCTGTTTCCATGGCCAAAATTGTGGAATTGAGAATAGAATTGTTGCAGCATCCCGCTTATTCACTAGATTTGGCCCCGAGTGACTATTTTCTTTTCCCCAATCTGAAGAAATGGCTTGGTGGACGACGGTTTACTTCCAACGAGGACGTCATTGCTCAAACGGATGAGTATTTTGCAGAATTTCCGAAATCTTATTTTTTGGACGGGATAAAAATTTTGGAAAAACGGTTGGAAAAGTGGAAAAGTTTTCAATCTTCTTCTATGGACTTATTGAACGACCCTCGTAGTTTTGGTATTGGAAAATTTTTTCCTTCGATTTCTTGTTTTTTTATTTTCTAATGTTATACTTTTTTTTATAACATTAATATTATTATAATAATAAAACAGTATTTTTAGTTATATGAACGTACCTCTTTTAGTTCAACATTTTCCCCCAAAAAAAATCAGAATTTAGATAGTATGTAAATAGTATTTTGCATTGTTTACGTTTTTGTGGAAAAAGAGACTGAATGGTTTTTAGAGGCAAACAAGGAAGTAACTTACTATAAAGTGGTGAGTACAAAATAGGCAAGAGATTATCTAATAGAAATGCACAAAAATAAATACACTAAAGAGAAGTTATTATAAGAAATGAGTTAGTAGAAACTATAACCCCAAAGCACATTCTCTCAAAGCATTCCTTAAACTTTTGCTCATTAAAGAGTATAAACTGTTTTGTGATGAGAGCGAGTATATATGATTTGTGTTGATAACTTTCACGAGAATGGAAGAATCACTTTTATTAATCTCTCTTCAAGTTGTGTACTTTATCTGTAAGCCCACGTAAAGTATAATATTTCTATTTTTTTTTGTCTGAATATGACCTTTTGTACAAAAAAAAAAAACAAATTATGTAAAATAATCAAACAAAATCAAAATAAATTAAAAAATGATCAAAAATTAAATGTTAAATTCCAACAGAGAAAGAGAGGAACAATGGCAGCACTTGAAGAAAACACATCAAAACCTGTACTGGAAACCGGTTAGAATTGGGACTGCCAACACAAGCTCAAACATTTTTCCCGCACTTTTAATGCTACACTCTTCTTTACTTTGGGTGTACACTAACTCAATCACTCTCTCTCTCCCTCTTCCTTATGACAGTGAACACACTTGTTTATCCAGTGACTGAGATAAAATGAGTCATCTCAGAGTATCTTATGTAGCTGAACAAGCCCCCCTTCCTAAAAACTTACAAAATTTTTATCTAAAGCCGGTTGCCGGTACATTATTATATTCAACACACTCAATTCCATCGCCTTCTACTATTCACCACACTACAATTCAATGTAGGCTTCTGCTCTTGTTCGAAATTTATTCTCTCTCGAAATTCATTCTCAAGTTCAACTCTCTTTTTGGAGCTGTCTCTTGAAATTTCTTAGCTTGGATACGTTTGTTGGACACTCTTTTCCCCACACCATTTTTGACTAGAATAAGTTTTTGTTGACGGTTGACGTTTAGTAGAATCAGTTTATCGGTAACCACTGTTACATTAAAGTGGTGTGTCATTTTTATCGAAATAAAGATACAAGTTTTTTTTTGAAACTCGAACAAATTTCGTGTCTGTGTTGTAACCGTTATTGTAATTTCATTTCTATTTAATTAATTAAATTGATTGTTTTCTTTTTAATTTTTTCCCAATTAATTATAATTTAACAATTGATCAAAAATTGTTGTTTTTTTTTTTTTTTTAGAAATCAATTTTAAATTTCTAGTTTTTGTTTTTTTCCCCATTTTTAATTGTTTTTTTTTTCTTTACATTTTTAATTAATATTAAAATTAATTACTATTTTTATTTAATATAATTTTCATTAATTTATGTGTTTTTTTATTTGTTATTTTTGTTGATTGAGGTTTTTTTGTTGTTGAGTATTATTGTTGGTTGCGCAAAGAAAAGAATTATCGGCAATCTTCAAGTATTTAGGGGTAAATTCGAATTTAATCAAATTTAGAGAATATTTTTTTTATAACAAATTTATAAAATAAAAACGATAATAAAAAATATTTAATAAAATTTTATTCAAAAAAAAAGGAACACAAAATAATATTAAACCGAAAGTAAAAATACTATTTAAATATTGTTGCCGTTTAAAATATTTTTATTATCATTATTTTTTAATATGGAAATTGTACTAAAATCTAGTTTAACGAAATACAGTCACAATTCATATGAAAAATGCTATCTAATTAAAATTTTTCTAAAAATAATCTTCGTTAAAAATAATTGAAAAAGCAAATATAGAGCCATCTATAAGAAAATTATACAATATAAACATTTTTGTTTAGTACAGTGCCCTCTGTTATGAATGAGAAGAAATTATGAAAAATTTAAACTTATCTTGTATAAATATTACGTTAATTCCCATTTTAGTACCATTTTATTATTATTAAAAAAAAAAAAACAGAAAACAACAACAACAAGTTTACAAATACAAAAATATAAATTAACTGCTATTGAATGTATTCTAATTAAAATTTGATATAAATCACTGGAAAGAAAAATAAATTCAGTAATTAAATACAAAGTTCAATAATAAAATTTCCATAAAATCAAAAATATCAACAGTAAAAAATAAAAACATAATAAAAGAAAAATAGAAAAATAGTCATAATAATAATAAAAATAAGAAGAGATTCTCTGTGTTATCTCTTCTTAAGTGCAGTGTATTTCTTGAGATTTTGTTGCCACTTAATTTAAATTTAATTAATTTGTTCTTATTTTTCTTCCTTTTTTTTTAAGCAAATGAATCTATAATCCAGTGTTTTGATGCAAAATCAGTTTTTTTAAAAAATAAAAGTTCTTATTTAATAAAAATAAAGAAATAAATAATAATAATTGTTTTTTGAAGAAAAACAGTGATTACTACTGAAAATAAAATTTAAAAAAAAAAACAATTTTAACGAATTATTATTTTAAAATTTTTTATTTGAAATATTGTAATATTGTCAATATTTGGTTTTTACGCGACTTTTTTTTGAGGTGTCCTTTTTGTTATCAAAAAAAAAATATTTTCAAAGTGTCACTTTATATCGTATCTTTTATATAAGGAAATAAAAGAGCTTTTATAAAGGAATTATGTCACCGACAAAGGACGATATTGCTACTATTTCTCGCATGCCTAAGGAAGAATTTTCTGATACGGTAAGTTATGAGTGAATTATTTTAACCTATCAGCTTTGTAATCAGTTTTGATACGAAATATAAATAGGGTCATATGTCATCATCCTTTTTGGTAAAATAAAAATTTCCCATAAACCAAAGATATTTTTTTTTTAAAAAGCTTATTAACAACATTTTTAAAAACCTTGATTTTATTAATTAAATTATCTTTGCTGGCATTTTTTTTCCTTTTTTCTGATCTGAAGATTTTTAATATTATATATAATACAGGATTTCAAAATTCTCAAATAAGGACCTCTAGATTTTCTTCAGCTTTGAATGATAAACAATAATAATTTCTATAAAAGAAGATATTCACATTGATCAGCAACTGATTTTCTTCACGTAAAATGGGCTTACGTATTTTTTTGAAGAAGAGAATTCCAGAGGTCCTAATAAATGAAATTTCGTTTATGAAGACCTCTGGATTCAATTAAAATTAAATAAAAGTCCAGAGGTCATAGTAAACGAAATTTCGTTTATTAACACCTCTGGATTACTCTTTAATTTCGTTTATTAAGACCCCTGGATTACTCTTCAATTTCGTTTATGAAGACCTCTGGATTCAATTAAAATTAAATAAAAGTTCAGAGGTCTTAATAAATGAAATTTCGCTTATTAAGACCCCTGGATTACTCTTGAATTTTGTTTATTAAAACCTCTGGATTCAATTAAAATTAAATAAATGTCCAGAGGTCTTAATAAACGAAATTTCATTTATTACGAACTCTGCATTACTCTTAAATTTCGTTTATTAAGACCTCTGGATTCAATTAAAATTAAATAAAAGTTCAGGGGTCTTAATAAATGAAATTTCGCTTATTAAGACCCCTGGATTACTCTTGAATTTCGTTTATTAAAACCTCTGGATTCTATTAAAATTAAATAAAAGTTAAGAGGTCTTAATAAACTAAATTTCGTTCATTAAGACCCCTGGATTACTCTTGAATTTCGTTTATTAAAACCTCTGCATTCAAGTAACATTAAAAAAAGTTCAGAGGTCTTAATAAACGAAATTTCGTTTATTAAGACCCCTGGATTACTCTTGAATTTTGTTTATTAAGACCTCTGCATTCAATTTAAATTAAATAAAGGTCCACAGATCTTAATAAATGGAATTTCGTTTATTAAGACCCCTGGATTACTCTTTAATTTCGTTTATTGAGACCTCTGGATTCAATTAAAATTAAATAAAAGTAATATATTCAAACAATATCCTTTTCGCAATCGCGTCTAACATTGTTGTTATTATGCCCATAGAAATGGGAACCTCATTACCACGTGGTGTCAGAGTACCTTAATTGAGTGGTGTAAGAGTACCTTAAAAAGAGTTAAATGACAAAAGATATTTTGTCATTTAACTGTCTTTAAAATAAAATTAGACACAACTTTTAAGTATATACACCCCCCTCCCCCCCTTTCAAAAAAATTAGTTCGGTTTGATTTGAATTGTAGTGTAATGCATTAAAATTTAATTATCTTTAGAAATATTGAACATATCATATTTTTGTCGGCAAGAAAATTCTCTTCAAAATGCATTGACTCATTAAACTGTGTCCAATCTATCGGCGAACGCATTACAAGAATCTTGAATGACACTTTGTAGAGTTTTGTGCCATTCACGGATTAGTGGCACGCTTTAAGACTTCAACGCTATCGTATTTTTTATTATAGATCTTACTCTTCAAAATGCTTTATATAGCAAAGTCCATCAGATTGAGGTCGGACGACGACCGATAATTATTTAGCAGCCAAGCCTGATTTATTATTTCGTCACCCATATTTTCACACCACTTTCCAACATCAGTTTTTTGATAGGTGAACTGGTTAATTTTGACTTTTTCAAGCACAAGTAGAACCCGAGTGCGGCTTTTGTGGTTATGCCAGCCCAAACCATATCGCACCATATGTCCGGAGGTAGTTCAAAATCATAATAGTGCATTCCTTTAGGGGGGAACTTTAACCAAACTCTATTGTTCTGGTTGTTCACAAATTTATGCACAGTAAAAACTTTCTCTTCAGTAAAAACGTAGTTCTTTAAATCGCCGCAAACGAGCCACTGTTTCCACACCTTTGATCGTTGGAGCCGTATTTTTTTCTGAGCATCCCGAAGGTCTTAAACCTTTTGAGTTTTGTAAGGCTTTACCATCAGATTATTCCCTTTAGTTCCTCCTTCACCATGTTTTATTGTTCGTTATTCAGGCAGTGTCCTTATAACGTTTGATGATGCGGTAGCCAAAGTGTCGCAACTGATAAATTATCATAGAAGTCGATCTCCGTCCAAAAAGGTGCTATTGTAAATCCAAATTTTTTTTTCTTTTTAAAAGCTCCTCGCTTTTAATGGACAATTGTGAGACAAATAAGTTCTGAGACAGGTTGGATATTTCGATTTAACGTTTTCAACATCTAAAAGTTTGGAGTTCAATTGAATTAGTCAGCTGATGTCGCTCAATACAACTTTTACTGATCCTCGAAGTATCTGCATTTTACTGATCTCTACAAAATCTATTTTTTTTTATTAAAATTAATTATTGCAATTTCAAATTATTTAAAAAAAAAATCAAAAATATAATAATTGCTCACCAAAAAGTTTATATGAAAGCGCACATCAAATTGTAAAGAAAAGAAAAAATTTGAAGAATATTTTCATTCACGAATTAATTTTAATGAATTTGTTGGCTTTTTAATTAATGATTAAAGAATTGTTAAATAGTTTTCTTTCTATTCAAAAATGGGTATGTGTATTTATAAAAAAAATTTAACAAAATAAAACTTTCTGACTGCTCGTTTGTTCTGACGTTTCTACTTCCAATAAGAAATTCATAAACTGTAACTTCATGGTCACGGTCACTAGCGGCAGTATTTTGATCTTTTGGCTTCAAAATGTGGAACACCATTAGGTGGGGGGGGGGGGAATAATTAAATAATATGCACTCACGATGATGGGGCTTGACTATAAATACCAAATTGCCTATCCAGCTAACTGACCAAAAGAATTAAATTTTCTAGTGTAATTTTGTTTACGCTTCAAGAGTTAATCGTATTCTAGGCAATAATTACTCTTTATGAAAATTAACTTTTACTCTATATGTGGAACACTAAAAATATAAAAAAATATGTGTGGGGCCAGTTATGAAGTTATGAAATTTAGAATTAAATAACATAAAAATTGAATACTCGAAAATATCAGTTTCGGTGCCTAACGGGTATAAGGAACTTTATTATTATTATTTAAAAGCAAACCAATTAGGAGCACATTATTTTCTTTACCGCTGAGATTAATAAATGGGGTGTGATCACCACAATAATTTGAAAATATAAAAAAAGATTTTATTTGAAATTTCATAAAAAATTGACTCCAGTAAGAGATATGATTTCCTCACTATTAAGTGTATGTAATTTTTTCTGATTATAATGTACAGCTTTCTTTTTAAAATTCGATTCAAATAAATAATGGGCCATGGAGCTATGATTTATAGAAGACCAATTTGAACTTACAGACCATACTATAATGGCAAAAGTACATGAACTTCGTTCTTTTTTATTGCATAGTATCGATAATTTTTAATATGTAGAGGTTTTTTTTATTGGAGGTGCTTTATCTAAAAAAAATTAAATAAAAAGGGTTCTGTGTGAGTTACAATAGATATCTTTATTGTAGATTAATTATTATTTAAAAATAACATCAGTCAAATGCCCCCGCCCTCGACTTTCTTTGCAGAACGTGATTCAAGAGGTCCAATTTTAGATTACTCCTTCCAAAACACGTTTATCGAGTTGAATCTCATCGATGGCTTCAATTATGTTATCCTCCAGCTCGTAAAGTACTGTCGGTTTATTGGCATAGACCACTGATTTAACATAGCTCGATAGAAAAATGTCCAAGTACGCTAAATCGCAAGATCTGAGCGGCCAACTGACATTAACATGTCTCGAAATAACGCCACGTGGATATATCGTCTGCAATAAGTCCCTTGTTTCAACTACTATGTGACAAATGTCATCGTCCTGTTAAAACCAGATATTGTCTAAGTCAACCAAAAAAAAACAGTCACCGTCATGCTTTGATGCTGCCTGATAAAAATCCACACCAGATAATAGGTTTTTCTTGCTTCAAAGGGAATCTTCCGGAACTCTTGTGGTCGATTTTTGTCCCAGATTCGCCGAAAATGCACTTCATCGCTGATGATGATTTTTTCACCAAATCTGTGATTGATTAAAACTTGAGTATCTCGGCGCGTTGTTGAATCGTGTAGTTCTCCTTGATTAAATGGTTGCTATAGCAGAACACGAGCGTCATTTGAAACGTCAAAGTAATAGGCTACGTATGTGTATCTTAAAATTATTTTAAATTTTTGAGGTACAAATATGCAAGGTATTGCATATCTGTTAATATTAATTTATTCTAATTATTGGAAAAAAAATAGTTTTAAAAAAAAAATACACTAATTGCAAAATTCTAAAAATTGAAATAGTTGCAATACGAGAAACTTTTTGCACATTAATAAATAATCCAACAGATGGCGCTGATACGAGTTGCATTAAAAAATCAGTATTTTTTAATGATTTGTTAATTATTTTTTAAATGATTTTTCTATGGGATATTAACAACTGTTTTTGAAAATTATTTTTATGTAAAATAAAATATTTGATTAATAATTAAATTATGCTCTAAAAAGATGCCGCAAATCCATACGATCGATTAAATCATATTTGAGCAACAGAATCGAAAGAGGAAAATATTTTATTTGAATACTTTCTAGTCTATTTAAATGGGATTTTGGGTTATTAAATAGGGCTGAAATTTGTTTAAAAAGTTTACGGGTCCAGCGGATACACTGATTTGAAAGATCTGGAAGAAAGATGGCCGCCGCTTTAACAAAATAACTTCGATTTTTGATTGCTTATTATTAAAAAGAGTGGAATTTATTTTTTAAATATTTTTTTAAAAATTGAACGTACCTACTGAAAAGCATCTTATTTAGCAGAAAATAATTTTGAATCTGTTAATATTAAATTTTTTCTAATTATTGGAAAGTAAACGGTTTTTTTTAACAAAAATTATATTAATTGCAACACTCTAAAAATTGAAAAAGTTACAATACGAGGAACTTTTGACACATTAATAAATAATCCAACAGATGGCGCTGATACGAGTTGCATTAAAAAATCAGTATTTTTTACTGATTTGTTAATTATTTTTTAAATGATTTTTCTATGGGATATTAACAACTGTTTTTGAAAATTATTTTTATGTAAAAAAAAAAAGTTTGATAAATAATTAAATTATCATCGAAAAAGATGCCGCAAATCCATACGATCGATTGGATCATATTTAAGCAACATAATCGAAAGAGGAAAATATATTATTTGAATATTTTCTAGTCTATTTAAATTGGATTTTGGGTTATTAAATAGGGCTGAAATTTGTTTACAAAGTTTACGGGTCCAGCATATACACTATAAGATGGCCGCCGCTTTAACAAAATAACTTCGATTTTTGATTGGTTATTATTAAAAAGAGTAGAATTTATTTTTTAAATATTTTTTTAAAAATTGAACGTACCTACTGAAATATTTTTTTTTTTTTATATTACATTAATTGCAAAACTTTAAAAATTGAAATAGTTGCAATACGAGAAACTTTTTGCACATTAATAAATAATCCAACAGATGGCGCTGATACGAGTTGAATTAAAAAATCAGTATTTTTTACTGCTTTGTTATTATTTTTTAAATGATTTTTCTATGGGATATTAACAACTGTTTGTTAAAAAAAAATATTTGATTAATAATTAATTTATGCTTGAAAAAGATGCCGCAAATCCATAGAATCGATAGAATTATATTTGAGCAACCGAATCGAAGGAGGGAAATATTTTATTTAAATATTTTGTAGTCTATTTAAATGGGATTTTAGACTATCAAATAAGGCTGATTTTGCTTAGAAAGCTTACGCATCCAGCAGATAGACTGATTTAAAAGATCTCGACGAAAGGTAGCCGTCGTTTTAACAAAATAAATTCGATTTGTGGACAGAACTTCTCTGTGGATCATAAAGTGCTATATACAATAGTTACAAACTGAAGACTACCATCTGCAGATCACAAACTACTAAGTACAGACCATAAGATATTTTTTTCAGACCACAAACAAGCATTTAGATAACCACAAATTGCTGGTCGCCACAATTTTCTACTATGGTACATGTACCATACTCTCACAACCTTAAATTACTATCTAAAGACCAGAAGTTACTAGTTGCGGATAATTGAACCATAAAGAAATAGTTTTTATGGCGTAAAAATTAAATTTAGATGAATTGGAGGCTCTGATTATCAAAGCGTTTTTAAATCTATATTGCAGTATTTTTAATGTCATTTTTTGTTGCATAGATGATATATTTAGAGATACAGCAACGTATGAGTCTGATACGGAGAGGTCTCAAATTCGAAGCCACGTGGCTTAATATGATGATAGAAAATTTAAAAATCTTTTTTCCCCTATTCATATTCATATTGATGGTAAAGTGCAGAGATGTTGTGTTAAATCTATCGTCTATACTCATAAATGTTCCATAAAGCTTTCCAAATAAATATTAGAACTCTAGAAGAGAATAAAACCAGTTTTTTACGCTTTCATAAAGAAATGAAAAAAGAAAAAAAATAAGATACGATAATCGAGTATGGTATGCAAAGTGAACAGCCATTTTTGTATCTATTTAACGTGATTACGTCATCGATTGAACATTTACTGGTCAGTTGAATTAAATTGACGCACCCCCCAAAAAGTCTTTAATCCATGGGACCATACCCTAATTTCAATACCAAGCCAATAGACTCCCTCATATAGACTTGATCGAATCGAATTTATAATGCTTAACCCAATATGACTACTACGAGTACTCGGAGAAGCACCTTTAATTTGAGGTCTTATTTTTTTCTTTTGAGACATAATATTAAAAATATTGAATTTTTTGGTTTTTGGAGAGAGAAAGAAAAAATTCGCTTAGGTCATTTTGGTTAGGTATTCAAATTCACATACACATTTGCATCGTTATTGTCTGGTCTGGTCTTGTGGGGATTCATCGTCATTCATTCAATCGTTCCAACCGACCGTACTCATATTTATTGTGGGGATTTTCGATTCTCTTTAACTGCGGCAATGAATTTTGGAAGAGTACGTGTGGAGCATACACTGGTGACTACCATTCATGTGTAGATGCAAACACAAATACTTGAACTCAGAAATCAAGATCAGGTTGTAAAGTGGAAGTGGAACGGTTTGAGGAGCATTTCTATCTTATTTTATATACGAGCCCGGCGATTTGGACAGATACTAATCGACTTGAATATGCAGGTATACTCATACTCTTACCTTGAACTGTCTTTAATGAAACTTGTTTCCCATCAATTTTTGTCACCGTGCCACATGCACATGCCAACGGCGAATGGACATTGTGGTTAGAGAAGCGCCAATGGTGATAATTTATGTGTATTTTCAGTAGTGGTCTCTGTTTATTTTTGATAGTAGAAATTTACTCCTCACAAAGGTGTCAAGCTGAAAAAGTCATTTTGACGATTTAACAAATATCTCTTCAATAAGTAAAATATTCTAAAAAAAAACGATTACAAAAATATTCAAGTTGACATAAACCTTTTCTGCACACACAATTTGATTAAATTGCAATGCTTTCCGGATCATTTTACTTCTTATCCACTTTAGCTTCCGATGTTGATTGTGTAAATTCAGAACCATTTGAGTGTGCAATCAAATTAAATTAAAGATCATGGCAACTTCAAGTGGTTGACAACTATCTTCCCTTTTTAGATAGTCTCTTTTGGACTATCTATGCTCTCCCAAATAGTGTCTGCCTATTTGCCTGTTACTCTAACTCCTGTGACTATAAATTATTTTTGATTTTTCTATTTTATTCTCTACTTGTAGGTATCTCGAATCAGGGGTATTACTGGCTAACTGCTGTTAAAATGCTTGGTTGGCTGCAAGTCTTGGGTTATTATTTTGTAGAACAATGAAGTAATCGTGAAACTAGTTGAACATAAATCAGTATTGCTACTGGAATTGGTAATGTAAGAGCTACTGAAATGCTTCAAATTGTAAGCGTCGGAATAAGTAGATAGTCCGAATCGAGTACTTTTCATACTTTAATAGTTTACATATGTTATCTTTTAACTTGGGTAGAGAATGATTTTGCTTTCCCGAATTTGCTTGCAGCTATACTGTTGTAAGGGGTTTTTATTAAGGGTGCTTCATCTTTAAAATTGAATAAAAAAAGTTGTATGTGAGCTATGGTAAATATTTTTGTTATAGATTCAATCACATTTGATATTATTATTAATGAAAAATAACATTGTTCAAATAAATGGATTTGTTTGCAGGTTGAGATCCGAGAGATACAATTTTTTAATGACTCTTATGCATCAATGGGGCTGAATCACACCGATAGTTGTCCTCTATCTCGGAAAGTACTGTCACCTTATTGGTATAGAGCTTTAATGTAGGCCCATAGAAAAATGTCTGAGGACGTTAAATCACACATTCTTGATTGCCAGGTTACATCAACGTGTCTCGAAATAACGCCACGTGGAAACATCGTCTGTGTGGCAGTTGAAAGAAGGTTCTGTTGGAACCAGATATTCTCCAAGTTCATGTCGTTAAATATAGCCTAGAAAAATCTGTTATCATCGCTCGACACATCTCACTATTGACAGTTACCCTTGGGCCAGTCTCATTTCGAGACAGTAAGTTCTTATTCAGGCAAAGGAAGCTGATGGACATGTTGTAGTTGCATTTTGTCCCAGATCCGACAATTTTGAGTCATTCAGTCAAAAATGCGCTTTGTCGCTGAAACTGGTTTTTTCTCCAAATCCTGTGTCGGTTTCCAACTGCTCAAGGGCCCAGTTACCGAACGATCCACGCTTTGCATGGTTTTTGGGACTTTGGTTCTTGAGTCATTTGAATCTTATATGGATTTAGACCCAAGTTTTTACGTAATATTCGCCAAGTTGAAGCCGCAGAAGCGCCCAATTATTGAGAGGTTATGGTCTTCAAGCACACCCGCAATATTTTCGTTCAACCGAGCATTTTTCTGATGTAGAGGCACCGTGCAATTGTCAATTCAGCCGGTTTTCTCGAATTTCCTAATTAGACATTGAATTATGCTCCCCGTAGGCCATCCATTTCGACCATCATTTCCACACTATCTCGCCACTATTATGATTAAATGGTAGCTATTGCAGAACACAATCATATAAGAATGACAACACTATTATTCAAAATGCCAAAGTAATTGGCTGTAAAAAATTGAGCGTACCTATTGAAAAGCCTCATATTTAGCAAAAAGGAGGCCTCAATAATTTCGTATCTGTTAATATTAATTTATTCTTATTATTGGAAAGAAAATAGTTTTTTTTTAAAATTACATTAATTGCAAAACTCTAAAAATTGAAAATAACGAGGAACTGTTTGCATATTAATAAATAATCCAACAGATGGCGCTGATACGAGTTGCATTAAAAAATCAGTATTTTTTACTGATTTGTTATTATTTTTTAAATGATTTTTCTATGGGATATTAACAACTGTTTTTGAAAATTATTTTTATGTAAAAAAAAAAGTTTGATAAATAATTAAATTATCATCGAAAAAGATGCCGCAAATCCATACGATCGATCGGATCATGTTTAAGCAACAAAATCAAAAGAGGAAAATATTTTATTTGAATACTTTCTAGTCTATTTAAATGGGATTTTGGGCTGTCAAATAGGGCTGAAATTTGTTTAAAAAGTTTACGGGTCCAGCGGATACACTGATTTGAAAGATCTGGAAGAAAGATGGCCGCCGCTTTAACAAAATAACTTCGATTTTTGATTGCTTATTATTAAAAAAAGTGGAATTTATTTTTTAAATATTTTTTTTTTAAAATTGAACGTACCTACTGAAAAGCATCTTATTTAGCAGAAAATAATTTTGTATCTGTTAATATTAAATTTTTTCTAATTATTGGAGAGTAAACGGTTTTTTTTAACAAAAATTATATTAATTGCAACACTCTAAAAATTGAAAAAGTTACAATACGAGGAACTTTTGACACATTAATAAATAATCCAACAGATGGCGCTGATACGACTTGCATTAAAAAATTTCATATTTGATGAAGAGAATCGAAACTTCAATTTTTGATTAGTGGAACAATTTTTTTTAAGGGGATTTGTGTTTTAAATTTGAAACTCTTTATAAGTTATATTTCCGTAAATTTAAGTAATTCGAAGTGTAATAAGTTTATTCCGGATCTTTTTAGTGAACAAATTTTGAAGCTTTTTACTAATAAATTGAGCCCATTTAAAAAATCGTCTAAATATTTATTAAAAAAATTCTAAGCAATTTAAAGATATAGAACTTGTGCTCTGTAAATAGGAAAGTTTTATCAATAATTTTTTATTTGTATATATTTTGTAAAAAACTATGAATTGCAGCTTTTGCAGAATGTTTAGTATAGTAAAAGGTAAAATTTAAAAGTTTGAGTTAAAAATATTTGCAATTTTTCATTAATCGTTAAAAATACTCATAGTCTGATCAGAAGTTTCATGAGTGAGTCTCTATAAAAAATATCGAACAGTAGGAATAGTTTGTCCTACTTTCGGAGACAGTTCGATAGGAATTATTCGTTCTACTTTCTGAGCATATCTCGTATAAATCTATTTTCATACTTTTTTATAGTACATTCAACAAGAATTTTTATAATTCATCTTCTCTCATTGAAATGTTTTAATAAAATTTTGCTAGTGTACATTTATGCAAAATTATAGTCGATCGTATTTATCTGTCCCGCATAAAAAAAAAAAAAAAAAAATACTCATATGTGGGTCAATAATATTAAAAGCAAATAATCACAAATATTACTTGTAGTCAGTCTACTTAACAGGTTAGCTAAATTACTTCTTATCTTTATCTACCGGTTTAGTTGGTCAAATGGACAAAATCGATGCTATCAAAGTTGAGTGCCAATTTTACCACTTGATGATCAGTTATCAGGAAAACTAAATTGCATATAAGAAATTTGTACTAAACCAAGCATCTACAGACACAGCAGCTGATTAATCAATGGGATGCAGAGGGAGAAGAGGAGTCGAAAACTATCAAACTTTAGTACCTATTACCTGCTTTCACTACAAGTTTTACGATTTATATTCGTTACCGTCACAAGTTCTTGTTGTGTACACTAGAAACCAAAAGTTTGCCTCCATCTTGATAGCAAAATGTTCTCCTGGAATAGCAGGTCTAAATCTTAATAAATCAAAAACTTATATTATTACTTTTTTTTTGGATGTATAAAATAACAATATTCTGAAATATTAAAATACAAAGCGTGGATTTTCTATTTTTGATATAAATTCCCGCTCCAGTCAGAATATTAAATGGTCTGTAAACCATTTCAAATATTATCCTGTATAAATAAAAAATAAAAAATGTATCCTTAATTTTTTATGAGAGCTTATTAAAAATACCAGGTGTATAAGCTTATAAATCTGCTGTTTGGTCATAGATGGCGTGAGTGAGCGTATTAAGCTACCATGGGCACGCCGTACTTTTTTTATGAGTTTGACATCTGTCAACATTAATCAGTACACATTGTCATTTTTCCTTTGGTAATCATGTCTAGGATTTGTGCCAGAAAAAGAGCATGCGGGAAGCTCAATTTTTCTGCTTCAATTTGAAGAAATCGGCTGCCAAATAATGCTTATAGAGGCCTATGGTGACAGTGTGGGACAAGAAGCGTGAAAATCGGCCTAGGAAGGTTGCGAACCATCAATTGCAGGCTCTTTTGGTTGGGTGTTACTCAACCAGCCATTTCCATGCATCTGCGTGCCATGGGGACAATTGAAAAGATCGGAAAATGGGTGCCAACAACTAATCAAATTGCACCCTGCTCTGCGTGAAAAAGGATGAATTATCAACAAAGACAGGACAAGCTGATTTTCCTCCACGACAAGGCACCATCGCACACGTCAAAAATGGTCCGTAACTACTTGGAGACACTTAACTGAGAGGTGCTACCCCACCCCGCTTATTCACCAGACCTGGCCCCACCTGTTTTTGTCGATGGTCTACGCGCTCGCTGAGCAGCACTTCGATTCTTACGAAGACGTCTGAACATGGCTTGATGAGTGGTTTGCCTCGAAAGAGAAGGAATTTTTTTTTTGGCTTGGTATCCACAAATTGCCCGAGAGATGGGAAAAAAGTGTAGCTAGCACAAAAACATGTGTTTATAGAACTAGAGGAGGTTATATAATCAGACCAGAAGCCGTCAGAGTTTATCACGTTCTGGTACGTCTAAAATTAATAATTCAAGCGAGGATTGCTTAATTTGCACAAACAGTAAAAAGCATCAGGGACTTATAGCGCCACAAATTTGGTCCAAATTAAATTAAAGGCGCATCAAAACAGTATCTGTAACAACAGTGAATAAGCGATTGAGAGTTGCTGCTATTTTTGAGTGAATGACGAGTAGGGAAACCATTACTATGTCCTCAAAATGAAAGAAACCGATTGGATAGGAACTTAATTATTAAGACCTGGACTGCGGACGACTTTAAACATGTACTGTGTAAGTTCCAGAAATTTGTTGGAGTAAATATGCTGCCGGCACCAGTGGTGCCAACCGTGAATCAAGGGGGCTCGATTATGGTTTGGGGTTGCTTCTTTACGTATGGAGAAGCTGACTTGATGAAAATATAGGAATTTGAAAAAAAGACAGAATCTTAATTTTTCACGCTACCAAAGATACTAGTTTCATCAGTCCTCATGTATTCTTTGGAAACTTAGATTCTGAGTAAAAAACACTGCGAATTCTTATCCGCTTTTGAGAGGAAAGTCCTGCGAAGCATATTTGGTGCCTTACATGAAAATGGTAGATTCTGGAGCTTATTTAACTTTGATATCGTGGAGCATTACCACGACCATGTTGTTGTTGATAAAACTATGCTCAATATGCTGCGCTGGTCTTGGCACTTAATCCGTATGGATGAGGAAATTCACGAAAAATTTACAGTGACTTCACATACGAGGTCTGTTCAAAAAGTATCGTTAATTTTGTGTTTTTTTTCAAAAATTATTTATTTATTCATGAATATGTATTTTGTCCCCTTCAAAGTAATCCCCACCAGATATTATACTTTTGTGCCAACGTTTTTTCCAATCCACGAAGCACTTCAAAAAATCATTTTTTGTGATCTTGTTCAGCTCATGTTTCAATGCCGTCTTTATCTCCTCAATCGTAGCGTAGCGTCGTCCTTTCATGGGGCTCTTAATTTTCGGGAACAAGAAAAAGTCACAGGGAGGCAGATCTGGAGAATACGATGGCTGCGGTATTATGTTATTAGTGTGTTTTTTTGGCCAAAAATGGCAAAAGCCAATTTTTGTTCTTCCACAAATCCGAGCGTTTCTGGCGGATTGCTTCGCGCAACTTGCGCATAATTTGCAGATAATATTTCTTATTGACCGTTCAACCCTGTGGCAAGAACTCATGATGCACCACGACTCTGCCATCGAAGAAAACTGTAAGCAAAACCTTCACATTCCACCGAACTTGGCGCGTTTTTTTCGGTCTTTACTCATGCGGCAGATTCCATTGGGATGATTAACCTTTGGTTTCGACGTCATAACCATAAACCCATGGTTCGTCACCCATAACTGGAGCAAATTTGGGTGGTCGCGGACAGAGTCCAAAAGCTCCTTAGCAATGTTAATGCGATGCTGTTTTTGGTCGAAATTGAGCAATTTTGGTACGAATTTCGCGGCGACCCGTCTCACGCCCAAATCATTGGTCCACAGTCAACATTCGGAATGCGTCCGCGCAATAAATTTCGGTTTTCACACAAAATTTGATACAGATTCTTTGCTCAATTTTTTGGAATGGGCAAAAATCGAAGACGAGCCAAAACACTTGCAAGCAAAGCAGCTGTCAAAAATTAACTGAACATAAAAAATGGCCGAACTTGTCGGCATGAGTGAGAGACATGAGTACCAACATAACGCCACAAATAAAATCGAAAATCGAATACACGTAACCCGCTGAAATTCAAAATTCGCGATACTTTTTGAACAGACCTCGTATGGCTCCAGAAGACGATGCAGGCTCTGCCTTCGGTAGAGTGACGGCGTAAGCCGGGATACCAAAAACATCCTAAGAAAGTCTAACTGAAAGAATGCGGCGTGGAGTTATCTGATTCAGCAGGCCTTGACCAGATTTGCGATTGATGATGATGTTCTTCCATCAAGGCTTTAACTGATTAGTGAAAGATTCTTTATGCAGCTGGATTTGTATTAAATAAAAAACTAAGAAGGCATTTGGAAAATTACGAAGAGTGACCTCAAAATTATTCAGACGGACATTACTGGGATCGGTATGCTCTACGTAGTTTTTCAAGGCTCCACATAGATTTGTCACTCCTTGAAACAGTAAAGTTTCAATCTCGTCCAATAACTACGCGACCATCAAGCGCTTGTGGTGGAATAGAACATTTATTGTGGGCCGAGAATCAGTGAAAAACTGATAAATATGTGGAACGAGTGAGGGGGGCTCTCGTTAAGTTAGACAATCGATTTACATTGTTGAAATACTCAGAAAAAGGGTTAATTGCGTCAGATTGAACAGTGCAGATACTGAAATGCTCCACCATGATAACGTGCCTTGCCATGTGGCCATTTTCATCAACGAAGTTTTGCCGGAAAATGGATTTCTGTGGTTACCCAGATCTTAAAAACATTTTTTATCAGATCTTAACCTAATACAAAAAAAATCAATCACCTGATCTCAACCGCATATAAAATTTATGGAATGGGCTTGACAGAAGAGTGCAGGATCCCTGTCCATCCTTCCATGAAGGTTTGTGGAAAACCGTTTTTAATCCTGGGTCAGTATTTCAAAGCATACGAAAACAAAAAAATGAACAATCGAATTCCTGAACTCATACAAGCTGTCAATTTGAGTAATTTTCACTAGTTTACGTTTTTAATTTTAGAATTATTATAATTTAAAAAAAAATTAATATTATTTCTGATTGATTATTTAAATTTTCTAATTTTATATTATGTTCCCTTCAAAAGTAAAGTCGGACACATATTTTTAGCCTGCAGTGTATATTCTCATGCATGCGTCTTTCTATTGGTACAGTTTTAGCTTTTGGAGTTCAGTTTTGTCTGTCTCTTTTTGCTCAGGAACAGGTGAGTTTGTTTGCAGTAACTGTTCATGTACCGTTTTCAGGTGAATGTCAAATGCATTTACAAGAACATACGAATTATTTGCAAGGGTCAAGTTAGAAGTGAATGGCTTACAGTTTTTTTTTTGTTAACCATCTTCTGTTCTCTCTTGGTTTATTTATGTTTTCATTCGAAGAATAAGTAGTATTACAGTCACTTTATATTTTTTCACTGATCATTTTGGTTTCCAAAGAAAAACTATAAAGTTTCTCGATATTTAGAAAGTCGAATAGACACTCAAATTTTGTGAAGATTTACTTGATAGAAAATGTTTTTACTTTACTATTGAATAGAACAATCGAAAGAACTGTCAAACTTTCTAATAAACAAAAATTTTGATTTTAATCCCATATTGACTCTGATTAATATTTGAGTGATAAGCAAAGACTATTGGGAAAAAAGAAGTTCTCGATTAGAAGGGGAAATCGCTATGTTCGCTTGCTCACGCTTGAGCATGAATAAGGTAAAATTTCATATTCAATAAAAATCAAATAATTATTATTAGCAAAAGTCAGAAGTTTTACCTTTTAATCCATTCAGTTAAATATTGTACAAACATTGAATATAAACAAGTGATCTTTAAGAAAACATTCTTATTTGCTCAAAATTGAGCAAAAAACAATTTTTCAACAATTCCATAATCATCTCAATAATTGATCGAATTTATTGATTTTTGAAATAAAAGGTAATAAATTTTAGCGCGTGGGGGAAAAAGTTATATAACAGTTATTAGTTCGGCGTTTGCTCACACATAAGCAAAAAATTAAAAGAAAAATCTTATTTTGAGTTTCCACGTCTTGAATTAAAAATTAATTTCTATCCAAGCAAAGCTTGTGTTTTTGTTTATTTTGTAAAGGGAAAAAAGCACAAACATTTTGTAAAGACAATTTTTCCACTTTAAGGAAAATTGCAAAATATCAATGAAAATTGGTCACGTAAAGAACGCTCTATTTGTATTCATACACTTGGTATTATTTGTGTTATTGTATCAAATTTAAATAATATTATTTGCTTCTAAACGCTGACTTTACATAAAATTCCAAGAAGAATTTTTGTAGAAAAGTTTTCAAAGTATTTGCAGTAAAGAGTATGAAAACGGAAATACCTTCATAGTGGTGAGATGTGTGTTCAGTTTGATTCGTAAACAGTTTGTCTAACCAAAAAAATAATTTTCTTGTTTCGCTAGAAAATCTCCTCTTTTAAAAGCATTGGATTCAGTTTGCATTTAAATGTATCTTCTCGTAAACATAGTCGTATATTTATTTCATCCGAAACCATAGCCAATTTTCTTGTACAATATATAAAAAAAAAAAAACATTTTTTTTTCCATTTCAGTATTCAAAAGTTCGATTTGAAATTAAATTGGTCTAAAAATGAATGAAATTTCAAAATCGAATGTATGAATACGAATTGGAAATGAATTTTTCAAAAAGGGTTTAATTGGGTTGAAAGGGCTTACGGGAGGCTGGTCTACGTGTATAAGCCAAATACTCGTATGGCTGCTTATAGTCGTCTTGGTAAAATTATAAAAATAATTAGAAATTAAGGAGAAAATTGTTTTATTTTTTATTTTTTAATTACTAAATGTCCGAAGAATAACTTATCTCAAAAATAGTAGATCAGCAAAAAAGTTGTCAGATTCGCGACTATGAAAAAATACTGACCCGTAAGAGAGAAGGTTCACTTCAGGCAAAGCAACAACAGATCAAATATTTCTGCGATAGTCAATGGAGAAAGTGTAGATCTACCATCTCTAATGATAGCATATCGTGGGTACAACCTTACTTATTCATGAGAGAGTGTGTCAGGAAAAATTGATTAGACTAACTACGCTGCCTACGTGTATGGCTAGTCTGAGAAGAAGAGTTAAAGCAGCCTAATCACTTTCAGAGCCATATAACATCCACAATAGTCTTCGGTAACGAGATGTACTTTCGTGCGTTCTCTTTAACCTGGCGCTAGAAAAAGTTATTTGTAACTAAGGGATAAGCATGAAAGGCACCATTCTCATAGGATCTGTTGAGCTTTTAGCATATGCAGACGTAATCGGCATTATCCGTTAGATAAAAAATCTTGGGCTTCCAATAAATAAAAACAAACCCAAGTATATGAAGGCAGCGTCGGCGTCGAAGACAAGACCAATTAACACTAAACAAGACCAATTAACACTAATAGAGGATGTTAGATCTTTGAAAGAGAACCCTTGGTGAGAAGAACGCCTTCAACTCGGCGAGATGGGATTGTATTCTTGATGCATTGGCTTTAATAGGTGTTCCGTAGTACATTACTAGGATAATAGAAAACTGCCTGATAATAGAATTCTTTTGTATAGGACGAGCAATAGACAGAGGTTATACAAGACCACGAGGGGGTCCCACAGGCCTCGGTATAGGGCCTTCTGTTCTGAAATGCGGTGTATGATGGTAATATCAGAGTCCATATTCCAGAGGATGCGACAAGCATCGCATTCGCTGACGATATAGCTGTGGTCGTAGTGGCAAGACGTGTGGAAGAGGTAGAACAGGTCTATAATGGGTCTTCGGCTTGTGGACCATCAGAAGGAGGCAGCCCTTAACATGTGTAAGAAGCGCAGAGAGAATATTATCGTTAGAATTAATGAACATTAGGATTGGGGATCATTAGGATTAGGGATCACGGAACCACCGCTAACGTACCGGTGAGTAATGATTAACGCGAGGATACGGTAAATAGGAACACCTATTATACGCAAGTAGGAAGCCAGTGGTGACAATGATGGCACTGATTCGGTTAATGCCGAACCTTTGGGGACCCAGGCAGAGTAGAATGACTCTGTTGGCGACTGTGATTCGGTCAGAACTGCTGTATGCTGCACCAATTTTGGCGGCTGGGTTGATTAGAGCAACCTACATGCATGTAGTTGTTTCAGTCTACTGTAGGCGTGTATTTAGGGTGGCCTGCGTATTCCAAACAGTGTCATACGAAGCCATTTGTATTGTAGCCGGAATGATACCGATTGAAATACTAGTAGATGAGTGGTAGAGGCTGTACCGCCGGAGACCGCTGTGGCGGTATCCGAGGCTCGTTCGGAGGCAGCAAATGAGTCCAAGAGGAGATGGCGAAACCGTTTAGATACTGCCTCCGCTAGTAGATGGACCCACCGTCTGATTTCGGCGGTGGATCCGTGTATAGATCTACGATTTGGAGAGGTTGGGTACTTTCTAATTCGACTACCAGGGGTATAAGCTTAAATCCGCTGTTTTTTATTTAAAAAAAACACATTTTCCCATCTCTCGGGCAATTTGTGGACACCACGCAAAAACAATTCCTTCTCTTTCGAAGCAAACCACTCATCAAGCCATTTTCGGCGTCTTCGTAAGAATCGAAGTGCTGCTCAGCGAGCGCGTGGCCCATCGACGAAAACAGGTGGTGGTCGGAAAGGGACAGGTCTTGTGAATAAGCGGTGTGGAGTAGCACCTCCCAGTTGAGTGTCTCCAAGTAGTTTTGGACCATTTTTGATGTCTGTGATGGTGCCTTGTCGTGGAGGAAAATCGGATTGTCATGTCTTTGTTGATAATCCGTCCTTTTTTACGCAGAGCACGGTGCAATTTGATCAGTTGTTTGTGGTAGCGGTGGGCATTGACAGTTTCACCAGGTTTCAGCATCTCATTATAGACAATACCCTGCTGATCCCACCAAACGCACAGCATCGCCTTCCGTCCGAAGCGATTTTGTCTTGAGGAAGATGTTGATGGTTGGCCGGACAAACCCACGATTTGTTGCGTTTAGGATTCTCGAAATATATCCACTTTTCATTGCCTGTCACAATCCGATGCAGGAACGACTTTCCTTTTCTCTGGCGAGCAAGATTTCGCATGTGTTTTGGCGTCGCTCCATCTGCCTATCGTTCAATTCATGCGGCACCCATTTTCTGATCTTTTCATCTTCCCCATGGCACGCAGACATATGGAAATGGCTGGTTGAGTAACATCCTATTGCTCCGCGACCATTTTGCGATTGGGTATCGTCTTCGTCCAAAAGGGCCTGCAATTGATGGTCCTCAACCTTCCTAGGCCGATATTCACGCTTTTTTGTCCCACAAGTCAAATTTGCCGTCTTTGAACCGACGAAACCAAACTCGGCACGTTGTTTCCGATAAAGCACTGTTACCATAGGCCTCCATTAGCATTCGATGTGATTTTGCAGCCGATTTCTTCAAATTGAAGCAGAAAAGCAGAGCGTATGCTCTTTTTCTGGCACAAAACTAGACATGATTACGAAAAATGTATGTGGTTATACGAAATTGCTGACAATGTTCACTGATTAATGTTGACAGATGTCAAACTCATAAAAAAAAATACGGCGTGGCCATGGTAGCCTAATACGCTCACTCACGCCATCTATGACCAAACAGCGGATTTAAGATTAAATCCCTGAAAGTGACAAGACACGGATATTGTCGGTCTTACCAATACTGCTTTAAATTGGATTCTAGCCCGCTGTGTCCTTCTTGTGACGGGATATTAGAGAGCGTGGAACACAGGTTATTTTATTGCACTCTATTCAATACGAAAAGAGAAGAGGTACAGAAGTCCTCTGGCGGACTCCTGACACCAGAGAATGTTGTTGCCCTGATGTTGGACTCGAGGATGGTGTAGGAGGCTGTCGATACCGTTGCGATAGCAGTCCTAAAAATATTACATCTGGATGAGCACGGAAGAAAACGGTAGAAATAATTTACGGTAGTAATGCCTGACGCCAGCTCCGTAGCGAGATATACAAATGTGACCAAATAAGCTGGTTTTAGTGGTTAAAGGTCCATACTTTGTCTTTCGCTTTAAATTATTCTCCTCTTTGTGGTTAAGGGTTGCATGCGATAACAACGTGGAGCTGGTAGTCAACAGAGCCTGTCACTCGAAAATTCTGAACACACCTCGAAACTACCGCTGTACAAGACACTAGTCTTGCTAGACCTTGTGAATTCTTCCATATGGAAAGGAAGATTCTGCCCGGAGAGTCAACAGTCCCGGAAGACTAGGTGATACCTGTCTTGGGTAAAGCGACGATGCTAGCTAGGATACCTAAATTATGCTCTGAGTGTTGAACTGGAAAACTGCGTCACAAAGCCGGAACGTCTGGAGTTCCTCGAAATAGTCGAGCTATACCAGACTACCGGTTGATGATGATTACGTATTTCCATACATAAATTTAGGTTAATAGACACCTAATCTTTTAAATAACGGCAGTCTTTGCTTAATTCTTTCGCTCCTAAAATATAATTTGTGACTACCTAAGCTTTGAGCTATTTTATTTTAATTATTCTTGTATATTATTATTTAATATCTCGCATCCGAAGATTTTATTGTTCCTAAAAAATAATCAATATTGATCCCAAATATGCATTATCGATGAAATCTATAAGCTTTGGTCACTTTTAATTACTTTTCAAAAGGTAACTGGTTTTTGGGTGTGAATTTATTCTATAACCGCTCTAATTTCTAAATTACGTTTTTTTCTTAATAAATATTTTGGGGAACTATTGTTGCTTTTGAGAAGTTATTGGAAGTGAATATAAGTCGGTAGCCGCATTTTTTAAAAATAATTAATCCTAATATAAAAACCAAAAAAATGACTGAGTCATCCTTAATCCTAATATAAATATCAAAAATGTTGGTGACTTTAAAAGTACCCCAATTCAAGAATTTTCGATTGATCTCTTCATTATTGCAAATTCTAAGTTATACCAAGTCCGAAGAAGGCTTAGGCTAAATTGGATCTTCTGTGGAAAATTGGGTCAGCACCCATCTTGAACTTTTTATTTATAATATCACAATTTAAAGTAATTTTTCTTTTTATATACCCTTCGATATTAGTGAATTGACTTTACTTTCGATATATTTTTTTTTATAACCTACCAAATAACAAAAACGTCTAATAAAAAGAAGGTAAAATAGAAAAAAATTACATTTAAAATTATTAAAGAGTAAATAGGATGCTATTCCTTAAAGTAAAGCTAGGAGTTTTTTAGCTAAAGAGTAAATAGGATGCTATACACACACGCACTTTTCGGTTACTATTATTTTGTACTTTGTATTATTTGTAGTAAAAATAAATAAAAAAGATGAAGAAAAGCATTCAAGGATAAGATAAACAATCCACCCCAAACGAATAACTTAATATCCTTTTTCAAATAAGAATACAGTAAAGGATAAACCATAGAAATAGAAAATAAATAATAACAACGAAAAAGCATAAATAATAAAGGATTTGAGATTATAGGAAAGGATCAGATTTGTTTTGGACGAAACGTAAAAATTTAGTAAGAAAAGAATCCCTTAAAAAAGCTTGGATTGACGTTGCAAGGAATGAAAATTAAAAAAAAAATTGACTGGACTCATTGAATAGTAGGAAAAGAACATAGGAAATTGTGAAAATGGAGTGTTCACAATTCGAGAAGGCCTTAAGTACTTCGGAAAATGGGGATGTTCTGTACTTGTACTTGTTGCAGGTAGAATTTGATATCATGAATCGGTAAAAAACAAAGTACATTTCCGGTTGGATTTAGAAGGCTTTTGTGCACGTGTTTGTATATCCCTTTTCTGTGATATTTTTGATGTTTAGATAAATTCGTTATTTGGTTCTGATTTTGATATAAAAAGCTTTTTTTGCTGCATATTTTCCTAAATCCCTTCTTTCATAGATTCAGCCGACATAAGTGGATAAGAGGTTTGGTCAGAAGCTATAAGACATGATACGAGACATATTGCGACAGAAAAGGAATTTCCCTTGTGACATAATTATTTGATAATGAATTATTTGAGAAATAAGAAGAAAGAGATTTACGAAAATCGACAAAAATCACCATCCTGAATTATAATCCAAACCGGATTCAGTGTAAACGTGTACGTGGCAGAAAGTTTTATTAAAAGAACTCTTCAACAAAAATCTTACTTGATGCTCTTCTGCCCTATTAAAGATATTACGAGTGTTCTGTTGTTATTGGAACTTCCATCACTTTTGATGGTTCAGTTCCGATGCTTAAAGGTGTTCAGAAAATGTTCCCTAAAACTGTTATTAATTACTTATCGTATCGAAGTAATCTATAAATTGACTTTCCTTCTAGGAAGAAGCATGTGTAATATATCAAAACTCGCATGTAAACTTAACATTTTATTTTAGTTGAAAACATTTTTTTTAAATTTTTCGGCTTTTTTTTAGAGAGCTTTGACATTGCAGATAATTGAAGGTGCTATTAGACGGTCTGCCAAATTGATAGACATCATCAGCCAATGTGACGTCAGTGGCTGACGAAAAGTCAAGGTGTTAGTTGGTCAGGCAACTTTGCTGACTTGTCAGCCAAATCTATTCTAAAGTTGTCAGCTACCATCAGCCACGTGTTTGAATGTTTGCAGGAAGGTCTCCGAAGGGGTTCCGTTATGCACTGATGCAATGCAGGAACACCTACGGAGACCGTAGGGGTCCGTTATGCACTGATTAAGGAAATCTGAATATAGTATACAGTGAGCTCTAGTCCTGAAGAGATTGTATGAAATTTGGCAACAGCGGTGGTGGAATGGGAAATGGACTTACAAAGCCATCTCGAGCGTTAGCTTTGTTTCGGCAGACGAAATCTGATAACCAGGCAAGGTGGTATGAATGCGTTCTTGTTTAAGAGAGAATAGAATAAAAGAGCAGAGTGTATGTGCGGTCCACCAGAAGAGAACGCTTGCGATATCCTAGTGGAGTGTTGTTTGTATGAGGATCTTGATTTCACATAGTACTGTTTGAGAGAAGGGAACGAATTTCGAATGGGTAATTATTGTATGCATAATACGCAAAGTGCTCACCACCGAATGAAAGACCATGGGCGGTTCCGGTGACACCTTCGAGTTTTGAAGAACCCGCGTACTGGATTTAACAAGGTTCCTGTAGCTCAATGAGTGTTGGCTGTGGTTTATATCCAAATAGCAGGTATGGTCTTTGGATCACTCGTTGGAGATACCAGCTCTAATCTCAGACGCTGTCACTTATTATGACAGTAGAGGTTTAGATAGGCCTCGCCACAAATAGTTGGGGTAATCAGCTTGTAACTAAAAAGATTTCGCGTTGCGTTGATTGGGCAACAATCTCAGGTGACTTTGAACCGGATAGTTAGTCAACTTTTAGTTTCTTTATAAGAGGAAAGTTGATTTTGTTGACAGACAAATTTTATGGCTATCAGTCAGTCAGCCGTCAGGCAGTTAGCTATAAATTAAATAAATCTTTTTCCTTATAGATGGTCATTTTTTTCGAACATTAATATTAAAGACCTAAAAAAATGTATTCTTTCGAAACTATTGTATATCAAATGAAATTTTTAATTGGAAAAAATTCTTTAAATTTACTGTAGTCAGCGATTTCGTATCGCCACAATGGCATGACAGACGTGGCTGACGTAAGACAGTAGTGGTTGAGGAGTTGGCTGACGAACTAAAATTTTGTCTAATGTCAGCCAAATGTCACAATAATTCTATTAGATGAACAGTCACAATTGGCTGATTCGTCAGCCTCTTTGGCTGCCAAAATTGGTTGGCTGAATGGTCAGCCTTGTTAGCGAACTTGACAAATCTTGCTATTAGACGATCAGTCACAATTGGCTGATTCGTCAGCCACGTTGTCTGCCAAAATTGATTGGTTGACGGGTTAGCCTTGTTAGCGAACATTACAAATTATGCTATTAGATGATCATTCACAATTGGCTAATTCGTCAGTCATGTTGTCTGCCAAAATTGGTTGGCTGACGAGTCAGCCTTGTTAGCGAACATCACAAATCATGCTATTAGACGACTAGTCACAATTGGCTGATTCGTCAGCCACTTTGTCTGCCAAAATTGATTGGTTGATGGGTTAGCCTTGTTAGCGAACATCATAAATCATGTTATTAGACGACTACTCACAATTGGCTGATTCGTCAGCAACGTTGTCTGCCAAAATTAATTGGTTGACGAGTCAGCTTTGTTAGCAAACATCACAAATCATGCTATTAGACGACTAGTCACAATTGGCTGATTCGTCAGCCTCTTTATCGCTAAAATTGGTTGGTTGATGGATCAACCTTATTAGCAGGCTATTAGACGATCGGCAAAATTTGGGACAGATTCTAGCGTCATTTTGACATCACATTGGCTGACGTCTGCCAATCTGGCTGACCATTTTAAGCTGATTTATATGTTAATTTTATGTGCATTAATTTTATTTTTAATTTTTAAAAGCAGTTTTCCTCATTTGAAAATTGTAAAATATTTTTTACCTGCACTGGTCTTGGGTACCAAAGGAGCAGTACAGGTAAAGAAGGAAGAAACTAGAAGTAATGTTTTCTTCCACTTTTTGTTTTTACCAATAGACGCAAGTTTACGACATTGTCATCTTGCCCACATTCAGCTTCGCCCATATCCAATCCAGGTGTATAATTGGGGATAGCGTTTAAATTATTTTTTATGCGAAATATAATCATAATCATATTTTTAGTTGAAAGAAATTTTTACTTTGATCGTTTTTAGATATTTTTTTCAATATCTTGAAAATTGAAATAAAACAAAATCGCGAAAATTGAACAATAAAAACAACCGAATCAATTCCAATCAACAATAATAAATGTTCAGAAGGGTCTAAACTATCATAGTTACTCGACAGCAAGGAGATATTATTTTTCAGCTGACCTGTGTTAAATTCCAAAGTGACTTGTTTTTGTAATTCTAACAACAGTTCAATATTATCTTAATGTCGCCGAATATCCCACCACTCTTATGGTTGCACTTAGGATACAATTTCAGTATTTATGTTACGAAGAAATGCTTAAAAAAGGAATAATTTCATTAAAATTTATTTATTACCTTTGACAGTTATTTTTAAAAATATTTATTAAGTTCTCAGTAATTTTATTGAACAAAAAAAATATTAATAAAAATTCATTATTCAAAAATAATCTCGTCTCCAAATACTAATCTTTTTCCACATCTGCTAACGCCTCTTGAGAAATATGTTATTTTGCTAAATAATCAATAGAATTGACACCAAGTCCCATATTAGCTGTAATTTAGTCAGTTATTTTCAGGTGATATCCTTTTTAATTTGACTCTATGAAAGGGGATCCCCTAGGAGAAGTTTGATGCTCATATACCTCACTTAGTTATACCATTGGGTATAATCTAAACAAACACTGAGCCATTGAGATATTTTTCATCATCAGCATCTATCCAATTGTTTAGTTATAGCTATCCTGAGAGAGCAGTGCAAACTTTCCTTTAACACACAAATGACGTCTCCTTCCCATAGACTGCGTGGGAAATTGTATAATAAAAATCTGTTCCTTAAAGGTATCACTGCCAACACTGTTACAATTTATTCGTTATTTGGCCAATACTGTCTGCTATCATCAACAACAATTAACTACATTCCGTTCTCCACCTACCCATCACCATCGAGTAGAATTCCTTTGAGAATATTGCGTAAACAATTAAGAATTTCCCTTGAAAGCAGTGGAACAGTTTATTCCGTGTGTGCCTAATAGAGTCAACTCAGCTCCTAATACTGACCACTTTGTCAATGGTTTTTATTGCCTCGAAGGATTTTCACACCATTGCAAAAAGTCATATACAAAATAGTCCAGATTTATTCGATGTCGTAAAAGCTTTAATGTCTCAAATATCGAAAAGATAGGAAAATTATTCCTTTTTATTTCTTCGTTAGATTTTCTGTTTTTTTTTTACAATAGTTTCCATGGGGTGTGAGGGAGCTGTTGATACCAAAGCTACTCTGGTTATAGACTATGTATTTTGTAGTATTTATTTATATATCAATAACTTTTCTTTTAATGCCGATGAAAATATAAAAAAAAAAAACAAATATTCACTTGGATTTGTGCAAATGATAATATTTCTTTTGAAACGGACGATTATTATTGTTGCTGTTATCACAGTTTTCTTATCGTAAAAGAAAAGAACCAGAAGTTTTCCTTTATTTCTTTAATAAAATCAATCCAAAAATATTGAACATACAAAATATGTTTTTTTTGTTAATATTTCCATTTATGTCTTATTCTAATAAGCAGTAAAGAAACATTTACAAAGTAACACTGTCGTAATATGATCTCACTTTATTATTCATATTACAGCAACGGAAATAAATCTATTCTCATGAAATTTCAGTTAATGCTGCTATCAAAATGCTAAACAAACTGGAAAAATTAATACTTAGTTTGTCGAGATATATAAATTTGCTTTTATAGTGTTAATTAGGTCAACGAAATTTGATTGGTATCAGTTCTGACCCTGAAATTGAAATTATACCAGACTAACGGAGACGAGCATATTAGGTCGTTGCGTCTTTAACTTTTTGACTAACAGCAACGACTACATTTAACATTTGTCATCACAAGGGCTATTGAAGACCCTCCCTAATCAAAAAATGGCTAGAACTTTTACAGCGACTTAAGATATTGTCAATAAAATTTCAGCAATCAATAGAAAAAAATATTTTAGTAATTATTCTCAAAAAACTTAATTATTGTATTGAAAAATTGGGCCAAATGTTTAGAAAAGACATTTTCAATTCTAGTTGATGGCTACCTGGACTACCAAAAGTCAATTATACCGAACTGTAAGGAAGATTTTTTGGTTAGAAGCAGCATAGGCCCATTATACAAGAAAGCTTTTGTCACAAATTATAACCGGCAGTGGCCTAGACCTTCAAATTCATACCCTTTCTGGCCTGCGACATCTTTTTTAGGTTAGGTGCAGTTTCTCTTTTTATTAAAGACACTCTAGATTTCTACATAAGACAGCGGGATATTTTTTAATACAACAGGTAATTGTAATTGTCAAGATCTTCTAAATAAAACTATACTGGACGGATGCGGCAACATTTGTTTTTTTCGAAGTAGCCTAGCGCTTTTTTGATGAAAATGGTGGGAGTTTTAATTGGCAGTTGCCTAGGCCTTAAATGTCAAACTATCCCTGAAACGAGCCCTTAAATCTCAAACTATCCCTGCACCCTATATTTTTTAGATAACTAAGGGAAATTTTTTTGCCATAAACTATAATCAGCATTTGCCTAGACCTTCGAATTCGCACTATGCCTAACGTCGATTGCTATATCTTTTTCTAGATAGAGGTAGCCTAAATTTCTTAGACAAGAAAGGTGCAATTCCTATGATACAAACTCTAGTGGGTAGCTTCTCTAGGCCTCGGAAGTGAAACTATATTGGATAATGACGGCGACCTGTTTTTTCTTAGAGTAAGTCTAGATCTTCTTTGATAAAAAATGCAATGGAGCTTAAAAAAACTATACCAGACAAGGTGAGCCTAAGTTTTTTTTAGTAAGGGGCAACTTAGGTTTTCTAGACAAAAAAGGTGGTATGATTTTTAAAACAAAATGTAATTGATTGGTGTCTAGGCTTAAGAATTCAAACTATGCCTAACAACGTTTGAGATATCTTTTTTTGGGTAGAGGCAGCCTATATATTCTTAAAGAAACGAATAGGGAGTATTGTCTTTTAATTTCTAACTATGCCTAAAACGACAATTTTGTTTCATTAAAGCCACCTTAGACTTTCTAGATAATAAAAGGGAATATTTTTGTCACAAAATGTAATCCACAATTGCCCAGACCTTCGAATTCTTACTATGCCTAACGACATTTGCTATATCTTTTTTTGGATAGAGGTATTCTAATTTTACTAGACAAGAAAGAGGCAATTCCTATTACGCAAACTCTACTGGGAAGCTTCTCTAGGCCTCGGAAGGGAAACTATATTGGACAATGATGGCGACCTGTTTTTTCTCAGAGTTAGTCTAGATCTTCTTTGATAAAAAATGCAATGGATTTTTGCTTAGACCTTAAAAAACTATACCAGACAAGGTGAGCCTAAGTTTTTTTTTGTAAGAGGCAGCTTAGATTTTTTTTAGACAAATTGAGTATTTGATTAAGTAGCTTTTTTTTTGATTTAGGTAGCCTATATATTCTTAAAGAAAAGAGTGGGGAGTCTCTGCCTTGAATTTTTAACTATGCCAGACAACGGAAATTTACTTTTTTATTATTCAAGGCAGCCTAGATCTGGGATATGTTTTGTCATAAAATTTAATTGGCAGCTGCCTAGGGCTTCGAAGTAAAACCATGGTGGATGATGCAGGAGAAATTTTTTTTGTTAGAGGCCGTCTAGTTTTTTTGTACAAATTTAATTTGGCATTAAAGGCAGCTTAGACATTTTTTAACAAAAAACTGGGATTTGTTTAATACAAACTATAATTGGTAGTTGACTTGCCCTTGAATATTAAACTATACTAGATGACAGCGGGCACAGTTTTTTTTATTGGAGGCAGCTGGGATAATTTACATAAAAAATGTAATCTACCGTCGCCTAGACATGTAAATTCAAACTATTCCAGACAAATTGCGCGACATTCTTTTTAATTTAGAGGCAGTCTAGATTTCATAGAAAGAAAGAAAAATATAATTAGTAGCTGTCTAGACCATCAAATTTGTACAATAGTTTGTCGAACGACGTTGGCGATCTTTTTTTTTTTTAAAGGTAGCCTTAATTTTTTTTTGATACAAAATATAATTGACATTTTCATAGCCCTTCAAATTCAAACTATGCCGGACAATGGAAACAATATTTTGTTGTGATTCTAGCTGCCTAGACCTTTAAAGTAAAACTGCTCCCGACATGTTTTTAGGGAGAGGCAGCCTAAACCTTTTTCAACACAAAATATATTCAACCGCTGCATAGACGGTTACAGTAAACTGTGCCGGACAACGTGGGCCACCATTTTATTTATTTTTTATTACAGGCAGCCTAGATTTCCAAGAAAGAAAGAAAAATATAATTGGTAGCTGTCTACACCATGAAATTTAAAGTTTGCCGAACGCTGTAGGCGACCTTTTTTTGTTAGAGGTAGCCTAGATTTTTTTTGATATAAAATATAACTGACATTTGCCTAGTCCTTCAAATTCATACTCTTTTTTGCTGAAAGCTAGCCTTGCATTTTTGGTCTCGAATGGTGCGTTTCTATTAATACAAATTTCACTTGTCAGTTTCCTAGACCTTATAAGTAAAACAGTTCTGAACATGTTTTTAGGGAGAGACAGCCTAGATAAATTATTCCGAATGACCCGAGCTAGAATTTTTTTTTTTAGGGCGAGGCACCCTAGATTATTTAGAAGGAAAGGTGGAATTTTTTTCTCTAGACCGCTGAATTAAACTCTGCCGGATGATGCAGGTGACAAGTTGTTTTTTATTAAGAGGCAGCATAGATGTCGTAGATAAGAAAGTTGACCTGATCAAATTTTATTCAATATGCAAACTCCTCCCTTCCTTCTCCCCCCCTCTTCCATAAGATAAACAAACTTTAAAAGATTAAGCTTGTTTTTGTCAATAATATCTAAAGGACTGTAACCGGGAAGTTGAAGGTGAATCAACTTGAAGCTTTCAAGCACTGCCCGGTTGAGTGGAAGCACCCCTCGTTGAAAGGCTCAGAAAAGTCCTTTGCTTCAGATGTCGTAGACAAGAAAGTTGAAATTTTTTTGACGCAAAATGTTTTTGACAGATGCCTAGAACTATTTGGATTTTTTTGATACAAAGTATGCGATTGACACCGGCAAAACTTTTTTTTCTGGGACGCAAAATATGACCACTAGCTACCTAGACCTTCAAACTCAAATTAAGCTAGACCTCCAGCACCAACCTTATTTTTGAGCACGAATCATTGTTGGTAGCCTTCTATATATGCAATTTCAAGCTATTGCAGAACACGGAGTCGATATTTTGCTTGATATGAACTATGGCTTTTAGGTGCTTAGACCTCTGAATTCGAATTGTCCTCGACCTATATTTCATTCTAGTATCAGCGTATACGGTGCCCTTAGTTTAATATTTAATTACATTCTACAATAATTTGTGGCTTAAAAGAAAATATTTTTTTTCAAAAAAGTGGTGTCATTTGCTTTAAATTTAAATTTACAGCATTCGAGTTGATTGCAGACGTGACTTTTATACATGAACTACTTTGTAAAGGATAGCGTTACTTTTAAGTTCTGTTCTCATTATTTTTCCAGATCGATCACATACGTTTACGTACGGATTATATAAAATCAGCTGCTTCCGTTTTGCTCTGCACGAAGCACATATTCAAATAAATTTGTTTATATTTCATCAACATCATATCCTTTTACTAATACTGTTGTATGGTTTTTATCAATAATAATAAAATATATTTTCCAATAAAATTTGTAACCAAAAACCGGTAGAAATAAAGCAAACAATAAATTGTTTGTTCCTCTTTTTTTTCCCTGTGCAAATATTCCTCTTTATAAGAGAATGGAATTTTTTTTCTAATATTTCTTGCGGTATCAAATTTACATGAGATTTATTTGCAAAATTGATGACAAGACTCTGTGGAAGACACCGAATATCCTTCATTTTCGTTTTTAGTTTGCAATAAAATAATTTTTTTTTTTGAGCAAGTTTTTCCTTTTTATTTGTACGAGTAATATTCTAGTGTGCACTGTGTTTACATATAAAATCCAATGAAAGTAAGTTAAACAAGAAGAAATTGAAAAATGGAGGGAAATCACGCTTGAACAAAACGCAAATTGTAAAAATGTATAGAAATTCGATAATCATAAAAGTTAGAAAACTAAGTAAGGAGGGAAAAAAACCCCGAAAAGATAAAATGAATTTGCTTCTGTGACCGAAACATATCGTACGCATGGAAACCTCGCCCGAATCCATCAATGCCCATCTTTTAGGGTGTACAAACCCACAAAGTGGCGAATGTTGACGAAAGACACTTGAGCCAACTTACATACTAAAGATACTGTGCCATAAATTTTTGGGAAGGGAATAAAATGACCTACTCAACAGTATATTCGAAAGTGGGCTGCTCTACTGAGTAAATTTACAATTGACAAAGGACTACACTATCCACAATTGGAGATTGGGGATATATAAACAGTAGAATTCTGAATGAGATGACATGTGTACAAAGGCAAAAAAGTACACACTACGAGTATATTGTATACTATTGTATGCTAGCGAGATCGAACAAGACATTCTGGCGCCTTTTTTCATATCATTTATCGGCATGTGGTTTTGGCTCACCCAACACACTGTCTTTTCGTTTTTTTTTTATTTGCGCATAAAATAGTTTATGCACAATTGTGGGAAAATTGTTTAAAGTATTTGAAATTTGTAGATAAAAATAGTAAAGATTTAATTAAAAAAAAAATATTTAAAAAAAAATTCTGCATTACAAACGCTACGAAGCTTTTAAGCGTAATTTCCTTAAGCACTAATGAGACCTAATTTCTGAATTAAAAAAAGTGTTAAAAAAAATTATTCAAAACTTTTTTTATACATTTTGTTAGTTAAGTACGCCCCTGGAACATTTTATTGTGCGCGACACTGGAACTTTTTACTATGGACGCTACTGGAATTTCATACAATCTACTGTATAAGGGAAAACTACCTTTTTGAAGATTCTACCAGGTGTATAAGCTTAAATCCGCGGTTTGTTCATAGATGGCGTGAGTGAGCATATTAAGCTGCCATGGGCACGCCATACTTTTTTTTATGAGTTTGACATCTGTCAATATTAATCAGTACACATTGTCAGCAATTTCGTTCAACAACATACATTTTTCCTTTGGTAATCATGTCTTGTTTTATGCCAGAAAAAGAGCATATACGGGAACCTCTGCTTTACTGCTTCAATTTGAAGAATCGGCTGCCGAATCACATCGAATGCTTATAGAGGCCTATGGTGACAGTGCTTTATCAGAAACAACGTGCCTAGGATGGTTGAGGACCATCAATTGCAGTCTCTTTTGGAGGCAGACGATACTCAATCGCAATAAATGCTCGCGGAGCAATTGGGTGTTACTCAACCGGCCATTTCCATGTGTTTGGGTGCCATGGGGAAGATTGGAAGGATCGGAAAATGGGTGCCGCAGGAATTGAACGATAGACACTTGCGAATAAAAAAGAAAGTCGTTCCTGCATCGGATTATGACAGGCGATGAAAAGTGGATATATTTCGAAGAACCTAAACGCAAGACATCGTGGGTTGATCCTGGCTTACCATCAGCATCTTCCCCAAGACCAAATCGCTTCGGACTGAAGACGATGCTATGCATTTGGTGGGATCAGCAGGGTATCGTCTACTATGAGATGTTGAAACCTGTTGAAACTGTCAATGCCCACCGCTACCACCAACAACTAATCAAATTGCACTGTGCTCTGCGTAAAAAAAGAACGGATTATCAACAAAGACATGACAAGCTGATTTTCCTCCACGACAACGCACCATCGCACACGTCAAAAATGGTCCGAAACTACTTGGAGACACTCAACTGGGAGGTGCTACCCCACCCCGCTTATTCACCAGACCTGGCCCCTTCCGACTACCACCTGTTTTCGTCGATGGGTCACGCGCTCACTGAGCAGCACTTCGATTCTTACGAAGACGTCCGAAAATGGTTTGGTCGAAAGAGAAGGAATTTTTTTTGGCATGGTATCCACAAATTGTGTAGCTAGCGAGGGCAAGTTCTTTGAATAAATTTGTTTCTGCTTTCTATTCAAAAAATCATGTGTTTTTTGACTAAAAATGTACCTTCGGCTCTAAGTTCAGACTGGACCAACCTGAAATTTTGTATAGATCCCAATAGTGGTCGACAATACTCGTCGTCTTTAAATTGGAACTACGCGGTGCGGTAGATTAAGAGTGATCTGACTACACAGTGTACTTCTTCTCCACATAATTTGTACAATATTTTTTCTAGTCGTGTAATAGAAGTTTGAACCTCATCAAGTAAAATGGAATAAAATTTAGAGCAATGGTGAGTCATCACATTTTTTGTTAAGCTTAGTGAATGCACGAGTTTGACTTAAAACAAGTCGCAAGGAGCCTGTGGGGAAAATTTTTCATAAAGCGCACAAGTTTTTCGAAGTCATAAAGCATTTCTAGAGGGCCGAGAACTTGTGAAGGACGAACCTAGTTCATGAAAACCTTTAAGATCAAAAACTGATGAAAATGTAGAAGGATCGATGGCTCCTGTGAGGTCAGACCACCGATTGACATGGAAGGTGAATAATAGTTTTTGAAAGGCTCAGAAATAGAGTTCTTTGCGTTAGATCTAACATTGCAGATACTTGGCTACATCAGCATGACAACGCCCCCTATCACGTGGCCATCACCATTAAATATTTTTTTTGTCAAAAAGGACGTTCCCTATTTACCTGATCAAATTTTATTCAATCAACAATAACACCCCGACCCCCCCCCCGCCGTTTCCAACATCAAAATAAAAAACACAAAAGATATTTATTTGGTACTGTCCATAATATCTAAAGGAGTGTAACCGAGAAGCTGAAGGCGAATCCACTTGAAGCCTTCCAGCACTGCCAGGTTTGAGCATCCAAGCATCTCCAATATTCTATCTTATACGAAGGACCCTTCTTCTGAGCGCTCCTTGAAAGGCTCAGAAGAAGGATCCTTGGCATCAGATAGGATATTGGAGATGCTTAGATGCTCAAAGCATTGCAACGTCCCCTGTTATAAGACCATCTTTATGAACAAGTACTTGTCGAGAAAAGCGCTCCCCAACCCCACTGTCGATAAGATCCAAAGAAGTATAATCGAAAAAAAGCTGAAGGCGATTCCAGTGTAAGGCTTTTTGTACTGTTACAGAAAGTGATAACTACGGCCCTGCCGATATCTTCGAACATAAAAATTTAAAAAGTTTTTTAGGTTAAATTTGATAATTGAAAGCTCCTCAAAAATATAAATAGTACAAAAGCAACCCATTATTCATTGCAAAAAATATTTTTTTATGAACAGGTCTTTTCTTCAAATATTCCTTCAGTTCGTTAGGTATTTCTTTTTGGGAATTGAATTCTTTTTTTTGTAAGACTTTGACCATCCCTTCTGTTTTACTACAATATATACGAACAATATACTTTTTGTGCTTCAATTTCCTGTTTTTCCCATCAGTTTCTATAATATTATAAATAAGAAATTATTGTTGCTTCATTTTGCAAAAGATTTACGGCCAATAATGCGAGAACTGAAAATGACCCCCAAAAAGTGAATCTCTTTTCCAACATTCCAAAACTTTCATTTTTATTATAATATAAGTAAATTTATACTGTCAATTATGTGTAGCCTCATATAAACTCGTATGCAACAATAAATGAATTTTAGTATAATAGAAAATGTTAGGAAATAAAACTAAATTAAACGCAAGAAGTAGAAAAATCTATCTGAACATTACATACTATTTCTATAACTTACTCATATTTTAATCAAAAATTTTCTAGTCCTTGTTAATAAATATATATTTTCTTCTGGCCTGTAAATATTATATTACGAATCTTGTTATTATTTGTCAAAAAAAAAATGTGATCATTTGTGAGTTTTTATAAGAATTTTAGCAATTATCGCTCATATGAAAAAGTGTTCGTGACACTTTTACTATATTCTTAGAGTCATTTAAGACTTTTTTATTAAACGAGAAGGAAATTCTAGAAGTTTGTTTTTTAAGTTAAAAATCTGTAAATATATTTATCAGTTTGATTAATTAATGATCCGTGCAATATCCTTTTATTGGGGGAGGCTTTTTTATTTTGTGAGAGCGCCTTGATAGCTTACGTACATCTAGTCTAAGAAAAATATTCAGTGCATGACACGTGACATATAATTATTTTGAAATAACTAAAACCACAATTACCCACCTTAGATTGAGATACTTTCAATGTACATTATCCCCAAAATTCATGTAAATTTCTACTACAATATTAACTTTAAAAACAAATTAAATTCATCAGTTCGTTTATTAATAATAAAACTCATATCTATGATAAGATATTTTCGCTTATTACCTTACAAAAATTTACATATTAAGGATTCTAGAGAAATAATATTCCAATTTCATGTCTACATAAAGAGATAAGGTGAATTGAGACAAAGCTTAACTATTTGAAAGGTTGTTAAAAGGGTGGAGTACCGAGAGAATGGAAGACACTTTTGTTGACAATATAGGACATGCTCCAAAATGAAATTTGGAATGCCGCAAAAAGAGTTTATTACCAACTTGGGGGAGGCTATGTTGTTCTATTAATTCATTTTTGTAATCATAACATGTCGGCATTATTGGCAACTAGTCGTAAATTACCTTCCAAAGGGGAGGGAAGGGTGTTTACCTCTTGTAAGCCGAGTTAATGATTGCGAATTTTTACTCAATGTTCGATTCGATTTATTATGATTTGTGAAACGTAAAGAACGCATCCACGGCAGTAAATAGTGCTGTTCTATCGATTTTTATAAATATGTTTCTATGAAACGAGATGCATGTAGGCACATTCCATAAATTATCGAGTCGTTTTTATTTTTTCCTTTCAAGTAAATGAAGTTAATAATAAAAATATGATCAAAAGTCGTCTTGATTTTGAAAAAAAAACTATGTTGGGCCATGAAAGGATTTTGTTATTGATTATTTCATTTGATCTATTGTTGACTTAACCTTTAAATTATTGATATATATGCAAAAGTAGACCTTAGATGTGGTTGTTAGGTCCTAAAATGTATTTGCTCAGTACATTCAGCTCTAAATTAAAACTAAGCCAAAATGGGAATATGACATTTTTAATGGACCTCGAACGTTAAATCAGAAATAAAAATTTTTTTGGACCTCAAATTATGAACTTTCATCTCCAAATTGAAGCTGGAAATTCAATTTTCTAGACCTCAAAAATGGTTGAATTTATTCTAAAGTGCGAAAAAAAATTTGTAGATCCAATAAATGGTAGTTTCAACTTAAAATCGTTTTTAAATTATGACATGATAAAATCGTAAATACTATCTTAAAAGTGATCTATAAATTCTCCATCTTCGTTTTAGGATTATGTTAGGACCTGAGCAATATATTTTTAAATTAATTATTTACATTTAAAAAAAGAATAAGGACTATATTTTAGGACCTTAATTATGTAATGTTCCAAATGGGCAGACATATATTTCGGACCTCATAAGAGAATTTGCTTGGAATTAGATTTCCACACAACAGCAAATATTAATTTTGTCTTAAACTTCCAAAACGAACTTGTTATCCTGGACTATATATTTTTTTTTTTTTGGAAATAAGACCGTTTAGGCCAAAATATGAGTGTCAGGTAGGTCCGTATTCCAACTTAAGCTCTACAAAACTACAAATATGATTTTGTTTTTGAAGACTGAAATCTAAAAGCAAAATTTGTTAATTATATAATTGGAACTACAATATAATCGCCAGACTATCAAATTGACATTATTCGAAGTTGTTAATACGAGTTTCGTCTTGGATCTTAAACCATTTTCGCATTTAATTTATGCCAACTAGGAAAAAGACTGTTTAACCCAACGACCATGTTGTTTAAAGCTAAAACAATTATCGTTAATGACTCCTCCATCTTTAAATTAGGATAAGATCAAATCGTAAATATATTTTTTTGGACCTCACAAATGGGGTTAACATTTTTTATCAAAAACCTGAGCTTTATAATTTAAAAAATAATGACAATATTTAAAGACCTTAATTATTTAAGGTCCCAAATTGGCGCAAAATTATTTTAGTTCGGACTCAAAAAATGCTTTAATATTTTTTCCGGACTCAAAAAATAAATTGGGACAAAATTAGGATTTTGGACCCCAAAAGTGATCTATACATTTTTCACCTTCTATTTAGGATCACGTGAAGTTCTGAATAATATATTTTTTTAAATAGTTTATTTACATTAAAAAATAATGGCACTATTTAAAGATCTTAATTATTTAAGGTCCCAAATGGGCGAAAAATTATTGCAGGATTTTGGACCCCAAAAGTGGTCTATACATTTTTCAGGTGGTCTTTCCATTTTTCATTTTCAATTTAGAATCACGTAAAGTTATGCATAATATATTTTTTTTAAATAGCATATTTATATTAAAAAATAATGACAATAGACCCTAATTATGAAAGGTCCAAAATGGGCGAAAAAATATTGTAGTTCGGACTTAAAATAGGCATTAATATTTTTTCTGACTCAAAAAATAAATTAGGACAAAATTAGTATTTTGGGCACCTCAAATGTGGTCTATATATTTTTCACCTCCTATTTAGTCTCAGGTGAAGTGCTGAATAATATTTTTTTTGAATAGCTTATTTATATTAAAAAATAATGACAATATTTAAAGACCTTAATTATGTAAGGTCCCAAATTAGCGAAAAAATATTATAGTTCGCACTTAAAAAAGGCTTTAATATTTTCTCCGGACTCAAAAAATAAATTGGGACAAAATTAGGATTTTGGACCTCAAATGTGGTCTATACATTTTTCACCTGTTATTTAGGATCACGTGAAGTTATGCATAATATTTTTTTTAAATAGCGTATTTACATTAAAAAATAATGACAATATTTAAAGATCTTAATTATTTAAGGTCCCAAATGGGCGAAAAATTATTGCAGTTCGGACTCAAAAAAGGGTTTAATATTTTTTGCGGACCCAACAAATAAATTAGGGTAAAATTATAATTTTGGACCCCAAAAGTGGTCTATACATTTTTTACCTTCTATTTAGGATCACGTGAAGTCCTGAATAATATATTTTTTTAAAATAGTTTATTTACATTAAAAAATAATGACAATATTTAAAGATCTTAATTATTTAAGGTCCCAAATGGGCGAAAAATTATTGCAGTTCGGACTCAAAAAAGGGTTTAATATTTTTTGCGGACCCAAAAAATAAATTAGGATAAAATTATAATTTTGGACCCAAAAAGTGGTCTATACAGTTTTTACCTTCTATTTATGATGACGTGAATAATATTTTTTTAAATAGCGTATTTACATTAAAATATGTCATGAGGACCCAAATGTAAGGTCCCAAACCGCCAGAAAAAAAGTGGCGGTCCTAATTATATAAGGTCTTAAACAACCAGAAAAAAAAATTGGCAGACCCTAAAAAATGTCCGATTACATTTTCGAATAGAATTTCCACTCAAAAACCAATGTTAAATTTGTCCGAACCGAATATAAAAATTTGATTGCCAATCAGCTAGCAGTACCTTAAAATTGTAACTATTCCTCTTAGCTTAGACTATGATTTAAAAAAAAAAAAAAAATTGTATAATTTAAAAATGCGGGATTTTTTTGGCAAACTTTGAAAAAGTTTATTTTTAAAAATAGTTACAATATATTTTATTCAAAGTATTGTCCATCGGAAGCCACTACTTTTTCCCATCTTTCTGGCAACATATGGATTCCGCGCCAAAAAAACTGCTCCGGTTTTGAGGCCAAGAATGAATCGAGCCAATTTTTGATGCCCTGTTCTGAAGTGAAGCGTATTTCGGTGAGGGCGTTTTGCATGGATTTAAATAAATGGTAGTCGGACGGGGCAAGGTCTGGGCTATAAGTCGGGTGAGGTAAAACTTCCCAGCCACTGTTTTCTAAATAATTTTTAACCGGGCTTGCAACATGAGGCCGAGCGTTGTCATGATGGAAAATTATGGCTTCGTGGCTGGTCGCATATTCCGGGCGTTTTTCGGCCAATGCTCGCTTCAAACGGATTAATTGTGTTCGGTAGAGGTCGCTTGTGATCGTCTGGCCCGATTTCAATAGCTCATAATAGATCACACCCTTCTAATCCCACCAAATACAGAGCATTACCTTGGCGCCATGGATATTTGGCTTTGACGTTGATTTGGCTGGTTGGCCGGGCTTCACATACGATTTTTTGCGCTTTAGGTTGTCGTAATGAATCCATTTTTCGTCGCCAGTAATGATTCGATTCAAAAACGACTTCTTTTTCTGCCGTTCAAGCAGCATTTCGGACATGCAAAATCGCCTTTCAACGTCTCTCAGCTTCAATTCATATGGGACCCAATTTCCTTGCTTTTTGATGAATCCTGCTGCTTTCAAACGTTTTGAAATGGCTGCTTGAGTGACTCCCAATGATTTTGCAATTTCTTCTTGAGTTCGACAACAGTCTTCGTCGAGTAATGCCTCTAAATCTTCATCTTCAATCTTTTTTGGCTGACCTGGTCGTTCTTTGTCTTCCGTGTCAAAATCACCACTTTTGAACCGCACAAACCATCTCTCGCACGTTGAAATGGATGGAACATATTCAGGATAAGCTTCGGTGAGCAATCGATGTGCTTCAGCTGCACTTTTTTTCAAATTGAAGAAGTAAATCAACACTTCCCGCAAATGGGACTTTTTTGGTACGAAATTCGACATTTTTGAAGCAAAAAAAAACTTTATTGTTTACACTATTTAATCGAGAATGAATGACAGATGTTTAACCTCCAAAATGCCATATGAGTTATTATTAACACAAACCATGTGTAAAAGTTATGCCATCTATTGTCAATTCCGCATTTTTAAGTTATACACCCAATATATAATATAAAAAAATGTGGTGTGTGGCCGGCGTTCTTAGCTTTTCAATTAAGACAGCACTGAGATTTCATATAATTTAGTGAGAATTTTTTGACTTCATAAGCATAGTGTCTACTGTATTTTCTGATTTGCTCATAACTGAGTAATTTTTTAATTAGTTAATAAGGTAACAAGAGTATGTAAGAGAGTTTTTACATGTGAATCAAAAATTGTACAATGAAAAGAACATTTGCGATCTAGACTTACAAGAGTTAATGAAAATAATCTAAGAATATATACTTAATACGACTATAGGAAATTTATTAAATCATGCCTAATCACAAATATCTAAAAAATCGTATACTATAAAAATAATGAATAACTAAATTTTTATTCGAGTGCAGATGTTGAAAGGAAAAAGAATGCAGTAAAAAGCTTAGATACAAGAGAAAATCGTACATGTTGTCAAATGATTTGAGTGTGTATCGATTGTGCACTTCAAAGATGACTTCAAATAAGAATGATTTCCTTTTATCCCAGATAAGTACTCTCGAAGTGGAAGGAGATCAACATAGACGCTAGTTCACGACTTCTTCTAATACGAGAGAGAATGTCAAACAGTTTACAAAATACTCGTAAACTTTGCATAAACTATTTACATAATCATTTATTCCAATTTACGACTGCATATACTATACTCTATCTCGTATGCTGCTGATTCACCATTGATATGCTTATAGTATTAACTTACGAATACGTGAAAAGTTTATCGTTCAAAGTGCAGCAAAAAAAAAATACTATATAAAAAATCAAATAAAATCAACGAGAATAAATTCATTGAAAGTCAGCAATCTTATAGAAGCAAAATGCTTATTCGTTTTCATTTGATTATTCCAAAATGTTTATTTAAGAAAAAAGTTGGTTTACATATTTCCAAAAAAAAAAAAACAAAAAAAATACAGTTTAGAAATACGAAGAGGAATCATCATCATGATTTTGGTACAGCTCCTCAGCATCTTGTGAAATTCCTAGCATTTCAATGAGTTCAATTTCGATGTATGTAATGGATTATTCATGCCAAATGAAATCCAAATAATTTGAATATTAACAATTAAGGAAAGAAATTATATCGACAGAAGATATTCTGTGAATTTTTTCAATAATAAAATTACTAAAATCAATTTAGTCAAATTTCAACGAAATTTCTATAAGACAAAAATTCGCAAAGTTCAAGTTCAATTGTCACTAAAATTAAAGTCGAGTCTTTGTGAAAGATGATATGGCAAAAACAAAAATGAGGTCAAATTTTTTATGAAAACTTTTTTACTATAGCGTAAAATTTAAATAACATTGAATATTTTACACCAACCAATTTTGATATTTTATATTTTATTTGATAACTGAAATGCAGATAATAAAGCGTTGTCCCATTTTTGACATATATGCATATAAATGTTGTTCGGTTTTGTCCTGATTTATTTTTATTAAAAGAAGTACTAAAAAGGACAGGCAAACGGAAAATAAAACAAACAAAAAATAATGCGATAAAATCGATCATCTAATAAGGCGGAAAAATCCAAACTAAAACGTATAAAAGTCTGTCGCCGTCATCACACCATTTTCTGTCTGTACAGCAGCCATCTTATCCGTAAAAATTTTGTCTTCCCATTCGCTAATAATGAATTCACTTGCGAATATTTGCCAATTCATAAATCGAATTACTCTTTTACTTTTACGATATAATATTCTCTGTAAAAGTCTGTCGTATTATTATTACTAGGAGTTTTAGGATGAAAATCGGAATAATTTGACTTCAATAAAAGCAAAAACAAAAGAAAAAAAACCAAAAAAAAAAAAATTGATTATGAAGAAATTAATAAAAATTACGTCTTTTGTCGTAGTTAGTATGATATTCGTTACGATGTAAAAATGCTCGCAAATCCTTTTTCATCCTTTTAATCTTATTTCGGCAGTCATCAAAACAATTGGAACAAATTTTATGAAATTTTTTTTTTATTTTTAAAATTGGTAATAGGAAATTACTGATAAATTTAAAATAAATACCATTTAAATAAGAATTTATTTAAAGTACAGAGATTTGAGTTTATTTATTTCTTTCGTTTATAAAATTGCTGTAGTCAGAAATTGATGCGATATACGAGTGTCATTCAACAAGTACTTAGCCTCACCCCCCGATCGAACTGCTATCACAAAAGAAATTTACCATCGTGCAGTACATTCTTTTAGTAGCCTACTGTCAAAGTTTCAGTCGATTCCCTTTATTAGTTTTGTTTTGAGAGCCTTTGAAAGCGAGCGTGTCGGTCGGTTGTACAAAAATGGAAAAAGAACAATATCGTTCGGTGATTAGATTCTTGTTTTTGGAAGGGAAAACGCGCAGCGAAATCAAAGATCGCTTGGATGCTGTGTATGGTGACTCTTCTCCTTCAATGGCGACCGTCAAGAATTGGTTCAACGAGTTTGTTCGTGGCCGCACGTCGGTTTTTGATGAACCACGCCCAGGTGCCCCGAAAACGGCTGCTACGGAGGAAAACTTTTTTAACCTCCACGATCTCGTGTTGGCAGACCGTTGATTGATGGTTCACGAGATAGCTGAGACTGTGGGCATCGCAGTAGGAACGGTGCATCATATTCTACACGAAGAACTGGGCATGAGAAAGCTGTCGGCGCGATGGGTGCTCACACCGGAAAACAAGCGCAACCGTGAGACCACATCGGCGACGTGTTTGGCGCTGTTTCAGCGCAATCCAGCGGAATTCACTGGTACACACCAGAGACCAAGGAACAGTCGAAACAGTGGACTTCACCCGGCGAACGTGCACCGAAGAAGGCGAAGACTGTTCGATCGGCCGGAAAGGTGATGGCCACCGTTTTTTGGGATTCACAAGGTGTGATCCTCATCGATTACCTCGAGCAGGGTAAAACAATCACGGTGCGCTACTATGCTGACTTATAAAACCGATTTGACGTCGAATTGAAGAAAAAGCGGCCCCGCTTTGCGAAGAAAAAAGTGCTGTTCCACCACGACAACGCGCCGGCTCACACCTCCGCCGTCGCCATGGCCAAATTAGTCGAATTGCGCTACGAATTGCTGCCTCATCCACCGTATTCTCCAGATTTGGCCCCCTGTGACTACTTTTTTTTCCAAACCTGAAAAAATCACTCGCCGGGAATAGATTGGGGTCGAATGAGGAGGTCATCGTCGCCACGGAGGCCTATTTTGCTTCCCTCGAGAAGATGTATTTTTTGGACGGGTTAAAAAAATTAGAGCATCGCTGGGCCAAGTGTATCGAGCTTGAAGGAGATTATGTGGAAAAATAAACTGCCACGTTTCCAAAATTTTCGTTTTTCTTTTGTGGGCTAAGTACTTGTTGAATGACCCTCGTACGAGGTCTGTTCGATTTTTTATAGCGTTATATTGGTACTCATGTCTCGCACTTATGCCGAAAAGTTCGGCCAATTTATATGTTCAGTTAATTTTTGACAGCTGCTTTGCTTGCACGTGTTTTGGCTTGTCTTCGATTTTTGACCATTTTCGACCAAAAACAGCATCGCTTTAACATTGCTAAGGAGCTGTTGGACTCTGTCCGCGACGACCCAAATTTGCTCCAGGGTACGAATCATAGGCTTATGGTTATGACGTGGAAGCCAAAGGGTCATAACTGGGTACGAATCATAGGCTTATGGTTATGACGTGGAAACCAAAGCTCAATCATCCCAATGGAAGCTGCCGCACGAGTCAAGACCGAAAAAAGCACGCCAAGTTCGGTCGAATGTTAAGGTTGTGCTTACAGTTTTCCTCGATTGGAGGGGCGTTGTGCATCATGAGTTCTTGCCAAAGGGTAGAACGGTCAATAAGGAATATTACCTGTAAGTTATGCGCAAGTTGCGTGAAGCAATCCACCAGAAACGCCCGGATTCGTGAAAGAACAAAAATTGGCTTTTGCACCATTGCTTGTGCGCGAATTTTTGGCCAAAAACAACACACTAATAATGCCGCAGCCACCGCATTCTCCAGATCTGCCACCTTGTGACTTTTTCTTGTTCCCGAAACAGATTCTTTGATCTATTTTTTGGAATGGACAAAAATCGAAGACGAGCCAAAAAACGTGCAAGCAAAGCAGCTGTCAAAAATTAACTAAACATTCAAAATGGCCAAACTTGTCGGCATAAGTGAGAGACATGAGTACCAACATAACGCCATAAAAAATGGAAAATACGTAACACGCGGAAATTAAAAATTCTCGATAGTTTTTGAACAGACCTCGTATATTAGGTCAGAGCCTTCATAATTACTGGGTTCTAAAATTCCTCGTTGTCTGATCGAAGGCGTTATGCCAAGTGTCTGTTGTTTTTAGTCGGTTTCTGGATAATTGTGCGAATCTCTCGTTGGTATCCATCGACTAGACTATTATTAATAAAAATCAAATTAGTTTTAGGATTTTCGAAAAATTCGCTAATTCGATGCTGAGGCATAAGTGTCACGATCTCTCGGTGATCGGATTGGATCGTCTGTCTGGTGATCAATTAGGCAATAAACATTGGCAAAATTATAAACCATCGTTACAGTTGCTGATTATCAATCGAGGATCTTTTATAGTTTTCTAAGTCCATTAATTTTAATTTGTCTCTTTGAACTTTTTCTTATATCCCTCAACCTGGACAGGATCCAAACTTTTTCTTATATTCCTTACCTGAGCTGGATTTGTCCGACATTATTCAGGTTGAAGTTATTATTTTATCCTTTTTTTTCTCACACTAGAGGATTAATCACAATCCTTGTCAGTTGATTTGATTTTTTCTTAAGTGATAATCTTTAAATTTGTTTTAACAAATTTCAGAAATTGTAAAAAAAACGGGAAATGATTAATTTTTTCCTTTTTTTTAGGTAAATTCTTTAAAGATGTTAATATTGACAGTGTGTTTTTTTTTTGTTTTTGGAATATGAAAATTTTTGGCGTTTTTCTTAGGATTTATTAGAAAATTTCTAGAATTAATTTTTAAGGTAAGCTTCAAAAGTAAATTTAAAACTTTGTGGAGGAAATTTTATATGAAAAAAAAAAATTTTTTTTTTCTTTCAAAAAATGGTGATTTTACGACCAAAAAAATAGTTTTAAAAAAGGACTGCTTTTTAAATTGATTAGGATTATTACCCTGAATCTAAGCGGAAATAAACGAAAATCTGTATTTACGTTAATTGGATTTACGTCGCTTTAAAGTTGCGTCGATAGGAGCTTTTTTTTAGGTCTACGAATTTTGTGATAACAAAATATGTTAATTTACATTAAGGTATAAAAAAAAAGTCCTTTGTTTCTTGGGGTAAAATTCTTCATATTGTGTTTAAAAAAATCCTTGACTTACGTTGGCTCTAATTGCGGCATTTCAAAATTACGTTTTTATATGAAATTTTGTTCTTTTCGCGTTAAACCTTGTCTGACTACCGATTCTGTATCAAAGGTAAAGAATTTTATGTCTTAATTGACGCTGATTTTCCCATTTTGTTCTTGAAATATTCTCCACTTACGTTTACTCGGTTTCCTGCATTTAAAAAATTAAATTTTTATAAGAATTTCAGTTTATTTAAGCCGAACTTATTTTGATTTCAGTATGAAATAATTTTTATCTCAATTTTTCTGCTGGATTTTTTCTTTTAATTTCTTTTTTCAGTTGAAATAAGTTTGATTCCGATTATTTGTTAGAAGAAGCTAATTTTTATTGTCTCAATTAAGGCTTTATTCTCCGTCTTGTGTTTGGAAAGTTCTCGATTAGCGTTGATTCGATTTTTGGCATTTATAATTTTGCTTTTTTATGAGAATTTCTAGTCTTTTTTTTCAGTCAAAAGATGTCTCAAAAGTAGAGAATTTTATGTCTCAATTTACGTCGAATTTTCCATTTTATGTTTGAAAATGTCTCGACTTACGTTGACTTGCCTTTAATCTTTTTTTTACTACAATAATTTTTCAACATAATTGTTTAAAATGAACTCATTTTCTTTCCAAAAATAATTATCGCCTATGAATGCCATCGCACCCACTTAAATAAACTGACGGTAACTAGGAAAAAACTGGCAAACATTTGTTAAATACTTTTCCCGAAATAGTGTTCGTAATCCCTACAAATCTTCCTCTAAAAAATTTGAAGCCCTCTGCAATAAAATGTGCTTTTGTTAGCCTTTCCAATAAAAGAAGGTCCTGGTTATGATCTAACAACAGCTATCTAAAGGATCCTAAAGGAAATTTCTTAACGGTATCCTGCGCACAATCCATAGGCCCTTACTCTGGAAATTTTTTATTCCTAAGGACCTTTCTAGCAGTCCTTAGTTTAATGAAAAATTTATTTTAGGTCACCAATTTAGCTTTCGATCTGAACACTCTACAATCAAGCAATGCCATCGCGTTTTTGATTATATTAGATCCACTCTTGGAGATGAAAGAATATTGCCCACCAGTATTATAAGATATTTTCCATGCTTTTGATGTTGTGTGGCATGAAGAGCTTCTTTCTTTCCACATACTATCTTATTAAAAATTAATATCTGTTACATACTATCTTATTAAAAATTAATATCTTTTTTAGCTGGAGTACCACAAGGCACTATCCTTAGTCCCATTTTATATTATATTGTTATATGGCTCTGGCGTGTTCTGGAATCTTCTAAAATTACGGCGGAGTGGTTTTAAAAAGGATTGGGTAAATTCGGAAAGCGAGTGATTCAGTCTGAAAAGCGATTCAGAAACGACTTATGATAGTCGGGAAATGTAAACGCAAAACGTTATTTAAGTGATGGATTGGATACAATTAGATCGTAGAAATATAGTGTGAAGTGGAATACAGCGAAAATATTCAATTAGGATTCGAGCGTCCTAAACAAAACAAAAAAACACTTCGTAAAAAACAACTCAGTAAATGAAGAAAATTCCTAAATAAACAAACACAGATGTCCTATTTTTTCGAGTGGAGATTAAAGTTAAATAACAAAAGTGCTCACATTACTTTCACTCTTTGTGATATTTATATGAAACCCATATACTAGACCAAAAAGACTTGAAACTAACAGACGCTATCTACAACTACTTAGACTACTGGACAGCCATTCGAAATTAACAATAAATAGAAAACTCGTAATACCATATATAACGCAATCACAAAACCTTTTTGGACCTAGAGAATCGAATTTTGAAGTTCAATCAAGCCAATTGCTATCATATTTACTCCTGACAATCCAAGATCCTCTGCATAATTGTTATTACCTTCCCGGGAATAGGCCTCGAGATTTTTTGGACTATTGTAAATTAACTTTTTGATGTAAATCTGCTTGTTACAATATCTTTGTAGTTGTAGATATAAAAAAAAATAAAAGAAAACAAACGCAAAAGGTCTAAAGGGATCCAGATTAGATGAAGTTCCGCTTCTGGTTTTCGTCTTTAATTATTATTTTGCCTTGATGGTGATTTACTTTACGAAGTCTTTAAAGGACGTATTCAAAAAATTCTTGTCATTAGAGGACATATTCAAAAAATTATCTTGTGATCAAAAGGGAATAAAAATCGATGGAAAACATATAACCCACTTACGCTTTGCCGAAGACATCGGTCTAGTTAGTAGGGACGCTGAAGAAGGCGGAAAAATTTTGCAGGAGCAAGAAAAAAGCTCTGTCGTTCACTTGGACTAAGAATGAATCTTCATAAAATCAAAATGATGAGTACCGATAACTTACAGATCACGATCAATAACACAACGTTGGAAATTATTTTTCTGGGGCACATGATTAAACTCGGACGAGAAACCCAGACATCGGAAATTACCAGGAAGATTAGTTTGTCTTGGACGGCTTTTGGTAAGCTCAACTACATAATTAGAGACAGAAGTATACCAACGAATCTCAGAAGGAAAGCCTACAACAGGTGTATTCTCCCTGTTATAACCTATGGGATCGAACCTGCGACACTGAACAGTATAAACAGACTCAGAGTTTGTTAGCGGGCGATGGGAAAGGTCAATGCTAACCGTCAGCTTGTGCGGGATCATATTCGCAACGAAGAAATTAGCAGAAGAACAGGAATCACTGATGTAGACACATAGCAAGGAATGATATCAAATGGACCAAAAAGATTCTACAATGGAGACCTGGAGATCGAGAGATCCCAAGCAAAAGAGAGGGATGATATCCAACAGCATGCGGGGAAAAATTAGATGCAAACAGCGCAGGGGAGGACATTATGGAAAAAATTGGAAGAGGCCTATGTGCAGGAGTGGATTTAGACAGGCTGAAGAAGAAGAAGAAAAAGACGAAGGTGATTGTCTTTGGTTAATAATACTACCATATGGTTTTTGTATTTGATTATCATATCCTCTTAAGGTTGCAGCCTTTGTAAATTACTTCATATTTTGTTGAATTATAAAAGGTTATCCAATTTAATCATCGGAAACACGCCTAAAATTCGGAGTACAATAAAATTTTTATTTTATTATATCTCTTGGACATTGCTATTATGTTTGGAGTATGGCATTACTAAAGTGATCGCTACTAGATTTCTTGCAGGACTCGATTCTTTTTAGGTAATTGTTGATGACTATCGCACATTGCAAGATGTAATTACTTGACGGATGTTTGGCATTTTGCAATCTCTTTAATTTAAGGATTGTATGGCCTCACAAGAAAAAGCTGATTGTTGTCCGAAATATTGGTTTTATTGTGATATGTGGCTCTTAAAGTTCAAACAAAAAAAAAGTCAGTTATTATACAGCCATATCGACTAGAAGTGAAAGGTCAAAGAAATACGGGCAAATGACACTTTTAGACCAAAAGACACTTTTTGTGCATACTGACTATGGTAGCTTGTGGGTTTTCAGAGCCTCATATAGGGTAATTTTGCCTTTTAACATATCCAATGAGCGAGAATTGAGCCCCATCACTGAAGAAAATTATGTTCGAAACGTGGCTAGTGCAGAATCAAATAATTTTAGAAAGTTTTTCATAATTTTGGTGTGTTATATAGTTTTTAAATGGCAAATTTGCACTTCAACAAAAGTTACCTGTTATTAAAGAATACTTCTCATCAATAATTTTGAACTTAACCCTATTGTAGTGTAGGTAAGATAAAAATTGCCTACACAAATTAAACAGAAAATAATTTAAATGAATTTAGACAAATAATACCAATTTAATCACCTAAAATATTTTTCCTACCATGTTAAGGCGGTGAAAGCATTTTTTTTTGTTGAAGATCACACCTGCTAATTAAATTTGGTAAAAAATATTTCTATATTTGGAATAATTTTCGTTAATTTATAACTTCTATCACAAATCATGTTCTATTCAAAAATGGAAAATTTTCCCATCGTAAAATCTTGTTTATTATTAAAGAAGGTGTTGAAGGTGAATGTTATGCAAAGTTGATCCGTAAATAAGCACCCGCGCTAAATTGCCATTTGTAAATTTGCACATTAAAAACACCTACAATACTTGCTGCTGAAATTTCAATTTGATTTACAATATAATAACACCTCACTAATTTGGTTATTAATTGGAAAAGATTGTTGACAAAATAGTCTTGACCATTAAAAAAAAATTTTTTTTGCATTAATAAATTTGTCTTAGAAAATTATACAACAAAAAAAAACAAATTAGCTTAATTGGATGATAAAAGAAAAATTAAATGAATTTGAAAAAAAAGCTGTTATGTTATGTATTGGAGAAAATATTGAGAATTATTTCCTGGGTGTTGGATTAGGGATGAGGAAGGAATAAAATTTGTAAATTAAAGAACGTGAACTTGAATAGGAGTATGGCCAGTTACGACCATACTCAGAGAGATCATCGAAGTTTGTGCAAAGAGGGGTTAATGTCTCCCCTGACTACAAAAAAAAATCTGGGCAAGATAGAGACGCCCAAAGGTGTTAATTTTTTTATGAGAGGAGAAAAGATTGTGAAGAAAACCCACCAGAGAAATAATGAGATTAAATAAAATCAGAAAAAATAGTTATTAAAGATGTTCTGCCGTCGGGGAAGGGGGAGGGGTATGGTGAAAGAACAGGAAATGCGTGGGGCATTTATCGAAATTGGGAATGTAAACAATTTTAAATATTTATTTAAAAATAGATATCCAAAAAATTACATACAAGGTCTGTTCAAAAATAATCGCGAATTTTGAATTTCTGCGGGTTACGTATATTCAATTTTCGATTTTTTGTGGCGTTATATTGGTACTCATGTCTCTCACTGAGAGTTAATTTTTGACAGCTGCTTTGCTTGTACGTGTTTTTGCTCATCTTCGATTTTTTCCAAAAAATGGATCAAAAGAATCTGTATCAAATTTTGTGGGAAAAACAAAATTAATTGCGCGGACGCATTCCGAATGTTGACTGTGACATATGGTGAAGCTACCTTGGACCGAAGCAAGATTTATCGGTGGTACAAAATGTTCTTAGAGAGCCGAGAAGATGTGAACGACGAAAAGCCCGAGCCCGTCAACAACAGACGAAAACATTGATGAACTGAAGAAAATAGTATTGGCCAATCGTTGAATCGCCGTTAGAGAAGTTACTGAGGACTTAAACATATCGATTGGATCGTGCCATTCGATTTTTACCAATGATTTTGGCGTGAGGCGGGTCGCTGCGAAATTCGTACCAAAATTGCTCAATTGCGACCAAAAACAGCATCGCATTAACATTGCTAAGGAGCTGTTGGACTCTGTTCGCGGTGACCCAAATTTGCTCCAGAGGGTCATAACTGGTGACGAATCATGGGTTTATGGTTATGACATGGAAACCAAAGCTCAATCATCCCAATGGAAGCTGCCGCCCGAGCTAATACCAACAAAAGTGCAGCAAGTTCGATCGAATGTGAAGGTTTTGCTTACAGTTTTCTTCGATTGCAGGGGCGTTGTGCATCATGAGTTATTGGCACAGGGTAGAACGGTCAATAAGAAATATTACCTGCAAGTTATGCGCAAGTTGCGCGAAGCAATCCGCCAGAAACCCCCGGATTTGTGGAAGAACAAAAATTGGCTTTTGCACAATGATAACGCCCCTGCTCGCGCATAGTTGCTGGTGCGCGAATTTTTGGCCAAAAACAAAATACTAATAATGCCGCAGCCACCGTATTCCCCAGATCTGGCCCTCTGTGACTTTTTCTTGTTCCCGAAACTGAAGAGTCCCATGAAAGGATGACGCTACGCTACGATTGAGGAGATAAAGACGGCATCGAAGGAGGAGCTGAACAAGATCACAAAAATTAATTTTTTGAAGTGCTTCGAGGATTGGAAAAAACGTTGGCACAAACGTATAATATCTGGTCGGGATTACTTTAAAGGAGACAAAATGGATATTCATGAATAAATAAATAATTTTTGAAATAACACAAAATTCACGATATTTTTTGAACAGACCTCGTATTTGGAGTCACTGTAAATTTTTCGTGAATTTCCTCATCCATACGGATTAAGTGCCAAGACCAGCGCAGCATATTGAGCTTAGTTTTATCAACAACTACGTGGTCGTGGTAATGCTCCACGATATCAAAGTTAAATAAGCTCCGGAATCTACCATTTTCATGTAGGGCACCAAATATGCTTTGCAGGACTTTCCTCTCAAAAGCGGATAAGAATTCGCAGTGCTTTTTACTCAGAATCTAAGTTTCCGAAGAATACATGAGGACTGATGAAACTAGTATCTTTGGTAGCGTGAAATATTAAGATTCTGTCTTTTTTTCAAATTCCTTGATTTTCATCAAGTCAGCTACTCCATACGTAAAGAAGCAACCCCAAACCATAATCGAGCCCCCTTGATTCACGGTTGGCACCACTGGTGCCGGCAGCATTTTTACTCCAACAAATTTCTGGAACTTACACAGTACATGTCTTTATAATTAAGTTCCTATCCAATCGGTTACTTTCATTTTGAGGACATAGAAATGGTTTCCCTACTCGTCATTCGCTCAAAAATAGCAGCAACTCTCAATCGCTTATTCACTGTTATTACAGATACTGTTTTGATCCGCCTTTCATTTAATTTGGAACAAAATAAATAATTTTTGAAATAACACAAAATTCACGATACTTTTTGAACAGACCTCGTATTTTGATAAAGAGATAAAAGGAGAAGAAAAACTTAGCTGGTACGTCTCTCTCTGACCATGCCCCAAAAACTTCCCATCGGTACTCCTCGGCCAAACTTTATTTTAGAAAACTTTTGATCGGTTTTTTTAAAAAGTCAGTTTATAGGATAAGACAAAAAAATTCAGAGTAATTAACCAAAAAATATAGTTTAGTGGCAGATACTTTGTAAGATCTCGAGTCTATCGTTAAAATTGCGTTCGAAAAGTGGTTATAATTGGATGATCGAATTGGTTCAAAATCCTCTTCAGGAAATTATTTTAAAAAAATGTACAATTTATGACAATGAGAGTTATTTGCAGGCTAGTCTAGTTAATTGAAATTTTTTTTAGAAATTCATAAAGAAAAAAAAGCAATTTACCAAAGAGATTAGAAAAGAAATACTTGCACAGGAAACGGAAGTAATTAGCACTTCGGAGGAATTTTAAAACGATATTTTTATGTCATGTATTTAAAAAGAAATAATCATCAGCTTATAGCTTTAAAAAGTAAAAATAAAAAAAACAACAAGTAAACTTTTCAAATCACATCCAAACTAACAAATTTGGCAGATTTTGTAATTGTGCCTAACTATTATCCATGAAATGTCCCCAAAAATTTACTACCATCAAAACTCTAAGGACTATATTCCTTCTAAGAAAAAAAAAAGAAGAGAAAAAAGGGAAATCTCCTTAAAATCAATTTGAATAGAATTTTATGAGTGTACTCATCAATAATGGCAAAAAAAATTCTTATCAATTCGATTTTTTCCCATTTTAGTGTGGGTGTAATCTTTATATCTCTTTAAGGAATTGATTGTTGATTGACATGGCAAAAAATTTCGCAAATACTTATTACATCAATTGTTAATAAAAAATCATAAATTTTCTTCTAGTAAACTTTATTTTTTTTTGTCGGCCCTCCTTTATACGATAAATAAAATTGGGTACTTACCAAATAAATGCATCTATTACGGATATTGTCGTCTTTTATCTAATCTTGTATCCATCCATTTGATCAAATATTTGACAATATGTTTCGGTAAAATTTTTGAAAATAAAAAAATTTATAGATTATAAAAATAGTTTTAGTGCTATAAATCCAATAAATTAGAATGATTATTATAAGAGGACATTACTCTTCTGTCATATAACTTCTATTGGAGGAGGAGTTATTATGAACGTTTATATTTATTGATATTAAATCAATTATTAATTCCATAATCACAGTAACAAAATTGAATTTTACTGAGAAAAATTAGAGGAAATAATTCATCCCCCAAGTTGCAAGGGGGGAAATTCTTTTGAGTGGAAAAGAAGTGGGGACACTTTTTTCAAAAAAATGCTTTTAAAAAAATAACTAGTATTTTTCCATTTTTATTTAAATTGTATATGTAAAATTTATTCAAAAATAATTAATATATTTTTTTCCCTTTCATTTTCAGGTAAATTTAAAAGTTTCTAATCAATAAATTATAATTAAAGCAAAATCGTAAGTATAAGAATATTAGATTTGTTGTAAATAACTTGACAAAAAGGAGTAAGAGGTAAACCCACAAAAAAATATCACTCGCCCAGAGATCCTTCAGCTTCTTCATGGGATGTTATATTTGAAAAAGATTCCGTGCCCATTATTGGGAGTAAATAGTAGTAACATTTATTATGAAGCCAAGATTATTCAGCACCGATGAGTAATTATTGGGAGTAAATAGTAGTAACATTTATTTTACAAGAGGATTAAACAATCCTCACATTTCTAGTCCATAAATCCAAATTGGTTTTGAAATTTGATAATAAGGATTTGATGCCAGCTACATACGTGTAGTTTCTTTATTTTATATATCTTGGATGAGAACAACAACTTAACTTCTTATCAATTCAAAATCCTTGATTGCATACTTTCTTATAAATGGGAATAGTTCTTCAATGAATCTGCTAAAAAGATGCTCATGACTTCTAGCGAAATGTTAATACTATGGGACACTTATTATTATTATTATTATTATTTTTAGCATAACAAGTCTTTTTCGATTAGGGCCTCCTGAATATATTTAGGTCCTGCTCTACACAGTCCTTCTATCTTAGGGGTGATTTACTTCCTGCATGTTTGCCAAGTGATAATATCCAAAAAAAATAAAAATAGAAAGATTGCGATTGCTTCCCGATAGAGGGTTTATAGCTCTTAATTTTGTTTAGTTATTTAGTTTCTATCTTCACGGACAGGACCATAAATTTTGTGATATCCTTTCTTTTACGAGAGCGATAAAGTGAATCTATATCACTGCCCGATTTATGCTTAACCAGTCAGTCAGAATATATAAATATGTTCAATCATTTGCAAGATATAATTGTATAAAATAGGAAATAAGTAGTAGGAAGATAACTCTTGGGTTTATAAAGTAAGCCAGAGTAGGAGACACGGGGGCGTAAGATATCAAGATATACTCATTGTAGAGTATTCTTTCTGGCTCAAGAGAAGACTCTAAAAAATCCACAACTTGTAGATTTTTTAGAGTAATTGGATGCTAAAATTTTGCCAACAAAATTCAAATTAGATAAGGAATGATCTCAGCTCATTCAGGTGAAGGAGAAATAAGTTTCAGGATCAATTTGTCAAAAATCATTATTTGTGGCTTAGCATGTGTAACTCAGAGGTCTGTTAGGTTTGAGAATCATTTTATTTATTAAAAATATTCAAAGTAGATAGAATAGAGTACATTTGTGTCAATGTAGATTATACATACAAGATTCTTTTATTATTGCTGGTATTTATATGTTAGTTCAATTAATTTTTCAAAATAGAAAAAGAGAAAATTTTTACGAATAAACTACTAAGATTTAAGTGTCTCAGTAAATCATAATAAATTTTTATGCACAATACACCCATTTGGACTTATATACCAGAAGCATCTTATAAAATAATAACAAGACCACTTTGGCGTTACAGACAAAAAGCATGTTATAAATTGCTAACAAGGCTAATTGGGACTTATTGACCAGAAGCATAATATGAATTGGTAAGAAGACCATTTTGGACTTACAGAACAGAAGCGTTCTATAAAATAGTAACAAAACCACTTTGGACTTACGGACAAGAAGCATGTTATAAATTAACAAGATACTTGCGAACAAGACTAATTCAGCTTACAGACGAGAAGTGTCCTATAAATGAGTAACAAGACCAATTAAGGCTTACAGACCAGAAGCGTCCTATAACATAGTAACGAGACCACTTTAGACTTACAGGCGAAAGGCATGTTATAAATTATTAACAAGACCACTTTGAGCTTACAGACTAGGAGCATGTTATGAACTAGTAACAATACCATTTTGGACTTACAGACAAGAAGCATGTTATATATTAGTAATTAGGCTAATTGGAACTTGCAGACCAGAAGTGTCTTATAAAATTGTAACAAGACGAATTGGGACTTACAGACACAAGAAGCATGTTATAAATTACTAACAAAACTAATTGGAACTCACAGACAAGCAGCATATTATAAATTGCTAACAAGGCTTATTGGGATTTATTGACCAGAAGCATGTTATGAATTGGTAAGAAGACCACTTTGGACTTACATAACCGAAGCATTCTATAAAATAGTAACAAAACCACTTTGGACTTACGGACAAGAAGCATGTTATAAATTAACAAGATACTTGCTAACAAGACTAATTCAGCTTACAGACCAGAAGTGTCCTATAACATAGTAACGAGACCACTTTAGACTTACGAAATGCATGTTATAAATTATTAACAAGACCACTTTGAGCTTACAGACTAGGAACATGTTATGAACTAGTAACAATACCATTTTGGACTTACAGACAAGAAGCATGTTATATATTACTAATTAGGCTAATTGGAACTTGCAGACCAGAAGTGTCTTATAAAATTGTAACAAGACCAATTGGGACTTACAGACACAAGAAGCATGTTATAAATTACTAACAAAACTAATTGGAATTTACAGACAAGCAGCATATTATAAATTGCTAACAAGACTAATTGGGATAAACAAGAAGAATATTATAAATGACAAATAAGGCAAATTAGAACTTACAGACCAGAAGTGTGACACAACCAAAAAATAGTGACAAGACCAATTAAGATTTACTGTGAACTTACATACTAGAGCGTCCTGTAAAATAGTAATAAAACAACTTTAGACTAACAGACTGGAATCATGTTATAAATTAGTAATAATATTAACAAGACTAATTGGTACGTACAGACGAAAAACGTCCTATAAAAGAGAAAGAAGACAAATTTAGACTTATAGACCAGAAATATCTTATAAATTAGTAACAATACCACTTTGGGCATACAGACTTATAAAAGTAACAAGACCACTTTTGGCATTATTAAATACATTGTTTCGTTATAATTTCAATGGTTTTTTTCTGATATTAAAAAAAATAAATATAATTTAGTATTTTTAATAATATAACAAATTTTTGGGAAAAATTTACTGGAGGTTTTTTTTGCATTCTGTAAGAATACCCGTTGTTAATTGTTTTTAAATATTTTGAGATTTTTTTATATAGTCACATATTTTTTAAGTAATAAATTCAAAAAAAAAAAGATATTCTGATAGAGTTAGATAGAAAACATTAGAGATGAAAAAAAGAAAACACAATTAATTCGTTATACTCAGCCTGGAATAACTCGAATCACATAATTTAAATTAGGTCAGTAGTCGACTGTACCTAAACACCTACTATTTGGCTATCGAACGTTAGTAGACTCATCGATTTAGAAGAGAGTTGCCTAATAAACTGCAGTGGTAATATAAATGTATATCGATTTGTTGTTTATTTGTAGTTGAAATCAATGTCTCAATCGAATTGGTGGTAAGTTAACTATCGCCAGATGTCGGTCGGCACCCTCTTTGATGATTTGGAAGAGCAAATTGATAGCAACTGGCGCATAAAGGTCGGCTATGATGTTGATACTCGTACCATTCCAATAGTGGCGTTTCCTCGTTCGCCATCAAAGACGTTATGCGTCATTGTTTTCGGCGGGGTTTTCTATCCATCAACTTATTATAGCTGTTAGAAAAGTAATCAGTTGACTTATGGGAGTACAAACCAGCCCAGAGAATTTATGAGTTTTGGTAGTGTCTGGAATAGTAACGAAACGCGATTAAAGTATCTATACGAAGAGGGATGAAACGGCGGCAACCAGTTCGGCATAAACATACAAAACCACAAATCGATTTCACATAAATTCACTATTTTCTTTGCATCCACCTTTTGGGAAATTAATATAACTAGAACATAAAAAAATAATAACAAAAAAAGCAAATCGAAAAGATAAAGTAGAAAATTCTATCTACAACATTGTATATTTTCCTGATATAGGCAGCTGTGTATATAACTAAATCGATGTTTGGACATGGAAAGCATAAACAGGAAACACATGCGAAACGAATATTTCCATAAACGATAGCATATGCAAATATTTAGATATATTGACGGTGAAATTTTATGTAGCAAAATCGTTTACATTTTTACTCTTCAATCGATTAATAGTCAAAGACGAATTAATATGTTAAGGGAAAAACGCTTTGCTAATGAAGGAAAAATTTGAATAAATGTGTTCGTTCGGGAAGTGAGAAATGGAAGTTTTTTTAAAAATAGACTATGATTTAAAAGGTTCTAAAATAAATTGGATTTATTGAAATTATTTGTGCATTAAAAAAAAATTGAGAATTTTTTAACTTTTTGCCTCTTAGATGGAAAAGATTACAATTTTTTTTAGAAAAACTTATATTTCGTATTGCCCTCTTCCCCCACCAACTATTCCGAAATGATAAAATAAGTTGTGTTTTACTATTTAATGCAAACTTTTTATTGAGAAATAATCTAAAAAAAAGGAAGATTTATATTTGAGGTCCCAGCAGATACTGAAAAGAGAAAAAAAAACAGAAATGTGCGTTAAAAAAAAATGGTTTTTCTTTCTTTTACTGGTCGTTTAAAATTACTATAAAATTTAAAATTTGAAAAAATTCCAAAAATTTAAGTACAGAAAAGTTAATAAATTATAATTTGACAAATTAATTAAAAAGTCACTAAATTACTAGAAGTATTTTTTGTAATAGAAGTTGCTCAAGAGACCCATATACATGCTATGGAAAAGTGAAGCACAAAATATTATCTAGAAAACCCTTTAAAATGCTCATCGCTCATGTCTGATAGAACTTAAAAATAAATTCACTAAATTCATAGAAGTATTTTCTATATTAAAAATATTTACCGCTTCCGTCTGAGAGACCTTAGAAATAAATTTACTTACTTACTAGCTCAGAAAAATAAATTTACTAAATTCATAGAAGTGTTCTCTGCTATGAAAAATCCAAACACAAAATATAAGCGCAAAAAAATCTTAAAATTTCTTATTGCTAATGTCTGATAGACCTTAAAAATAAATTTGCGAAGTTCCTAGAAGTGTTTTCTGTTTTGACATAGCCAAGCATCACGTCTGAATTATTTTTAAGAAATCCAAGTCAAAAATATTATCTCAAAAGACCCTTAAAAATATTCACCGATCATGTCTGAGATACCTCAAAAACAAATTCACTAAATTCCAGAAGTATTTTCTGTTGTGTACGATGCTCAAAAAGCCCTTAAATATTTTTACCGCTTAGTACTCAGAGACCTCAGAAATAAATTCACTTAATTTCTACAAGTATTTTCTGTTATGGAAGTTGCTCAAGAGACCCATAAACATTATCACTGCTCATATCTGAGAGACCTTAAAAATAAATTAAATAAATTTCTAGAAGTGTTTTCTGTTATGAAATAGCCAATCACAAAATATAATCTCAAAATACCCTTAAAAGTTGTCACCACTCATGTATAAGAGACCTTAAGAACAAATTCACTAAATTCCTAGAAGTTTTTTCTGTTATAAAAACGCCAAACATTATATCTGAGGGACTTTAAGAACAAGTTCATTAAATTTCTTGTAATATTTTCTGTTTTAAAAGAGCCAAGAACAAAATATTATCTCAAAATACCCTTAAAAATATTCACCGCTTCTGTCTGAGAGACCTTAGGAACAAATTCACTAAGTTTCTAGAGGTATTTTCCGTTATAAAAGAACCAAGCATACTGTTTGAAAGACCTTAAAAATAAATTTACTAAATTCCAAGAAGTGTTTTTTAATATGAAAAAATCAAGCACAAAATATTTTCTTAAAAGACCCTTAAAAATTTTTACAGCTTAGGTCTGTGTGACCTTATAAGCAAACTATCTCTCAAAAATGAAATTATTGCTTTTAATTTAGTACAATTAAAATTTGAGTGTATGTTGTGTAAAAATGACATATTTCAAAATTAAGTTATAAGGAAACTAACAAAAATCACTCTGCCAAAAAGTGTTCCTAATACTTTTACTCTTCGTTGGTAGAAAGAGACTTTTGTCTCTGTTTTAAAGTCATAAAAATGTGATAATTTTTATCATAGAAATTTAAATACTATCTGATTTTTTAAATGTAAAAATAAGAATTTTTTTTTTAACCAGAAGGGTAGGTTAATAACTATACAATCACAAGTTTATAGTTAGGGAACCTCTACCTCATATCCAGGAGGGAAATGAAAAAATCTCGACTTATTTATGGGTGAACATTTTTGAATGTGCCTGAAAACCTATTTTATAAAATAATAATTTTTCTTAGAATATTTTTTTTCTGAATAAACCATATTCAGCCCCTCGTAGAGTAGAGCCCAATTATTATTCTCACTACGGTTTCTTTTAGACTAAATGCACTCCACGTAGTGTATAGTAAAATAGTCTAAATTATGTATTTATATCAGATGTGACCCTGTTAACACAACACGTGATATTTCAATTTTAATAAATTGAATGCAACGCCTGAGTGGGTAATTAATCGCCCAGCACTACCATTGGTTCTATGCAGTTTGTTTATAGTGCAGAATAAAGAGAAATTGAAATTTTCTACTGCATTGCAGTTGACTATGTGTTATTCGTTTTAAGATAATTGCCGTTTTTAAATATTTTCATATCAAGTAGATGCACATTAGGTAGAACGTACGTACAAGGATCTATAGTGTGTATGACTTAAAAAGAATACTTATAGTAAAGGTTAGGGAGATGACTAGAAATGCATTTTCTCCAATGTCATAGTGCGAAGTTATGCAAACACAAATCATTTCCTATTTTTTAAGAATATATGGATTTATTTTGCTTTTTCTCGTTTTTATAAATGCACAAATAGAAGTCATCGATATTTGCACGCTTTAATTTATTTAGTATTTATCACTTTATGAATATGCAGATAAGTTTTGTCAAACAGGAGGATTTCTCAAGTGCTTATTTAAAATACTATTAGTTGATAAATGTAAACTCAAGACTTGCAAATGGATACAAAACAAACAAAGAGAGTCTGAAGAAAATAAATTCCTAGAAAAAAATATTTTTTGAACATTGAATAAAAATAGATATTAAGAATTTTTTTTTGCTTATATTTACTTAATTTATCATATTTAAATGCGTCTTTATGCAAAATTCTACGAAGCACTAATATGGGTGAATGCCCTGTTTATTCGAGCTTTTTTTTGTTGAATTAACTATAATTTGTTTGTGGTTAAAGTTACCCTACAAATGTTGTATACAATCGAAAGCCTCTAAGTTATTATTTTTAGGTTTTCGATTTTTTTTTGTGGCCATTATTCGAAATTTTTTTAAGCTAACCTTTAAACTCCATAGAAAATATTAATCGTTTCTTAAATAAATTTTTCTGTATAACATTTTTACTTAGGTCAATTATTTACTGTTTGATAATCACCACTTAACGCTTGAATCGTTCACCGAATTTGTTTCAAGACCATCTGGACTTACAAGTTCAAAAATTATTTTGAAATAATTTGTTATTATTTTAAAAATGTAATTTTTTATTAATAAAATTTTTTGAATTACGATTTTTATGTTTTGAAAGAAACAAAAAAAAAACGCAAATTTATAGAAAGTCTCTCAAAATACTTTTAGCTAGTCAAAAAAAAAAAAAATGGTCCTTATGTGTGGCGACAGTAATCCATTGAATAAAACTAATTTGAAGGCCGTTTTATAAAATAACAATAGTTTATCATATGAGCAGTTTTGTTCAATGTAATTTTGCTTATATTTTGAGTGTTAATAGATAATTTATAAAACCAATTTGGGCTTACGACCCATTTGGGTTTTTTTACAATCACATAAAAAGTTTTTGAGCATAAAATATTTTTAATAAAATGTTTGCAGAAATGACCAGTCAAAAAAAACTGTTTGCAGAAATGGCCAGTTTTTTTTTGGACCTCTTCATGGATACACAATATCTTTTGCAGGCTTGGTGAATATGGTACACTGAAGTGTACAAGCTTTACAAATATAGGTTGTCGTTTCTATGGCAATTGAGACTTTGATCAATCTCCCTAAACATTGCATCAATTTTTAGCAGGTTCGTTAGTCATATATGGCTCTTCAGGTAGCCCAGTTTTCAATTACATTCAGCCTTGATTGCTTAAAACTGTCTGGTAGAGTTGCGTTGCGTTCCAGGTCATGCTAGTATCCTCAGTAAGAACGAACTGATCAGCTGATGTGGGAGGCTCTTCACCATCAATTCTCACTGTAATACCATATTTGTCGGCTTTACTAACTCATCAGTTACGGTGGAAGATCAGAAAATCAGTCTACTTTACAACCATTCAAAAATTTTGGCCAGGAAAGTTCCTCAGAATTAGAATTGCGTAATTTAAAATGAAAATTTGTTTACCATTAATGTTGAAATATTGTTCGACAGATCGGCCCAATTTTTTGTCTGTTCTTGAGTAAGCTCAGCGAATTTACCTAATTTTTAAGCAGTTTTGGGAGTATTTACCGATCTTTTTCCGCTATAATTTGCTCAATGTTTGCTTCTAAGGAGTCAATTATTGCTGGTTTGTCCAGCATACACCATCAACTTTACATATACTCGTCAAATTGTATGATCTTGAAGGCCAATTGACATGTCCATTCCATAAAGTTACATTGTAGCGCCAGCCTGCTGGAATCACATGTCGTTCGGTGATAATGTCCATTAACCGTAACGTAGGCTCCGGAACGAATGGGGACATTCAAGCTACATCAAATAGTGCATTTTTGTGGTTATAATGGTGTCTCCACTATCTTTTGTGGATTTGCCTAACTCTTAAAGTGGCAATTTTGCTTAGTTTCAAAATATTAAACCAAAAATGAGCCTCATCACTTAACACCATTTTGCAATAAGACATCAATTTTTCAAGCTCTTCCATGAGTAAATATAACGTTGACCTATGACAGCTGGTTTGACATCATACCCTATCGGAAGTTCTATTACACCAACAAAAAAAACACAGCCCCGACAGATAAAATAAGAAGTGACTCTTTTGAAAAGATAACAATATTCACAATTTTCTTAAGGAATAATCGAATTACTTGTGCTTCTACTTTATATTCATTACAATACAGAATATTTTGGGGAGGGGGGGGGGGGTGCATTTGGATGTGTATAGCTTTTTCTGTACACAAAATAATATTAAACAAAATATATTAAAATGCGTCGTTGATTTTTTTTTCCAATCAGAATATTAATAACTTAAACGTTAAGCATTTTTCTATTGTGAATTTTATTAACTTTAATCAAACAAATAATAATGAATAATTTATTCACACTCTAATACTGAGTATAGAGAAAAGTATAGAATACCATATCGCGTTGTCAATTTAATAAAATTTAAATTAAAATATTTTCAAATCCGTATGAGCTTGAGTTCGGCAATAATTCCTTCAATTGATTAGAAGCGAATTGGTGTATAAATGAATTCTGTTGTCAAATTTAAGCTTACCAAAGTGCAAAACAAACATTAAAATGCGCTACGATTATGGGTGATTATGAATTGGAAATTGTTATTCATACTTTTAACATCCCTGTAGCCCCCCTTGAAAGTATATAGTTCTGCCTTTACACATGGTAAAGTGTTGTGGATCTAAAATAATTTAATAATCGGAAAATTTGCACGTAGTTTGATCGTAACTTGTTTGACTGTGTCTACTGAAACTATGGCTAAAAACTATACCAACAACGATGGATACGTACTGGTATGAGTTTGGACAGTAGTTTCGAATGTGTGGGCATTTCTGGATACAGCAAGTCTGGGCCTCGAGGGTCGCTATTTGTGGGTATGATCTCATTCGGACTGCCACATATTGCTGATGTAATGTTAAAATGATGTGCGTGTTTAAAACGCTGGAATTCTTCGAATATGCAATGTGGGGCTGAATCGCCATCACTTTTACTGTGGGTCTGCAGAATGTTTCTACATGTTCTGTGTGTAGTGTATATGTTCTAAGCCTTCAAGCATCTGTTATATTGTAGGCGTTTCGAATGCAAAGCAGTACAGGTACAGTCTTGAGCGAAAAATTTGCCCTTTTTTAAGATTTGCTTTGTATTTTGAATTTTTTTAAATATGTAGTACTACCAGAGTCCCTTTGTTGAACTCAAAATAGAATAGGACAGAAAGAAACACTTAATATTATTAAGACTGAAGAATCTAAAGGATATTGAACTTAAAGAGCATAAAATTAACTGTGTTTTGAGTCTAAATAATATTCTTAAAATACGATGGTCGTTCAATAAGTCCTTAGAAAATCCGAAAAATTGCGCTCGTAGTGTCGGTAAAGATAGCATTTTTTTTGTAAGTAGCATTATCGACAGGAAAGCTGTCAAAATTTCAGCTCGATCCATAGCGTAGGTCAATTTCTATCGTCGATTAAAGTTAACGACATTTATTTGTGCATAACAATGGAGAAAAGCGAGTTTAGGGCTGTCATTAAACATCTCCATTTGAAAGGCTTAAGCCCGAAAGAAATCAAAGCCGAGTTGGATGCAGTTCATGGCACATCTGCACCTGTGTTTGCGACGATTTACAATTGGGTGAATGAATTTAAACGTGGCCGTTCATCCACAAAAGATGAACATCGTTCAGGACGCCCAGTTGAGGTGTCTACTCCTGAAATCATCGACAAAATCCACGATCTGATTTTGAACGATCGGCGAATTAAAGTGCGCGAATTAGTTGAGGCCACGGGCATATCACAAAGTACAGTCGCTTCAATTTTGCATGAAAAATTGTCTGTGAAAAAAATTTCGGCAAGATGGGTGCCGTGTTTGCTCTCAGAGGAGAATAAGCGCAATCGTGTAGTGGACTCTGAGGCTATGTTGGCCCTCTTTCATCGCAATCCTGCCGAATTCCTTCGTCGATATGTCACTGTGGACGAAACCTGGATACACTACTACACTCCAGAAATGAAGAGACAGTCATCACAGTGGATTTTCAAGGGTGAACGGGCTCCGAAGAAGGCAAAAACTGTGCCATCGGCCGGCAAGGTGATGGCCACGGTCTTTTGGGATTCGCAGGGCATCATTTTTATCGACTACTTGGAAAAAGGAAAAACAATAACAGGAGCGTATTACGCGTCGTCATTGCAACGGTTGAGCGAGGAAATCAAAGAGAAACGCCCCCATCTGAAGAAGAAGAAAATCCTCTTGCATCAGGACAATGCGCGTGTGCACACCTGCGCTGTTTCCATGGCCAAAATTGTGGAATTGAGAATGGAATTGTTGCAGCATCCCGCTTATTCACCAGATTTGGCCCCGAGTGACTATTTTCTTTTCCCCAATCTGAAGAAATGGCTTGGCGGACAGCGGTTCACTTCAACGAGGACGTCATTGCTCAAACGGATGAGTATTTTGCAGAAAACGGTTGAAAAAGTGTATAGAGCTAAAAGGAGATTATGTTGAAAAATAAAAATTTGCCTCAGTAAGACCCCCTCTTTTTAGGACCTTAAAATGATAGTTTAATTTCTAAAATAATAATTTTAGAAAAAAACTAAATAACATTTGTTAAACATTCTTTTGAAATTTTCTACATTATACATTTTTTATTTAAGGGTCTTTATTAGTTAAGACCTCAATTAAACCTAAATAGCATAGATTTAAATGAGTATTGAATCTTAATAATATTCTTAAAATGTCAGTGACTTATTTTTGAACCAGTTTCAGTTTATAACAAATATATTTAAAATTGTCTAGGATCCCAATAATTGCCTACATTTTCTAATTATTTATTTTTTATTGAAGTAGCAACAGAAAAACTTTGTATCACCATGATAGTCATTAATTTGCCTCAGTAAGACCCCCTCTTTTTAGGACCTTAAAAAGTTAGTTTAATTTCTAAAAGAATAATTTTAGAAAAAAACTAAATACCATTTGTTAAACATTCTTTTGAAATTTTCTACATTTTACATTTTGTATTTAAGGGTCTTTATTAGTTAAGACCTCGATTAAACCTAAATATTATAAAATTAAATGAGTATTGAGTCTAAATAATATTCTTAAAATGCCAGTGACTTATTTTTGAACCAGTTTCAGCTTATAACACAAATATAAAAAATTGTCTAGGGTCCCAAAATTTTTTTTAAATACTAGCCTACATTTTCTAATTATCTATTTTTAATTGAAGTAGCAATAGCAAAATTTAGTACCACCATGACAGTCAATATTTTGCCTCACAAAAACCCCCTTTTTTTTGGTAGGACCCTAAAAAGTTAGTTTAATTTCTAAAATAATAATTTTCGAAAAAAACTAAATAACATTTGTTAAACATTCTTTTGAAATTTTCTACATTTTACATTTTATATTTAAGGGTCTTTATTAGTTAAGACCTCAATTAAACCTAAATATTATAGAATTAAATGAGTATTGAGTTTAAATAATATTTTTAAAATGTCAGTGACTTATTTTGAACCAGTTTTAGCTTATAACAAAAATATAAAAAATTGTCTAGGGTCCCAATAATTTTTTTAAATATTTGCCTATATTTTCTGATTATTTTTATTCTTATTGAAGTAGCGAAAGTAAAACCATTATAGTCATTAATTTGTCTCACTAAGAGCCCCCTTTTTTTAGGACCCTAAAGTGTTAGTTTAATTTCTAAAAAAATAATTTTTTCGGTTTAATTTCTGGTCAACATTCTTTTGAAATTTTCTAGATAATACTTTTCATAGTTAAGGGTCTTTATTAATTAGGACCTCAATATTTTCACATCTAAAAAGTTAGTCCGAATTACTAATATATTAATTTTAAAGTCCATTCTTCAATTTTTGTTGTTGAATTTTCTAGCTTATATAATTTATATTTTAAAAGTTAATATTTATTATTTAGGACCATTGTTTTTTTTTCTAAAGAAAAACCTAAAAAAAGGTTTTATATTTTATAAGGGCAATGAAAAATTTATTTAATAAAATTTAAAGCAGTGTGCATTATAATTTATTGATCATATAATAAGATTTTTTTGTAGTCAGTCATATGCTCCGCTAAGATATCTACTCTTTAAGACCTTGGAAGATATCAATTTTAGAGTCCGTAAAGATTTAAGTAAATTCACTATTTAAAAAAAAATTTGTGGATTTTTTTATATTTTATACTTTATATTTGAGGGTTAGTATTATTATTAAAGACCCCTGATTTTTGCTCCACTAAAACGTCTAATTTTAAGGATCCAGAGAGATGGGTTTAATTTTTATAACAATAATTCTAAAGACAGAAAGGATCTTAATAAGTTTAATTTTTTAAGAAGACTTTCTATCAAAATTTTTTATTTTGAGGTCTTCATTAATTTTTTTTGACAAAGACGTAAGTTTTGGTATATCGTAAACTTTTCGAACAATTTTCAAATTTTCTAATTTGAATTTATTTTAAAATTTGCATTGAAAAATATTAATTATTTAAATCATTCCTTCGATTTCAAAGTATCTTTTCAACATTAATAAATATTTTATGAGATACGATCTAAAAGAAATATATTAACTAAAATTTAAGTTGGTATTTGACTTTTACAATTTACATTCCAATTTGGACTTACGGAATATAAAAAAAGCCATTATACATTTTTCTATCATTTTCAAATAATTAAATTCTTCCAGCTCGATGATAATAAATATCGTCTTCTTAGTTATATATTTTACTATAAAGCCAAGCATATTTTCCATTAACTCACGGCATCGACGAAAATATTTTCTGAAGGTTAAAAGTTGTGACGAATAAATTTTCATTATAAATAAATTCATTGCTCAAAATAACAGATAATTATAAGTTTATCAGCTGAAAAGTAAACATGCCAGTAATAACAGTTCGCCTAATTCAAAAAGCAAACACATTAACAATTTAATATTAAAAATTAATTGGTAATATTTGTGCTGAGCTAATATTATGTTATGTATGCACTTTGCACAGTATAGACCTCAATTGTTATGACCTTAGAAAAAAATTATAATTAATTTTTCAACATATATTTTCTATCAACAAAACTATTATTTATTTTCATATCTTACTTTCTTATTTGAATTGACCTTTTTTTCCCAATGATAAGATAAGCGACTTTTGAAGGGTAGACTAGACGCAATAGGTTAGGTTAGCGATAAAAATAGACAGAGAAAATTAATTGTAGTCTATATTAACATATGATTTTTTTGTACTTGAATGTAAACATGAACATACTTTTACTAATTATTTCCATTTCGTATTCGGGAATAATATTTTTTCTAAGTTAAATGGCAGCAGTGTTATTAATCATGGAGATCTATACGATTCAACAATGCGTGTTTGGTCAAAATGTCATCTTCAGCGATGAAGTGTATTTTTGGCTAAATGATTAGGTATGTAAGCAAAAATGTGGGATTTGGGATGAAAAGGTTTTATAAGAGTCCTAGGAGGTTCCTTTGTGAATCCAGAAAAAGTTACTGTCTGGTGTGGATTTTGGTCAGTCAGGTGAGAGGTATCGAATAATTATAGCAATTTTTTTTCTTGAACTCAAGTGGACGATATGGACTTGTACAATATATAGTTCCAACATGACGATGTGAGTTGCCATACAGCAGTTGAAACAAGGGACATATTACAGACGAATTCGCCACGTTGCATTATTTTGAGGCATGCTGATGTCTGCTGGTAGATCGTACGCTTAAACTTTTTTTTATAGGGTTACGTTATATCAATGGTCCATGCCAATAAATCAGTAACACTTTCCAAGCTAGAAAAATATATCATTGAAGGCATCGGTGAGCTTTAGCCCGATTGATACGGACTTCTCATATCACCCCCTCGTAAACGAATCCGTTGTAGCTATTTGAAAAGGGTTATTTAATAATAGTATCAAATATTTTTTAACTAACAATAAGAATATCTACTAAAGCTCATATACAATTTTTTTAATGCAACTAAGAATTTTTTCTCAGTTCTTTCTGATAACCCTTTTTAAATTAAAGTGCAACTACAGACATTGTCAAAAATTCTTAATATTCTAAATAGTCAAGAATTCTTATCATTTTTATTTATGTCAGATTGCATACTCAATGAAAATCCATAGATAAGAAGACATGAAAAAATCTAGAATATTTATTATAATTTTTCTTCTCGAGTGCATGCAAGCACTTATGAGTAATTTTAATATAATTCCGAATGTGCATTTTTCAACCATTTGTGCTCATATTTCACTGAGATTGCAAAGATTTTCAAGTGTTTTCATAATTTATCAGCGTATGTGACTGTATGGGTTTGAACGTGTTTGGAAAGTGAGAAATTCTACCGTCAATGCAAATTTAGATTTTGTAAAATAAAGAAAAAAAAACTTTCTACACAAGGCAACGAGACAGGAAAAGTGCTGAGTAAATATTTTAAGACTAAAAATAAAATACAAAATCAAAATGATTCGAAACTATATTATTTATAAAAATTTTGTATTTGTTTAACCATAATAAGTTAACTGAAGCTGCATTGATACTAGCTAGTTAAGAACTCCTTTTATTATGGTAGATGCCCTTCTGAGTTCTGAGGCTGTATCGTTGCTAAAAGCAAGTTATCTATTCAGAATTGTCAATGTACTTATAGAAGATAGTTGAAAAAAAACCCCGTTGAAAAGTTTCGTTGACTTTATTACGAAGCTATCTCTGTTGGCATTTGTATGGTATTCCAAAAAGTTTTGTAAATATTAATCGGCATTTGTGAAGAGTATAGTATCTTCAGAAATGCCGATTAATTCCTGATTATATATAGTAGGATAAGGGTTTTTGAGATTTATAAAAAAATTACCAAATACTACTAAAAAGACTATAACATTATGTGGAGTCTAAAAATTTCACCGGATACTACTAATTTTCCAGGTCAATAGTTTCGGTTTCATTCTTGGCTTTCCAAGCGGATCATCGACAGTTTCGCAAACTTTTGGCGTGCCGAACATTAGGGCTACGGTACTTTGCGCCTTCAAAGAATTCGGTGCAATCTAAATCCCTGCACCCCGGGACTATCTAAAAAGACCATACTGAGCTATCGTCCAATATAAAGAGATTCCCATTATGAAGCCCGAAATTAGCCATGTCTCGTCAGAAATTGAGATTGGTAGTAGCCGTATTCTCGGTCAATCCAAGTATCTACAAAGCGGATTAACCGGGGAGTCTACGAGGTCTGTTCAAAAAGTATCGCGAATTTTGTTGCTTTTTCAAAAATTATTTATTTATTCATGAATATCTATTTTGTCCCCTTCAAAATAATCCCCACCAGAGGTGAGTGCCAAAGTTTTTTCCAATCCTCGAAGCACTTAAAAAAAATCATTTTTTGTGATCTTTATCTCTTCAATCGTAGCGTAGCGTCGTACTTTCATGAGGCTCTTCAGTTTCGGGAATAAGAAAAAGTCCCAGGGGCCAGATCTGGGGAATACGGTGGCTGCGGCATTATTAAAAGCCAATTTTTGTTCTTCCACAAATCCGGGCGTTTTTAGCGGATTGCTTAGCGCAACTTACGCATAACTTTCAGGTAATATTCCTTATTGACCGTTCTACCCTGTGGCAAGAACTCATGATGCACCACGCCCCTGCAATCGAAGAAAACTCCAAGCACACAAAACACGTGTAGGCAAAGCAGCTGTCAAAAATTAACTGAACATTCAAAATGGCCGAACTTGTCGGCACATGTAAAAGACATGAGTACCAACGTAAAGCTACAAAAAATCGAAAATCGAATATACGTAACCCGCGGAAATTCAAAATTCGCGATACTTTTTGAACAGACCTCGTATTTACGATTGGAAGCAGAATCCTAAGCTTTGGCACAGTTTCCTGAATTACTTCGCTTCCTCCGAATAAATTACGAACTGTACAATTAGGTTGCTCTAGTATCTTTGGCGGCACAGTCTAGAATTTCTATTGGTGTCGTACCGGTCACAACTCGGATGATACAGTGCGCAAGGTCCATGCATTCCTGTCGTGAACCTAAAGTTTTGCATCAGTCAGAACTCTTAGATAACTCAGCGATAATCCCCAAGTAACCTTTTCGTGCTTATGGTCTCCTAGGATTTTCTAGCCTTACTGAGCATTGCCAGAATGTCGAGAATACATTATCAGGATAATAGAAGATTATCTAAGTAGTAGAATTCTGTTGTACAGGACGAGCAATGGGAAGAGATCATATAGGATCATGAGGGGGTAACACAGGGCTTGGTTCTGTGCCCTCTGTTTTGGAATGTGTTGTATAATTGTATTCTCAGGCCCTATATCCCAGAGAAAGCGAGAATTATTGCATTCGCTGATGATCTTGTTGTGGTCATAGTAGCAAGACGTGTAAAAGGCAGCCATTATTATGGGACGGAAGAGAAGAGAGAATATCAACATTAGAATTGGCGAATATGAGGTGATCTCGGGACAATCTTGAAACTATCAAGGGGTAATGATTGACGCGAAGCTGCGGTTTCAGGAGTACCTACTATACGTTGATGGCAAGAATGCCGTGACAAAGATAGCACTGGCACGCCAAATGCCGAACCTTGGGGGACCCAGGAAAAGTAGGAGGACTATGTTGGCGACTGTGGCCGGGTCAATCCTGCTGTATACTGCGAAAATGCCTGTGCATTCCGAACAGTGTCATATGAGGCCGCTTGTGTCGTGGGCGGAATGATACGGATTGAAATATTGACAGATGAGGGGTAGAGGCTGTACCGTCGGAGGAGTCGGTGTGATGCTGTGGCGCCATTCGAGGCTCATGCGGTGATGGTGGTTACTATCTATCCCAATTTTTAATTGGACGCAGATGTTTTCACGCTGACCAATTCCGCTTTTAACTGTCTTCTAGCCCAATGTACCCTTCTTGTGACAGGATGGTGGAGAGCGCGGAGCGTATGAGCGCTGGCGATCCGCTGACGCCGGAGAATATCTTGGCCGTGATATTTGACTCGAGGACGGCTTAGGAGGCTGTCGAAGTCGTTGCGACAATAAGCATAAGAAGTCTACGTCTGGATGAGCGTGAAAGGAAACTTTACAAATAACTCACCGAAGTAATGCCTGACGACGGTTTCGCGGGGAATATATAGAAACGTGACCAAGTAAGGTGGTTTTAGTAGCTTAAAGTCCCACGCTTTGACTTTCGATAATTTTCATTTGACTATAACAACCAAAAAAAAAGACTCTAACAGAAGACACAGTTTCCTAAACGCATTCCGCTGCTACGACGATATCGACGACGTTTGTAAATACAATGATCCTCACATTCCCTCGAATATGGAGCTTGAAATTTCTATTTTAAACCATATTCCACAATAGAGAGTCCCCAGGACCACAGCTTGTGGAATTTCAATGACCACAGCTTGTGGACCTAATAAATAGGCCTAAGAAGCTGACCGTACCCTTCTTAGGCCACATAGGCTTTCGGATAAGCCGCTCTTCCCTTGGTTATAGTCTAGGAGTTTTTATTTATTGCACATTATTGTTAATTTTTACACATGTTCAAAAATGAGAAGGATATTGTGAAGGAGATGGGCAATTTTCAGAAAAATTACAGATTATTATGAGTACAATAAGATTATCAGGTTTAGGGGAAAACTGGGAAAGTTCTTAGAGGTCTTTTTCTTATAGATAAAGGGCGGATCAGTTTTTTTTCCGAGTGAACCAAGGGTGGTCGACTTTTTTGTCTAACTACCGCCAATTTTTGTATCTTTGTTGGTAGTATAATTTTCTTACCGCCAACCGGTTTCGCAGTAACTAATTTCAGCGCAATTAGTACTCATATTTTTCTAGTGGGGATTTAGTAAAAATTTATAGTTGAATATAATTAATTTCCGCATTGAACAGGACCTCTACCGCCTACCGTGGGTTGAATACCATACTCGTTGTCGGTAGGTACCAGATTGGACTACTCCTGTTTTAGGCGAGGAAACCAAAAGTTGGATCATCTAAATAAGATCAGCGCCATTCATCTGTTGACATCTTTCAAGGGTGTAATACCAGGTGTATAATACATGTTTTTTTTCATAGAAAGCAAAAACAAATTTATTCAAGAACTTGCCCTCGCTAGCTACACATTTTTCCCAGTTTTCGGGCAATTTGTGGATACCACGCCAAAAAAATTCCTTCTCTTTCGATGTAAACCACTCATCAAGCCATTTTTGGACGTCTTCGTAAGAATCGAAGTGCTGCTCAACGAGCGCGTGGCCCATCGATGAAAACCGGTGGTAGTCGGAAGGGTCCAGGTCTGGTGAATAAGCGGGGTAGGGTAGCATCCCCAAGTTGAGTGTCTCCAAGTAGCTTTGGACCATTTTCGACGTGTGCGATGGTGCGTTGTCGTGGAGCAAAATCAGCTTGTCATGTCTTTGTTGATAATCCGTCCTTTTTTCACGCAGAGCACGGTGCAATTTGATCAGTTGTTGGTGGTAGCGGTGAACATTGACAGGTTCACCAGGTTTCAACATATCGCACAGGATATTGATGGTTGGCCGTGATCAACCCACGATTTCTTGCGTTTAGGAGTCTCGAAATATATCCACCAGATTGCCTGTTACAATCTGATGCTGGAACAGCTTTTTTTTTTGTCTGGCGAGCAAGATTTCGCATGTGTTTTGGCGTCGGTCCATCTGCCTATCGTTCAATTCATGCAGCACCCATTTTCCAATCTTTACAATCTTCCCCATGGCACGCAGACCAAAACACATGCGAAATGGCTGGTTGAGTAACACCCAATTGCTCCGCGAGCATTTTTTGCGATTGGGTATCGTCTTCGTCCAAAAGAGCCTGCAATTGATGGTCCTCAACCTTCCTAGGCCGATTTTCACGCTTCTTGTCTCACAAGTCAAAATTGCCGTCTTTGAACCGACGAAACCAATCTCGGCTGTTTCCGATAAAGCACTGTCACCATAGGCCTCTATAAGCATTCGATGCGATTCGGTAGCCGATTTCTTCAAATTGAAGCAGAAAAGCAGAGCTTCCCGCTATGCTTTTTTTCTGCCACAAAACTAGACATGATTACCAAAGGAAAAATGTATGTTGTTGTACGAAATTGCTGACAATGTGCACTGATTATTGTTGCATAACGTTCCCATGGTAGCTTTATACACGCACTCACGCCATCTATGACCAAACCGCGGACTTAAGCTTATACCCCTGGTAAATAACAACCACTTTTTGATTTATTAAGACTAAATTAACCCATACATATTATTTTATTACATATCATTTACTCAAACTCAAATTAGTTGTCTAGTTTTCGAAAATTCATCAAAACTATACATAGCGTGCTTCTGACAATTTATCAATATTTAACTAATATTTCTAATAAATTGGTTATGAATAATGGTAAATAACAAGGCTGTATGACTACTGATTATATGCACTATAAGCCTTGAACAGGAAACTACACATAAGCTTTTCCACCAACTTCTACATATAAACTTGATGGAAATTTTTGCACCATTCAATTGCAGGCTGGCAAAGCATTCCATTCGCATAATTAAAATTTACTATATACTCTAATGCACCTCGTCGTGCTGTAATATGGAATTTGGTTATAATATAGGAAAACTGTTTTAAATAAATTGGAAAATAATTAAATTCATTGTGTATTCAGAATCGATGCGTGAATGCTCAACGCCTACCATGAACAGATAATAGGATTCTTTTGGTTATCAAACGAATTAATTTCAGCAAAATATATTTTGTCAGGCCAATATTATTTATAGAAAAATAATCACTCATTCGAACAGCATTTCAAAGTGATAACAACCCCGTACCAGGTCAATAAGATCACTGAAAATTTAAAATTTCCCCATACAGATTTTTTTTTCACTAATAAGTATAAATCTATTATAATTTAAATAATAGATTATAAAAATATTATCAAATAATTACCGAATATATAACTAAAATTCTGAAAACAGAAATCTTTCAGAGCGTGTATAAAAGCTTGAAGAAAAATTTCAAGAGTGTCATTTTTCGTTTAATAATTGAAGACTGATACACGTATTTGCCGATTAATAGTAAATTTATTAATTAATTATTAGAAAATGTTAAGAAAATTTCTCGGATTTTGTTTAGTGTTAATTTTGACGTATACCGAAGCGTTTATTATAATCAATGAAAAGTTTGGAAGTTATCATGAAGTGTCGTGTTCGAAACCAATAACTTTGTATGGGTTGGTCGAAAATGTACCCTTCGCTGAACGTATCAATATTCGCGGTTGTAATATGGTGACGATTGAGCAAACAGTAAATTGTGAAAAGAATTTCAATATTTTAACATTCGCTATAGAGGGTACAGAAATTGGCCATCTGCCAAATGAGGCTTTCTGCTGGGCGCCGAGTACAAAAAATCTTCAATTGCGTTCTAGTAAAATCAAAACAATTTCGGAAAGTGCATTTCGGGGATTGTCTGATTTAAATAGATTGGTTTTAAGTGATAATGAGATTGAAGTGATTCCGGATGGTGTGTTTGATGATCTTGTATCGCTTACCAATCTAGTCTTATCATCGAATCAGATCACAACGTTGAGTTCGGATCTTTTCAAAAACAAAATATATTTAGTAGCTATCGACTTGAGTTACAATCGTATAACTCAGATCTCAAAGGACGTGTTCTCACATTTCGATCATTTGCACGTTTTGGATGTCTCATTCAATCCAATTACGGAATTGTATGTAAAATGTATAGATTCCCTATACCTAGAAGATTGCCTCGTAAATACTTTGAGCATCGATGTACAAGTCACAACTCTAAGGGCGGGTTCTAATAAATTGAAAGATATTCATATAGGCGATTGGTCTAAACTGAAGAACATCGATTTGAGTAAAAATGAATTTACCGATCTTGATATTTTAAGACAAGCACCTAATTTGGAAACTATTGAAGTTTCTGGAAATAAAATTGGCAAACTTGATGATGATCTATTTGCTAATAATATTCATTTAAGTCAGCTGTATTTAAGCGATATTGGACTTACCGAAATAAGTGAAACGTTTATATCACATTTAAATAATGTATATTCACTGGATTTGTCTAAGAATAAATTGACTGAATTTCCAATCCATGGTCTGCAAAAAATGCGTATTCTTGAGAAATTGAATCTAAGCCAGAATTTACTATCCGAAATCGACTTGACACCATTGGAAAACTTCAATATAACATTAAGAAAATTGAGTTTAGATGAGAATCCTTGGAGTTGTAATGCACTCGACAATATTATGAATTATGTTAAAGAGAATATTCATATACTAGATAAGCCATTATATTTTGAAAATAAAATAAAGCTTTGTCAATAAAAAAAAAAATCATTTTTCTTTCGTTTTAATTTATTTTATTTAATCGAACTAGCTTTAAAATTCCACTGATGATATCATCTAACAAAGATGAACTTTTATTGTTACATGATTTTGCACATAGATGGCGCTGCTAAAATGAGTAGTTCTACTTTTTACCAACATTATATGCTAGTAAAGACTTCTTTTTAAAATTCCATTGATTACATCTTCTAGCAAAAATGAACTTTTATTCTTACATGATTTTGCACATAGATAGCGCTGCTAAAATGAGCAGTTCTACTTTTTGCCAACATGATATGCTAATAAAATTAAGTCTCAAATAAATGGTTTGCTTTTTTTTTTTATTAAATTAAGGAATATTTATAAAATAATTTAAAAAATAATATTTGTAATTATAATCGACCTAGGATAGAACAGATCTATATTGCTAGAACTGATTTGTTTTTTTTTTGTTTAAACTATTATTTATACGCTTGTGTGTTGTTTAAAAAAAACTTTACTCATTTCTTAATTTTTTTAAATTTATTTAATCATATTTGCTTTAAACTAAAAATTAGTACGTACATTTGTACAAAGATGGCGCATAGTTTAAAACGGAATATTTCAATAAGAGTGATGTGTGTTTTTTTCTTTAAATAAAACAAAAAAGAAATGTGCCATAGTAAATCTTATTATTATAATTTTTGAAGAAATTATAATAATAAGATTTACTATGGCACATTTCTTTTTTGTTTTATTTAAAGAAAAAAACACACATCACTCTTCCGCTAGCAGAACCGAATACGATAATTTCAATTTTCGGCCACCTTGTGCAATAAATCCGGTTTTATTTGGCGTTCGATATTTAATTTTAATGCATTAATAGTTGCTGGTTTATTAACATAGACCAAATACTCGAAATAACTCGAGAAGAAAAAGTCCGAAGGTGTTAAATCACAACTTCTTGGAAGCCATTGCACATCTGAATTTCTTACATCTATCGACTTACCAAACTTTCCCCTCCATAAATCAATTGTTGTATGGACTGTGTGACGCGGAGCGCCGTCTTGTTAAAACCACATATTCGTAAAATGAATATTTTCCAATTCAAATCACAAAAAGTTAATTATTTGTACCGCTCACCATTGACAATAAGGACAAAAAAAGTGGACATATGATGGCACTGTGCTATAAACCACACCAAACGGTCACTTTTTCGGAATTTTAAGGTTTATCGTGACTAAGTTGTGTATTGTATCATTTTCAAAAATCAGCATCACTTTCAAGTTGTTCCATAGCAAAATCAACAAATTCAATGCTTTTGCAATGGTCAAACGGCTTAAATTTTTCTTTGATAAGAATTTTTGTAAGGATTTAACTCCAAATACAACCGTAAAATATGTCATGTTATTGTAGCAGACAGTACCAAATATCTTCATCAATACTTGCCTGAACGTCAGCGAAGATTTTGTAAAGAAAGATTGCGTTCAAAATTTAGGCCGATTACGAGGACCACCATTTAAAAGAACTGCTCGATAAATTGCAAAAAAAGAATGATTTTTTTAATAAAAAAATTTAATAATTTCCAAGCATTGTTGTGGGGCGTATTGAGGCGTACAGAATACAACTCTTACGTAAACTTGTACAAAGGTGGCGCAGAGTTTAATACGAATACTTGTATAAAGATTGCGCAACCAAAATAGATGAATTTAAGATCGCATGGTCCAGCATAGATTTCAGTCGATTTCTATTCTGTTTTTTGATATTGTAGTTCTAAAGAAATTAAAATCACATTTGAATATTTGACAATATTCAAATGTGATTTTAATTTCTTTAGAAAAATATCCGATTATAGTTTTGGTCTTCTAACATAGGCAATTTGGAGCTAAAAACTGTTTTGTTTATTATGCAATTAAGATTAACAGGTCAGCGAGAGTACATAAAATCAAATGTGTACATTCGTGCATGGAAACTATTAATATTTAAAATTTTCAGTCGATAACAGCATTAATGATAACCCAAAAGAACTGTAATACGAATTATGTTTTAACAGAAAATTAATGGGAAACGTATTAGATAAGCAGACAAATTTGAATAATTATCTTGCTCGGTTCAAAGACTTAAGATAATTTTTTTTTAAATTATTTATTTACTGTTGATTATTCCAAAAAAAAATGTTGAAAATATTTGTTGTGTTTTCTTGAATATTTTTATTTAGATATGTTGAAGTAGTTGTTTGAATTAGTGAACACATAGTGGAGTGCGAAGAACTATTGATCTTGAATCATAAGCAACTGGGCTAATCATATATATTTTTTCAAGTTTTAAACTTCAAACGTTGCAAGTTTCGGTTCAAACATTATTAAAAAAATTACTCTTTCCAGATAAAATAATCCACACAAATTAGATCTACAGGTCAAGATAAAGAAGCAGTCATTTTAATGAGTCCTCAGAAGTAGCAAGGTTAAATTTTCTACAGGCACTTACAAAAATAATTGGTTTATGTAATTCATAATTAGACGTGTATAAGACGCACACATCCTCTTAGGCGGTCCAACTCATGAAAATCAATCAATGCAAGTATAAAAAAATTTTACTGCACCGATTTAATTCGCTTATATACGTAATTAGTGCCATAATAGTGCGACCAAACTACAGATACATATTCTAAGATTGGTCTAATTAAGAAACAATATATGTGTACCGAGGTAGTTGTAGGTACTTAACAGTTCCCTTGACCATCGCGCTTTATAAAATCTAAAACTGAACTGCTTTGGAAACAATGTAGTTCACGGGGGGGAATTAATTCCAGTATCTTCTTCAGTTTGATTCCCAAATCAGTAACAGAATGAACACGTTTTATATTAGTTATCGAAAAATTATAGTCAGAAGTAGGAGGCTTGAGGCCTCTAAAAAATGGCATAGCTTCCCGGTTTTCTAGGTTCAACTTCAGACCAGTCGAAATACGCCAAGTATAAAACATATTGAAATCCTTTTGTATAAGATTTATTAGGAGTAAAAATAGGAAACCATTGTTTTCCAATAGATGGCGCCAGCAGCAAATTTTGTTCGAAAATATCGGATGTGAAAAGTTAAATCGTGGGCTCATCATTACATTTGTGATTTTTTTCTGCAGCTGAGCCGCTCGAATGATTGTAAAAACGTACGGTGAGAAAACTTGTCGCGAATAGTTCCAACGCTATAAAAGTGGTGATTTTGACAAGGAAGATAAGGAGCGTGCCAGATCAGTGAAAAAGTTTGAAAAGGTACAATTGGCGGCATTACTGGATGAATTTCCATGACAGATTCATTCAAGGTGACTCAACAAGTAATTTTCCACGCTTTTAAAGCTTTGGCAATGATTCAAAAGCAAGAAAATTGGGTGCCAAAAGATGTGAAGCCGGGAGACACCAAACTGCGTTTTTTCACGTACGAACAGTTGCTTCAACAGCAAAAAAGGAGGGGTTTTTTTGCATCGTATTATCACTGGCGATGAAAAGTGGACCCATTACGATAATCCAAAGTGAAGAAAATCGTAAAGGCGCCAAGAAGTGGATCCATTACGATAATCCAAAGCGAAGAAGTCCGTGGGGCATTGACTTCGACGGCCACGCTAAACATTCATGCCTCGAAGCTCCTGCTATGTATTTGGTGGGACCAGCTCGGCGTGTTATATTATGAGCTGTTGTTACCGTCTAAAACCATCCCAAGAGCTCGCTACCGAACACAGCTGATGTGTTCGAGTCGAGCATTAAAGGAAAAACGGCCACAATACGAGCAAAGACACGACAAAGGGATGTAAACACTGAAATGGAACGTCCTGCTCCATCCGCCGTATTCTCCAGACATCGCCAATTCCGACTACTACCTCCTCGGATCGATGACGCGTGGCCTTGCTGAGTAGCACTTCCGATCTTACAAGGAAACCAAAAATTGAGTCGATTCGTGGATCGCCTCAAAAGGCGAGCAGTTTTTCTAATAAAGCATTCAAATTTCGAATGCTAGCAAAAAAGTATCGATGAGAATTTCAGAGTGCTTAATGTCATCAATTACAAAAATAGAAGGCAAGGTGGCTAGTCTGAGGAACACCAAACAGATCTTTAATGTCTCTCGATGCAGACTCACGGATAGATATATTTGTAAATCCTATCTTTCAAATAGGAACCAAACCAATCAATACGAAGTTAGTAAGTAATTTTGTCAAAAGCTTCAATAAAGTCAGTTGGCATTCTATTAGAAAAATTATGATATTATCTGAATATATCATCATTAAGGCAGGCCCTGTAGTACAGTCAGTTGTCAGCGTGCTAGACTACCATCCAAGGGCTTGTGCGTGCGAATCCGACTGAGTTATGATTTTAGGCTAATTCCCGAAAAAAACTGTTTTCTTTACTTTACACTTTAATTTCCTTATCCGGTTCTTCTTTGTCACCAAATGACCTTTAGTGTCGCCGCGCTTAAAATGTGAATTTCAGTACTAATGTTACTTGAAATGATAACAAATAAACAAACATCATCACAATTATCAACGGCATGCTACCAGGGAATTCTGCCTAGGCCTGCCGTTCCAAGAATATCGGGTTTGCGCTGCGATGTTACAGTGTGACATTCCTAGCATATTTTTGGCATTCCGACTACCATCATCGCTCCACTGAAGGCGGAACTAACCTCGTGTTCTAAGAAACGGGTTCCGTCTTTCGGGGCAAATTGAGCCTCTGTAGACTTTTCGGGATTGGCATTCCTCATGCGTCCAGCCAACCATGTACGGGCTTAAAAAGTATTCCAAGGATCCTCTGTAGACTTTTCGAGATAAAGCGTCCAGCCCATCATGTACGGCTTAAAAAGTCTTCTAAAGATCCTCTGTAGACTTTTCGGGATAAAGCGTCCAGCCCACCATGTACGGGCTTGAAAAGTCTTCGAAGGATCCTCTGTAGACATTTCGGGAAAAAGCGTTCAGCACATTATGTACGGGCTTAAAAAGTCTTCAAAGGATTCTCTAAAGACTTTTCGAGATAAAGTGCCCAGCCTACCATGTACGGGCTTAAAAAGTCTTCTAAAGATCCTCTGTAGACTTTTCGGGATAAAGCGTCCAGCCCACCATGTACGGGCTTGAAAAGTCTTCGAAGGATCCTCTGTAGACATTTCGGGAAAAAGCGTTCAGCACATTATGTACGGGCTTAAAAAGTCTTCAAAGGATTCTCTAAAGACTTTTCGAGATAAAGTGCCCAGCCTACCATGTACGGGCTTAAAAAGTCTTCTAAAGATCCTCTGTAGACTTTTCGGGATAAAGCGTCCAGCCCACCATGTACGGGCTTGAAAAGTCTTCGAAGGATCCTCCTCCCGAACGTGGCCAAGAGTTCACAAATAGTTTCTACTGAGAACCCAAGTGTCCCAAGAATAAATAAAGACTGGGAAGACTAGTATTATGTAGAATTAAAGCTTCGATGAATCTTTGAGCGAAACAATTCAGCCTAAACGAAATATGCTCTGCTGCGAGATTTCTTCTTTCATGTTATTTTTAGCTTGACCCTAATTTAGTACGCGTGGTTTTGACTCCGAATCCACTTTGTGACATAGCTGGGGTGCTCTTTAGTTATAGTCGTCCTTGAAAATGCTAAGAATTTATATTTCAGTATAAAGAATAGTAAAAATTACCTTTAAAAAAACACAAAGTAATGAGCGGAAGCCAATCCAATATGACGCTTACGCTGGGGCAACAAATATTGGTGAGATATATTTTCCTAATAATGGAGTTAAACGAACTTTATCAAGTCTCAGGTATCTAAATAAATGCAATTTTAATCCAGATAAAATTAAAATTAAATTCGACAAAATAAAACCAATAATTTGACGTTTACGAAATAAGAACTTAAGTGTAGTTTTGCTCTCTGGCATGACGAAACCAAACATATGCAAATGTAATCGAATTTAACTGTGGTTTAGGACAGTCTGTCTTCAAATGGTCTTTAGTTCTTTAAGGCCGTAGCGCTTAGAATTCATATTTAGCACTAATGTTACTGGAAATTTCATCACAAAAAAAGTCGTTGCTAAATTGGATTTTTAATGATTTAAAATTGCTTCGCATATTTATGCTTTTTTTTTTTTTGAGTACGGATATATTCAAGCATACGAAATTGGTATCCGATCGAATATAAATCGAAGCAATTCATATTGGTAATAATTCGTTCTTATATAATGGTTATTTGAACAAGAAAAAAAATAATAATACAAAAACGTAAGCTGAACAAACTTGCAAAAGCTTTTAACAGACTCTCCAGAATATTTAATGAACAGAATCAATTTGACTTTTATATCTTCTCTTCGTAAATAAATTAAATTCGTAATCAATCCCACACTAATAAATTCTACACTTTGACTAAAGGCTTAAAGGCATACTAAATAACTAACCATATGGTCAGATGTAAAGCAAATAATATCAAGATACTCATTGACGCTTTCAAAACTGTTAACATCGACTTGAGAGAAAACGTTTTTTTTTCTTGCGTAGGACTGTGATTTTGGAATATTTTTTTAGGTTTCTAAACATAATATGAAAAATTAGCTTAGTGGCCATTACTGTTAAGAGATTTAAGATATTTCAGATTATGACAGTTTTCGTAGTTAATAATCGGCAGCTTTGAGAATTAAGTAGATTAGGAAAAATTCCGAAATGTTCTGTTTGTATTTCTTGCCAGGACCCATAATATAGGGCTAGCACCATGAAGCCATTTGTATCCCAAAAGTACGAGGTCTGTTCAAAAAGTATCGCGAATTTTGAATTTTCGCGGGTTACGTATATTTGATTTTCGATTTTTCTTTGGCGTTATATTTGTACTCATGTCTCTCACTTACGCCGATAAGTTCGGCTATTTTGAATGTTCAGTTAATTTTTTACAGCTGCTTTGCTTACACGTGTTTTGGCCGTCTTCGATTTTTGCCCATTCCAAAAAATGGATCAAAAAATGTGTGAAAAACAAAATTAATTGCGCTGACGCATTCCGAATGTTGACTGTGGCATATGGTGAAGCTACCTTGGACCGAAGCAACGTTTATCGGTGGTACAAAATGTTCTCAGAGGGCCGAGAAGATGTGATTGACGAAAAGCGTGCTGGACGTCCGAGCACGTCAACAACAGATGAAAACATTGATTAAGTGTATTGGGCAATCGTCGAATCACCATTAGAGAAGTTGCTGAGGAGTTAAACATATCGATTGGCTCGTGCCATTCGATTTTTACCAATGCCCAATACACTTAATCAATGTTTTTTTGAGCGTGAGACTGATCGCCGCGAAATTCGTACCAAAATTGCTCAATTTCGACCAAAAACAGCATCGCATTAACATTGCTAAGGAGCTGTTTTGCTCCAGAGGGTCATAACTGTTGACGAATCCTGGGTTTATGGTTATGACGTGGAAACCAAAGCTCAATCATCCCAATGCAAGCTGCCGCACGAGCCAAGACCGAAAAAAGAGCGCCAAGTTCGGTCGAATGTGAAGGATTTTTTTACAGTTTTCTTCGATTGTAGGGCATGCTGCATCATGAGTTCTTGCCACAAGGAAGAACGGTCAATAAGGAATAATACCTACAAGTTATGCGCAAGTTGCGCGAAGCAATCCGCCAGAAACGCCCGAATTTGAGGAAGAACAAAAATTGGCTTTTGCACCATGATAACGCCCCTGCTCACGCATCGTTGCTTGTGCGCGAATTTTTTGCCTAAAATAACACACTAATAATGCCGCAGCCACCGTATTCCCAAGATCTGGCCCCCTGTGACTTTTTCTTGTTCCCGAAACAGATTCTTTAATCCATTTTTTGGAATGGGCCAAAATCGAAGACGATCCAAAACACGTGCAAGCAAAGCAGCTGCCAAAAATTAACTAAATATTCAAAATGGCCGAACTTAACACCATGTGGAGCACGAAGGAGTAAAATATGTTAGCTTATGTTAGAAAATTAAAAAAAAAAGACTTGGAATTAGGTAAGGCGATATTTAAAAGCTCTACAATGAAGGATATCTCATTAAAAATGAAGTTTTGTGTAAGGTGACATTCAATTAGAAAATGAGGGATAGGGGTTGAGTGTCAGATTGGCCTGTATCTTAATTTTGAGCTATTTCCGTGCCAAAAATTTTGGCTGCGTAGACTGTTTAAGGAATTTTTTTAAAGAAACCGTTTGCTACTATTCAGATGGGGGCATCGAGTGACAAAAAGTGATATTTTCAGATAACAGATGCATCTAGTTAGAAACATTTATAAACACTGCCCCGGCCCGTTTGTTACTTAAAATTCCAATATGACTCGCCACCCAACACAATTCGATATTCTTGTCGATAGGCAGGTAATATCGAATATTGTTTAAATCTAGACCATTCGATGAGCTTTGAATGGTTTCTAGGGCTGGATCACTGCCAATGAAGATGATGGTACGTACAACCTGCCATTTACAATATGGGGTCACCCTAAACGAGAAGATCACAGAATGAAGCTCACGGATGTGGGAGCAATTTATCTCAATAACTTCTTCAGGACGTGTTGTTGTCAACGACGTCCCCATACATGAAAAAGAATAGATAATTATTGAGTCCTACCGTTAAAAAGTGAGTCCCCTTAAAAAAGGACGAATTAATATTTAGCTTTTAATACCTATCGGGGGAATAAGATACTCTTAACTCTGCTCTTTAGCACAGTTTCTATTCCAGTTGATGGTGGAAAGTTTGGTAATTTTGTGAAATTAGCGGGGTGTGGGGGGGGTTATTTTGGGAGCGCTTAAAACAACCCCCCCCCACACCCCGCTAATTTCACTAAATTGCCTAACTTTCCACCATTAACTGGAATTTTAATAATGATCTCTTATCTTGAAAAATATAAAAGCTGATATTTTTCAAGATAAGAGATCATTATTAAAAAAGAAAATAATTTTTCCATATGTGGAAGACAAGGAGCGTGCCGGATTGGTGAAAAAGTTTAAAGACGCAGAATTGAACGCATTACTAGATCAAGATCCTTTTCAAATGCAACAAAAACTTGCAAATTTATTGGGCATGACTCAAAATGGGATTTTACATCGTTTGAAAGTCTTAGGAATGATCAAAAAGCAAAAAAATTGTGTGCCAAACGAGTTGAAGTCGGGAGAGGTCGAAATGCGTTTTTTGACGGCTCCACCAGAAAAATGTGGAGGGTTATTGTGACTGACGATGAAAAGTGAATCCATTACGATAATCCAAAGCGAAGGAAATGGTTTTTGGTGCCGCCGCCATGCGTCAACTTCGACGGCCACACCAAACATCCATGCCTCGAAGCTCATGCTATGTATTTGGTAGGACCAGCTCGGTATGGTATATTATGAGCTGTTGTAACCGGGTGAACAGATCATTATTAAAAAAGAAAATTATATTATTTTATAAACGGAGATGGTTATAGTGTTTTTCAAGACGTTATGGGGAGGATATATAGAGTAGAAAAGGTTTCTATATAATATTGTTGTGCTGTATTTGAGAATGTAAACATGTAAAAAAGAGTTGCAACCTCAGAGGGACACTGGAGAAGGTCGATGCGCCTCACAGCCTCATATTCATTCTGAGGCAAAAAATGAAGTCACAGAGCGTCATTCCATTTCATAGGGCATTGGTATGCTACTGCAAGTGCCTCACTTTATGGAACCTTATATCTAGTGCCAATTATAATTTTTCATTAGAAATATTAAAAATGGAATTAATTCAGTTTACAAAATATTTTAATATGCAAATTCCATCTTCGTCCACGTGCCCTGATGTGCACATTATTGTGTATAAGAAAAAGTTTCTGGCCAATTCAATTAAATTATGGTAAAAACTGAAGAGAGTAGTTGGCACGAAATGACAGTATAATCAGTAGATAGTAGTCGAAAAATCTGCTAAATATTCATTGAGGTGTGTCCGACTGAGCGGATTTGACTTTGAAAGTGAAACATAAATTCGACTTTAAGGTGAGTCGCTTATAAGCTAATAAATCAAATCGGATACCGTCAGTGTCACTCAGTTGTTGCTATTCTAAATTAACTTAGAGTAGAAAATATTTTAAAAAAAAACTTTGTACAAGTTTTCCTTGTACAAAGTATAAGTTACAAAATAAAATAAAAATTATAATAATAATAATTTTAATCTAAAAACAAAAAGTATCGATGATAATAGATAGAAAAGAAATAAGAAACTACAATATTTAGAGTAAAAGGCACAATAGATCAAATTATCAGTAAATCGACGAATATGTCCAAGACTGGAGTAGCATATATCGTCTATTTGCATACAATTCTATGTGCTGGTATTTATTAAATTTAAAAAAAAGAAATCATAAATTTTATTTAATAATAGATAAAATGGGTGAGGTAGAAGGGCATCTTTCATGACTGTGACTGTAACTTTGCATACAAACGACCATGAGACATGAACATTAGTTCAAATATTTTACTTACGACTCGGCTGTACTCTATTGCATGACAAATTTCTCAGGTATGACTCACTTGAAAGTGTTTGTGATGTAATAGATTAACTACACATAATTACAGAGTGGAAAAAATTATTTTTGTTAAAAATAGAACCAACAAATACACACTCAACAAAAAAAAACAACCAATATTTAATTATGCCAAATGAAACTGGCTGAACTTCATTTCGTATTTGATAACAAACAATTTTAATAGCGAACACTTTTATCAGAGCTTGAAGAGGCAATTAATTACAATAAATATGTTGGTTCATTTTGTAATTGTAAAAAAGAGAACACAAGTTTTGTATTTATGCGAATTACTATTAATAATAATTAGTAATTCTACTAAAGAAATTATTAGTTGAATAAAACGATGAAGGCTCTTTTACAAAATTTGAATAAATTATAATTTTTGGCGTGCCTAGAGCGAAGGGAATTTTTTGGTTCTAGTGAGTAGAAATGGAATGAAAATTATTCTTTTATGCCAAGGAGGGTTGATTAATAAGTCAGTGGAAAATAAATCGTTTAGTTCCCCTCCCTATTATTTTTCAACATATCCCCTAAGGCTCTATGGACTTCCATTGCTGTTGCTCGAGAGCTCTTAAGCCGTACGAATCACCATTAACGGTGTGATAACTTTGGGTTCGGTATAGGTCTGCCGAATCCACAAGGTTGCCAAATTTCGGTAAACCTGTTAAACGTGAAGTCTGATCAATACCGCCTTGGAATCTTAACTGATAACACCGAAGGTCACGCTTCCTCCTATCATAATACTACCACGAGTCACCTACGACCATAGGGATTGAGAATACGCTCAATCAGCGCACGACCATAACTGATTGTTAGCAGTCAGTAATCAGTTACAAGCCATAAGCGGTGATAGCGACGGAAATAATTGCCAATATCTCCCACCAGCGATCCGCAGATCATACCCGCGCTGTGGGTATCAACCACAGCCACCACGTTAATGCCGAAGCACCTCTCCATAATCGAGCATAGAATTTCTGCTATTTCTATGAGGCCTCATCAATTCATGTGGTACCAATTTAAGTTTAAAGAGCTACGGTCGGGAGCCTTGTAAATTCCTAGTCACCTCTCGGACTTTATTCTGTACTATGCACCATAAACCTCATTGGGGAATTATGTGAATTGCAATTTACAATATCACATCGTTCTCGACACTGATCTAATTTTGCCCCTTGTAAGCTATATTTCTTTTTATGCCATCATTGGGATGATAAGCTGAATATAGATACGCATTATTATTATAGGAGGAAGCGTTACTTATGAAGCGTTACTCCTATCATAAATAATGCGTCTACGAGGTCTGTTCACAAAGTATCGCGAGTTTTGTGTTTTTTTCAAAAATTATTGATTTATTCATGAATATCTATTTTGTCCCCTTCAAAGTAATCCCCACCAGATATTATACACTTTTGCCAACGTTTTTTCCAATCCTCGAAGCACTTCAAAAAATCATTTTTCTTGTTCAGCTCCTTTTTCGATGCCGTCTTTATCTCCTCAATCGTAGCGTATCGTCGTCCTTTCATTTTTCTTGTTCAGCTCCTTTTTCGATGCCGTCTTTATCTCTTCAATCGTAGCGTAGCTTGGTAAGAAAAAGTTACAGGGGGCCAGATCTGGGGAATACGAAAGCTGCTGCATTACTAGTGTGTTGTTTTTGGTCAAAAATTCGCGCTCTTCAGTTTCGGGAAGAAGAGAAAGTCACAGTGGGCCAGATCTTGGGAATACGGTGGCTGCGGCATTATTAGTGTATTGTTTTTGGCCAAAAATTCGCGCACAAGCAACGATCCGTGAGCAGGGGCCTTATCATGGTGCAAAAGCCAATTTTTGTTCTTCCACAAATTCGGGCGTTTCTGGCGGATTGCTTCGCGAAACTTGCGCATAACTTCCAGGTATTATTCCTAATTGACCGTTCTAGCCTGTGGCAAGAACTCATGATGCACCAGGCCCCTGCAATTGAAGAAAACTGTAAGCAAAACCTTCACATTTCGTCACCATGATTCGTCACCAGTTATGACCCTCTGGAGTAAGTTTGGGTCGTCGCGGATAAAGTCCAACAGCTCCTGAGCAATTTTAATGCGATGCTGTTTTTGGTCGAAATTGAGCAAAAATCGAAGACGAGCCAAAACACGTGCAAGCAAAGCAGCTGTCAAATATTAACTGACATTCAAAATGGCCAAACTCGTCAGTATAAGTGAGAGACATGAGTACCAACATAACGCCACGAAGAAAATCTAAAATCGAATATACGTAACCGGCGGAAATTCAAAATTCGCGATACTTTTTGAATAGACCTCGTATATTCAACATACCGAGTCGGCTCTTCTACATCCATATGGTCTTAACGACCCGCCAACCGCAGCCCTTCTTTATCCATTCGGACTTAATGACCCGCTAACCGATTGATACCTTTTTTTTATAAACAACCGAGCTTAGCCCATCCTCATATAGGAGGTGAAATATCCTTACTGGGCTTACCAGTCATATGATGGGGGCTTGGTGCGCCAAGGTCTTGTTCAGTAGAAGCTTTGATTTTATGATGAGGCGTTTTGAGCGGAATAACCCAAACTGACTGAAGTAGGCTCTGTTGGCTGCCAATGGGAATATGCACATTTTTGGCCAGTCAAATTGTTTTCCTATCTGTGGTCTGATGCTCTCCCTGACCTTAGACAGGAGAACTATTTAACTTTTTCAAATTGGGTGTCTTCGGTTTTCATGTGAGCAGTTCTGAATTTTATCAGTTGACGACTATAATACTCAAAAATTTCTTACCGCATGCTTAATTTTGATGAAGACCTCACGTACAGCTCTCTTCAAATGACATATTGTGTTGATATCTTTGACGCACACTAAAGGCTCCTTAGACCGGCTACTTCTCTTTGGCTTTGCGTGTTTATGATGATCATGAAATCTTTCATGGCTGTGTATAGTTTTATCCGAAGGGTTTTTGCGTCGACTACCGCAAAGACAAAATATAATCTGTTGCTTTGTCCCGAGGATTTAGACCTCTCTGGTAGCGGTCTATTAGCATCTGGGCGTTTCTAGATATCTAAGCCAGTAAAAGGATACCACTTGTGGCACATGGTGATATCTCATCACCAGATGATTAAGGTTTAAAGCCCAGATGACAATCGTTCGGTATTGCTCTCCTATCATTGGCCCATTAGTTGATATTTTATCATTTCGCTCTTGCTACCGTTGACTCCTATTCAAGCGCTTAGTAGATTTTCTTCAGCCCATCAAAAGAAACGTCTTCTTTCTTGTTTATATGAAAATACGAAATAAATTCAGAAGAGGTCTAAAATAATTAAGCTTCCACAATTGACAATCTCGAGAAAGCTTCTTTTTTTCAAATAAAGACGTATCATTTGATTTATTCTTCCACACAATCTATTGTAGTCTTATAGCCGGTTGCCGGAAACTCACCGAGTGATCCACATAATTTTGAATAGGAAGTTTCTCACCCCATCTGGAGTAAGGCTTTGCGCAGATTGATCATTTTAATATTGTAATTGATCAAATTTGACTTGTTGGTATACTCGTACATGGCTGCTATTTCACAGGCCACCATTGGTGGTGACTTCTTAAGAGAAATTGAAGTGCTATCAAGACAGATAGCACTTCTTAAGAGAAATTTTTGTTTTTATTGAAACCTACTAAATTTAAAAAAAAAATCACTCCCCTTTAAGGCTACTCTCTCCCATTTTTCAAATTAGGAAAAGTTCTAAAAACTTTTCAAGTTATAGAAAAAAAAGCTAACAAACTTTTTATTATCACCGCAAAGAGAAATGATTCGAGAAAATTTGGTAATTTTTTCCTTAAATTTTTCATAGTCATTTTTTTATAAATTTCATTTAAAAAATTACATTTTATGATATAAACTATAAAGTATGGCTTTTCGAGTAAGTATCGAAAAATTGAAAATTTTTGTTTCGGACAAATAATACCGGTCAACGGGCATAGAACGTGCTCAGCTACCATCACTACCACCAGTATCAGATTCTCATTCATTTAGTAAATCAAAAGTTTTTTGTTATGCACAAAAGAAAAAATGACCACTTACTGAGCTAATCTCAGTAATTTTTACAATCTCAGTTATTCACCTTGGTATGATGTTGAATCTGGTTTCAAGCTGAGCGATCTGGGGACGTTGAACGCTGACCAAAATGGCCTGATCAGTACACAGCCAAGGTGCCCTTGGCTAGAGATCACCTGATCTGAAGTCGACTTTAAGATCTGCAAATTCATAGTTAGCCATCACATCTTTTCTATATTGTACTGTAGACGTAGCTTATAGTACAGTACCTGATTTTTTTTACTAAGAACGTGGAAGTAAATGAAGAACTATGAGTATGAGTAAGACTAGTTCTCTGTGCTGTTCAATAGTAGAGCTGTCATAATGATTGTGTACTCTCCACAGAAATGATGTGGTAAAGTACATTTACCTGTGATTTTCTCAATGTTCAATATTGTATTTTTCAATAATTTTCTTTACATGCAAAAATTTTCATTTCCAAGAAGAACTCTTCAGGCATCTATTATCTAAGACCGAATAACAAATAAGTCTTTTTGTATGAACAAAAATTATTTATTAATATCTACTAAAAAGCAAAATCGAATTTTTTTCTATCAAAACTATTGAATTTTTTGCATTTTATATTATCCGGGATAAAATTCTAAAAGTTTTAAATTTTTGTTGAAACAAAAACTCACAAACTCTGTTTATGATTAAAAACGATAGCAGACAACTCTATTCATGTATGCATTAAAATTTTGCATATTTGCAGCTTAAAATATTATTTTTCAGATATTTTAAAAAAAAGAAAATCTATCCGGAATTAAATTAAAAGTTTTGTATTTAAAAAAATCGGAATAAATGCAAATTTATAGTTCGAAATTACGGCTGAATATCCCATTTGGGCATACTAATCAAAAGCGAAATTTATCGAAACTTTGAAAATGCTGATAATGAAATTTTTTTATCCGAATCTGAATGTAGTTTCCGATAAAGTTTTTAAAATAAAAAATACGACAAAAATTCGAAGTTTAAAAAGATGGTACTGCAATATTTATACAAAATTTATTGAATCTTTAAAAGTCGGGAAATGATCTCTTAAATATTCAATAAATTTTTTAAGAGATTTTTAAGAATATTTATGAGTTTGAATTTTTATCCGGGTTTGAATTAAGCTGTTAATAAATTTTGAAAAAAATTAAAATTTGAAACTATTTATCAAAGTTTTTAAAAGTGCAGAACATTTTTTTTTATTTTAGCTGAATGTACTTTTTGATATATTTTCTTAAAAAAATGATTTTATGTGCTTTCGAAGTTTGAAACGATGACAGACAACTTTGTTTTTGAATATTTATAAATATTGTTGTTTTTATATGAAATTTGGTGAACTTTTAAAATTTTACATTATCCGCAACGTATCCTGCCAGCTTTTCTTATGAACTACGAAAAGCTGGCAGGATACTTTACTTACTTGGGCATATCAATCAAAATTACTATATTTATAGGAAATTAAGTAAAAAATTAATTTGTTTGAAAAATTTGTATCCGTACTTAAATCTAGTTTTTGACGATTTTTGTTATTAATCAAATGGATACTATTTTAATAAATTAAGTGAAATTTTGAAAATCCGAATAATGAACATTTTGAATACGGACCTGAATACCATTTTTCAATTTTTGAAAAAGTCCTAAACCGAACCTGAATTGAGATTTTGATAAATTTGTTAAAACATAAAATACGATTTTATGCGAATTAATGTTTGAAAGGTTGGCACACCATTCTCTTCCAAACAATTTATCAAAATTAGTAAATTCATGTGCAATTTATCGAATTTTAGAATGTGCGGATAATGAAAAAGTTTTATCCGGACCTTATTTTATTTTTTATTGTATAATTCTTTTGTTGATAAATGATGATTTTATGTGCTTTTGGAATTCGAAACCCCGTCAGAGTAGTATGTTCTAAAATATTTATTGAAACTTTTGAAAATACGGATAATGAAATTTTTTTATCCGAATCTGAAAGTAGTTTTTTTGCTAATTTGTAATTTAAAGGAAATTCTGAAAATTTTTGAAAATCCGAATAATGAACATTTTTAATACGGACCTGAATATAATTTTTTAATTTTTTTTGTTCTTGATTAAATATGATTTTATGAAATAAAATTTTTGAAAATGCGGACAATGGAAACTTTTCATCTGAATCTGATTGTAGATTTTGATAAATTTGTTGAAATATAAAACACAATTTTATGCGAATTAATGTTTGAAAGGTTAGCACACCATTCTCTTCTATAATATTTATCAAAATTAGTAAGTTAATGGCAATTTATCGAATTTTAGAACATGCGGACAATGAAAAAGTTTTATCCAGACCTTATTTTATTTTTGATAATTCTTTTGTTGATAAATTATGATTTTATTTGCTTTTGGAATTCGAAACCATGGCAGAATAGTTTGCTCTGAAATGCGAATCTGAAAGTAGTTTTTTGATGAATTTTTTAAAATCAAAAATATAATTTTTGCTAATTTGTAATTTATAGGAAATTCTGCAAATTTTTGGAAATTCGGATAATGAACACTTTTATCCGCATCTAAATTTATTTTTTATAATTTTTTTGTTGATTAAATATAATTGTATTTGAATCAAGGTTTGAAACGATGGCAAAATTCTATGTTCTGGAATAGTTATCAAAGTTTTTAAAAATGTGGATAACAAAGATTTGTTATCCGAACCTAAATATAGTTTTTGATAAATTTGTTAGAAAATAAAATACGATTTTATGAGAATTAAAGTTTGCAACGATGGTATTTACCAAAATTAGTAAATTTATATGCAAATTTAGCACATTTTTAAAAATGCGAATATTGAAAAATTTTTATCCGAATGTGAATGTAGTTTTTTTGATGAATTTTTAAAGATAAAAAATACAATTTTTACTTATTTGTAATTTATAGGAAATTCTGCAAATTGTTGTAAATTCGGACAATGAACATTTCTTATCCGCACCTAAATAAATTTTTTTTAATTTTTTGAATGCTTATAAAATTTAATTTCATATACTTTTGCAATTCGAAATTTTTGAAAATGCGGATAATAAACAATTTTTATCCGAATCTGAATGTAGTTTCTTGGTTAATTTTTTAAGATGAAAAATATAATTTTTCGTAATTTGTAGTTTATATAAAAGTCTGCCAAATTTTGAAAATGCGGAAAACAAAATTTTTCTGTCCGAACTTAAATATAGTTTTTTTATAATTTGTTAGAAAATAAAACACGATTTTATGCGAATTTAAGTTTGAAATAATAGTATTTACCAAAATTAGTAAATTTATATGTAATTTAGCGAATTTTTGAAAATGCGGATAATGAAAAATTGTTATCCGAATATGAATGTACTTTTTTGATGAATTCCTTAAGATAAAAAATATAATTTTTCCTTATTTGTAGTTTATAGAAAAGTCTGCCAAATTTTGTAATTTGCGGATAAGAAAACATTTTTATCCGGACCCAAATTAATTTTTTGTAATTTTTTGTTTGTTTATAAAATATAATTTCATATACTTTCGTAATTCGAATCGATAGCAGAAAACTCTCTTCTAGAATATTTATCAAAAATGCTTAATTTATATAAAATTTTGAAAATGCGGATAATTAATTTTTTTTATCTGGACTAGAATTTAAATTTTAATAATATATATCGAAACGATGGCAGCGCACTCCATTTGGACAAATCTATCTAAAATGATATGTTTCCATAAAATTTGTCGCTTAAAATGCGGATAATGATAATTTTTTCTATACCAGTATGAATTTCAAGTCTTAAATTTTAATTTGTTTCTGAATCATCGATTATTTCTATGCAATATGCTAGTCAGAGACAATAGTTGCAAACATCATTCGGGCATATGTTTAATTTAAGCGATATTATTCAGTTTTCATACATTTTTTAAAATGCGGATAAACGAAAAAAGCTTACTGTTAATTTCAACGTTTTTCTTTTACTTTTTGAATATTTTAGTGGTGTCAGCACGGTTAATTTTGTAAACTTAGAGCATATTTTCAAAATGTGATAAAAAAAAAGGTGGGTTAAAAAAACAAATTTAGATAATAGTGAATTTAAAAAAAATATATCTTAATTAAATTTACAGTTGCATAATAGCTTCTTAAAGTTAATTTACAGAAATTTCGTTAACTTGCAAAAAATTTCATTTAACTTGATAGTATAATAAAATTTCAAAAAATCTTTATATTCAATAAGAAAAGTAAAATTATCACCTACAACACTTCAATAATAAAAGAAAAAATAATAAATTGTGTGAAAGATTGCTTCACGTAAGAAATCATCATCACAATCACAAGCAAGCGTACTCATCTAGAATTTTAAACACACTTTAAGATATTATTTCCTACATTGTCTTTGGACGATAATCTTATTTATAATAAAGAAAAAAATCGATGCAAAAATTCTGCACGTAATTGTCAATCTGGTGCTTAATAAAAATTCACCAAATCACAATAATCACTGCCATTGATTATATTCAACCGATTCCAGTTAATTCAATTTGTGACTGTTAAGATTTTATAGAATCTCTTAATAATGTTGACCTAAAATAAATGCTATAAAATTTAATACAATTTTCTTAAACTATCCTGATTAGAATTGAAAAATTAAACTTCCCCTCATCCTCCCTCTGTAAATTGTGTTTTTTTTTGTTCTTATCATAAATACAAAATTTATATTATAGTAAAGAATATATAAAATCCTTTTTATTTTATTCTTAAAAAAGGATAAAAAATATTCTATTATAAATAGTCTAGTTGGTAGGTGGTATACAAGGTTGCTTCCAAAGACTTTATTAAAAATATACGAGTAGCTTTTATATCATACACAATTAATTTAAGTAGAAAAGGATAACAAGGATACTGTTTGACATCGATAAAATAAGTAATTTCTAAAAATATACATACTCCTACAAATAGAATATGACACATTTTTATTATCATAAAATTTCATGCTCTACCAAAAGGTTGGAGGAGTTCAACCAAACAACAATTTATCCAATATATTGTGTAGCTACGTTGGATTATTATTTTCATAATATCGAACGCACCTTTTAGATGTTACCATTCATGTATGCATAACGAGTATAAAATTACGAAAGATTCCTCTAATTATCTACAGTTCAGAAATTGGGTCTCATAAAGGCAGGAGGATAATCGGTTACGTTCACAATAATTCAGTACTCCCTGCTCATAATAATTTACGGTCACAAAGTTAACTACATTTTAATACTTTTGGCTATAATATTTTCGTCCTTATATTTCATGTTTATAATAATTCTTCTCTTCCATTTCAGTTTGTCCCATCTACTAACTGATCTATCAATTTTCGGTTGGTATCTTCTTGCCTTTACATCTATTCACTTTTAAACCTCAAGACTTTATCGCTGATTTTCTTATGGAAAAGTAGAATTTCTTTTAATAATCTTCACTAACTTTAAGTTTATGTCCTTTTATTAACAATTGAAAATTCCAACTCGAACAATAAGAGCAGTTACTCAATTCTTGTATGTTCGTGCTGCTATTTACTTTGTATGCGGGTAATATTAATTCTTGAAAAGGCATTTAATAAGGGAGAAAAAAATATTGTATTGTATAAAAAAGGAGTAATTTGAAAAGGATTAAGATAAGACAAATGGAAAATTTTCAAATATGAAATGAAATTTGAAGAGTAACATAAGAAGAACTGTTCAGGAAGAAAGGCTTTCTATACTATTGCGTATGAGTAAAAAGGATCTAAGTACAGACGAACATGCTATAGTAGTTATTTATGTAAATTAGCTTCGATTCATATACATTCGATTATTTATAGTAAAAGCTATTATTGTGTAGAACTTGATATTATTCTATGAACTGCTGCTAATAGTTTTAATACAAAATCTCGTTAATTTTATTCATAACTAAATCAAACAAAATTGGGATAAGGTTTATTTTCGACTAAATGTACGGATTAAAATTTCTAAAATGATTAAAATCAAACAAGAATTTTATTAACTTACGAATAGTATTTGAATAGATCCCACATTTATGTTAAATGTGTATGTTAACTGCCATACGTTAAGATTACTTTTTGCCTACCTCTCTACCGACCTTTCTACCCTTTTACCCTTATCACAATAGCAAAAAAAGGATAGTAGATATTCTCATTTTGAAATTTATTGAATGAAACCAAAAATTTATATTCTATAAATATAAATGTTGTTGAATTTTCGATATTATCATTAAAAGTTATGGTGTTTATTTGTTATTTCACATAAAACAAATAAATAAATAAATAAATAAGATAAACATCCTCTTTGCTTTAAATTAAACACTAGACGTGTAGTAGTATTGGAGATGTTTATAAAGTTCTGCTTAAGGATATCTATTGAAGTGAGAACGTTGTCTTTATGATAACATCGAAATGGTATTAGTTTGGATCCTTTTTTTTAAATGTTGATCTAGAATTATTTGTTCCGAAAATTGGGTACAAAATAAATTTTTAATTAATTTGTAAAGTCCCAAAAAAAGCAGATCAACAAATTTTATAATAAATACGAGGTCTGTTCAAAAAGTATCGCGAATTTTGTGTTTTTTCAAAAATTATTTATTTCTTCATGAATATCTATTTTGTCCCCTTCAAAGTAATACCCACCAGATATTATACACTTGTGCCAATGTTATAAGCAATCCTCGAAGCACTTCAAAAAATAATTTTTTGTGATCTTGTTCAGCTCCTCCTTCGATACCGTATTTATCACTTTAATCGTAGTGTACCATCGTCCTTTCATGGGGCTCTTCAGTTTCGGGAACAAGAGAAAGTCACAGGGGGCCAGATCTAGGGAATAAAATGGCTGCGGCATTATTAGTGTATTGTTATTGGCCAAAAATTCACCCACAAGCAACGATGCGTAAGCAGGGGCGTTATCATGGTGCAAAATACAATTTTTTTTCTTCCACAAATCCGGGCGTTTCTGGCGGATTACTTCGCGCAACTTGCGCATAACTTCCAGGTAATATTCCTTATTGACCGTTCTACCCTGCGTCAAGAATTCATGATGCATCACGCCCCTGCAATCGAAAACTTGCTGCGCTTTTTTCGGTCTTAGCTCGTGCGGCAGCTTCCATTGGGATTATTGAGCTTTGGTTTCCACGTCATAACCATAAACCCATGATTCGTCACAAGTTATGACCCTCTGCAGTAAATTTGGGTCGTCGCGGACAGAGTCCAACAGCTCCTTAGTAATGTTAATGCGATACGGTTTTTGGTCGAAATTGAGCAATTTTGGTACGAATTTCGCGGCAATTCATTGGTAATCAGCGAATGGCACGATCCAATCGATATTTTTAAGTCCTCAGCAAGTTCTCTAATGGTGAGTCGACGATTGGTCAATACTATTTTCTTCACTTCATCAATGTTTTCGTCTGTTGTTGACGTCCTCGGGCGTCCGGCACGCTTTTTGTCGTTCACATCTTCTCGGCCCTCTGAGAACATTTTGTATCACCGATAAACGTTGCTTCAGTCCAAAGTAGCTTCACCATATGCCACAGTCAACACTGGGAATGCATCAGCGCAATTAATTTTGTTTTTCACACATTTTTTGATCCATTTTTTTGGAATGGGCAAAAATCGAAGACGAGCCAAAACACGTGCAAGCAAAGCAGCTGTCAAAAATTAACTGAATATTCAAAATGGCCGAACTTGTCAGTATAACTGATAGACATGAGTACCAACGCCATAAAAAACCGAAAATCGAATATGCGTAACCCACGGAAATTCAAAATTCGCGATACTTTTTGAACAGACCTCATATTGTAAAAAATTAAGAACTATTGCATAATCGAATATTTATTAATATAGAACCCTAATGCGACTCTATATTAAGATTTACTCAATTATGCAAGGGGTCATGGACCTGTATTAGAGCTAGTATTTGCTCCAAAGTTAACTGGCCAATTTCTTGAATTTCCGTTCATCGGCTGACAAGAGCAGGACTCAGTGGTGACCTCGGGACTGTCGCTAAAGTACCGAAGGGTGATGAACGATTCGATACTGCGGTTGCAATTCCACTTATTGTACATTGGTAGGAAGGCAACGGAGGCGCGGCTAATGCGGAACCTTAAGGAATCCAGGCAGAGTAGACCCTGATGGCGACCATTAATCCTGTTGTATACTGCACTGATTTAGGCTGATGGGTTGTTTTGAGCAACCTACTTACGTGGAGTGGTCTCAGTCTAACTGAGAGTACCCAATGCAGTCCGAGCTGTGTTATACAAGGCCATTCGTGTTGGGACTGAAATGATACCAATCGCAAATGTGGCGGGTGAGTGACAGAGGCGATATCGCCGGCTTTTACGTAGGAAAGAAATGAATGCAGCCGGTGGTGGCAAAATTTTTGGGAACTCATCGTCTCATCCCGATTGTGGATCTGTAGATAGATTGACGACACTGTGAGCTTGGCTTCTGGCTATCCCAATTGATGACAGAACATCAATATTTTTGGGCTTACCAATATCACTTTGAATTGAACTGTAACCAAAATGTGCCCTTCTTGTGACGGGGTGTTGAAGAGCGTAGAACATGTGTTATTTTACTGTAGCCGATTCCAAGCCGAAATATAACAGGGGAAAAAGTATGTTGGCTTGTCCCTGATGTCGGAAAACATTGTGACCTTGGTTTTAGACTCGAGGACGGCTGGAGAGACTGTCGATGTCTTCACGACAATAGTTCTAAAGACACTTTATTTTCTGAGTGCCTGTCCAAATTTTCCTGCATTTGGATAAGCAGGAACGAAGATGGTAGGGATGATCCAGCAATGTAGTGATTTCAAATAATCCCTGCCCTAAAAAGAAAAGCCTGGCGGTGGCTCCGTACCAAGATCTCAGATCTAGAAATGTGGCCAAGTAAAGTAATTTTAGTGAGCCAAAGTTTTTTGTCTTTCAATAACATCCGCCTAACTAAAACAAAAAAAAAGATTACAAGTCAATAATTTTCTCTACTCCAAGCAATGTATTACCCTGCTTTGTCCATTTATTCCCACGTGTGCTCTTATTCACACCATTAAAGCTCATTATGAGTAGCACATACATTAAGTTTATAGACACATGCCAATGTCGCTGATATATTTATATTAGTATGCCTGATTATCTAGTACTATGCGGATTTTTTCCCTTATAATTGATCCTCAAAAAGATAATCCAACTCAGCGAAGGTAACAGTTCAGCTTAGGTCTTTCGAAATTGAAGTTTCAACCACTCAGAACTTCGTGATATGCTCCAGGTTTAGGTCTTTCGAAAATGAGACTTTTGCATTTTTTTTGCATTCTACTGTAAAGAAAGTCATATTCCTAAGCTTTGTATCTAAAAGAGATCTATCAGTTATGTGTGTTTCATGGGACCCATAACCACAATTGTTTCCAAATTGATGTCGTTATGCTCTCCTCGTCCACTATGTATCTAGGATTGGATGGTAAACTCAACCTTTGTCCGCATATTTGTCGAATCAGATACAGCATCCGATTTTTCAATACTTTTCCTTAATATTCGAAGCTTCTCTTCATCATCCTAATTACAGGTAAGTCTGCCACCTATTTAGGTAAACTTCTAAGAACGAACCAAAAATTTGTGACAGTAGAATAAGTGCTTAACTAGGCTTATTAATTCTTTTTTTCACAATGCCGAGGTATTTGGAGAAATCGTGTTAGTTTTAAAGAGTTTAAAAGCTGTTTAACTGTTCAATTTTTCTTAAGCTGGATTCCTCCTTATACAGAAGGTCTCAAAAAATTAAGTCAGAAAACCATTCAACCTTTCTGCAAATAACATCAATAGTCTAATTTTTTCCTTTTCAACAATATAGTCAAGAGTCCTGTGTGTAACGTCCTAAGTTTGAAGCCCTATTTCAGTACTGCTTTATATATATTTTTTGACAAAAAACTGGGAAAGGCATCAATACTTGATTATCCTCTAAAAACTTAGTGAATATTTAGGAATTTTTTTCCTATTAAGGATATTTTTAAAAAATATCCTTTAATATTTGTTTGTATTTTCCTACAAGTTGTGATTTTTTTATGATAGTTTGTACAAAAAAATAATTAGGCTACGAGGTATAGCAGAAAAGAATTTGGATGTTTAGAAGGGACTTCCATACAAAGCTTGTACGTTAGTACCTCCTAAGCGTGTAGTACAAGTTCCAACCTCCTCTGGTAGCTACGCCGCCCTCTAGTTCATCACCTGAAATGGAATAGCGAAATTTGACACAAAGATGCACCACCGAATTTTGTATTATAACGAGCCTATGAGGAATATTCCTTATCACAATTTTTTCTTCACTATAAAGAATTTTTGGAAGGCCGAGAAACGGTGGAAGATGAACCTCGCCCACGTATGCCTTCAACATCAAGCTTTAATGAAAATGTGGGATCTGTTAAGCACTTGTTTATAAAAAAAAGGACTTTTTTTATAAGTCCTTAAAAATGTTACAAAATGGGTACTTTGCGGTAGATCGGACCCATGAAAAAGCTCCCTGTCAGTCGGCCGTCTTCATTAACGAGTTTGTACCTGAAAAAGATGTTAGGTTTTTCAGCCACCGTATTCACCTGATCTCAGCCACTGAGACTTTTTTACCGTACGAAAAAAACGAAATATTGATACTCTTGATAACATCAAAAGGAGTGTTACTGAAAATCTGAAGGTGATTCCAGTTGACTGCTACGAAGAGTAAGAACAACACCTCCTGTATAGCTGCCATACTAAAATTCTTTGAAGGGGATAACATTGATATATGAAAATAAATTAAAATATAACACGTATAATACTTTAAATAGTGTTATTGTCCTTTGGAATATTGGTTAACCAGTTTTTTTTTGAATTGGAAAACGCAGGCTTGAAAATTTATAATTTGTTAACGATTAATTTTGTATTTTTTCTCTCTGAAAAAAATCGTAGATATTTTATATCCTTCGTTCCTTTTATAAGACTTGTGCTATTAGGGTTATCCGATTTTTTGTATAATATATTTGTGTACAACATCACAAAAAAAATATTCAACTAATAATTGTTAAAGTAATAAAAACTGTATGGGATGAGAGAGATAATCCTTCACGAAATTGGTAAATTCATAATCTCAACTCAATAAAACCGTACAAAGTGTGTGAATAAAACCGTACAAGACCATTTAAAAAAAAAACATCCAATCGATTATATATTAATATTACAGGATTTCTTCTTAAATAATTTCCTCCACATATTATTTAATCCTTAAAAAAGTCATAAACAAAAAAATTCCTTTCCCCAGATCTTAGTATCAAAACAAATCCCTCTTCCATCAAGTATAAAATTTGATATTTCAAATCTACCATCAAACAATAAAGTTACGATTATTTATAAGGACTTAAAAAAAAAGAGGGAAGCAAATCCTTTTCGGAAACTAAAACTTCATAGGAAATGTTTTGGTAACTTTTTCAGATTTACACCATCGAGAAAATTGTTGCGGAAAAAAAGGAAGTGAAAAATTATTCTCAAGTGTATCCAAAGGGGCGTCTCGGTAGTATTTTCTTATCATTTATTATTATTAGTATTATTTTTTTTCTTCCCTCCCCTATCAACTTAAGCGATGATATCATCAAATCTATCTGACAGGGAATTCTGGGCAATTCTAAAAATTACTTTTTCCAACTTTGGGAGTTGATTTCCATTCAAGATATTGTATTTTATCATAGAAATTTTCTACTCAGCTTTTCTTCGACTTTTAATAATTTTTATTTGTTTGCTGAAAACTTAAAGATTTTTTTTTCTTCAAATATTTTCCTCCCCCTTTTGCTATTATAATAATTTTAAACTTTTCCGCCTAAATATTTTTTTTTTTTGGTTTATTATTAATTTGATGGTTTGTTTTCGATAAGAGATAACTTTGTAAAGGTACGTTCTTCTTTTTGTGAACTCTAATTTGTATGGGTTTTTTTTCCTAATTTCAATTCAAATATATATGAAAATAAGGATAATAATATTTGTGGGCTGGAAAAGATTATTGTCAACAAAAAAAAAAAACTCTCCTATTAAATATAATATCATCAAATAAGCCTGCCACCACCAAATTGTTAGGGGATGAAAATTTTAATCCTCTATAAGCACCCATTATACCCAAACTACTCCATCAATTATAACAAACTTTTCTCCCACGAATATTATTTATTAAATTCTAGATTTTTTGAGGATTAAATTTACGAAAAAAAAACAACAAAATAAATGGTTTTGGAGCAAAGACGTTCGAACTAGATATCTTTTAACTAAAATTTATTCTATTAACTTTAGTTTATTTTTAAAGTATTATTTACTAAGAATTTTTTTGCCATTTTTTCAATCCTTTTTCCTTGCAAGATTTAGTGACGAAATTGAGAAAATCTTGAATTTAAATTAAGTACAATAAAAAAAATTCAAGTAGATCTAATCCTACAAGCACACACAGTACAGAAAAGTAAATTTTGAAATTGAAATTTTCGGTTTTATTTTCCCTTTTTTGTTTGTGTTTAATTTCTTATCCTTCGAATTAATAGCTTTCTTGGTATTTTCTTCTTTTCTTATATTTGAAAATAATCTACTGAGTCAAGTCAATCTGTTGAATATGTTGAGAGATTTCAAGTCTATTGCATATACGATACGAATATGATGAAATCTTACATTAGCTTATGGCAGAAGACTACTGAGGTTTGGCGGTTAAAAGCTTTGCTTATAGACTCAGAGAAAACCTTGTTGGATTTCCGGCACTTCGATTAAATTCAAATTCAATACGATGTTACCATAGAAACGAGAGAAAAAAATATCCGAAAACATTTTGCAAAATGATTGTTTCGTTTATGAATTATTAAACACAAATCAGGCCATGAATTTTCTTGGATGCTTTCAACCATCGTTTTTATAAATTATTCATAAAAAAAACAATTTCGAATATGGTATTCCATTCAAGAGTTGAATATTCTCCAGGATGAATTCTGGAATAGGGAAAGCTAACATTCTTATGAGTATGTCCAAATATAACCACATATTTAGGATGTGAATTTATTCACAATTATTTGCTAACAGATATGAGAAAGGTGTCTTAGGTATAAGGCTTAGTAGAAGAGAAGGTAATTGCTTTCCCCCCAACTCTTTTTGTCAGAATTTTATAATTCCTATCGACTTCAACGCAAATAGATATTTTACACAGGCATTATTTATTATTTTTGGTAGTTTCCATTTGCCAATTTTTTGAGCAAAAGGGCACGTGTATTACTAACCTATAAAACAGGATATCACACCTTACTTTTTTTTTAAAAGAAAATAAAAGGCTTTTCTACTTTAATCAGCATAGTTTTATAGTCCTTGAATTCACGTTATACGACACAGTTGAAGTGGATATTTTTTTTTAATGGCCAGCTTAAATTAAATAATAAACATGTTGAACTACTTGTAATAGTTTAAAATTAGGTCTAGAAATTTAGTCTGAAATAACACGCATTAGTTAGAGCCCCATTGGTCTAGTGCTGCAAAATCAAGCTAAACTAGATAAAAGTATCGAGATTTTTTTATAACTGATTATAATTAGCATAAATTTTGAACTTATTTGAAAATTTCGACCAATTTGGACTTATTTTGAATAATATCAAATAAGGTCTTAGTATTCAATTTTTTTTTGGATTTAGAACTGTCTTGAGACAAACTGACTTAGGAGTATTCGGAATAAATTAAAATCAGGTCTGATTTTTTAGAATAAAATTTTCCAAATAACAAGCACGAGATAAATAGATCGTTTGGTTGCCGTAGGTCTGGTTCTGCAAATTTGAACTAAATTAAATTTTAGATAAACCAGATTAATAGACTGATGATTGCTTTTTTAACTCAGATGCTTGAATAGTTTAAAATTACGACTGGACAAATTAAAATAACAAGTGCAAAATTTTTTGTATCTTGGGCCGATACAGGCATAGGCTTGAACCCTACTAAATTATCGAAATTTCTTGTAATCTTAGACCTCGAACTGAAGCTATGCAAAATGCATGTTACCTAATATTTTATATCTGCATCCTAAATTAGGTCATCGTGAATGCTAGACGTAAAAATATCAACAACAAAAATTTAGACCTTAAAAAAATATCCGACGTCAACGACGAAATTATTTTGAAATGAGGTCAACGCGGAATTAAATTAGGTCTATATAAAAGTAGGTCGAGTAATTTAAAGACAGATTTTTATTAAATACCTTAAACAAGCCAGGCATGTGTTTAAAACTTTTCCATTAAATCCCGTGGATGTAAAATGGCTATGACCTAATATTTTATTTCTGCATCCCAAATTAGGTCATCGTAAATGCTAGACCTAAAAATTTCAATAACAAAAATCTAGACCTAAAATCAAGTCAGACACCAACGACGAGATTATTTTTTGATGGGGTCAACACGAAATTAAATTAGGTCTACATAAAAGTACGTCCTGAGATTTAATCACAGATATTTATTAAATACCTTGAGTTAGCCAGTCGCGGGTCTAAAGCTTTTACATCAAATTAAGTGGATTTAAATTGACTGTGACCTAATATTTTATTTCTGCGTCCCAAATTAGGTCATCGTCAATCCTAGACCTACAAATTTAAAAAAATATGTAGACCTAAAAAATCAGATGTCAACGACGAGATTATATTTAAATAGGGTCAACACGAAATTAAATTCGGTCTCCATAAAAATAGGTTTTGACATTTAAATGTAAATTTTTAATAAAATACCTTAAATAAGCCAGTCACGGGTCTAAGGCTTTTACATCAAATCACATGGATGTAAAATGGCTATGACCTAATATTTTATTTCTGCATCCCAAATTAGGTCATCGTAAATGCTAGACCTAAAAATTTCAATAACAAAAATCTAGACCTAAAAACAAGTCAGACACCAACGACGAGGTTATTTTTTGATTGGGTCAACGCGGAATTAAATTAGGTCTCCATAAAAATAGGTCTCGACATTTAAATGCAAATTTTTATTAAATACCTCAAATAAGCCAGTCACGGGTCTAAGGCTTTTACATCAAATCACATGGATGTAAAATGGCTATGACCTAATATTTTATTTCTGCAACCCAAATTAGGTCATCGTAAATGCTAAACCTGAAAATATCAATAACAAAAATCTAGACCTAAAAAAAAGTCAGACACCAACGACGAGATTATTTTTTGATGGGGTCAACACGAAATTAAATTAGGTCTACATAAAAGAACGTCCTTGCATTTAATCACAGATTTTTATTAAATACCTTGAGTTAGCCAGTCACGGGTCTAAAGCTTTTACATCAAATTAAGTGGATTTAAATTGACTGTGACCTAATATTTTATTTCTGCGTCCCAAATTAGGTCATCGTGAATCCTAGATCTAAAAGTTTAAAAAAAAATCTAGACCTAAGAAAATGCTAGACGCCAACGACGAGATTATTTTTAAAATGAGGTCAGCACGAAATTAAATTAGGTCTACATAAAAGTAGGTCGAGCAATTTAAATACAGATTTTTATTAAATACCTTAAATAAGCCAGGCACGTGTCTAAAACTTTTCCATTAAATCCCGTGGATGTAAAATGGCTATGACCTAATATTTTATTTCTGCGTCCCAAATTAGGTCATCGTAAATGCTAGACCTACAAATTTCAATAACAAAAACTAGACCTAAAAACAAGTCAGACACCAACGACGAGATTATTTTTTGATGGGGTTAACGCGGAATTAAATTAGGTCTTCATAAAAATAGGTCTTGACATTTAAATGCAAATTTTTATTAAATACCTCAAATAAGCCAGTCACGGGTCTACAGCTTTTAATCAAATTATGTGGATTTAAGATGATTGTGACCTAATATTTTATTACTGCATCCCAAATTAGGTCATCGTAAATCCTAGACCTAAAAATTGAAAAAAAAAATCTACACCTAGGAAAATATCAGACGCCAAAATCGAGATTATTTTTAAAATGAGGTCAGCGCGGAATTAAATTAGGTCTATATAAAAGTAGGTCTAGTCATTTAAACACATATTTTTATTACATACCTTAACCAAGCCAGTCACATTTCTGATCTAAAGCTTTTACATCAAATCACGTGCATGTAAAATGACTGTGACCTAATATTTTTTTGTGCATCCCAAATTAGGTCATCATGTATGCTAGACTTAAAAATTTCAACAACAAAAATCTAGACCTTAAAAAATGTCAGACGCCAACGACGAGATTATTTTTAAAATGAGGTTAACGCGGAATTAAATTAGGTCTTCATAAAAATAGGTCTTGACATTTAAATGCAAATTTTTATTAAATATCTTGAATTAGCCAGTCACGGGTCTAAAGCTTTTATATCAAACCACGTGGATGAAATTTTGAATATAATCGTTACAGACAGACGCTTTGGAACATATACTACAACAACTAGTGAGGTTTCGGACACAGAACCAGTCGACTTAAGCTCATCCATTTAAACAAATGATGGTCTTTAAAGATAAATTTTGAGAAGTGATATTTTCAATGGAGTACAATTAATATTTTTTCAGATTTATATATTTTTTAATATACCTTTAAGACCTGTACTCTTTCTATGAATATAGAATACGTAAGATATAATAATCTCCTTAATTTCATCTGCTTCTTAGAGCCATACCATATTTCGAGTTCTTTTCTTGTTCGATTCCCGATTCTTTAAATTATAAGATTTCTTTCAATTGTTATTATTGGTTTTCAGCATTTATCTTTGATCATTTCATATTGCTTGTCTTATTCGCTATTCGATTTGCCTGCCTGACTATGATTCTCTAAGCTTCGTCCAACAAGTATCATATATTTTATAGGAGATCACTCTAACATTTAATAGACAACAAAAACCTCTTCAAATGTGAGATGCTTCAAAAGAACGTACAATGATTCAAAACGGAATGGTTGTGATACTCATTCATCTCTGATTATGCCGCAGGCTTATTGATAAAAACAAAGGATACCACAAATGGAAACCTGTCAGAATATGTTGAATATTTTCCAACTTGTGCATTATTATTGCTGTTGTTATTACTTATGAATACGTGAAACAATGTTGTTCCTTTATTATGTTGTTCCTAAATGGACACGTATGTACTCATTGGTGTTGAAAATATTCTGCTGAATCTTTATTCAACTTTATGGAGAAGTGTTCTCTCCTTTAATATGAGCAATTTAATATTAATTTTTACTATATAAAAAAAAAATAAAAAATTTTAAGATATCAACCTTTGATTCCTTTAAATAATTTTGCTACTCAGAAAGTGACTCACTAAAAATATGAGCCTTATAGTACTCGATAGCTTTTGGAGGTGAAGAAACACGCACTCCACGCATACGATTATTGATGTTTGCAAAAGTAATAAACTCTTTTGTTGATAAATTACGACTATATGGCGGGTGAGTCATTAAGACCACTATTTTTCTGCCAAGGAATGTGTCTGCACTCGTATTGTCCTCGTGAATAATAACTCTGCGGTTAGTATTATTTTTCCACAGCTTGAAAAAAGCATGCGTCAAATATATTGTTGTGTGTCATTCATAATAAATTGTCCTTCTATCCTCTAAAGGCATTTTTCCCACGTGGTTGTTAAGGCACTTTGAAACCTTTAATGAGTTTCCTTACACCACTTGGCACGAAACGCACTTTCATTAAATTATGAGGAATCTATCGAGCACACAATTTTTTTTTTGCTTACATGTAAAATCTTTGAGAAAAGACCCAGAAGCTATTTTATACCGCCAAGACTTTGAGATCTTTGCCGACTTCATATTACGTGAGGGTTAATATTGCCAGCTTCGATATTAAAATTAGCAACAAAAAAAAGTTGAAGGGAGTAATAAGGAGTTTGTAAAATTTTGTTTAAATTTTAATCGGCGTAGTATATTTAAAAAAGTTCTTGGAGAAGACAATTTTGTATCCTGGGGCTCTAAGCCCAGAAAGAAATTCTGGTTTAAATTATGAGGAAAGTAAGTTGAATGTCAAGCAATGAATAGGAAATCTGGTATATAATTTATTAGTTTTAAATATTTCTGCAATATCTTATTAATTTATGGTAGCCCAAAGAACACTTGAATTTCATGATAAGTCATATTTCCGTTATGCTCAACCATTTCCTGCTGATCAATCATTTTGGTGATCTTAACTACCACAGATGTTAAACGACGTCCTTCACGAAATTCATCCCTCAAAATAGATGTCAATTACGATACCAAATATAAAAGTCGTTTTCGACGAGGCTTTGCTACCAAAGGCCATTTTCCCATTTTATTTCGACGCCATGTCGAAACTGTTTGACATTGGAAAAGTGCTGAACATTTTAAGTGAATCATAAAAACATTATCATTTTTAAATTAATTTATTTTATATTGTCAAGGTCCCATGTAGATTCGAGGGATAGAGTAAAAGACTTTTCCTGCTTTTCATTAATTTCATAATAAGCCTGTGAGGTTCTTATAATGAGGCTCTATCTATACAAGGCAGCAACCGCTCCTCTGTGCTGGCGTTTATTCGGTTTTCCTGATGCATCGGTGCAGGGCCTTTGGCTCGACACACAACAGCCAATCCCCCATTCTAAATATTTGGTATCTTTATAACCGTTTAGTGGCACAGTTTTCCGGTGGTTATATGGACTTGCACCAGTATCTTCGACCACAAATATTTTAACGTGGTGCGCTCTCGGCTCCTGATAAACTGCCTCTACCTGTAACGCGTGACATAAGGTTAGGGAGTCCAATTGTACGGTGCACCAAGTTCCAAATTCTCTATATCATCGATAAATGCTAGGACCAGAATGATATTTAGCAAAAACTACGATCATTTAGGTTTGTGCGGAAGATATCCTGCAAATGGCCCTCTCTGACATGTAATTCGTGCGCTTCTATTAGACGATCGTATGTAAACTTCCCATCAAGTGTCTTCAACAATGTTAGCACCTGACCCCAAAGATCCAGTATAACTAAAGTTCATGCCTGTCCATCTGTCCACTAATTTGCTTTAGTGCCGCTCATGAAGTTACTTGCGTGCCGCTCATGAAGTACTTTCATCAACAGTCAATTTACTATGCACAGCGGGCGACGTGGGAGGCTGTCGATGTCTTTGCGACCACAGTCTTAAAATGGCTAGGTCTGGATGAGCGTGAAAGGAAAGGGTAGGAACAATTTATAAGAGTAATGATTTTGATCAGTCCCTGCCCCACGAAGTAATGCCTTACGGCGCTTTTATAAGTAGATATACCAGGTGTATAAGCTTAAATCCGCTGGTTTTTTTAAAAGAAAGCAAAATCAAATTTATTAAAAGTACTTGCCCTCGCTAGCTAAACATTTTTCCCATCTCTCGGGCAATTTGTAAATACCACAGAAAAAAAATGCCTTCTCTTTCGTGGCAAACTTCCTCATCAAGCCATTTTCGGACGTCTTCGTAAGAATCGAACTGCTGCTCAGCGAGCGCGTGGCCCATCGATGAAAACAGGTGGTAGTCGGAAAGGGCCAGGTCTGGTGAATAAGCGGGGTGGGGTAGCACCTCCCAGTTGAATGTCTCCAAGTAGTTTCGGACCATTTTTGACGTGTGCGATGGTGCCTTGTCGTGGAAGAAAATTAGCTTGTCATGTCTTTGTTGATAATCCGTCATTTTTTCATGCAGACCACTGTGCAATTTGATCAGTTGTTGGTGGTAGCGGTGGACTTTGACAGTTGCAACAGATTTCAACATCTCATAGTAAATGATACCCTGCTGATCCCACCAAACGCACAGAATCGTCTTCCGTCCGAAGCGATTTGGTCTTGGGGAAGATGTTGATGGTTGGCCGGGACCAACTCACGATTTCTTGCGTTTAGGATTCTCGAAATATATCGCCTATCACAATCTGATGCAGGAACGACTTTTTTTTTGTGTGGCGAGCAAGATTTCGCATGTGTTTTGGCGTCGCTTCATCTGCCTATCGTTCAATTCATGCGGCACCCATTTTCCGATCTTTCCAATCTTCCCCATGGTACGCAGACGAATGGAAATGGCTAGTTGAGTAACACCCAATTGCTCCGCGAACACTTTTTCCGATTGGGTTTCGTCTTCGTGTCCTCAACCTTCCTAGGCCGATTTTCATGTTTTTTGTCCCACAAGCTAAAATTACCGTCTTTGAACCGACGAAACCAATATCGGCACGTTGTTTCCGATGAAGCACTGTCACCATAGGCCTCCATAAACATTCGATGCGATTCGGCAGCCGATTTCTTCAAATTGAAGCAGAAAAGCTGAGTTTCCCGCATATGCTCTTTTTCTGGCACAAAACTTGACATGATTACCAAAGGAAAAATGTATGTTCTTGTACGAAATTACTGAAAATGTGCACTGATTAATGTTGACAGATGTCAAACTCATAAAAAAAAGTATGGCGTGCCCATGGTAGCTTAATACGCTCACTCACGCCATCTATGACCAAAAAGCGGATTTAAGCTTATAAACCTGGTAGATATAGTAAGGTCGTGGTTCTTCTTTTGGGAGAAGAATCAAACAATGATTTTTTGGCGAACCCGGGGTCCTGAGCCGGCTTACTAGTTCTACAATTTACAAGGTTCGTTATTGTAGCTTTTTAGTAGGAGTATCCACCACGTAGTTTATAAACAAATATTGGGACTTTTGGGACAGGTGCCCCACGGGTCTTTGGTAATTACCAACAGTAAGGACAATTAGCTTGTAACTGGTTACAGACTGTTTGCATGGTTGGGGATCAAATAGAAGCACAAGACATGGTGAAAGTTGGGACCGCTCACCGTTAAGGAATTGGTGGATGGATTAATTGATGGCATCATGAATAGAATAGGAAGCAGGTTTAGTTTGTAAAAGATGGTATAGTTGGCAACCTGAGGCCCCTTGCTATAATAAGGATACAAAATGGGGCTCAAGAGAAATAGCGGAGATGAAGGAGAAAAAAGGAAGACAAATTTTCTGAAGATTGATGATGGTAGAGTTGGTAGCTAGGCGACTTGCCATTAAAAGGGACTCACAAGAAGAATTAAAAAACTTTCGAAAATTCGAGAGCATGAGGCAATTTAAGAAATATCCAACAGGAATTAGACGAAGAAAACGATCATGCTGAGTGTAACTCTCTGCAATAAGTCAGCTGTTCCTACAATTCTGCGTTCATCATCTCCAGACCTTTATTCACAACCTGACAGCTGCGTTCTCTGTTTTAGACCTCTGGTGTTTTTGTTGACGTTTCTCTATTAAATTCCGCCTGTATCATTATCATTTTTGAGGCTGACCTTTTCCAGAGAGTCCTGGAAAACCCCGTAGCCATTATGGCATCATCATGACTAACTTATTCCCGAAATTTATACAACAGCTCTTAGTCATAAGAAAAACGGCACCCGAACGTTAATGTCGGCCATTATCCAAAATGTGGTGATTAATTAGAACTACTTACCGACTTTGATGATCAAGTAAAATTACTTGCTATCTTGTCTTGTTTTTGTAAAAAATTACAAATAATTTAAAAAGGATCAACCACTTAAAAGTGGTTAAATTAATTGTATTTATTTTAATGCAAATTAAATACTCATTATTAAAAAATGCTATCAGAAAAATATTTTTCTTTTAGTAATTTTTCAAAATTAATATTCTACTAAGGTTCTAGATTATTAAAATATTTAAAAACAATTAAAATTCCATTTTTGCTACCAACTAAAAAGTTTAAATCTAAATTTGGCATCATAAAAACCATTTTATAAAATACGTTTTGAATATTAAATCCAATCCAGACGATTTATTACTCATGCAGATTATGATGCACTCTCTACAATGTAAATAAATTAATCCGAATTGCCCAAAAATATTTGGGGGGTGGGGGGTTGGAATTCCAATTGCACTTTGGAGTTATTGTGGTGAAAATGATGTCATAACCAGATGAGTATATTTTTCTTTAATTTCTTTTTAAAATTGGTTTGCACAAAATTCTCAACATAAAAGCGAAAATCCAAACCAAAAACAGACAATATTAATAATAATAACAAAAATATCAGGCGATTATTCGTCATAGAAAAATGTCAGTCAGAAAAACAAAACTGAAATTGGGGGGAAACTTGGATGGATACAAGCAAATATGTACAAACGAGTTTGATAAAAATGATCTCATACGCCAACATAATATGTCGCGCATTCCATGAATATGTTCTGCGCACAATTTCTTGTGGCCATCTGGCCGGCCAATTGTTATATATTCGCGAATTTGTGAACTTGTGGATTCGTGGATTGTCACATCTTGGCGTGGTTATGCTCCAATTGTCCAGAACAGGTCACATTCGCATAAATTTTCTTATGAATTCGCAACAACAATACGAGATAATTTCTTGACAAAATCCAATCTATTTATGGGAGGATAGCAAAGTCGCCATCACTGGGCGATGGTAATAGGTATTCGTATAAAGAAGAAAAATATTTGTCGAGGTGTACAGATGATTTTCAAAAAAAAAATATCAACAAGGTGTGCCCAAACATCCAATTGGATTACGTAATTTTTAAAAATAAACTCTTCTTTTCGTAGCAATCGGTAATTTTTAAAATGACTCTGGTTGAGTTTACTATTTTTGGTAAGTTTTAAGATAAACAATTTGAGATATCATTCTCCAGTTATTAATTTTTATTTGATTAATTATAATTTATAGATAACTTAAAAAAAAACAATTTTTTTTCAAAATCATGTTTATAGGTTTCTCTGCCTAGAGAAACGCTAAAGTTTCTCTGCATGAAGTGAAGCCAATGAGAAGAACAATTTACAGAAATTCGTTTGTTATGTTAACATAACTAAAATTTTACAACTTATCAAAAAAGGAAAGTTAATATTTAAAAAAAAATCAATACTACAATAATAAATACCTTTCGAAGAGGTTAAAATAATAATCCTTTTTTTATATGCCATAAAAATTTTATATATTGCAAAAAGTCAAAAAAAAACCAGTAATGAAAAGAAATTAAAAAATTTACTCATTTGGAAAAAAACTAATTTTAAAAAAATTCTAGGAATAGGAGGGGGCTACCTGAACTTTATTAACTGCTCAGCGTAGCGCATTGTATTGTAGTTTAAGACCTTCAAATTTAAACTATGTGCCACGTCGACTATGTTTTTGCTATTAAATCCAAGCGCTTTAAATTTGAACTGAATTTGATAGTGCGAAGAGATTTTTTTTTGGTTCTGGGTCTAAAAATTTGAATTTTTATTTATACAATAAATTTAAATGAACCAAAAATTCTTTTTTAGAACTTTGAACTAGATTGAAATGCACCAAGGCCTTTGAATGCAAACCATTCTCGATGACAAAGCTGATATTTTTTAGCATCTTCAATTAAGGACATTTTGGACATTAATTTTTTTTAAAATAATACCAGTAAAAATGGTCGGGGTTTTATCAGATGCGAAAGTGGAATTTTTTTAAAACTATCTGTAGTTGATAGAAGAGGCAAGAGTTTCCGACGCTTAAAAAATGGTTATTATGCGTTTATAGGCTAAAAATAAAAACAATTCTATTAAACGTGGTCGCAATTTTATAAATTAGTTTTGTTTGGACCTAAACTTACTATGTACAAAGTGTTTGCAATAACTTTATCTCCTCTTTGTATACCAATGCTATCGTTCTTAAAGTAAGTTGCCTCTTTCAATTGTACTTTGGCTTACACTCATTTGGACTTTAGCGACAGTACAAAGTCAAGTATTTCTTCTGTCAAGTATTTTCTGGTCTTTGGTAACTCAAATAAGTGATACGGACTATGATCAGGCAAATGGGAGCAATCTGAAAAAAATTCGTTTATGAAAATGGTCGTGTTAAAGAGAGCGTTGTTATAATGGAGTATCCAAGTATCTTAAACATGCGATCTGATTCAAAAACAAATGTTTTTAAGTCTATCAAGGGTTTTTTATAAAAAGTTCCAATGGTATTCGACGATCTCACATCACAAGAGTCCTCACTCGTTTTCGATAAAGAAAGCCTTCTGAACGAGCTCCGTTTTCCACTGCTTTTTGGTCCTCTAAAAATACTTTATTCCATCGATAAACATGTGCTCTTGATAAGGAATGTGTAGTGTACTTATTCTAAACACACTTCATTCAAGTACGCTTGTAGTTTTCTTGATAATAATAAATTTAAAATAATTTAGTTGAATTGTGAACTTCAATTCACACAAATTAAGATGTATAAATTGCCAGAGGAATTGATTTTTGAGTAAAATTAAAATATAAAATAAAAGTTGTTTGAATATATAAGCAACAAGCGCCAAGCACCAAACAAGCAATAAGCAACTAGCAACAAGCAACAAGGAACAAGCAATAAGCAATAAGCAAACAATCAATAAGAAACGAGAAACAAGCAGCAAGAAACAAGCAACAAGCAACAATCACCAAGCAACAAGCAACAAGCAACAAGCAACAAGTAACAAGCAACAACCACCAAGCAAGAATCAAGGAGCACGAAGCAAAAAGCAAACTGCAAAAAGCAAAAAGGTAAAAACAAAATGCAAAAGCAAAAAGCAAAAAGCAAAAAGCATAAAGCAAAAAACAAAGAGCAAGAAACAAGAATCAAGAAGCACGAAGCAAAAAGCAAAAAGCAAAAAGCAGAATGCAAGAAGCAACAAGCAAGAAGCAAGACGCACAAAGCAACAAACAAAAACAAAGCGAGAAGCAAGAAGTCAAAATCAAAAAGCAAAAAGCTACAAGCAAAAATCAAAATACAAAAAGCCAAAATGAAAAAGCAAAAAGCAGGAAACAAAACGCGAAAAAAACGAGAAGCAAAAGGCAAGAATCAAAAAGCAAAAAATAAAAATCAAGAACAAGAAGCAAGAAGCAAGAAGCAAGAAGCAAGAACCAAGAAGTTAGAAGGAAAAAGTAAAAAGGAAAATACAAAAAGCCAAAATGAAAAAGCAAAAAGCAGAAAGCAAAACGCAAAAAAAACGAAAAGCAAAAGGCAAGAATCAAAAAACAAAATGTAAAAATCAAGAAGCAAGAAGCAAGAAGCAAGAAGCAAGAAGCAAGAAGCAAGAAGTAAGAAGCAAAAAGTAAAAAGCAAAATACAAAAAGCCAAAATCAAAAAGCAAAAAGCAGAAAGCAAAACGCAAAAAAAAAAACAAAAAGCAAAAGGCAAGAATCAAAAAGCAAAAAGTAAAAATCAAGAAGCAAGAAGCAAGAAGCAAGAAGTAAGAAGCAAAAAGTAAAAAGCAAAATACAAAAAGCCAAAATGAAAAAGCAAAAAGCAGAAAGCAAAACGCAAAAAAAACGAAAAGCAAAAGGCAAGAATCAAAAAACAAAATGTAAAAATCAAGAAGCAAGAAGCAAGAAGCAAGAAGCAAGAAGCAAGAAGCAAGAAGCAAGAAGTAAGAAGCAAAAAGTAAAAAGCAAAATACAAAAAGCCAAAATCAAAAAGCAAAAAGCAGAAAGCTAAACGCAAAAAAAAACGAAAACCAAAAGGCAAGAATAAAAAAGCAAAAAGTAAAAATCAAGAAGCAAGAAGCAAGAAGCAAGAAGCAAGAAGCAAGAAGCAAGAAGCAAAAAGCAAGAAGCAAGAAGCAAGAAGTTAGAAGGAAAAAGTAAAAAGGAAAATACAAAAAGCCAAAATGAAAAAGCAAAAAGCAGAAAGCAAAACGCAAAAAAAACGAAAAGCAAAAGGCAAGAATCAAAAAACAAAATGTAAAAATCAAGAAGCAAGAAGCAAGAAGCAAGAAGCAAGAAGCAAGAAGCAAGAAGTAAGAAGCAAAAAGTAAAAAGCAAAATACAAAAAGCCAAAATCAAAAAGCAAAAAGCAGAAAGCAAAACGCAAAAAAAAAAACAAAAAGCAAAAGGCAAGAATCAAAAAGCAAAAAGTAAAAATCAAGAAGCAAGAAGCAAGAAGCAAGAAGTAAGAAGCAAAAAGTAAAAAGCAAAATACAAAAAGCCAAAATGAAAAAGCAAAAAGCAGAAAGCAAAACGCAAAAAAAACGAAAAGCAAAAGGCAAGAATCAAAAAACAAAATGTAAAAATCAAGAAGCAAGAAGCAAGAAGCAAGAAGCAAGAAGCAAGAAGCAAGAAGCAAGAAGTAAGAAGCAAAAAGTAAAAAGCAAAATACAAAAAGCCAAAATCAAAAAGCAAAAAGCAGAAAGCTAAACGCAAAAAAAAACGAAAACCAAAAGGCAAGAATAAAAAAGCAAAAAGTAAAAATCAAGAAGCAAGAAGCAAGAAGCAAGAAGCAAGAAGCAAGAAGCAAGAAGCAAAAAGCAAGAAGCAAGAAGCAAGAAGTAAGAAGCAAAAAGTCAAAAGCAAGAAGCAAAAAGCAAGTAGCAAAAGCAAAATACAAAAAGCTAAAAGTAAAAAGCAAAAAATAGAAAGCAAAAATTAAAAAGCAAAAAGCAAGAAGCAAAAAACAAAAAACACAAAGCAAAAAGCAAAAAACAAAAAATTCACAAAACAATCTCTCTCAATTCCTATTCCGTCCCATTTTTGCCTGGACATTTTATAGTTTTTTTTTGTAATTTTTTTGTTAGTTTTCACCATTCTTTCTTCTTTCTTCATCTTCTCCTCCCATGGAGAACTTAACACCTTCGGATGTCTCCATTATCCGCTATATGTTCCGGCATGATTCTTTATGGTTATGGTGGGTGTGAAAGCGCATCTCTGCTAAGACTTCGCATTTTCTCGAATTTTCCTATAAAGCTAGCGAGAAGCATGCTTAGCAGAAACATGTGCTTTATGAGTATGATTGCTATTGGCCATACCCCTGCGGAACTTCACGTCCAAGGAATTTTAATGTTTTTCATTTAAATTTTTAATAATTTCCCATCCTTTCCAACACTCAAAAATTCTCCAATTTTTTCCATACTATAACACATTTGCCGATAAGGCCGAAACGTTTCCATTTCTTTTTTTTTTACCTGCTATTGCCCTGTAATGGATTGAGATGCCTTGCACTTTAAATTGGGTCATCCTAAACCTCACATTTGTAGAGACAATTTTTTGGAGACAATTTGTCATTTCCAAATTTCCAAAAAAAAGTTATTTTTCTATTAAATGAAAATGGAAAATTTGTTCAGTAATTTGAAAAAACAATGAATAATAAATCTTCAACTGACAAGAATTCGTAATAAGTTTTCATGTATTAATAAATATTTATAGGTGAGCAAAAAATCAATAAACGAACATTTGCAGTGTTGTGAATTCCCATAAAAGGTATTTTCGTAAGTATCCAACAAAAAAAAAACGCTGCATTATGAAAAATCAATATTAACACATTATGAAAATTAGCCCACTTTTATACGGGCATAATGTACCTTTCCTCTACTAATTAAGTAGCAACATTTTATGAATTACAAACTCTTTTATTTATTCATTCGACTGTGTTTCGTATTCTTCTGTTGGTAGCATAAATAATTAGTGAACCAATTACCGTACTCTAGTCCTAAGGGAAAAATTGTAAATAATTTGATGGAAAATGAAAAACAGCTGAAATAATAGGCAAATCGAAATTTTCGGCTGTTTTCAATGTGGCGAATGATACTAAAATTGGAAGAAATGCCGAGGGTATCGTAAATGTGATAGGAAACCGATGATAGCAAAAATTCGCGAAAGCTTTCCACATATATGGGGGGAAGGGGGGTATATTGAAAACGTAGGCGGAAATGATACGCTATAGTGGGCAAGGCGTTGGGGTGTTAATATTCTTGATGATCTTGAAGGGTGTGCAGCCGTAAATAGGCATTTCCTCGTTCTCGTGTGATATTATTCACGTTTAGACTAATTAATTCCTTCCGTGTGTAAATATTCCATAATGCCAATTCGGTAGCCTCCTCTGTGTTATCCCATGTATTCAAATGGGTGCGTGTATGTGTAAATATGAAATTAATTTCAAAAGCTTTACCTCAAATGCTCCACTTTCAATTGAATGGATTCGAAGCAGTGCCATTTCTAATATGGTGGTGGATTTACTATTTGTAGAATGAGGAATTAAATGGAAATATGAATACTACTCAATATGTACTAATATTTTTGGTTCCACATAAAAAGAAGGAATATGTAAAAATAATTGCCTGAATTTTATTTCTATTTATGCTGTTATGCTGTTATAATTAATAATATTGAGTAATTTGTTCACTATCATAAGTTGAGATAATATTTATATTAAATGTTAACAGAGAAACAAATAATAAATCATAAATATTAGTAATTTTATTAAAAAAGAAATGCAATTTTTCAGTATGATTATTTATTTGTAAATATTTTTCAATATTAATAATAATTGCTAAGTTCAAATTGGTCCAATTTGTTTGTTTGCTTTTTTTTGTTATTTCAAATAATTTTCTATTCTGGATTTTTATTTTTGTTTGTTTACAAATTTAAATATTGTCAGAAAATAAATAAGTAAGGTGAACAGTAGGTTAGATACGATTTTTTTAAAATAAAATTTTTAAAATTTTGAATATTCTTATAATGGTTTGGTAGATCTGTGGGTGTGGAAATGGTTAGAGGGGATAAAGGGAGAGATGTCGGCGGAGTTTGCTCTTATTCGGATTGACTTTGGATTTTGCTCAGGGTATTCCAGGTTCCACTGAATTCGAAAAAAGGATTCTGTGGAACTTGATGTGCATTTTTGGCGAATTGAGAATTCATCATTATCAACAGCGCGGTGTAACCACCGGGTGGGGGGGGGGGGGGTGCTGGTCTAGGCTCGTTGTATTAAAGAACTCCAGAAGGCCCGGTTTCACGATGCGGTTTTGGCGTCCAGCCTTATGCCATCGCTGCTCCCAATACAGCGTCTTGCTCGTGTTCTGGGAATAAAGATGAACCCACTGTAGACGATCTTCCCATCCTTACGGATTGAGTGTCTAGCACACCGCAGCTCTAGGATCTCGTCGTAAAAAAGGCTCTGGAATCGTTCATCCTAATGTACAGGCCCAAAAGCTCCTTCAAGGATCTTTTTCTCGAACGCCGACAACAGTTTTTATTGGTTTTTGCTGAGAATCCAAGTTTACGAAACTTGGATTCTCGGCTATAACCATTAAAAACTGTCGTGTCTTCTTCAGCAATAGCTTTAATGTCCACCAGCAGTCTCCCAGCATCCTCTGCTCTAATTGACCTCAAATAGAAAAATTGTTTGACTTTTTCGAAGCCTTAATCTCTTATGTGTATACGAATAGTGCTGATTAGTGTTGTCTCCGACGCCGACATTGCCTTATGTACTTTGTTGTGCGTTCATTTATTTGCTCAACCTTGGCGAAGGTCTCTTGTAAAGCTAGGCAGACTTAATGAGTATGTTTTTTTCCAGTGCCAGGTTAAAGAGAACATATTTTAAAAGGCTCTGAATATGATTCGACTGCTTTTACTATTTCTCTTATACAAGTCAAGGTCAGCCTAGTTAGTCTAATCAATTTTTTCTTGGTTATCGAACTGCCCCATGGATGTGTAGAGTTTTACCTTATCTATCTTATGATAGGAGACTTTAGAGTCGATGAACTATATTTCAACCGATTTTCTATCCACTGCCACATAGATGATTTTTTTGGCGAATAATTTTTTTGGGCTACAGTAGATGGTACTGAACAATGTTATTTATAAAATTGACACACTCTATGATATCTCCTTTTTTTGAGTATGTGTCTAATCGAGCATGAAAGTGTGGTATTTGTAGAGGGGGGGGAGTGATACTACGCAATTCACTGGAACACTGTTTATGGCAAATACGATCACATAAGGAGATACAGGCGACATTACGTCAGCGTTCCAGTGAGTCCAATGACTCGGTAAAATTTTTGTATCCTATTTATTTCATCGCTTGATTTTGGATCCCTTCTAGTAAGTGCAAGGTCGTTTTAGAAGCGCCTGACCATACATGAGAATTATATTCCAGCTTGGGGCGAATATGGAGTGAAGGGCCTTGAATATGGAGTGAAAAATGTCTTGAATCGTCTAGGGGAACCTAAACATTTTGTCGAATTTTTTAGTGATATTAAATAACATATGTGACCATTCCAACGAGGATTGCCATTAGTACCCATATTAAAAATGGAAAGTTTCCCGAGTTTCAGTTTATGAATTTGCAATTATTGACTGGCGATTTTGGTTTCGCATTAGAGCTCTATATTTTGGAAGAATTAAATTCCGCTCTGTTATTCTAGCCCTACAGTGATATACTGTGTATGTCAGAATCTAGGGACTTTAAGATACGTTTTCTTTCTATTTCCACGGTCGAAAACCAAAAGCGTGGATCAGAAAATAAATATCTTAACTTAGACTACTGTCATTAGCGAAAGAGTAGATTGGATAAGAAATAACATCTTCTATGTATGGAAGGTATCTAACCCCATTGGCTATACCCTACACTCGATGCTAGAGTCGAGTCGGACAATTGTATTTTACGATTATTCGCTTTCAGTAATGGATTATTAGGAAGCGTGCAAAAATTCCCAATTTCTAAACCTCAGTTGACCGTCGCCATTTTCCACACCACAGCTATTTCGAAGCCAACGTCATCGCACTCTCAAAGCACTGTTTGTTAGACTTCTTCTATAGGATAAACACTCTTGCCCCTTGCTAGCCACTGGCCATGATTTGTATAATACCTAAGATCCCGCCGCCAGGAAAACTCTGTCCTGCGGTACACCAGCATTTATTTGGTGGACAGCAAACTTAAAGTCAACCCAAGCAACTTTTATTGAACGGCTTTTATTCCATATGAGAAGGTAATCCTCGAAACCATTTTTCGATAGAAAAACTTGATGCCAAACTCTGTCAAATGCCTTTGAAATAATCGTACATTCTCCAAAAAAATTAAGTGTGTAATTCCACTTTTTGGCTTCATATGCTATCAAATAACTATTGAGTCTATTTCTACGGAAGGAAGAAGGAGAATCGCTTCTTTTGGGACTGGTTAAACAATGCTCGGAAAAACTGATCAACAAAAGGAGAGAGGGGAAAGCTTACTCAGTGATTTTACCAGTGTGGAAGAATACCTCTTCCGAACTATTTGGGATATACTATCTAGACCAGAGAATTTATGTATATTAAGATATACTGTACGAGTGCAAAAATGAATTTTTCCCAAAGAAGATGTAACGAAGGTGGAGCTAAGGCACAATCTGGAAGAGAGGAAGACGTAGCAAAGGAAGGAAGATCCGCGAACAAATTGACCTTGCCATTTGAGCTGACAAGTGGGGAACTAGCATTAAGATCCAGTCGGAATTTTAATTTGTTTTGTCAAATAACTAAAACTATTTACTACTCTTGGGGCACTATAGTATTTTTTGCCACGTCCTTTTGTCGTGAAGAAATTTAAACACTAGGGATGAGAGGTTTGCAGTCATTTCTGGCTCGTTTAAATGTCTTCCGGTTTCCCTTAGAACGACTGGCCCTATAAGACCGGAAGCTTAACTCTTTTTCTCAGATCGCCTTTTCGCAGTTCAGGTCAAACCACGCTTTATCTTCCGGCTTGACACTCTAGTTCTACAAAGGAATGAATTGTTTCATTCTGAGTAAAATTATGTTGGTGAGCATATGAGCGGGTGCATTGAGGAAATATAGTGACCAGTTACTCCTAATTAATCTGAAGAAAATATGAAATTTTTAATTCTCTTAAATTTTAAACCACCAAAACTGTTAACTACTCCAAGGGCACAGTAGTATTTTTTGACTTTACCCAATGAGGTCACCCTATTTACTTAGCATACTATAGAATTCGATACTAGGAAAGAAAAAAACTTCATAATAGATAATTTGTAATTTTTAAAAAAAAATATTATACAAGGTGTATAAGCTTAAATCCGCTGTTTTTTAGTCAAAAAAAACACAGTTATTTTTCATAGAAAGCAAAAACAAATTTATTCAAAGTACTTGCCTTCGCTAGCAACATATTTTTCCCATATTTCGGGTAATTTTTGGATACAACGCCAAAAAAATTTCTTCTCTTTCGAGGCAATCCACTCATCAAGCAATTTTCGGACGTCTTCGTAAGAATCGAAGCACTGCTCAGCGAGAGCATGGCCTATCGACGAAAACAAGTGGTAGTCGGAAGGGGCCAGGTCTGGTGAATAAGTTGGGTGGGGAACCTCCCAGTTGAGTGTCTCCAAGTAATTTCGGACCATTTTTGACGTTTGCGTTGGTGCGTTGTCGTGGAGGAAAATCAGCTTGTCATGTCCTTGTTGATAATCCGTCCTTTTTTCACGCATATTACGGTGCAATTTGATCAGTTGTTGGTGGTAGCGGTGGGCAATGACAGTTTCACCAGGTTTCAACATCTCATAGTAAATGATATCCTGCTGATCCCACCGAACGCACAGCATCGTCTTCCGTCCGAAGCGATTTGGTCTTGGGGAAGATGTTGATGGTTGGCCGGGATAAACCTACGATTTCTTGCATTAAGGATTCTCGAAATATATCCACTTTTCATCGCCTGTCACAATCCGATGCAGGAATGACTTTATTTGTTGTCTGGCGAGCAAGATTTCGCATGTGTTTAGGCGTCGCTCCATCTACCTATCGTTCAATTCATGCGGCACCCATTTGCCGATCTTTTCAATCTTCCCCATGGCACGCAGACGCATGCAAATGGTTGGTTGAGTAACACCCTATTGCTTCGCGAACTGCAATTGATGGTCCTCAACCTTCCTAGGCCTGCAATTGATGGTCGCACTTGTCAAAATCTTGACCAATTGATGGTCCCACAAGTCACGCTTCTTGTCCCACAAGTCAAAATTACCGTCTTTGAACCGACGAAACCAATTTCGGCACGTTGTTTCCGATAAAGCACTGTCACCATAGGCCTCCATAAGCATTCGATGCGATTCGGCAGCCGATTTCTTCAAATTGAAGCAGAAAAGTAGAGCGTCCTCATAAAAAAAGTAAGGCGTGCCCATGGTAGCTTAATACGCTCACTCACGCCATCTATGACCAAACAGCGGATTTAAGCTTATACCCCTAGTATTTTTGAAAACAAGAAAATTGTACTTACACAAAACTATAAAAATTCTAAATCTTTCGAACATTTTAAACAGGCTTAGAAAAATTTTTCATACGATCGTTAAATATAATCTAAGATTATACCCTGTAGAGCATAAAATTTATATATGGAAAAAAGAACCTCAGTTTGAAAGGTCTCAAAAAAACAATTGTTAACTCTTAAACTAAATTCATCTAAATTGTCCTCTTTGTATTAAGACCTTACAATTGATTACAATGTTTTGAGTTAATTTAAAAGGAAATTACTCAAAAGAAGTCAAACAAAAAATTTCTTTTATTTTGTGTTAGTCCAAATTGGTCAGGAACAATATCAAACCTAAAAAGTCTAAGGTTTTATTATTAAAAGAAAAAAAGTATCTTCTTGTGTTCAAATATTTTTTGCTTTCAAGTATATACAATTTAATTTACAATTAAAAAAATATAATACAAGAAGAAAGATACAACATTTTACGGAACTGACCAGCGACTTTCAATATTTCCATAGTCTTTTGAATAAATCCGTCCTATTTTCAGTCTAGCTATTAAAATACAAAACACTCCAAAAAAGCACTTTAAACTTACTGAAAAAGATTTTTAAGAATCCCCTTTTTTTTACTTGGGTTCATAATAAGATACGATCTAATAGTCTGACACGAAAAAAAGAAATTCTTCCTTCTTCAAGTGCTTCCCTTTTCTGATTTTTACTATTTGCCATTTTGAAGCCTTGAAAAGAAATTAAAGAATTTTTTTGTTCATTTATTAAAATTTCTTACTTTATTCTAATTAGAAAAAAAAACTTCTCAGCTTTTTTTTTCGTGTACAATTGCTTAAGGTGGAAATTGATTTTTGCAGTATTAACCGTTAAAAAGTTTTTTACTAATTAAAAAAAGGGCTACACTTTTCGTATCCTATTTTTTCGCTCTGTTACCTACAAAATGAATTAATTCATCTTTAACAAAAAGGACTGAAGAGCTTTTTTTCGTCATTGCTTGATCAGCTTAGAAGTCATTAGTTTTATGTTGATTAATTAGAATCGATTAGGCAATAAATGGAAGGGTTTTTTTACAAGTGCTTATATTTCGTAAAAGACGAAAGGAAAATCAATTTTTTTTTTGGTTTGAAAATTTGGATAAGTGCTTTCCAGTTTAATAAAATAATTTCTTTATTTCTAATAAAAATTTCCAAAATGCCATAAAATTATGCTGTAGATAATTTTATTTAACTAATAATTTTCTAGTATAACATAAATGATAGTCTTTTTTAGAGGAAAACATTTTTTTTATTGTTAAGGGATAACATTTTTATTATGCGGCGAAATGATCATATTATTCCTGAATAGATTCAAACACGATAAATAAGCGGCATCAGCCGAAACAGAATTTCATCACATCAATCAAAACCAAACAACCACATTCATATATATTTGTAGTTAGGAATTTATATTCATATATTCTTAGAGAATATTCTCTTCTTAATTTATTGCCAACAATTCAAAGGTGAAATGGATTCTGAAGGAAAATGAAAAGCCCTAAATAAATTGGGGGGAAAACTACCGCAAGGCAACTTAACCTTTCGACCACAATAACCGGAAATTGCACAAAAACCATCCATTTCGGTAGATATTTCTATGTTGTAAATGAGTAATTAATTTTCACCGCGCACAACAATAAAATCTCTAATTATGCGGAAGAATAGATCCTTGTTGTTGGGCTTGTGCTGTTGTACTGTGGAACAGTGAATGATGTTGGTGGATACTTATGGAAGTCTTAGAAACTTCAAAAATGTTACCGCAATAATTATACAATAGAAAAAAGAAATTATTACATTTGCACGAGTCCTTAAATTGGTGCTTCTATTGCCACAATTTCGAGTCTACTACCACAACTACAACTATTTCTACTTAACCTAATGTGTACTGGCACTTATAAAGGAAGCCACTTTCCAACTTACTACCATGTAATGAAAAGGAGTCGATTTCATGAATTTCTCATTTAATATAATAGCTTTAAAAGTAATTGTTTGGTTTTATTTCATTCTTAAAGTAATCAAATTGAATACAAGCACAAATCGATGTAAGATTTTTGAAGAATTTTTATAATTGAGATAATTTTTTAAGGATTCTAGGTCGGTTCTAAAGTGTCTGTACTAAAACCATACGAGGTGTGACAGAACTAAAATTTGCATAATTGAAAGCGATTTTGACAATAGGGAGGACATCCTTGCATAGGATAAGTTCTAGCAAGTTCAATGTCCTGAAATCTAAAGGTCTCAAGATCTAAAGGTCAGTAACCTCGAAAAATTTTCAGTCAACCACCACCTAATATTTTTATGTTTGACTTGAATTGGAGAATCTTGCCTCACTTGAGTAACTATTAATGACCTAGACATATGTGAATTTTTGGATGCGTGAGTGTTCAGTGACGTTATTGCGCGCCTGTGTAAATCTGGGTTTATAATATTCAAGACCATTACTTATAGAATAAGAAGAATGGCATCACTGGTAACATTTCAGACCTTCTCTCCACGCTACTCCCTCTGATATCCTCAGTACAAGTTTTTGTCTCGTTAAGAAATAACAACATCCTGTAGAGCGTGATAAGTGACTTTGTGTTTTTGTAGCCCGTTTCAAAATATAAAACAGTGAAATTTGACTTAGTGGCATAGCACATTTTTGGAAAGTCAAGAAGAAGTACAAGCCCAACCTTCAGTCAAGCGGGCTTCAACATCAAAAACTGATGATAATGTTGAATGGGGTTCTTGTGCTTTCAGGAGAAACTGCCAATAAAGTGTTTTTTATGGAGAAGAATTTTTGAAAGGCTCAAAAGAAGAGTCCTTCGCGTTATATCGGATATTGAAGACGGTAGGGTGATCTACCTTGACAGTGGCCTACGTCACATGGTCATTCTCAACAAGGAATATCACACACAAGGTGGCTACAACCGGGTGAAATACCAAGATCGATTCCGGTTGTCACTTAGGATCTTGGCGAACCCAAGCTTAGCGGTACCTAGGAATTTACCCACTGAGGAGAGTACAAATCGAAGTACTCTTAAAACAAAAATTGCCGCATGATTTAATGCTAAGGCGTTTCAGGCTGCAACGTGATAGTTGTGGTTAATGCCCATATCGCAAACACCATCTTTCGACCGCTTGTATGAAATGGCGAGTCTTATCCCGGGCGCTGCCATCGCTTGCGAAAGCAGAGGTTTATATAGGTCTCGCCACAAGTAGTTGGAGTGATCAGCTTGTAACTAGTTGCTGACTGTAAATCGTGAATAATGGCAGTGCGCTAATTGAGCGTAAGGCTCTTGGTATTATGTCTAACGATGACTATATCTCGTTAAATAATAGAATTAATTTGTCTGTAAAACCATCAGAATGGAGTCGTTTTACTGACTTATCAAATACGGTATAGATTATGTACTATTTTCACAGATACGGCCGTTGACGATAACATAGCGTATTATGCAGTCATTGAGTTAGATGGTGGCTTTCAAATCCGTTTACTAAATATTATGCTGATCTGTAGGCAATTAACATATAAGTAGGGTTTGAAAATTACACTCCCAATTATCGTTATATTGGGTTCTGGAAGGTATTTGTGGCCCATCTAGTGATCATGTTCTCAAAAATATTTAATACAACCTGTTTAACAATAGGGGTGTTGAATTGCGTTGGCATCCAGATCATGTGGGCATTTTGAACAACCAGTTGGTCGATTAGCTGGCGGGAAAAATGCTCTGATTGCCTGTGATCAAATCAGCTGATTTCCTGTGATCAAATCAGCTTTGAGCCATTTGTAGACACGTGGACTGCACAAGTAGTGAAACGTGGTGGTTGTGGTTAATACCCATGTCGCGGGTACGGTCTTCTGATCGCAGGTGTGAGGTAACTGGCAGATGTAGCAATGCATTGCACTTATGTCGGGCACTGTCACTGCTTATGACAGTAGAGGTTTAGATAGTCCTCGCCACCAGCAGGTGGAGAGTCAGCTTGTAACTGATTCTATCTGTTAACTGCCAGTAATGGTGGTGCGTTGATTGAGCGTATCTCGATTCCTATAGTCGTAGGCGACTCATGGTCTTGGGGTTTGGACAACTTGATCACGCTAAATAACAATTTCTCACTGCACAAGTAGTGAAAGGTTTTTTTCGAAACATTGGCAAACTATTGCCAGACCACCTCTAACTGGTCCATCCAACCAAAGACCAACGTCATCCAACCCAAACACTGAAAAGTCTTCAAATGGCCTCAGGGTTGTAAACACCTCGTTCATGTTCCAAGGACCTTACATGCGACCAAACAAACAATATAAAAAATGTGGAATCAGTAAATTAGTATTGGGTTATCAGAAAAGTCATGACGCATTTTTTCTATGTTTTAGGCAACGTTTCAATCCTTGTTAAAAAAAGCACCTGTCTTTATCGGTGGTTGTGCATGCTCATGTCGGACCGGTTGTACAGTCGTTAGCGTGCTGGAGTAATATCCAATGCGTCGTTAGCGCAAAAAGTTTTAAAGAAACCGACACAAGTGGAAGTCTGACAGTGCCAAACTTTTGTATGGTTACGCGTTGTTGTGATGTCATAGAACTCCTTTACGATTCACGAGCTTTGGACGTTTCTGGATGATGGATTCGTTGAAGACGTTCAATTACCCATAGTACACTTTTGAATTGATTGTTTTGTTCCTCGGTAGAAGCTTACAAAACAAAACCATACTGAGAGTATAATCTTCCTTTGACGAGGGTCTGCTTTCAATGTCGTTTGAGGCCCATCATCATTTTAGGAGCAAGGCTCATCACGCCGGTATCAAGACCATTTCCACGCCACGTTATTGTAAAAAATCCTTTTCTAATCACCAGTTATCAACCACTTAAAAAATAATTGTTTGCCGCACTTTTCATGGGCACGATGAAGCCATACATCACGTTTCCTTACGTATCCCGGCTTTTTCAGGTGGTTTACTGTTTCTGAACGGTTGGATCATGGATGTTCACTGTTTCTGTAATCTTGTGTCGTGTAATGCTGGTTTTATACAACTTTAGACCTCTATATTGTTTTTCCAAGGAGCGTTGTTAAGATCAAAGTTTTTTTTAAATAAAAAAATCAAGTAGCACTGTAGTTTTGCAGAACATTCTCCGTATAAACTGTACGCAACTTTTCACAAACTTGACTCACGTACTATCCTTTACGAAAGTAAAACCATAAAATATGGCGAAAATGTAAAGTTTGGCTTTCTATCTTCAACTTGCTGTAAAATCCGTAAAAAAAAATTTAAAAACATAATTCCATTTTTTTTTAAATGAAGGTGAAATTTTCAGCTTTTAAATGACCGGACAATAATATAATGGGTGATATTTTAAGTGTTTGGCTTACAAACTTCCAAAGCGCATAGAAAAATTGCAAAATTTTTATTTTTGCTTTCAAACCATTTCTTTTTTAACGATTATTTTATGTAAATTTGGGCCGAGATGCACTTTTTCAAGCATTTCGGCTGATATCTCGCTAATAACACGTGTAATGTTGTCTTCCAAGACTGTAAGTGATACTGGTTTATCGTCATAGACGAGTTACTTTATAATAGTCCAGAAGCGTCAAATCGCACGATCTACGCGGCCAACTTACCGGTCTGAAACGTGAGATAAATTGCTCACAGAAATTATCTCCCAATTTGTCCATTATTTGACGTGCTGTATGGCTTGAAGCGTCTTCTTGTGGAAACCATATGTCGACTAGATGCAGTTTTTGAATTTTGAGCAAAAAAAGTACGAAATAATCGAGCGATAGCGGTCGCCATTGTCGGTAACATTGCGGCCAGCGTCTTTCATAAAGAAATACGAACCGATGATGAGCCGCAATTTCGCTTATTCACACACCCATTCAACCGGAAATGAGCTTCGTCGTTGAGCGCATTTTTTGGTAAAAAAAAACGGATTTTTCTCAAGCTGTTCAAAGACTCTCTCACCGAATATTCAACGCTTTGGCAGGTCGTTCGGCTTCACCTCTTATACGAACTGTATTTTATACGCTTTCAGAGCAAAGCCCTTGCGTAAAATCTTTTGCATGGTCGAGTATCACAATCCCAATTTCTGTGAACGGCGACGGATGGACAAATGGCGGCCTTCACCAAACGATGCTACGGCAGTAATTATTTCTGTGAAATTTTGTCACTATAGCTTGAATTGTTTGCTCAATAGGTCGATGATTATGACGACCATAAAAAGGTGTGCGAACAACATTTTTATTGATAATAAAATTCAATTATTTGCAAGCATTGTTCGGGTGTACGAGGGTCATTCAACAAGTACTTAGCCTACAAAAAAAACGAAAAGTTTGGAAAGGTGGCAATTTATTTTCCCACATAATCTCCTTCAAGCTCGATACACTTGGCCCAGCGATGCTCTAACTTTTTTAACCCGTCCAAAAAATATATTTTCTTGAGGGAAGCAAAATAGGCCTCCGTGGCGACGATGACCTCCTCATTCGACCCAAATCTATTCCCGGCGAGTGATTTTTTCAGGTTTGGAAACAAAAAGTTTCCAAACCTGAAAAAAATCCTCCAAATCTGGAGAGTACGGTGGATGGGGCAGCAATTCGTAGCGCAATTCGACCAATTTGGCCATGGCGACGGCGGAGGTGTGAGCCGGCGCGTTGTCGTGGTGGAACAGCACTTTTTTCTTCGCAAAGCGGGGCCGCTTTTTCTTCTATTCGACGTCAAATCGACGTCAAACCGTGATTGTTTTACCCTTCTCGAGGTAATCGATGTGGAACACACCTTGTGAATCCCATAAAACGGTGGCCATCACCTTTCCGGCCGATCGAACAGTCTTCGCCTTCTTCGGAGCACGTTCGCCGGGTGAAGTCCACTGTTTCGACTGTTCCTTGGTCTCTGGTACGTACCAGTGAATCCATGTTTCGTCGACGGTCACGAAACGACGTAAGAACTCCGCTGGATTGTGCTGAAACAGCGCCAAACACGTCGCCGATGTGGTCTCACGGTTGCGCTTCTTTTCCGGTGTGAGCAAACGCGGCACCCACCGCGCCGACAGCTTTCTCATGCCCAGTTCTTCGTGTAGAATATGATGCACCGTTCCTACTGCGATGCCCACAGTCTCAGCTATCTCGTGAACCTTCAATAGACGGTCTGCCAACACGAGATCGTGGACTTTTTTAACGTTTTCCTCCGTAGCAGCCGTTTTTGGGGCACCTGGGCATGGCTCTTAAAAAACCGACGTGCGGCCACGAACAAACTCGTTGAACCAACTCTTGACGGTCGCCATCGAAGGAGAAGAGTCACCATACACAGCATCCAAGCGATCTTTGATTTCGCTGCGCGTTTTCACTTCCAAAAACAAGAATCTAATCACCGAACGATATTGTTCTTTTTCTATTTTTGTGCACCCGACCGACACGCTCGCTTTCAAAGGCTCTCAAAACAAAACTAATAAAGGGAATCGACTGAAACTTTGACAGTAGGCTACTAAAAGAATGTTCTGCACGATGGTAAATTTCTTTTGTAAAGCAGTTCCATCGGGCGGTTAGGCTAAGTACTTGTTGAATGACCCTCGTAAGTCTTTCCATACTGAAATAACAATGTTAACTAAGCACTTGCGAGTTTGACACATGTCACGTGTCAGGCGTGAACTGTCAAAATTAAAAACATGAAAAACCAAACATCAGAAAAATTTCCCGATATAACATTGGTTATTTAAGCTATAAAGAGTGAACTAAAAACGATATTGAGTCCCTAAAATAATTAGTAAAAATTTTTAAAATCGTCAATACTCTAAAATTAAATTAAAGTAAAAATAAATAAAAAAAATTTTTTTTTTGGTTATTATTGCTGATGTTGTGAACTATTTTGTATCAATTCCTTGGCTACCGATGTGATCTGTTAGCTTATCGTCTACTTTCTACATAATTCTGACTCGTGGAAACTCTTGTTAACTTGTTGTTCACCTCTGCCTTGTGTATGCTTTTCGAAATGGCACGGAGCTGCTCTTGTCATAATGTTGTAAGTACAACACAACGTTTTTGTAAACAATTTCAGATGGGAAACTTATAATGAGAAGAAAGCTCTTCTGCTTCTTTTTTTTTTGCTGCACACATAGAATTACCCGATAGATGCGATTAATTTTGATACTTCCAAAAATTAACAATCGCAGTGACTTTTTTCAACAACCCGACATCTAAAATGTTCTAATAAAAATATCTTAAAAATCTGATCTGAGCGAGTGATTTTCGGGGAGATGGTGAAAATCTATAAAATAGACAGTCACCTTTACTTGCGTTCCAGAGTTAGTACTGAAAAATACCAAAAGATGGCGCCTTAATGTCTTCTTATTGTTAGAGAAAAAATCCAAAAACTTCTCGTTGGTCGATTACTTAAATCACTAAAAATGAGTAAAAATATTTCATGCAAATAATAGCCAATCAAAAGTTGAGTGTGAAGTTAGCATCAAATTATCGGAAGTACATTAAATTTGAATATTTTATTGATTTTCATTTATAAATGTTAATTTACTACACCATGCCAACTTCAATCGATCGCATCTCAAATTTATATTATTTTTGTTAATATTATGTATCTACAAAATATAGATGCATATTTTTGAATGTCCTTTTTTATTTTACTAAATGCCTAATACACATAAAACTGCCTAGCTTCGTTCATTTTACTTTTGGAGCAAAACCATTCCAAATATTTTTACCCACTTTTAGGTATTTTTAATTATATTCTCGTCTCCTGATATCTTTGTACCGCATTAAATTATTTTGCCTTTCGTTAAATGTTATTCACAAAAAGGATGCTTATACTTACACATATGTAAAATTATGCTCATAGTCATCTAAATGTATTGAAAGTACATGTAAATACGTTAAATCTACATGTAAATGCATAAAAAATCATAATTTTATTTTATTTCATTTTTTTCCATATTCATACCCTCTACTTCCTCCAATACTATTTGGAGCATATATTCAACTCGTACACTTTTCTGATTTTTTATGGGAAGCACATGATTTTTATCTAAAAAGAAGAAGAAAAAAAAATACCAAAATATGTCGAACATTTCTTCAAACAAATTTATGTAAAATTTTTGAAATATTTTCTTATTCCTTAAAGGTTGTAGAGACCTAAGTCATGGAGAGTGCGAGGGGGGCGGGGGGGGGGCTTAGTAAAAAATAGAAAATCTTTGAGATTTTTTCGACTTGTAATATGGGGGTTGAGGAAAGGTATGACTTTGAAAATCTGAAGTGGTTTGGAAATGAAAAGAATGACGTTAGAAAATTAACATTGTAGCTTGACGATCAATAAGGGCTGTTGGGGTTTCGAAAGAGGGGCTTATTGGTGAAAAAGAGTATGTCTACTAATATATTTAAAATGTGTTTTTCGTGTATATATTGTATACATATTTTTTTATTGCTTTTGAACGCGATATAAAGTCATTTTCATATTTTATTACGTTTCCGTTCGCTTATGGAATTCGGTGGAGAAAAAAAAAATGCCATTTGTACTCGTAGAAAATGGTGAAGAAAAAAAACCGAGTTAGAATCTCATAAAAATGTTATAAAAGTGGATTTTTATGGGGAAGAGTGAATGGCTGAAAGACGAAGTATTTGCAAATATATATTTAAAAAAAAAAACAGAAATATGAAAGGAATCGAACCAAAAGTACGAGGGTTGGTTTTCCGCTTTCGGAAAGGTAAACCAAAATGGCAGATACGGCCCATTTCCATAGGCATCAGATGGAGTTCTCATATAAGGACTATATTTATACTGTGGAGACTTCAAATAAGTACTTAAATGTAGAAAAAAAAATTGTATCGGTTTTAAGTATGTCCACCAAAAGGATGACATTTACTTTTTGTTTTCTTTATGAATATTTTAGTGGCAATAACAAGATTCTATAATTGATATTGGTTTTTGATTGAATAATTCAAGAAATTTTTCCAATAATTCATAATAACTTTTTTTTCAATTATAAAAACTTCAATAATTAAACTAATTAAAGTAAAGTTAATAAAAAAAAATTGTTTTTATATTATTGTATTGTTTTTAAGGATCTGTTTTCAAGCCTTAATGGTTGATAAATAAGAATTTTTAATAATCTCCTTTTTTTTTTACTATCATTTTTTCCAGGTATGTGTAGATACGTTTTCGAAGCTTTCTATTGGACCTGATGCTGTAAGTTTTATCATATTTTTTTATTAGCTTTTAATAAATTTAACATTTAGAATTTATGCAAATTTATTAACCGCAATTTTTTCTTTAAAAAAAATGTGAATTTTTCATAATTGATTTTTGTTAAGCTTTTATTTTTGTACGTAATTTTTAAAAATTTTATTTTGGTTAAATAATTGCTTGGACCTTATTTTGAAATGAAAAAATATCTTTTCAATTTTTTCGCAATATGATAAAAAAAATACTTTTTTACAAAAACAAAAAAACAAAAAAATTGGGTACAGACTAAATTGACTATTTGAATTGGTGTGAAAAAAAAATTTCAGCTACTAGCTCCTGTAGAAGTTTTCCATAATTAAGATGATCCCAAAACCCAATAAGCCCAAAAACCTTCCTAACTCATAAAGACCTAAAAGCCTCCGTCCCATGTTATCAAAAATCCTAGAAAAACGAATCCTAAAACGCCTTTATCCCATTTTTGAAACCGAGGGTGTCATTCCTGAGCATCAGTTTGGATTTCGACCTGAGCATTCCACTATCCAGCAGTGTCATCGCGTAGTCGACTACATAGCGTGGTCGCTAGAGCGAAAGGAATACTGCCCAGGCGTGTTTCTTGACATTTCGCATGCTTTCGACCGTGTATGGCACCCTGGATTGCTTTGGAAGTTGCAACGAGTCCTACCCTCGGGTTCTTTCCACATCCTTAAATCTTATCTCTCAGACCGATATTTTCAGGTAGCTGAAAATATGGAATACTCTGACATTTATCCAATTTCGGCCGGTGTCCCTCAAGGAAGTATCCTAGGTCCTATCCTTTATAACATTTATACCCATGACATTCCTTGCCACAACAACATCCTAACCGCAACATATGCTGACGATACAGCCATCCTGACACATCAAAAAGATCCTTCCATAGCCATTAGTATCCTACAGAACCATATCCACTCCTTAGAAACTTGGTTCAAAAGGTGGAGAGTGAAGGTTAATGGGCAAAAATTTGCTCACGTAACTTTCACACTCTGCCGAGAACAACTTCCCGACATAACCCTAAACGGCAGTATTATTCCACAAAAAAACAGCGTACGTTACCTGGGACGTATATTCGACAAACGGTTAACCTGGAACCTTCATACGAAAACTAAAAGACGTGAACTTAACGGACGATAGTAAATCAAAACTTACAACAACAAGTAAACTATTACTATACAATACGGTTCTGAAACCAATATAGACATATGGTCTAGAACTTTGGGGTTTGACTAAGCATTCTAACTCCCTTCCTATCCAATCCCTACAATCCCGAATCCTTTGCAAAATTGTCAATGCCCCTTTTTATGTGCGAAACACTGTAATCCACCTTGACCTAAATGTTCCATTTGTTCGTGAACTATGCATCTCCCAATATAAAAAATTCCATTCGCATCTATCCTTCCACCCTAATCCTTTAGGAAGGAAACTTTTCATTCCCACCCTTCCAGTATACACCCATCGACGTTGAAAACGGCGATGGCCGAGAGAAATTATAAAATAAAATTACCCTGTTCTAGAGGTAACATCGATGGGTGTTTTCCTCCACATGTCTTCATGTCCTTGTATATTCCCGTAAAAAATCTGCTTGTTACTAGCATAAGTAGTTGAAGATAACATTTAAAAAAAAAAAAAAACTAACTGACCAGGCCAAATTTTGAAAAGTCTATTATTCTGTTCAAAAAATGCTTGCCCAGAGGTATGCATCTTAATTTAATGAGGTTTATTTCAAAGGGCAACTTGGTTGGCTATTAATTTTTTTACGCACGGTAAGGTTTTTTTTCCGGCCAACAATCAGACTATGATCAATACCTGAATCACACTCGAGCTTAGTGAACCTATAGACCTGAGCTGAACTATCGAATCCGCTAGTGAACCTATGGGCCTACAATTTACAAAGTTCCTTACTGTAGTTCTATAAGTGGGAGTACACAAAAAGAGGTTCCACGGGGATCGGGTGCCCTATGATAATTCATCATAAAGCCTTAGGCTGAATAAAAAAGGTTCAGGTAGGTCTCGATAACAAGCTTATGATTGGAAAATAACTGTTAGAATAGCTGCCCGCCCGTACCGCGGGTAGTTATATATCAGCCAGTGGTTAACTGAGCAGAAGAATATATACCCTCTTATGAAGGAGAATTTATAGTAACCATGTTTCATAGGACAAAAAGTCGAAGTGCGAGACCCGAAATCTGACAGAGGTTTCTTCGGGAACTCGAAAAGATGATCGCTCCGAATTTAGAGTGATATGTCTCGAATGCTTATCTCAGAGTTAGGGGCCTCCTGTTATATGAAATGGGCCCTAACAGCTGGTGCTGGACGCGAAGTGTTAACTAAGTCGAATATTAAGGGTCGCAGCCTAAAGTTTAAGCATTGGGAATTATCGCAATATTTGTCAATAATCGCCATCGATTCTCTTGACAACTTTTTTTAAAGAGGTGATTGTACAACCATTCGGGTTAAGTATCTCTAAAGGACACCCCACTCATAGTGGAAAATGTTACCACAGACATTACTGGTTATGGATTTTGTTGATTCAGTCGAGCAGACTATATGGAAGAGCAGAAGATGGATCCGAAAGAGGGTTATCTAAAGAAGAGTATGTAGAGTTCTGTGGCCTCAATGAGTGAGCTTATAGTTATTTAGAGTATATTTTAAGACTTTTACAAAATCTATTTTTATTATTTTTTAACATACAATATATTATATATTTATTGATGGAATTGACAATCAACTCGTTGAGGCCAAAGAACTCTATACTGCTCACTGTTAAAATGGAATTGAGGGATGAATTGCTTAATGGCCTCATGATCAGAATTTGAGGGTGTAAAATAGGAAATACAAGAATTCAATGGAATAAGAGAAGCAGGAAAGTGTTCGAATATGTAAAAGTTGAAAGTAACAGAGCAAAGGCTGGGTGAGAAGTGAAACTTAGATTTGATAAAGCCTTTGTTTTTTGTTATAGTAAAAGGTGGAAATCAGCAAAAGATAAATTGTGGGACTTTAACCCATTAAAACCACCTTACTTGGGCATACTATCACTTTTTATTTGCAGAGCCGCCGCTAGGCATTACTTTGTTCGGCAGAGATTGATCAAAATCACTACTCTGATGATTTACTACTACTCTTTTTTTCCCCACTCATCTAGAAAGGGTCTTTTATAGACTGTTGTTGCAAAGACATCGATAGCCTCCCATTATATTCTCAAGCCCAAGATCAGGTCGCCGAAATTCTCCGACGCCAGGGGCTCGCCAGCGCAGTTTTGCGTTTTCTCTTTCCGCGTTTAGTTGCGTAACATACAGTAAAAGAACGCATGCTCTGCGCTTTCCACCACCTCGTCATAAAAACGGCATCATCATGTCGTCTATCCATCCACGGATCCACCGCCGAAATGAGACAGTGAGTATATCCAAACTCTCCACCACCCCTTCACAAAAAGTTCATCACCATGTCGCCTATCTATCCACGGATCCACCGCCGAAAATGAGACAATTCCAACAATTTTGCCACCTTCTCCTGGAAGCATTTCTTTCCTGCGTACGAGCCTTGTATCTCAACAATTTTGCCGCCGAATCATGCGCCAGAATTTCAATCGGTATCATTCCGGCTACAACACACATGGCCGCGTATGGTACCATTCGGATTGCGCACGCTACCTAATTATGCTCTTACAGTAAACTGGGACAACTCCACATATGTATGTTGCTCTAATCAACCCATTCGCCCAAATTGGCGTAGCATACACCATGTTTGACGCAACCACGGTCGCCAACAAGGTCATTCTACTCTGCCTGCATTCCCAAAGGTTCGGTATTAGGCCCTCCAGTGCCATCATTGTCCCCACTGGCTCCCTACTGAGGTGTTCCTGAAACCGCGTACACGTAGTTTATCGATGCTCCCGTGGTCACTTCATTGCCGCCAATTCGAACAATAATACTCTCTCTATCATTTCTGCCTGTAATAAGGACTGCCTCCTTCTTATGGTTCACAAGCCGAAGACCATCTACCAGAAGCCAACGTCGAACTAAAGCAATACGAGGTCTGTTCAAAAAGTACCGCGAATTTTGAATTTCCGTCGGTTACGTTTATTCGATTTTCGATATTTTTCTGGCATTATATTGGTACTCATGTCTCTCACTTATGCCGACAAGTTCGGCCATTTTGAATGTTCAGTTAATTTTTGACAGCTGCTTTGCTTGCACGTGTTTTGGCTCGTCTTCGATTTTTGCCCATTCCAAAAAATGGACCAAAGAATCTGTATCAAATTTTGTGTGAAAAACAAAATTAATTGCGCAGACGCATTCCGAATGTTGGCTGTGGCATTTGGTAAAGCTACCTTGGACCGAAGCAACGTTTATCGATGGTACAAAATGTTCTCAAAGGGCCGAGAAAAAACCGCGCCAAGTTCGGTCGAATGTTAAGGTTTTGCTTACAGTTTTCTTCGATTGCAGGGGCGTGGTGCATCATGAGTTCTTGCCGCAGGGTAGAACGGTCAATAAGGAATATTACCTGCAAGTTATGCGCAATTTGCGCAAAACAATTCGCCAGAAACGCTCGGATTTATGGAAGAACAAAAATTGGTTGTTGCCATTATTTTTATAATATATTACCATTATAACCACACACAAATAATGCCGCAGCCACCGTATTCCCCAGAACTGCCCACCTGTGACTTTTTCTTGTGCCCGAAACTGAAGAGCCCTATGAAAGGACGGCGCTACGATTGAGGAGATAAATGCAGCATCGAAGGAGGAGCTGAACAAGATTACAAAAAATTATTTTTTGAAGTGCTTCGAGGATTGGAAACTACGTTAGCACAAGTGTACAATAACTGGTGGGGATTACTTTGAAGGGGACAAAATAGATATTCATGAATAAATAAATAATTTTTGAAAAAAACACAAAATTCGCGATACTTTTTGAACAGACCTCATAGTCTTATTACAGGCTTGCTCTGCTTCTTCTACGCATTTGGCTACTACGACTACAGCAACATCTCTCCCCTCCTGAACCTGTATAACTTCTCCCTACTGCTCGTTCTGTATACAAAAAAAAGTCTACTACTCAGATAGTCTTCTATTATCTTGATAATGTACTGCGGAACACCCATTGAGGTAAGACCGTCAAGGAGTTGAAGACAAAGCTGAGTGAGAAGAGATAAAGATACAACCATCTGAATTTCGTTGCCTAAATAATCGAAACCATGAACTTGCAGAATTGGCACGTATCCCAATCCCTATGATCGTATGCGGCCCATGATTTTATGTCTAACGATAGATATGCCTTATTCAATAACAAAAGAATACTGATCTTAATAACAATTAAGAATATTTAAACTTTTATTTATTATTTTCGCATAAATCTTAAAACTAAACGTTTAGTTTTAAGTTTTATGAGAAAAAAATGTTAAATTGTGTGCTCTAAAATAATAATGATTTAGAAAAGGCTTTCAAAACTTCAAAATTTCCATGAATATCTATCCGCTGAGAAATTAACTATAAACACATTAAAAATTTTAATTATTTTAATTTAATTTAAATACCAAAATCGTTGTTCCGAAAAGGAAACGACTAAAATTGTAAAATTTTCAACTAAATCAATTCAACTGCAAATATTTGATAAGTTTGAGTAAAAAGCAAATTTATCAGAGTTATTAAAATCAAAAAAAAAAAATTCTAAAAAGGGGAAAATTAAACCACAAATTCAAGTGCTTATATCTCCTCCAAAATAATTAAATGTTTTTCTTCTATAAATAAAATTACCAATAATATACGACTACAGAAAAAGGATTCAATATTGAAAGAAAAAAAAGGAAAATCCCACAAGGAAAATGATACTTTCGAAATTCAATTTCCATTACAAATAGATTCCGTCTACCCCCCCCCCCCCTAATAGAAAATGTTCTCAAAGGACTTAAATTTTATTTACTATGAAAAACGTTAATGTGATGAGTGAGCCCTTTGAAGCGATAGTGTACAATATTCGAACCAAATTGAATATGTGAAATAAACCCGCAGGCAATGGAATTTGCCAGAAACATCTGAAACGGATTCAGATACATCATTGATAGTAACATATGAGGCAGATCCCAGAGCCTTTGATATTCCGAAAATGAATATAAAAATAATCGAAAACCTATAAGGGCTGGTGCAGTCAGTTTTAAAGCAATTAAAGGAACAACCGGTAGCCTGCAGCCAATAGCAAAATCGAAATTAAATTTTTTTCCAATCCAAAAAATTGACAATAAAGCAAAATAATTTCCGGTATTAATTCGATAATGCCTTAATTGAGAAATTACGAAAATATTTTTTTTTTAAAAAGAAGTGAATATCAAACAATTTTTAAGGATATAGTTTTTGGGATGATGGCAGTAAATTTTTTTATTATATTGGTAACAATGCCTACCTATATTGGTAGGTCCTTTTCATATTATTAGGACCCAACACATATTTTTGAAAGTTATTGTTCAGTTACTCTTATTTATGATAATTTCTTTTACTAAATAGGATTTTTTTTCGAAAAGTTCTTATAATAAAATTAAAATGTCCCATTTCGAAACAATTTGTTCAAAAAGGATGCAATTCAATTTGACATGAAATTCATTTGACAATTAAGTAGAGTTATAGTAGTAATAGCTTATAAAAGAGCTATTAAGGACATCATAAAATACAATAAAAAGACTGTCAGACCAAAGACAATTAGTAAAATGCAATGTAAAAGCAAGGCAGTACTTTGAAACTGTTAAAAGCATTGCAACCAAACATTATAATTGATATTGCCAAGAGACCTTAAGGGTAATTGAAAATTAACTTAAAGTCAATGGAAACATTAGAGACCATAGAATTGATTTGTTGAATAGTTGGCAGCAATAGAATGTCAAAGGGTAATTGCATAAATAACTTAAGGCAATCGAACTGAAAATATATTGTCTGGTCGATTGAGGATTTATTATCACTGAGAGTTAGTATAAATGAAAGGCTTTCGACTCAACAAACCAACAAATTTATTAGGAAAAGTAATTTAGGTCATCGGACAGAGTGCATCATAAAAAATTTCATATGCAATTTAAATAGAAAGAAATTATTTAAAAAAAACTATTGGATTAATCACTTTGAAAAATGAGTTTATTAAGACGATATAGCCTGGACATAAATTTAATATATTTTAAACGAAAGAGCAATAAATTTTGATGAAAAAAAATTTTACTTTTGTCATTAGAGAATATTATGGTCATTTTAAATACCAGGTGTATAAGCTTAAATCCGCTATTTGGTCAGTGAGCGTATTAAGCTTCCATGGGCACGCTAAACTTGTGAGCGTATTAAGCTTCCATGGGCACGCTAAACTTTTTTAGCGTGCCCATGGAAGCTTAATACGCTCACAAGGGCGCGAGTGAGCGTATTAAGCTTCCATGGGCACGCTAAACTTTTTTTTATGAGTTTGACATCTGTCAACATTAATCAATGTACACTGTCAGCAATTTCGTACATTAACATATATTTTTCTTTTGGTAATCATGTCTAGTTTTTTGCCAGAAAAAGAGCATATGCAGGAAGCTCTGCTTTTCTGCTTCAATTTGAAGAAATCGGCTGCCGAATCGTATCAAATGCTTATGGAGGCCTATGGTGACAGTGCTTTATCGGAAACAACGTGCCGAGATTAGTTTCGTTGGTTCAAAGACGGTAATTTTGACTTGTGGATCAAGAAGCAAGGAAGGTTGAGGACCATCTTTGGACGAAGACGATACCCAATCGCAAAAAATGCTCGCGGTGCAATTGGTTGTTACTCAACCAGCCATTTCCATGCGTCTGCGTGCCATGGGAAATATTGAAAAGATCGGAAAATGGGTACCGCATGAATTGATCGATATGCAGATAGACTGACGCCAAAACACATGCGAAATCTTGCTCGCCAGACAAAAAATAAAGTCGTTCCTGCATTGAATTATGACAGACGATGAAAAGTGGATATATTTAGGAGAATCCTAAACGCAAGAAATCATGGGTTGATCCCGGCCAACCATCAACATCTTCCCCAAGACCAAATCGCTTCGGACGGAAGACGATGCTGTGCGTTTGGTGGGATCAGCAGGGTATCGTCTACTATGAGATGTTGAAACCTGGTGAAACTGTCAATACCCACCGCTACCACCAACTGATCAAATTGCATAGTGCTCTGCGTGACATAAGGACGAAGACATGACAAGCTGATTTTCCTCCACGACAACGCACAATCGCACACGTCATGGGCCACGCGTTCGCTATGCAGCACTTCGATTCTTACGAAAACGTCTGAAAATGGCTTGATGAGTGGTTTGCCTCGAAAGAGAAGGAATTTTTTTTGGCGTGGTATCGACAAATTACTTGAGGATGGGAAAAATGTGTCGCTAACGAGGGCAAGTACTTTGCATGAATTGGTTTTTGTTTTCTATGAAAAAAACATGTTTTTTTGACTAAAAAACAGCAGATTTCAGCTTATACACCTGGTAGTAAGTAAATCTGTTTAAAAAAAATACAGTATCATTTGTGAAAAGTGCGCCAAAAGGAAAAGTACTTACCATTTTGTTGGTCAATGTGGGTCCAAGTTTAGTTTTAAGTATGAGAAAATCTCGACTAGATAGTTTGGGGTTTTTTTAGGGTTTTTTTAATTCGAATTTTCGAAAGATGGCTGTGAGTTCCCAAAAATTTGCACAAACATCTTCGAGGTGTATAAGCTTAAATTTCTTCTTTTTATCATGAAGAAATTTAACACTATCGATGAGAGCACTGTAGTCATTTCTGGCTCGTTTAAACGTCTTCCGGTTTCCCTCAGAACGATTGTCTCTATGATACCGGAAGGAATAAATTGTTCCATACTGAGTAAAATTATGTTGGTGAGCATATCAGCGGGTGTATTGAGGAAATATCATGAGCAGTTATTTGTAATTTTAAAAAAAAAATTATACGAGGTATATAAGCTTAAATCCGCTGTTTTTTAGTCAAGAAAAACACATGTATTTTCATAGAAAGCAAAAACAAATTTATTCATAGTACTTGTCCTCGCTAGCGACACATTTTTCCCATATCTCGGGTAATTTGTGGATACCACGCCAAAAAAAATCCTTCTCTTTCGAGGCAAATCCATTTTCGGACGTTTTCGTAAGAATCGAAGTACTGCTCAGCGAGCACGTGGCCCATCGACGAAAACAGGTGGTAGTCGGAAACGGCCAGGTTTGGTGAATAAGTGGGATGGGGTGGCACCTCCCAGTTGAGTGTCTCCAAGTAGTGTGGGACCATTTTTGATGTGTGCGATGGTGCGTTGTCGCCATTTTTTCACGCAGAACACGGTGCAATTTGATCAGTTGTTAGTGGTAGCGGTGGACTTTGACAGTTTCACACGGTTTCAACATATCATAGTAGACGATAGCCTGCTGATCTTACCAAACGCACAGCATCGTCATCCGTCCGAAGCGATTTGGTCTTGGAGAAGATGTTGATGGTTAACTGGGATCAACCCACGATTTCTTGTGTTTAGGATTCTCGAAATATATCCACTTTTCATCGCCTGCCACAATCCGATGCAGGGACGACTTTTTTTTTTATCTGGCGAGCAAGATTTCGCATGTGTTTTCCGATCTTTTCAATCTTCCCAATGGCATGCAGACACATGCAAATGGTTGGTTGAGAAACACCCAATTGCTTCGCGAGCATTTATTGTGATTAAGTATCGTCTTCCTCCAAAAGAGCCTGCAATTGATGGTCCTCAACCTTCCTAGGCACGTTGTTTCTGATATGGCACTCTCACCAAAGGCCTCCATAAGCATTCGATTTGCCTCGGCAGCCGATTTCTTTAAATTGAAGCAGAAAAGCAGAGGTTCCCAAATATGCTCTTTTTCTGGCACAAAACTAGACATGATTACCAAAGGAAAAATGTATGTTGTTGTACGAAATTGCTGACAATGTGCACTGATTAATGTTGACAGATGTCAAACTCATGAAAATAAAGTATGGCGTGCCCGTGGTAGTTTAATACGCTCACTCACGCCATCTAAAACCAAACAGCGAATTTAAGCTTATACCGGTACATATTTTAAATTGATTAATCAAGTCTCATTGGGTCTAGTTTCATGGCTTACAAAAATGTTGGCCAGATGACCTATCGCATATTTAGTTTTTCATTTTATATTATTAAAAATCAAATCGTTTTTTTTTTCTTGTCCCTAAAAGGCTTTGTAAGAATTTCTTTTTGAAAAATCCAACAGGACTGGTTGTAAAAACGCAAAAATTATTATGGTTCTGTTATTTGAATCGACCCAATTAGGACCACAAAAAAAGTTAGTTATTTCAATTTATGGGACAAAATGGGTTTGCAGTGTAGTTCTAAGTCCAAAATTAAGAGAAGTCTATGTGAGTCCAAAAATATCTCGATAAAAACTTTGGTCAACATAATTCCCATAAAAAATCAGGACCTCTATTAGACTAGATTTACGTGTGTTTACAAAAAATTCAACTAGATGAGCTGTGGTGGTTCCAATTTATTTTTGAGTTAGCTCAAAACGTCTGCCGGTCTAATTTGATGTGTGATAGTCGCTCACATATCAAAATATTTTTAATTTGAAGTTTCAATATTGTTGTTAATTTTGTTGAATGTAAAACAAACAAAAATATTTTTCCTATTAAGCAAAAAAATTTTTTTTCGCTTAGGTAATAATAGTTATTATTGGATTTCGTTCGATAAGTGAGCGACTATCTACAAAAAGGAAATGGACATCTTTTTCGAAGTGGTAGAAAGAGCCTTGGCGCAAAAATTATACTAGGTGACTTTAGCAGCAAGATAGACAGGAAGCACGTTATTCAGGCGAAACGTCGGCACTCAAAGCTCTTGCATGATTATAACAATAAATAACAAATTGCAAACTATCCAGTTAGTAGCGGCAAATGAAGTGGTCGTTGTGTAAGTACCTTCTTTGCACAGAAAAATATCCATAATATCACCTGAATATCTCCAAACGCTATCACTTCCAACCAAATTGGCCAACGGCATCTCTTGAACATTTTCGGGTTCCCACGATGGACTAAGATCTATATTATTGACACGGCGATCCCAGCCCCAATTCTATTTTTACCGATGAATAGAGGCGAACGAAGGTTTTGGCTCAGCCATGTGTGCTCTAAGCTATGATGCAACAATCAGCAACAGAAACAAAGATTCTTTGGAAACGAAGCAAATATTAAAATGGCCTGCAACGACCTGAACATCACGCGTGGAGAATTAACATTAATTTCGAAGAGCAGAGAAAAGGATTTACAGGAAAAAAAACTCGTTTTTGTTTTGGAGAACTTATGTGTAGTTGTGAGCAGGATGAGAAATTTTACTTAGTTGTGAGCTGAATGAGAAGATGTTCAGTAAACCGTAGTAAAGCGGGTGGATTACCGACTAAATTGGTATAAAAAGGTGATGCGTGGAACATTTTGATGAAGTCCTTAATATTAACTAGTGAGAAGAGGAGTTACCCCTACTAAGCATTAAAGAAACGGCAAAAGCGATCTGTTGACTGAAGAATCCCAAGTCGCCCGGTGTCGATGGGATCGGCAGCAAACTGGTTAAATACGGAGCCAATGCACTGCACCAAAGATTCTCAGTTGTGAGAGACCATTGCATTATGAATTTTTGATTTGGCATAATCGCTCCCATATTCAAAAATTGAGATATTACGGAGTGTAGCAATTGTGGAGGTATTCCATTGCTAGCTACTATTGATTAAATATCCTCCGCATTGATTCACCCAAACAATGATTGGCTCATACCTGAGAGGCGTTACTCCGCAACAGATCAGATCTTATCGCTGCAGCAGTCAATGAAAAATCGACAGATCTACCATTTGTTCCTCAACTTTAAAGCCGCTTATAATATCTCAGCCAGAAAAATAGATAATACTAACTAGGCTGATTAATGACTAGTGTAAGATAAAGAGTAAAAGCAGCGGAATCACTTTCAAAACCATTTGACATTCACAAGTGTCTCAGGCCAGGAAAAAGTTATTCGTAACTCATGGAAACCACTCGCGTTAAGTCTGCACAACTTTAAGCACACGGAGCTGCTCGGAAGGCCTTGCTCAAGATTGAGCCGGCGCCGAACATGATGGCAATGTCGGCGTCGAAAGCTAGAGCAATTAGCACTAGTCCTATACAGGTAGGAGACTAAATCTTTGAAGGAATTTAATCATTTTCATATTTGATATGAAGGGTCAAAGCCGATAACGTCATGGAGAAAAAAAATTCTTGGTAGACACCGAAGCTATTGCTGAACACGACACTAGTCTTGCCAGCCCTCATGTACTCCTTGGAAACTTGGGTTTACCGAAAAACCAGTACGAATTCTTTTCTGCGTGCGAAGGGAGAAACTATCAACGAGATTTTGGGCACGTGAGATTCCAGAGCCTTTTTAATGGCGAGATCCTGGAGCGTTATCACGCCCGCCCGGTCAAAAGGCTATGGTGATGAAGATACTTCTTGGAAAGTCTACAGACGTCTGTTTTTGGTCCCACAAGAGGAGTTAGGGTCTGCCTTCATACCAAAAACCTGGTACTAGCCAGGACACCAAAAACCTGCTGAGAGTGTCGAACTATAAGATGATGGCGCACGCAGGGACGTCTGGAGTCCTTTGATTTAGCTGACCTAGACCGGACTGCCAGTTGTCACACCGTTGATAGTGCTGATAGAGCGTAATAGTATTTGAGGACCAGATAGAGCGTAATAGGGATAGAGCGTAATAGTGTTTTCAAAGTACGAGGGTCGTTCAATAAGTCCTTAGAAAAAGATCCAAAAAAAAGGTTTTTTGAAAAAAAAAAAATTTATTTCTCAACATAATCGCCAACCATTTTTCCAAAATGTTTATCCCGTCCAAAAAATAGGATTTCGGAAGTTCTGCAAAATACTTATCCGTTTGAGCAATGACGTCCTCGTTGGAAGTGAACCGTCGTCCGCCAAGCCATTTCTTCAGATTGGGGAAAAGAAAATAGTCACTCGGGGCCAAATCTGGTGAATAAGCGGGATGCTGCAACAATTCCATTTTCAATTCCACAATTTTGGCCATGGAAACAGCGCAGGTGTGCACACGCGCATTGTCCTGATGCAAGGGGATTTTTTTCTTCTTCAGATGGGGGCGTTTCTCTTTGATTTGCTCGCTCAACCGTTTCAATAACGACGCGTAATACGCTCCTGTTATTGTTTTTCCTTATTCCAAGTAGTCGATAAAAATGATGCCCTGCGAATCCCAAAAGACCGTGGCCATCACCTTGCCGGCCGATGGCACAGTTTTTGCCTTCTTCGGAGCCCGTTCACCCTTGAAAATCCACTGTGATGACTGTCTCTTCGTTTCTGGAGTATAGTAGTGTATCCATGTTTCGTCCACAGTGACATATCGACGAAGGAATTCGGCAGGATTGCGATGAAAGAGTGCCAACATAGCCTCAGAGTCCACTACACGATTGCGCTTATTCTCCTCTGAGAGCAAACGCGTCACCTATCTTGCCGAAATTTTTTTCACAGACAATTTTTTATGCAAAATTGAAGCGACTGTATCTTGTGATATGCCCGTAGCCTCAACTAATTCGCGCACTTTAATTCGCCGATCGTTCAAAATCAGATCGTGGATTTTGTCGATGATTTCAGGAGTAGACACCTCAACTGGGCGTCCTGAACGATGTTCATCTTTTGTGGATGAACGGCCACGTTTAAATTCATTTACCCAATTGTAAACCGTCGCAAACACAGGTGCAGATGTGCCATGAACTGCATCCAACTCGGCTTGATTTCTTTCGGGCTTAAGCCTTTCAAATGGAGATGTTTGATGACAGCCCTAAACTCGCTTTTTTCATTGTTATGCACAAATAACTGTCGTTAACTTTAATCGACGATAGAAATTGACCTACGCTATGGATCGAGCTGAAATTTTCCTATTATCGACAGCTTTCCTGTCGATAATGCTACTTACAAAAAAAAATCTTTACCGACACTACGAGCGCAATTTCTCGGAATTTCTAAGAACTTATTGAACGACCCTCGTATTAAATCCTAGTGACATAATTAAAATAATAAAGTTTTGATTGGCAGGTATTATGGTGATAATTAAATGCCAAAACTGGTTAAATATCGCAAAAGGATAATCTTATTAACTGTTACGTGTCCATCCCAGATAGCCTTTGTAACTATTTGCGCACATTCAAAATATTTCACATATGAAAATTCCGTTTGTTCTCAAAAGACTCTTGCAGGTGATTACATATTCGTTAGTGTTGACAAGTAAATTCAAAATTTAATATTATCGAATTTATAATATGCAAAACTTATCATTGAATAAACCCTTTGAAAAGTCAACAATAACACATACTTTGTTCAATTTAATGCAAATACGAAAACTTACAGACACAGTAGCTAAACACAAACTGCTCGTCAAGTCTTTGACTGCATTTCTATTCGAAGTCACCACAATCACTATAAGACTAGAAATGCAATCCATTTGGCATAAGACATTACACACTATTCACAGTTCACCATTCAGCAAGGATATTCACAATAGTTAAGTGATTGTTAAATATTCCTGAATCGTATGAACTGAATCGTTACATTCACACAGATTCGTAGACTACTCAACCATGGCTAGACAGGACACATTAGTGCGTCCGACAATTCGTCGCTCGACAAATCTAATCGAATAATTCCGAAATAAATTTCGCTTCACCAATGGTCAGAATATTTACTATTCCTTTCAGTTTCAAATATTTCATAATATCAAATATAATAAAATCCTGGATTTTATTGAAAATTTTCATTCATTTTTCCTCTTAACTCGCTTGAATATGAATTGCGTTCAAATTTGCTTCATATTTTAGTCGATTGAATTACGTTTCATACGATTTTCTTTTATAAAAACAATAATTTATACAAAAATGCAACCATTTTTATTGTTTCCCTCATAAATATGGAAAAATTATAACAAGAAAAGAAATTTTGAAAATTAACAACAAACCAAAAAAAAAGAATCTATTCTCGATATTGCTGAGAAGCAGAAATTTTTAACTGAATAATTTTATAGTACAAATTATGATTACATATACTATGTAGTTTTTAGAGCCTATTTAGGATATTTGTTGGATTTTAATAAAATTGTTACTCCTAAGCTAAGTGTGGTCCAAAACGATTATTTATAACCCGAGATAATATCTTCTATTTGGGGTTGAGTCACAGTTGATTCGATTCAGCAAATATTCTTCTGCTCTGGCCTAATATAATGAATTTTTTTAAATTTGTTCTATATTTGCTTATGCATATTATACTATGAATGGAATGTTCTCATATCATCGTCAATGTAATTTATTGTTAACAGAAGTCTTCGAATATCCGTTTTGTCTATTTCAGTTTTCTCGACAAAAATCATCAAATTATATGATTTTACTTTCAGGGATGGTTAATAAAAGCATGTCCTAAAAGTCCTGCTGAATTCCACTGTCCGTTCCGATGTTGTGGGGGATCAAAATGCCCACTTGGCTTTACGTTATACGAAATGGTACTTATCATCTTTGACCATACGTAAACCAACAAGCTGAACTGAAAGCAGAAAATTCCGTTCCACACATTAGCGAACTACTTCCACACTATAGTACGAGGGTCGTTCAATAAGTCCTTAGAAAATCCGAGAAATTGCGCTCGTAGTGTCGGTAAGGAGTAGTTTTATCGACAGGAAAGCTGTCAAAATTTCAGCTCGATCCATTGCGTAGGTCAATTTCTATCGTCGATTAAAGTTAACGACATTTATTTGTGCATAACAATGGAAAAAGGCGAGTTTAGGGCTGTCATCAAACATCTCCATTTGAAAGGCTTAAGCCCGAAAGAAATCAAAGCCGAGTTGGATGCAGTTCATGGCACATCTGCACCTGTGTTTGCGACGATTTACAATTGGGTGAATGAATTTAAACGTGGCCGTTCATCCACAAAAGATGAACATCGTTCAGGACGCCCAGTTGAGGTGTCTACTCCTGAAATCATCGACAAAATCCACGATCTGATTTTGAACGATCGGCGAATTAAAGTGCGCGAATTAGTTGAGGCCACGGGCATATCACAAGGTACAGTCGCTTCAATTTTGCATGAAAAATTGTCTGTGAAAAAAATTTCGGCAAGATAGGTGACGCGTTTGCTTTCAGAGGAGAATAAGCGCAATCGTGCAGTGGACTCTGAGGCTATGTTGGCACTCTTTCATCGCAATTCTGCCGAATTCCTTCGTCGATATGTCACTGTGGACCAAACCTGGATACACTACTATACTCCAGAAACGAAGAGACAGTCATCACAGTGGATTTTCAAGGGTGAACGGGCTCCGAAGAAGGCAAAAACTGTGCCATCGGCCGGCAAGGTGATGGCCACGGTCTTTTGGGATTCGCAGGGCATCATTTTTATCGACTACTTCGAATAAGGAAAAACAATAACAGGAGCGTATTACGCATCGTTATTGCAATGGTTGAGCGAGGAAATTAAAGAGAAACGCCCCCATCTGAAGAAGAAAAAATCCCCTTGCATCAGGACAATGCGCGTGTGCACACCTCGTAGGTTATTACATACGAGGTCAGTTCAAAAAGTATCGGGAATTTTGAATTTCCGTGGGGTACGTATATTCGATTTTCGATTTTTTATGGCGTTATGTTGGTACTCATGTCTCTCACTTATGCCGACAAGTTCGGCCATTTTGAATATTCAGTTAATTTTTGACAGCTGCTTTGCTTGCACGTGTTTTGGCTCGTCTTCAATTTTTGCCCATTCCAAAAACTGGATCAAAGAATCTGTATCAAATTTTTTCTGAAAAGCAAAATTAATTGCGCGGACGCATTCCGAATGTTGACTGTGGCATATCCTGAAGCTACCTTGGACCGAAGCAACGTTTATCGGTGGTACAAAATGTTCTCAGAGGGCCGAGAAGATGTGACCGACGAAAAGCGTGCCGGACGCCCGAGCACGTCAATAACAGACGAAAACATTGATGAAGTGAAGAAAATATTATTAGCCAATCGTCGAATCACCATTAGAGAAGTTGCTGAGGACTTAAATATTTCGACTAGCTCGAACCATTACTAAGGAGCAGTTGGACTCTGTCCGCGATGACCTAAATTTGCTCCAGAGGATCATAACTGGTGACGAATCATGGGCTTATGGTTATGACATGGAAAACATAGCTCAATCATCCCAATGGAAGCTGCCGCACGAGCTAAGACCGAAAAAAGTGCAGCAAGTTCGGTCGGATGTGAAGGTTTTGCTTACAGTTTTCTTCGATTGCAGGGTTGTGGTGCATCATGAGTTCTTGCCACAAGGTAGAACGGTAAATAAGAAATATTACCTGCAAGTTATGCGCAAGTTGCGCAAAGTAATCCGCCAGAAAAGCCCGGATTTGTGGAAGAACAAAAATTTCTTTTGCACCATGATAACGACCCTGCTCACGCATCGTTGGGGCTCATGTTTTTTCTTGTTGTTTCATGGGGCTCTTCAGTTTTTTCTTGTTCCCGAAACTGAAGAGCCCCATGAAAGGACAACGCTACACTACGATTGAGGAGATAAAAACGGGCATCGAAGGAGGAGCTGAACAAGATCACAAAAAATGATTTTTTGAAGTGCTTAGGGGATTGGAAAAAACGTTGGCACAAGTGTTTAATATCTGGGTGGGGATTATTTTGAAGGGGACAAAATAGATATTCATGAATAAATAAAAAAAATTTGAATAAAACACAAAATTTGCGATACTTCTCGTATTTCTTCATATACGCTCAGGTCAACCACTTCTCATATGAGACAATGACCTTGAAATTAGGTCATACGTAAACACACTAGATGAAGTTTTTGAGGTTAGTGACCTTAATATTTGAGAGCTAATGCCCGTGAGGTTCAATTACTTTGAGGTAAATGACGTTAATTTTTACATCAAAGACTTTTGTATGAATTTTATAAATTTATCATATCTTACGTGGGACTATTTTGTCTGAGCACCGGAGGTCTGAAAAAATTTCTAACTTTTTATATATCTAAAAGACCCCATTTTTTATGTTCCCAAAGTTACTTTCAAAACCAAAGACATTGGTTTTCATGAATAAGTTTGAGGCTTCAAACCCACTATTTTTGTATATGCCATTGGCGTATCGATAGTCTTTGTTTTTATATTTCTAGGATTACATCCAGGTTTTATGAAAACTGCTTGGCTTGCGCCTAGAACTATGGTAGTATTTGTGTGTTCCAAGTTTGTGATCATGCTACGATTTTATTTTTTCGCATTGCTTGGTTAAATAGTTTGGAGACGGTGAAGATAACCTTTTCGATGGTATAATTTCAGCTTTTATGTACAAGTCTAGAGTCTAGTACGAACCGTTGACTTGGTCATAAATGAGGCTTCTTTCTTAGATTTTTCAATTTTGTTTTAATTTTTAAAAGTAAAAATTATTTTCAAAAATATGGAAAAATCTTAAAATTTTCAACAACATAAAATTTACACCTATTATAGAAAAGAAGAAAAAACCACTTTTAAAGAATATAAACAAAATTGAATATTTCCAGAAAAAAAAGAAGACAATTTCTTAAGTAAATATTCATTGTCTGTCTGTGTACTTAATATTAATTCAGTAAACATTCATCATTTCAGCCAAATTTGGAATGTTCAAGGAAAATGAATGAATTATTATTATTGATTTAGTCATAAACTACCTAAGAAATTAACTATTCAAATCATAAAGTAGTCGATGTGGTTTGATTACATAGAGTGTGGTAGAAAGAGTGTATTTTGAGATAGAAAAAAATGTTTACCTGTTCAAAGCTAAAAGCAGTTAGTAAAGAAATGATTAGTGATGGAATTGGTATAAGTAGCAGGGATATTGTAGTATTCGAGTCGATTTATAGACTATTTTCTGTACAGCATCCCATAAATACGAAAATTATTATTTATGCCATTTGCGTTCAGTATTTTCGTAATGTTCGCATATTGAACCAAAAATACGAAGAGCATGCAACATAAATAATTCAATTTATTTAAGTCGAAAAATTTCTTTGGAAAATCGAAGAGCAGAACTTCGGAAGCATCTGAGATTATGGACTACTTTTGAGTAACGAATAAGTCTTTGAACAAAAGCATGCTTGCAAAATATTATATTTTTAAAAAATAATTAACAATAATTGAGATATCATTGAATATTTCTTAGAAGAAAATTGGGATGAAGGGTTTTCTAATAAGAATATTTTGATGATTGGCAATACGTGAATGGAATTTTTTTTTGCAAAGGATTGTTATAAGTTCGTTATCAAAATGAATATTAATATTTGTTATTAACAATGATAGCAATTATGTACAATAGATGCTACGGAATTGCAGAAATTGAATTTTCTAGGAATTGGGATGCTTAGTTGTCCCTGAACAGCTCAAGTCCATATGCCCATATTGGGCTGAGTGACATCGTATAAAAAAGGGTTTTCTATATCAAGTTTCCAGTTGGTCTAAAAGTCTTCGTAATTGGGGATAATGTCTAATTAGTTATTGTCATTTCAGTGTGGGGATTCCATGATAATCGTTTGCCAATGTAAAGTCCAAGATATGGTTTCTCTGATTTTCGGCATCGAATAAATGTGATGTGTACTAATTTTTTTGTAGTAATCCTTATCCGTCTTCTTCTAAATCGATAATGATGTACAAATTTTCTGATTTTTATGGGTTTGCAATATAAGTAGGACATTTGTTTGGATCATACATCAGAAAAAATTATAACCATAATCACCACAGGTAACGAAGAAGCTTGGCAAAAGGATAGGACCAAGTATACTTCCTTGAGGAACTCCAGCAGGTAATAGGTTAAAAATTTAAATATTGAAAGCCCTTTTAGACTCTGAACAATTACTTGCATAGACAGGACTTTAAATAAGGAAATCCTAGAAATGACACTCTATAGAATATATTGGAAATGCCTATAACACCTCCAGGAGAAAACGCTTTCTTCTCATAAGTAAAGCCACTGAAGTTAAACACTCTATGGTTGTGCTGAATTTTGTTAGTATTGTAGACTTGGGGAAGTCCAGCAGTAAATATATAAATAGTCAAAGCCATCTAACACTCTGAAGTGCTGCTTCGATGGATAGGCCTTAAGGATCAGGTAATAAAATAATAGGAGAATCCTGCGTACCATATGCTATGGGATATATCAATCAAAAGCGCCGGAACAATACACTTTCTTTCAATAATGATAAGATATCATGTCTAATAACCAATTCGGCATTGAACTCAAACACTCGTACGGTTTTGCTGGATTGTGGGGTATTCAGAGCAGAAGCCGGATTATTGATTAGATATCATATTCTTGAAGTCAAGTATAGGGTGATTTTTTGTTAGAAAAAGAAGCAAAATAATCCGATTACTTGACTTCATGAAGTATTTTAACAAAAGTAGACTGATAGGGAGTGCGAAGCTTCAAAATTTTTCCTGGGAAGTTTCTATATCCTAAAAAAAAATGTTTAGGATCGTTAATTTGAAAAACCCGCTTAAACCAAATTTTGCTTTTCAGTTGGTTTTAAGGGACCTAATTGACACGTAGAGCTTTGGTGTTATCTGTCAGTTAGCTTGACGTTTTGTTAGTCGGAGATCTGCGAATTGTAATGAGAAAAGAAAAAATTGAACAAAGCATTTGCCTGAAATTTTGTGTTACCAACTATCAATTTCCTGTGATGTTCAAACATTGCTAATATTGAAGAAGCCTTTAGGTGAGCCCGTTACATTGAGACCCCAAGCTAAGAGTTGAACAAAACGTTCGATCGTTCCTGGCGATCTTCAATGACTTGAAGGAAAAAAATTAATAGTATGGCAATTAAAAGAGATGGCTGAGAATCCGGACATGCTTTACAAATATATAAGCACCATTTTAAATAATAAACGCGTCTCAGTACAGCTTGTTTGGAAGGAGCTAAATTTTCTTCAGAAAGAAGACATGCATGAACGTGCCAATTCGGACTCTTCTTCCATGAAACGACAATCAACAAGCTTCGGAATTGCGTACTCATTACGAGCTGAAATCCAAAAATCCACGTAAAAGCCGCTCGAAGCTTAAAGTGATTTTCACTGTTTTCTTTGATAAGGAATTTCTTTCTGAGCATTTTGAGGCTGGCAAGTAGATAGAGTGCTTGCCGGAAAAGCACAGATTTGTGGCTTTTGCACAATTCTTGGGTTTTGCTCAACAGTAATGCATCGTCCCACACAATTTTTTTGTAGAAAACTCTTCGTTTACATGTAAGGTCCTTTAAACATTATTTTGGGAGCACTTTACAGCAGCATGACAAGTTTTTGTATTGAAGTAGGCTAGATCAGTTTGGTTTTGTTAATTTTTGATAGGTCCTTTAATATGGTTAAAAAGGGGACTCGGAAATGGAATTGTTGGATTTAGAAGTTCCACGATGAAAGGATCCCTACTCAAAAGAATGTTCGGCTTTGCTAATATTCGCTCAATGTAGTATGTGGGACAATCTTCTCTGCTATTCTTTGAGTATGACTGGAGGTTTTATACAGCAGAGTGGGTTAAATGTTGGCATCAATGCATTATTTTTAATAAAGCCTATTTTGAAGGGAAAAAATAAATTTAAATTATTAGCAAAGTTTTTATCTTTTAAATTTGAAAATCTTTAAATTTATTAAATTTAAAAATTTATGAATGAACAAATTTTTAAAAATATTATTGTAATATTTAGTAAAATATTTACTTCAAAATAGTTTGTTTTTGTAGTTTTTGTGTAAAATGCAAATTTTTTGATAGACTTTTTAGTTGATTGAAGTGCGTTTATTTTTTTTTTTGTTGGGGGCCAGTTTTATTTTTCTATTGTTCAAAATTTACTATTGAAAATATAAAAACCGCTCAGTATCTACCTAAAAGTTATTATACAAAAATTTTCTATAATTTTGCTTTGAAAAAGATTCAAGGATAATTTTCCAATTTGCCAAATTCGATTATCAGTTTTTTGTTTATTAAGAAATTAAAAAATTGGAAAAAAAATTAAATTAAATTTTCTGAACACCTTAGAATTAAAGTTTATTGATGATAAAAGCCGATTTCAAAAAGGATTTTAATTATTGATCAATAATCTTTTTTTTTTACCTTTTAGATAGTCTAAAGATACCACCTAATTGTGTACGGATTCAAACGAAAAAAAAATATTTCTTTTTGTTTTTCAATGTTTCATCAATTTTTAAATCATTTAATTTCCGGTTTCATATTTTATCTAAGGCCAAAATTTGCAAAACAATACGGAAGTGGTATTGAAAAAATGGTATAAAAAAAATCGGTCAAACAAAGTAGATAAATAGTCGATATGATAAGGAAATAGTAATTGACAAATAAAAGCTCGTCATTTTTTCAGTTTTTTACCTTTTGTTTTTTTTTGAAAGGGAAGGGAAGGGCGGATTATGTTTTTATAGATTTCATTTTTTGATTTTCGTTTAATAAAACAAATAAGATGACTAATTGGAGGCCGTGTTTGGGAGTTGTTTTGTGAATATCTATGTATCTATTGTAGATAAGTTTACGTAGGACTTTACTAACACTTTTGTTTACATTAAACTTTTTTTTTAATAGGCCGAACTCAATCCAACAGCGTTTACAGTTAACCAGAAACCTTGATATATACTGTGGAGGCTTTCTGTACAAAATAATTTTGTTATTTAACGTGTCATACCTAGCGTTAGACATAATACCACGGGGCGTCTCCGACCATACGGATTGAGTTACGCCCAATCAGCGAACCGCCATTATTCACGATTTACAGTCAGCAACCAACTGCTTGTGGCTAGGCCTATCTAAACCTCTACTGCCATAGCAGTGACAGCACCTGAGATAATTACCGGTATCTTCCACCTGCAAACCGGAGACTGTATCCGCGATGTGGGTATTAACCGCAACCACCACGTTGCTGCCTAAGGCGCATCACCATTATCGGGCGCAGTGTGTTTTATGATTCCCGTAGTACCAATTTTTGTTTTAAGAGTACTTCGGTTTATACTCCTCTCATTGAGCTACGGTAAGGAGGCTTATGGGATTTCCGTGAATTAGTGTACTGTTTTTTTAACGTGGCATATCTATCGTTAGACATAATACCACGTGCCGCCTGCGACCATAGGGATTGAGTTACGCTCAGTCAACGCAGACCATTCCAGTAATGGATTTCGCCAGCTCAGCTGAATGGATCCAGGTGGTTGCACGCATCTCAATCACTCAACAGCACAACCAATCGCTTCGATCCAATGTAATATCGATTTTCTGCTTAGGCTACCAAGTATGGTCTCCTCTATCAGATTCCTTCCTTTTGAAAATACTTTTCTGAAAATCTCCAAAATCCGTTTCCTTTATTGTAAGATGGTCTTTATATCATCACTGCCATTTACCACCATTAACCATCTTTCGTGTTTCATGCATGAAGGAATCAGCACTCAAAGCACATTTGTGCAACAACCAGCTCCATCCATCACAGGTAGGTCCATTTGCTAACCATAACCAGTTACAAGCTAGTTATCGTAACTGTTGGCAGCAAGGCGTACCTTAACCTCTACTATCATCTGCAGTGATAGCACTTGGGATCCTGGCATTCCTTCGCTCCAGTTCTAAAACTGTATCTGCCATATAGGTAACAAGCACAGTTACCCACGTTTGGACCAAAAGGTTGGGTACGGCGGATAAATCGTCGTTGGGCTCCCGACCCCGTCATACCACTCAGTTGTGCTTTTAATAGTTCTTGTTGAGTACTCACTAAAAGAGCTACAGTAAGGAAACTTGTAGGTTCCTGTCACTGCTGGGCCAGCTTACCGCGTATTCTCCAAGACCCATAGGTCACTTCTGGTATCGATCCTATGGTACCAATTACAAGCTGATTACTCCAACTGTTAGTGGCGAAGACTATCTAAGCCTCTACTGTCATAGCAGTGACAGCATCCGAGATAGTTAGCGGTAGCTTCCACCATCGAACCGGATACCGTACCCGCGATGTGGGTATTAACCGCCGCCACCACGTTTCTGCCTAAGGCGCCTCCCCATTGTCGGGCACAGTGTGTTTAAACACCATGGGGCACCCCGATTCGCGTGGTACCAATTTTTGTTTTTAGAGTACATCGGTTTGTGCTCCTCTAATTGAGCTACGCTCAGGTACGCGGGTTTGCTAAGTTTCGAAAATACAACCCGTATAGACTTTGGTATTTCACCATGTCGTAGCCACCTTGCGTTCCATTTACACACTCATTCACGCACCCTTCTCCCTCTCATACCTAACACACCACTCCCATCCACACTATGACCAGTCCCTACAATTCCACATACGCCTAGGCCACGCAAATCCCCGTACCTGCCAAACTCAATGAGAAGGTGCTTGGGACTCTCCTCCGCCGCCCCGCAAGGGCGTCTGGCCTCCACAGCCAGGTCACGCTCGTACAGGAACCTATTCATACTGCCATGTCCCGTGAGTAAATACCCAAGAAAAAGACGAAATTCAAAACCACACGCAAACACGAAGCACATGTTCGAAATGAACACGTGCATCCATCTACCACTCACACTCTTATCCCATAGCCGTTGCCAAATTTCATACATTCTATTGAGGATCAGCACACGTCGCGAGCATGAACTAAGATCCTGAACGTCTTCATCTATAACTGGACAACCAGCAAGCGGCATTCCTCGTCATCGATGGTATTGAATGCCTTCACGCAGCACCTCCAGGTCCCATACAATATTTCCCATGAGAACCTGCATCGCATCGGTTGACACGGTTCTACATACATTCAAACATGCATACAATGCCAGACGATGTACAGAATTTATGCCAACCCTTACTCGTAACGCATAATGTCACCCCATACACACGATGTAAAAGGCGTTCCGTGCAGGACATCTCCGTACTATACTGAGCTATGGGCAATAAAGGCTATCGTTTTTTTTTCAATCGACATAATATTATCATCTTTACTAACAGCAAAGCCGCTCTCAAAGCTTTCGCGACCCATTGAATGATCTTGTACTCAACAAGACTCGACATAACCTAATCAACAATAGAAGGGACGATTAGGGTTCGGTGTTGGGGCAAAATGAACTTGCTGAACAGGTGGCTATTCTGTCCTCACAACTGTCCCTATCCTGCCTCACCTACTAATAAAATGGTATACAAGATCCTGAGCCAGAAGCATCTCAAAACAATCAAGTGTAGTCAACATCCTTGTCTAAAGTGTGGACATAAAAGCTGCTCAGAATTCGGATAGGGCATTACTGCTCTCTCTTACCAATAACTTTTTTTTTGGAGTCTCTCATCAGCAAACCCAGAATTTCTTTGCGAGTTGGGTTCCTCCCATTTTGGTTCTTTTATTAGAGTTAAAATTAAAATGGAAAGCCCTTGTTCTTTTGGAACTTCTAGTAGAGTTTCTCCCATTGTGGGGCTCCGCTTTTTAATCTGTTCAAACATATAAAGGTATTTTATAAAATTTGATAAGTCGGAACTGGTCTCTGGTAACGCTCACCCATACAAAAACTTCATTCATCCAATATCCTCATGGTTATGATGTTATAGTCTCAAAAACGTTATATACAAACAAAGAAACAAGAAAGGTGAATTGGTGATGAGCTTTAATAAAAATTCAAACCACAGAAAGAGAAGATATTTAAATACACAAAAAATATGCCAAAGCCAAGAAGAGATCACAAAAAAAACCGACAAAAAGCTTTACGCCACAGATTTTTGCAGGACATTTTTTATGTATTTTATGTAAATTTTTGTCGTTGTATTTCTCTGTGAAATTTGTCTCTCTTTGTACCATTCTCTCTTGTATCCTTTTGTATGAGTATATTTTCATTTTCCATTCTCTGCAAGTGACTATACTCGAACAATGGATACCTTTGGGGGTACGTGATATCTTTTCAAAGGACTTGTTTAGCTTTTATCTTTTCCACAGCATACCCCAGATGCTTGAGGGGGGAGGGGGGTTCTTATTGTAGTTTTTGTTCGTTTCTTTTCACCTTTTCATCTTCTTTGCAAAGTTCAACAAACATTTATTTCCAAAAAGGGTGCCCAGTCTTTCTTAACCCTCTGCTATAAAATAAAGCGTAATTTTTTTTTTCATTTATCATACAATTTATGTATTTTTTACTGGTATTTATTATTTTTGTTTGTTTCATTTGTACAAAAATGTACGCAAAAGTCCAAAGGGGAGAGCTAGAAAAAAAAAAAAAAATTTCAACGGAAAAAATGAAGCTTTCATCTTTTGATTATGAAATGATAAAAAGCTCAGTGCCAGAAGTATGCAAATTGGTTCACATTCTTCAGGTTGTTGCCATAAGTTTGCGGGTTATTGATTTTTTCATTTGTATTTATTTTAAAATATCTTTTGATGGGTGAATGGGTGCAAGTGGGTAATTTTCATTTAGCAGCCATGCCGAAAGATAACAATGAACTGTCAGTCGGAATGATAAGGCCGATGAAAAACGATATCGATAGTACCTATTTACGTTATCATTAGGAGTATTTTTCGTAATTAATTTTTGTTCTTCTTTTGCACAAATATTCTGCCATGCCAGTATATTAAGGACTAAAAATAATAGGATGATAACCACCCAAACATACTATATTTTTTTCTGATTTTGTTTTTATCAAAAGTTAAATGGTGTAATCGCCTTTTGACGATATTTTTCCTATTCCCAATGTTAATGTTATCACTTTAACAAAACAGGTGAGAATTTTTCAAATGAAAATATTTCTGTTAATACCAGAAGAAAATTGATTATAAGAAAGTTAACAAAAGTCAATATTAAAATTGTGATTCATTGAGGTGTGTATTTATTATATTTTCACTCTATTAGCTACGGTACCAGTTATTTTCACTCTATTAGTCAATCAGTGAAATCACTCAGTCGTCTGTTGTTGATTTATTATATTTTTTTTCTTCCTTCATTATGAAATTAAATCAGTATAAATATTTTTTCCTTAAAAAAAAACTCCCTAAAAATGATTTTCGTTATGTGATGAAAAAAAAATTTTACATCTTACGAAATACGAGGGTTATATGATAAATACTTGGCCTTGATCAGAAAAAAACCTTTTTAAGTAAAAAATTCATTTAATTTTGTATCATAATGTGTTTTTAGCTCGATTCACTTAGTCCAACAATTTTCTATCTTTTATACGAGGGTTATATGATTAATACTTGGCCTTGATCAGAAAAAACATTTTTAAGTAGAAAATTCATTTTATTTGTCAAAATTATCTGCTTCTAGCTCGATTCTCTTAGTCTAACAATTTTCTATCTTTTGTATCTTATCTAAAAAAAATACCATTTCTCAAATCCTCATTGTTTGAGCCAATTTTTTTTCCCGCCAAGTCATTTTTCTATAGTCGGATTGCTGTGAGCTAAATCTAGTGAATATGGTGGATGTGGAACCAGTCAGTATCCTAATTCATGGAATTTGTTTTGGTGAAAGAAAATAATTTTCTTCACTAAATGCGATCATTTTGTCTTGATTTCAATATCCAAATGGTCGAATAATACTGTATAATATTGTCCTGGTATTGTTTATTATTTTTCAAGATAGTCGATGAATATTTTACCGTGTGCATTCCCAAAAAAACAGTAGCAATACCCTTTTCCTGGAGATGGAACCTTTTTTGCATCCACTTGGTTGTATTTTATACACAATTGGTGGTCCAATTGCGTGGCTCATCATCTGGTAGATATTTGAGGATGCTCTTGGACATCCGCGATATTCTTAACCGAGCAGGTACTCTAGAGCCGGTCAAATCTGCTATTGCCCCCCTACAGAGGATGGACAGTTCCGGTGCCTATTTAACAACGAGATCCTGAAGCATTACCGTAACCGCCCGGTTGTGGATAAAATTAAGCTCAATAGGCTGCGGTGTGCTGGACACTTAATCCATATCATGCCCGCAAAGTCTACAGTGGCTCCATTTATGATCCCATAAAATAAGGTAGGTTCTGCCTTCAGCGGAGCGACGGAATTAACTAGGACGCCAAAAATGTTCTGGGAGCATCAAACCCCAGTTTGGGGGGTCTGGAGTTCTTTTATTCAGCAAGCATAGACTGGACTTCCGGTTTTCGCACTGTTGATTATGATGATGATACGATTATGCTATTTTTCGAGAGCAGAGTAGCTATGGAAGACGGACGTTGCTCAGTGAAACCTTCAACATTAAAAGTTTATGAAAGAGTGAAACGAGTGAGAATTTTTGTCATGTCAGACGATTAATATTGAAGCTCCTTGAAAAGTTCAGAAATGTGCGTTACTCGCGTCAGATCTGTCATTTTGCGTTTCTGGTAGTATCAGATCTGACACACTAGCATCTCAATTGACGACGTTTTGTTGGAAAAGGGATTTCTGTGATTTCAAAGTCTCACTGATTTTTGTGATTAGGTGTACAGAAAGACTTTGGAATTAAGCACGGTCCTGCCCTCGGTGGAATATGCTGGGTGTTCTGAACTATGGGTTGTCATACCAATGATGATGATGCTAATATTACTTTAAAATAATTATTCGCGAAGCTCGAGACTTACTAATTAAACTCTAGCAGGTTCAGCTATTTTACATTTAAGAAAATTTTAAATTTATTTTGAATATAAAAATTCCTAAAGTTTGTGAAATTTTTTTTGAAATACAAAATTTTTTTTTACAATATCTTTTAAAGTCACGCTTATTTTTCTATTTCCATATTTTGTTTATAATCTTTTCATGGAATTGGAGACAATATTCTAACAATTAATCAGTCACCATATTCCCTCCCCCAAAAGATTTTCCTATAATATGAAAATACTCAACGTTTTTCTATAATTTAACATTCTTCAGTAAGAGGTTCTAATTAATCAAAATAATTTAGTTTACATTTTCGATAAGTCCTTTTAATAATAACTTAAGAGTATGAATGCCATCTACTCAGAGGCCAATATGATAAATTTCCTATTTTGATATTTTGTTGTACGAATTCTCGTACATTGAATTTTTATATTAACAACTTTTGCTCAAACAATTCATTTTTCTTCTCGTAAATGAACTTTCTTAATGACCACCTTAACCGTCAGCTTTTATTTTCCATTAAAATTAATTTATTTAAATTGACACAACTTTACCGAAATGAAAATTGTACATAGTAAAATTTATCATCAGACATTTCAGATAATTCTCATAGATTAATATTGTCAATACTGAGTAGAGATCAAAGATGCTAATTAACATCCAACAAATGTACACGTTGTTCTATCGAATTCGAAGCCTATGATTGATGCCTTTTGTCAAATATATTCGAAATTCAGACAAAATAATACCAACATGGTGTCATCGTAATATCAACAAGATTAGTAAATGATAGAAAATTTAATTATCCTGTATTATCCTTAATTAAAAATTGTTTTTGATTCATTTTTATTATGTCAATTTTGTAATTGAATTGATTGATATTTATTTACATTATTTTTTTGATAAGGGTAGGGACAGAAATTAGGGTGAAAGGATGTGGAGGTGGAGGTTGCTATAGCAACTGACAACTTACAATTAATTTATTGAATCAATACTGTACGAGCTAAGGTAATGTTTTTAGCAAAATATTTTTGATAAAAATTGTCTCAGATTGAAGGCCGGCGGTTTTGGGGTTGCGTCACATATGTCATATATGACAGTTGCAGTCAGTTAATATGGGACATTATTTGATTACAAAAATAGTCAATTTTTAGCTGAAACACTTCGGGTACTTGATTCTATTTTTCGATCGGTACAGGACTTAGCCCCAACTGAATCCTTTGTTTGACGTTTAACCAAGGAATACGATGTTATCAGTTTGGTGATTGATGCAACTCTCAGGTTTAGAAATGAAGCGATAGGTAAACTGAGAATATTCTTACGTGGGGTTGAATGGGAAAAGTGCTGAGTGGAGGTAACCGAATATAGTGCTCGGCGGAGATAAGCGGCTATAGTGCTCGGAGGTGAGCGAGAATATTACTAGTGGAAAAGCAGAGGTGAGCAAGAATAGTACTGGGGGTATGCGGCGTAGTGCTCGTTGGAGATAATTGAAACTGTGCTTGGTGAAGGAGTATAGTGCGCGATAGACGTGAATGAGGTACTGCTGCGGAAGTAGCAGCTCAGTGGGTAGCAAGAAGAGTGCTCGCAACATCACTCAGATGGTGAGCGGAAGTAGCGCTCAGTGGGTAGCAAGAATAGTGCTCGCAATGTGCGATAAGATAAGCTCGGAGCGGAGATGAGCGAGAATACTGCTCGGAGAAGGAGTCTAGTGCTTGGCAGAGGTTGGCGAATATAGTGCACGAAGAAGGAGAATAGCACTCGAAAAAGAAAAAATATAGAAAATAGTTGGAATGAATGGCAGAGTTGATTGAGACTTTGTGGATAAACCAGAAAAGTCTTTTACTCTACCCGTCAAATCTACTTGGAATCGTTACAATATAAAAGGTGGTCGCAAGCTTTACCGAAAACCGAAACAACGTAAGCAGAAAGTTTGGAATAGTCAGTATGGTTGTGGGACTTTAACAATAGATTTTTGGGAAAAATACTTTTGGTGTAAGTGAGTGGATGTAGTGTTCGGAGGTAGTGAGGGATATAGTGCTCGGAGGTGAGCGAAATAGTACTATTAGTAATTGGTAAGGTAAACTCGCAGCGGAAGTGAGCGATAATAGTACGGGTATGCAGTATAGCGCTTGACAGAGGTGAGTGAGAGAGTACTGGAAGGAGATAGTGCTTGGCGCAATTATTTGAGATAGGGCTCGGCGGCTGACTCAATTGATAACCTAGAAAAGAATTTTACTCTATCGCTTAAATTTGAGCAAAATCGTGACAGTGTGTATAACGGTGGCAAATTTAGAATACGTACTCGGAAAGAGGATATTTTAAGGTACTATCTCAATTGGATAGTATTTAGGGACCCATAAAAGATTCCAATAATTGAAAGACGCTCTTAAGATTTGTCGAAGACAGATGCTTTCTCAAAAACCTGTTGTGCGGTTTTTAGTTCGGCGAGGTTATAGGGTCATTTTATTTTGAAACTGAAGATTACAATGACAACCTGGAATAGTCAATAGAGTCTCGTATCGAATTATGCAATATGAGTTTTTATCTGCAAATACATTTTTACTGAGAATTTTTACTGAAAATTTTTACTGAAAATTTTTACTGAAAATTTTTACTGAAAATTTTTACTGAAAATTTTTACTGAAAATTTTTACTGAAAATTTTTACTAAAAATTTTTACTGAAAATTTTTACTGAAAATTTTTACTGAAAATTTTTACTGAAAATTTTTACTGAAAATTTTTACTGAAAATTTTTACTGAAAATTTTTACTGAAAATTTTTACTGAAAATTTTTACTGAAAATTTTTACTGAAAATTTTTACTGAAAATTTTTACTGAAAATTTTTACTGAAAATTTTTACTGAAAATTTTTACTGAAAATTTTTACTGAAAATTTTTACTGAAAATTTTTACTGAAAATTTTTACTGAAAATTTTTACTGAAAATTTTTACTGAAAATTTTTACTGAAAATTTTTACTGAAAATTTTTACTGAAAATTTTTACTGAAAATTTTTACTGAAAATTTTTACTGAAAATTTTTACTGAAAATTTTTACTGAAAATTTTTACTGAAAATTTTTACTGAAAATTTTTACTGAAAATTTTTACTGAAAATTTTTACTGAAAATTTTTACTGAAAATTTTTACTGAAAATTTTTACTGAAAATTTTTACTGAAAATTTTTACTGAAAATTTTTACTGAAAATTTTTACTGAAAATTTTTACTGAAAATTTTTACTGAAAATTTTTACTGAAAATTTTTACTGAAAATTTTTACTGAAAATTTTTACTGAAAATTTTTACTGAAAATTTTTACTGAAAATTTTTACTGAAAATTTTTACTGAAAATTTTTACTGAAAATTTTTACTGAAAATTTTTACTGAAAATTTTTACTGAAAATTTTTACTGAAAATTTTTACTAAAAATTTTTACTAAAAATTTTTACTGAAAATTTTTACTGAAAATTTTTACTGAAAATTTTTACTGAAAATTTTTACTGAAAATTTTTACTGAAAATTTTTACTGAAAATTTTTACTGAAAATTTTTACTGAAAATTTTTACTGAAAATTTTTACTGAAAATTTTTACTGAAAATTTTTACTGAAAATTTTTACTGAAAATTTTTACTGAAAATTTTTACTGAAAATTTTTACTGAAAATTTTTACTGAAAATTTTTACTGAAAATTTTTACTGAAAATTTTTACTGAAATTTTTTATTGCAAATTTTTACTGAAAATTTTTACTGAATATTTTTACTGAAAATTTTTACTGAAAATTTTTACTGAAAATTTTTACTGAAAATTTTTACTTTAAATTTTTACTGAACATTTTTACTGAACATTTTGACTGAAAATTTTTACTGAAAATTTTTACTGAAAATTTTTACTGAAAATTTTTACTGAAAATTTTTACTGAAAATTTTTACTGAAAATTTTTACTGAAAATTTTTACTGAAAATTTTTACTGAAAATTTTTACTGAAAATTTTTACTGAAAATTTTTACTGAAAATTTTTACTGAAAATTTTTACCAAAAATTTTTACTGAAAATTTTTACTGAAAATTTTTACTGAACATTTTTACTGAACATTTTTACTGAAAATTTTTACTGAAAATTTTTACTGAAAATTTTTACTGAAAATTTTTACTGAAATTTTTTATTGCAAATTTTTACTGAACATTTTTACTGAATATTTTTACTGAAAATTTTTACTGAAAATTTTTACTGAAAATTTTTACTTTAAATTTTTACTGAAAATTTTTACTGAACATTTTTACTGAAAATTTTTACTGAAAATTTTTACTGAAAATTTTTACTGAAAATTTTTACTGAAAATTTTTACTGAAAATTTTTACTGAAAATTTTTACTGAAAACTTTTACTGAACATTTTAACTGAATATTTTTACTGAACATTTTTACTGAATATTTTTACTGAACATTTTTACTGAAAATTTTTACTGAAAATTTTTACTGAAAATTTTTACTGAAAATTTTTACTGAAAATTTTTACTGAAAATTTTTACTGAAAATTTTTACTGAAAATTTTTACTGAAAATTTTTGCTGAAGATTTTTGCTGAAGATTTTTACTGAAAATTTTTACTGGAAATTCTTACTGTGAATTTTTACTGAATATTTTTATCGAAAATTGATACTGAAAATTCTTACTGAGAATTTTTACTGAAAATTTTTACTGAAAATTTTTACTGAAAATTTTTACTGAAAATTTTTACTGAAAATTCTTACCAAATATTTTAACTCAAAATTCTTACTGAAAATTCTTACTGAAAATTTTTACTGAAAATTTTTACTGAAAAATTGTTACTGAAAATTCTTACCAAATATTTTAACTGAAAATTCTTACTGAAAATTTTTACTGAAAATTTTTACTGAAAATTGTTACTGAACATTTTTACTGAAAATTTTAACTAATAATTTTTACTGAAAATTTTTAATGAAAATTTTTACTGAAAATTTTTAATGAAAATTTTTGCTGAAGATTTTTGCTGAAGATTTTTACTGAAAATGTTTACTGAAAATTTTTACTGAAAATTCTTACTGGGAATATTTACTGAAAATTTTTACTGAATATTTTTATTGAAAATTGATACTGAAAATTCTTACTGAGAATTTTTACTGAATATTTTTACTGAATATTTTTACTGAAAATTTTTACTGAAAAATTGTTACTGAAAAATTGTTACTGAAAATTCTTACCAAATATTTTAACTGAAAATTCTTACTGAAAATGTTGACTGAAAATTTTTACTGAAATTTTTTATTGCTGAAGATTTTTACTGAAAATTTTTTACGAAAATTCTTACTAAAAATTTTAACTGAAGATTTTTACTGAAAATGTTTACCGCAAAATTCTTACTGAAGATTTTTACTGAAAATGTTTACCGAAAATTCTTACTGAAAATTTTAACTGAAGATTTTTACTGAACATGTTTACCGAAAATTCTTACTGAAGATTTTTACTGAAAATGTTTACCGAAAATTCTTACTGAAAATTTTAACTGAAGATTTTTACTGAAAATGTTTACCGAAAATTCTTACTGAAGATTTTTACTGAAAATGTTTACCGAAAATTCTTACTAAAAATTCGTTCTGAAAATTCTTACTGAATATCTGTCCTGGAACTTTAAATAGACAAAAAAATGTCTATTTTACTATTGAGAAAAATAATTCTATTAAGAAAAGATGATTTTATTCAAATAAAAATTGGCATTCACTCTGGGATAGCACAACTTCAAAAGGAAATACGTCACCCAACCCATTTGGTATGCATGACAAAACTTTCTTAATTGGACTTCATTTAATATATAATAATAATAAACTTATGCTGTTTTACTAAAATATTAAATTTTATAAAATAAAATATTATTAAAAAAAAAAAAACAATTAAAATTGAAATTTCAAAATCGAACACAAAGGACATTTTTGATATTTTTCCGAAAATATTTACTTGTTAAAAGAATTTTAATAATAAGTTTAACTACTAACCTAATCCACTAATTTTCCTTTTCCAATTTATTTATTTAAATTTTATAATATAATTTTTTATTATAATCAAGAAAGAAAATAAACAACAAATGAAATAATATAAAACTAAAAACAATCTATCTACAGAAAATACTTAAAATTAATGCTAATTAATTTAATGGCAGTTTTATGATCCCAATTTCGCTAAGCATATAATGGGAATGTGGCCTTAAACGAAAATAAAGTAAAATAAAAAACAATAAAGTCCTCCTGTTGAATGCAAAAATTTCACTTAAATCTTTTGACTATAAAATGGTTAGCCAAAAAAACCACCGAGCACCTACTATCTTAGCTAACTACAACCAACCACCAATAGCTAACCATTCGACCACCTACAATCGACCCTAACCGCCAACAATTAGCCACCAACCAACAGCAAATAAGCACATTTAAGTAAATTATTCAATTTTATTAACTAGGGGATGGTTTTATCTTATTTTTCTGTTGTTGTTGTTTTAGTAGCTTCTCCTTTTTAAAACCATTTAAAATTATTTTAGTAAATATCGAAATTTTTGTTTTCTTTTATTCCGAAAAATTTATTATAAACTTTGTGGACAAATAGAATCGTTTTATGAGTCCCTTAAGTATATTTGAATGAAATAATTTTGGATTTGTACAAGTTTATGTATTCACATAAATGAAAATGAAAATGAAATAAAAACAACTACCATCGCCCCCCCCCCCCTGAAATAACAATAATAATAATAATAGTAACAACAACAACAATGTTAATAAAACGCATACTAAAATGTGAATAAGATGACGAAAAAGGAGAGTATCACACTAAAAGTATTATTAACGAGACCAATTTAGACAAGTAGTAATTCTCGAAATGGACGTTTGCTGTATGTACCATCATAATACGAATGGCCATACTCCCCCGAACTGTTTTTATACTCATTTGACCGGCGCTGGTGCAATTGTTTAGCATAATTAAAATTCATGATGTTGTCAGATGGTTTTGTTTTTACCGAACAAATACGAATGTCTGAACCACGATAAGGTATATCAAAACAAAATTTTGTACACAGTGTGGCTGGGTAGGAGTGTATATTTCGTATATTCTTTCATCCCTTGCATCCCTGTATTCCTACACTCGTCGACTCTTTTATTTGTACATGGGGTAGCATAAAATTTCGTTCAGTAATCACCCGCAGATATTTTCTAGCTTGACAGAATTTCATGTTTTCGAGAAGGACACTTACATATTCCCAAAACAACAGCTTAAAATCCCATCATACAGCAATAATAACAATAATAATAATACCGAGAGAGCAACCTGACCTGGTTTGGTAATATTATGGCACGGCCTTATAAAAGGGATCATCTCCTGCCCCTGGAATGCTTTTATGCCATTGTCAGGATTCGCCATATACAAAATGTACGTTCGTACGTTGCTTCTCTGGACTACTCATATTCTAGTCGTATAGCATATGACCATATGGTATTGGTGCTTTTAGAACATGGCTCATACCTTTACTGTTCCTCACACTACCTTTCGACATTTTAGTGAACTACAGTGTTTTTGTCCAAGCCTGTTAACATGATTATGCCGCCGCCTCGAATATGAACTTCGATCGTAATGAAATTGAGCTGAAGCTGTACTCATACTTGTGTACTTACCGGCAGGACTACAAGCTTGTATTCAGGACTATCGCATATAAGATTAGGTGGGTTGTGATGCTATTCAATCCTAAATGCGATTTTATGCTGTTATACATATGCAATGGTATATAATAGGAACGGGATTTAATCCTGTCGAAATTATAAATTATTGTTCCGTACATAATAAGCAATATGCCGTGTCTGTCGAAACAAATGTTCAGCCATCGAGCTTGAAGCTTTCAACCTAAGAGTCCACTGCCAGAGTTTACCACAACAGTGCACAAAAACATGCCAATACACCTACGTGAGAACACACATCTGCAAATCCATGGACCACGTTTATTAATAAGTAGCCATGATGGTAAGAGGACAGTGCCAATGGGTTTAGCCCTTCTCATTTCGAAAATGCCATCAAACGTGTACTATCCACCAACAACTTAAATGAAATGTGGTCACCGAAGTAGCCGCCGGCTGTTTGTTAATTGTTTTCCTGATTCCACATAGTAAATTACAACTTCTGTTGTGCTTCTCATCGGTTGTACAGACAGTCGCCAGGAGAGAGTAATGTAAACATACCACCTGAAACTCTGTTGAATCAGCTTCACTAAAATCCAGATTCAGATAATGGAATCTTATTAAAACCATACTTAATTGGCACTAGCCTCGTCTTCGACTACCCAATAAATACATGGTTTTAGGTCTAGACCATCTCTTATGTAATGATGCCGCTTAAAATACAACTTAACAAAAAAAAAATACCCAATAAATATTCATTTTATGTTAATTTTATTTTGGTATTAAATGATTAAATGGTAATTTAGAATTTTATTTATTCAGATTTATTTATTATTGTTTGCATAAAGAACATTGGATATTTTTTTGGATTGGGAAAAATTGGTTGATAATTTTTGATTATGCGAGAATAAATTCGTAAAAATATCAGAGGTCTTCTATCTCCACTTTAAAATCAAAATCTGTTAGTACCGATTTTTCGTATACTAAATCTTCTTATATATATAAATCTAAAATAGTAGGTCCGAGTTTGTCTAAACTAATTAAATATGAGCGAAAGAGATATTATTTTAATTTTAAATATAACAAAATTATTGTAAAAACCATTTTAGACTTAGCATAATTATTAATGTCACTGTAAAAGTATTGAGGACACTTTTTTTAGCTTCTATCAAAAATATCATATTTCTTACAATGGCAGTCCTCGTTAGGTGATTGAGCAGTTCAATTTCGATAGACTTCGTACTGCTCGGAAACAGATGTCGGGAGGCGTCGTGATCATTTATCGTCCCGTTAGTATGATCTTATTTGTAAAATAGGCAAACGAAACGCTATATGGCATGATTTTCCCATAACGGGTTGGGAAAAAAATGTCAACAGGCATAAGGAAAAAGTCACCCGGAACTCTCCTATTGTAACCCACTGTTGGGGTCAGTCAAGGTCGGTGGAAACATTTTTTTGTCAATAGTCAAAATCAATAAAACTTAAATATAAATTTTTTTGTGGCAACTATAAAATATGGTAGAATTGTTCTGTTATTTAACAGGTCAGTTATATTGTTTTATTTAACGTGACTTAAATATCTAAAACATAAAACCACAAGCCTCCTATGACTATAAGGATTGAGTTACGCTCAATCAACGTACCACCATTACTGTCAGTTAACAATTAGTAATCAGTTGCAAGCTCACTACTCCACCTACTGGTGGCGAGAATTACCTAAACCTCTACTATCATTAGCAGTGACAGTACCCGAGATAATTGCAAGTTATTGTCGGTTATCTCCCACCCGTGATCCGGAGATCGTACCCGCGATATGGGTATCAACCACAGCCAGTACGTTGCTGCTAAAGGCGCCTCACCATAATCGGGCACAGTGTGTTTTAACACCATGGGGCATTCCGACTCCCGTAGTACCAATTTTTGTTTTAAGAGTACTTGGGTTTGTACTCCGCTCATTGAGCCACGGTCAGCAATCTTGTAAATCCTCAGGTCGAATCGGCCAAGACGCGAAAGTACAAGTGGAATCGACCTTAATCTTTCACCCGGTTGTAGCCACCCTGCGTGTCATTCACATACTTATTCACGAACCATTCTCGCTCTCCTCTCAAAAATTGCCACGGAAAATCTATTAAGGCGTTAATACCTCTCTCTCACACACAACAGACCACTCACATCCACACCCACATCATTCACCACGATTCCACATGCACCTAAGTCATGCAAATCGCCGTACAGGCCACACTCAATGAGAAGGTGCTTGGCACTCTCCTCCGCCGCCCCACAAGGGCAAATAGCCTCCGCAGCTAGACCAAGCCTGTACAGGAACCCATTCAAACTGCCGTGTCACGTATGAAAATACCCAAGGTACAGACCAAAGTCAAATCCATACGCAGATGCAAAGCACACATCAGAAATGAACATGTGCGTCCATCTGCCATTCACACTCTCATCCCATCGATGTTGTCAATTTTCATACATTCTGTTCTGAACCTCTTCATTCGTAACCGGACAACCAGCAAGCGTGATGCCCTACCGTCGACGGGGTAGTGAATGCTTTCACGCAGCACCTCCAGGAATTTCTCCCATGAGAACCTGCATACAGAGCCAGACACTGGACTGAATTTATGCCCACCCTTCCATACTGGTAGCGCATAATGTCAGCCCACACACACGACGCAAGCATTGCACACAGAAAAAATACACTCTTGTACAGGACTTTCACCGCTCTGGATCGAAATACTTGCACAAGCATGCCAACCAAACCTACCACGCGCCCCTTAGATGTTGTAAGTGAGACCGAAAGTTCATCCTCTCTCGAACCTTTAGTCCAAGGTACCATACTTCCCGCGCGTATCGGACCCCGACCGTCTCTAAACGAATTTTGGGTGGCTTACTGGCCGCAAAAAAACATTTCAGCAGTATACACACAGTTTTCCTTTCGGAAACATTCACTCCCATTCTATTCCCCGATTCAGATACCATCTGCATATAGCGGCTTCCCGCTATCTCTACTGCAGACCTACTTCCTCCCTTAATCAAAAATAGAAAGTTATCCGCTTATGCAATCACACCGCAACTGGCGTCTTCCGACTGCACCAAGAGACCATTCATCATCATATACCAGATGGCGGGGCCGGCCACAGATCCCTGTGGGCAGCCACGCATCAATCTAACAGGATAGGTTGCCTACGACCGTCAAGGTATCAAGATACGCTTTGCAATGGATTAAAAGATAGAAAGACTTAAAATGGATTTCGCCAACCCAGATGACGAGATCGAGATAATTGTACTCAGCATGCTCGTTTTCTTCCACTTCGATACATTTCTTAAACTGCGTCATGTAGTCGACCCCTCAAGCGTCTTGTACTTGTTCTCACAGACTCCATCCGTTTCCTTCTAATGTCAAGTGGCCTCAGATACTCACTCTATCATTCCCAGCATTAAAAAACCGGCCTTGTTCAATCTTTCATATCCCGCTCCTTTTCGCAAGCCTCAGTCGGTCTCTTTCTTATCACAAGTCGCCTCAGGTTGCCAACTATATCATCTTCTAGACATAAAACCTACCTCCTTTTCTATGTATGCAACAATCAAGCAATCCGTCCATCAATTCCTCAACGGTGAGTAATTCCAACTTCGTCATCTCTTGTGCTTCTATCTGGTCCCACTCCTGAACCAGCTACATCCCACACTGGCACAACCATGCCAACAGTCTGTATTAAGGCCTAGCTAAACCTATACTATTATCTGCAGTGATAGCGCCTGGGATAACTGGTATTCCTCACCACCAATCCCAAGATTGCATCCGCGATGTAGGTATTTAACCATAGCCACCACGTTTCTACCAAAGACATCTTATCTCTCTGATCAGGAATAGTTTCTTTTAACATTGTGGGGCCCCTTATACTCGTGGTACCAGTTTTTTTTGAGTGTACTTGGTCGGTTCTCTTACTCAAAGAGCTCCAGCAAAGGATCTTGAAGACTTCTACGCACTGTTAGGCCGGCTCAGCACCATGGATTTGCCAAGGCTCGTAGGCCCTTCTGGTATTGATCATTATTTTATCGTTCTTCCTGAGGAACCCCCTTCCATAGGAATCCCGAGCAATATTAAATATACAAAAAAAATATCGCTAATAAGTAAAAATAAAATAGTTGAAATTTCGATTGTGCCGCATTCTTCGCAACGAAAGAGTTTTTTTGTAAGCCAAACGGGGCTAGCAGAGAGAGCACGGTTAAACATAAGAAGAAAAAATAACAGTTAAGATATTGACGAATTTAATTAGGATACCAGAAGTGTCACGACCGGTATTGGAGCTACGGCTATAGGTCATCAAAAGCAAGTCTGTTGGTTTTTTGTGGTTGTCAGATTCTTTTTATTAATTTTTTTTGTTAGATCGGTTTTCTCACTTTCAGAGCCGTTTAATATCTCCAGCAAGGAAATACGTTTTTCTGCCTTCTCCTTAGCTTGGAGGTAAAAAAAGTGCTACGCTATTCAGAGGTAAGCAAAAGCGGCCCTTTATTATGTGTACGAGAGACCTTCGCCGAAATTGATGCGGGTGTAAAAAATCTTGGGCTGCACATAAATAAAGACAAAACAAAGTACATGCTGACAGCGTTGGCGTCGAAAACAAGATCAATTATAATTAACATGCAGATAGGAGACTATAGCTTTGAATGAGTTAAATCATACTCCTTTTTCGGGTTAAAAAAATATAGCTTTGAATGAGTTAAATCATATTCTTTTTTTCAGCCGAAAAAAATTGCCAGCCAACAGAGCCTATTTCGGCAGTCTAAATTATTTCACTCGAAAAATAATATCGAAGGTTCTGCTGTAAAAAAAAACACCAATCTTACCAGTCCTCATGTATTCTTTGGAAACTTGGGTTCTCACCGAAAACTATTGTGAACTCTTGCACGTAAGAAAAGACAATTTCAGATTGTATAGGACGCCGAAATCCTGGAGCGTTACCGCAAATCCCCTATTGTGGATAAAGTCAAGGTTTTATCGATGAAAGGTTGCGGTTGGTTGGACACTTAATCGGTATGGGTTGTGAAGATCCTGTCCGAAAAGTCTACGGTGGCTCAATTTATAGTCGCAAAAAATGAGGTAGGTTCTTTCTTGGAAAAGCAATGGCTTTAGCCAGGCCGCCGAAAAAATTCTGGAATTGTCTAATTAGAAGACCGTATTGTGAGGCCGGTTTTTTTTCTTAGCAGACCTACACCAGACTCCCGGTTGTCGTGCCGTATATGATATTCAAAAACAAATAAGTTGACTACAATTTTCTTCTTGAATTAAAATTAGAATTTATACTAAAAAGGAGCTAAAATAAATTCTTTTAGATAAAAAAAATACCTCAAAGTAAGACATTTCTTGCTCGTCAGTTTTTGTAGGTCATGTTAAATTTAAGTATTTTGCTTAAGAAATCCAAAATATTTTTAAATCAAAACTCTTTTTGGCCTTATCAAAATAGAATTAAAAGTGTTTGCTTATTTTTATGATTTAAATTTAATACGAAATATTTTATATGCAAAAAAAAATACGATTATTATGTCACCGTCGTGGACTATAGAAAAATTAATATTTGGCTTTAAAAATCTGTCCATTGTGAATATATTTAAAAAATACTGCCCAAAAAAACCATTTTGGGCTTAGCACTCAAAAATAAATAAAAATAAACTTTCGATATTTTCACAATTTTTTTCTTTATTTAATGAGAAAAATAATTTGTTATGCCAAAAATAGCACCTAATATTGGATGCGTGTTTCTTAATTTCTTATTTAACGTAGTAATGTCATCGTAAGGGTATTGTGAACACTTTTTTTTTGTACTGAGAGGATTACCCGGTAACAAAAAATGGAGTTGCTTTTATTTAATATAATTTTAAGCTAAGTTAGTCGATTATAATTAATTGCATTAGTGTCTATAGTCAAGTTAGCCCACGTTACTTTTACATTTAATCAAAATGACCGCTAGATAACCTATTTTCTGAAAAGAAAAATTGCTTATTCAAACTGAATAAGACAAGTTACCAGAAATGGTATCTCATCATGGCATTTGGTGATTGTTAATAGCCAACCTGTAAGACGTCATGATTTTTAACTCGTTAGTCTAATTCAGCGTATAGGTGGGTGGGTGATTTATAAAAAAAAATTCAACAACAACCAAAAAAAAGATTACCACACTTTACTTGTGGGCTTAATTTAGTTTACTGTCATACGTCTTTTGCTGGTTGTATTTTCATCATTTATAGTACCATAGCGCAGCATCCCACATGATTGAATTACTTTCCAATAGAGACTTTCGTTTTTTTTCTTCTGTGCCTTAATTTTCCCATCTGATTTTTGTTGAATATTTTCAAAAAACCTACGTTATATTCACATTCGAATATTATACAAATTAAGAAAAATGGTTTTTTGCGTTGGTTGTTTTTTTGTTGTTGTGTATGTCTACCATCAAAATTTAATAACTTTCTGCGAATAATTTGATTGTAAAATTTCGATTAAATTAAATATGACATGAATATCGTACAAATTCCACTAAAGTATAAATGAAAAAATCCATTATTTATGGTAGAACATATCGCGAATATTTATTGTGTTCACAATTTTTATTTCCTTTAGGGAAATTAATTATTTAGACAAGAAGACGAAAATGAGTTTCGAAAATGGTAGAGTACCCAAAGATTCTGCATAATTTAATATACGATTTTTGGGTAAAATTCCGTTTCCTGGTAATGAAATTTTTATTTCCTAATTGTGAGTTTTGGATACGAAGAAAAAAGTTTCGAAAACAAAAAACCAATCTTGAAAAGTTATTTTTCGTATTCAAAGTGTAAATTCTTTCAATTATCTGAATGAGATACTTGAAAATACACAAATAAGAATTTAACTAGAAATCTTAACGTGCAAAGTCATCAAAATTAAATGACTGTAAATATTCGTGCCTGACAATTTTCACTTTGAATTAATAAAATTAAGCTCGAAAAAAGCTTTTTTTTTAATAAACAGCTGGTCAAAAGCCTACGTATGATTTTTGTGTTTGAGAGTTTTTTTTTTCTTTCATCTCAAGAGAATTTCAACTTTTTCGTGGAGACAATCCAATCTTACTTAACCACCAGACAGTATAATATACGCACCTGAAACGATAGTTGTTTTTATAGTCAATCAATCGTGCGCTGTTTGGTTTTTTCTTTTCTTTTATGAATAAAAACTCTTGAAACGTTCGATTTGCGCACAGCCACATATGACATCAATAAAGTGGCTTTTTGACGCCTCCACAAATTGATCATAGTTGTTGGCAAATTTCTACCGGTTATCATATTGCGTTTTTAGTTCTTTGTTGACTGCGATTCCAATGCAATCGTTTACGAATCAGTTCTCGTTAAGATTCGAAATTGATTAATCGTGAATATTTAGATTTATCTGATTTGAAAGAAAAAAATGTCATTTTTAAAAACTTTACGAAATTCGGTATCGCGTCGAAGTAGTTCGAGTAGTGATCGTTATGATCGACATGATCGTAGTGGAAGTGTTAAAAGTAATAATAGCAGTAGTAGTCGAAGGAAAAGTGGTGAATTTAAGAGTATTTTGAAACAACAAACTGTGGATCATCCGGAATTGTTACGAAGTGATACGTTTACTTTGCAAGAGGAAGAATGTGGTCCAGGGAAAAATTCAATGGAGAAGACTTCATCGAAACAGAGTGTTTTCGAGAAATTCAGTACATTTACGAGAAGAAAAAAGGGACCACCTGTTAGTGAGGATAATCAGTCGTCGACAAATACATACAAGCGATGGCCTCTTGGTGGTGATACAGCTTTGGCGTCGGATGATCCTTTTGATATTTTGTATTCACCTCATAATAGTCCTAAAGTTCTACAGAAAAATAGTTCGATGAAAAAATCGATAGCTGCAAAAACAACCATCGATTATGGGACCTATCGAAAGGGAAAAATGCCATCTTATATGAAAGAACCAGACCAACATGAGGATCAGCATATTCCCGAAGAATCAACTAATAAGCCACAGCTAATAGAAGAGGATCCTGATAAATTCAGGACAATAACTATAAATTCATTTCGTAAATCATTTCGTGAAAGATTTTTGGCACAACAGCATGAAGCTCCACATAATCCTGCTTGGTTTGTAGAAGTTGAAGTTCCAAAGCCTAAAGACGAAAATGAGATAAGTATTCCTGAAGAACGATCCAGAAGACCTAAGGATATAATGACTTTTGAAAATGACACTTTCCGACCGACAGCACGATCACCTATTCGGAAGCCAAAGGAAAACTCACAAACAATAGATCGAACTCCTGTAAGGGATCAAAAGCAGAACTACAGATCCAGCGCATGGTCGCCTGTACGAAAGGTGGAAGAAAATGTCCAATCAAATGTGCGAGCGTCTGTACAAAATTACGAGGAAAATTCCCAACCAACAGTCAACAACAACCGTCGCAGACAACCGGAAGAACCTATTCCACGAAAATCGTCTGGAACAGTTAGTCTAAAACGAAACGACACTTTTAAAGTGGACCGCGAACCAGATGAGCCATCATTCCGCATCGAAATAAAGAACTCCATTACCCCCAGTGAACCAGGACGACTAGTGCCTGTAGGGGTGGCTCGACCAATTCCGAGCAGTCCGATTATCGATTACGACAACGACACTGTGGACTATGAAAAAGAACACACAATAAATTCAGAAGCTAAACATTATCGCACACGAGTACAGATAAATGGTTCTCGTCACGATGAGGTCACCTACTACAAGAAGGCGTATCCAGTGCCATTACCACGGAATAGTCAAAATGGCCACCAGGACAAAGAGAAGCCCAAACAAAGTGCGATACGTGCTCAGAGGGCGGATGCTATCATCTCGAACTATTCACCATTGACCAGTTATGAAATGCTGAATAAAATGAAGAAACCCAGCAATGGCGTATATGAGAGGTCCGAACCCCTAAGACCATCAAAGGAGAACACATCTACACGTAGCGATCCTAGCCCAATTCGTTATTATGAAAATCGTAAACAGACCGTTTCGCAGCCATTTGGCATCCAATCATCATACCATCACGCACCACTATCAGCTCGTCACCATCAATCGTCTACACATTCCAGCCGACAAATGCACTACGAACAAGGGGTACGTACCACCAGCAAGGAATTACAAACTCCATCGCGCTATGCTTCTAATATGCAAAAGCCTCGGATCAAGGCACCTTGGCGTTAACCCAGCAAATATTGCATCTCAAAAATAATCGCTTACAATATGAACATTGCTGAATAAAATTTTCCAGCTTTTAATTGTGCTTTTCCGAGAGAACGTGTATCTTTTTGGTTTTTATTATTTAATTTTTTTTTAAACTTTTGTGACAGCTTTTCCTGTTTAAGAATTATTCAGTTTTTAACGTAAATAAAAATTATAAAAAGTTTTTTTTGGGAAAAAAAATTTACATCAATTTTATAAAATAAAAGAAAAATGCTTACTGTTTTTATTTCTTTAGTTTTTATTTTTATCTTTATAATATTTTGAGCTATTATATATATTTTTTTTTTTTTGCTAATTTAATTGGAAGAACTTGTAAGTCGTCGGAGTAGAATTGGAATCCGAAAATTACCAGTCGTGGCATTTTGTGTAGGATTCTTCTTAATCGTAAAATGGTTAATAATACAGAAAAATAATTTTTCTGAACGTGTCCTAATTCGGTGTTGTTCAAAAATATTTTCAGATTCGATAATGACTAATGAATGTGATATAAAAACTGTATAAATAAGGCTATGCAAATTTATATGACAGAAAAAAAATGGCAAAATTTATACACATTCGAATAGAAGCTTTTTCAAAATTTCTATTTATCGCCACTATAATGACCCAGATAAAATGTAAAGGACCTTAACATTCCTTGAGTTCTATAGAGTTTTGTATAATAAAATCCTTTACTTGTCACTATTTTTTCAGCTTACCCCCTAACTCCTGTGTGACTATCCAAACTGAGCAAAGTCTCATTATTTCTTTTTAAATGGGAAAATAAATAAGGTACCGATGGTAATTCTAATATAAAAACAATAATATTTAAGACCTCATAAATTTGATTATCAATTCAAGTCAAATTTGAAGAGCTTCAAATTATTTGCAGTTTTAATTCACACTCTTCACTTTTGACGTCTTCTAAAAATGCTTTTGACACTTTTTTTTAAATAAATTTTTATTTTTTTTAAACCTGTATGTCTACCAAACTTTCAAGTTTAAAATTTTTTTTGCTGCTAAAAATCTTTTTCTGCTAATTCATTTTACAAATTATTATTTTTTAGTAAGTCTACTCGTAGACTATCGTCATCATTATTATTATTATGAGTATCATCATAATTGGTTGAATATTTCGCGGAGGTGTTCAGTAAACATTTCCATAAGAAGTGAATAGATACGTTCAGGTATTAATTACGAATAACTATCTTATATGGATAGGCTTTGTCACCATTTACATGACTAATAAATTTTACAAGTAAGCACTTTTTTAGCTTTGAATATTTCTTCGAATTATTATTATTATAATTTTTTTAAACTAATATTAAATTGGTTTTTTTTCTTCTGATTTTACTGATTGGATAATTCTCTTAATAGCTGGCAGCGCCACCTACTCATCTAAGATGGTGGGAAACAGTTTTGCTTATAAAATTTCCTTCGAATTGCTTTACTTTTGATTTGATTTCCGATCCTTGATATTTGTTTTGTTTTTTAAATCATGAAAAATAATATGAAATATTTTTTTTGTAACATTAAAAAATTTTTTGTTAAAAATTTTATGACTGCAAATTTAAAAATTTTTAACATTAGATAATAATTATAATTTTGAGGTTTTGAAAACCTTACTCTACAAAATTGTTTTTTTGTTGTTAGTTATAAGGTCTCTGGGACGAGAGCCAGAGTTCATTTTATTGGGCCATGGCGATGAGGCCATTTGCGCACTTCATGTTACGTGTGGATTAGCATTGCTAGCTTCCCTACCGAAACTGGTCGATAATAAGTTGGAGAGCAATCAGATGTGGTTAATTTTTGTGGAGACTATAAGTTTGTTTGAGGAAATTAATGAAAAGCTTTGGGAAAGAAATTGTTGAATCTAGCAGATTCACAAAAAAAGAAATTCTCGGTTAAGTCGCATTCTTTTAAAATATAAGGAACGGTGAGTTAAAAACTACAGGGATGGCATGAGGGACGAAGAGTAACCAATTCGGATTCTGAGAAGTTTCTTTTCCCAAAATTTTCGGACTGGCATTTACATGTTTGGCCAAAGCAAGCAAAGAAATCTCCCACCGTTTGGCTAGTCTGCTTCTGTAAGGCTAAAGATGTTAAATGACATTCGGTCAGAAGGGGTGGAAAGTTTAGAATTTCAGACCCCTTTATCTATAAGACCCCTTTATTGCTAAATAGAGTTGGACAAATCTCGTTGAGCACGTAATTGTTTAATGAAAGGCGTCCAAGGCTGCGAGACTGTTTATATTCGCTGCAATGTTTTGGGGATATTAATTGAAGTCTCAACTGTCGTCCTAATTGCCAACTGTTCATCATGGAAAGAAGATCCTCTGAGGTAGGATTCTACACTTCAATTCATGGTACTCGTATTAATGGATATGGGTATTAACCACAGCCACCACGTTGCTGCCAAAGGCGCCTCACCATATTCGGTTACAGTGTGTTTTAACACCATGGGGCACCCCGATTCCCGTGGTACCAATTTTTGTTTTAAGAGTACTTCGGTTTGTACTCCGCTCATTGAGCTACGGTCACGAATCTTGTAAATCCCTAGGCACCGCTAAGCCAGCTCAGGTACGCGGGTACGCCAAGACCCAAAGTACAACCGGAATCGACCTTGGTCTTTCACCGGTTGTGGCCACCTTGCGTTTCACTCGCATACACATTCACTACCCATTCATTAATCGTAATCTTCTCTCAAACAGTGCCATGGCAAATTCAGCCAAACATGCCCTCCTCTCCGATGTACTAAGTGCACCACTCAAATCCACTTGACTATTATGCACTCTAATGCCACAATCATTCAAATCCCGAATATCCCCATGTAAATCACACTCCACGAGGAGGTGATATGCACTCTCTTGTGGTGCACCGCACAGACACTCTTCTCTTTCACTCAATCCTCTCTTATACAGCAACTCATTCATAGCGTCATGCCCGGTTATCAAATAACCCGGGAACAGGCCACATTCAAACTTGTTTACTGAAGCAAACCTGATACTTGAAATGAAATTCTGTGTCCATCTCCCATTCTCACTCTCATCCAAACGCTGTTGCCAAATCTCATACATTTCTTCCAACACTCCAAGCTCCTGGATTTCCTCATTCAAAACAGGGCATCCATCCGCCAATACAATGCCACGCCGAAAGAGAGCGGAAGATAGTTTTCGACCATTTCAATAAGGATAGAGCCCACTGGGGATATCTGGTGTGCTACACTGGCTCATGAAATACAATATTTACCGCTGCTTCAACTTTGCTCTGTTACGTGCGTTCGGACGCATAAAGTGAGAACTCTGTAGGAACGTCCCGTCTAATAGGGCGATAGCTATTCTGCTTAAGCTTCTGAATTGTTTGTGGTGTTTTTATATAAACCCGTTTTTTTTGGACCGCATAATAAAATTTATGGCGTGGTGTTAAATTTGAGGATTAGGAAGGCTAAATGAAATCTTGCATTTTACGGAATTATTCTGTCACCGCAGATTTTTTGAAGACACCGCATTATCGCCCTCATGTCTTACGCTGTCTCATCAGACCTCTGAAAATTATTCACTCGTATTCCCGGCTTTATTGCTCAAAATTTAATTCTTTATTGGGATGGCTCTGCTACTATTTTATGAGCATAAGGTTGTTCTGGGACTCATGAACATCATCGTTGGTAATCATTAGACCATTGGTTTGTTAACATAAAACTAGAACAATCATTAGGATAACGATATATCATAATTAATATAATATTGAACAAATATAAATAAAAAGTCTATTATTGGGTTGTCCGAGAAGTAATTTCGTTTGTTTTATAAAAATAATAGATGATTTTCTAATAGTGAATTAATATTTTATTCAATTAAATATTATCCAGTCTGATCCAATACCCGTCACCATTTTTCTGGCAGGAGCATTACTCCACGCTCATAAAATTTTTGTTCTTTGCTGGCAAAAAACGGATCCAATTAATTTTTGAACTCCTTATTTGAATTAAACGTTTTACCGTCTAAAAAATTGTTTAGAGACCGGAAAAAATGATAATCGGAAGGTGCTAGGTATGGAGAGTATGCTGGATGTGTCAATATAACCTATCAAAGCTCTAAAAGCTTTTGCCGAGTGGTCAAACTTGTATGTGGTTTCGCATTATCCTGTTGTAACAATATACCTTTCCTATTGACCAATTCTGGCCTTTTTTTCATGTCCAACTGATGACAGTACACTTCAGAATTGATCGTTGTGTTGCTCGGTAGAAGCTCAAAACATAAACGATTTCTTTGAAATCCCACCAAACAAATAGCATAACCTTTTTTTGACGAATATTGGCTTTCGGAGTACTTTGAGCCGGTTCATCTTTTCTATGCCAGGATCTTTTGCGCTTAACATTGTTGTAGACAATCCATTTCTCATCCCCAGTGATGATACGCTTCGAAAATGGATCATTTTCTTGGCGTTTGAGAAGCAAATCACAAACGTCAATGCGCCGCCACAAATTTTTTTCTGTAAGAAGATGAGGAACCCATATGAGAAGCTTTGAAATTAAACCTAGCTATTTCAAATGATCATGAACGGTCGTATTTGATAAATTTCATCTCTCAGCGATCTCGCGAGTTGTTATTCGCCGGTTTGCGTCAATTATAATACCTTTACTGTGTCTTCGTCAGCTTCAACTCGCCTTCCAGGACGTGGTGCATCTTTGAGATCAAAATTGCCTAATCGAAACTAAGCAAACCAGTTTTGGCACTGGTGCGGCGCTAACTTAACACATCTTCTCCATACCCATCGAATAATTTTTTTCTTGTTTGGACAGCATTTTTATCTTTTCTGTAGTAAAAAAATAAAAAAAATATGCCGAAAATGCTGTTTTTCACTTTACATATTTTAAAAGGGTATCAACCAAAAACAACTGTGCAGAATCAATCGAATTTTTTCATAAGCAAGCCTTGCTATGTCAGCTGTGAAAATACATATGATTGGATTGAAGTTGGTTGTGAAAAATACAATTAAGTCCTCGGTTGGGAAACAATGAAAATACTTTCCGGACAACTCAATGCTTTTGTCATTCCTATACGTGGGTATTCTGCTATAGCCGCTATTTAATCAGGGAGAACTACACGATTCAAGAACGTGTCGAGGTAGTAAAATCTATAGCGTTAAAGGAAATTTTTTATGAATGGACATTTTTGTAAAACAAGCAAAATTGTCGGATCTGGGACGAAAAGCAACCAAAACTGTTCCAGGAGCTTGCTTTATGTTACTTACAGTAAAAATTACGGTCTCGTGTGAAATTTGGTTAGGCGGCACTATCGGGCCGTACTGTTAACGCGATTATAACTGTCAATTGCGAGTGGTATCGAGTGATTTTTTTGGGACCCAATGGGACTTTTGGGCCTTGGAGTATTCTGGTTTCAATAGAACAGTGTGACTTGCCACATAGCAGTTAAACCAGGGACTTATTGCAGGCGAAGTTTTTACATGCTGGTCGCCAAATTAGTACCATTTAAATCCTTTAGATTTTTTTCATTAAATCAATGATCTATGCCAATTAACTGGAAGGACTTTCCAATCTGGCGAACAACATCATTCAAGTCATCGGTGAGATTTTACTCGATTTATGTAGAACAGTCAACCAATATTGGACTGCTCGAATTATCTCCACGGATCACGAATTAAAGTGCCTTCACATTTTAGAAAAACTCTACTTTTGTACCAGATATATAAGCTTAAATCCGCTGTTTAGTCATAGCTGGCGTGAGTAACCGTATTAAGCTACCATGGGCACGCCATACTTTTTTTTATGAGTTTGACATCTATCAACATTAATCAGTGCATATTGTCAGCAATTTCGTACAACAACAAACAGTTTTCCTTTGGTAATCATGTCTAGTTTTGTGCCAGAAAAAGAGCATATGCGGGAAGCTCTGCTTTTCTGCTTCAATTTGAAGAAATCGGCTGCCGAATCGCATCGAATGTTTATGGAGGCCTATGGTGACAGTGCTTTATCGGAAACAACGTGCCGAGATTGGTTTCGTCGGTTCGAAGTCGGCAATTTTGACTTGTGGGACAAGAAGCGTGAAAATCGGCCTAGGAAGGTTGAGGACCATCAATTGCAGGCGCTTTTGGACGAAGACGACACCCAATCGCAAAAAAATGTTCGCGGAGCAATTGGGTATTACTTAACCAGCCATTTCCATGCGTCTGCGTGCCATTGGAAAGATTGAAAAGATCGGAAAATGGGTGCCGCAAGATCGGAAAATGGGTACGCAGATGAAGCGACTCCAAAACACATGCGAAATTTTGCTCGCCAAACAAAAAAGAAAGTCGTTCCTGCATCGGATTGTGACAGGATATATTTCGAGAATTCTAAACGCAAGCAATCGTGGGAAGATCCCGGCCAACCATCAACATCTTCCCCAAGACCAAATCGCTTCGGACGAAAGACGATGCTGTGCGTTTGGTGGGATCAGCAGGGTATCGACTACAATGAAATTTTAAAACCTGGTGAAACTGTCAATGCCCACCGCTACCACCAACAACTGATCAAATTGCACAGTGCTCCGCGTGAAAAAAGGACGGATTATCAATAAAGACATGACAAGCTGATTTTCCTCCACGACAACGCACCATCGCATATGTCAAAAATAGTGCGAAACTACTTGGAGACACTCAACTAGGTGGTGTTACCCCACCCCGCTTATTCACCAGACCTGGCCCTTTTCCGACTATCACCTGTTTTCGTCGATGGGCCACGCGCTCACTGAGCAGCACTCCGATTATTGCGAAGATGTCCGAAAATAGCTTGATGAGTGGTTTGCCTTGAAAGAGAAGGAATTTGTTGGCGTGGTATCCACAAATTGCCCGAGAAATGATTAAAATGTGTAGCTAGGCGTGGGCAAGCACTTTGAATAAAATTGTTTTTAGTTTCTATGAAAAAAACAAGTGGTTTTAAAAAAAAAACAGCGGATTTAAGCTTATACAGCTGGTAAATAATAATGATATTAATTTTACGTTAATTTGTAATAAAAACATCCCGCTTAGCTTATGTACAAATCTTCTTAATTAATTTTAAAGTGAAAACATTCTTGATGAACGCGGAGTTACGTGTTTTGTTGATTTGTGCTTTTCAAAATTAATAAAAATCTTCAAGTATTCACTAATTTTTTTCTAAATAGAATTCTCTATTCATTTTTGAGTTTATTTAATTTTAAAAATTTTATATAACAAACTTTTTTAATAGGTCAATTACCTTCCGTGTGATAACTTAATAACTTTATCAACAAACAAAAAAATCACTCATCTTCGATTATAGAATGTTTTTTTCAATACTTAAAAGATGATTAATTCTTCTTAATAATAACATTCTCAACTTAAGAGTATATAAATTATTTACGACTAGAGAATGGAAGTGTACTATTCCCTAACTTGTTGGTAAATTTATGTTCTGGAATAATTTTTTTTCTTCTTTTTCTTTTACCAAACACAATATTTCCGGTATTTTACTTTCAATATTGACAACAACATTTTCATCCGGAAATTGTTCGATTCGATTGAAAATATTCCAATTCGTATCGTCATGATTTTTCTTAGTTTCGTACCCATAGTAAAATATAAAAACTTCAATATTTGAGGTAGAAATTGTCTGCTTTTGGTTGCTCCTCAATTTTTTTTTGTTACTCGGTTTTCGTAAGAGGAGGGAAAAATTTGATTTCCGTTTCTATTTCCCCAAAATGAATTCAAAGAACATCTTTTCTGTAAAAGTTTTTTTGAAGAAGAATCTTATTCATAACCATTTGGTACTAAAAAAAAAACAAAAAAAACTTAGTGAATTTCATATTGAATTAAAAAAATTATGTTGTATTTTCATAAAATAAATATTTTTTTTTTAAAAAAGCTCTTTTTGACTTGTGCTACGGAATAAGAAAATACTCAAACTGGAAGTGTAAATATTTCATTCTTCACAACACCTTATTCGAAATTTAACAGAATCACTTTAGGGGTTATTAACCGAAAATTAATGAGAACAATTTTCTCCATGCCCATAGCCATAATTAAATGATATTTTTTTGACTATATCTATTTTGACTTACAATAGATGGTGAAGAAGCTACACTCTTCAAATAAAGGTAAAATGTTAAGTGGGAAAATAGAAAAGAATAAATAAATAATAATAATGATCCAAGAATTTACTGAACAGATTTTCATTGAATTTTTAATGAAATAATTTTGATTTCTGAACATAAAATAAAATCTTTTCAAATCGACTCTCTTAAACACATCAATTCAATTTTTGTGAACATTCAAATAAGATCAAAAAGTTCTACTGACCATTTTTCACAAGTATTCCAAATCGATTTCTTTAAATTGGTTTCTTTCATTTCTTAAGAAATTCTCAAATGAATTCACAATTCATTCATTTTAATAAGTTGGCAAAAAAGAAAAACTTCCAAAAAACAAACATTCATTATTGTTCATTCGATAAAAGAATTTGATTCTCTTCTAGTCGTACTTTAGTTTTTGAACAATATTTCCTTCTATTTAAAATGCTTTCTTCAAATAATAATGAACATAATTTGTATTTGAAGAAAATATTTGATCATAAATTATGGTGATTAATTTTTTTTTACATCGAATAATCATTTTCATTTTAATTTGTGTCATTATACAATACAAAAAATTTATTTTAATCAATTTAATGCAGTTAAAGTAGAGTCTCATTAATTTTTTAAGTAATTTATGTTAGGAGAAATTCAAATTTCTAGTACTTCTCATTATATTTGATAAACAAATTTTGACCTCATAACTGAATATCAAATAGATAATCTACAAAATTGACTTTATTTGTACAGTTAATAATAGTAAAAAAGCCTTTTTTTTGAATTTTTAAAGCCATCTGCAACTAGAAGATAGTTGCAAGCAGTTTTTTTACAATGTGACTTTTATCTTCCAGATCGATTTTGTTTGGCCGCCATTTTGGTTTCAATGACATTTCTCTGTTGGCATTTGACAGTCGTAGGTAGTAGTGGATAACAATTCATTATTGAGTATCTAATACCGCAAAAACGTGTTGAACTTATTAAAACATTTTATTTAAATAATTGTTCAATTTTGAATACGCAAAGAATATTACGTGACTTTCTTGGTGTTAATTATATGCCGAGTAAGTTAACCATTCAGCGTGTAATGAATAATTTTGAAAATATGCATACGCTGGGAGATAAAGCAAAGACTGGGAGATAATTAAGCCAACGTCTACCTGAAAAGATTGCTGTAGCAGACTGGGAGATAATTAAGCAACATCGGGGAATATCTCCATCATTATTGTTAAAAATTTTCAAATTTGATTTGTGCTTTTTTACCCGCATAAAATTCTATTGACACAACAGCTGCAGGCAAATGATCATGAACATCGAAGAGACTGGAGTGTTGGATTTCTACAGTTCGGTATAGACAACCACCATTTTTGGCAACAAATCATTATGAGCGACGAAGCACACTTAGACTTAGCTGGCTTTCTTAATGAAACAGAAAAGCCGCTATTGAGGCACTCAAAACCCTGATACATCAAAGACCACTAAACCCTCGTAGAGTAACTGTATGTTGCCACATTGGGCAGGCAGATACTGGAGGCATATTTCTTTGAGGATACTGGAGGCAGTGCTGTAACAGTTACTGGTGACCGCTATCGGAACATGTTGGAAATGGATCAATTAGGCCTACAGAACATGTGGTCCCAACAAGACGGTGCCACATTACACACAGCTCATGCTAAGATGCAAATTTTGAGAAAAAATTTTCCCTGCCGAATAATATCAAAAAGTGGTGATTTACAACCGGCCACCACGATCCTCTGATTTGAACCCTCCCGATTTCTTCGCAAAATTGACGGAAAAGGTGTACACTAACAAATCAACCTCGATGCTTAATGACAACATTCGAACCGAAATTGCTGAAATAACACCAGAAGTCCGCGAAAATGGTATGAAAAATGTTCCTAAAAGAGATCGCCTTTGCGCCTGATAATGAATCAATAAAATATAAAAGTTTCCTTTGCTAGAATGTGCTTATATTAAGACTCAGTATTTTAATAATTCACACGATCCATAACGCTTAAGTTCGCGATGGATAGTTCTAGGGAAGGCAGTGCAGAATAAATCTTAAACAAGGCAGAATAAATCTTGAAACTTGTTATAACGAGACACAGTTCCATCATGAACAAAAGGGACCTTAACACTATAACGGATAATTCAACAAAGTATTTTTAACTAAAGGGATTGGATACGACAGAAATTGGAAGGCTTGACCCCAGAGTTCTAGTCTGTAAGTCTATATTAGTTTCAGTAGAACATTGTCTAGCCTCTAAAGTCTTATGTATGGACTCTATGATAATAAAGATACCCAACTCGATGTTTTGTAAGATGTCGCTGCCATTAACATATAGGGTGGACAAACTTAGACTGCCTTTGGCATATTGTAGCCGTTGTGCAGCATCCCTCAGCAATACCAGGTGTATAAGCTTAAAAAACATGTTTTTTTCATGGAAAGCAAAAACAAATTTATTCAAAGTACTTGCCCTCGCTAGCTACACATTTTTTCTATCTCTCGGGCAATTTGTTGATACCACGCCAAAAAATTCCTTCTCTTTCGAGGCAAACCCCTCATCTAGCCATTTTCGGACGTCTTCGTAAGAATCGAAGTGCTGCTTAGCGAGCGCGTGCCCCATCGACGAAAACAGGTGGTAGTCGGAAGGGGCCAGATCTGGCGAATAAGCGGGATGAGGTAGCATTTCCCAGTTGAGTGTCTTGAAGTTGTTTCGGACCATTTTTGACGTGTGCGATGGTGCGTTGTCGTGGAGTAAAATCAGCTTCTCATGTCTTTGTTGATAATTCGTCCTTTTTTCACGCAGAGCACTGTGCAATTTGATCAGTTGTTGGTGATAGCGGTGGGCATTGACAGTTTATCAGGTTTGAAAATCTCATAGTAGACAATACCCTGCTGATCCTACCAAACGCACAGCATCATCTTCCGTCCGAAGCGATTTGGTCTTGGGGAAAATGTTGATGGTTGGCCGGGATCAACCCACGACTTCTTGCTTTCAGGATTTTCGAAATATGTCCACTTTTCATAGCCTGTCACAATCCGATGCAGGAACGACTTTCTTTTTTATCTGGCGAGCAAGATTTCGCATGTGTTTTGGCATCGCTCCATCTGCCTATCGTTCAATTCCTGCGGCACCATGGCACGCAAAGGCATGGATATGCCTCGGTTGAGTATCACCCAATTGCTCCGCGAGCATTTTTTTGGGTATCGTCTTCGTGCAAAAGAGCCTGCAATTGATGGTCCTCAACCATCCTAGGCCGATTTTCACGCTTTTTGTCACACACGTTGAATACGAATAAGTGTTCGATGCGATTCGGCAGCCGATTTCTTCAAATTGAAGCAGAAAGGCAGAGCTTCCCGCATATGCTCTTTTTCTAGTACAAAACTAGACATGATTACCAAAGGAAAAATGTATTTTGTGGTACGAAATTGCTGACAATTTGTACTGATTAATGTTGACAGATGTCAAACTCTGACATTTGTCAACATGAAAGCTTAATACGCCCACTCACGGCATCTATGACCAAACAGCGAATTAAAGCTTGTACTTTTCTTAAGCCAATTGAATCTTGTATAGAAATACTCTTATATCAAGTTGTAAAATGCATCGCAGTGTTGGTCTGGAGATGCTCAATTTAGTAGCACGTCGACGAGTAGGCCCAGATGGATCATGGTTGACACTTTCGCATACAGCTTCAAAAGCTTGTTCATTACGAAGAGGTCGATTAAAATATATTCGTGGCTCATCAAATACTGCACCACGCTTCTCAAAAGGGGTTCTTAAGTTTCTTATCATGCTTGTTCTGGGAGCTGTGACAGTATTAAACAGCTGACGATATTTTCTTTGTGTTGTATTGTAACAATAGATCGTCAAGAAGAAAAATAACATTCAATAATTTTGACCCGTTATTACACTGAATATGAAGACATTTTATTAAATTCTTTATAATCTGCACAAAAAAAATTAAAAATTTTCAGAAATAAAAAATTTATTTGCAATTTAAATTAGTCGGCTCACCCTGTATATGGGAGAACATGCTTCATACCAGAGAGCAAAAGTTGCATGGCTAGATTTACCCTAGTAAATTTTATTCTCTACTCGGTAAACCAGTTCTGGCGGGTATGAAAATATAGCAAAGAAGGTATTGCGACAGATTGGAATATCGCATGTATAAATGATGTAGACGATAGGTCCAAGTATACTTCCCTGTGGGATACCAGCCAATATTGGAGCGATATTGGAATTTTCATTGGATTCGTTTAGAGGATCCTCTTGAGTTATCAGAATAAGCCGGGATGCCAAACTCTATCAAAATCTACACTTATATCAATAAATACCCCGGGACAATGCTCTTATATGTCTAAAGAGGATGTAATGACACTGCCGGCTAGTGGAATATTCGGAGCGGGAACTGAATTTGTAGTTGGGAGGGGATATAGTCGACTGAGGACTATTTTTTCAAATAGTTTTTAAGGGATTGGAAGAAGACTAATCGGTATTTAGGAAGTGGGGCAGTTTATTGGTTTTTTTCGCTTAAGGATCATTTTTATAATGTCGAATTTCCAGAGGATTGGAAAATATGTTGTTCGAAGGATGAGGTTATTTAATGTAACAATTAAGGGAATATCTGTTTCGATTTAAGTGTAATAAGTCCTGTATAGTATGTCCTCATGGGGAATTCTTTTTAGTTAATAATAATTTTCGAATAAAATAATTTCTTTTTTTAATTTTTCATTAAAAATAAAGAAATAGTAAAAATATGGTATTGCCACTTAATAATGTTACCAAATTTAATAAATTTAAATTCAATCACTTTGAAGATGTCAAAAAATATGTATCTACTAGTCAGTAGGTAGGGAAAATATTAGGCGCTTTTAAATAGGTGTGCCTAGTTATTGGCAGCCTTAAACTTTTCAATGACGTTTCCAATGACAGCGCTGTTACTTTTATACGTTTATATTTTATTGTAGCCACCGTTTCATTCTGAGAAACGACATAATTCAAATACGCAGAAAGATTGTAAAAATCTTTTATAAAAATTTGTGCTTTAAGATTTTTTTATAAAAATTTTCAAATTTAATCGATTCAAAATTATTAATGACAATTTTTACTAAAAATGTTTGCTTAAAAAATGTTACTTACAAATTTTAACTGAGAATATTTGTTAAAAATGCTTATTAAAATATTTTCAAAGTTTTTAATGTAGAGTTTCTTATTTTCAAATAAATTAATAGAAACTTCTTTTCGAATAATAATTTAACAAATACATTTAATTCTGTCATTTTATATGAAAATTTCTACTAACTAAATTTATTTGGTTGGAAATTTTTTTAAATTTATTTGAAAAATATTGTTTGAATTAAATTTAGTTAATTTTAAAAAGAGCTGAACGAATAAGTTAATATAATCTTACATTTTTTCTAATTGGTCCTTTCGAAAGTTATTTGAAAAAATCAAGGAAAGTCAAGCTAGAATAGATATTCGTAAATAAAAAAAAGAGGTTTTTTAGTATCGTTACTATTTTAGTAATTTTTTGTGTTTATCTACTTTTAGCTGCCTTTCTTTCGTAATTGTTGTGATTTTTGTTAAATTAAAAAAACAACTAACATTAGTAAAAGTTCACTGATATTTCCAGAATCGTTATACTTTTAAGGAAATTAAAGCTTTTTTGGATCAATAAACAAAAAATTTTTATTAGTAGCATAACTCATTTAGTAAATTTTTTGCGGTGATCGATTCTTAGCTTAATTTCTGGATAGCTAAAAATCAAAGATTCGTTTTCCCATTAACGCCATCTCTGAAATTTTCAGATCAGAAAGATTCGTTTTCCCATTAACGCCATCTCTGAAATTAAAAAAAATATAACATTTGCAAAAGTTATTTGCAAATTATGATAATAATTTATACATTATAGAAAACTAAAGCGAATATAAATTATGATAAGTGTTTTTTAGTATTATAACTTGTATCTTGTTAGCAGAAGGAATAAAAAAAAGGTGTAGGTACTTCATAAATTCTTTATTTAATAAACGCCATCTCTTAGGTTTTAGCGAATTATAAAAATAGCATTTATTAAATTTTTTTCAGTTTTTTAGGGGAAAGCCATACCTCTCAGGGTGCTAAACCTATTTTATAAATACATAAAAAATAAACTATTTAAGTTGGCTTTTTTTGCTGACCCGTTCTTTCAAGTAGACGCCCCACAAAAATAAGTCTGATGCCGTTAAATCAAGTGTATACGAGGGCGAAACAAATTCAAATTTTTTTGAAAAATTTTCGTTTACCAAAATTTTTTTGCAAGAGGTCTATCGTCGCATTGGTTGTTTAGTACTCCAACATTTAGAGTTTTTTAATAAATAAAAATGGGCCTTACCACTCATTATCAAGTTGTCCAAAAAGTTGTTGTTATCTTCGGCTAAGTATTGAAATTGATTGGCGTACTACGGGCGCTGCTAAGTATATTGGTTACAGAAGTAAACATTCGACTAATTTAATCTTGCATGGAAACATTTTTAAATCCAGCTTCAGAATCTTCGGAAGCAAAGTTCTGGCGATGACTAGTGGAGTAGAGGTTGAAGCGCTGCGTCAGTGTGTATAGACCGCCTAAGACCTCTTCACGGAAAATCGCCGACTCAGCTAGTTCTTTCGAAGCGGTTGTGAGGTTCTAAATAATTTTATCTCTAGAAGATACACTGACAGTAAAATATTATCGGTTTTTCTCTAAATTGGATTAATTTATCTTTCAGTGGAAAAGAAAAATTAGTGTTAGTCATTGCTCGACATTAATAGGTAGCCATTTTAATCTTCAAGGGATTGTCTTTCAATAAAAAAGATTTTCCATAAAAAAAAAATATTGAAAAAGACTTTTTCAAAACCTACAATTTTCCAGTAGCTACCCTAATAAATGAAAAGTTTAAAGAAATAATTTCTTTTTTTAAAGATAACCGAAATAATTTAAAATAATTTAAATGAAAAACAATTTTAGTATTAATGCAATTTTAGTAATTGTTTTGTGTTAGTTGATTTTTTATCGAATTTTCTTACTAGCTGAAGTAACCACTAAACAGGTTAACATAATTTATGATTGTTTTTCTATAAACGCCATCTATTAGATTTTCAGGAAGCTTTTTTGCTGTTAATTTGATTTCTTGGTAATTTTACAGTGAGCCGTGTTTTTTTTTTTTAATAAAAGACATTTCTTTGACTTTGGGTGATTTTAAAAAAAACTAACCTTGATAGAAGTTAACTAAAATATCGAAGAAATAAATTTTTTTTAAGCGATTATAAATTAATTTACATAAATACTATTTTTGGAATTATTGCAATTTTAGTAAATTTTTTTGATATTTTTTTCCTAATTTTATTATTAGCCGGAGAAACACAAAAAAAGTCTGATATGTACTTTTTACTAATTTTTTGTTTGTTATAAAACGCCATCTCTTAGATTTAGGGGGAAATAGAAGTAAATTTAAATTTGGTATCAGATTTTTTTCAATTATTCCTAAAATAACCTGAAAATAAAACGAAATAAATTTGTTTGAAAAAATTTTTTAATATCAAAATAAATTAAAATTTTCCTCGAAAAAATATGGGATTTTGTCAAAAATATCGGAGAAAAATTATTTATAAAAATATTTGATGCCTCATTTTAATAAATATTAAAGAAAAATCTTTTTGAAAAAAAATATACATAATAGGCTATAATTTTATTGGTATTGTCATAGTTTTTCTTTTACACTTTACTCTAAAACGAGTAGAATTTCAGTTGAAATTACATTTTCCTTTTAGTTGACATCATGAAAATTGTGGAATTTTCTTTTTTAACCGTAAAAAAAACGCAATAATTTAATAATATCATCGAGACACGATGGCGGCATAAATATTTTCGTTAACATATTGCGTACTATTGTCGATTATAATGCTAATAAGAAATAATAGTAAGAATAATGGCAATGGTGATGTCATCGCTTTTTAAAGTTCAAGTTCACAAATTTCAAAGTCATCAAGTAATTCATCAGCGTATAAAATGGCATACTAAAATGACTCCACAAAAAAAATATGATGAAAATCAACAACAACAACAAAAAAAAGATACGACTATTCCAAAAAAAAAGATTTACAGAGAAAGACTTAAAAGCTTAAGTGTTCAAATAGAGCTTTAGGTGATGTTGAATTTGAAGGAAGGGTGGTGACGGCGAACAACGATAATGTTTAAGACAGCAAATCAGAAAGGGGGAAAAATCAAAGATAAAAATAAAAATGATGAAATCTAAAAGAACAGCTCAAGTACTCCATAGATAGTCAAAAAAAAGAAGATAGTTCCCCCCCTGAAAAAAGTGATAGGCAAAAAAGCATCAGAAAATAAACGGAAACTGGGCGTTGCGTTTTTATTCAAGACGAAAGCGTTTTTGTTCCATTATTTCTGGAAAGAGAGGAGATTAATAGATGAACCGTTTTTGGGGTGGACTATAGTAAAATAGATTTTAGATAGATACGTTTAATGTGAGGAGATTGATTTCTGCTTATTTAAAATGACTAAAAGCAATTGTCTTGGATCATCATTACTCAATAAAATTACTTAGTTGAATTTTTAATTGAAAATTTTAATAAAAATTATTGGTAATTACTTATTCTATCAACGGAAAATAACTAAAAAAAGTCGACAAAAATTTCGAATAAAAATTTTTTACTGAAACTTTTAACAAAACATTTTGACTTAAAGTTTGACTGACAAGTTTTACTAGAAATTTTTACGGAACATTTTTACTGAATAGTTTTACTAGAAATTTTCAATCAAAAATTTCGGGTGAAAATTTTTAACAGAAAATTTCGACTTTTACTAGAAAAGTTTTAGAAGAAATTTTAACCAAAAATTTCGACTGAGCAATTTAAACTGAAAATTCGAATCAAAAATTGTCACTCAAAATTTTAACTGAAAATTGTGCAGAGAATTTCGACTGAAAATTTTAACAGAAAATTTCGGCTAACTTGCATGTGAAATTTTCGACCAAAATTTCCACTAAAACTTGCATGTGAAAAATTTAGACTAAAAATTTATACTAAAAAGTTAAACGGACAATTTCTATTTAAAATTTCGACTGAAAACTTTTACTTCAAGTTTAAATTAAAAATCTTGAGTAAAAATTTCAACTTGAAATTTCGTCTAATATTTTCGGCTCAAATTTTCGACTAAAAATTTCGACAGTACTTTCGACCAAAAATCTCAACTGAAAATTTTAACAGAAACTCCAACTAAAAATTTTTAATAGAAAGTTTTAACTGAAATTTTAGACTTCAAATTTCGACTGGTAAATTCGGACTGAAAATTTTAGACTTCAAATTTCAACTGATAAATTTGGACTGAAAATTTCGACAATAAAATTGCGAACGAAAACTTCTGTGGAAAATTTCGATTGTCAATTTTTTCTAAAAACTTTTATTTAAAGTTTATATTAAAAATCTTCAGTAAAAATTTTAACTTGAAATTTCGTCTTAAATTTCTGCTCAAACTTTTCGACTGGAAATTTCGACCCAAAATTTCAACTGCAAACTTTAACAGTAAACTTCAACTAAAAATCGGAACAAACACTTAAAATTTCGACTAAAATGTTTAAAAGAAAATGTCGACCAAAAATTGCGGCTAATAGTTTTAACATAAATTTCGACTGAAAATTTTTAACTGAAAAACAGACTTCAGATTTCGACTGAAAATTCAAAAATTTCTTTTGCTTTTCGACTGAAAACTTGTACTTAAAGTTTATATTAAAAATCTAGAGTAAAAATTTCATTACTTAAAATTTCCAACAAAAATTTTAACAAAAAATGTCGACTTAAAGTTTCTACTTAAAATTTCTACTTAAAATGTCTTCTTAAATTTCGACTAAAAATTCTAGACTTAAAATTTTAACAGAAAATTTCGACCAATAATTGCGGCTGAATATTTCGACTGCAAATTTTAACAGAAAATTTCGACCAAAAATTGCGGCTGATAGTTTTAACATAAATTTCGACTGAAAATTTTTACTGAAAAACTTAGACTTCAGATTTCGACTGAAATTCAAAAATTTCTTTTGCTTTTCGACTGAAAACTTGTACTTAAAGTTTATATTAAAAATCTAGAGTAAAAATTTCATTACTTAAAATTTCCAACTAAAAATTTTAACAAAAACTTTCGACTTAAAGTTTCTACTTAAAATTTCTACTTAAAATGTCTACTTAAATTTCGACTAAAAACTCTAGACTTAAAATTTTAACAGAGTTTTGACTGAGATTTCCACTGCACATCGACTAAAAACTTCGGCTGAATATTTCGACTGCAAATTTTAACAGAAATTTTCGACCAAAAATTGCGGCTAATAGCTTTAACATAAATTTCGACTGAAAATTTTTACTGAAAAACTTAGACTTCAGATTTCGACTGAAATTCAAAAATTTCTTTTGCTTTTCGACTGAAAACTTGTACTTAAAGTTTATATTAAAAATCTAGAGTAAAAATTTCATTACTTAAAATTTCCAACTAAAAATTTTAACAAAAACTTTCGACTTAAAGTTTCTACTTAAAATTTCTACTTAAAATGTCTACTTAAATTTCGACTAAAAATTCTAGACTTAAAATTTTAACAGAGTTTTGACTGAGATTTCCACTGCACATCGACTAAAAATTTCGGCTGAATGTTTCGACTGCAAATTTTAACAGAAAATTTCGACCAAAAATTGCGGCTGAATATTTCGACTGCAAATTTTAACAGAAAATTTCGACCAAAAATTGCGGCTGAATATTTCGACTGCAAATTTTAACAGAAAATTTCGACCAAAAATTGCGGCTGATAGTTTTAACATAAATTTCGACTGAAAATTTTTACTGAAAAACTTAGACTTCAGATTTCGACTGAAAATTCAAAAATTTCTTTTGCTTTTCGACTGAAAACTTGTACTTAAAGTTTATATTAAAAATCTAGAGTAAAAATTTCATTACTTAAAATTTCCAACAAAAATTTTAACAAAAAATGTCGACTTAAAGTTTCTACTTAAAATTTTTACTTAAAATGTCTTCTTAAATTTCGACTAAAAAATCTAGACTTAAAATTTTAACAGAAAATTTCGACCAATAATTGCGGCTGAATATTTCGACTGCAAATTTTAACAGAAAATTTCGACCAAAAATTGCGGCTGATAGTTTTAACATAAATTTCGACTGAAAATTTTTACTGAAAAACTTAGACTTCAGATTTCGACTGAAATTCAAAAATTTCTTTTGCTTTTCGACTGAAAACTTGTACTTAAAGTTTATATTAAAAATCTAGAGTAAAAATTTCATTACTTAAAATTTCCAACTAAAAATTTTAACAAAAACTTTCGACTTAAAGTTTCTACTTAAAATTTCTACTTAAAATGTCTACTTAAATTTCGACTAAAAATTCTAGACTTAAAATTTTAACAGAGTTTTGACTGAGATTTCCACTGCACATCGACTAAAAATTTCGGCTGAATGTTTCGACTGCAAATTTTAACAGAAAATTTCGACCAAAAATTGCGGCTGAATATTTCGACTGCAAATTTTAACAGCAAATTTCGACCAAAAATTGCGGCTGAATATTTCGACTGCAAATTTTAACAGAAAATTTCGACCAAAAATTGCGGCTGATAGTTTTAACATAAATTTCGACTGAAAATTTTTAACTGAAAAACAGACTTCAGCTTTCGACTGAAAATTCAAAAATTTCTTTTGCTTTTCGACTGAAAACTTGTACTTAAAGTTTATATTAAAAATCTAGAGTAAAAATTTCATTACTTAAAATTTCCAACTAAAAATTTTAACAAAAAATTTCGACTTAAAGTTTCTACTTAAAATTTCTACTTAAAATGTCTACTTAAATTTCGACTAAAAATTCTAGACTTAAAATTTTAACAGAGTTTTGACTGAGATTTCCACTGCACATCGACTAAAAATTTTGGCTGAATATTTCGACTGCAAATTTTAACAGATAATTTCGACCAAAAATTGCGGCTGAATATTTCAACTGCAAATTTTAACAGATACTTTCGACCAAAAATTGAGGCTGATAGTTTTAACATAAATTTCGACTGAAAATTTTTACTGAAAACTTAGACTTCAGATTTCGACTGAAAATTCAAAAATTTCTTTTGCTTTTCGACTGAAAACTTGTACTTAAAGTTTATATTAAAAATCTAGAGTAAAAATTTCATTACTTAAAATTTCCAACTAAAAATTTTAACAAAAAATTTCGACTTAAAGTTTCAACTTAAAATTTCTACTTAAAATGTCTTCTTAAATTTCGACTAAAAATTCTAGACTTAACATTTTAACAGAGTTTTGACTGAGATTTCCACTGCACATCGACTAAAAATTTTGGCTGAATATTTCGACTGCAAATTTTAACAGAAAATTTCGACCAAAAATTTCGGCTGCAGTTTTAACAGAATTTCGACTAAAAATTGTACTGCAAGTTTATATTAAAAATCTTGTGTGAAATTTTCGTCTAAAATTTTCGGCTCAAATTTTCGACTAAAAATACTGCTTATTGAAAATGATTTGCTCACTAAAAGACATTGTCTTGGACCATCATTACTCATTGATGTAATTTTAATTAGTTAAAATAATCTCAAATCAATTTGAGAAAATATTTTCAAAAATTATAAATAAAATTGATTTAGACTACAATATTTCTGAATTAATAGGGAAATTTTTCTTTTCCTTTAAACTATTATCACCACAAAAAGTTTAAATCGGATTTAGTTGAAATGGGATACGTTTTGGTTGGTTAAAATTTCAACTTTAAAATAGATCCAATTATACTCGTGAATAGATTTTTAATATTCCCGGTTAATGCAATTTCAAATCTATCCTTAAAGGGTTAACTTTAACCCGTTTAAAATACATTACTAATTTAATTAAATTTATTTATAAAAAAAGACTCAAGGAAAAAGTTCATCAATTAATGGATGAAAAATATCAAAATTGATTTATTTATAGCGCAGTTTTTACTTCCCATCTAAGCCTTGTAACATAAATTAAGTTAAAAAACTTTTCTTCGAAATACCAAAAGGCTACTTAATTAAACTCCAAAAAAATTATTTTCAATATCATAGTCCTTTTAACTAATAATTGTATGGTAGTCTAAATTTTTTACAGGACTCGGTTCGTTTGAAGTAATTTTTGATGACTTTTTCATACTGATTTTGGGGCAATTACTTAACGGGTATTGGTTATTAAATACTATAAGCCTAAAGATTATCTATGTAAATACAAGATAAAGTCCAACAGCTTTAAATCGAAAGATTTTGAAAACCAATTGACATCATGAAATTTCAAAATTGCGTGTAATTAAAAGTTTTAAGGAAATAAAGTAAAAATTCATTGTATTGTGTGGCTTGTGGTGCAATCTTGCTGAAAGCACACATAGTTCAGATTGAAATCTTTAAATTAAGACCAAAAAAAAGGCAGTAATCTTACGATCATAGCGCTCAGAATTGAAGGTAACTGTATCTCCTCCGACATTTTCAAAAAAATACGAACCAATGACACCCTCAGACCAAATTCGTCCTTTTCGCGGATACAATTGTTTCTTTATAATTGCTTATGGGTTTTCAGATGGTGTCTTCCTTGGCAGTCACTTTTCTCGGATACAATGACTTCTTTATAATTGCTTATGGGTTTTCAGATGGCTTCTTCTTTGGCTGATACAATGGCTTCTTTATAATTACTTGTGGGTTTTCAGATGGCTTCTTCCTTGGAGGATATAATAACTTCTTTATAATTGCTTGTAGGTTTTCAGATGGCTTCTTCCTTGGCAGTCACTTTTCTCGGATACAATGACTTCTTTATAATTGCTTATGGGTTTTCAGATGGCTTCTTCTTTGGCTGATACAATGGCTTCCTTATAATTGCTTGTGGGTTTTCAGATGGCTTGTTCCTTGGCGGGTACAATAACTTCTTTATAATTGCTTGTGGGTTTTCAGATGGCTTGTTCCTTGGCGGGTACAATAACTTCTTCATAATTGCTTGTAGGTTTTCAGATGGCTTCTTCCTTGGCAGTCACTTTTCGGGGATACAATGGCTTATTTATAATTACTTGTGGATTTTCAGATGGTGTCTTCCTTGGCAGTCACTTTTCTCGGATACAATGACTTCTTTATAATTGCTTATGGGTTTTCAGATGGCTTCTTCTTTGGCTGATACAATGGCTTCCTTATAATTGCTTATGGGTTTTCAGATGGCTTCTTCTTTGGCTGATACAATGGCTTCCTTATAATTGCTTGTGGGTTTTCAGATGGCTTGTTCTTTGGCGGGTACAATAACTTCTTTATAATTGCTTGTGGGTTTTCAGATGGCTTGTTCCTTGGCGGGTACAATAACTTCTTCATAATTGCTTGTAGGTTTTCAGATGGCTTCTTCCTTGGCAGTCACTTTTCGGGGATACAATGGCTTATTTATAATTACTTGTGGATTTTCAGATGGCTTCTTCCTTGGCAGTCACTTTTCTCGGATACAATGACTTCTTTATAATTGCTTATGGGTTTTCAGATGGCTTCTTCTTTGGCGGATACAATGGCTTCTTTATAATTGCTTGTGGGTTTTCAGATGGCTTGTTCCTTGGCGGGTACAATAACTTCTTTATAATTGCTTGTGGGTTTTCAGATAGTTTCTTCCTTGGCGGATACAATGGCTTCTTTATAATTGCTTGTGGGTTTTCAGATGGCTTCTTCTTTGGCTGATACAATGGTTTCTTAATAATTGCTTGTGGGTTTTCAGATGGCTTGTTCCTTGGCGGGTACAATAACTTCTTTATAATTGCTTGTAGGTTTTCAGATGGCTTTTTCCTTGGCAGTCACTTTCCGCGGATACAATGGCTTATTTATAATTGCTTGTGGGTTTTCAGATGGCTTTTTCCTTGGCAGTCACTCTTCACGCAAACAATGGCTCCTTTATAATTACTTTGTGCATATATGGCAATTTAGGTTACCAAGCAAGAAATGAACCTCATCGTTGAAGAACATTTTGCGCGAATCGTGGCTATGGCAGAGTTAACATTTTTGTGGAGAGTTTTTTTACAATTTTATTTCGTTATATAATATAAAATGCAAAATCTTAAACTAAAAAAATACTACTGTAAATGATACATAACTCTTACACCTGTCAAATAACAGCAAAATACTTTCCAAACCGCAAGATGAATAACGCTTTTTATAAACATTTTCTCTATTGCTGCTGGTATTCCACAAGGGAATATTTTAAGTCCCGTGCTTTACACAATATCATCTGAAGAAAAACTGTTTTTTTTTTCAAAATGGTTTGTTTTGAGCAAATATTATTTTTTTTATAACATTTTCATCCCAGAAGCTTTAATTCTAAAATATTTGACAGTATTTACACAATTAATAAATAATTTGTTTTGTTTTATTAAATAGGTTATGTCTTAAGTTTCTGTAAGAATTTTTCTTGAAGGAAAACTTTACTCTTTTTCAGTTCTTATTTGCAATTTAAAAGAATCTTGTTCAAGCATTACTAAAACCTTGATAAGCCTGTGCCTCTAATTTTGAGGATCGCATGCGTCCAATACGCGACAGTCTTGAGTTCAAATTCAGCTAGTGACATAGCAGGGGTATTGTTTAAGTTCTGGAAAATTGTCTGAATTGTTGTGGCGCAAAATATTTCGATATATTACAGTTTTCAAATGTTAAATTAAAAAAAAAAATTACTACACTTTTTGTGAATTTTGTAATTTTTTCCTTCTTATTTGTTAAGTAAAAGTTTCTGTTTTCTTGAAATTTTTAAATATTACGTAAAAAAAAAGCAGTAGTAATATTAGAAAGTTGGAATAAAAAGTAAACCAAAACTACTACGTCGTCTATTTTCTAGTATCTCAAAAGTACTCTTACATAATGAATTTATTATGCTCATAAATTTACCTCTGATGTTTTTACTATAAATGCTCGTACATATAACTTTCCATTTTCCACTAGCCCACATGCACTTACAGACTATAAATCAATTAGTTTATATGAAAATGCAGCCCATACTATTTACTTATTTTAATAATATTTCCAGCAAACGAATGGAATTTATGGCTTGGAAGATTTGAACTTGGAAACGAACATGAAAAAAAATAAATAAAAATAAAGAAAGCTTATTTAGCTCCAGTGTTGATTTTTTCCATATTTTCCAGTAAAAAAAAACAATGAAAATAACAAAAAAAAATAATACAAAAATCCCTTCCCCATTGCTATGCCATTTTGAACGAAAAAAATGTTAGCAGTTTTGTACACGCAAGAAAATTACTTCAATATATCCAAGTATGACATGAATTTATGATACTCCACTTTGGTACAGGAAACCCCCTTATCCACCATTTTCTGTCTCTATTCCCTTTTGGCATTCGCTCAGATTTCTAGAATATCTTAATTTTTTTTTCCTATCGCATACCCTATTTAGTCAGTTATATAAAAAGTAACATAAATTTGACCTTTGAACATTTTCATAAAATAAAACTCACCCCTCCCGAAGGAAGTACAATACATAGAAATGAGGAAGTTACAACCACCCAAAAGTTGACTATTGTTAATCGTTAGAAATGTTATAGGCAAAAGCAAAGCGAAAGCTTCCTTTTGTTAATGTTAATCTAAGTCATTGTTACACCTCCCGATTTGGTTTTTATTACTATTCGGATCGTAATTCGGAATCGATTAAGGATTTTCGAAGAATGCTGAAATGTATTTAGGATCATTAAATTGGAAGGTAATATTTAGTTTTGTTATTTTTTGGTATTTTTATCCCTAATAATATCAGTTTTATAGCTTTTATGTTAACGTATACACCTTGTTTTTATACGTATGCCTAAGATACGATTATATAAGCGAAGATGTTTCTCTTCTTGTTAATTAGTTCTAATATTTATAGTGTATCTAATTTTATTTCTTATCGTTTTGGTAACAAATTTTTTTATCAAAAGGTCAAGAATTCCGAGTGATTATTAAGAGTGAGTGTTAAGATTTAACAATGAGAAATTTCTTCTACTAAAAACAGTGTATTTTGCATTGAACTTTGTGCATTTCCAATATGTGAAATGGTTTTTGAAGCCATAAAACTTCTTAGTTGAATTTTCAAGTGAAATTTGTAATACTTATTCTATTAACGGAAAACAACTAAAAAATTTTATTAAAAATTTGTGCCTTGAGATTTTTTTAGAAAAATTTTTATATTTAAAATTATTTAAGGACCAAAAATTTAACTGCCAATGTTTTTTATTGAAAATTTTCCCTAACAACTCCAAATTCCTAAACAAAATTTTAACTTAAAAAATCGATTTTAAAGTTAACTTTATTTAATAGAAAATTTCGACTTCAAAGTTCGACCGAAAATTTTTACAGAAATTTTTACTCAAAAGTTTTACTAGAAGTTCCAAACAAAAATTTCGACTGAAACTGAAAATTTCTTCCCAAAAATTGCCACACAAATTCGACAACTGGGAATTTCGATAGAAAGGACATGACGACTAAAATTTCGACAAAAAATTTCGACTGAACGTCAACTGAAATTTTGATAGAAATTTCGCCGGTAAATATTAACAGAAAAATTCGACTAAAATTTTGCCTAAAAATTGCGACGGAAAAATTTATACTAAAAAGTTCAACAGAAAATTTCTATTTAAAATATCTACCAAAAATTTCGACTAAAAACTTTTACTTAAATTAAAAATCTTAAGTAAAAATTTCAACTTAAAACTTCGTCTAAAATTTTGCGGTTGAACTTTTTGACCAAAAATTTCAAATGAAAAATTTTAACAGTAAACTCAAACGAAAAATTTAGACAAAAAATTTCGGCTTAAAATTTTGACTGAAAATTCAAATTTAGACTAAATATTCGACGAAAAATTTCGACTGAATGTCAACTGTTATTACGATTGAAATTTTGGCTGAAAACTTTAACAATAAAATTCGTTTAAAATGTTGCCTAAAAATTGCGATTGGAAAATTTATATTAAAAAGTTCTTAATTTCAACCAAAAATTTCGAATGAACAGTTTTACTTTAATTAAAAATATGGAGTGAAAATTTCAACTTTTTAAATTAAAAGTTTTAACAGCAAAATCCTCCTTAAAATTTGGAGAAAAAATGTCTGCTCAAAATGTTGACTTAAAATTCAAATTTAGACTAAAATTTCGACTAAAATTTCGACTGAAATTACGACTGAAAATTTTGACAAAAAATTTTGACTGAAAAATTTCGAAAATTTTGATTGATTTCGATTGAAAACCTCGACTAAACATTTCGGCTTAAAATTGCAAGCAAAAATCTTACAATTATCAATTTTGGACAATTTCTTTTGCTTTCCGATTGAAAACTTGTACTAAAGTTTATATTAAAAATCTCGAGTAAAAATTTCAACTTAAAATTTCGTTTAAAATTTTCAGCTCAAATTTACGATTTAAAATGTTGACCGAACTTTCGACCAAAAATCTCAACTAAAAAATATCAGAAACTCCAACCAACAATTTTAACAAGTTTTGACTGCAAATTTCTACTGAAAAACTTAGACTTCTGATTTCGACTTATAAATGCGGACGAAAAATTTCGACAAAAAATTGCGAACGAAAATTTCAGCGAAAAATTTCGATCGTCAGCTTATATTAAAAATCTTGATTAAAAATTTAAGCTTAAAATTTCCAACTAAAAATTTGAGCAAACAATTTTGACTAAATCTTAGAATTTTAACAGAAGTTTCGACTGAAAATTTATACTGAAAAATTTAGACTTCAGATGTCAACTCAAACTCGCCTAATAATTTCGCCCTAAAATTACAACTGAACTCGACTAATAATTTCGGCTTAAAATTTTGACAGCAACATTTAACAGAAAATTTTGACCAAAAAGCGGGGGCTGACAGTTTTAATAGAAATATTGACTAAAATGTCAACTGTTATTTCGACTGCATATTTCTACTAAAAAACTTAGACTTCAGATTACGACTAATCGTCAATTTTGGATAATTTCTTTTGCTTTTCGACTGACAACTTGTACTTTAAGTTTATATTAAAAATCTTGAGTAAAAATGTCAACTTAAAATTTCCAATTAAAAATTTGAGCAAACAATTTCGTCTAAAATCTTAGAATTTTAAGAGAAGTTTCGACTAAAAATTTATACTGAAAAACTTAGACTTCAGATTTCAACTTAAACTCGACTAATAATTTCGGGTTAAAATTTCGATAGCAACATTTAACAGAAAATTTCGACCAGAAAGTGGGGCTGACAGTTTTAACAGAAATTTCGACTAAAATGTCAACTGTTATTTCGACTGCAAATTTCTACTTAAAAATTTAGACTTCAGATTACGACTAATCGTCAATTTTGGATAATTTCTTTTGCTTTTCGAGTGAAAACTTGTACTTTTGCTTTTGGACTGAAAACTTGACTGAATCTCGATCTCGATTAAATTTTCGGCTGAAAATTTCGACCACAACTTTTAATAGTAAATTTCGACCAAAATTTTCGGCTGACCGTTTTAACAGAAATTTCAACAGAAATATCAACGGTTATTTCGACTGAAAATTTTAACAGAAGTTCGACTGAAAATTTCTACTGAAAAACTTAGACTTCAGATTTCGACTAAATTTCAATAGAATTTCGACCGAAAATTTCGACTTAAAAATTCGAACGTCAGTTTTGGATTTTTTTTGCTCTTCGTAAAAATCTTTACTGCAATTTTTAATGAAAATTTCCTATGAAATTTTTTACTGAGAAAAATTTCTGCATTTCTAGAATAGAAGCTAAAAGAAGTGTGCAAACAACATCCCATCTCTATACTCGAACTAAAAAGCTTCACATTCATTTAAACCTTGTTTATTCAGTTTTGTTCTGGTTTATTATTATGTCCTGTTTGATTAATTCCACCATACTCCTTTGTATCGTTCCTAATCCTGGCCTGGTTAGAATAATTGCAATTGTTGCATTTAAATCCCTGCAGTCTACTATTAAATTTGTGATCTGTCTAACGGTTGTCTTTAAATGTACACTATAATCTGTACACGCTAAAGCCACCTTCGGGCATGTCCTCACAACAATGTCATTCAGTTCCCGTCGCTTGAATCCTGATAATATATAAATAAACGTAGCAAAGCTGCCACATTCTCCACGCTCCTTTTTTTTACCTTTTTAATGAAATATTTCCTACCATATAAGACGAATAATTACGTTGGGAAGAGGTTTGTACTTGTATTGTATGGAGCCTATTAAGAAGGCACCACAGAATACAAATTTTGCCGCAGTGGATTTCTACAACTTTGAAGGAAATTATATTATTTGTTTGGAAAGATGCCAACTAAAAACTGACATAAAATATTGTGATTTTCGAACAAACTCAACAGTTCGGATCTGCATTCGTTCTCATTTCCTATCATTTCCTACGATTTCCTATTATTTTTCATCATTTATTATTACCGTTGGAATGAAATTTATTTAAAAAAAAAAAAAATAAAAAAAAGATCAAAATGGCGATAGTGAGATATGGCATAGTTAGAAAATGTTGTGGGAATTGAGGGAGTTGAAAAATAAGGGATGAACAAAAAATCGAACACGATTCCAACATTTTCGATACGAGTAGTGTGCATATTTTTGGTGTATTTTTTTATGTCACGTAAATTTTCTTTTTTTTCTTCCCTCATGCTGTATGAGCTTTTCCTGCTATTCATACGATTCCGACGAGCTTTTACTAGTTGTTACCAAATTTCTCTAGCTAACCTAATTAGAAAGGAAAAATAAACATTGACATTCGTTTCGGAAAGCTTTTGTTTTTAAATCGATTTAATTAAAATTTTTTTTGTTGAAAACTACTTAAAAATTTTTGTTTTCGAACATCCTTGAACATTTATCATGTCAATGCGCCTCTTTCTCCTCCCCCAACTAGTTTTAATGTGAGACGGAAACAAATCGAAATTTTAAATTTAAAAAAAATAAAAAAGGAAGTTTTAAATTTAAAAAAAAAAATATATATATATCAGACCCCCCCTCCCCCCCCATAATCGGAAGCAGTTAAGCAACCGTTCAATTTGACAAAATTTTGCTTTAGAAAAATAAACGTACAATTTCTACGAAAAACCCCAACTCATCCCCACCTTTGAATAAAAACCTCTAATGCAATTGTAGAAAATTGCGACAATTTTTTTCAGATATCCTTTTCGTATTTTTTCTATGCAAATATCTTTTCTCACGTTAAGATACTCGTATTGAGTGAAACTATTTCGACAAGTGCTCAAAGTATTTAGGGAATGTTGTCAAGTTATCAGATTTACTACAAGCTTACAAGCTTCCTGCCAAGATGGATGTGTCCTACAAACATGTAAGGTTAAAAGGAGTATGAAGAGTATCTGGAGTAACTGATGTCACCGATAATGCTACAAATGCCTAGACGTGATACGCATCGAAAGATGGAAGGTACGAGTCTGAATGAGGATTTGAACAAAGTGAAGAAAATCAGGTGTGTCCAAATATATAACATTACAAGTGATAAGTTAACACTCCACTAAGTCAGGCCTAGACAGATAGACAGACAGGAGCGCTCTCCCCCCTATTCTCGAACCGTTCATCCATTTAAAGGAACACTTTCAACGGTCTCCTCCTATTTATTTATAGTCGTAATATTTTTATCACATTCTTTGAATAATACCCTCTTTGGGAACTTTTCAGATACGTTCCTCCTTTAAAGAGGATAAAAATATCTAATGTTAACAGGGTTCATCTCTAAGGATTTTCTCCTTTTATTTTCTTTTTTTGTTCGTAGCCTTTTTTCTTCGAATATAGAAACGAGAAATCCTTTTGGTAATTCTGTCTGCTCCAAATGGAGAAGAACCGAATCGGTGTATGCACATTGTAATATTAATCTTAGTTCACGGAAATCACATCACTTCCATGCGAGGAGAACAAATTGGAATGGAAAACTGAATGTATAGAAATTTTCATGGTTGATTTCTTCCGAATGGTATTTTGATATCGTCTACCTGTAAATAGGTAGTTGAAAGGTAGCTGCCCCCGCATTAAATACTCACATGTGGGAACGGTAGCGTTGTCATAACGTTCTAGTTGTAGGCTTCCTTTTATAGGAGAATGGAAATTGTAATCGATTCGGTGTATTTCTTCATCCGTGCTAAGGTAATTCTGTGTTATTTCTATTCTATTCAAATTTTACTGAACTCACACTCATTTCTATGGAACATTTGTAAGCGATCCCATTTTTAGTCCATCGACTATTAGATATTCTCAGTATTTTTGTTTATAAAATTATTTTTAGTCTATTTTATGGATAACTGAACTTGTCACAAATTATTTCTCATTCGGCTTAGGAACATTTCTCAAAAGTATAAATTTGTATATTTTACACTATAAATTTTGGAGATTGTAACTCTGTTTTTTATATCCATATTTAGGGATCCTTTAGCTTCCTCTTCCCTCCACTTGTTTTGCTTTCATTCAATTTTAATGCTTAAGCAATACTTTTTACTAAATGAAAATTGTCATTAATCTTTAAAAATACAATTTACCATATATCTTCTAACACTTAATCTGTTTTAATTTTGCTAAATTTAAAAATATTACTAAACAATTTTTAAACTAGTTTTTCCAAAAAAATTTATTGTATTTTTACGAAAAATTTGGACGGAACGGTTTCACAAATTAAAACAATTTTAAATGTAAATTTTATGGCAAATTTCGACTAAAAAATTGCGCCTGAAAACTTCCACTAAAATAATTTTAACGGAAAATAATTGAAATTATAATTTTTATGGTCAAATTCAACCAGTTGGAAAATTTTTACTGAAAATCTTGGCTGAAAATGTCAAGTAAAAATTACAACTAAAAATTTTTACAGGAAGTTCCGACTATAAATGCCATAAGAAAATGTTTACAAAATTTTTCGACAGAATTTTCGTTTAAAACTTTCAACTGCACATTTTTATAAAAAATATCGACTAAATTAATGGAAAATTTCAACTGAATATAAGTTACTAAAAATTTTTTTTTTACTAAAAATTTTGACTAAATAATTGCGACTGTGGATTTGATTTTTAAACTCAAGTTTCGACTAAAAAATTACAACGATAAATTTCGACAACAAATTTTACAAAAAATTTCAAATGATTTAGGGAAAATTTAAACTACAAATTTTACGAAAACTTTTTACGAGCAAATTCGACTAAAAATACTTTTGGATAATTTTAACTAAACTTTTCGATCGAAAACTTCAATTAAAAATTTTGACTAAAAATTTTTACTAAAAATTTCGACTGCAAATTCTTACGGTAATTTTTACTGAAAATTTCGACTAAAAATTTAGGTTGAAAATTTTTACAGGAAATTTTGATTAAAAATTTGAATTAAAATTTTTCCGCTTAATTTCAACTGCAAATTTTTACAAAGAATTTCGACTGATTTACGGAAAATTTCGACTGCATTTACAAAAATTTTGTCGGCTAAAAATTTTAACTAAAAATTTCGGCTGCAAATTTTTAATAAAAATTTCGAGTAAATAATTGTGCCTGTGGATTTTAATTAAAAATTCTTATGGCAAATTTTAACTGAGGTTTCGACTGAAAATGTTACGGAAAATTTTTATAGAAATTTCGACGAAAAAATTACGACTGAGAATTTTGACTACAAATCTTTACGGAAAATGTCGACAAAAAATTTTACGAAAAATTTCGACTAAAAATTTGTACGATCAAATTCGACTAAAAATTCTGTTAGAAACCATTTTTACGGACCATTTCGACTGCAAATTTCGATAAAAAATTTGTTTACAGAAATTTCCGACTTTTTGCTTTTGGAAGTCGACCGAAAATTTCAATTAAAAATTCTGCCTAAAAGTTTTCACGCAAAATGTCGACTGCAAATTCTTATTCAAATTTCGACCAAAAATTTCGGTTGATAATTTGGATCAGAAAATCTCGACTCAATTTATACGGAAAATTTATACAGAAAATTACAACTGAAATTTTTACGAACAATTCGAATAAAAAAAATTTTTTACGTTTAATTTTAACTGCAAATTTTTATGGAAATTCAGCTGAAAATTTTTACTAAAAATTTTGACTGAGTAGTTTTACAGAAATTTCGACTAAAAAATTGCAACTGTGAATTTCGTCTTAAAATCTTTACGGAAATTTTCGACTACAAATTTAACAAAAAATTTCTACTGAAAAATTTTACGAAAAATTTCGACCAAAAATTTTGATTAAAAATTGCGACAAAAAATTTGGGCTTAAATTTGCAATTAAAAATTTCTTTTTAAAAATTCACTTTAAATGTTTACTCAAAATTTCGTTTCAACATTTTTATGGAAAATTTTCATCGACAATTTCGACTAAAAATTTTAATAAAAATGTTGGCGGAATATTTCGATCCAAAAGTTCAAAAATTTTTTACGGAAAATTTGTGCTCAAAAATTTTATTCAAATAAGGAAATTTTTTATTGTGAATTTCTACTGCAAAAAAATATACTGAAAAACTTTCAACAAACAAATTTTGATATTTCGACGCACCATTTTTACTGCAATGATTACAAAACATTTTAAATGGACACTTTTTATTAAAAAAATTTTGGTTTTTTGTTTTATTATAGAATTTTTTGTAAATTTTATTTTTTCTAATGCGTTTTTGTTTGCTGTTCGTTTGTTCTCAACGATCGATAAATCTTTCAAAAAATGAAAGCAGGTGTCACATACCGTTTTCACAATGAATTATGACCATTTCTTATGAGGAGTCCATTTCTTAGCGCAAAATATCGAATAACAGAGCCCGTAAGAAAAAAATCGCAATGACTAAAATCCTCCAAACCAAAATCCTAACATATCCTTGACCGTCTCATATTAATTTATTGTATTTATTTTCATATAAATTTGCTGGTTTATCCTCATAAATTGACATCTGATGTTGAATTATTTTTATTCCTCGAACGAGTCCAAAATTTAGATTAATTTCGTATATCTTCAGTAACTTTTAATAGTGTTCTTATATAGGAACGACGTTCTCTATCTCTCTCTCTCTCTCTCTCTCGCTCTTTCCCTCTTCTTCTCAGCCTTTTATTCCAATTGCAGTTCATTTTAGAAAATTTCTGTGTAATAGTTTTTATTCTAACACTTCGAGTATCGACACTATGAAAATAGATTTTTATTTATATTTTTAGATTTATTACTTGATGACGAATTAATTATGGAAATTAATTTCATATTTTTTTCCAAGAATACAAATCAATCTATTTTTAATATACTTAAAATATCAATCGTTATTTAAGCAGGCAATATAACTGAAAGTTCTAAAACTTATTTCGACTATTTTTCAGTTATTTTTTTTCTCGAAGATTAATTTTAATTACGATATTGAAGATATTCATTAATTCGCATTTGTCTTTTGCATCAAAATTATATGAGGAAATCAGATTTATTTTGTAATAAAAGTTATTTGTGAATTTTAATTAATAGCCGAACACATGAAAGTGTGTCCATTCGAAATTTTTAGTAAATATTGCTGCCAAACTTTTGTCATCATCAATAAAGTCTCAACTTTTGCGTGCGTAGTAAAGTTAATTTTTTTTAAAAAATAGAATTTATTAAATATTTATAAAAACTCTTATTGGTAAAATTTCTCTATTATCTAGGGTAGTTTTAATTATCATTATTTTTTGCAGTACATTTTTTATTTAAGACTGAAAAGACTTCAATGAATATGATTTTATAGAAAAAGAACTTAATTTTAAATGTTTTCGCTGATAACAAAATTTTTTTATATTTTTTTGTAGTTGTTTAATTTAATGACAAATTAAAATTTAAAAAAAATGTTTATTTTTTTAAACTGGAAAATCAAGGACGAATTTTTGAGTTCAAAATATGTAAACTTTTGAAAGCAACATTATTTTCGAAATTGTCCTTTTTCTGTTCTGAGTTCGTATAACACTTTGAAAAGCAAACATTAGCAATCGTCGCTTTAGATTGACAAAATAATTAGGATTGATATACGTGTACGCCCAATCAACGTACAAAACAGACTTGACCTGATATGGATTTCGCTAGCCCAGCTGACTAAAACCAGATGGTTGAACCCACCACGCACAAATCCATCTTTTAACCATTTCCTCTTTTTCCTTCTACTTGGACTACCTCAGGCAAGTGACACTTAATCGGGGACTTTCATTATTTAAACCACTTTCGGTCCTGTCTGTTACCTTTCTTCGAACCACTTTCGGAACATTGCTAGCTGTCAGTAACCAGTTAGAATCTAGCCTACCTTAACCTTTAATGTCATCTGCAATGAGAGCACCCGGTATTCTGATATCTCCTAAGACCGTACCCGTGATGTAGGCATTAGCCACAGCCACCACGTTTCATCCAAAGGCTTTTCAACCACAGTGGAGCACCCGACCTCTAAGGTACCACTTTTTGTTTTAAAATAATCTCGTTCTCGTTATATGGCATTACTCAAATTTTAAAGTATAGACATTCTGCGACCTAGTTAAGCAGCAAAGAAATATTGGCGCAACTAACTTTGAAAATCTATGTTGACAATATCTGAATTCTATTATCTGACGTAGCATAAAATTTAAGACCTATGTTATTTCATAAAATTTAAGACTTTGAAGCATAAAATTTAAGACTTATTTCAGATTAATGCCAGGTAATAACAAAAAATTGTTTTCTGGCATTCTAAGACCTAGTCAGACTTTATGTATTTAGGCCTACGTCAACTATGCTTATTTTGAATTTTTAGGCTTATGTCGATTATGTTAAAATTCGGAAACGATCTTCTTCGCATTATACATGGCATAGCCTAAGTTTTTAGTGCAAAATAATATTGCCCTCAATATCTGGCATAGAGTAGATCCGATAATATTTACCTATGTCACCTATGCATAAGCCGAAAGATGATATCATTCTTATTATTTGACATAGCCTAACTTTGAAAAATTATATCCAGATTGAACATTCTTAAAGTGCAAGCAAACATCTCAACCTCATTATCTGGCATAGCCTATATTCGAAAGTGAAACTCTTCGCTAACCACTTATCTGGCACATTCTTTCTATGGAAATATTGTTTTTTTCGATAACATTTATCCAGCAAAATAATCTTGTTGTCATTATATCGCATAGCCTAAATTTTAAGACGAGTGCTTAACATATTTAGACTGTATTGAGACGACTTTATCAACTACGTTCACCGAAATTTTAACGTTTACACATTCTTAGACCTAGTTAAGCAGGCCACTTCGCGCATTGTCTAACTTTGAAAATCTCTATGAACCATGCTTTCAGTAAGAAAAAATATAATTTCTATTATCTGGCACAGCCTAACTTTGAAGCTTAAGTGTAAGACTTACTTTAAATTAATGCCAGATAATGACAAAAATTGTGTTCTGGCATTCTTAGACCTAGCCAGAATTTCTATATTTAGGCTATGTTTATTTTGAATTTTTAGGCTTTAGGTCTAAGTTTTCGTCAACAATAGTCAGATTGCAGAATCATATTGCCCTCAATATCTGGCATTGCGTAGCTGCGATACTTTTTATCTATGTCACCTATGCATAAGCCGCAAGATGATATCATTCTCATTATCTGGCATAGCCTAAATTCAAAGACGAGTGCTAATTTAGACCTTATTGAAACGACTTTATCAACTACGTCCACGTAGCTAAATAACCTAATTTTTAAAATATAGGCATTCTTCGGCCTAGTTTAGCTGGAAAGAAATATCGACCCAACCAAATCAATGTTGACCATGCTTTTAGTGGGAAAAAATCTTATATCTATTATCTGGCATTGCCTAACTTTGAAGTTTCGCGTCGCAGTGGAAACTCGATGGCAAAGGATATGGGTTTGTCCGAGGCAAGCATAAACCGAATTTTACGAAATAAGTTGATGGTGAAGCCTTTCAAAATTCAAAAGGTTCAAGACATTACAGCGGCTCCAAAAACAATATGGCAATTCGAAAAGCTACATTTTTAATGCCGAGAAAGTTTTATTTTTCAATATTATTGATAAAAATCAGCATCAGTTATGGTTTGGGATGGGGTAACCGTTAGTGTACGCAATCCTAAAAATGTCAAAATTAATTGGTTCACCTATCGAGAATTAGTGCTGGAGGATTTTATAAAAACCGTGGATGGCCATAAAATTTAAAGAAGACCAATGGATTATTCAGTAGTACTGTGCACCTATGATGAGCGCAGATATACCAGGCTCAGGTAATAAACAGCAATCCAGGCTTAATTTCAGGTGCGGATTGGCCTTCGTCGCCGCCTGATCTTAATCTAAGAAACTTTGCCATGTATCTATGATTTCTTAAGAGAATTTTATCGAGTAAAACCACTCATAAAGCCATTTTCGGACGTCTTCGTAAGAATCGAAGGGCTGCTCAGCGAGCGCATGGCCCATCGATGAAAACAGGTGGTAGTCGGAAGGGGTCAGGTCTGGAGAATAAGCGGGGTGGGATAGCACCTCCCAGTTGAGTTTCTCCAAATAGTTTCGGACCATTTTTGACGTGTGCGATGGTGCGTTGTCGTGGAGGAAAATCAGCTTGTCATGTCTTTGTTGATAATCCGTCCTTTTTTCACGCAGATCACGGTGCAATTTGATAAGTTATTAGTGGTAGCAGTGGGTACTGACAATTTCAGCAGGTTTCAACATCTCATAGTAGACGATATCCTGCTGAGCATCGTCTGCCGTCCGAAGCGATTTTGTCTTGGGGAAGATGGTGATGGTTGGCCGGGATCACGATTTCTTGCGTTTAGGATTCTCGAAATATATCCACCTTTCATCGCCTGTCACAATACGATGCAGGAACGACTTTCTTTTTTGTCTGGTGAGCAAGATTTTGCATGTGTTTTCTCGTCGCTCCATCCGCCTATCGTTCAATTTATACGGCACCCATTTTCCGATCTGTTCAATCTTCCTCATGGCATACAGACGCATGGAAATGACTGGTTGAGTAACACCCAATTGCTCCACGAGCATTTTTTGCGATTGGGTATCGTCTTCGTCCAAAAGAGCCTCCAATGGAGGGTCCTCAACCTTCCTAGGCCGATATTCACGCTTCTTGTCCTACAAGTCCAAATTGCCGTCTTTGAACCGACGAAACCAATCTCGGCACGTTGTTTCTGATAAAGCACTGTCACCATAGGCCTCCAGAAAAGCAGAGCTTCCCGCATATGCTCTTTTTTTGGCACAAAACTAGACATGATTACCAAAGGAATAATGTATGTTTTTGTACGAAATTGCTGACAATGTGCACTGATTAATGTTGACAGATGTCAAACGCATAAAAAAAAAGTATGGCGTGCCCATGCTAGCTTAATACGCTCACTCACGCCATCTACGACCAAACAGCGGATTTAAGCTTATACACCTGGTATATATGTTGAAAATTTCCAGAGTTAATTGAATTTTAATGCGTGAGACTTCAAATGGCTTTTGTTATCGTAGCAATTAAAATTGTCTTTTCGTTACTGACTCTACTTGAAATGGCTTCCTTTCGTTTTATTTGGCCGCGAAGTGCCATAGTGCGGATTTAAGAATAAACCAGGGAGGGAGTGGCCATCTAAGTTGCTCCCATCAATGTCGATGGTCGGCTTCACCACTTTTTACTTATTTTTTTATTTTTAATTTTTTAAATATTTTTTTTTAATATATTTTCTTTTCGATCTTTTTTTCCTGGATAATATTTTTCATTTTCATCATTCTTTCTTCTTCTTCCCCTCTTATGGTGAACTTAATACCTTCGCGTATCTGCATTATCCACTATATGTGCCAACATAATTTATTTTGTGGTTATGGTAAGTGAAGGAGCACATCTCGGCAAAACTTCGAATCCCCCCGCAATCTTTGCATAAAGCTAGCGATAAGCATGTCCAGCAGAAACATCGTCATTGGCCATACTCCTGGAGAACTTCATATTCAAATTTTTAAACATTTCCGTCCTTTCCACCAGCCACAAAAAATATTCAGCATTTTTTTTTCATATTATAACAGAATGGCACATTTAAAAATGTCCATGTTTTTATCTAACAATATAGATAAAAGAAAAGCAAATTTTTATAATTATTTTATAGAAAGAAATTTTATTAAAAATATTTCTGGTAAAATAAGAAATATTCCAAATAATAGCAGACGATTTTTCCTAACCCTTTTTGTCGCCAACTATTAATTTCACTTAAGCACAACCCACTTAATAATCGCATAACACTTTAATTTGACCGTTTATCCGTTTATTATGTGAATTTTCTGCAACAGAGCAAAAGGACTTTTTATCCTTTATAATTGAAATAAAGTCATTCGCCTTAGAGATAACAACGATAGTGCCAACAGTTACACAATCATACTCAGTTAGTACGAGTACACTAAACATTTTTTTCTGTTCATTAAATAATTTTTTCCGACAGGTACAATTCTGGTATTCCTTATTATCTGTACTATTCGTTAGATTCTGTACTTGTTTTTAGAAATAATTTAGAGAAAAATGCTTTGACACAAAAAGGATGTTATGTGCAGTAATAAAATTTAATTAAGTAGAAACATTTTTTCTCGCCTTAAAGGACTTTAGCAGAAACATTGTAAATTTAAATGTGGTTTTTATGGGTAATTGAACGAAAAACTTCTCCATTTGATGGCAAATACTTAATTTAATAACGAGGATCTAAATCGTAAAAAAAACTTATTTTTTAATAATCTTAATAAATAATTTTCCTTGATAATAATAAGTGTAATAATTGATAAAAGCGTAATTTTTCTTTGTTATTTTTTTTTTCCTTAAAGGGTGTCCTTATCAGAGAAGTTGAATCCGGAACACGATGTGAACAATGTAAAATGTGTAGAGGATATGATCCACATGATTGGAGGTAAGTTTTTTATATGATTTTTTTTTTTAAATTAAATTCAAAAAGGACCTTTTTTTATAAAAATATAATTTTCTTCCCAAAAATTTATTTTAAAATTAAGAACAACAGAAAAATTCCCCCCAAATAATTAAGGCTTAATTTATAATTAAGCTCTGGAATTTATAGGATTTTTTAAAAATTATTTTACAACAAAGGACATTATAATTTCAACCTTTTTAAACAAACCACAACAAGAAGTAAAAGAAAATTTCATATTATATAACCATCGAAAAGATATGAATCAGCAACAAATCACACCCCTAAGCAAAACAAGGGTCATTATTCATAATAACAAGACAGCTACGATCTAATAACTTTACCTGAAATTCATAACCATAAAAGCATATTAAATCAAGGAAATTTTCCCTAATGGATATATAAAAGTTCCTTAAATAATATTGAGTAATTTTCTTATTACTACCGAATGATAAAAATAATAGTCTTATTTTAAGAAAAGAACCATATACGAATTAAAAGAAATACTTTCTGTTAAATAAAGGAATTTTTTTGTGTGAGAGAAAAATACTTTTAGTGTACAGGTAAGCTTGCTTAAGAATTACTGACAATAGCCATCATGTCTATGCACTGCTGTCCACGCTTGAAGGAACACTCCTTTTTGATGGCTTTTATTATGTTTGGAGTAAGTAGCTCTAATGTTTGGCATTTTATTGATAGCAATTCAAGCTTGACCTTTCCTCTATTGGCTCTACAAATTAACACAATAAAAACCAGATACTTGGTTGGCTGCTTTGTGTCTACGAGTTGAAATTGAAAATGGTACGGTCTGCCAGAGAAAAGTCTATAAATAAAAATAAAATTACTCACACAAAAAAAAAAAAGAATTGAAATTTTTAAAGAAAATGAATTTAATTTTACATTAATTATATTTGATAATTTTATGGAAGAATAATGAATTATTTTTCTTATTTTAAGTATTCCAAATCTTTAATTTGATTTTAAAAATTATTTTACCGAATAAATTTAGACTAAATAATACTGATTCCGATTTGATGGCATCAATACTTTTAACGTTCAAGTCCTTATTGGCAACTAAGTTCTAAGTGCTCATTTATTTAGTTTAGTCTAAATGTGCAGATTATAATCATTATCTGGCATCAATTTCAGACTTATTTCAGATTAATGCCTGATAATGATAAACAATTGTTTTCTGGCATACTAAGGCCTAGTCAGACTTTATGTATTTACTATGATTATTTTGAATTTTCAGGCTTATTTCGACTATGTTAAATTGGAAAATGATCCTGTTCAAATTATGCATGGTATAGCCGTAGTCAGAGTGCAGAATAATATTGCCCTCATTATTTGGCATTGTCTAGCTCCGATAATGCAAAAGCCACAATATGATATCATTCTTATTATCTGGCAAAGCCTAACTTTGAAAAATTATATCCAGATTGACCTTTCTTAAAATGGAAGCAAACATCTCAACCGCATTATCTGACACAGTATTTAAAAGTGAAACTCTTTGCCGACCACTTACCTGGCACATCCTTTCTTTCGAAATATTGTTTTTTTTTCGACCACGTTTATTCAACAAAATAATCTTGTTCTCATTATATGGCATAGCCTAAATTATCAGACGAGTGCTTATTTCGACCGCATTGAGATTTCTATGTTAACTACGTTCACATAGCAAAATAACCGAATTCTTAGGCCTAGTTTAGCAGCAACAAATATCGACCCAACTACTCGCATTACCTTACTTTGAAAATATATATATATAATGAAAAAACATCCAATTTCTATTATCTGGCATAACTTGAAGCAAAAATTTCAGACTTAATTTAGATTGATGCCAGATAATGAGAAATAATTGTTTTCTGGTATTCTAAGACCTAGTTTGATTTTATGTGTTTCGGCCTACATCGACTATGTTTATTTTGAATTTTATAGCTTATGTCGACTATGTTTAAATCGGAAAATGGTCTTGTTCTTATTATACATGGCATAACCTAAGTTTTTAGGTCTATGTTTTAGTCAACTGTAGTCAAAGTGCATAATAATATTGCCCCCATTATCTGGCATCAGCTTGCTCCGATAATATTTATCATTCTTATTATCTGGCATAGCCTAACTTTGAAAAATTATATCCAGATTGACCATTCTTAAAGTGGAAGCAAAAATCTCAAAGGCATTATCTGGCATAGATTATATTTAAAAGTGAAACGCTTTTTTGACCACTTATCTGGCAAATCATTTGAAAATGTAGGGTATTTTTCGACCACGTTTTTAATCAGCAAAATTATTGCATTTTCATTATATGGCATAGCGTAAGTTTTAAGACAAATGCTTACTTCAACCGCATTGAGACGTCTTTGTTAACCACCTTCATATAGCAGCTTCTCATTGTATGGCATAATCCAACGTTCAAATAGCGTGTATCCTTGTCGACCACGTTTTAATAGTAAAAGAATATCTTATTATGTGAGACAACTTAAATTTCAAAGTCTAGGTTTCCTTTGATTGTATCTGGAGTAAAAAATAGTATTGTTCTCATTATATGGCATAGAGTTAGTTTGGAAGCTTGTATCTATGTTGACTATACTAGAAATTTAAAAAAATGTTTTCTTTATCTGGCTCATTCTTTATTTGAAAATATAGGTTTTTGTAGACCACTATTATATGGCACGCGGTGTCACTATTATATGGCACGCAAATGAATTCTTTTATCTGGCATAGTTATGCTTTTAAGGTATAAGTGTAGGTCTATGTCGACAACTTTGATCTTATTATATGGCATAATTAAGTATTAAAATATAAGTTTTCCTTAATCACAGTAAAGGAGAAAAGAAATATCGTCTGGCATTTACTAACAGGGAAAATATAGATCTACGTCGACCATGTTTAGGCCAAAAAATAATTACGATCTTTCTATAATAATAGTCCTTAACTATATTGGCTTAATTTAAATGGAATAAAAATTCGAATTCTATTATCTGGCATGGAGACTTCTATGTCAAACACTCATAATCGGTAAAATAATTTTGGTCTTACTTTTTGGCATACTCTGAATTTTAAAATCTACAGTTTTTTCACTTATATCTGCAATCCAAAATAATATGGTTCTCATTATCTGGCATAGCCTAACTTTGAAAGCTTTTATTATCTGGCATAGCCTAACTTTGAAAGCCTAACTTTGAAAGGATACTTATAATGGGAAAAATATCTGAATTCTGTTATCCGGCATATCCCAACTTTTAATGTGTAGATCTATAAAAAGCACATTCAGACAGGAAACGATTCTTTTTACTAATAGGCATATGCATGAGTAAAAAACAATCTCGATCGCATTATCTGGCACACCTCATTTTTGGTGATTGTATGTCTGTTGGTCCTATTTAAAATAGAAATAATGGGAATTTCATTATCTGGCATTAATTAATGATAAAAAAATAGGTCTATGCCGTCAAGTGTAAGCCGATAAATGATTTCGATCTTATTATATTGACATAATGTAGGTTTCCTAATGTGGGCTTTCGTCGAATGGCCTAATTATGAATGTGTTGATCTATTCTTGTTTTTATACAAAAAATACTCTCGATCTCATTATCTGGCATATACAAAATTTGAAATTTTCATTTTACTTTATCTTCTTTAAAAGAAATAAAAACAAATTTCCATAACTGGCGTATTACTTGTTTATGGCCTTGGCATATATTGTCTAAATTTAAATGCCACAAAATCCTAATATCATTATCTGGCAAAGTCGTGAAGCTCTAAGATTGTGTCAACCATGCCTAGTATATATAATGAAGTCTGAATTTTATTAATTGGCACACCGCTACTATAAGGGTTTTCGCAAATGCCGACTCTTATTTAAAATCCTAACAAAGTGCGTTTTTATGATAAAGAGAAAAATATTTTTTTTAAATAAAATATTTGCAGTAGTTTCAATTTGAGAGTGCCGATTTTTATCCTCTTAGTTTTTTTGTTATAATTCATTCAGATTTAAGAGGTTCAATTTTTTTTTGTGTACAGGAAAAATTTGGACTCATCAAATCTGAATACTTGAATGAATTTCCAGTTATTTTTATATGAAAAAGTTGCCGGCCTAGTTTTGTGTTAAAACAGTTTTTTAGTGTGAATTTTGACCATTAAAAATTTCAATTTTTTGCCATTTGCCATCACTCACTTAAAGCGAAACAAGAAATGGTAGAAAAAATCTACTGCTAAAGAATATTCATAAAATTCTTTCTCTGACTTCTCAGAACTTTTCTAGAATATATCCTAAAGTGTTGCCAAGTAGACGGTACGGCTTGGAAGCATTATTTTAATCAATATGCCTTTTGTCGTATTTTTATTTTTCTTGAAACTTTAATCCATTCAAACTAAAAAAGAAAAATGAAACAAAAGTTTACCACGTACATATTAAAGTACTTAAAATCAAACGGGTAAACCCCCTCCCCCCTCATTTAACTATAGTTACTGGAAAAAAGAATTTCCGTTGCATTGTACATTTTGACGATGTAATACGTTCGTATCGTTCGTATTCTAATTTAGGTCGTTGATAGTTTTACATTTTCCAGGCAAAACACTTTACTTGAAAGCGTTACATTCTAGTAAAACAGCATTAATAGTCTTGTAGTCCTTTTGTTTTCTCTCAACTATGAGTATTACATGTGTAAGGGAAGTTATTCTATTGACGGTGGCATTTTACTATCTAACAAGGAGCTTTACACTTTGTAGTAGTTTTTCGGTGTTATTGATTGTTAAAGTTAATGTCATTCTGGAAAACGAGAAAGTTTTTAACGATTCATTGATAAAATATTCTTTAAATATTTTATCAACTTCTGATAAATTCCTTTTAAACAATTATTTAGGTTCATAAAAACATTTTAAATTAGCAAAATTACTAATTAAGGATTATCCAGTTTGTGTTTAGCAAAGTAAAGTTTAGATATCAGTAAAAATTTTATGTCATTGTATTGCTTAGACCTTGAGTTTTATCTAATTTTTAACGCCTTTGAAGCTTTATCGATCGGAACAAGTCATATTATGAAGGACCCATTTCGCAGGAACACCTGATGTGTGGTAGGACCCTCCATTGCAATTTAAATAACTTTTTTCTTATGGTCCTTACAATGAGTTATCAATCATCAGAATCACGTTCCTAGTTTAGGCTGCTGGTCCTATAATCTTTGCATTTGCTTTCAGCGGATCATCAGATATACGAGTTATGATTTTAGATTGTTTATGGTGTTATGTTGGTATTCATGTCTCTCACTTATGCCGACAAGTTTGGTCATTTTCAATGTTCAGTTAATTTTTTATAGCTGCTTCGCCATAAAAAATCGAGAATCGGATATACGTAACCCACGGAAACTCAAAGTTCTCGATACTTTTTGAACAGACCTCGTAGTATTATTCACAATCAAGAGCTCATAGTATACTGGCCTCATCAGAGTTCCATGAAATATAGAACATAATTTTTTTCTCGAGGGTAGGGCCTGGTTGAAGGTGTTCATTCTTCTTTCGGGCATTGCCAGTATTTGTTTTTCTTCTTTTAGAATAATTTTAACCAATCCACTTTTCATCATTTGTCACGCTTTTACACAGAAACTGGTCTGCTCGGTACAACTAATAAAGATAATTCAAGTAGAGCCCATACAACGAGAACTGAAACAAGAAATAATTAATTATAACAACGAACGATTTACTGAATACACAGAATCACTGACAACTAATAAGTCACTCTGGACAGCTACCCGACGAATTCTCAAATACAAAACAGCTACACACCCGCTTCGGAATACCGACGTAACCTGGGCAAAAACAGATAAACAAAAAGCCGTCATCTTTGGCAAACACTTAGAAAACATCTTTAAACCTCACGAAGATGTCCAAGACATTCTGCTTGACGAACAAATATTCCGACAAATATCAACTCAGTTGCCCATAAGTCCACCTCCTAAGTTTTTCACTCCTTCCGAAGTTAAATTCACAATAGAACACATTTTTAATAAAAAAAAACCCCAGCATATGACCTAATAACTTCAGAAATCCTGAAACAAATTTCCAAAAAAACCCTCGTCCTTATAACCTATATTTATAATAGTATCCTCCGCACATCATTTTTTCCTTCCCTGTGGAAGTTTTCTATAATTAAGATGATCCCAAAACCCAATAAGCCTAAAAAAGTCTCCTTCCCATTTTATCAAAAATCCTAGAAAAATTAATCCTAAAACGCCTTTATCCCATTTTTGAAACCGAGGGTGTTATTCCTCAGCATCAGTTTGGATTTCGACCTGAGCATTCCACTATCCAGCAGTGTCATCGCGTAGTCGACTACATAGCGTATTCGCTAGAGCGAAAGGAATACTGCCCAGGCGTGTTTCTTGACATTTCGCATGCTTTCGACCGTGTATGGCACCCTGGATTGCTTTGGAAGTTGCAGTGAGTCCTACCCTCGGGTTATTTCCACATCCTTAAATCTTATCTCTCAGACCGATATTTTCAGGTAGCTGAAAATATGGAGTACTCTGACATTTATCCAATTTCCGCCGGTGTCCCTCAAGGAAGTATCCTAGGTCCTATCCTATATAACATTTATACCCATGACATTGCTTGCCACAACAACATCCTTACCGCAACATATGCTGATGATGCAGCCATCCTGACACATCACAAAGATCCTTCCACATATTCGACAAACGGTTAACCTGGAACCTTCGTACGAAAACTAAAAGACGTGAACTTAACGGACGATACAAACAATTATTACGTCTCCTAGACAGTAAATCAAAACTTACAACAACAAGTAAACTATTACTATACAATACGGTTCTGAAACCAATATGGACATATGGTCTAGAACTTTGGGGTTCGACTAAGCATTTCAACTCCCTTCCAATCCAATCCCTACAATCCCGAATCCTTCGTAAAATTGTCAATGCCCCCTTTTATGTGCAAAACACTGTTATCCACCGTGACCTATGCATCTCCCGATATAAAAAATTCCATTCGCATCTATCCATCCACCCTAATCCTTTAGGAAGGGAACATTTCACTCCCACCCTTCCAGTATACACCCATCGACGTTTAAAACGGCGATGGCCGAGAGATTCTCTAAAATTATAAAATAAAATTACCCTGTTCTAGAGGTAACATCGATGGGTGTTTTCCTCCACATGTCTTCATGTCCTTGTATATTCCCGTAAAAAATCTGCTTGTTACTAGCATGAGTAGTTGTAGATATCATTTAAAATATAAAAAAAATAAAAAAAAATAAAAAAGTAGAGCCGACTTACCCTCCTTCTGGATTTTTCCCATGATCTTTAGACAATCATATGCTTTTGATTGCTTTCTTGTAGGACACAACGATAATTTGGTGATATTCAGCAGCTGTGCCCTTCGAATCAAACGAAAAAAACTAATACGTTCCTTTTGCACAGTTAAGAAGGCTCCATACTTTTTTATACAAAAAAATAGCCAATTTACTGGTGCAACTGATCTGCTGATCATTATAGAAACCCTTTTAGAAATGACACAGCTCTTAAATTTATGAAACCTTATTAAAGCAAAATGGCGCTATTGAGTGGCATTCAACATCAACGACGCGTCAACGGGGAGTCTAGTCAAGGCCTACTAAATCAAAAAACTTCAGATGTCCAGGCTCCGCACTACGGTCATCCACCGAAGTCTGGGACTATCTCGTCTTCTGGGACCATAAATGCAGCCACTTTTAACTTTCTGAGTGGGATCTTCCTCATCCATGCGGATTCAGTGTCCAGCCCAGAATCTCGTCATTAAAAGGGCTTCGGAATCGTCCATCTCATGTAGGGTACCAAAAATTACGACTGACTCAAATAGGCTCCGTTGTTTGCTTCCTCCATGTTGTTAATGACTGCAATCCTTGACCCCAAACAGGAGAATGATTTAACATGGTGGGAGCTATAATCTCCTATTTTAATGCGACTAGTGCTAATTAGTCTTGTCTTTGACATCGACGATGCCATCATATACTTGGTGTTGCCTTCATTTATGTACATTCCAAGATATGTTACCCCTGGAGGTCAATTGGCATCACCAAATCTCGAAATTAGGTGTCCTGGAAATTTTTCGCACAATAAAGCCAAAATTTAACGTAGTGTGTGACCTTTAGCGCCGTTTTGTTAAAAGCACATATGGTTTAAACTTAAATTTTAAAGTTTAGCCAAAACAAAATGGTTTTCTTACAGCTCAGAATTTACGGTCACTGTCTCTTCTTCTCCGGAATGACACCTTCAGCCCAAAATTCGTCGCTGTCAGTAGCTTTTTTTTGGATACAGTGGCTTCTACATAGTTAATTGTGGGTTTTCAGAGCCCCATAAATTGTAACTTTACATATTGACTTAATAGTTCGAGCAAGTTAATGAGCCTCATCGCTGAGGAAAATTTGTACGAAATATCAGCATCCAAATCCGGTTCTTTCGACACCCAAACAATAGATTGAAGGGGGAGAATTTAAATTTAACGGCTGTAATGGGTTGGGATAAAGCTCGTAATTATTATGTAGAAATTGTTGCAATAATTTTCTATTCAGTTGGGATATGCATGCTGCTAGTATTGAAATGTCGTCCTGATACCATCAAAAACAATTATAATTTCTATTATTATGATTTTTTAAATAGTTTAGAAAGTTTTCTTAAAACTGTTTTTAAAAGTTTATCTACATTTCTTTGGCCTTTAGTTTTTTTTTCTGTAAACGTTTTTTCAGTTTTCAGTTTATTTGATCTATTTTTGATTACAATTTTGTGAATTTTTTACGAAGCATAATTTTTTTGTCAATAATGTATTTTACGTATTATTTTGTTATTCATAAGTTTTTTTATCAAATATTTGAAAATATCTATAGGAGCGGGTAATGCCAAAAAAAAGGGGCCAATTATGACCTTATTGAGCGAACACCTCTTCACTCTTCATTGGCAGTGAGGTGTCCTTACACCCACATAGGTGGAAGAAGAATTGGGAATAGAAAGCGTTAAAAAATCTAAACAGGAGGGGGTTGGGGGGGAGTATTTAAAAACAAAAATTTGAAAAAAATTGACAACAAAATTTCTATATTTCTCAGCAGGGATTTCCAAAACTTACTACCAATTTTCCGAAACCTTACATGGCATTCTTAGTCTAATTACTTGTTTGGAGTGCCCCATTTTGATCATTGCAACAACGATGAACTTCTTCAGGACATTCAGTGTCGCCTAACCGAACGCGCTAGAGGATGAGGAACTCTAAATAAAAAATACAGATTATTGCCCATTTTCTATGTACATTTTTTTCTCTATTTTTTTTTACATTTCATATTAGTATCTTTGATTAATTAAAAAGAAAATTTTGTATAATATTTAAATAGCAAAATATAAGAAATAAACATTTATAATTATTTCTATTTAATGAAATCTAATTATTTTTTTATTATAATTTATTTTTTTCGACTTGAATGTTGGATGCTTTCCAAAATGTGCAAAGAAACAATTAATTTTGAGTCATTTGTAAAGGTCAGACCATACACGTGATAGGTATAAGCGATTGACATAACCTAAAAATATATAGTACTAAACTGACCTTAAATACCCCAAAATAAACATATTTCTACCTGTTGAATTTCTAGCACATTGTAGCTTAGCTTTCAGAACCGCAAGATGAGGAAAGTTGTCAAAAAGTTTAGGTGAAAATAGGACAAAAATCATACTGTAGCTTAGCTTACAAAGCACCACCAGATGTCACTATTGTCTTGTAATTTTTTTCAAAAAATCTTCCAAATAAGCTCGATTCTATTTTATTTATTTTTTTTTTTTGTAAAATAATATTGGCACTTTTTATAATTCTACACCATTTTTTGTTGTTGTTAGAAGCGGTCGTTCTGCCATCTGCAGGCATTAACTGAACTGTGCTCTTATTTTTTTGTTAAAGGATTTTTTCAGTTTTTTCTGTAAGTGTTTTGTTTTTTATGATGTACTTCGTATAATATTGATAAATTATACTTAAATAAATACAATTAGCAAGCATTTCGAATAGGCAGCCTAAGTGAAAGTGCTTCTATCATTATTCACAGACACTTTTGCTAATCACAATTAACGTACTTCTACTTACTTCTACATAGCTTTTGATAAAAGCTGTCCTTGTTTTGGATACATTCTGCTATTTTGATCTTTTACAATTTAAGAGAAGCATATGGCCTTTTTTTCGTCACACGACATTTGAGGGCATCAGTTGTCACCAGTATTTTTATAATTTAATTGTTATAGCAGCGCCATCTATGCGATTTGCCAAGAGGCTTAATGCCATATATGCTGCACCATTAGTATCTGGGTCATTTGTTAAAAATTTCAGATGATAAATTGAAATTAAGTTGACCTTTCTATAGTTGGAGATACGATATTGGAGATACGATATTTTTTTTTATTTCGTTAATGCCAATAATCTTCTCTTAAAGCCCGAAACATGACTAAAGCAGAATCACCGCTCTTATAAAAAGTTTTTTTAAATTTTAACATTTTTCAAAAATGGCCAATACTTCACTTAATAAATACAAACTTCCATGGTATATATTTTTCTACTTTCCATGGTATATATTAAGTCTACTTTCCGCATCCCAAAATGGATAATTTATTTTTTCATGGAAAATCTCTCCTAAAATGGACCAGAACTAATACCCTGCCCAGTCCTAAAATTTTTTTTCCAAAATATTGTTTTTTTATATATACAATTATATAAATTTTATAACGAGCAGATTTTATGACAAAGACATTACAATGACAGGAGAGAAACACGTGAGAGTAATCACTTTCACGTGTCAGGAACATGTGAGACCCCATCGGTGTTTCTCCATATAACGAATTATATTATATTAACGCCACAAGAGATTTTTTTTTTGCCCAATTTCACCTTAAACGGCGATGAGTTTTATGGGGAGAGTAACGGAGGAGAGTTTTCTAACAAGAGGATTATAGTGATAGGATAATCGGGAATGAAACTTTTTATAACGAGAAACACATAAGTTATGCACAAAGTGAATTACTTTGTTATGAAAATAAAATGGAGCATCAACGATTTTTCGGAGGATTTTTGATTTGAAGGGATTGGATTAAAACTCCAGAGTTGTTAATTAAAAGCTTGTTCTTTAATGTTAGTTTTGATCGGTTGTCCAGTAGTCTAAGTAGAAGTCGATAACGTCTGCTAAGTTCAAGTTTTTCTGTTTTCTTGAGAGAATTAAAAGTGTCGTTTGTCTAGGTTTAGTCTCAGTTACTTTGTCTTTTGGTGGAACGATGTAGCCATTAAGGAATATAGGTATAGGTAGATCTTTGAAGAGGAATACTCTTTTGCTCATTTAATTTAACTTTTCTCCTCTTAAACCATTCATTTTTAATATGGGATTGTAGATATTTTGAGGCTGTTTGGATGCAAGAATAGCGTTATAAATATTATACATGAATTAGTTTGAATATTAAAGGTATAAATATTATATAAGAGTGGAGCAATGATACTGCCTTAAGACACACATGCTCAACTCTAACTTGAAAATAGCGTTGGAAGATATATAAGGGAGTATGTAAACGGAAGGATAATATATTAATAGAATTTTTGCTTTACTTTGGAAATTTTCAGTTATCAAAATAATTCCCAAACCCAAAAAACAGTTATATGTTGTTATTTAACGTGACCTAGTTGTCTGCAACCTAAAACCACGAGTCGCCTGCGACTATAGGGATTAAGATACGCTCAATCAACGCCCCACCATTACTGGCCGTTTACAGTCAGTAACAGTTACAAGCTGATTACTCCAACTAAACCTCTACTATCATTAGTAGTGACAGTGCCCGAGATAATTGCAAGATGGACTTTGCCAGTTACCTCCCAACAGCGGTCCGGAGACCATACCCGCGACATGGGCATAACCACAGCCACCACTTTGCTGCCAAATGGCGCCTCACCTAAATCGGGCACAGTGTGTTTCCACACCATGGAGCACACGATTCCCGTGGTACCAATTTTTCTTTTAAGAGTACTTTGGTTTGTACTCCGCTTATCGAACTACGGTCAAGAATCGTGTAAATTCCTAGGCACCGCTTAGCCAGCTCAGGTATGCGGGTTCACCAAGACCAGAAAGTACATCCGGAATCGACCTTGATCTTTCACTCGGTTGTAGCCACCCTGCGTGTCATTCACACACTCATTCACGCACCATTGTCGCTCTCCTCTCAAATAGTGTGACGGCAAATCTGTTAAGGCATTCATACCTCTCTCTCACACACAACACACCACTCACATACACACCCTCACCATTTACCATGATTCCACATGCACCTAAGTCACGGAAATCCCCGTACAGGCCACACTCAACGAGAAGCTGCTTGACCACTCTCCTCCGCCGCCCCACAATGGCATCTAACTTCTGCAGCTTGCAGCTAGACCACGCCTGTGCAGGAACCCATTCATACTGCCGTGTTCCGTGAGCAAATACTCAAGGTACAGACCAAATTCAAATCCATACGCAGATGCAAAGCACACATCCAAAATGAACATGTGTGTTCATCTGCCATTCATACTCTCATCCCATCGACGTTGCCACATTTCATACATTCTGTTCAGGACTAGTATACGCCGCTGCCGTGAACTAAGCTCGTGAACCTCTTCGTTCATAACCGAACAACCAGCAAGCGGGATGCCCCGCCGTAGACGGTAGTGGATGCTTCCACTCAGCACCTCCAGGTCCCATGGAAATTCTCCCATGACTGCATCGCCTCGGTTGACACGGTTCTACATACATTCAAACATGCATACAGAGTCAGACTCCGGACTGCATTTATGCCCACTCTTGCATACTGGTGACACACGACGCATACATCGCACACCCAAAGAAGCAGTAAAACAAGAAATTGTCGAAATCTTTTAAAAGAAGTCCTCTTAAAATGTCTTTACGTTATCCTTAAAAGATCCCAAAATTATCCCTGATCACCAATTTGGTGTGCGTCATCGTGCAGTTAATTTCATTGCGTCCTCTCTTGAGCGAAAAGACTACTACTGTCCAAGCATGTTCCTACATATAAGGTGTCGTAAAAAGAAATCCATTATTTTTGCATTAAATTGAAGGTTTTATTTAGCATAGATAGAAAGACACGATTTAGGTCAGATATGCACCGTTTTGTTCGATAACTTGTTACCATTTTGGAGGTAATTTCATAATGCCTCTCTCATAGAAACCCTCGTCCCTATTGGCAAAAAACTGGGACTGTCGATTTTCACAATCTTCTCTTGAGGCTAATTTTTCACCTGCAAAATCATTCGTCATAGACAGGAAGAGGTGGTAATCACTTGGTTCCAGGTCCGGACTATAAGGTGGATGCATAAGAACATCCCAACCAAGGTCCCGGAACTTCTGGAGAGTCACTATCGATGTATGCGGCCTGACGTTGTCCTGATGGAACACAATTCCTCTCCTATTGGCCAAAGCTGGCCGCTTCTGGGCGATTGCTTCTTTCAGACGGTCCAATTGTTGACAGTATAGGTCCGAATTAAGAGTTCGGCCATAGGGGAGCAGCTCATAGTAGATGATTCCCTGCCAGTCCCACCAAACACACAGCAAAACCTTCCTGGCTGTCAATCCTGGCTTGACCACCGTTTGCGCCGGGTGACCGCGATTTGACCACGACCGTTGTCGCTTGACGTTGTCGTAAGTGACCCACTTTTCATCACCAGTAACCATCCGTTTCAGAAATGGATCGATATTGTTGCGATTCAGCAGCGATTCCCAGATGGAAATTCGGTCCATGAGGTTTTTTTGCGATAACTCGTGTGGCACCCATACATTGAGCTTCTTTTTGTATCCAGCCTTATTTAAGTGGTTCCAAACGGTTTTTTGTGCAATGTTTAGCTCCTGGGCAATCGAAACAGTGCTTACGTGACGGTCGGACTCGACGATTTCCATTATTTTATCGACATTTTCGACAATTGGCCTTCCAGAGCGTGGTGCATCTTTGACATAAAAATAACCGGAACGGAATAGACGAAAACGAAACCAAAATTGCGCGTGATTGGATGTTACAGTATCAGGACCATAAGCCTGGCTTGCGTTTTCGCCTTTATCGAAGAAAAACTGTAAAATATGGCGTAGTTTCTCTTTGTTGGTGTTCATCTTTGACGCGTGCTAAAAAAATACTGATTCAAGTTATCACAAAACTGTATCAGAAGCTTATCTTTCTAACGCCATCTAGTGCAACCCGATCGCACTCTTAAAACGGGAGATACAGACTCCTAAATCCATCTATTGGCAAAATAATGGATTACTTTTTACTACAACATATATATTGTATCACATGCCTTTGATCGAGTCTGGCACCACCTGGTCTGGTCTGGAAACTTCAAAATATTTTTTAAAAAAACCTACTTTTTAGTAAATTATATGTTCTTAATTATTGTACAAAAATGTTCCATAATATTTTAAGTAAAACCAGAAGAGATTAAAAAATTAGATTAAAAAAATTTTCACATTATTAAACATCAATATTTTTAATATTATTTTTTCTTAATGGAATTTTTCACTTATCGTTTGTTTCCCTATGATTTCTTATCAGTTGTTTGTTGGATGTGAAAATTTTACCGCCCTCGAAACTCCCTCCCCCATCCCCGCTACACACAAGGGAAAAATAAATTTTCTAAAAGTAAAAAAATTGCTCCACTGACAACACTTCGCAGCAGTTTTCAATATCCGTTTAAGCTATAATTTCGTTATGTTATCCCTTAAGACCATAATTTCGTTATCTTGTCTATTCTGACTTTACGATTGAACATGAATAAAGGTTTTAGCCTCTTTGGGTTTTTTTAAAAAAAAAAATCGATTTTAACTCAATTTTCGTGACATAAGAAATATTATGAAAATTCTATCCTTCAACAAATTCTCCTTCTATGCGAACGACACTTCGATTTTGAAAAAAAAAGAATATTAAAGAAAAAATAGTAATTATTAAAAAATTATTCAATATTAATTTTTTTTCTAAGAAAGTGAAATTAAAATTTTATTTCTGTTAAAGAAATTCTAAAAAATTAAATTTTACTGATTAAATGCTATTTCGAAAATGTAGAGAATTTCAACCTCTTCAATAACACAGAAAATTTAGGAAAATCAGTAACAGTTGAGAAATAATTCAACAGATAAATAACTCGTCTCGTCCTAGAAAGGAAATCTGTGTCAGCGGAAAAATTTCAATTCCTCTCTGGTGGACTCTTATCTTCCCATTTCCTTATCACCCACCCAGTCACCACCATTATGGCTTGTAAGGATGATATTTTCATTTCGAATAAAGTCACAAAACAATTCATGGCTTTATGCCAAACATAACAGCCACCAAAATCATAGCAAAAATTATAAATGGAAAAAGGACGATAATTTTTCAACCGCGTTGATTAAATATGCCAAGCAAAAGATAAAAAAAAACAGCTTGGAAAAAAAATAGATACGAAAATTTTGTTTTTTCTCCCATTTTTTATTTATATTTTTCGTAACGATTGGAAATTGTGCAACTAATTATAAAGAGGCTTCGAAATGGATACGTCCTAATTGTTTGGACAACGGCAGAAGTTACGACAATCCTTATCGAAATAATAGGGCCAATCGAAAGGCATTAAATCTGTAAATTACGGCGGGCGGTATCTTTTTGCAGATTCCTGAATAGCCTCCCATTCCTAGTGTTTGACTATTGATGCCAGTTTGGAAATTTTCAGATTTTCCCAAAATTCAGATATTGTCGCTTTGCAGCCATAAAAGTGTCATCACTTATTATAATAATTGAATTTATACGAATTCGTTCTAATTGGTTTTCGACTGGTAGTTGCCAACACCAAAAAAAACAACAAAAAACCATTTTTCTTCTTATTCATTTCTATTTTATTAAAGTAAAGTGCTGCGAATAATTTCTATTTTTGGCGACATTTTCCAATATTACTTTTGGAATAATAATTTTTCTTTTCGGCTTAATTTTTGCCATATTAAATACCCTTAAAAATTCAGCTTGGAAATTGTAAAAATAGAAGAACAAATTTGGAAATACTAGATTTTACTTGACAAAATTTAGGTCAAGGCTGGTGTTATTTTTAAATTGTTATTATGATTTCCTTATTGTTATTATTTCATGAATTGTAAACAAAATTTTCCCAATTTCATTTTTTTGTTTTATTTTATGTAATTTGTGTGAAAGTTTTATAAAACTGTTGTTAAGAAAAGTTGACTAACAAATAACATTAAAAAAAATCAAAGATTTTTGATAAAGTTTTGTCAGTGTAAAAAAATTTAACTGCTTCAAAGGATTTATAGAAAATGATTTTTTAAAATTAGTTTTCTTTAGAAAAATATGGAATTTTTTAATCTGTAAAAATTATTTTTTTTAAACGAAAATACATAAAATTATCGATTAGGTCTTTTGGTTAATTTTGGAGGATTTTCAATTGATTATATTTTATTTATATAAAAATTACTTTTATTTTTATTCAGAATAATTTCCTGAAATTATTAACTAGATACTTTTCCCTATATTTTCAGTAGTTTTTTTGTGTTTTTGAAGGCTATCCATTTTTTTAGCCAAATTTTTACTCCTTCAAAAGTCATAGAACCTATTTCTAAGGAACACTTATGTGTGGTAGGACCCTCCATTGCAATTTAAATACCTTTTTTCTTATGGTCCTTACAATGAGTTATCAATCAGCAGAATCACCTTCCTAGTTTAGGCTGCTATACGAGTTATGATTTTATATTTTTTATGGTATTATGTTGGTACTCATGTCTCTCACTTATGCCGACAAGTTCGGCCATTTTGAATGTTCAGTTAATTTTTGACAGCTGCTTTGCTTGCACGTGTTTTGGCTCGTCTTCGATTTTTGCTCATTCCAAAAAATGGATTAAAGAATCTGCTTCGGGAACAAGAAAAAGTTACAGGGAGGCAGATTTGGGGCATACGGTGGCTGCGGTATTATTAGTGTATTGTTTTTGGCCAAAAATTCGCGCGCAAGCAAAGATGCGTGAGCAGGGGCGTTATCATGGTGCAAAAACCAATTTTTGTTCTTCCACAAATCTGGGCGTTTCTGGCGGATTACTTCGCGCAAGTTGCGCATAACTTGCAGGTCATATTCCTTATTGACCGTTCTACCAAGTGGCAAGAACTCATGATGCACCACGCCCCTGCAATCGAAGAAAACTGTAAGCAAAACCTTCACATTCGACCGAACTTGGCGCTGTTTTTTCGGTCTTGGCTCGTGCGGCAGTTTCCATTGGGATGATTGAGCTTTGGTTTCCACGTCATAACCATAAACCCATGATTTGTGACCAGTTATGATCCTCTGGAGCAAATTTCCACAGAGTCCAACAGCTCCTTAGCAATGTTAATGCGATACTGTTTTTGGTCGAAATTGAGGCAGAAATCGACGACAAACCAAAACACGTGCAAGCAAAGCAGCTGTCAAAAATTAACTGAACATTCAAAATTGCCGAACTAGTCGGCATAAGTGAAAGGCATGAGTACCAACATAACGCCACAAAAAAATCGAAAATCGAATATACTTAACCCGCGGAAATTAAAAATTCGCGATTCTTTTTGAACAGACCTCGTAGTTTTATTCACAATCATGAGCTCATATTATACTGGCCTCATCAGAGTTCTATGAAATATAGAATATAATTTTTATTCACGATGGTAGGGCCTTGTTCAAGGTATTTATTACTCTCCCGGGTATTGCCAATAGTTGTTTTCTTCTTTTAGGATAATCGCAACCAATACACTTTTCATCAATAATCACAGTTTTATACAGAAACTGTGTCATGTGCTTTTGATTACTTTCCCGTAGGACCCTACGATAATTTGGTGACATTCAACAGCTGCCTTCTTCGAATCAAACGAAAAAAAAACTAATACGTGCCTTTTACATAGTTTAGAAAACTCCATACTTTTTTATACAAAAAAAATAACCAATTTACTGGTGCAATTGATCTGCTGATTATTATACACAGCTCATAAATTTTTGAAAGTATATTAAAGCAAAATGGCGCTATTGACTGGCATTCATCATCAACGATGCGTCAACGTGGAGTTTAGTCAACGCCTACTAAATCAAAAAAACTTCATATGTCCAGGCTCCGCACCACGGTCTTCCATCGAAGTCAGGGACTATCTTGTCTTCTGGAACCATAAATGGAGCCACTGTTGACTTTTTGAGTATGATCTTCTTCATCTATACGGATTCGGTGTCCAGCTCAATACAACCCATTGACCTGAAATTTATCTACAACCGAACGGTCGTGGTAACACTTTAGGATTTCGTCATAAAGAAGCCTCCAGAATCGTCCATCTCATGTAGGGTACCAAGAATTCGGCCGAATTAATTAAGACTGACTTAAATAGTCCCTATTGACTGCAAGCCGTGACACCAAACAGGATAATGAATTAACTCGGTGGAAGCTATAAACTCCTATCTGGATGCGACTAGTGCTAATTAGTCTTGTCATTGACACCGACGAAGCCACCAAAGTCTTACCTTCATTTATGTACATTCCAAGATATATTGCCCCTGACTCTGTCTTAGTTAAGGCCTCTCGTACACTTCTTTCAGAACCATACAAAGTATCGACGTCGTCGGCGTAAGCAAAAAGCAGGACAGACTTAATGGAGATGATGCCTCTCATGCTTATCCCTGAGTCACGAATCACTCTTTCTAGCGCCAGGTTTAAGAGAAATAACATCTTCCACTTATACGATACTATTAGTGGATGGTCCAGTAAGCCTTGATAATTTTTCTGGGATGCCAAACTCTTTTATAAATGTGTAAAGCTATCATAAACAGCTTTGATGTCGATGAATAGATGGTGGATCTGTAGACCATATACCAATAGTTTTGTCATTTGACTGTTGCTGATTTTCCCTGGAGTGAATCCTTCCTAGAATGGGCCCTTAATTTTTTGTACAAAGGGGCTATCGTACTATTAATAATGTCATCTATGAAGCACTTAATTTAAAGGACTTCTGGGAAAAGTCAAGCAACTCTCATCACTGAAAATGGACTTACCCTACACATATTTTTTTTATTAATCATTCCTAGACGTACAGGACCCTATAGAGCGTAGTAAGTGAAGTTGTATTTTTGTTGTGCGTAACGAAAAATGTAAGAGCAAAATTTTGAGGCTTGATGAATCCACCCATTTGAGATACAAAAAATTGCAATATGCCTATCAGGTACATCTTTTATTAGAAGCACACATATTTTGATAGCATAAGGTAATATTGAGGGCCAGAAAGAACTGGACGAAGAACAATACTCCGAAGGACCGTCAGAATCGAAACTGATGAAATTGTCTAACAAGTCCTTGAAAGGTAAAAAATAAGAGATCTATGTATTAGATTGGACATTGTGGACATTTGGAAGCTCGACCATGACAACCATCTCCCTCAAATATATTTTGACGACAATAGGTATTGTTGTGGTTCCAAAACCCCCGTGAATGCTGTACGTGTGACAGTTTTTTATTATTATCCAAAATCAAAAAATACTTGAAAGGATGTCTTATTAGTGTTGATAGTAATATCAAAAGAAGGTGCTGAAAGCGATTCCACTTGGAGCCTTCCAGTACTACTACGAAGAATCGAAATAACTCCGCTAATGTCTAACTATACAAAGGAACTACATTAAAGGGGATAGCATTGATGTTCATATAAAAATAAAATAAAATAGTTACAAAAAAAATTCAGTCTCACGTTTCGTATGTACACGTGATTTTATGACGCTAACGGTGATAAATCGAACAACGTGTATATTTATGTGTAGAATTTTTTTGTGTAGACATAACCTCTACTGACATCTAGTTTTCGTAATAGAAATTCTCTAAAACGACATTCTCCATAAAGTGGTTGCATACTGAATTTTGTTTCCATTTTGAACGAGATCGGCAAGTTGAATCGAGTTAATCCATTTTCATAAACAGTTTCATTTGTTTTGGCAGAAAATTATTATTTTCCAAATGTATGCGTTCTTACGAATGGATTGATTAGTCAAAAAGTTCATATTATTTTTTGTATAAAATAGAGACGCTTAAATTAAAGTGTTAAAATCAGTTTCTTACAACCAAATATTCTCCATTGTTATCGACAATTTTTCGCTATTTTTCAGACAAAGTTATAATTCCATCAGTATAGAACTATTATGGTTTCTGGTTGAAAAACTGAATTAAGTGCTTTTCATAGGCCTCTATTGAAGCCAACTTGGCTCCATTAAGAGAATTGTGCAAAGGTCAAAACTAGTGGTACTATGCATGGGCTATAAGGTGTATGCACCAAAACTATAGCACCGAGTAAACAGTTTGACAGAACGATTACCTTCCAGTCCCAACATATACACAGCTTAAGCTTATTGGCCGTCAATCCTTGCTTTGAAACTGTTTGAAATCGTTCATCTCTCTTCTTCCATACCCTCTTTCGAATGACATTTTCGTATTTTAACAATATTTGATTACTAATTATGATTTGCTTAAGAAATGGCTCGATTTCATTGCGCTTCAGTAGTCGATCCAGCTTGTTTTTCACACACAATTCATGAAGTACCCAAACATTGAGTTTCTTTTTGCACCCAGCCTTTCGAAAATGATTTAAAACAATTTGATTATGAATGTTTAATTCATAGGCTATGTTATGATGACTGCTGATATTAAGGTCGTACTTTGTAAAATAACGCCCTTCCCATCAATCGCTTGGTGTAATCTCTCTAGTTGCTCACAGTACAATTCTGAGTTAACAGATTGATAGCAGTTCATAATGAACGATTTCTTTTCAGTCACACTATACACACAGCACAACCTAATTAGCCGTCAAACCTTTCTATGAAATTGTTTGTGATTGTTCTTTTCATCTTTTTCCACGGTATCTTTCCAACAATATTCTCGTATGTTCCCAATTATTTCCATCGACAGTTATGATTCGCTTCAGAAATGGTTCGATTTCATTGCGCTTCTGCAGCATATCGCAGATGTTAGGGCGCTGCATTTTGTTTCTCACACTCAATTCATGAGGAACCCAAACAGTGAGGTTCTTTTCGCACCCAACATATTTTCGCACCTACACTTTTTTCGGTAATTGGCCGACAAAAACGGAGCTTATCTTTAATATTGAAGTTCCCGAAACGAAAGCTATCATATCATTTGTGTGCTGGTGATTTCAATACAGCACCTTCTTTTTTCCAGAAACCAGCGATGCGTTGTCGCCTTTGTCAAAGTGGCATTGTAAAATATAACGAATTTTCTCTTTATTATATTTCATTTTTTTGTGACAACGCGACTATTAGTTATTTGCTTTTAACTCCATCTATCGGTAAATACTAATATTCTAGATAATCCAGTAGTTCTGTAATTTAAGATACGAGGTCTGTTCAAAAAGTGTCAATTTCGACCAAAAACAGCATCGCATTAACATTGACGACCCAAATTTGGGTCTGTCCGCGACGACCCAAATTTGCTCCAGAAGGTCATAACTGTTGACGGATGAGGGTTTTATGGTTATGACGTAGAAACCAAAGCTCAATCATCCCAATGGAAGCTGCCGAACGAGGCAAGACCGAAAATAGCGCTCCAAGTTTGTTCGAATGTGAAGGTTTTGCTTATACTTTTCTTCGATTGTAGGGGTGTGGTGCATCATGAGTTCTTGCCACAGGGTAGAACGGTCAATAAGGAATATTACCTGTAAGTTATGCGCAAGTTGCGGGAAGCTATCCGCCAGAAACGCCCGGATTTGTGAAGGAACAAAAATTGGCTTTTGCACCATGATAACACCCCTGCTCACGCATCGTTGCTTTTGCGCGAATTTTTGGCCAAAAACAACACGCTAATAATGCCGCAGCCACCGTATTCACCAGATCTGGCCCGCTGTGACTTTTTCTTGTTCCCGAAACAGATTCTTTGATCCATTTTTTGGAATGGGTAAAAATCGAAGACGAGCCAAAACACGTGCAAGCAAAGCAGCTGTCAAAAATTAACTGAACATTCAAAATGACCGAACTTATCGGCGTAAGTGAGAGACATGAGTACCAACATAACGCCACAAAAAATCGAAAATCGAATATATGTAACCCGCGGAAATACTTTTTGAACATACCTCGTATATCATTTCTTAAAATAAATCGAAAAACCAAATCAAGTTTTTTTAGTATTAAAATTAAGTAAAAAGAAAATAAATTGTCTAATATAAAAAATGGAAATTGTCCAAAAACTAAAGTAAATTTAATATAAAGGAATGTGATTTGTAGGGGGGGGGGGGGCAGGAGGAGGTAAATAATTAACAAATAGAAATAAAAATTTTAAGTGAAAAAAGAAATTTTATTTATATTGTATTTTCTTGATCCACTAAAGGCAATTTAACATAATATATAAAAAGTTTACCTAAAAAAAACATGTTTTGGAAATAATAGAAAAATTCTTTTCAATTTTATATAAAAAAAAAAAATTTAACAAATTCTGTTAGTTTTTACTAGAAGGTAACCAACTGCCAGTCAGTCATAAGTCAATGGCTGGCAGCTGCCTTGGAACAGTGCACAAGCTATCAAATGCGAATCATTAGCAGAGACACACAAATTCGTCGATTTCGCTATTGGCCATGTGCTGGCGCGGCAATCGTTTCGAAGTCGATACTTGCACGGAGCTTTCGTGAAGAATTTCTCTCTGCTTGTGTGTGTTGATGATTTTGGAAATTCTTTTAATATTTCGATTTTGTTTTTTTTTTAAATAATTTTAATTATTTTGTCTTGTTTTTTTTTTTATTTCTTTTTATTTTAAAAATTTTCCATTTTTTTCTTTTGCATTTTTATGTGAAAATTATTTTTAGAAACTCAGCGCAAATATGATTATTTGAACAGAAAATTAATATTAAGTAAAAATCATACATTTTGTATAAACTAGTTTCTGTTTTCAGTTACTCCCATACCCTTTGCGCTTCACCTCCTCCCTTCTCAACCAATCCACCAATAAAAGTATAATGAAAACTTTTAAAAAAATTGTTTTAATAAAAATATCATTTTTGGTATGCAATCTGTAAACAAAACCCCACCGCCCAAAAAAAAATTATTGTTTACATTTGCGCCTACCTGTTCGACTATTGAAGAAACATTTTAACTAAATTGAATCACATCAACCTAAAATTAGAACTAAATGATTTGCAATTGGGGGTTGTGTAGTGTAGGTGGTGGTAGATAATGTGATGAGTGGGTTAGATATGCATGCAGAGAGTGTCAAATATTTTCTAATGTTTCCTTTTTTCTTTTACTAAAGCATTTTCAATTTGAAATTTTCATAGTTTCAGTCTTTTTTTTTGGAAAATTTGTTTCCTGTGTAGAAATTTATTTACTACTTGTGTAGTGTTGACAATGTCATAGTTAATTTTTTTTTTGTTTTAAAGTGTGTACAAAATAAAAAATTGTCAACATAGGAAATCGATGAAATTTATGAGGTAATAAACTTGAAAATATTTATACGAGTAGCCATAACAGACAGCGGAGATAGAATGATATAAAGTCATTTATTTAGTTAATGAGCTCACTACGCGATTATCAAAATTTATGGATCCATATTGATGATATTTCACTGTGCATATGGATATATTGTAGTATGGATTGGTTTGATTGGAATTTTGATGGGAGATTGTTAAGTATACAAGAAAAAAAAGATAGCAATTTTTTTTGTATCAATCCTGATTTTGTGGTATTTCTTTTGCCAAATTTTCATACATAAATTTTCAAAATGTACCAACAACAAAATTTCCATTTAATAAATCCTGTAAATTTTTGATTTTATTAACTAATTGTAGAAAGAACTTCCAGTTATTATGAGAAAAAAACTTTAAAAACCCTCTAAAAAACTCTAAAGAATACTTTTAAAATCTTCAATTGCTTATAAAAATAAAATGTATAAAAAATTATCCTTTCTGCGGTTTGCAAAGTATATCGCTGTCATTTAACTATGCCAAAAAATAATATATATTTTAAGGACATTTTTCGTTATTATAAAGTTTGCCATTTTACACTGTTGGTTGTAATGTAAAATTGTAAAAAACAAAAAACATTTAATGAATTTTGTAATTCAGGCTCATTTATTGTCCATAATCGAAATTGCCTGGAAAAGCCCATAAGTGACTATGGATGGAAAAGCTATTGTATACACGAAAAGTAATTATCTCGTATGCATTCTGGTCTGAAGGTGTCATTAGCCCGCAATTCTTTGTAAATGAAGAAGAATTGGCTGTTACCGGGAATTCTAAGTGCTATGGCCGTATGATAAGTGATTATTTTTTTAGCCTAAAGTTGAATATTTTAATCTGTAATTTATGTTGTTTTAAAAAAACATCGCCCACAAGCGCCACACAATAATTTTTTAAGCAAATTTTAGTTTTATTATGTGAAAAAATCCAAAGATTCTTATTTGTAGATTTGGTGATATCAGTTAACCTCCAAGATCATGTGATTCGAGACCGTTGGACTTTTTTCTTGTTGGGATATATAAAAAATTGTTTTTATTAAGATAATCTTTAAATTTCGATTATTTAAAAACTATCATCCGTCCAGTAATCGCCAAATTTTAGCACGAAAGTTACCTCAAAAGTATACCAAGTGTATAAGCTTAAATCCGCTGTTTAGTGATAGATGGCGTGAGTAAGCGTATTAAGCTATCATGAGCACGCCATATTTTTTTTTTATGAGTTTGACATCTGCCAACATTAATCAGTGCACATTGTCAGCAATGTCGTACAACAACATACATTTTTCCTTTGGTAATCATGTCTAGTTTTGTGCCAGAAAAAGAGCATATGCGGGAAGCTCTGCTTTTCTGCTTCAATTTAAAGAAATCTGCTGCCGAATCGCATCGAATGCTGATGGAGGCCTATGGTGACAGTGCTTTATCGGAAACAACGTGCCGATATTGGTGGTTTGAAGACGGCAATTTTGACTTGTGGGACAGGAAGCGTGAAAATCGGCCTGGGAAGGTTGAGGACCATCAATTGCAGGTTCTTTTGGACGAAAACGATACCCAATCGGAAAAAATGCTCGCGGAACAATTCGGCGTTACTTAATCAGGCATTTCCATGCATCTGCGTCCCATGGGGAAGATTGGAAAGATCGGAAAATGGGTGCCGCATTAATTGAACGATAGGCAGATGGAGCGACACCAAAACACATGCGAAATCTTGTTCGCCAGACAAAAATGAAAGTCGTTCCTGCATCGGATTGTGACTGGCGATGAAAATTGGATATATTTCGAGAATCCTAAACGCAAGAAATCGTGGGTTGATCCCGGCCAACCATCAACATCTTCCCCAAGACAAAATCGCTTCTGATGGAAGACGATGCTGTGCGTTAGGTGGGATCAGCAAAGTATCGTCTACTATGAGATGTTGAAACCTGGTGAAACAGTCAATGCCCACCGCTACCACCAACAACTGATCGAATTGCACCGTGCTCTGCGAAAAAAAAGGACGGATAATCAACAAAGACATGACAAGCTAATTTTCCTACACGACAAGGCACCATCGCACACGTCAAAAATGGTCAGAAAACTACTTGGAGACACTCAACGGGAGGTGCTACCCCACCCCACTTATTCAACAGACCTGGCCCCTTCCGACTACCACCTGTTTTCGTCGATGGGCCACGCGCTCACTGAGCAGCACTTCGATTCTTACAAAGACGTCCGAAAATGGCTTGATGAGTGGTTTGCCTCGAAAGAGAAGGAATTTTTTTGGCCTGGTATCTAAAAATTGCCCGAGAAATGGGAAAAATGTGAGCTAGTGACGACAAGTACTTTGAATAAATTTGTTTTTGCTTTCTATGAAAAAAAACGTGTTTGACTAAAAAGCAGCGGATTTAAGGTTATACGCCTGGTAGTGTCCTGCAAGTTGTTGAAAGTTGGGCATTTGAATGATGTTTCATAATTTGCGTAATCTCTCGAGTTGTCCACAGTACAGTTCCGAGTTAATAGTTCGATAGCAGTTCATAGTAAACTTTCAACCTTATTGGCCGTCGAACCTTGCTTTGAAATTTTTTGTGATTGTTCATTTCTCTTTTTCCACGGTATCTTTCGAATGATATTCTTGTATGTTCCCTAGTTTTTACATCGCCAGTTATGATTCGCTTTAGAAATGGCCCGATTTAATTGCGCTGCAGCAGCGTATCGCTCCGTTTTGTTTTTCATGCTAAATTCATGAGGCACCCAAACATTGAATTTCTTTTCAAGCCCAGCCTTTCGAAAATGGTTTAATACGATTTGACACCCTTCCTATCAATCGCTTGGTGTAATCCCTCGAGGTGCTCACAGCACAGTTCCGAGTTAACAGTTCGATAGCAGTTCAAAGTGAATCATTCCCTTACTTTGAAATTATTTGTGATTGTTCATTTCTCTTTTTCCACGGTATCTTTCGAACGATATTCTTGTATGTTTCCTAGTTTTTCCATCGCTAGTTATAATAATTCGCTTGAGAAATGGTTCAATTTCATTGCGCTGCAGCAGCGTATCGCTCCGTTTTGTTTTTCATGGTAAACTCATGAGGCACTCAAACATTGAATTTCTTTTCAAGCCCAGCCTTTCGAAAATGGTTTAATATGATTTGACACCCTTCCTATCAATCGCTTGGTGTAATCCCTCGAGGTGGTCACAGTACAGTTCCGAGTTAACAGTTCGATAGCAGTTTATAGTGAATCATTCCCTTTCAACCTTATTGGCCTTAGTTTGAAATTGTTTGTGATCGTTCATTTCTCTTTTTCCACGGTATCTTTCAACCGATATTCTCATATGTTCCCTAGTTTTTCCAACCCCAATTATAGTTCGCTTCAGAAATGGCTCGATTTCATTGCACTTCAGCAGCGTATCGCAGATGTTATGGTGCTCCATTTGGTTTTTCATACTCGTTTCATGAGGCATTGAACGAGGTTCTGCAAGTTGTTCCTCGATAGGCATTTTAATAATGTTTTACAATTTTACCTAATGGCAAGGCTTAGCTAATATAAATAAGTAAAAGTTTTAGAAAACATTTAACTATGAAGTTCTTATTTTTAACTATACTTTCCGTAACATGACTTGGATAAAAGAAGTTTTTTTTGATATTTTATCTAACTACGAGAGTATCTATAACAGAGGACTTTCTTAGATATAATTTTCAATTAGCATATAATAGTATTATTCATTAAATATCAAAAGTTATTTTCCTATAAATTCTTTCGTTTTTTTTTTACTTTATTAAATGGAATTTTCAATAATTCTTTAGTATGCTTCCTATTCGAAAGATCTCTACCACTTGAACGTAAATAATTTTAATCGTCTTAATTTATAATAAAAAAGTTACTTAGTTGAATATTTTCTTAGCTATTTTCGGATCGTTTGCGGCTACATATATGACAGATTTATGCTATTTTAGTCATTGAATTACTAAAGCAACTAAATTAGATTGTTGGAAGTCAACAATTTCCGAGGCGGTAAATAATTACAAATTTGTTTTTTTCTTCTTCTTTGCTTTTAAAGCTATGGTAAAAGTGATTATGACGGTAGAATTGACGATAGTGTTTACGCCCGTCCAATGTCGCAAGCAATCAACATTTTACGTCAAATTGCTGAATTTGTCGCGTTCTGACATCATCGATAAATACATCACATACTGAATCACAAACTGAAAACAGGTACACCTTTGATGAACAGGTGCAAAAATCATTCGTTTTCCATTCGTTGTCAATTATTAAAATATTAATAATTGACTAATAATTGGAACTAGTCTATCGGAATATTACTGAGAGCGCAACTTTGAAATGAATATAAAATTTTCATATTTATTATATAATTTATTAATTTTTTTTTTGTATGCGCAAAAAGTGATCTACTTTGGAAAGTAATAATTTAATATGTAAATTTAAAAGTTTTCCAATAAAACTCAGTACAGACAAAATCTTATTAATTTTATTATAGCTAAAAATAAAAATGAAGGATTTTTTTATAAATAATTTTGTAATAGAACTAAAAAAAAAACTTATATTGTATGAAAAATTCTGAGTTTTTGATATTTTGTATCAACCAAATCCTTAGAATTTCTAACCTAAATCCAGCCGGAGTCCCACAAGGCAGTATCCTTGGTCCAATTTTATGCAATATTGGTTTGGGAAAAAAGAAATCCATTATTTTTTCGCTAGATGGCTGTAGTGGTTTAATCTCGTAAAAGTGACATTCCGTACTATAAAAAATACTTTTAGAGTTTTTTTTTTTTTATTGTCGATTCAATTATGAGTTATAGGGTCTTAAAGATGGAAGTTAACAAAGAGAAATTTTTGCTATATTTTATAATTTTGCTTTGATAAAAAGGTTAAAATAAAAGCCAGGTGGTCTCGTTGGTGCTTATGGTCGCGGTTGGCTGTCGCAGTAAATTATGCGCACTTTTAGTTCCGTCGATTGCGTTCCGGTATTTTCGATGTTAACGATACACCTCAGCAAGGAAGGCCCGTCATCGAAAATTACGATAAAATCCGTAGCAGCGACTAATAAAATTCCGAACTAAAGATCGGTCACAAAACAGTTTTAAACCAACTGCATTAAGCTAGGTGGAGTAAAAAAGAATCTCCATTTTTGGGTGTCACACGAATTGACTCAAAAAACACCCATTTTTGGGTGTCACACGAATTGAAGTCGACTTATTTCTTAAACTAGGGATTAGAAATGGATCACATACAACAATATTATGCTAAAGCGATCGTAGTTAAAGCGCGCTGGAGTGGCTCAAATGGTAGTCAAACCTGGACTAACGGCCAGGAAGGTTTTTCTGGGCATTTGTTGGGATTTGGAAGGAATCATCTACTATGAGCTGCCTCCATGTGGGAAAATACTAAATTCGGACCTCTACTGTCAATAATTATACCGTTTGAAGCTAGGGATTGATCAGTAGCGACCCAAATATACGACAGTCGTTCAAGGACTTATTGAAAAAGATGGAAAAAAAACTGTTTTTAAAAAAAAAATATTTTTATTTTTAAACATAATCTCCTTCTAGCTCTATACACTTTTCTAACCGTTTTTCCAAAATTTTTATCCCGTCCAAAAAATAGGATTTCGGAAGTTCTGCAAAATACTCATCCGTTTGAGCAATGACGTCCTCGTTGGAAGTGAACCGTCGTCCGCCAAGCCATTTCTTCAGATTGGGGGAAAAGCAAATAGTCACTCGGGGCCAAATCTGGTGAATAAGCGGGATGCTGCAACAATTCCATTCTCAATTCCACAATTTTGGCCATGGAAACAGCGCAGGTGTGCACACGCGCATTGTCCTGATGCAAGAGGATTTTTTTCTTCTTCAGATGGGGGCGTTTCCCTTTGATTTCCCCGCTCAACCGTTCCAATAACGACGCGTAATACGCTCCTGTTATTGTTGTTCCTTTATCCAAGTAGTCGATAAAAATGATGCCCTGCGAATCCCAAAAGACCGTGGCCATCACCTTGCCGGCCGATGGCACAGTTTTTGCCTTCTTCGGAGCCCGTTCACCCTTGAAAATCCACTGATGACTGTCTCTTCGTTTCTGGAGTGTAGTAGTGTATCCAGGTTTCGTCCACAGTGACATATCGACGAAGGAATTCGGCAGGATTGCGATGAAAGAGTGCCAACATAGCCTCAGAGTCCACCACACGATTGCGCTTATTCTCCTCTGAGAGCAAACGCGGCACCCATCTTGCCGAAATTTTTTTCACAGACAATTTTTCATGCAAAATTGAAGCGACTGTACCTTGTGATATGCCCGTGGCCTCAACTAATTGGCGCACTTTAATTCGCCGATCGTTCAAAATCAGATCATGAATTTTGTCGATGATTTCAGGTGTAGACACCTCAACTGGGCGTCCTGAACGATGTTCATCTTTTGTGGATGAACGGCCACGTTTAAATTCATTCACCCAATTGTAAACAATTACCCAAACACAGGTCCAGATGTGCCATGAACTGCATCCAACTCGGCTTTGATTTCTTTCGGGCTTAAGCCTCTCAAATGGAGATGTTTGATGACAGCCCCAAACTCGTTTTTTTCCATTGTTATGCACAAATAAATGTCGTTAATTTTAATCGACGATAGAAATTGACCTACGCTATGGATCGAGCTGAAATTTTGATAGCTTTTTAATGCTACTTACAAAAAAAAACGCTATGGATCGAGCTGAAATTTTGACTGTCGATAATGCTACTTACAAAAAAAAATCTTTACCGAGACTACAAGCGCAATTTCTCGGATTTGCTAAGGACTTATTGAACGACCCTCGTACCAACAAGAGAGGTGTTGTGTTCCATCAGGGTAACGCCAGGCTACACGCCAAGCCTATAGTGACTCGCTTGAAATTCCGAGAGCTTGGTTGGAACGTTTTTGTGCACCCACCTTATAGTCCGGACCTGGCACCAAGCGATTACCATCTTTTTTTTATTATTGCAAAACTTCCTTGGTGATAAAAAATTGTCATCAAGCGAAGATTGTGAAAATCGCTTAGATGAGTTTTTCGCCAATAGGGGACCAGGGCTTCTATGAGAGAGGCATTGTGAAGTTACTTTTAAAATGATAATAAATCATAAAAGAAAACGGTGCATACTTGACCCAAATTGGAAAATCCGAACCGTGTTAAATAACGTCTTGAAAAAAAAACCTAAAAAAAAATGAATTTCTTCTTACCCATGACATCTCCCCCTGACATAGCTTCTAATAATTTACAATTCCGTATTCACAATCTTCAATCCTGGAAGGGTAATAGAAGACAATTCTCGTACGAGTGATTTATTAGACAGTAATAGCCCACTCGTAAAAGAATTGTCCTCTTCTATACTCTCCGGACATACGCATCGAAGGCTTCCGAGACAATAGCCTCGAGATTTTTTAGGTTAATCCAACTTTTGTTAGTTGGCGAAACGCCGATGCTTGTTTACTCCCATTTTATGCTGCACAATATTTTTAATTAATTTGTTATGTTAACCTGCTTATTATAATATATTCATAGTTACTGATATATACAAAAAAAAAAACTATTTTTTCCACTATTTTTTCTTCGAAAAAGAAATTTTTTACTCACTTTATTTTCTTCGAAATCAAAAAAAAAAACTACCAAATTTGTTTTTATTAATTTTAATTAATCACATAAATTCACGCTCCCTTCCTTATAACCCTTTGCCAGTAATAGACTATAAAATGTATAAATTTTCTAGGATCCATTTCTAGATTGACGCATGACCCAATTTCCATTAGTTCTGATATAAAATTAGGTCAAGGACAATGACCAGATTTGTATACATAAGAATCAAGGTCATAGTGGTAGGTTTATTGCGGCATAAAGTTTAAAGTGTTCCTTTTCGTTTACATGACAGTGAAGACAATTGATCGTACACATGAAAGCGAGGTCAGTGATCCTACATCAAGGTCAATGATCAGGTTTGTATATACCGGGTCTAGCCATTTTTTTAAAAATTTTGAATAAATCGAAAATTTTGTATGAAAATTAAGTCATTTTTTATTGGTTGATGTTGCAGAGACTTTATTATTTGTAAATAAAAACGAATATCAAGAAAATGTCCACCACGACTACGTTTGCAGACATCGATCCGTTTGATCAGATTTATATATAATAGTGATCTCTTTAATTGTGTATGAATTATTCTCTTAAATCTTATCTTCCATGTGGATCCCACAATAATAAGTCCAACGGCGTTAAATCACATGATCTTGGTGGCCAGTTGACATCACCTCTTTGCAAAATTAGATGTCTATCGTATTTGGTGTTCACATGTCGTCGAAATCCACTTCATCAAAAATTGGTTAAAGCACTCTATTGGATATTTTCATAAACCTTATAATAGTTGTCACTTTCGAAAAAAATACGCTCCAAATAATTTTTAATGGTTGTTCAATAACTGACCTTAGATTTTAAGATGCTCAAATGAGGCAATTTTTAATGGTAACATAGCCGTCTAATGAGAAGGTGGTTTTTTCCTGAAAGAAAATATTCTTAAATCTTGAACCAATTTGATTTTACAAGGCTTAAGAGCCAAATTTTTGTGCAAAATTTGCCATGTGGTCATTTTGGACAGTCCCAATTGCTGATAACGTTGTAAAACTGATAAAACGTGATGCTCTTCAACACTTTCGCTCACCGATGCAATATTAGCATTTTCATAATGGATTTGAATTATTTTTATACGATTTTCGAGCAAAATTGAAGACATTATAACAAATGATAAACCTTTTATTGTGAACTTGTCAAAAAAATCAATAACAGAACTGTAAACATAGCCAATTTCAACGCTATTGAAAAAAACTTCTATGTGTAGATCTTACATAAGCACCAAGGTCACATTAAACTAGGTCAAGGTTAATAACCACATTTGTATATATATAAGAGCCAAAATCATAGGCACATCACGGTATAAAAACCGAACTGATCCTCTTTGTCTACATAAGAATCAAAGAAATTAATCTCAAACGTATGAGATAATTTTCTTACATAAGCACCAAGGTCACATTAAAGTAGGTCAAGGTCAATTCACAAATATTAAGCTTTGAACAGCCGATAGGTAAGAGTAATCATTCTTGTTAGCATTAGTCAAGGCTATTTATTGCACACATAAACCAATATTTTTTATATGAACACCAAGGTTATTAATGGCTCACATGAAACTAGGTCAAGGTCAATAGTCTGATTTGTATGCACAGTGAATCAAGTTCAGGGGCGTAAAATTTAAATGGATCGTTTTTGTTAGCATTAGAGGCAAGGCTATTTATTGCAGATATAAAGCATTATTTTTTATATCAATACGAAGGTTATTGATGGGTCACATGAAACTAGGTCAAGGTCAATAGTCTTATTTGTATGCATAGTAAATCAAGTTCAGGGGCGTAAAAGTCAAAGTTATAGTTTTTTGCTCACATGAGAGTGAAGGTCATTAATCGTTCACATTGAGTGATTTGGTTTTATATCAGAAACAAGATAATGACCTCTTCAAAACAACTAGGTCAAGGCCAAAGATCAAGTTTGTTAACATGAAACCTACTCGTTATTAAATTGGTCTTTTATTAAGCACAAGGTCAACGATAAGTAATAATCTTTTTTAAAGTAAATTCTGGGTCAATAGCCGCTCACTTGGTAGTGATTGAAGGTATACTAACCGCTTCTCTTTGCATATGAACGTTAGTCAATGACGCGTCATAGAAGGTCCTTTTGTTAAATTTTAAGTGAGCACAGATTATTGTATCTGTGCTTTACTTCTGGTAAACGAAATTTTCTATTAGGATTATAGAAACATCACATTTAATTTTGTCTTTTATTTCATAAAATTTATCCAGAACTATACAGATTTTTTAAAAAAATTTCTTTGTGATTTAATTTTTTCAAAAAAATAGAAGAATTTGAAAAATTTCAAGTAGAACTTTTGTCAGTTCTTTTTTGAAAATTCTTATTTCTAGGCACTTATAAAATTCAAATTTTTTTTAAAGATATTCTGTCATAATGTGTGAATTATGAATTTAAAAATGCAAGACATAAAAAATGTGTGAATTGCCATCTTTAGTATTCAATAGTCTCGAATAGTTTGTAAAAGAGAACGTCATTCTCAGTGTATCATTTTTCGATAAAAGTATAAGCAAATCAACCTAATAACTACGAATAGTAAATTTAGATCCCGTAAATAATAGAATACAAAAGATGCAATTCCATCCGGATTCATCACTTCATCACTAATAATTTGAATTAGCAATAATTAAACCACTTCGAATAGAATCGAACCAATTTTTAGCACGTGCTTGCTAAATTTTAGGAAATCATCAGCGTTTGTTAAGTGGTCTAAACATATTTTCAATAGTGCGAAGATTATCGAGACTACCTTTATGCCGATGAGCTATGGTGTGCCAATAGTAAAAAGAACGTTTTTCCATTTGCATAAGCAAAATGTTTTCAGAAAATTCGCAATATTTTAGCATGCAAGAATTACGAATATAGACAGACTCAGATTTTGTGGCCATGTAGAAGGAATAGTTTTTTTTTTGGTTTTTTGCCAATTCTCTATAAAATAATTTATTTGATCGAATTTGAACACAACAATCTGGCACATAATAATTTTTACTTAATTTCGTGTATTTTTTCCGTTTAGTATTTTATTTAAATCGCACATTATTTTATGGGTTTTGTTAAAGAATGAATAATAAATAAACACATTTATTATCTGGTAGAAAATTTACTGAATAAATTAGGAATATTTTTTTTTTGGTGCAAGAACCTTGTTGAAAGTTTTTTTATAAAATTTTATCTTTTAAAAATAATTTCAAGTCTTTTTTTGTAATGTGGACTTTACATTTTTAATATTAAAAATATAGTGTGAAATCCTATTCGATAGAAATGTCCCTTCCCATAGTGAAGTGTGGGTAATTAGGACGATTTACGGAAAGACTCGCCACAGCCTTGTTGACTCATCAAATGGAACAACAGAATCATCAAAATGGGTAGAGTTACCGGTCGCGCTGGTATTCTTGGTAATGAGTGGGCTGATCAGCTGATGGAAGAACGATCTTCATCGTCCCATACTTACTGTAATACTAATTTTCCCCTGCCTGGTAAGCAAATGGCACCTAACATCACTAGCCATGCGTAGGCAAACATATTGTAAAGCCAGTCTATTCAGTATCCTAACAAGAATTCTGGGCCTAGAATTCGGGGTCTCAAAATTTGTATTGGGCATACCGCACTAACCCATGAGTTCCTCTTGTATCACCAACCTTGTCCTTCATACCAATCCCCATATTTTAAATGAATGCCATTTAATCCAGAATTTGTTGTTGAATAGAACTCCTTCTACTGCAGAGCTCCTATATCAACAACTTCTTTCCCAAGTCCTCTCTTTAATTTTTTAAGAGACATTAATATACGAGATCTGTTCAAAAATTATCGCGAATTTTGAATTTCCGCGGGTTACGTATATTCGATTTTCAATTTTTTTGTGGCGTTATGTTGGCACTCATATCTCTCACTTATGCCGACAAGTTCGGCCATTTTGAATGTGAAGTTAATTTTTGACAGCTGTTTTCCTTGCAAGTGTTTAGCTCGTCTTCGATTTTTGCCCATTCCAAAAAATGGATCAAAGAATTTGTTTCGGAAACAAAAAAAAGTCACAGTGAGCCAGATCTGGGGAATACGGTGGCTGCGGCATTTTTAGTTTATTGTTTTTGGGCCAAATATTCGTGCACAAGCAACGATGCGTGAGCAGGGGCGTTATCATGGTGCAAAAGCCAATTTTTGTTCTTCCACAAATCCGGGCGTTTCTGGCAGATTGCTTCACGCAACTTGCGCATAACTTGCAGGTAATATTCCTTATTGACCGTTCTACCCTGTGGTGCACCACACCCCTGCAATCGAAGAAAACTGTAAGCAAAACCTTCACATTCGACCAGACTTGGCGCGTTTTTTCGGTCTTGACTCGTGCGGCAGCTTCCATTGGGATGATTGGGCTTTGGTTTCCATGTCATACCCCTAAACCCATGATTTATCACCAGTTATGACCGTCTGGAGCAAATTTGGATCGTCGCGGACAGAGTCTAACAGCTCCTTAGCAATGTTAATGCAATGCTGTTTTTGGTCGAAAATGGACAAACATCGAAGACGAGCCAAAACACGTGCAAGCAAAGCAGCTATGAAAAATTAACTGAACATTCAAAATGGCCGAAATTGTCGGCATAAGTGAGAGACATGAGTACCAACATAACGTCACAAAAAAATCGAAAGTCGAATTTACGTAACCCGCGAAAAATCAAAATTCGCGATACTTTTTGAACAGACCTCGTACTCTCTAAATTCAACCACATCTGATTGCTCTCTCCAACTAACTATCAGCCAGTTTCACTGAGGAAGTTGGTAATGCCACCCTTGAAGGTCGTGGCGCTACAGAATGATCACTGACTCTTATAGCCAACAAACAAACAAACAATCAAACATGAGAAACTTATTCCTAAAAGAAAATCAAAAACGAGGGTCTTAACCCACAGTTTTCTTTTTAGATCAATTAGTTCAAGACTTTACTTACGCATGCCTAACTATAAGTGATCTAGAAAAAATGAAACTTCCGAAATATTAACACAGTTGTCTAAAAAAAAAGCAACAGTGCTGCTCACATATTTACATATAAATTTTCATTTAAAAAAAAAACCAAAAAAAAAAGGATTTTCTGAAGAATGCAATCCAACTACTTATACAATTGGGCCTATTCAGTCAAAAATTCTTTATAAGGCTTTATTATGTCCGCAACTGTTTGATAAAATACAATCCTACGAGAATTGCTCGTTCCTCGTTATAAAAAGTTTCTTATTTGTTAATCATATCACTCCGGTTTCCTGATAAAAAAATTATTCTCAGTGACTCTGTCCCACTAATACCTCACCACGATTAATACTTCAACAACCACAAAACTTATTTAGCTAATTAAAAGTTGACCTTATTCCGCTTTCGTTAGTTTTTTTTTTACTAATACTAAACTATTGAGTACAGCCTATTTAGATTTGGTTTTAAGATCATTAAAAAAAAATTTCGAAATAAAAATAAAAATTCAAAAACTTTCCGTATTGAGTCATTTTGGTGATACTTAAATAAATTTTCAAAAAATATAACAAAAAAAATAATTAAATGAGTTCTCAACTGATTATTGCCATAATGCGGCATTTCAGCTTTTTGAAAAAAACAATTTTTTTTCAAATATAATAAAACAACTCACAATTTACCAATTACCAATTACCATTTAGATTTAGCTTTAGAATCGCTTACGTTTAATTTTATTTTCATTCTCATTTGGTGAAATGGCTTGTTTTTGTTAATATTTTCTGATCCTAAAAAATATCTCTCCGAATTGTCCATTTTATATATAAAGTTAAAAATAAAAGTGAACTAATCCAAATTAAGGTATTAATTGGATTCAAAATAAATAGCGAAAAGAATAAAAAAAAAATCATATATAAAAATAATACTGAAAAATAAGAGAAAAAAAATTACCTTTCATAAAATTAAAAGTTAATGAGCCTCATACGCTTAATGATCGATCATCCACTAGATTTGGTTAAAGCCAGCCCAACTAACGATTCTCTGTGTACCCACTGTCATCGCGTTGCGTCGCGTCGGTGGCTTAATGTCGCCGGTTAGGGATCGCTATCTAGATTGGAATGAAAAAGCTTTCGGTAAGCTCTCCGGTAAGGTGGTAACGAGTGGGTGAGAGCAATTTTGATTCGAGTCAAAGAGAAAAATAGATAATATCAATGCGTAATAGTGGCATTATTGTGCGAAGCAATCTCCCTAGTCCCCAGAGCCCCTTATCCATAAACTGTCTTTAATTCTATATTAATTATAATCCCCCCTCTCCCTGCTCTGTATAGAGCTTAAGTTTTACAAAACAAATTTTCTCGGTGCTAGACAATCACGCAAAAAGTAAACAAAACAACGGCTATGAACTCATTTGTCAGCGGAAATATTGTGTGGAAAATTCTGCATTGGCTTATGCTCAGCATCAACCTGTTAGTAATATTCGTATTTGTTTGTTTGTTAGGGGGGGGGGGGGGGTGGTTGATAGTTGGCCAATAGAAGGGAGGTCGACTACGTTCGTGTAGTTTACTGGAAAAATAGCACCTCCAACGGCCTTGGCACCATAGGCTCAGACGTGTGATTAGTCTGCTGCTACGCTGCCTCGTTGGGTAGTAAATGTGTACAATCATTGCCGGCATATTTAAAATCCGTACAACAAAGAATACTTTCAATTCCTCTTTCGTTTACGTCCTCACTTTAAAACAAAAAAAAGACGCACTCTGATCTAATACGGCTTCAAGAAAAAAACATTTTTAAAAAGCTAAAAAATCCCGAACTTTGGGAAAATCATATTCTTTCGCGATCATCTCATACACGGCATCGAAAGGGTAACTTCCGATGTTATAAATACCGCCCCCCCATCAACGCATTCACCTGAAACAGCTACTATACATCCCTCTCTCTTTCTCTCTCTCTCTCTCTCTGTCTCTCTTTGAATCTACCTGACGGCTCTACTCACTTTCTCTCACTCTGCACATAAGAGAAAATTCTTTCGGAAAATATGTGGAAAAACGTTGCCAAGCGGCCGAAATCCAACGGAAAAGCGCACACACTCGTTCAGTGGCTTTCCAACCGTTTCAATTGTCACATTGTTGAGCTTCGATCAAAAGTTCGAAGCGCTATAAACGCGCTCTAGTGTTGAATTGTCGAAAGTGAAAAATTGCGCTTTTTTTTTGTATTGTATTTTTTTTGTGTTCTTTTTTGTTGTTGGTGTTGTTGTTAAGGTGTTTTGTGTTTGTTTGTATTATCGATATTATTGTTGTTGATACCGTTGGTGTCAGAAATTAAAGATTACTTACTTAAGTATTAATTGGTGAAATAGTTTTATTAAAGAAGGTGTTCTTTTTTTTTAAATTATTTATTCATCTCCTCAAAAGCTAAGATTGTTGGCCTTCATTTTTGATGCCGGTGCTTTTTCCAATTTTAAATCTTCTTTTTTTTATTATAGAAATTTCAATAAAATTATTATGGATTAAAAAAAAAAAGCTTTTCGGTAGTTTTTCGAAAAAAATGGTTTAGTTTCTTTGTGAAAAAAAATTTTGAAAATAAAAATTATCTATTTTTAGTGAAGTGAAAAAAAATAGTTTTTTTTTTAGCAGTGAAACATTTACTTTGATTGATTTTTGTTTTATTAGAAATAATATAAATTATATTGTTATTCAAATGAGAAGACGTATTTAAATAAAAAATTTCGAACATTCCAAATTATTTATTAAAAAAATAATTTTTTTATAAATTTTTTTAATTATTTTAACATTTTATGAGTTTTTTAAATTTTTTTTTAAAACTTTTTATATAAATTTAAATTGTTTTCTTAACAAAATGCTACCACAAACGTTTGTTAATATTTTATTCTGTATTCCTATTGTATAATTTCAGTAAGATTTCCTTATATTTTGAACTGTTTTTCTTTTAATTATTGAGTCGGTTATTATTGAATTATTGAGTTTAGTACTTATTAAACTTATTAATTAAATTGACAATAATTCTTAATAATTTTAAAATTGTCTTAGTTTTTTTTTGAAAGAGTTTTGAACATTTTGTGTTATTATTTTATTTTTTTTTAATAGCTTCTTTTAGGCCTTTGAAGGCACATAAGATATTTTATTTCATTATTAAAATATCTTATGTATAAAATATCAATTTATTGGCTGTTTTAAGAATTATATCTATTTAACAAGGGGAGTATTTTTAATTATTTTTTGGTATATTTTGTGAAATTTCGCCCGGACTTTACGTGAAATTTAATGCTGACCTTTAATTGTGTTAAATTAATTATTAAAATTTGATTTATTATTTTTGTGATTGTTTTTTAATATTTTATTTAAATATGTTTGATCATATATCATAATAATTTTTGATGGATATAATAAAAAATAATGTTATACTTTGGTTTATTATTCTAATAAAAAAATTTGCTGAATAAAAAAAAAAAATTATTTAATACTAAAACGAAAATGTAGAAAAAAAATTAAAATATATTTTATTAAAAAAATTTGTTCATTTTACATCAAAGTAAGTATACAAAAAAAAAAATTAATTTTGTGGACAAATATTATCATTTTTGGAGTATTTATTCAAAGAGCAGATAGAAAATTTTATTTTAGAATTTTTTTTAATGTACTTAAAATTATATTAAATACTTTTTAATTTCATCTTAAACCAAGAAAAAAAAACCTCAATAAAATCCGGATTATAATTTGCATCATTTTCTTCCGAGGGGTAAGGGGGGGGTTACAAGAACAAATTATAAGCTAAATCGCAAAAAAAAAACAATAATTTTTAATAAAATTCTTTCGGTATTTTTTTTGCAATAAAAATTATGCAATTTATATTACGATGACAAACAATACTTTTTGGATACTTTAACGATAAAATATGGATTATTCGAAATTATACATTAAGTATGGAATTAATAGGCAAATTCCGATCTCAAGTATGTCCGCGACAATATTGATATTTTTCATCAGTGAAAATTCTTATTGAATTGGAAAAAGAAAAAAGGTAATTTTCAGGTGTTTAGTAGAAAGCTGTTGGGGGAAAGAAAAAAAACAACAACAAAAACAGATGTTTTTATAGCGATAAGTTAAATAATGTGACAGGTAAAAATTTCTTATTAAAATTTATTTGTAGATAGATCCGCAAGGCAGTTGCAATGATTCATGAATTTTTGTAAATTGTTCTTAAATAACTTTTATGAAATCACTTTCAAATATTATCGAATATTTACTATAAAATTCAGATGTGCAAAAATGCAAATTTGATTTTTAACTAATAATGATTTAAATTTTTTTATGTCAATTCTAAGTGCCATAACAGCTAAGGACATTTGATGAGAACTTAAGGGTCATCCCAGCTATGTCATTAGCTGGATTCGAACACAAAACCCTTACCAACAAAATACTAAAAAAAAAAACCCCAAAACTTATTTGATAGTGTAGAAAAAAACAACAATTTTTTTTTTGTATTAATAAACATTGTCAAATACCCTCAAAGCTCTTTTCTTTAATAGTAAATGACCTGTCAAACAAAGATATTCATTAACAGATGATAAAAATCAGGATCTCAAACACATTTTTGCCAAAGCTTCAAAAATAACACTAAATCGAATAAAATTCTTTCGATTTGATATATTTTCAGAATTCACAGAATTATCCGATCAGTTCACAGAATTCTATGAAAAGTTAAAAATAATTTTATCAAATATCAACATAAGCTTTCCTTTCAATAAATATTTGAATAATGATTTATAGTAAAAAAAAAAACAACGAATCTTTTTTGAATAAGTGACACTTTTTTTTAGCTATTCCAATAAAAATAAATACAACGTGGTGTTTTTTTTCTCCCACATTAAAAAAAAGAAGAAAATTTGTCTCATATTTTTTATCAAGACCAACCAAAAGAAAAAGCTGCGGCTTTTCAGTTTTTTTTTACTTATTTATTTATGAGCTTATTCATACGTTCTTATTTATAATATTTAAATTTTGGTTTTTCTTTATTTGAAATGGAAAAAAAATAACAAATTTTATGTTAAACCATAAAAAAAAATACAGAACGTGACTAGAAATTTTAATAACGAAAAATAATTCAACAAACTCGTAAGTTTGACCTTCACACAGAAAGTCATTCATAATTTTCACTTTCGCAAAGAAATATTTCTTATAGCAATAATAGTTTTTAAGATACAAACTATCCTTATCTCCTCCCCCTCACCCCAAATGCAAAAAAAAGAAATTAAAAAAATCTGACACGTTGAATTGAATTTTTTTTTTTGAGGAAATTTTCATTTCGATTAGAAAACATAAACAATCTGAAGAGGGTTGGAATGCCTCTTAACTCTTTGGCAGCACGTCACCTATCCCCTTAAAAGCTTTTTCCATATTAATATTAATCAATAATAAACCAAAAAAAAAAAATTCTGCTCTTTTCTTAATGTGATTGAAATTTTAATTTTTTAGGGAAAGATATGATAACTTATGGTTGACTACGAAAACAAATCCCCAAAGAGTATTTGTCCAGAACCATAAATAAATTGTTGTGCATTCCCATATGGCAGAAAGGAATTCTGAAAATTATTATAAATCATAACGTTTAGTAGGAGTAGAAGTGGCAGTTGTAGAACTAAATACCACAAATACCATAGAATATGAATATTTCGAGTATAGTAGTCAGGGTAAAATTAAATGCCAAAAACCATATCATTGAGCAAATTATAGAAATTACGATTTTTTTTAATTTATGAAGGAAAAAAGATTTTCTGCTGTTCACAATTTTCTTTTTAAAAAAAAAACAAAAAGAAAATTTTTCAAAAAAAAAACTAAAAATAGAAAATATCTTAAATAAGTTATAATTAATTTTCGCAGATTGTCTTCCTTTTTGATTTATGAGCTTTTATTATTAAAAATTATGATCTTATTTTTTATGCATTTCAAATATAAGAAAAAAATATATTACCATAATTATTATACGTTTTTTTTTAAGTAGTTAATATTATATAGAGAAGTCAAAAATAATATTTGGTTAAAAATAGATTTACTTAGTATGCCAAAAATATTACACATAAACCAAAAAGCTAATATTATTTTATGCTGACTTATATCCGAGAATATTCAAAAGTCGACGATAGATTTCATAAAGGTTGACACTTTCGTTTTAATTAAGTTCAAATAAGCAAAAAGAACATAAACAAAATATGAAAATTTGTCATTTTAATTTTCTTTTAATTAACGTGCACGAAACAAAGTGAACAATTTTCTGATAGATGTCGTTGAATATTCTTTAGAGATTGTTCCTCTTTTAAATCAGATGGCGCAGTTGGATTACAATTTATTTTTTTAGATTGGTCATAATAATAAATACTACTTATCTTATAGCTACAAATAAGCTAATCGCTAACAAATATAGCACTTTTAAGGTAAAACGAATTTACAAATGACATTGTATACTCTAAAAAAGATCCAGATGGTCCTACATATTTTTTCGTCACTAGGGGAGCTGTTCATTCTGAATTGCGTTTGGGATTATAACTCACTTAAACCACCTACTCATTACCATAACCTAACAAAATAATTCGACCGATGCTATATCAACTGTTTCTAGACGTTGACGGTAATATTGGCAATGTCTAGAAACAGTTGATATGACATTCTACAGGCAACCGTAATGTCTAATCGCACACTTTATAATGACCTTAGCAACTGAGTTAACACCACGGAACATTAACTGAATGGTTATCAAATTTGTGGTTTGGAAAATAAACTAGAATAAAATACACTTCAAACGCTGATTTATATAAAAAATTATATTTAAATATATCGCATGGACTCTGCCATTCAAATGGCTGCCACCAGAACAAGTCTAACGACTCTGCTTATAAATAAACTCCGATGATATCATTACTGAACTTTCATAACCGTTTTTAGGACCTCAAACAAATTTTTTTATGGCTACTATTTTGTAAAAAAATTTATGTAACTTAATTGTCAAAATGAAATTTTGCAAGAATTCTTTTATGAGCAAAAAATAAATTCCATCATTAACGAACATGTTACTAATTTTTAAGACCTCAAGAACGATTTTTTTAGATAATTCTATATAAGAAATATTGCATATTTGATTGGCGAAATTCCTTAATAGAAAATAAATATAACTCGAAGATATAATTGATGAGATTCCATTATATTTTTTAGGACCTCATATGTAATTGACCGTAATATTGGCAATGTCTAAAAACAGTTGATATCACACCATTATCGTGGGTCTCCAGGCAACCATAATGTCTAATCACATACTCTTTAGCGTCCTTAGCAACTGAGTTAAATTATAAACATTGAACATTAACTGAATGCTTATCAAATTTGAGCTTTGGAAAGTAAAGTAGAATAAAATACACTTTAAACACTGATTTGGATAAAAATTATATTTAAATACATTGCTTAGACCCTGCCATTCAAATGGCTGCCACAAGAACAACTCCTACGACGCTGCTTATAAATAAACTCAGATAATATCATTACTAAACTTTCATAACCGTTTTTAGGACCTCAGACAAATTTTTTTTATGGCTCTTATTTTGTAAAAAAATTTATGTAACTTAATTGTCAAAATAAAATTTTGAAAGAATTCTTTTATGAGCAAAAAATAAATTCCGAAATTAGCGAAGATGTAACTAATTTTTAAGACCTCAAAAACGATTTTTTCTGGTAGTTTTTTTGAGAAGCGTTATTTAAAAAAAATACATTTGGCGAAATTTCTTTACAGAAAATGAATATAACTCGAAGATATAATTTTATGAGATTCCATTATAATTTTTAGGACCTCAAATGTAATTTTTTAATAATGCTACTCAAAAAAAACTATTCATTTTACTGTACTAATAGTTTTTTTTACAAGCAACGATTTAATCTCGAAGATATTTATGGGATTTTGTGATACCTTCTAAGGACCTCAAATATGACTTTTTGAACAAATTTTGCTCAAAAAATATGCATTTTTTTATTACTCATATAAAATTGATTTAGATTAAATTTTTCTTTTCTTATACTGCTTAGACCTTGCCATTTAAATGGCTACTACAAGAACAAGTACAACGACGCTGTATAGAAATAAACTCCGATAATATTACTGAACTTTCATAACCGTTTTAAGGACCTCAACAAAGTTTTTTTATGATGATTATTTTGTAAACTATTTATGCAAGTTAATTATCCAAATAAAATTTTGAAATAAGAATTATTTTATGAGCAAAAAATAACTTTCGAAATTAACGAAGATATTACTAATTTTTAGGACCTCAAGAAAGATTTTTTTAAATAATTCTAGAGACAAAATATTGCCTATTTTATTAGCAAAATTCCTTTGTAGAAAATTAAATGAATCTCAAAGATATAATTCATGAAATTCCATTATAATTTTTAGGACCTCAAATGTAATTTTTTAATAACGCATCTCAAAAAGACTACCCATTTTTACTGTACAAATATTTTTTTTTATGAGCAACGAATTAATCTCGAATATATTTATGGGATTTTGTGATACCTTCTAAGGACCTCAAATATGACATTTTGAACAAATTTTGCTCAAAAAAAAATAAATTCCGAAATTAAGGAAAATGTTACTAATTTTAAGACCTCAAGAACGATTTTTTTAAACAATTCTTTAGTAGAAATATTGCATATGTAATTGGCGAAATTCCTTTACAGAAAATTAAATGAATCTCAAAGGTATAATTTAGGACCTCAAATATAATTTTTTAATAACACATCTTAAAAAGACTACGCATTTTTACTGTACAAATAATTTTTTTTTATGAGCAACGAATTAATCTCGAAGATATTTATGAGATTTTGTGATACCTTCTAAGGACCTCAAATAAAAAATATTCAATTGATTTAGATAAAATCTTCTTATATTGCTTAGACCTTTGCCATCATAGAATATAATATCATTCATATGACTGCCGAGAGAATTGTCTACCAAAATATGATATAGCAGTACAATAAAAAGTTCAATGGCGTCAAATCGCACGATCTTGGAGGTCAAATAACATCACCAAATCTCGAAATTATGCGTTTGATAACTTTTTTTCATGAGGTGGGTTATCATACGGTCATAGCGTTCAAGATTGACAGTAACGCTCCATCCTCTTAAATTAGCACTCCGTGCTAATGTCATTTTTAAATCAAAATGTACATCAGACAGTCACGTTTAGCGGATACAATGGCTTCTCCACAGTCACTTGTATGTTTTCAGAGTCTTATGTATGGTAATTTTGCATATTAACGTATCCTGTTGTTATCGCTGGCGAAACTTTATCTGGAAAGATAGCATCCAAATCTTTTTGTTCCAGCATCCAATCGGAATATCTTATGAGCATTTTATTGTCAATAAGATAAAAATGCCAAATTACATAAAATGGCAAACTTTTAAATTAAGCAATGTCTACCTCGGATAGGTTTGACAGCTGTCAAAAAACAGGGCTGTACTTTTGACTGCTGTCAAATTACAGGACTATACTTTTAGTTCCACAAAATTAATAATTGGTTATCCACTCTTTACTTTATTTTTTAATGTCTGAATACTGCTCAGATTAGTTATTTTTACAGTCTCATAGTTGGATGCCATGTGTTCACATTATTGCAAATAACTCTTTGTATATAAATAGTTTTAATTCTATCGTCAATTGGGAGTTCTGCCCCACCAGCCAATAACGACTTCTATATCTAATGTTCGGTTTCTTCGTTTTCTTCTTTATGTGCTCCTTTCATTTCAGCTTTTCATACATAATTAACCATAAGGTCATACATTCCATTCTTAAGTTGAGTTCAGTTTGTTTTGTTTCAGCGTCACACTATACTTTATTAACTGTATATTGCTGTTTTTTAGAAGATGTTTCACCACCATCGTCTACTACGAGAATTGCTGTATCATCAGGTCCTAAATATAATAAAAATACAGTATCCTGTAATATGCAAATCGTCCTTAATATTATACAATATAAAATCTTTACAAGCGTTCATGAATAACTTCTCAATTCATCGTATAAATAATTTGTAGATGGCGTTAGTTATAGTTACAATAACTAACTTGTAGTCTAGTGACAAGTTTTATTAATAAGCACCAGGTGGCATACTTTATCAATACTAATAAGTAGGCAGGATAATGTCTACAAAAAAACTTGTAGATGGCGTTGTCTATCCATCTCCAAATTATTGTTTAGTGTCAATATAAGCTTTTATACTGTAAATACCCTCTAGATGGCGTTATATATTATATTTCAAAATGGATTTTTTCCGAAATTTCTCAAAATAAACTGGTATTTTTTTCTAAAATTGGAAAGAAAAACTAATTATTCGTCTGCTATCATAAATTATTTTTTTTTTTAGAAAAAAATTATTTTTTTAATATAGTTTTCGTATAAAAACTGAACAAAGATAATGAAATAAAATTAATAATTCTATTTATAGCTTAATATATAGTTTTTATTAAATATTTGATTAATTATTCTATCAGCTGTAAGGAATAGTTAAGTTCTTATAGTCTATAAATATCCATTCTCTAAAATGGTAGTAGATTATTTCTAAAAAAATTTTAATCATACATTTTCCACTCTACATAATTTGTTTCGTTTTTTTTAAAATAATATATAATATCTCCAAAACGTTTTAATAAAAATCAATGCGAATTTGAAACTTTATTATGCCATTAAATATTCAAGATCAGTAACCGGTGTATGTCAACAGCCGGAACTTATCAAATAGTTTATCAAAAAAAAAATATTCTTTCAAACCAGTTCATCGTATCCGTTTAATGGTAGTATAGATCTAACCCTGAATATTTTGTTCATTTTATTATAAAGTATTGTCGTTTGTCGTTTTTTTACTATAAATTTTCGAAAGTAATTTTCCATAATACTCATAATTTGGAACTAGTTTTCTAAGATCTTCTAATTGTTAAGTGGCTTAAGAAACACTGTGGCGATAATATTAAAGAACTGACTCTATATTTAGTTTATAAATTATCAGAATTTAAAAGAAATTTATCGATATAAAATTTTTAAAAAAAATTAATATTATTGGAAATTTATCTTAAAATCATTTTATCATCTAATGGACCAATCATTAAGAATCAATGAATTTTTGTATTAAGAATATTGAAACTTTAACAATATGGCTAACTACAAGTGACAATTTTTTAATAGCATCTTCAAATTAACTTTTTGCTATTTTATAACCAAAAAAAAATGCAAAAAAAAATTAAGGAAAGACTTTATTTATTATTTTAACTTTTTTACTCCCTTAAAAATTGTTTCATTAAAATTAACTCAATATTATTATTGAGACCCTTACTATAATGAGCGGGAGAATTAAATTGCTTAAAAAACAATTTTCCATTCTTTTCGTCTGTTTGATTACAAATTCACACTTTTTGAATTTGTAAGGACCTCAAAAATTTCTCTTTTTTATGAGATATCAATTAATTAATTTTTTAATATTTCTAATCTAATTTCACTTTAACATTTCTTTCGGAACATAGGAACCTCTTTGAAAATCTTCTAATTACAATTGCATTGGTTTTGTTGCCTTTCCTTAGCAGCTGATCGGTCCATTGCAGCTATCCTACTAGTTATATTTCGTGCAGTTTAATGCGGTGACATGCTGTCAGCAAGTCGGAATAGCGGTCATTGTGTCCATATGTCAGCCATTTTGTCCGCACTAATGCAAAATTAGTTTTTCCTTCCGGAAGCTTCAGGTTTTTTTTCCGAGCTGGGATGTCAGCGTAGGACCATGCCTCAGTGGGATAGTGGGATATAAACCCATGACCTCTTGGATAGGGTTTATAAGATCAGGCTGGCCATGGTAATTTTTAGGACCCTAAAAAATTTTATTTTGACGATTTTATAAATAAAAATTATGCATTTTTATTCTTAAAAAAAAAATTAGGAATAAAATTTAGAAATATATATGAAATTTTTTAAGGACCTCAAAACAATTTTATGAACAATTCTACTCTAAAAAAAATTGCACATATTTACTGTTTATAAGAATTTTTTATAACTTCAAAAAAGGATATTTAAACAATTCTTCTTTAAAAGATATTCACATTTTTGCGCTTAGAATAAAATTGTTTCAGTAAAAACTCCTTTGTGGGAAATTTCTAAATTGTTATAGTATGGAAAAAATACTGAAAGATATTTTTGGGTGTTTGTAAACGGATGAGGAAAGTATTAAAATGTGGATTAAAAATAAATATTTTCTGAACGTTAAGTTCAGAGAGCACATGTTTCAGTTAGACATGCTTGCAGCTAGCCTTCTAGGAAGATTGGAGAGTGGTTCGAAATTTGTGCTGAGAAGTGCTCTCACACCCACTAATATAAGCATAGAAATATTATGTCAAAAAACTTAAAGGGGATAATGTAGACAGTAGAGAGTATTTAGTTATCCATGGAAGGGGAAGGGAGCGAAAAAATAATAATAAAGGATATTTTTCATGAGATTTTTTATGATTACAAAAACAATTAGTTAATAAATGTACTCTTAAAATTATATACACACTTTTATTAATAAACAAAAATTGATAAGGTGTAAATAATTTTATGATTGAATTTTCAGGACCTCAAAAAAAAATTATTCAAACGATTATTTTCTTAAACATTTTTTATACAATTTTATTCTTAAAATTAAGTTTAAAAAGTAATAATTTTTTTTTGAACAAAAAATAAATATCGAAATTATTACTTATGAGATGTTACTAATTTTTAAGACCTCAAGAACGATTTTTTCAAATAAATATACAATAAAAATATTTCCAAAATTTATTTTGTTAGAAATAAATAAATACTAATGATATTATTCATTAGATTTTATTAAATTTTATAGGACCCCAAAAACGTTTTTAAATATTTTTGAGACCTCAAGAACAATTTTTTCAAATATACAATAAAAATATTTCCAAAATTTATTGAGTGAGATTATTATATTTTTGATTTTTTTTAAAAATTTAGGACCCCAAAACGGTATTAAATATTTTTAAGACCTCAAGAACGATTTTTTCAAATAAATCTGCAATGCAAAAGATACTTCCAAAACTTAATTTTGAGAATTAAACAAATGTCAATGAAAATCATTAGACTTCATAAATTTTTTTAGGACCCAGAAAGAATTTTAAATATTTTTGAGACCTGAAGAATGATTTTTTCAAATAAATGTACAAAAAAAATATTTCCAAAATTTATTTTGTGAGAAATAATTAAAGCCAAATGATATTATTCATTAGATTTCATTAAAATTTTTAGGACCCTAAAAACAATTTTGAATAACTCTATACTCAAAAATGTCCACTTTTTTTGCTGTTAAAATACAATTGATTAAGTGAAAATACTTTAAGCAGCAACGAATATATAATTCGTGAATTTCTATGACATTCCTTATGACCTTAAATAGAATTCTACTAAAAAAATATTCACATTTTTATAAGCAAAACAAAATAATGTAACAGCAACTTTTATTACTGAAGATAAAGAATTGAAAATTGTTTTATGATAAATAAAAAAATTTTTATGGTATTATTAATGAAATTTCATGATAGTTTTTAGGACCTCGGCGATTATTGTTTTATAAATAATTACAAATCCCAAAGATATAATCTTAAATATAATAATTTGAAATTTACAAATCCCAAAGAAATAATCTACGAAATTTTCTTAGGACCACAACAACAATTTTGTGAGCTTTTATATTATAATCAAAAAAAATATGCACACTTTCACTGTTAATATAAAATTTATTAAGTAAAAATTCTATTGCTAGAAATAAATCTTTCTCGAAGATGAGATTTCATGATATTTTTTAAGGACCTTAAAATGACTTTTTATTAATTCTACTCAAAAAAATATGCAATTTATATAACGACAATAACTGTGATTAAGTGACAATACCATTATGACTAGCAAATAAAGCTTGAGCATGTTATTCATGAGACTTTATTATTATTTATGCTCCCAAATTCTTCTTTTTAATTGTTCTTTACTTTCGATGATGCTCAAATTTTTATAAAAATTGATCAAAAGTATTTTGAATTGATATTTTTCTGACAAAGTAGCGAATAATAAATGGGTTTGAAAATGGAAAAAATTTAATATTTACAATTTTGGACCAAAAAAAATTCACACATTTCAATTATTTTGGGTCCCAAAAATATTAAAATTTTTTTAGTTTTCCTTCAATTTTGTTGCCATTACATTCGTTAGCTCAAATTATATAAAAACTTATATTCCACTTTCAATTTCAATTTGTTTTTCTTTTTTATTTGGTTCATTTAACAAAAAGAAAAAGCTACAAATAAATAATAAACAGAAAATTTTTGCTCTTGCCCAAAGCCTTTCTGCACTATCCAAAATGTTGTTGTCAGTCAATTTACAGTCAACAAGCCAAAACCAACCTTCAGTTAGTCTTCAACATTTTTATTTAATATTCTACGTTCATGACATGCCTTATTGTTAAGGTCATTCGAAATAATACGAGTACAATCCGGACTATACACTTTCGTCACTAAGTTTAAATGTCAACGAAAAATTATTGTGACACTTAATCGTATAGAAATATGACTGAACCATAGACGTTGTAATATTTTTAGATGGAATTTAACGAAAAAAAAATCTAACAAATAAAATTTGTCTCCAACCCCATTGAAAAATCACAATTAAATTGAACAACTAATAATAAACAAATTTTACTTAAAGCATTTTTAAATGATTTTGTTTTACTTTTACTATTTTTCGAAGCTTTACTATTTACTGGTTATTTTTATTTTCATATTTAATCATATTTTTATTATTGAGTTCATATTTCATATTCAATAAAAAAGTACAAAAAGAATTAAAAGAAAATTCGTACAATCGGTCGTGATCAATTAACTTCTTGATCTGATGAATATTGAGAAGAAAATCAATCATAAATTCAAGTTTTATCTCCAAACATTTTTTTGTTATTAAAATTTTCAACGTATTCTTATATGAGTACGTCTATAAATATTTATGTAAATTTGTAATAATTGTTAATGAATCGATGAAAGTAAAAGTTAATAAAGTTTTCAAATAATTACAACTGATCAGATGTTGAAAACATTTTCTTTTCGAGATTAATGCATTTAAATAAAATTCGAATTCATTACTTTGACTATTGTAGGTTGTCTATGTATCGTTGTGTAAGCTCCGAAATTTTCGTTCATAGAATCCAAAAAAAAGGACCTCAAAGTACGATTTTTTTATAATTCAACTCAAAAAATATGCACATTTTTACTGTTTAAATAACATTAATTAAGTGGAAATTATTTGGTAGGAAAACTATTAATCGTGATTACATTTTTTATAAAATTTAATTTTTTTAAGACCTCAAAAAAGAATTTTTAAATAATTCTACGCTAAACAAATTTGAAAAAGTTTTATTTTGAAATAAAAGAAGTTAATTTAAAATATTTCTGTTTGGAAACAAAAAGATTCCGAAGACATTTTTAATGAAATACTACAATATATTTTAGGACCGCAGAAAAAATAGTTTTTAATGATTCTGTTGTAAAATATATTTAAATTGTTACTTATTAATTAGGTGCAAATGGTTTTATGACTAACAAAAAAACTTTGAATATACTATTCAAAATATTCTATTAGATTTTTAAGGACCTCAAAATAGGATTTTTTAATAATTCTACTCAAAAAATATGCACATTTTTTCTGTTAAAATAACATTAATTAAGTGAAAATTAGTTCGTGAGAAAACTATTAATCGTTTTTACATTTTTCATAAAATTCTATCTTTTTAAGACCTCAAAAAAGAATTTTTAAATAATTCTACGCTAAACAAATTTGAATAAATTACATTTTTAAATAAAACTAATTAATTTAAAATATTTTTGCTGGAAACAAAAAGATTCTGAAGACATTTTAAATAAAATACTATAATATATTTTAGGACCTCAGAAAAAAGATTTTATAATGATTCTACTCAAAAAATATGCACATTTTTACTGTTAAAATAACATTAATTAAGTGAAAATTAGTTCGTGAGAAAACTATTAATCGTGTTTACATTTTTCATAAAATTCTATCTTTTTAAGACCTCAAAAAAGAATTTTTAAATAATTCTACGCTAAACAAATTTGAATAAATTACATTTTTAAATAAAACTAATTAATTTAAAATATTTTTGCTGGAAACAAAAAGATTCTGAAGACATTTTAAATAAAATACTACAATATATTTTAGGACCTCAGAAAAAAGATTTTTTAATGATTCTACTCAAAAAATATGCACATTTTTTCTGTTTAAATAACATTAATTAAGTGGAAATTATTTCGTGAAAAAACTATTAGTCGTGAATATATTTTCACAAACTTATATATTTTTAGGACCTCAAAAATAAATTTTAAACTATTCTACGCTAAACAAATTTGAAAAAAATTTATTTTGAAATAAAACTAATTAATTTAAAATATTTCTGTTTGGAAACAAAGAGATTCCGAAGACATTTTTAATGAGATACTACAATATATTTTAGGACCTCAGAAAAAAGATTTTTTAATAATTCTACTGTAAAATATATTTAAATTGTTACTTATTAATTAGGTGCAAATAGTTTTATGACTAACAAAAAAAAAACCTCGAGTAGACTATTCATAATATTGTTTTACAAATTTTAGGACCTCAAAATATGACTTTTTAATAATTCAACTCTCAAAGTATGCTGTTAAAATAAAATTAATTATCTCAGAATTCTTTATGAAAAAACAGGAGCACCGTTGACATTATTCATAAAATTCTATATTATTTAGGACCCCAAAAGAGATTTTTCTAAGAATTTTCCTATTAAAAAGACATTTTTTACTGTATAAAAAAAGTTATTAAGTAAAAATATTTCTATAAGAAATAAATTAAATGTCTTCGGAATTCTTCATGAGTTTTTAGAATATTTTTTAGTACCTCAAAAGAGGATTTTTTTAAAAGTTTATTGAAAAAAAATATGAAAATTTTTACTGTTCTCATAAAATCATGTTAACTTATTATGGTCCAAAAAAATTTGTGTCTGAATTTCTATAAGAGAAAGGTGTTGGTTGGATGGTGGGATGGAGGGATAGGTGTAGGGAGTTTGATTTAAATTTTGGATAATACTTTTTTGAAAGTTTATTTTTATTTCTGCGTCCAGAAGCTTTTTTTATTTTTGCAATATTTTTTTCGATAATTATTTCCTTTTTTTAAATTACAAAATTTAAGTTTTTAAAGCGTTAAGTTTTTTAACATAATTCGGCATTATCTATAATTTTTTTCAGAAAGATCCTAGGCATTATTTTTGTGTAAAATTATGTAATTTTCTCTCTCTTCCGTGTCCTTATCAACACACTTTCTGCTACCGAAAAACTATCTCTATGCTATACTATTTTATCCGTCGATATCACAACGCATTCAGAATTAATTAGAAAAATTATCTAATAAGTCATAATATTGATAAATATGAAAAATTACTCATAAAAATAATAACGTACAATCGCAGATATTTTGTATGTATTATCATTTTTGGTCGAATAATTTGATAATTTTTATTTCTAATTGAAGGAATGACTAACGCTGGAAGATGTCTTTTTTTTAATTCTATTTTTATAATATTTTTATCCATTTTACTATTATCAATATTTGTTTTGTGATATGGTCTTTTTGGTTAAGGGAGCATACTCGTACACAAGACTCACTGTATAGTATTACGTGGAATTGTGTGAAAATTATCTGAAAATGAGGGATTTCTAGTCGGAAATTAAAGTTAATGAAGACACACTTAAAATTTTATAAATTTTTTTATATTTCTTGGTATTTGCCATTATGCATGGTCTACAACATAATTTAAATGGGCATCATGAGACTTCCAGTACTCGATTCTTTTCAGGTAACTTTTGATCACTTTTTCGTACAATTGGGTCTCTAAAGTTTGCAGATTATCTGCTTTAATACAATTTTTATCTGCGAAATACTAGAAAAAGTTTTAAGATCACGAAATCGTACAATCTTTAAGGACAATTTACATCTTCAAATCGCAAAATTACGCGGTCTGGGAATTTTTTGGGCAATAAAAATAAAATTCGTCGTGTTTTGTGGCTTGTAATACCATACGAGGTCTGTTCGCAAATTTTGAATTTCCACGGGTTACGTATATTCGATTTTCGATTTTTTGTGGCGTTATATTGGTACTCATGTCTCTCACTTATGCCGACAAGTTCGGATATTTTGAATTTTCAGTTAATTTTTGACAGCTGCTTTGCTTGCACGTGTTTTGGCTCGTCTTCGATTTTTGCCTCAATTTCAACCAAAATCAGCATCGCATTAACATTGCTAAGGAGCTGTTGGACTCTGTCCGCGATGACCCAAATTTGCTCCAGAGCGTCATAACTGGTGACGAATCATGGGTTTATGGTTATGACGTGGAAACCAAAGCCCAAGCATCCCAATGGAAGCTGCCGCACGAGCCAAGACCGAAAAAGCACGCTAAGTTCTGCTTACAGTTTTCTTCGATTGCAGGGCCGTGGTGCGTCATGAGTTCTTGCCACAGGGTAGAACGGTCAATAAGGAATATTACCTGCAAGTTCTGCTTACAGTTTACGTGAAGCAATCCGCCAGAAACGCCCGGATTTGTGGGAGAACATTTTTGGCCCAAAACTGTTCTCCCACAAATCCGGGCTATTGCCATTTTTGGCCCAAAACAACACACTAATAATGCCGCAGCCACCGTTTTCCCCAGATCTGGCCCCCTGTAACTTTTTCTTGTTCCCGAAACTGAAGAGCTCCATGAAAGAACGACGCTACGCTACGATTGAGGAGATAAAGACGGCATCGAAGTAGGAGCTGAACAAGATCACAAAAAATGATTTTTTGAAGTGCTTCGAGGTTGGGAAAAATGTTGGCACAAGTGTATAATATCTGGTGGGGATTACTCAAAAGGGGACAATTTTTGAAAAAAACACACAAAATTCGCGATACTTTTTGAACAGAATTTTGTTTTTGAAAAAAACACACAAAATTCGCGATTTTTTTTTAAAAACCAGCATCTAAATAAGTACCAGCTCATGCGACAGTTTTTACATTTTTATCGATACATAATATCAAATGGCAGACAATAATCTAAAGAAGTATTTTCTTGTACACTATATATGTTTACCAGTTGCCAAATGACGGGACCGTATTTTCCAAACTATAAATTGGATAATTCTCTACTATTCGATTCTAGCGCCATCTGCCATCAATATTTTTAAATAATTTTTTTTTTGTTTTTCTAATTTTTTAGCATTTTTAATATTTTTTAAGTGAGATAATATTACCGATTTAAGTTTAGTTAAGGCTCTTATGTCAGCGATTTTTTATTTCAATAATCCTTATTGAATCTTTTGGTATTTTTTTTTACCAGTTGTGTTAATTTAAAATATTTTTTTTTAAAGAACTACACATAATTTACATAGCCTTTTCTATAATAGGAATGCTATGATCATTGGGTGCAGGGTCATGTAGGAATTTTAGCCACTGAGAATCTGACTAGACATACTCTCGGTTGTCCCGTGGTTACCATTAGCCATACTCAACCACGTAAACTAGTCTATTCAACATCAATACCAAAATTCTGGGCACGAAAGATGCTCAGACTCCGACTTGAACATTCTGCTCTTCTCTCAGTATTTTGTTATTTGCAAGACAAACCGTTCTAGATGACAATCAAATCACCATTAAAGTGCTCCTGGATTCCAAAACTCCATTCCCAAATTCCTTCCTTAATTTTCTGTCATAAACTAATCCATGTGTTATAAACATAAAATCTAACAAAAATGTTTCTATTCTACCCCACTTAATCCAGTTTACGATACGATAGAGCTCGCTATCGTATACTAATCTGGAATAGATATCGCTAAAAGCTAATTGGCTAATGGACGTGAGCGTTATAATATGGTCTCTACCAACATGTCTAGTATATCTAAACATACTCTTTCGAAAAGATTTACAAACAACGCATTCTTAAAAATTCCCTGCAGTCATTATTTTCTGAGCATTTTTTTAAAATCTGTTTTTAAACACAATAATTTTTATCATCAAAATACCCGGAAATGAAATTTGTTCACAATATTTTTAAACATGGAAAAATTCCTGTACATTCGATGACACAAATTTCATATAAGCTCTACAATAAGAATTTGTGGATAACTTAATAAATTCTAAGAAATAAAATATTGGAGAAAACAAATATTCCATTACAATAAAAAAGCAAAAAAAAAAGAAACCCAATAAGATATTGTGCAAAAAAAAATGTAAATAATTTATCATCAGCAGAATTAAATTGACGGTATTAATTTTTTGGACCTGCAAACATTATCAGAACATTGTGACTGCCAGTCGTTCATTAAACCGGAACTTGCAAAGGTGAGACATCACCTCATGTGATACTGGTTCTATTTTTATATAGTTTTTTTTTATTGTTATTTAATTTTTTGTATATAGTAAAAGGAGGCTGAAGTTTACTGAGGGCAAAGAGATTTAGTGACCACTTAGCGCTAAGGCACTGATACTTTTTCTTTAGTGTAGATTGTGAGAGACCATAGGTCAGTTGCACTGAGAAGAGATTATAAATGCAGTGATTGAAAACATGGCATTTGTTACTTTTTTATTTTTATTTTTAAATTAATGCTTGCCATTTACTTTTTAGAGGTTATTTTATGGAAATGTTAGCCATGACTACGTTTTAAGTCATCAATTAGAGAAGTCCAATTTTAAACGACTTTTCCGAACATCTCGGTAGATATCTTGCTAATAACACGTATAATGATGTCTATGCCGATAAACCAGCGTCATGGCATAGACGAGTAATTTCACGTAGCCCCATAAAAACTAGTCTAGACGGGTCAAATCGCACTGTCCCGAAACGTGAGATAAATTGCTCACCGAACTCATCTCTCAATATCGCCAGTGGTTCACGTGCTGTGTGGCATGTAGCACCGTTTTGTCTAAACCACATATTGCAGTTTTTGCATTTTGGATAAACAAAAATTCAAAATCATCGAGCGATAGCGGACGCCATTAACCAGCGCCATCTTTAAAGAAATACGGACCGATAATAAGCCGCACCAAATAGTGAATTTTGCTGAGTGGTGCAATGGCAGTTCTTGTTTTGCCAGTGGTTGTTCACCAAATCAAATGTGACAATTTTGCTTATTGACCACCAGAATTGAGCTTCACCGCTGAACGTAATTTTTTGGTAAAAAAACGTATTTTCCTGAAGTTGTTCCAAGGCCTACGACACTTTGGCAGTTCATTTGGCTTCAGCTCTTGCACGAGCTATATTTTATACGCTTTCAGACCAAGACCCTTGCGTAAAATCTTCCACATTGTCGAGTAATACAATCCCATTTGCTGTGAACGGCGATGGATGAACAAATCTCGGTCTCCACCATCAACACTGGACAATTATTTTCCTCTGAACGCACATGGGTTAGTGGTTTGATATCCAATAGCGTATAATTACTGTGAAATTTTGTCACTATGGCTTGAATTGCTTGCTCAGTAAGTCGATGATTATGATGACCATAAAAAAGTACGAAAAATACATTTTCATTGATAATAGAATTCAATCATTTGTAAGCATTGTTCGGGTGTAAGTCTTTTCATGCTGAAATAGCAATGCTAACTGAGCACTTTCGACGTTGACACATGTCACGTGTCAGGTGTGATCTGTCAAAACTAAAAACATGTTAAAACTAAAAACACCAAAAAAATCACCCAATATTACGTTGGTTATTTAATCTATTGGCTATTTTTCAGTATGAACTAAAATCGATATTGAGACCCTAAAATAGTCAGTAAAAATTATTACAATCGTCAATAAATAAATTAAAGTAAAAATAAATAAAAAAAAACCTTTTGTTTTTTGGTAATCATTACTAATGTTGTGAACTATTTTGTATCAATTCCGTGGCTACCGATTTGGTCTATTGGCTTATCGTCAACTTTCTACACAATTCTGACTAGCGAAAACTTTCGTTAAATTGTTGTTCACCTCTGCCTCGCATATGCTCTTCGAAACGGCATGGAGCTGCTCTTATCAACATGTTATAACCACGACCAACTCTCTATACAAGATCAGCTGAAGATCTACAATATTACAAACAATTTATAGGCTTTAGCATTTGCAGGAGTATAAATATCAAAAAGCTACAATTGTGTAAACGTGTGTAACTATTGTATTTGTAAACAATTTCAGATGGGAAACTTTTTAAAATGAGAGAAAAGCTGCTCTTCTTCTTTTTGTTTAAATTTTTTAAAATGCGTTTTTGAGTTTTCCACCTTTCATTGAAGGTGTAGCAAAATAAATATTGAGAGTGAAAAAAAAAACACAAATAGAAAAGAAAACAAAAAAAAATGTAAGTACTTCAATCCATGTACTTGGTTGTAGTTAGCGAAAATTCGATTTCACATCTTGTTCTCTTTCTCCCTCTTTCTATTCCTCTTCCTCTCTCTTTTTCCCACTTGATTATTATTGTTCTATCTCACTCCAATATGCGCTAATAATAGTATTTTTGTTGCTTTCCATTTTGATATTTTCATTGAGAGAACAACGTGTAAGCAAATACACTAACCAACGACCAGTTGCTGACGGACACTTGTTGCGATCGTGTCCATTCCATCTCGGCTTCGGTTCTGGTCTTCGAACATCAGCAACTCAGACGACGAGTCAATAGAGCTCCCCATCCACCGGTGGCGTGGGATTATCATTATCGATCGATCAATCGTGTCATGTGCAGATAGTAGCCACTTACTTCCTCTTTCCACTCTTTGTGGGAGCACAGTGGCCAGCGTTTTTATTGCGTGTGTTTTCTTTTTTTCTGTAATTTTTTTTGGAATTTTTACCGCATTTTCATAGCAATTTAGTAAAGCCTGTAGAAGTGTGTGAGTGCAATGAACTCGTTTCGAAATTTTTTCCTACATACCAATGACGTAATTGGTTTGTGTATTCGGTATAAAAATTTCTTCTGAAAACGAGAGCTTTTTTTTACGAATTTCAAAGTGAATTTTTTCGAAGTGAATTTTTTCGAAGTGAATTTTTTTTGAAAGTGAATTTTTTTCAAAGTGAATTTTTTCAAAAGTGATTTTTTTTTAAAATTTATCATATTTACAAATAAATCGAATTTAAAAGTGAATTTATTTTAAGTAAATTTTATATTCACAATAAATCGCGTTTTTTCTCTCCATGATCACATTTTAGATATTATTACTGGCAAGGTTGTTGATATTCTCTTTAAAAAAGTGATCAATTAATGATCATATGTAAAATTTTCTCCGTTTTTTTTTTCATTTTCAATCTAAATAATTTAAAAAATTAAAAGTATTGCAAAACTAGGAAAAAAAAACGCGACACTGAAAAAAGCTATAATTTTTTTTTTAAATAACACCAATTATCTGTAAAGTGCAGAAACTCTCTATATTATTAGGTTCATCTCCAAAATTTAAATCACAATGCTCTACCTAACCACCCAACTCCCCCCCCCCACCAAATTTGCCCAAAAAAATTATTTTTTTTACTAAACTTAATCGAAAAGTAAATAAAATTCCAGTTCGTTCAGGTAATTTTTACCTGAATTGTGTTTTTTTTCTCCAAAAGTATTTCTACGATAATATGTAAAGCCTTTAGCGACAAAACATCTCAGAATATTGATTGGGTGATAATGAAAATTTTTTTAATTGCCAAAAAAACGCAATTATTTGTACCAACAAAAAAAATTTATATTTTTACCAAATTAATATGCCGATTAGAGAGCTTCTAATACTGACTTTAAAAGAGTTCTTGTTAATTTCTTATCACAAAAACAGGGCGTGAAAACTTATAAGTTGGATAAAATTACAAATAACCACATCAGATAATCAAAATAATCAAATCGGATAACCATAATTATCAAATTAATATTATTCAACTTCAAATTAAATTTTATTTCTAACAACAACAAAAATAAAGCAAAAATTTTTCGTAATAAATTTTTTTTTTTTTAAATTTTAAACTTAATAATTTCTCAATTAAAAATTTAAATGAAATTTTTCTTAATAACTGCAGTTCTTTATTTATTAAAATTAAATTTTTACTGAACAGTTTTTAATATAAAAAAAATTCTCAATTAATAATTTTCCAGTTTTTTCTATTAAAATATTTTAAAAAAACTCCTCATTTTCTGCGACGTTTTCGTTTTATTAAAATTTATCATAAAATATTGAGAAAAATTTTTTCAAGGAAAATTTGCAAAATCCTAAGCACCAAAGCATCTTAGAATATTTGGTGATATTTTAAATTTTAATTTGGTTATTGTTTAATTTTCCTAAAAATATTAAGATTTAAGGGCTTTCATGCTGACTAAGAGTTTGTAAAATTTTCATACCCCAAGTAGGAGGGAAAAAGCATAATTTCGACAAAATCACAATTATCAAAAAAATATTTAACTTTAAATTAAATTTTACTGAATACTTTTTAATAAAAAAAATTCAAAATTAATAATTTTCCAGTATTTTTTTATTAAAAATATTTTTAAAAAAAACTCACCATTTTCTGGCATGTTTTCGTTTTATTAAAATTGATCATAAAATATTCAGAAAATTTATACAATTTTTTGGTTTTAGTATTTTCAGTTTTTTTTTTCAAATTTATTTCAAGACAAATTTGCAAGGTCTTAAGCGGCAAAACATCTCAGAATATTTGGTTATATTGAAAAAATTTTCATTTAAAAAAAAACACAATCATTTTTAGCCAAAAAAAATAAATTCACCAAAAAATTTGCAGATGTAAGGCCTTTAATACTGACTACTGACTACGGAAGAGTTTTTATTAATTTCCTACTACAAAATGGGATGAAAAATTGCAATTTTTTGGTTTAGTTAATATCACAATTACAAGATCAGATAACCAAAATTATCAAAAAAAATATTAAACTTTAAATTAAATTTTACTGAATACTTTTTTAAAAAAAATTTTTAAATAATAATTTACCAGTATTTTTATGAAAAATATTTTTAAAAAAGCTCCCCAGTTACTGGGACGTTTTCCTTTTATTAAAATTTATACAATTTTTTACTTTTATTATTTTGTGTTGTTTTTTTTTCTTAAATTATTAAGCACTAAAATATCTCCAAAAAATTGGTCACGTCGAAAAAATTTTTAATTGGTAAAAGGACAATCATTTGCACCCAAAAAATATTTTTAATTTTACCTAAAAATATGGAGATTTAAGGGCTTTAATACTGACTACTTACTATAAAAGAGTTTTTGACAATTTCCTACCTCAAAATAGGATGAAAAATGAACAATTTTTTTGGTTTTTTTTTAATATCAAAATAAGCAGATCAGATAATTTTGGATAAAATCAAATATTTAAAAAAATTATTTACTTCAAAGTGAATTTTACTTCTACCAAAAAAAAAAAAGACTGTCAAAATTACTTATTATTCAGTTTTTAATTAAAAATAATTAATTTGGTTTAAAAACTCAAAAATTTGGTTAAATTTGGTGTGTACAAAACTAGTCCGATACAAATGGGTTTGTGTTTATGCTAAAGTGTATTTGGTAAAATGTGCACACACTCGGGAAATTCTATTTTCTCTTTTCTCTTCTTCTCTTAATAAAAAATCAATTCATATTACTGAATAATATAAAAATAAACAAAAGGACGATGAAAAAGGTTGTGACAGTAAAAAAATATACAAAGTAATTAATTAGCTTAGCTTGTAAAAAGGACCCACGCCAAAAATTCATATTTATTTAGTGGTAATTGTCTTTGCTATTATGGTGAAAAATTCCATATACTCACCACTACCACCTATTTTTTTTGATATTTTTTCCGTTTTTTTTTAAATAATTATTTTTAACAATATAATCATATTAGTAAATATTAAATAATTATAGTATGAGAAGAAGGAAAAAAAATCCAATTTTCCCCATACGAAATTTGTTTAGTAATTAATCAACTTTATTATCTCTAATGTTCTTTATGAAAACCAAATACAATTTAACAAAATTTGACTATACTTTGCCAGTTTAATATTTCTTAGTTACTATACGAAGTAATAAATGTTGCGTAATTAAGTTCAATTTTCTTTCCTTTCTCTTAAAAAAAAAAACACATAATCCCATTAAAATAATCTGTCACATGTCAGTGTCAGTGGACTACCCCACAAATCAAACTTGAACTTTTATACTCGTTCTTAATACATGCTAAGATTGTATTAATCATATTCAGTATGTGAGACACCAAAAATATGTTTTTTTTTTTTAAATAATCTATAAGATTAGTAGTTTTCGTATATAAATGACAAAATTGGAAAAATTCTAATAGCATCGATTTTTCAGTGGAGGAATTTTTAATTTTTAAATACCAGTAGTTGTTATCGATTCTACAAAAATTCACTTTCTCTATCATTATTCAATACTATTGTATCATGTCCATAAAGTGGACATAAGAAAAAAAAATCATTTTTTCATAGTATTTGTATTTTAGACATTGAACAAATCAAAAAATTTGTCGATTATTTTGTTCAACTTCTCAGTTGGTCAGTAGTCACAGTGTTTGTTATCGGCAATAGAGTCAATCGTCGTTGTCTATCGGCTATGAAAAAATAATTTTCATATCGTTTGCATTTTAATGCATTAGTTTTTACATATTTAAGTGTTCAATATTATCAATAAAAATAAATATTTTTCAATTCAATAAATTGTTCGTTTTAATTATTAATTTTTTTTTTACGTTAAGCATTGATCTTGACATCAATTTCTGTTTATTATACGCGGTTTATTTTATTAGTTTGAAAAAAGGAAAATTCTACAACATTTGTGATATTTTATTATATTTCTAGGCCAAGTCCAAGTAGGCTTATAATTTTGAAGAGTATTGTGGAGACAATTAACTAACTTTAAAAATAAATTAAATAACTTTTTTTATTACTTTGTTGAAAAAAAAAATCAAGTAAAAAAAAAAATGTTTTTTTTTAAATATAAACAATTTCGAAAAAGATAAAAACTTAATTATCTTTAAATAAAAAACATACAATATTAAAAATCCTCACCTTACCCCCCCCCCCCCCCCCCCAAAAAAAAACAACAAAAAACAAAAAAATTTAAAGTGTATAAGTCAAAATGCGTTTAATAGATGATTTTGATGAGAAATTATGGCTCGCCCATACAGAACGTTTGATAAGACGTTCAACAATAAAACCACCGGAAGATGAATTTCTCGTACAGCCAATAATTATACGTAAAACACCAAAATTTCCATCTCGTGAACGTCATATGGCAATTAGACGTAAGAAACCGTCACAATCCGCAACACCATCGTCAATAACACCGCAAACGAGCTTCGAGTGTCAATGCCAGGATATGTAAGAATTTTTTTTTTTAATCTTATAGAAAAACAACAAAATATTAACTGTAATAAAAAAAAACTTTTTCTTATAATAATAATTGTCAATCTATAATAATTTTCAATTGTATTTTCCGTTTGCCTATAATAATTATTGATTTCCTGTTTACTTTTAAATACGTGCGGCATTGCGTGCTCATCTAAATTGATGTGAAAATATGCCAAAAGTTCATAGATTTTCTATTTGATGAGTAAATAAATATTGTTTGTTATTGTTTTGAAAAATGATAATTATAATAATAACAAGAATATTTAAAGATGGATCTCAAAATTAGGGGTTCATTGCAATGGTTTAAAAATATCTCTTGAGAAAAAATATTGTTGATGAGAATTGAATAGGAATAAAGTCAAGTGGAATTTTTTATAATTAAAAACAAATAATTTTTGATAGTATTAGGACTTGGTAAAGCATGAAGTCAAATCCCATCAAGACTCCTCCGCAACATCTTCGCTCTCCTCGATACTTTTTGGAACTAAGATCAAGCATGGCAGCGTCGATACGGAGTCATGGCAATGACCAGTGGAAAAATTTATTTAAAAAATTTTCTTTTAATTTTTTCCAGTTCCCGAAAAAATTTATTTCAATTTAACTATTTTTTCCTTATCCACAAATTTTACAGGTTTGCCTATTTTCCTTTTTTTTTAAATTTTTGACTCGTTTCCTCTTTTATCCTTTATCTTTCTCCCCTTTAGTGAGATATTTATTAGCCTCCAAGCATACTAGACCCTATCTCGCGAAGACTATTAAAATTTAATTATTATTTTTTCCATAAATTGTCTTGTTTTTTTTATATTTTAAAGTGGAAATTATTGGGAGAAAAATTAAAAATGCCAAATAGAATATTTGTTCTGCCAGATGAAGGACATTCTTTATATCAAATTATTTTTAAAATGAACTATTGTCATAATTTGGTATATTTTGAAAGGAGTGCTAAAAGAGGTTATATGGTATTGCGCAGAAAATAGACCAGGAACAATGGGAAAAACTAGTCAAAAAAACTCAAACAACTTTTGAGTAAAAGGAGTAGGAACGCTGTCAAATTTATTAGGCGAAGGTATAGTGAAAAGCCGTTTAGAGAAGCAGGCCTAATGAGGCTTATATGTTACTGGTAAAAAAAGTGTTGCTTTATCCATCGAATTAGGAAGAAAATTTTGGAAAGGGCATTATAGTTCACCAAAAGGATCGCTAAAAACAGTAGAAACAGGTCCTTTGGAGTGATGAGTCTCAATTTGAAATATTTTTAGTCTAAATCTTAGATTGCATCGTGCAGAAGATTTTCTTCTGCCAATGGTTCCCTGTCAAATCATTTACATCTACACTGATCGTTTAAATGCACGATATTTGTGCGTGAACGCGCAGTTTTTGCTCGCGACAAATATAGAGAATGAAATATTGCGTGAACCTCTAAATGATTTATTCGTGCGTGCTAGTAGATATATTACATATGTCATCGTTTATATTGCTTGTTGTGAACTTATAATTTGCTTTTCGTTTATTTTGACATTTAAAAGTTTCCATATTTAATCTGTGCCAGCATGTTCATTCATTCGTATTTAATTTTAATATATAGTAAATTTTATTTAATTTCTGATTTTAATAAAAAGCTATTTTGATATATGCAAAGTGAGATTATTTTAGTAGTGTAGAGCGAAAACTCGTTTGCGTATAAATTTATAAATAAGTTTAACAAAATCACAGTGCCATTGGAACATGAAATGTTAAAATTAACTAAAATAAAAATTATTTGACTGATCGTGAAATGCACAAACTTTGCTTATGGTGAATCTGCACAATTCTATGCACGGGCAAATTCGTAAGCGCACGTGCATATAATAAACTGTCAGACGCGCAAAAGAGGGAAAATTTCATATTTAGATCGTGTATAAGACACTTAACAGTCGCACGTTTCTTCTTCTTCGTGTTGGCTGGAGGATGCTGAAGGGCTGCGTAAAACCGTTCGCATATAAATTTATAAATAAGTTCAACAAAATCAAAGTGGCAGTGGAACATGAAATGTTAATGTTGATATTAAATCAAATTTAATATCAACATTAACATTTCATGTTCCACTGCCACTTTGATTTTGTTGAACTTATTTATAATTAAAATTTCATATTTAACTGCGGCTTTGCCGTCCTGGATCCACCGGTTCTCGTCCGATCACCGAAGTTAAGCAGGACTGGGCGTGGTTAGTACTTGGATGGGTGACCGCTTGGGAACACCGCGTGCCGCAGGTTTAACCGTGTGTGTGTCGACCGACTTACACTCGGTAGGTAGCGGGTTCGATTCCCGCTGCCAGCATCTCGGCATGGTGCCGGGGTGAAAGGCCGACTACAAGCCTTATATGTAGTCCGTAGGGTCCCCCAACGTCACTGGAGGTTACTTCGCTGGCCTGATAAACCGCAAGCTATAAAAAACCACCTTATCAAGAAACAGCACAAGAAGAATCAACCGGACCATACCTCAGGCAAAAAACTCATCTGGTTTTCATCGAACAGCCCGAATAGGTACCTGAAACGTGCAGGACTCTCTCCCAAAAACTTCTCGACTGGCTTCTCTCCCAAAAACGCTTACAACCTCGACATCCTGGGAATCTCCGAGACAAGGTGGAAACATCAAGGGAGCCCTCACAACGCAGACGGGTGAACACTTCATCTACAGTGGCAACGACAGCGGCCACCACTGTGGAGTCGGATTGATCCTATCGGCCAACGCAAAAAGAGATCTCTCATGGGCTACAAACCGGTCCCCGACCGCCTTCTGACAGCCAGGCTCCACTCGAAGTTCCGAAACATCACCATCGTGCAGTGCTATGCCCCAACCGAAGTAGACGCCAACAAAAAAGAAGCCTTCCACCACCAACTAGAGACGTGTATTCTCTGTGCCGCTATATGCTCCATAGGAGCGACTGTGTCTCATGACTATGTGTATATGTGTTATAATGTATAATGTAGAAATGAAACCTGTCAAATAAAAAATAAAAAAAAAATAAAAAAATTTCATATTTATTGAAGATTGTGTGTTATACGCACAGTGTATTCTTACCTTAAGAGTCGCACATTTCTTCGTCTTCATGTTGTTGGGAGGATGCTAGAGGCCTGCGTGATTGGCACTGTAAGAGATGGTGTAGCAAATGTTATAGTTTGACGATCTTACTAAAATAATAGGAAAAGTCAAAATGAAGGACTAGAAGGAGATATTGGATATGTAGCCTATTTCTTCTAGAGTAAATGTTTTGGCAAACGGGCTTATATTAAAGCAATTAAAAAATTGCTCGATTAAAACCAATTAGTCGGACGAAAAGCTGTTATATTTATGAATTAGAAAAATATATAATAACAAATAATACTTAAAAAAATACTTCTAAGCTTATTTGTAAAAGGTGTTAGGGAAATATTGTGACTGTTAACTGAAGCGTTAGTGACATTGATTTGTGTCACGGTGGCGGAGAATATTGTCGAATTTGCTAAATACCGATGCTATTTGCACACAGATGGTGCGATAATCAGTAAGTTCATCTGTTATTATGTAATCAAGGCTAATAGGAATTTCGACTAGAGTCGTAATAATATTTCCTTTTATTTTAAGCTTATTTTGTAAGTAGCGGTTAACCATATCGTTAGTTTTTAAACTATAAAAGCAGAATCAAATTGTGATTCAGTACTTTTAATTCATCAGAATTTCAGAAGTAAAGAAATCGGACTAGCCTAGTCCAGTTCGGTAGATTTAAAATAGGAATTCGAACGGTGCTGAGTTATTAGTTTGTCCATTGGGCTCGATTGACCGCCGGTTCAATTGATATAATGATAACTTAGTTTAACTAATTACATCCTTAGAATTAATTACTTAATCAAAATAAATACTTATAAATAAATAAATTTTATAAAGTTAAATAAAATATCGCCAACATGTGCAAGAAATATTAATAATCAAAATAAGACAAAATTGCTAATATCATAAATTGCATCTTTAAAATAAGAAAATAAAGTCATTTAAGGATTTAGACCGATGCTGTTTGTAGATACTCGTGTCAGAGATTTTTTTTATATTTTGCAACGGTATATGTAGATTTGAGGTAATTTTTATCATTACAGAAAATTAAACGCCTAATTTTGCAAAGGATAGGACCAATGATGCTACCTCAAGGAACATTGTCAAAATGATATTTGATTTTATTTTTTTTTAACTTAATTTGCTTATCTAAAAATAGATATTTTTATGTAAATAAATTATGTTATTAAGAAAAAAAGAGAGTTTTTAGATCTAAAAAAAATGTTTTTGATTCCTAAAAAAAATTCTTTTGAGTATAATTGAAGAATTTTGCACCTCCAAAAGAAAAGAAACCTTACAAATTTTATTAAGATTAAAAAAAAAACTTCTTTTAATATCCAAGGAAATTCGACTTAAAAAGGAGTTTTTTTTTCAATTATCTAAAGGATCGTTTTTATTTATTTGAATCAATCTAATCCTGCCCATTTATGTCACCTATTTAATTTGATTATATTTGAATTTTTTTTTCATATTAGCTTAAATTTTTCTTGTATTACTAATGAAAAAAATCACCCAATTTCAAGTACTTTCTTGAGAAAATTTCTGTTTTTAATGCCTAGAAAAATATGCAATTCCAGCACTTATTAATATGTGTTATTATTTAAGTTCCAAATATTTAAAAATTGTCTTCTATTAACAATTTTTCCAACTAAAATATTTTTTAAAAATTAAGAACTCTTTAAAAAAATTTAGTGTATTTTTGCAGTTAAACTGAGTAAAGTTTATGTGGTTTTTAAAAAGTAAAAAACATTTCGTTTTTTATCAACAGAAATTTTATAATATTTATTTTCACAAGAAAAATAAAATAATACACCCACGACGGTCTAAAAGTACCATAGTTTCGAAATGTCTTACAGAAAAATTCATATTTAAAATTATTTTATTTTTAAAAAAACAATGCTCTAAAATGTATTTTTCACTAGAGTTTATTCCCTCTTAAGTGAAATTCATTTTTTTTTTGTTGCCCTTAGAATAATTAACGAATTAAAACAAAAAGTTACCAAGAGAAATTATTAATTCGATGAACACCTGAAAAAAGCTTTGTGAAAATTTGCACCTCACATTATTATTATAATAAAAATGCTTTGTTTTACTAGATTTTCTCTTATTGCCAACAAATAAATTTTCCCACATTTGAAGAAAAGTACAAAAAAAAAAAATAAAAGCTTTTTCTTTGAAGATTTTCCATTTCATGCGCTTTCATTGAACTTTAAAAAAATTATTAGTTTTTCTTCGATTTTTTTCTTATAGTAAATTTAATATTTTTTGTAATGAAAGAACTTTTTCCTAGTTAATTTACATTAAATTTGTTTTATTTGAAAAAAAAAAAACGTTTCATTTCGAAAAAAAACCAAGAAGAAAAGTTTTTAAAGAAAAGCTTTTGTTGATGTGAAAATTTTTGTAAATTTTTATTAGTTTTTTTTTTGTTGATGCCTGTTTAAAAATACAATAAGCAAATTCACGTAAAATCAGTTTTGAAAATATTTTTCCTTTTGATTAGAAGAAAAAAATACAAAAGCTTAACTTTTAAGAAAAATAAATATTAAGTAATTACAAAAAGGTGGGAATATTGTTTATTTACTCAAAATCGTCCATAAGAAAAGTGAAGAAAATTCTCAGTTATTTCGTACTTTGATCAGTGTTATTATTTTTTTCTCTCTTTTTTGATTATAAATGAAAATCGTATAAATGAAAATTAATTTATTAGAATTTTATCGAAATTTTGATATGAAAATAAATAGTTTGTGGCTCAGCTTTTGTTTATGTTGAATTCATTTACGAAGAAAATGTTCAAATTTTGTAACAATTTTTATTTTCAATTTTTATTTATGATCACCAATTTCGAAATAGACTACAGACAATATATTATATTTTGATTCAATACCTGAGCGAGTCAAGATTACGGCTACAGCGTAACTTTTGCTTTCGAAATATTGTAAATCAGCTGTTTTCGATGGGACTGAGCAGAAGTGGAGACGATCTTTGTATGTGCGAGTACAAAGTGAAAGTTCACGTTAATACGAGCGAGTATAACTGATATATGTGTAAGTTAGTTACATTATATACAGAGATACATGAAAATATTTATGCTTAAAATGATTACAATTTGTAAATGTATTCAGTGTGGTGAAGAGGCAATGTACTTTTCTTATCTTTACATTCATTTAAAATGCGTTATACGTGAAATAAATACACTCCAAGTTAGCTTTTGGAATACAAAATATTTAGTCATAAATAAATTCGGCATTATTCCTTCTTTGTTATTGATAAAAATAGTATTTCGATGATTTTATAACGAAAAGATAAAGTTTAAAAATGTCTAGAATGGTAAAAATAATATTTTCAAAAATATTTGTTGCTGTATTAGAATGAAAATATATGAAAAAAGAAATGTTCGAATTTAGTGCAATAATTTGACCAAATTAATATTTGATCTAAAATGTTAGACAAAATTAGGTCTAAAATTTTCTGAATTTGGTCGAAAATTTTCTGAGCTTATCTTGTTAGAGAATATTACTAAATTTTTTCTCAAATTTAACGAATTATTTCAAAATTTTCCGAATTTGATTCAAATTTCACCGATTTTGGCGCCAAATTTATATAATTTTACTAAAAATTTTCGAAAATTTATTGAAATTTACAAAATTCACTCCATACAATTCCAAAATTTCGTCTAAAATTCCCCGAACTTTGTTCAAATTTTGCCAAATTTGGTCCAACATTTACTCAGTTGGTTCAAAACTTTACAAATTTGTCAAATTTGATCAAAATTATTTCGAACTTAATCCGAAAAATTTCCGCATCCATTCAATAACTTCCCAGATTTGATCTAAAATTTGCAAAAAAAAACTATTCCTTAATACACCGAATTAAGTGCTAAATTTGCCAAATTTTACAAAAAAAATCAGTGGAATTTGGTCTAAAAATTTGCCAAATTTGGTCAGAAATATGCAGAAACTTGTTAAAACTTTATCCTTAATATGGTAGTTTTGATACAAAATTTTGCCAATTTTTCACCAAAAAATTTATGAAATTTGGTCGAAAATGTACCGATTTTGGTCGAAAATTTTCCGATATTTTGTCAAATCTTTTTTCTGATCCTTGTCTGAACAAAATTTTCTGAGTTTGGTCAAAGATGTGCTGAATCCATGCAACAACAAAAAATTCCCCAATTTGGTCAAAAATAAGTTGAATTTGGTCGAAAATTTCTTGAATTTAATTCAAATTTTGCCGAATTCTTTCAAAAATTTACCAAATTTGGTTCCGAGATTTCTCGAACTTTGGTGAAGTATTGCTAAATTTGCTCACCAAATTGCCGAACTTAGTGCAAATTTTTCCAAATTAGACCAAAAATCAACAGAATTTGATGCAAAACTTTACTTAATTTGGTCAAAAATTTGAAAAATTTTAAATTGGTCTTAAATTTAACCAGTTTAAAATATGCGAAGTTTAGTTTCAAATTTGGTCCAAAATTTTCTGAATTTTATCTGGAAAAAATTTACTAAGTTCGAATAAAAACTTGGCCAAAACTTGTCTAAAATCTGCCGTTATCGGTGCAAAATTTGTCTGCATTTTTCCAAAAGCTTTCCTAATTTAGTCCAATTGTTAAAGGATTATATAAAAAAAATTTAGCGCAGTTTCCTAAATTGGATCAAAAACCAGGAGAATTCTGTCTGCTCTAGACACATGCCAAATATGGTCTAACATATACCGAATTCGTTCTAGCATTTACTGATTTAGCTTCAAAGTGCACAAGATTCGCTCCAAAAAATGAAAAGTTTTATTTCAAATTTCAACGACAATTTTTCGAACTTTGGACGAAAGTTGCTGAGTTTATCGAAAAAAAATGGCTCAAAATATACTGAAATTGGTCCAAAAAGTTCAGCATTCATTAAGAAAAATCCCAAATTTGCTCCAAAATTTGCAGAATTTGGTCTAAACTTCACTGAATTTAATCCAAACTTAGCAAAATAATTTTTTTTCTAGGATTAAAGAATTAATTGCAAAGTTAGCCGAACTTGATCCAAAATCGGCAGAGTTTGTTCTGGTATCAAAACTTGCCAAATTTGGTCCAATAATGGGGGACTCTGGTCTAAACTTTACTGAACTTAATTAAATCTTTGTAAAAATTTGTTTTTTTTTTTCTTGGATTATAGAATTAATTGCAAAGTTAGCTGACCTTGATCAAATATCAGCAGAATTTGGCTTGGTCTAATAACTTGGCAAATTTGTTCCAAAATATATCGAAATTGGTCTAAAATTTACCAAATTTGATCAAAAATTTGGTCCAGCCCATCAGAACGGTATTTCCTTCTTCATATATATTTAGTATTATATATTCTATTTGGGTTCTTATTATTTACAATCATACAAATTTAAATAAAATTGGATTTATTAATAAATAAAAAACCTTGAATTTATAAATTGAATTTCTGCGCCATCTGTTATTCAATATCTTAAAATGAATACAATTTATGTTATAGTAAACTTTTCGAGTTTAATAAAAAAGTATAATTTTTAAACGGCAATTATTATTGTTAAAAGTATTTTTGAATTCTAATTACTTTCACAATAAATTAAAAAAATTATATTTAAAAAAAAAACTAAATAATTAATAATTCATATAAAAGATAATCTGCTTTAAAAGACTTTATGAAATTGGACAAAAAATAAATCATTCCCAAATAATTTCTTTCTAAATTTGCTTTTGAACTAACAGATATTAATAAAGTTTAAAATACATTTTTTCAAATCAAATAGAAAATTACTAATAAATAGAGTACCTTCAAATTAAATATAAAAAAAACCAAAACAAAATAACATAATAATAATAATAATAATAACAGTAATAAAAATTCCAAAGAAAACATGTGACAAGACACGTTGTATGTGGTGACATAAACCACCCCTAATAAATTTGAGCAAAATAAACTTTATTTTTACGGTGCAATCTTGTTTTCGTATTTTGTCATCCAATTACTGGATGAAATGGCGCTTAAAATTCCAACGGACTTATTCGCACTAACAAGTAGTTCAAGAAAACACTAACAATCACCCCATTTCTACACTACCCCTAAATATGATACGCAGCGACCGTGTCAGAGTCGCAATTTATTCCCGATTTACTCGTACTTGCGAAGAAGCGAAGGCTTTCCACTGTCGATAGTTTGTTGTGCATTTTACGAACATGAAAGATTTACTAAATTAAATTTTTTTTGGCAAGGTTGTTAGGGAAAGTTTTTATTTATTGGTAGTGTCGAAGGCAGCCACGATAGCTTCGTTGTTGACACAAATATTTGGACAGATACACAGCTGCACGCATTAGTACCCAAGCGACTATTTTATCGAAGGTGGATTTAAGACGGATTAGGATTTACCTGGTATCCTAGTTGTTCGTAGCTTAGTGTTTGTTAATGGTTCTCGCATCGTTGCTTCCTATTCCGAAAGCTTTAGTTTCAAAATAGGAAAATTTTCTCTACTTCGTTTTTAGTATCCCATAACGACTATCCACACGCTGTTCTTCTACAATATCTTCACTGGTCACTTGTATCAATTTATACGAATACAGATCTCCGTCGAACATCTACTCAATTACCTGTTGACAAATTGACAATTTCTTACAATAAATTTTTATTTTATTATGAATTATTTATAAACTTCTCTTACCTGACAATATGTTTCGCTTTTCAATTTTCTGATCGTTCAATATTGCCGTCACGTGAAAATTTTACATCGTTTATGGTTAGTTGATTGGGGAGGTTTATTTTTTTATAAATTCAATTTATTAAAAACTATTTTTAAAAAAAGTACAAATTAGGATAAACTATGATGAGAGAAAATATGGCATTTATGGAAAATAAGGAAAAAGTTAAGTTAAAAAGTTTCACAGTGTTTGCTGGATTCCTTTTTATTTTCAGGACTTTTTTTTGAGGATTTTTAAATTATTTTTGGTGAACTTTATGGTTCCAAAATTTATTTCTATAAGAAAAAAATTAATTAATTGCTTTTATCCATGATGAAATATCCTTTTTTTTTGTCAAAAAATACCGAATTTTCTTTAAGACTTGATTGTTACTAATTTTACTTTGATTTTTCTTGATTATTACTGTTATTTATGGCTTGTTGCTTGTTGTTTAATGCTTGGTGCTTGGTGCTTGGTGCGTTGGTGCTTAGTGCTTGACGCTTTGTGCTTCTTGCTTATTACTTGTTCCTTGTTGCTTGCTGCTTGTTGATTGGTGCTTGGTGTTTGTTGCTTATTGTTACTTGGTGCTTAGTGCTTGGTGCTTGGTGCTTGGTGATTGTTGCTTGGTGCTTGGTGCTTATTGCTATCTGCTTGTTACTTGTTGCTTGATGCTTGATGCTTGGTGCCCTCTGTTTGGCGCTTGGTGCTTGGTGATTCGTGCTTGTTGCTTGTTGCTTGATGATTGGTACTTAGTGCTTGGTGCTTAGTACTTTTTGCTTGCTGCTTTTTGCTTGGTGCTTGGTGCTTGGTGCTTGGTGCTTGGTGCTTGGTGCTTGGTACTTGGTGCTTGTTGCTTGTTGCTTGGTGCTTGGTGCTTCGTGCTTCGTACCTCGTACTTGGTGCTTGTTCCTTGTTTCTTCTTGCTTGGTGGTTGGTACTTGGTACTTGCTGTTTGTTGCTTGATGTTTGGTGATTGGTGCTTGGTGCTTGTTGCTTGGAGCTTGGTGTTTGGTGCTTGGTGCTTGGTGCTTAGTGCTTGGTGCTTGTTCCTTATTCCTTGTTCCTTATTCCTTGTTTTTTGTTCCTTGTTGCTTGATACCTATTCCTTGTTCGTTGTTCCTTCTTCCTTGTACCTTGTTCCTTGTTCCTTTTACCTTGTACCTCGTTGCTTGGTGCTTGGTGTTTGTTTCTTGTTGGTTGTTGCTTGTTCTTTGTTCCTTGTTTCTTGTTCCTTATTCTTTGTTTCTTATTTCTTGTTTCTTGTTACTTGTTCCATGTTCCTTGTTCCTTATTCATTGTTCATTGTTCCTTGTTGCTTGTTCCCTGTTCCGTGTTCCTTGTTCCTTGTTCCTTGTTCCTTGTACCTTGTTCCTTGTTCCTTGTTCCTTGTTCCTTGTTCCTTGTTCCTTTTTCCTTGTTCCTTTTTCCTTGTTCCTTCTTCCTTGTTCCTTGTTCCTTGTTCCTTGTTCCTTGTTCCTTGTTCCTTGTTCCTTGTTCCTTGTTCCTTGTTCCTTGTTCCTTGTTCCTTGTTCCTTGTTCCTTGTTCCTTGTTCCTTGTTCCTTGTTCCTTGTTCCTTTTTCCTTGTTCCTTTTTCCTTGTTCCTTCTTCCTTGTTCCTTGTTCCTTGTTCCTTGTTCCTTGTTCATTATTCCTTGTTCCTTGTTCCTTGTTGTTTACTGCTTAGGTGCTTAGTTCTTGTTATTTGTTGTTCATGTTCAACACAGTATATTTGAAAAAAAAACAGTATACGAGGTCTGTTCAAAAAGTATCGCGAATTTTGAATTTCCGCGGCTTACGTATACTCGTGTTAAATTTACAATTTTTTTTGTGGCGTTATGTTGATAATCATGTCTAACACTTATGCCGACAAGTTCGGCTATTTTGAATGTCCAGTTAATTTTTGACAGCTGCTTTGCTTGCAAGTGTTTTGGCTCGTCTTCGATTTTTGCTCAATTTCGATCAAAAACAGCGTCGCATTAACATTGCTAAGGAACTGTTGGACTCTGTCCGCGACGACCCAAGTTTGCTCCAGAGGATCATAACTGGAGACGAATCATGGTTTTATGGTTATGACGTCGAAACCAAAGCTCAATCATACCAATAGAAGCTGCCGCAAGAGCCAAGGCCGAAAAAAGCGCGCCAAGTTCGGTCGAATGTGAATGTTTTGCTTACAGTTTTCTTCTATTGCATGGCCGTGGTGCGTCATGAGTTCTTGCCACAGGGTAGAACGGTCAATAAGAAATATTACCTGCAAGTTATGCGCAAGTTGCGAGAAGCAATCCGCTAGAAACGCCCGGATTAGTAGAAGAACAAAAATTGGGTTTTGCCATTTTTGGCCAAAAACAACACATTAATAATGCCGCAGCCACCGTATTCCCCAGATCTGCGCCCCTGTGCCTTTTTCTTGTTCCTGCAACTGAAGAGCCCCATGAAAGGACGACGCTACGCCCCGATTGAGGAGATAAAGACGGCATCGAAGGAGGAACTGAACAAGATCACAAAAAATGATTTTTTGAAGTTCTACGAGGATTGGAAAAAACATTGGCACAAGTGTATAATATCTGGTGGGGATTACTTTGAAGGGGACAAAATAGATATTCATGAATAAATAAATAGATTTTGAAAAAACACAAAATTGACGATACTTTTTGGACAGACCTCTTATGTTGAAGACAGTATATTTCGATGTGTTCAAATTCGATGCCTGCACTCGTGGTGTATTCGTGTAATACCGGACAAAATCCGTTTGGTCGGAATCATCAATATAAAAGTACTGGCTCCGAGCTAGTATAACTATTCACACAACTCCTTTGAGAACAATTATATCTTACCGAATTGAACTTCACTATTCAATACACTACTTTTCTGCTTTGTATATATAGAAACACACCTGGACAATGTTCTTTCCGTTTAAGAGAGGATGCAATGAAATTGGCGGCAGTATGACTGTGTTGCATGGTGTAATGATCAGATTTGTCTGTTTATTTGTCATTTCAAGTAACATTAGTACTGAAATGTATATTCTAAGCATCACAACACTAAAAGCCATTTAGCGGCATTGCATAAAGGGATAAGGAAATTAAATTAGAAAGGAAAATGGTCTTTTTTGGGGAATTAGCGTAAGATCATGCCTGAGTGGGATTCGAACCCACGACTTTTTGGATGGTACTCGTAGTCCAGTACGCTAACGAGAATGATCTGTTTGCTTGTGCAATAAATTAAGTACGATTTTCTATCAAAATAATTTTTAGAAAATTTTTTTGAAATACTTTTTTTTTTACAATTTTACTAAATATTTTCATTTTTCTAGACTAATTGAATTATTTTTAATCATTTTAATAAAATTAAACAAGGCATTTCGATTGGATTGAATTGACTTGAATTATTTCGAAATATTTTTAAAAGTAAATTATTTTGAAACGATTTGCAATCAACAAAGATTGATGAGGTACTATTTCCTTCGGTTTTTTATTGTATTTTTTATTCCAAATCGCATCCCTAAAAAAAAAAGGAAAAATAAATAAATGAAATTATCCATCCTTTCCGATTTATACAATTGAAATCACATAAATAACCTCAAAAGGAAATCTGTTCCTTAAACGATTAATCAAGTTCCTGTAAAATTTGTGTCGAAGCAAAATCTTCAAAAAAAAAAACATTTATGGGAGGAAAAGATTTATTAGTAAAAATTTCCTGGTAAAATTTACCATTTTTCCTAATTTACAAGTTAAGTTTTTCATTTATTCGCTCAAAAATAATAACATCCTAATTGCTTTCGGAATTAATAAATTTTCTTTTTTAACATAAAAGCTTAGAAAATTACCTCATAAAAAATGTAATCAATTCAAAAATCGAAAGGTGAATTTTACTAGCAGTACACATTTCTTCTTAGGTCACCATTGACATCTTTTAAGCTTTAGAAAAGTTTCTCGTTTTTTGTATTTTCAATAGGATTTTTTTAGCTTCTTTCTGCAGACGGTTTCCTGATCCGTTTAAGATTTTACTTGGCATTTAATATATTTCATTTCAACCTAACTAATTATAGATAAATAAACATCCTTTAAAAAATAAAATATGCCAATAATGGGTGAATTTATTTTCAAAAAAAAATAGTTTTTCTTATCAGAAAAACAAACGATCAAAACCTCTCATAGTTGTACTAATTTTTCTTAAAATAACCTAAAACTTGCATCGAATTTTGAAAATAAATATTTTTTGATTATACAATTTTTATTTAAAATTTTTAAAGTTGAGGCAACTTGTTAATAATTAATTTCAAAAATTTATTTCGGAAATTGGCACAGAAAAACGAAATGATGAACTGATGAAATTTGTGCCGAAATCCATTTTAAAAGTCAAATTTAAGACGGAAATATTTAGATTGCTTTTAATTGCCAAATTAATGTTATTTTTAATACATTTACAAATCTTAAGCAATTTATCTTATGATTTATGAGAGTACGAAATTTATGAAATATTTTATTTTTGAAGATTTTTACCATTTCTGAATACGAAGATGCATGGAATGGAATATGATTAGCTGAGTTGAATGGCGTAGTATAATTTCTACTTTGAATATGGACCGGAAAGTATTTCCACTTTTTATTATAAAATAATTAATTTAGTTATAATATTTTTTTCAATTAGAAAACGTTATGAACTGAACTTGAAAACTATTCCTCGTCTAGATATTCCTAATAATAGAGTCTAGTTTTCTTTAAAGTTGACACATGGATTATTTGATTATAAAATAACAACATGCATGTCGTGGGCAAATATTGGAATTTTTTAGTAAAAAAACCATATTATTTATATGAACACGAGATTACTTAGTTATGACTTTTCCCAATAAAAGCGCATCAACGGCCTCAATTGCTTGTCGAATGTTATTCTTTAGATCTTGTATTATTCTTGGAAAAAAATCGAACGGTGTCAAATCATAAGATCTTGGCGGTCGAATTTTATGAATATCGTTCAGAATTCACTATAATGGCCTCGTCACGATCATTTACCCAGAGGAACGACCCAATCAGTCTACCCTATTAAACAGTGACTTTTTTAGGATGCATCGTTTTTTTTGTAAATCAAATGAGGGGTTTTCGTGCCCCGTCGAAGCTTACGTCACGTGTACGAACGGGGCGAGTATGTTGACCTTCCACAGATCCAGTTTCTTGGTTCTGTGAAAGTTTCTGGGCTCTAACTAAAATTTTACTATTTTATACTTGACATCTGTAAAAAAAATAAAAATCATACCATGTGCGTTTTGACAGATATTTAGAAAATTGGTAAAAAAAAACAAATAAATGACCTATTCTGTATTTTTAATGGTTTATTTCTAAGACCTTCTCTTGATCGACACTTTTTAATGTACAAAAGTTAGTGAACAACGACAAACATATTCGACCAACCGCCATTTTCAACTTCAAAGTTTATTTTCAAACGACTAACAGAACCTTTAAATTAAAACCGTTTCAAATCCCTTGAACTTCTGATAGCCTCCTTGACCTTGAAATTAAAACCGCGTCAAATTCCCTATTCTTAAATTTGAAACATTATAATTTAAATTAGCTCTGGTTAAAATGTTACTTTTCAAAAAGCCATAATGCTCGGTTAAAAATGTTTTTTTTTACTATAAAGTATACCAAAATTAGGTCAGAGAGTTAAGCCCTCCTTAACTGCAATCGTTATATTTTCGGAGTATAAATCAAGGTCGGTCGTCTGTTTGAACTTCAAATTTGAACAGTGCATTTTGAAGAGTACAGAGTACTTTTCCGAATATAAAACCAAGTCGTTAGCTATGTTGAATTTTATAATGAAAAATTTTTAACTGTAGGACTGTGAGTGTTTTGACAATAACGCTTGTGGGCCAAAACATACACAGTCTTAGAATTTATATTAACATCGTATGCCCTTGAAGAGGTATGATTTATTTTTAAACTAAACCCAGAATAATAATTCCTTTTAGGCCAGCATTCATATTGAACTTCAAATTAGGCCCATACACGCTCAACTGATGATAGCTACGATTTTGAAAATCTAAACTTACCTTTATCATGTAAAATGAAAGAACAAATTTTTCTTTAGGACTTGACATTAGGTCGACTTCAAATTAAATCTGCACTAAATCTTTAGGTCAAGATTTTTTCCAATAAACTTGTCTCAACATTAACACCAAATTTTGAATTGAAATTGTCCAAAAACGTCGAGTCTAAATTAGGTCAGCGGCCACCTTGAACTATAATCGTGCCTTTTGTATGATACCTAATTTTTTTCCAACCAAAATTAGGTCAGCTTCGCTTTCAAATTGGGACCGTATGCTTTAAGAAAAGATCCATTTTAATAAAAAACCAAACTGATACTCCATTGGTTTTGAAATAAAAATCGTGCTTGGGGTTATAGGACCTAATATTTTTTTTGCAAACTAGAATTAGGTCAGCTTCCATCTTGAATATCAAATTGGGCCCATACACGCTCAACTGATGATCGCTACGATTTCGACAATCTAAACTTACCTTTATCACGTAAAATGAAAGCACAAATTTTTCTGTCGGACTTGACATTAGGTCGACTTCAAATTAAACTTGTACTAAATCTTTAGGTCAAAATTTTTTCGAATAAAACCGTCTCGAATTGAAAACTGTTGCATTGAAACTGTCCAAAAACGATGAGTTTAAATTAGATCAGAATACCTCCCCAATGGCATACGATGTTAATATAAATTCTAAATAAATATTTAGAATTTATATTAACATCGTATGCCCTTGGGGAGGTATGATTTATTTTTAAACTTAACCCAGAATAATTATTCCTTTTTAGGCCAGCATCCATATTGAACTTCAAATTAGGTCAGCGTCCATCTTGAATATCAAATTGGGCCCATACACGCTCAACTGATGATCGCTACGATTTTGACAATCTAAACTTACCTTAAATGAAAGCACAAATTTTTCTTTCGGACTTGACATTAGGTCGACTTTAAATTAAACTTGTACTAAATCTTTAGGTCTAAATTTTTTTCGAATAAAACCGTCTCGAATTGAAAAAGTCCAAACCGATGAGTTTAAATTAGATCAGAAACCGCCTTGAGCTATAATCGTGCCTGGTTGTATGGGACCTAAATTTTTTCGTACTAAAATTAGGTCAGCTTTTCTTTCAAATTAGTACTCTACGCTATAAAAAAAAGAAGATCCACTTTAATAAAAAACTAAACTGGTTAATCGATTGGATTTAAAATGAAAAACGTGCTTGGTCGTATAGGACCTAATATTTTTTTAACCTAAAATTAGGTCAGCATCTATCTTGAATTTCAAATTGGGCCGATACACCCTCAACTGATAATCGGGAAAATTTTGAAAATATAATCTTCAAACCTCAAATTTCGAATTGAAACTGTCCAAATTAGGTCGGAAGCTGTCTTGACCCACAATCGCACCTGGTTATATGGGGTCTAATTTTTTCGTACTAAAATAAGGTCAGCTTCTTTTCCGGGACTATACTAATTTTTTCGTACTAAAATAAGGACTGTCAGCTTCTCTTCCGGGACACAATCGCACTTGGTTGTATGGGGTCTTATTTTTTCGTTCTAAAATAAGGTCAGCTTCTTTTCCGGGACTGTACAAATTTTTTCGTACTAAAATAAGGACTGTCAGCTTCTCTTCCGGGACACAATCGCACTTGGTTGTATGGGGTCTAATTTTTTCGTACTAAAATAAGGTCAGCTTCAATTGGGACTGTACGCTTTAAAAGAAAGAAGATCCATATTAATAAAGAGCCAAACTGATACTCCATTGGACTTTAAATGAAAATCGTGCTTGATCGTATAGGACCTAATATTTTTTCAAACTAAATTTAGGTCAGCATCTTTCTTGAACTTGAAATTGGGCCCATTTACCCTCGACTGATAATCGCCAAAATTTTAAAAAATATAATCTTGCCTTTATCACTTAGATGACAGCCCAAAATTTTCTTTCGGACTAGGCATTAGGTCAGCTGCAAATTAAAGCTGTGCGAAATTTTTAGGTTAGGATTTTTTTCGAAGCGAATTACTGGAACTTTGTCTGAAAAAGACAAATAGCTAAATAAGCAATATTTTTGTACACTTTCTAATGAAATCAAAAAATACCACGAAACAACTACAATTTTTATAGTTTCCACCTCAGCTAATCTCGAGTCCCCAACAAGTCATCTCTTCTTCAAGAATGGAGGAAATCCAAACGTAAATCGCCGAAATTAGTGCGTTTCTTAACAATATATTTAAGGCCAATGAAGTGACATGGATGGTTTGGGGAAATGATCCAGGAAGGAGTCGAATTCCATTAAAACTTCTTCCTAATAGTTTATCACTTTTCTCGATTCCAATGGGATTAGATCGAGCATGGTTGCGTCAACAAATAATCAGTAGGGATTTTTCTTAATAATTTTTGCCAAAACTAATTTAATTAATTTTTTTACTTATCAACAATTCACCTTTTTTCGAGTTTACTAGTTCTTTACGTACTTTTCTTTCTGCTTGAAAAATTAACACTTTATGTAAGAATCCACCACGATTAGATCCTTTTGTTATGTTTTGGATGTGAAGGTGATAGTGGCTCATTTAAAAAATCCGCAGCTCACCCCAACTAATCCCACAATGCTAGCGTACATGCATGCCCAGTACTCTCTCGCTGCCTGGATAATCTGGTTTTTGTACCAGATCCCTCTTGAACTAAACGTCTGCCATCAATTTCATCCTTACAAAAAAATGACACAAAAACTACAAAGTTTTTATATTCTTCATGCTAATATTTGTGAAGTGAAATTTTTTTTATCTTACAACCAGTGCGATAGGGATTTCGATTTTTCCAAATTCAATAGTGATCTGGATGTTATTGGAACTGACCATTATGCATAGCATGATTTACATGGCCGCCAGGGGACTTCTCGCACGACTCGATCCTTTTAAAGTGATTTTTGATAGCTTTTACGTATATTGCGGCTCGTAGTTTTGACAAACGCTGGTTTTTAAATGCTCTAAAGCTTGAAGATTATATGCGTAAACATAGTATTTTGCATAACCATACTAAAAAAAAAAAGTTTAACAGCGTCAAATCGTAGGATCTTCTTGGCGTCTAGTTAACATGTGCTAATCTCAAAATTACTAGTAGTAGAAACTTTCCGTGCAATAAAGTCGAAACTTGTACAGTTTTTGGCATAGATTAAAATTTTCAAAATCCACCCCAAAAAAGTGGGTTATAATACATCCATAGCGCCCAAATGGTCTATCCTCCTTGATTTTCAAAGAAATACGGGCCAATGAGACATTCGGAGAGAAATGCACATTAGGCAGAGACACTTTTCGCTGACACAACAAATTCTCTACAGATACTTGTGGGTTTTTAGAGCCGCATAAAAAACAATTTTGTTTATTGACATATTTACCGGTCGAGAAATGAGCCTCATCGGTGAAGAAAAATTTTTTTTTAGACAGTTTTTACAATTTTATTAATGTGGATTTTTAGAGCCTCATATACATGAATATTACTTACTGACGTATTCACTGAGCAAAAAAAAACCTCATTGATGAAAAATATGTTTGTCAAAAAAAAAATCACCATCCAAAGCCCGTTATGTTAGCACTCAATCGACGTACCACCTTTGTGTCTTGAAAACTTTCCGTGCAATAGAGGCAAAATTTGTGCAGTTTTTAGCATGATAGCTTGAAAATTTTAATACAGATATAGCGCCCAGAGTAAAATTGTCAAAATACACCCAAAAAAATGTCGATTATGATACGGCCATAGCGTCCAAATGGTCTATCCTCCTTGATTTTCAAAGAAATACGGGCAAATAAAATTTTCATAGTGAAATGCACATTAGGCAGTCACTTTTCGCTGACACAACAAATTCTCTACAGATACTTATGGGTTTTTAGAGCCGCATAAAATACAATTTTGTTTATTGACATATTTACCGGTCAAGAAATGAGCCTCATCGCAGAAGAAAATTTTTTTAGACTGTTTTTACAATTTTGTCGATGTGGATTTTTTGAGCCTCATAATTACTAAGATAAGTATAGTTCCGTATTCACCGATCAAAAAAAAGCCTCATTGATGAAGAAAATTTTTGTCAAGAAAAAAAATCAGCATCCAAAGCCTGTTGTGTCAGCACTCAATCGACGTACCACCTTTGTGTCTTGAAAACTTTCCGTGCAATAAAGTCAAAACTTTCCTAGCATGGTAGCTTGAAAATTTTAATCCAGACATAGCGCACACATTAAAATTTTCAAAATACACCCAAAAAAAGTCGATTATAATACGGCCATAGCATCCAAATGGTCTATCCTCCTTGATTTTCAAAGAAATACGGGCCAATGAGACATTCAGAGAGAAATGCACATTAGGCAGAGACACTTTTCGCTGACACAACAAATTCTCTACAGATTCTTGTGGGTTTTTAGAGCCGAATAAAATACAATTTTGTTTATTGACATATTAACCGGTCGAGAAATGAGCCTCATCGCTGAAGAAAATTTTTTTTTTAAACAGTTTTTACAATTTTATTAATGTGGATTTTTAGAGCCTCATATATGGAAATATTACTTACTGACGTATTCACTGAGCAAAAAAAAAAGCCTCATTGCTTAAGAAAATTTTTCAATCGGCGTACCACCTTAAATCTTAAATCTAAATTGCCACCTTGGATGACATTTATGCTTGACAGCTGTCAAATGAGACGTCCGTGCTTTTCAAACCATGAAATAAATTTGTTTTAAAAAATCAAAATTTTATATTATATTTTAATTTTGAATTATTTCTCAGTATAAATCCTTTCTAATTTGCAATATAATAACACGAAATTGAGTATTTTTAAATTTTCCATTTAGAAATCGTATTATTTTCATAAAATTTCATTGCATTTAAATTGTTTTATTTGCAAATTTCGTTTTAGATAAAAGTATAAATTTTGCCATACAAATTTTCTTAAATAAACAATCGACTTATTATTATTGCCAATAAAATCGTCTAAATATCAACTAAACATGACTAAATGGAAAACATCTGACTTAGCCTTAAATTTGTTCTCGTCTAAAATAGAAATCATAAGAAAAAAATAAAAACAATTTCGTAATATTCATAGCTTGTGGTGAGATAAAATTTAAAAAAAATAATCAAAAATGGAATTTTTTTTGTAAGGTTAGTTTTTGGCATTCATCCCTTTTTTCTTTTCGAATATTTAACATTCAGTATTTATTATTGTTTGTTTTTAGTAAAATTTGTTTTATAATTCATTTGATTTTTTTGGGTTTTTATTTTTTTATTTTTTTATTTAGTAAATAAACATAAAATTTTATAGTGTTTACATTAGATGTGATTTAATAGTCAATCGTTGTGTCTGGATATTCTTTTGAGATTGTGTAGACTTTTGCAGACTGGATAAGGGGGAGTAAATTGGATCTGCACTGACTGATGTATAATTACGATCGATTTGAAAAGTAATTCTATGATCTGTTCATGAACTTGTAGTTATTCCGAACAATAAAATTCCGTAGAGAAAAAGATCAGCCTCTAAAGTTCAGATGTCTCGGATATCCGCACATATCACTAGCATTTTTTCATGAATTTTCACATCGATTGTACTATTAAGAAGAAGAAAAAAACGTAAATAAACAATTTTCCTATTTATTGCCAAAAACATTTATTGTCTTTTAAAAATATCTACGCCATCAAACATAAAGGAACATTTCGTAGAATATCATTTTTTTATAGAAAAAAACAACTTCTCCGAATAGCAAATCGCCAATGTGTTATTGTTACCCCCAAAATTTACACGTTTCCTATTGAAATTTTCCAATTTAATTATTAAGAAAAATACAAAAATTAAAATAGAAACGAAATTTCTTATATTAAAACGAAACTTTGTCATTTCATTTTAAATGTGAAAATTTCCCAAAAGTTCTCTTCGATTTTTCATATTTTTACGAGTTGGTTATTTTTATTCGCTTAATTTTGTGGAGATATTTACGACTTTTAGTTGAAAGTAATTAAATTATTAAAAATGTTCTCGTAAATGTTTGATTTTATTTCCACTAAAAAATTGTTCACAATAATCGGACTGTACAATATAAATATTAGAATAAGTTCAAATAGACAAAAAGAAAATGTCTTAAGAAGAGGAAAATTTATGACAAACATTCAATTTTTTGTAGAATTTTCATTTTTTATTCCGAGTATAATATTTAATTTAATTTTATGTTTTCATTAAATTAAATTATGATTGTTTTATGATGTTTAGGTTGTTTTTTTTTAGTTTCCTTTTTTTATAGTTTTGTATTAGAGTTCATTGTGCTCGTAGACTTTGATCGGAGATCAAAAATTTATAAAATTAGGTTAAGCTCTAATAATGTCTCCCATAGTTTAATTAATTATAAAATAATTTCATTTCTATTCTTTTATTAGGAATTAAATTAAAAAAAAAAGGAAAATATTTTCTTCAATAGTTTTTGTCTAATTAAATTTTAGACGTTACGCAAACATTTATGAAAAAATATAATCAAATACGAACGCAATCAGTACATTTTTTTAAAAATTAATTTTGAATTTCCGCGGGTTACGTATACTCGTATTCGATTTACGATTTTTTGTGGCGTTATGTTATTACTTATGTATCTCACTTATGCCGACAAGTTCGGCCATTTTGAATAATCAGTTAATTTTTGACAGTTGCTTTGCTTGCACGTGTTTTGGTTCGTCTTCGATTTTTCCTCAACTTCGACCAAAAACAGTATCGCTCTGTCTGCGACAACCCAAATTTGCTCCAGAGGGTCATAACTGGTGACAAATCGTGGGTTTATGGTTATGACGTAAAAACCAAAGCTCAATCATCCCAATGGAAGCTGTCGCACGAGCCAAGACTGAAAAAAGCGCGCCAAGTTCGTTTGAATGTGAAGGTTTTACTTACAGTTTTCTTCGATTGCAGGGTCGTGGTGCATCATGATTTCTTGCCACAGGGTAGAACGGTCAAAAAGGAATATTACCTGCAAGTTATGGGCAAGTTGCGAGAAGCAATCCGCTAGAAACGCCCGGATTTGTGGAAGAACAAAAATTGGCTTTTTCACCATGATAACGCCCCTGCTCACGCATCGTTGCTTGTGGGCGAATTTTTGGCCAAAAACAACACACTAATAATGCCGCAGCTACCGTATTCCCCAGATCTGGCACGCTGTGACTTTTTATTGTTGCCGAAACAGATTCTTTGATCAATTTTTTTGGAATTGGCAAAAATCGAAGACGAGCCAAAATACTTGCAAGCAAAGCAGCTGTCAAAAATTAACTGAACATTCAAAATGGCCGTACTTATCAGCATAAGTGAGAGACATGAGTACCAACAGAACGCCACAAAAAAATCGAAAATCTAATACGAGGTTATACGTAACCCGCGGAAATTCAAAATTTGCGATACTTTTTGAACAGACCTCGTATAATAAATCTTAAAGTAAAATTTTTTTCGCAATATTTATGCACTCGTCGAGAAAAAACAAATGCTTCTAAAACTGGGAAAAAATCTTTTTAAAAATCTATAAATTAGTTATTATTTTAATTTTTTTTAAATATTGTTTAAAAATGAAGAATATTTTCGGTTTATTAATACGGACCATTTTCTGCTTTGCAAATTTGTGATCTTTCCACAAAAAAATCCATAATCTTTGGGAAAATTCCAGTTGTCTTGGCCTCAATTTCATTGGTAATGTTATTTTTTAGTTACGGCATAGTTCTTGGCTTATTAGTGTACATTTTTCTCTCAAATATCTAACAAAATCAACAGATTATGGCTTCATCTTATTGGAATCACAGGGTAGGATGGTGTAGTCCCTTGCAGTATGTACTGTGGCTCCTAGGTTGGATGGGGTTGCACAGCTGATCTTAAAAAAATTCCAAAGAAATATGGTCCAATGTTGATTTTGGATGATACACCACACCAAACAGAACACTTAAATGGGTGTTATTGGCGTTGATGAACTGCTCTTGGATTCACAGTTTTGCTTGTTTATGAAGCAATTCAAATTTCATTTGACAGCTGTCAAGCATAAATGTCATCGGGGGTGGCAATTTGGATTTAAGATTTATTATTTCAGATTATGGCTTGCTTACCCACAAAGGTGGATGAGTGCTGACACAACGGGCTTCGGATGCTGTTTTTTTTTGACTAAATTTTTTTTCATCAATGAGGTTTTTTTGCTCAGTGAATACGTCAGTAAGCAATATTCCCATATATGAGGCTCTTAAAATTCACATCAATAAAATTGTAAAAAAAAACTGTCTAAAAAAGTGATCTTCAGCGATGAAGCTCATTGTATAATTGTAAATAAAATCTGCATTTTTTTACCTATTGCAGGAAATAAATGGCACAATCAATCTGTTGCTAGTAGTCTGGTAGCTTCAATTCTTGTAAAATACGAGTATTAACTTTATACGGAAGCATACATAATATACCCGAGATTCCCTGCAGGGACCTTCGTGATAGCCCAAGTTGTGTCGAATATCTCCTTGTTGATGTTTCTTAAATTTCCTGCAAAGTCTCCCGTCTACGTCTTCCGGCTTATCAATGGGGTTGCTGAATTGCGTTGGGTTCCAAGTCATGTGGGTGTTTCTTCGATACTTTCCATTTCATGTGTCTACGAATTGCCAAAGATGGAGGAAACTTTCTGTCGCTCAGTGTTCACGGCGTTTTATAACTTAACGCTCCTTCTAACCAAATGGTAAATGACACCTATGGCCATTCGTAGACACACAGACTGGAAAGGTTTCTTTTTCGAAACATTGCCCAACTATTGCCCAACCAGTCTACTCGAATTTTGAGTAAAAAAACTGCTCAGAAATCGGATAGGACATTCTATTCTCACACATAAATTCCTATTCGAGAATTACCCTTTTCCTATTTGTTATTCCTGTGACTTTCAACTCACAATCCCTCGTCTTATACCGGAATGACACCCTCTCCAATATTTCTTTTTGATGCCTCAATACCTTATATGCTCAACCAAGTCTAATAACCTTGAACAGATCCATCCAACTAACCAAAGACCAATTCGAATCAACCCACACATTTATAGGTCGCTAAATGGACTCATAGCTATGGCGCTACATTGTGGAACCGGGCTCATGTTTTAGGGACCTTACAAACAAACAAAAAAACTACAACAACATTAAGCACCCAGTGATGCTTCTCCATAAGAAGCGAATTTATTGTTTTTAAATCACGCGGCCATATTTTCTTGAGGTGTCGCTGAGTGGCTGTAGAAAGGGAATTTGTAGATAAGTTTTTAATAATGGGATTTTATTGGGACGATCGACCAGTGGCAACGTCTAAAGATGAAACAAGAAATAATTAACTGCAATATAGAATAATTTACGGAATACAGAGAATCACTGCAAACTAATAAGTTACTCTGCACAGCAACTATTGTTGATGAATATTTAAATACAAAAAATCTACGCAACGGAACCTGGCCAAAAACAGATAATCAGAGAGCCGATACCTTTGCAAAATATTAAGCAAGGATATTTAAACCACATGAAGACATCCAAGACAATCACATGACGCCACGATATATAGATTAATATGAGCACAGTCCCCTAAAGTTTACCTCATAAATTCTTTACTTCCTCTGAAGTTAAATCGACAATACAACACCAACTAAAAAGAAAGCTCCAGGATGTGACCGGCAATATTTAAGCAAATATTTAATAAAAACAGTCAATAGTATCCTCCACCAATCATTCATTCGTTCACCTTGGAATTTTCCCCCTCATCCTTATGATCCCAAAACACCTTCCAAACTTCTATGTATACATAAGTTGGCTACCTATTTTATCAAAAATTCTTGAAAAATTATCCGAGGGCATCGGTTCATTCATCAGTTTGGATTAAGAACCGAGTTGACTATATATGTAACTTCCTCGTTAGAGCGGAAAGAGTAGTCCCTAAGCATATTTCTTCACATTTCGAAAGCTTCCGATCGTGTATGGCATCCTTGGTTGTTTTGAAAACTACAGCAAATCTTACCTTCTAGTGGTTTCCACGTTCTCAAATCCTATCTGTCAGGCCGATATTTTCAGATAACTGCAAATATAGAGTATTCTATCACTACCCATGTCCCTCAGGGTAGCATCCTAGCTCCAATCCTTTATAACATTTATACCCACGATAGTCCTACTAATAATAATATAACCGACAATACAGCCATCTGTAAGCATACAAATCTTTTCACAGCACCCAAATTTTACAGAATCACATCAACTCCTTAGGAACCTGGATCAGAAGGTGGTGAGTAGGGGTTAATGAGCAAAAATGTGCCAATGTTTTTTTTTGACATTTTGCCCAGAGTATCGACTCTAAATGGCAGTAATATTCCACAACGAACAGGTGCACGTAACCTTGGACTTATAATTGACAAACGGTTAACCTGGAACTGACAACAAAGACGGAACTGGAATGTTTAGTCAAACTCCGAACATTCCAGTTCCCATCAAATCAAAACGCTACAATCCAGGAGTGCAATGATTGCATACGAAGGGAATAGCATGAGGAATATGAAAGTTCTTTTCTTTTCACTTCAGCATGCTGGTTCTATTTAAGTAGATCGAACTTTGCTGTCTTGCCAAATGGTTTTGGCATTAAAGAACATTGGAGGACATGTGGAACCCGTGAGAGCATATCGCAGAACTAATTTTGAAACCAACAACACAACCCCACCCCCCACTCTTTCCCAAGGCTACCTTCGACAATCTTCCCAGAAAGCTAGCATCAATCATGCCCACCTGAAACATGTGCTCTCTGCGTATGGTCTTCGTAGACCATACTCCAGTTGAGCTTAACATTCACAAACATTTTTTTTTATCCAAATTTTGATACCATCCTCATCCCCTATTCAACACTAAAAAAATACTTTCATTATTTTATTTTTCCAAACCATAACAATTATAAACCAATTTTTTTTTTAAGAAAGTGACTTCATTCCTACACGAGACATGAAGTCACCAAATGGGCTCATAATCATGGCGCTAAGAAATCACCACTGGTTCTTGTCTCAAAAAAAAAACATTTAAGAATAAAGAATGAGTGTTTCTATTCCTAAGAATGTGCACCCTTTTTTCTCAAGAAGATGATTAACAATTCCATTTTATTGCAAAGAAATAAAAAAAATTATCTGCTTTTTATCAGCGACATTATCTCTTTGAAAAAGGAAAAAAAAAATTATTTCGCACTTCCGGAATGGAAAGCGACAAAACAGTTGGAAAAACTCTCTTTTTGTGCTTTTTGTAAATATCCTCTCGCACCCAGGCATGCTGAAATAAAATAAAAACTCACGCAACAAAAACGAGTTCTCATTTATATGCTCTCACTGGTAAGCCAACTGAAACTGAACTGCAAATGCATTTAAAAATTATTGAATTACGACCGAATTAACCAATTAAATATAATTGCAATATTAATTTATAATTTGTAAAGGAAATTTTATGCATTAACTTACCTTATTTCTATTCTAATTGCAATTCTCAAAATAAAAACTGCAAAACTAAAACAAGATCTAATTTGGCTGCGTTAAAAGAGTCGGAGTTTTCTGCACTGCCATAAGATTGTGTAGGTTGTAAAATTTTGAGAGACCAACTGGATTTGGTTTTGAGTTGTGCAAGCGCATGCACTCTTAACTCTTTCTCTCTCTGTTTACCAAACGTTATCCTCTCTCTGATTATTCGTACGATGGAAAAATTGCTTTTTTTGCAGAAAGTTCAATAGAACTTCTTATCAAACTTGAGCTTTTTTGATAAATTTCGAAAAATATCATTTGTGCTTCCACATGCTACGCATACTTACATACGTCGGCACTCAAACTTTTGTAGATGCTCCCAGGTTGAATCGCATCGAAGGCGAGGTATTTAGTCCACTTTCCGTGAGTAAAAACGAGCACACCCTCTATCAGCTGATAAGAACTAATCATTAGCGGTGCGAGCAAACATTAAACAGTTCAATAACGTAGTACACATATTCGAAGAGCTTTTTCTTTGATGTAATTGAGAGAAAAGATACTGTTTACAAATTAGAAAGAGAAACACTGCTCTGAGATCGTATACTTAAACAAGCGCTCTTAAAATGCAAGGGAATTTAAGGAATTTGGAATGAATTAAAAAATTCAAAAAAAACTGCTATCAATTTACTTGGAAGAAAGAAAAGCGCGAAAACAGCTGTCGACGGATGCGTTACCCGCCAAACCAAGCAGCCAACCAGCCCCAACCGTGGTAGTGCGAAGTGTTGTTTTTATTTTGTGTACACTGACGGCGACGACGTCTCCTCCAGTCAGTCAGTCAGTTAGTCAGTCGCGTGTGAATTGCGAACGTGTTTGGTTGATATTAGTTGGCGGCAGCGTCTGTTTTGTGGTCGATTTTTGTGGTCGTTGCGAGTGCTCTGCTCTGATCATCGCGGCCGCCAGCTATTGTGGTTGGTTGGTGCGGTTGTGTTGCGTTCGTGTTTGGTGTAATTCGAATTTTACCGCCGAAATGTGGTGAACAATAACAATAAGTGACCCTCACTGATCTATCGTTAAATAAAAACAAACAACTTTTTCCCGTGAATTTTAATTGTTTTTGCCAGTTTTTATATGTCAAATGACATAATATTATATCACCGGCAATTTTTTTATAATATTTTAATAATAAAATTTATTATATCGGCGATTTTTTTAATAGAAAGAATTTATTCATTTCGAATTTAACGAGTATTGACATTTTTCTAATATGTTTAAAAGTTAAATCAAAATTAATATAAACAAATTGAAATTTTCAAATATTTGTTTTTTTTTTTTGCAATAATATCACATAAAATGGAACATTGTAAAAATTTATAAAATTAAAGGTTTTTTTTTAAAGTTTAATTTTCATCATATTTTAGTACTTATGGGTTTTAACGATAAAATTTAATAACTTACATTTAAACAAATTAGCGAAAAAATTTATATTTTTCTAATTTGCTAAATCCTTAAATAATTTTAAAAAATATTTCAATTAAAATAATAAAATAAATATTTCCAAAAATATCTCCAAAAAACGTAATGATAAAGATGGTATAAAACTTCACCTGTCATAGGTGCTTAGCACATATTAAAGAGATCTTATGTAAACCAAATTTTAATCTAAAAAAAAATTTAAAAAAAAAATTGTATTTTTTATAGTAGAAACCATTTAATTTTAACAAAAAAGCAAATTGGAATGGTTGAATTTTTCGAAAAAAATATGGTTCAAACGTAAACTCAGAAGAAAAAGGGAAAAAAATTTTAAAAGTAAAATATTTTTGACAGTTCAAAAACCAATTTTATATTTAAAAATTGATTATTTAAAAAAACATTCCTAAAAACTTAAAAATTTACGAAAAAAAATAAACAACGGTTAAAAAGAAAAAAAAATAATATTTCCTTTCAAATAAACGCAGAAAAAATCTTTTTCCTAAGAAAAAAATTAAAAAAAAAATTTTTTTGTTTTTTATAGTAAAAAAATTATAAAATTTTAGCAAAAAGGCTAATGGAAATCTTAAAATTTCCGACAAAAATATGGTTTAACCGTAAAGCCGTTTAAAAGTAAAATATTTTTTTTTAAAGTTAAAAACCAATTTTATATTTAAAAATTGGATTTAAAAAAAAAAAAAACAATTTCAAATTGAAAAATTTAAGAAAACATTTTTAAAACCTTGAAAATTTACGAGGAAAAATAAACAACGGTTAAAAAGAAGAAAAAAATTTCCAAAAAAAATCCTTTCAAAAAATTCTCAAAAAAAATCTGTTTTTTCTAAAAAATTAAAAAATAATAATAGTGTTTATAGTAGAAACAATTTAATGTGAGGAAAAAAGCCAATTGGAAATTTTTAAAATTTCCGAAAAAAATATGGTTCAACCGTAAACTCAGACAAAAAAGAGAAATAAATTTTAAATGTAAACTATTTTCGGAAGTTAAAAACCATTTTTATATTTAAAAATTGGATGTTTTAAAAGAAAACAATTTTAATTTGAAAAATTTAAGAAAACATTCTTGAAATCTTAAAAGTTTACGAAGAAAAATAAACAACAGTTAAAAAGAAAAAAAAATCGGTTTTTTCTAAGAGAAATTAAAAAAAAAATTATTTATTTAATAGTAAAAATAATAAAATTTTAACAAACAAAAAATGGTTTAACCGTAAATCGTTTAAAAGTAGAATATTTTTAAAAGTTAAAAATGAATTTCAAAATGAAAAATTTTTAAAACCCTAAAAATTTATGAAGAAAAACAAAAAAAAACGGTTAAAAAGAAAAAAGAAAAAAATTTCCTTTCAAATAAACGCAAAAAAAATTTTACAAAAATCCTAAACCCTTTAAAATTTACGAAATTTAAAAAAAAATTATATTTCTTATAGTAAAAAAATTAACAAAAATATGGTTTAACTGTAAAGCCGTTTAAAAGTAAAATATTTTTCTAAAAGTTCAAAACTAATTTTATATTAAAAAATTGTAAGTTTTAATAAAAACAATTTTAAATTGTAAAATTTAGGAAAAACCGAATCTTTTTTTCCTTTTTAAAAGTTTTAGGATTAAAAGAAAAAAAAAGAAAAATTTTCTTTAAAAAAAAATCCCAAAAAAATCGTTTTTTTTTTCTATGAAAAATTTAAAAAAAAATAATATATGAAAGATTATTTTTAAAGACTTTTTATAAAATAATTTAAAAAAATTGCTTATATATAATAAGACGAAATTATGAACAATTTCCATTGGGTTTTCCTATAAATATATTTTTTTTTTTGATTAAATTAGATATTTTTGTTATGATTTTTAATATGAAAATCGAAATTTTCTAAAAGGACATTCAAAAGAAAAATACTAAATATTTTGTTTAGATAGAAATTTTCCGTAAATTTCACTAAAAATTAAAAAAAAAAAATAATGCATAATTTAAATTGATCAAAAGCAGATTATTAAGAGAATTCTCTTTTCGTGTCTGTTAATCAATAACTAACCACTCTAACTACTACTCTTCTTTGACAGGGGAATCCCCTTAAAAATTAAATATTTTTATACAAATCTTTAGTATCCCTAGTATTGATTGAATTAGAAATTTTTTTTTAATTTCTTGTTTTGTTTTTAATTACATATTTTTAAGAACAACAAATAAAAGAAAACTAAATTTGGAAATTTGTATTTTTTTAGTATCTTTTAATCTAAAAATTTTCCGATATTTTTTTTACCCCTTCTAGAAAATTATCCATTTTGAATTTTGCTTAAAAATTTTATCAAATGCAGACAGAAGATTCTCTGCAGTTTTGTATGTGATTTTGTGTAAGAACGGAAACTCTTGGCAATTTTCTGATAAAATATAATTTAAAAAAAAGATAATATTTAAAAAAAAATATAATGAAATAAGAATACTTAAATAAAATAAGAAAATACTATTATTTAAAAAGATATATGAATACTTTGACGAGTATCATTGGTATTGTGTTACCATTTTTTTCTTATCATAAAAATTGTCTCTTGACTAATACTTTTAGCATTGATAATATTACTGCTGATTGTAAATTAATTAAATTTTATTTTAAAGAAATAATTTAATTTTTAAGAGTTTTTATTTAATAGTAATTTTTGAGGCAGTCGTCATTAATCAAAGATTTTTTTTTGAAATTTGCTCAGGTTTAGGAAGATATCAAAGGCTTTTTATTTCCAATTATTTTTTTTAGAAAAAGGAAATACTGAAAACTTTCAGCTTAAAGTGGGCTTTCTATGGAAAATAAATCGTCTTGTACGCATTATTTATAAAAGACGATTTATTTTCCATAAAAACCTGATTCAACTTTAAAAAAAAACCAAAATTTAATATATAAAAAAATTGCTTAACTTCAATTTTTTATTTTAAGCCTAACTATGCATTTTTTTTTTAAAAATTTGCTGATTGATTTTATTTTACAATATTTTCACAACACTGTGCATAATTAATTTATTTTATTTTGATATTTTCCCTTCGATATTTGCGATTGTTGATAAGATTTGTCACTTGCCAAAATATTATATATGTTTAGTTTTCTTTCAAAACTATTTATAATATTTTAATCTAGTTTTTGCCCATTTGAAGACAGTTAAAGACAGTTTGCCCTTCTAATCAAAGCTATTTGAAATTGTCAGTAAATCTAAAAGAAGAAAAGTATAAAAAAAAATTAATATCTTTATTCCTTAGAGGGAAAAAGTTACAATCATAAAAAAAATGACAACCCCAACTTTTCGGGGTAATGGTGTAAATAATAAACTCCAAATTGTATAATAAATTGGAATATGAAACTATCAACTCGAAGGATATAAGGAATGATCAGATAACCAATTAGATTTTATGTATTCTATTTTTATTTTTGATGATAATATTTTTGTTCACAGTTAGTTTTATTGGAAAACTTTTAGTTTTCTTAGTAACCGAATTTTTAAGGCTACAATAAAACATGCTTTTTGATTATAGTTACGATAATAGTTTTCCGTATGAGTTTATTCACCTTAAGACCTACTTATACTAAAAATGAAAAAAAAAATATAGCAAAAAGTAATTTATAGTCCATTTAATGCTTACAATATCTCGTATCCTTAATGTAGTTTGCAACAATCTTCGAAATATTGTTAGATAAGAGCCTTTATATAAATGCAACAGCGATAGATGATTTGAGACCTCTGAAATGATTTTTGTAATCGAAAAGTATTTTTAAAGAAGATGAGCTTTTCAATTATTGCTTACTTAATTGAAAAGCTCATCCTCTAAGGGGGGAGTTTTGAGACCCTTAGACATAAGATAGCTTAAAATGTAAAAAGTACTTTTGAGTATTATTATGTCATAAAGTCTTAAAACTGGTAACAAATATAGTTGAGATGGTTTGGCCTCTGGTATTTGAGACCTCTGAAATGAATCGTCTAGTTAAAAATATTTCTTTACAAGAGGATGTGCTTTTAAATTGTTATTTAAAGAGTTTTCAGACCCTTACACAAAAGACTAATTAAAGGCCTCAAAATGCAAAATGTGCGAATTTATGTCACAAGGTCTCAAAACTATTAAAAGATACATTTAAAATGATTTGAACTTCACTATTTAAGACCTCTAAAATGTATTTTGTAATCGAAAAGTATCTTTAAAGAGGATGTGCTTTTCAATTATTATTTAGAGTTTTGAGACCCTTAAATAATATGGCTTGAAATGTAAAAATTAAAATTGTGAGTACTTTTAAGTATTATTATGCCATGAGGTCTTAAAACTGGTAACAAATATAATTGAGATGGTTTGGCCTCTAGTATTTGAGACATCTGAAATGAATCGTCTAGTTAAAAATATTGCTTTTAAATTGTTATTTAAAGAGTTTTGAGACCCTTACACAAAAGATTACTTAAAGGCCTCAAAATGCAAAATGTGCGAATTTATGTCTCAAGGTCTCAAAACTATTAAAAGATACATTTAAAATGACTTGAACTTCACTATTTAAGACCTCAAATGAATTTTGTAATCGAAAAGTATCTTTTAAGAAGATGTGCTTTCAATTATTATTGAAAGAGTTTTGAGACCCTTAAATAATATGGCGTAAAATGTAAAAATTACAAATGTGAGAACTTTTCAGTATTATTATGTTATGCCATGAGGTCTTAAAACTGGTAACAAATATAGTTGAGATGGTATTTGAGACCTCTAAAATTAATCGTCTAGTTAAAATATATATTTACAAGAGGATCTGTATTTATAATACAATATAATTTAGAGTTTCTAGACCCTTAGATATAAGAGTGCTTAAAAGTATCAAAATGGTAACTTTAAAGACTTTAAAATGTTACTATAAATCACGACCATAAAACTATTCAAAAAATATAGTTGAGATGATCCAGCTTTTGTTAATTGTGACCACTAAAAATATTTATATAATTAAGAAGAATATTTAAATTGAATAATGTACTTTTAAATAATTTATTAAGTCATTGTGAGACCCTCAAAAAATTTTAAAATACAAAATGTGCCACAAGGTCTTAAAATTAGTAAAAAATATATTTGATCTTTGGTATCTGAGACTTCTGAAATGAATTGCTAAATCGAAAAGTATTTTTATAGAGGACGTAATTGTTATTGAAAGAGTTTTGAGACCCTTACACAAAAGATTACTTAAAGATCTCAAAATGTAAAATGTGCGAATATATTTCTCAAGGTCTCAAAACTTTTAAAAGATACAGTTAAGATTATTTGAATTTCACTATTTAAGACCTCTGAAATGATTTGTTTAATTGAAAGTATCTTCATAGAGGATGTGCTTTTTTACTTACTTAGACGACCTTTTGCGAATTTTAAGCATTTTTTTTAGAGATTGATTAAAGCAGTTTCAGTATTTCAAATAAAAAAAATTGTCTTATATGCAATTGTGCTTGAATAAAATCATATTACTTTAAGGTGTTCAAACATATTTACTTCTAGGGTACTAATCCAGTTAATATAGATCCCAAAGAAATATGAGGTCCTATTTGGTTAATTGGAAAATCCAACTTTCAAAATTATAATTTGCTCATTCATTTTTTATTTATTTAAAACCTATCAATTTTTAAGTTCTTCAAGACATTAAGTATTATTGCAATAATAAACTTTGTTGTAAAACAACTTTTTATTACCAAACGAAAACATAACCTAAAAATAAATAAAGTTCACATGAGAACAAATATTTGAAAACAAAAAAAAAACGTAATAAATCTTTAACCACAAAAATAAACGTGCTTTTTTGTGATTTCTTGTATTGTTTTTTGTGTGTTTCTTTTTCTTGCAGTTAACACATAGAAAATCTCTTTTCATATAAAAATATCTAATAAAGTTTAAGTTCTTGTCATAAAGTTTAGGTTTACAAAAAAAGGCAAAACTTTTCGTCTTAAAAAATTCTTTAAAAAATATTTGGTCTGTTTTGGCAAATTTAAGTTTGTAAGAATTTTCTTCATCTGTAGTAATACGGATCAAATATTGACTAAAAAATTTTTATTTTTCTTTAAAGGGGCTAGGGCAGGAGAGAGGAATTGAAATAAATAAAATTTTTCGTATAAGAAAAAGACATTAAATTCGACAGTGTGTTTGTTGAATATAAAATGTCAACTGTCAATTAAACATTAAAAAAGTTTTTTTTTTCGTTAGTTTTTGTATTTTTTTTGTTTAACTAAGAAAAGTTATTTTTATTGTGTTTAAAATTACTATCATATTCTATGGCAATATCTGTTTTATTTGATATTGAATAGAAAAAGCTCGTTAAGAAATAATCCTTTTTATTTCAAACAATCGCCTATGATTATGACTTTTAACTTTTTATATTTTATTTTCATTTTTAATTGCTATAAAAAAAGTATATTTCAAAGATAATTTTGCACTTTACTTAGTTTCCAGTTAAACAAAATTTGTTTGGAATTTTCTTTATAATTATTTTTGTTATAATATAAACTATTTTTTAAGGTCTCAAAGACTCTGGAAGATAATTGGGATGTGATTTAGATGATTTTTTTTTTAATTTTAAATAGGTTATAGGGTTTCAGTTTACTAGTATTTTCTGGTAATTGGGTTATACACCAAATAGGGTACAGTCTAATACGAGGTATGGCAGAATATACTAGGTATGGTTTGCATGTAAAGCCCTCTTCCGACCTCTTTCGGTAGCTATAAAACCCTTAATAGTGTACTACGTTGCAAACAATGGAACCAAAAAATTCGGACCCACAATTTGCTGTCAAATTTTGTCTGAAATTTGATGAATCTGCGAGCTTTACTTATAAAGAGGTCCAACGAGCCTTTGAGGAACATTCCTTATCAACAGTTCAAGTGGTTCGATGGTGTCATAGAGTATTTTTGAAGTAGCCCAGAAGCAGGGAAAGTCCAATTTTGCTTAGGGAGGCCAATCAATATCGAAAACTACTAAAAATTTGGAACGTGTAAGGGTTCTTTTTAGGTCAGACCATCCACGAACGTTGAAGCTAATGAGCAAATCCTTGGTAGGCTCAGGAAAAAGGGGTTTTTCGCTTTCTGCCAAATGGTCATCTTCATCAACAGTTCTCTATTCACCTGATCTCAGTTAGTGTAACTTCATTTCCTCACCAATTTTAAAAAAAAACACTTGAAAATACTTCATCTTGGTACTGTCGATAGCATCAAAAGGAGTGTAATCCCTTTTAACTGGAAACGCCTTCAGCTTCTTCTTTTTTTTAATATGAAAAGAAGAAGCTAAAGACGTTTCGAGTTAAAAGCCTTCTAGAATTGATACGAAAAGCTGATTCGTATACCGAACCGTCGATTAACTTTGAAGCTCTTTGGCCGTCGATTAATATTGAATTTTCATGAAAAGCTGAAAATGGGGTTCTATGCGTTAGATCAGAGAACCTTGTCACACGGCCATGTCCATCAACGAGTTTTTGTCAGACAAATTCCCCAGTCCTTCTATCCCTCTATCGGTCAAATAAATTCCAGAAAAAAGGTATTCCTCTAATCCCCTGTCCCTCTGATTCACCTGATCGTAGTTCCTTGAATTTGTTGGTTCCGCAATCTTAAAAAAACACTTGAAAGAATCTCATCTTGGTACTGTCGATAACATAAAAAGTAGTGTTACAGAGAAGATGAAAGCGTTTCGAGTTAAAAGCCCTCCAGATTGATACGAAAAGTGGAAATAAACTAAGCTCCGATGAGGTTATACCGGACCGTCGATTAACTTTGAAGCTCTTTGACCGTCGACTAATATTGAAGGTCCATGAAAAGCTGAAAATGGGGTTCTTTGCGTTAGATCAGAGAACCCTGTCACGCGGCCATGTCCATCAGCGAGTTTTTGTCGGACAAAAAATTCCTTTATTCCCCCAGTCCCTCTATAGCATTGTCGGACAAAGAAATTCCAGAAAAAAGGTACTCGTGTAATCCTCTGTCCTTTGTTATTTACTGATCTTAGTCCATTAAATTTTTTACTGTCGATAACATAAAAAGTAGTGTTACTGAGAAGCTGAAGACGTTTCGAGTTAAAAGCCTTCCAGCATTGATACGAAATGTAGAAATAAACTAAGCTCCGATGAAGTTATACCGGACCGTCGATTAACTTTGAAGCTCCATGAAAAGCTGACAATGAGGTTCTTTGCGTTAGATCGGAGAACCTTGCCACACGGCCATGTTTATCAACGAGTTTTTGTCGGACAGAGAAATTTCTCTAATCCCACAGTCCCGCTATCCCTCTGTCAGGCAAAAAAATTCCAAAAAAAGGTATTCCTCTAATCCCCTATCCCTTCGATGTACCTGATCATAGTCTGTTAGATTTTGAGAGTTCCCCAAGACTAAAAAAAACATTTGAAAGGACGTCAACTTGATACGGTCGATAGCATCAAGAGGGCATGCAATCAATTCTAACTTATTTCTTCGAATTTCCCCCCTTTCACTTCTCCTCCTCCTCCGACCAATTTCTACAATTTTATTGACAAATCCTTTATGTCTCTTAATTTTCTATACAATCACACCCCCTACCCCCCTAAATTTTTAATTTTTTTCCCTATTATTCCAATGGATAAAATTTCAGTTAATTTCCATTTCGATATTGAGTATATAAGAAACATAAAAAAATGAAAGAAAATAAAAGCTTTTAAAAAAAGAAGCTGAAACTTTAACTTATCAACTATTAAATAAATTTTCTTTTAAAAAAGATATCAAAAGAGTTGAGTTTGTATTTATTTAATCGTATTTACCATAAGCTCTAGTATGACTAATTCTTCTTTTTCTTCAAAAAAAGAAAAAAGAAAAGAAAAACCATTTCCTATAAAGATTAGGTCTTGTCCCGTCTTCGTCAAACAGTTCCAGAAGAATACTAAAAACGGGAACTGAACACACTTTGTTAAGCCCATTTGGTGGTCATTTACTTATAGTGACATTGACTTTCTGGAAAAGATTTTTCTAAACTTTAAAGCTAATAAGAATTTATTCTTTCGAACAAATTACACCGCCATTTAGTCACCACTAAAATTATTAACATATATTCAGACTTAAACAGTTCTACTCGTTATCTCTTCATATCCCTTCGCCCATAAGATTGTGTTATTTTGTTAAAAAAGAAAAGTATCGAAAATAACTCAAGACCTTAGAAAGAACATCATCGTTTGTCCATAAATAGCCAATAAGTTAGTTGATGACTTCACAGCAGAACTTGATGAGAAAATCAGAAAAGAATTTTTGTTAAATTGTCACGAACTAAAGCCAAGTGCACAGTTAAGAACCAAAAAAATAATAATAATAAATGACAAAAAAAAAAAATTATTTTCCTCCTTCCTTCCTGAATCAAAATTGGTAAGTCTTTCGTGTCAAAATTCTTTGCGTCTTGCATTTTAAGCTTTCATAAGGAAACTTTTAGCATTTACGTTTGACCGGTTTTTTTTTCTTTTTTATTATTTAAGATTTTTAGAAATTTTCTAATTTTGGACTATATTATTTGCTTTAGCCTTATTAAAAGAGCTTTTTGGAGTGTTGAAATTATAAATGCTGGACACGTTTCTGAGTCATCCGCTTTTTACTTGAAAGTGTGGTCTTTAATCGGTTGCTTTTTTTTTTTTTAGATAAGAAGACAATGCAAGATGGTTCAGTATTTATTTACTTTTACTTAAAGTTTGAGGTTTTTTGTTGTTAATTTTTTTTTTGATTTAAATCAAAATCAAAAAAAATTGATACAAGTGAGGAGTCGGGGTGCGGAAATAAAATTCTTAGTGTCAATATACTCATAAATAGTAGAAAAATAAAAATATCGCGAGTACCTTTGATGATACCCACTTTTTGTTGCAACATATTTTTTTTTTGACGATCCCCCTGTCCGTTATAAACCAATTTTTTTCGCTTATCTTTTTATAGAGACTATTAAGCTTATCTTCAAATTTGATAAAAATATATCACTTGTAAAGTAAAAATGAGGCCTAAAGTAGTCAGGCAATTAGTATCTGATTATAGGTTTGTAAAAAGGGGGACAAATAGGCCAGTTTATATAGAAAAACAATTTTTTTCTTTTTGGGAGGAACATATTAGGTGTGGTAGTCAGTTTAATGAACGAACTTTTATTTACTGAGCACTTGTTTAATGGTCTGCGTTTTTGATTAATTTTTTCAAGTATGCATTTCCGAAAAATGAATTTTTTTTGTGGCATTCGTTTGGTTTTTTATTCTTCAAAAATTAGGTCTGACCTAACGTACACTAATTGATTAATAATATTTTTTTGAAATAATTTGTAAAGAATTTTTCCTTATTTTTATTTTAGTGAATTTTTCCTTTTTTACAATTAAGTGAATTTTTCTATTTTTGATTTAGTAAATTTTCCATTATTCGATGAAGTGAATTTTTTGCTATTTTCAATGTTGTGAATTTTCGGCTTTTTTAATTGAGTGACATTTTCCTTGTTTTCAATATTCGATTTAGTGAATTTGATTTAGCAAATTTTCTATTATTTGATTAAGTGAATTTTTTGGTACTTTCAATTTTCAATTTAGTACATTTTTTTTAGTGAATTTTTCATTTCTTCAATTTGGAGAATTTTTTTTGCTTTCAAGTTTCGGTTGAGTGAATTTTTCCCCATTTTTAATTAAGTGTATTTTTCCCAATTTTGTGAATTCTAGCGTTTCTACAAATTTTCGGTATTCAATTTCGTAATTTTTTCTAACTTGGATTTACCAAATTTTCTATTATTTGATTAAGTGATTTTTGCGCTTTTTCAATGTTGTGAATTTTCGTCTTTTTCAATTGAGTGAAATTTTCCTTATTTTTATTTTAGTGAATTTTTTCATTTTAAAATTTAGTGAATTTTTTCTATTTGTGATTTTTTGTTCGATTTAGTAATTTTTTGGCACTTTTGAATGTAGTGAATTTTTGCCTTTGTCAATTTAGTGAATTTTCTTTTCTTTTAATTTTCGATTGAGTAAATTTTCCCGCATTTTTTTTTTTTTCAATTTTGCGAATTTTAACCTTTTTTTTTTAAATTTAGTATTTTTTTTATAATTTTGATTTAGTGCATTTTATATTATTCGATGTAGTGAATTTTTTGCCTTTTTTCATTTGAGTTAATTTTTCTCTTTTTAAATGAAGTTCATTTTTATCTTTTTTTAAAATTGTGAATTTTTCTTTGCTTTCAATTTGCAATTTAGTGAATTTTTCCTTATTTTTATTTTAGTGAATTTTTCGTTTTTACAATTTAGTAAATTTTTGTGATTTAGTGAATTTTGTGATTTAGTAAATTTTTATATTATTCGATTTAGTAATTTTTTGGCTCTTTTCAATGTTGTGAATTTTTTCTTTCTTCAATTTAGTGAATTTTCGCAATTTCAATTTTTAGTTAATTAAATTTTTTACTATTTTGTGAATTGTAACCTTTTTTGAATTTTTCTTTTTTCAATTTATTAATTATTTTTTATAATATTTATTTTGTGATTTTTTTGGCTCTTCATTTGACTTCATTTTTATCTTTTTAAATGAAGTGCATTTTTATCTTCTTTTTTTTCAAATTGATGAATTTATTTGCAGTGAATTTTTCATAATTTTTAGTTTTGGAATTTTTCTTCTGTATTGAAAATTTTTCTCTATTTTTGATTTAGTAAATTTTCTATTATTCGATTTAGTAATTAATTTTTATTTTAGTGAATTTTTCCTTTCTTCAATTTATTGAATTTTTCTCACTTTAAATATTTCCTCATTTTTAGTTATTGAAATTTTTTTCTATTTTGTGAATTTTAGCATTTTTAAAATTTTTCTTTTTTTCAATTTATTAATTATTTTTTATAATATTTATTTTGTGAATTTTTTGGCTCTTAATCCTAATTTTTCCAATTGAAGATTTAATAAAATTTTGTTTGTTTGAATAAATTTTCAACATTTTATGTTCAATAATTTTTTTTTTGGATCTTTAAATTAGATTTTTTTAATTGCTAAAAGATCTTTGCTCAACTTAATAGTGAAAACTATATTTAAATAACAGATGATTGGTATTTACTATGCAATGGTTTACTTAACGTACAACATTTTACTCCGAACTTCAATTTCATTATGATTCACTATCATAAGTGTAAATACAATTACCCAACAATAGACCTCAAATGATTAATAAATAAATCATGGGCTTGCTCCGCCTTCCATTTGATTTGATATTCAAGCAAAAATGATCTGGAAAATATTGTAAATGTTTTTTTTGTACTTTTGCATCTACTAATCAAACGAACACACTTCAATGGTCTACACTCCCTTAGGTGAGTCCCAATCGTAATGTTATTCCATGTAATAAAAGCAGAGTCTACTTTCTCTTAACACCTACTGACATATGGTTCCACCTATTATAACCGTTATGTACAGGTGCCATCATAACCGCCTACTCATACCTAATCGTTGGAACGTGGAATGTAAATTTATTCATTGCTGCAGAAAATGATTGAAGTTCAAGGTCTTCCTAGATTTAATTACGTTCATGATGTCATGGTACTTAATATTTATGCGAACATCGTTCAGTCTCTTTATGCTGGGTGTGTTACTATTCATTTATTATGGAAAGAATGGTTACAAAAGAAAAATTAAAATAATTTATTCACAATTGTCTCATTTTTTAAATGTACGAGTTAGTGTACTTCTTTGGAAGGAATAATGTACCCTATTGGGGAAGCCCTACTTAACTATGGACACCAATAAAAATGTTAACTTACGTTTTAGGCAATTTCAGCTTAAAGATTTGGCTTCCAGTTTGTTCTAATGTCTTTCTTCTTTACGGCTAATATGCACAAAACCCTTTCACCGCATAAAAATGACTTTAAGTCTATCCTTATTTAGCCTTTTTCATCCTTTTTATCACTTCCACTTATGCCAAACAAAATCTTCATCGTTTTTTTTTTCTCTAAGAAATATCAATGGTTCTTACTTAATAGTTTCGTTAGATGTATTTTTGCCTTTTCCGGTTTAGTTTCAATTTATTTACTTATCCTTTTTTTCTTTGCTTTTATCCCTAAAAAAATGGTCAGTTAAAAAAATGACCAAAACTTTATTTAAATCTCAATCAAATCAGAAATTGTTATCTTTATGGGACGTCCTTACCAAAGGATTTGCCTTTTTTTCAACATAAGTTTAAAAGTATAACCAAACTATTGTATATAATACGAATTTTGCATCCTTCCTTAAAACGTTATCGTTTCCATCCTTTTTTATAAAGCCAAAGTTATATAAACTTTTTATTCCTTTTAAAAAAGAAGGCAATTTGGTTAAAAGTTTATTTGAAATTGATAAAAAGTCATCCCGCAAAAAAAATTTACTCTTTAAGTAGCAATTTGGCTTTGTCCTTTTTTCTTAAATCAGGATAGTTTCATTCTTAATTCTAAGTCAATTGGTTTTCATTTTGACTTAGAATTAAGAATGAAACTATCCTGATTTCATTTTATCAAAAATAGTTTTTCCTTTTTTTTACTAAATTTCCGAAAATCAAATCATTTTTCAGATAAAATCTTTCTTAATTAAACAAACTTTAAGATACATTTGATTTTCTTTAATTACTTTTAATGCGATTCTGCGTTTTTTTTTTAAATTTCACAAAGTTTTCCTAAACTTGGACAAAATTCTTTGAAAAAAAACGTTTTTAATTTTATTATCTGCTCAGAGTTTTTATCTATACGTATTTGCTCTGTTGAAAGCAAAAAATCGAACTTTCTTCATAATAAATTAAAATGGCATATTTTAATTGTTGGTTGAACGTAAATGCACTCTGCTGACAGATGTTTTCACTTTCTTAGGATAGATTAAGAAATTTTCAAGAAAAATATAATTACAGCTCCATTCTAAGCAATTTTAGCATTGATTTTTGTGAGAAAAAATAAAGCTTTTTGTTATATCTACAATACAATAGAAATTAACTTCAAATCTAGAAATTATCTCCTATTGTATAGTTATCATAGTTTTCTGCTCCATGGAAAGCAGTGATTAATATTCTAAAAAAACAGACTGCGCCTTATTTTATTCTGCTCAGACGCTATCAAAATTTTAGTTTATTAGTATCAAATACGTGGGCTACTATATATATTTCTGGCCTAATAATGAAAATGCGAATATTTATCAACGAAAAAGGTTTTATTGTTTTTCAAAATATTCTCCATCAAGATTTATACACTTTTGCATGCGCTCAAACCAATTTTCGAAGCACTTTTTCCACTCCGATTGAGACACCTCCAAAACATGGTTTTTGAATGCTTCAACAGCATCTTCTGGCGACGAAAATTAAAAAGAAGTCATTGGGTGCCAAGTCAGGGCTGTACGGAGGATGACCCATCAATTCGACGTTTTGTCCGGTCAAAAAGGCGCTGGTTTGAGCCGATGTGTGAGAGCTCGCATTGTCATGGTGCACAATGATTCGACTTCTCTTGTTCGTTTTTCGAATTTCTCCGAAGACTTCAGGCAAACAAATGGTGGTGTACCACTCAGAATTGACCGTCCTACGTTGCACAAGCGGAACAGTCGCCACATGACCAGTTTTGCCAAAGAAACAAGCGACCATTTGCTTCGAAGTGCTTCTTCCACGAACAACTTTCGTTGGATTTGACTCGTCTTGGAAGACCCACACGGTCGATTGCTGTTTTGTTTCGGGCTCATACGCATAGATCCATGATTCGTCACCTGTGACGATCTTATAAACGTCTTTTGAAGCACCGCGATCGTATTTTTTCAGCATTTCTTTACACCAATCCACACGAGCCTTTTTTTGAGCGATTGTCAAATTGTGCGGGATCCAACGAGAACAAACCTTTTTTACGGCCAGGTGTTCATGCAATATCGAATGTATGCTGGTGGGAGAAATGCCTAGGCATGCCTCTATCTCACGGTATGTCACATGACGGTCTTGCATTATCAGTTCACGTACGGCATCGATGTTTTCTGGAACAACGGCTGTTTTTGGACGACCTTCACGGAATTCGTCTTTGAGCGAGCGTCGGCCACGATTGAATTCGTTGTACCAGTTTTTCACAGTGCTATAGGATGGTGCTTCATAGCCATACAAAGATTTAAGTTCATCGATGCACTCTTGTCGTGATAATCCACGTCGAAAGTTGTGAAAAATGATCGCACGAAAATGTTCACGAGTTAATTCCATTTTTTTGCCAAATTGATTTTTTCAAGTCACTGTAAACAACACAAATGATAGTCGTACGTCAAAACGTTCTGAGTACGTTTATGCTAAAAAATGTCAAACTTTCCAATGGAAATGTCAGATCGCACCTGGCAACACTTAGTGTTGCCTAGGCCAGAAATATATATAGTAGCCTACGTAGTTGTGATTCTGCTTAACTGACAGCACAAAATATAAGTTTTCCCCAATTCAAAACTTATCCAGATCAAGCTCAGCAGTCTCATTTGAGGTTTTACTCTTAAAATCATGTATGAAGATTTTGCTTCACTGACAGCAACTAATTAAATCCAAACAATTTTTTCTGATTAAAGCCAAACAAATTTTTTTGCGGTCATTTACCGTAGCGCGATTATAGTATTTTCTACTTAAAATATCCAATATGTTTCAATTACAATTTGAGCAAATACTGTTTTTGATCGATAACGCTTTTATGTTAAAGGCGTATTCGCTCTTAAACAGAGTAGATAATTGTTTTCAACTATTACCACATAATACGACTTTTCTTCTTGTTATAAATAAACATTTTCTTAATATATTTGAGGCACATTGCTTTGTGCTCCATTGAGAGCGAATTTAATTTTTTGGCTTCATCATTCCAATTTGCTTAATTGATGTTTATAGAAATATATTGCAATGTATCCCTGCTTTGAAGTGATTATTTTTGTATTTTTAGAATGACGTTAAGACGTTTTGCTTCACTGACAGCAAATACAATCTATAAAAGGCACTTACATAACTTGAGCTCAATAGTGCAAGTTTTTAGCTGCAACAGTCCAAGAAAGTTTGAGCTTAGAATTACGTATATTTTTGTTGAACTTTGAGTAAACAAAACGTGATTATCTCTGATTGAAGCTGAGCATTTTTTTCATCTACAATATAAGAGCCATAAAGCTTTTTACTCCATTCAGAGCGAATACAATTTTTTTAGCCTAATAAGTACAAGTTACCCAACTTAAAGTTTGAGGAAACACATTGCAATTAGACTCTACTTTAAAGCGATCACACTTTTACATTGAGAAAATTATTTGCTCACGGTGAAGCAAAACTACACGGAAGAAAGCCATAAAGTTGTTTGCTCCATTGAGAGCCATAAAGCTTTTTGCTCCATTGAGAGGGAATGTAATTTTTTCAGCTTAATGAGCCCAAGTTAATTAACAGCTAAGCAAAACTATATCTATAAGAGCCATAAAGCGTTTTGCTCCATTGAGAGGGAATGTAATTTTTTCAGCTTAATGAGCCCAAGTTAATTAACAGCTAAGCAAAACTATATCTATAAGAGCCATAAAGCTTTTTGCTCCATTGAGAGGGAATGTAATTTTTTCAGCTTAATGAGCCCAAGTTAATTAACAGCTAAGCAAAACTATATCTATAAGAGCCATAAAGCTTTTTGCTCCATTGAGAGGGAATGTAATTTTTTCAGCTTAATGAGCCCAAGTTAATTAACAGCTAAGCAAAACTTTATCTATAAGAGCCATAAAGCTTTTTGCTCCATTGAGAGGGAATGTAATTTTTTCAGCTTAATGAGCCCAAGTTAATTAACAGCTAAGCAAAACTATTTATATAAGAGCCATAAAGTTTTTTGCTCCATTGAGAGGGAATGTAATTTTTTCAGCTTAATGAACCCAAGTTGCCTAAATTAAAGTTTGAGGAAACACATTGCGATCAGACTCTGCTTACAAGGGATCACACTTTCACTTTTAAAGAATTAATTGCTCATAGCTAAGCAAAACTTCACGGAAAAAAATTTTCCTTAACTGTGAGCAAATATTATAAGTACCTCCTTGATGTAAACTATAATTTTTTTGTATTTATAAAAGGTACATAGATAGCTTGAGCTCCATTGAGACATAATAATATTTTTAGCTGCAACAGTCTAAGACAGTTTAAGCAAACAAGCTGCAATTTTACATACATTTTGAGGCCATCTCAGTTTCACTCTTAGTATCACGTATAATATTTTTGTGAATTTTGATTAAATAAGACGTGATTATCTTTGATTAAAGCTGAGAGAATACAATTTTTTCACCTTAATGATTCTAAGTTGCCCAAATTAAAGTTTGAGGAAATACGTTGCGATGAGGCTCCGCTTTGAAGCGATCACACTTTTACTTGTATATTATTTGCTCACCGTTAAGCAAAACTATACGGAAGAAAGCCATGAAGCTATTTGCTCTATTGAAAGATTATTTGCTCACAGCTAAGCAAAACTACACGGAAGGAAGCCATAAAGTTGTTTGCTCCATTGAGAGGTTTTGTAATTTTTTCAGCTTAATGAATCCAAGTTGCCCAAATTAAAAATTGAGGAAACACGTTGCGATTAGGCTATGCTTAGAAGTGATCACGCTTTAATTTTTACAATTATAGTAAGCAGTTTTGCTTAACTATGAGTAAATATACGAGTTTGTCTTATTAAAGCTAAACACTTTTTCGTCTATTAGAGGCATATAACTTTTTACTTTTGTGAGAGTAAATATAGCATTTTCTATTTCAACAATGGAATTTGCTCAAATTAAAATTTACTATTTTACTTTTTGGCTTTGGTTCACTCCAAAGCATGGCTAAACTGAGAGAGCGCAATCTCGGTTTTACCACTTAGAATGACCTGTAGTATTTTTGGTTAACTGAAAGTAAATAATATGAACTTTTCGCTGATCAAAGCTGAGGATTTTTTTTACAATAAGAGGCACATTCTTTTCTGCTCCATTGAGAGAAATTATAATATTTTTTACTAAAGACTTATAGTTTTTTTTTTGCTTACCTGTGAGCAAATAAAACTATTTTTTTTCTAATTGTGGCTAAGCTATTAAAGCAAATAAATTTTTTTCAACTTCAGCTGTCCAATTTAGTCAAATTTAAACTTGAGGAAACACGTTGCAATTTAGTCCTTCTTTGAAGTGAACACGTTTTTTGCTTTCAAAATTAGGTACGGTAGTTTTTCTTTGCTTAAAACAGATCTTCTTTTATTTAAATCATCACAACACAAATCGGAGGTTTATAAAAACATTTTAATTTAACGTTGCTTTGGTTTGCAGTAATTGATTCTCATAAAAAAAAGGAAATAAAAAATCGTATGAGTTTGCTTTGGTGTGAGCAAAAAAATAAGATTTGCCTTTGCTGGCAACAAAAAAGAAATATTGCAGCGCCACGACCATGAGGCCGTTTGGTGACTTGTGAGTGTGTAGGTTATATGGGATCGGTTTTTTTGGTTAGTTATAGGCGGTTATATTTTGTAGAGAATGTTAGTTTGTTTTAAGAAATTAAAAAGAGGACCTGGAAAAGGTATTGAAGTATCGACAATGTTCCACAATTGAGGGAATGCCATTAGAAAAGAAATGTTGGATAAGGTGACATTCCGAGCGATAGTGAGTTGAACGTCACAGCAAGGGCAAATGGGAAAAGAATGGTTTCCGAAAAGTAATTCTTTTTGAATTCTGAGCAATTTTTATGCTCAATATGTTGATAAGGTTGTCGAGTAGACTTGCAGATTGGTCAATGTTTTAACAGAAAATTTTGAATACTTACATAGTTCCTATGTCTGGGATTTTTCCTTTTGGTTGGCAGATGCAGCAAGTTAGAAACTACTCTGAACTCCAATCCATGGACAGTTTCCCCCACCAGTCGATAGCGGAAACAATTTTACTTTCGAAAATGGAAAGACATTTCACATTTTAAAAGTTAATTTAATTAATTTTCGAGTTTTTTTTTCTCCTCCGAGTTTGTGTACAGTTTTACTCTGCTGTGAGCTGCTCAAAATAGCAAAATTCTTGTTTCTTTAAATTTATTTCTACTTTGTTTTTGTTTTTGGTCAAAATTTCAATCAATAAACTTATCTTACATTGGAACTATTCCGTTTTTTATTTTAAAAAAATTCTGCGCCCATTTAAGGTACTGTTAAAGAAGTCTTATTCCCACAGTAGCCTTTAAATTACAAGCAAATGCATTTTTTTTTTATTTATTTAGATATTTACAACTACAACATAGTAATAAGCAAATTTTTGCAATAGTATTAATTAACTTGATAGGTTGTGGGGAGTAAACATCCAATGAAGTTCCTCCTGCTAGCGTGTGTTTCTGTTAGGCCTCAGTATTTAAGTAAATCACGCGACCAGTGACGCTTAAGTCTTCGATGGGTATTTCTAGGGAAGGAAATAGAGGATAGTTCTTGAACAAGAGGATTATTATGATTGAGGACACGGGAACGGAACTTTTTATAACGAGATACAGCCACATCAAAAACAAATGGGACTTTAAGATCACGATGAATAACAGTATTGCGAACATAAAAGGGGGCATCGACAATTGTACGGAGTATTTTTGATTGAAGGGATTGGATTCGACGGGAATAAGAAGGCTTAGTAGATCCCCAGAGTTCTAGTCCGTATGTCCATATGGGTTTCAGTAAGTTATTGTATAACAGTACTTTGTTGTCTATAAGTTTGGAACGTTTGTCTAGAAGTCGAAGTAGTTTTAGGTATCGTCTTTTAAGTCTTCTATGTGGGTTCCATGTGAAGCGTTTGTCTAGGTTCAGTTCTAAGTACCGAGCTTCGGTGTGTTGTGGTATGGCATTGCCATTAAGGTATATGGGAGGGCATGTCTCACGACGGAGAGTGAAAGTTACCTAGATAGATTTACGTTCATTGACTTTTATTATCCACCTAGTAAACCAGTTCTGGAGGGTTTGGATTTGGATTTGGAGAGTTTCGGAAGCATGTTGGGGATTTTCGCTGGATGCAAGGTAGGCCGTATCATCGGCGAATGTAGCAAAGAAGATATTAGGGCAAATTGGGATATCGAATGTATAAATGTTGTGGAGGATGGGTCCAAGTATGCTACCCTGAGGAACCCCAGCCAATATCGGAGAGATATTGGACAGTTCGTTGGATTCATTTACTTGGAAGTGTCGGTTGGAAAAGAATGATCTTAGGATTAGGAAATAGGTGGAAGAAAGGAACCTCTTGAGTTTCCAGAGTAGACCCGGGTGCCAAACTCTATCAAAAGCTTGACTTATATCAAGAAACACACCGGGACAGTGCAAATGCATTTGAAATTTTTTTTTAAATTATTGTCTAATACAAAAACTTTGATAAAAATATCACAGATAGTAAAATATTATTTCATAAATGAACTTGTTCGTATTTACTGTGGCACACACCTTAAAAGTTTTTCTAAAAATTAAATGCGATATAATAAAAGCTAATAATTTGTATTCAGAAAAGGCTTCATATTTTTCCATTTATTATTTAAATTCCGAAAATTATTGAATTAAAATTCAAAGCTATGTGTACGTACATACAAATTTATATATACAACCTTGATGGCTTCGTAATTAAGACTATTTACCTGTTCGTATAAGTACAACGTTTAACCGTGAAAGTGTTCTAGTTTTTTATTCTCAAATCGTTTATTTAACAATTGAGAAAAAAAAAACTAGAAAATTGTAGGGCAATAGATACTTAAATGTTAGAGTACAAAGAACAAAACACAATAATTTCTAATTGGATAAATTTATAATTTTAATAACTTATTAGAGAAGACGTTAGATTTTATTGAGCTAATCACGGTTGACAGGTGTCACCATATAATAAATAAACACTGTGCAAATGAGCCGTCGACTACTAAGCAATCTTCATAAATTAACCGAGATAGGCATCTGATAATGTGAGTAGCAGTCATCCATCTTCCATCAATTAGGAACACTCACTTATCTTTACCCGCATTCGTGATAGACTCGTAGAACCTTCAAGTTGTTAGCTAGAAATTATCATCTTAGAGTGATTATATACCATAAAAACCCCCCTTTCCGTCTCTTTTCAGAAAGAAACTATCTCGTTTCGATGTTGCATCTTTTCTAATGCACATCCATCACGCAACTTTGATGCAATTTGTGTTGTTGGCAGAATCACGCCATGCTACAAAGACGGGATTTCTACTTCTGTCTGCTTCTGAACGGCGAATGACTTTTTGCAAATTTCAACTTAATTACTAATCAAACCGCAATAAATGTGAATTAACCACAATTCGTGTACCTGTGCTTAATGGTTGTTTACAGTTTAACCCCAAGAATCTATATAATCCCATCGATGACGGGCCTTGCCTCTGATCCCACATAATAAGTATCTACTAAATTCTTTTTTTTCTCTCTCTAATCGTAAATAATATCTACTCAATAGCGTATAGAGTAGATATTGTTTTCGATTAGAAGAGATATTTTATGTTTAATTGTTGCATCGATTTGTGTAATTAGTACACGATTACTCATCAGAGTAGTTGCACGAAAATCGATAGATCCAAATCGTCCAGTAGTTCTTCGTGATTCTTTAATGAGTTTCTGTAGATATGCGGTCAATTAGTTAATTGACTAGTCAATGAGCGCGTAGACAGACGCTTGATTAATGTCATTTCTAAAAGAGGAAAACGAATACCAATTTGGATTGAGAAAATTCTTTTAAGTGCGTATTAGAAGAAACTTTAAGCAAATAAAATAGGAAGAATCCTTATTCTTAAACTTGAATTTAAAAAAAAAAATCTATTTTAAAAGGAATTTTTTTACCGTTTTTTATTTTTTTTTCTAAAACCCCGAGATATCCATTTCGTGGTTTGGAAAGTACAGCTCTTCCATTTGACAGCTGTCAGATAAATATGTTTACGCCATTTGGCATGTGTGGAAAGTTATCTGAGTGAAACTGATCTGTGGTTTGTATGATAGGATAGTGGGAATTTTGTTTAATTTTGTGGAGCAGATTGATATGTTGTAGAAATTTAAAAAGGGGACTAGGGAATGGAGTTCAGGAGCTCCACGAATGGAAGGAATTTTGCTGGCAAAGCAATTCTTCGTTATGTGGCTTTCATATAGAATGTGGATGTTAGTGAAGTGAGTACCACAAAATTGGCATAAAGAACGATTCGTGTTGTCACAAAGATATTTACGAGTTCGAGCAGTGTGTCCTACCCGGATTCTGAGAAGATTGCGCTCCTAGAATTTCGGTATGGATGTTGAATGGTTTATTGGTGATTATCCAAAAAATCGACGAAAATGTGTCACTATAGGTCCAGTCAACTTGTCTGTGGATGGTTTATCGAGTTAGTTGTCACTATGTTAAAAGCTTCTGTAGACAACTTGACGCTCTCGCACCCTAGGTAACTCCACACCCCTATTCCTTAAGAGGCTATGACGGACGGCGCTAAGTACTGTCACTTTTGGTGGCATTGCCGTTTTGATGGCCCACAGTTTTCTATAACATAACGCTACCCTATAAGGGATGATTCCGCAATACATTACGCGGCTGCTGCAGCCAAAAATGTCTACGACTGAAAAAGATATGGTATCGGCGTCAACAACAGTCGATGATCCTGCAACTGTTCAGGGAAAGTTTACTTCTGAAATCTGTCAAGAGAAGCAAACACTTTCAACTCTGCTCCAAAATCGAGTTTTCAAGTCCGGTTATAGAAGGGGTGAGTGAAAATCTAAGGGGGGAGGGGTTGTGAGATGAAGGAATTGCTTTCGGGGTCGGATATTAATAAGAATAAGGTTGATCTGGGGGAGATGATAATGATTTGATTAAAGTTTGGGGGGGGGAGGGGTTGATTGGTTAATTTTTATTAACCAATAAACAAACAACCCCCCCCCCCCCCCATTCCACCTATTATTGGCACATTGACACATATAGTGAGGAATTAGAGTAAAGTTCCCCTCAAAAGAGTCTTGGTTACTCTAATTGCCTTATATTGTGGGTAAAAGGTTTGCCATTTTACGTTATGGATCATTTAACCAACTATGAAAAGCCAACATGATATGCCGATTGGGTGCTGGAATAACAGGTTTTGGATACCGATTTTCAGAACAAAATTTGCTCTAGCGATGGACAATCTTGTTCGGTGGATATGACAATTAGCAAAATTGCCGGTATGTGAGGCCCTTAAAACCCACAAAAAACTACGTAGAAAACGTAATATCCAAGAAAACTGACTGGCTGGTGTGCACCAGGATCTGAGATTGTTATAAGCCTCGTATTTCTCTGAACTGGCATTTCTTAACACTATGCGTATATGATTTTTTTTGGACCTAATCCGAACCACATGCCGTAAGCCATAAAACTCAAAAAATATTTGCTTTATTTAGCGAAAAATTTCCACGACGCATAATTTCGATATTTGATAATGTCAATTTTCCCCTCCAAGATCTTACTTAAAAAAAATAAGATTTTGAAAATATATGAAATTTTAGCAGAAACATTTTTTTGTTTAAATAAAATTCGCCCTTTTTTTTTAAATAAATAATAATTTTAATGCTGAGAACCTGTTCATTTTTGGGTTTTTTTGTAAAAGAAAAATTTATATTCCCACCAACCTTGCACACTTTTCGAGACCTTTGTACAGTCAGTTTTTCTCCGAAATTTAATACAATTTATTATTCGGTTCTCTTCCAGGGAGTACCTTATTTCCCTACATTTAAGAGTGCATGGTTTTTTTATAGAAGCATGGAAAGGTGGTGATTTTATTAATTGCAATTTTAATGTCTCTCCTCAATTCTAGACAAACGTTCTAAATTTACTATAGACAGCAAAGTACTTCTATACAATGATCTACTTAAACCAATATGGACTTACAGACTAGAATCCATTCAATCAAAAATACTCCGTACAATTGTCGACGTTCCTTTTTATGTTCGCAATACCGTTATCCACCAAAGTCTCTTCTGTTCATGATGTTTCTATGTCTCGTTATAAAAAATCCCTCCACTTAATATACTCGTAATAAATGTGAAAAAAGGTCTATTCTTCACATCCTCTTCTAAAAACACCTCTCGAAGACTTAAGCGAAACTTAAGTCGCGTGATTTACTTAAATACTTTGTCTTAACGGAAGCATACGCCCCCAGGAGAAACTTCGATGGATGTTTATCCCCCATAACCTGTCACGTTAATTTATAATATTATTCAAATCTGCTTGATACTCTGTTTTAGTTGTAGTTATCTGTAAAAATGTAAAAAAGGTCTCAGCTTATATGGGACATTAAAAAAATCTACCCTCTTCATTATCCTTTCTAAGATTGTAAAAGGGTTTTATGAAAAGTTGTAAACTATTTTTATTGTTTTTGGTTTTATTCTGAAAAACTCTATTTTTCCTTACTTATTAGTCGCAAAATTATTTTCACAAAAAAATTTGTTATAAAAATGCAATATCCTTAATATTTTCAGATATTCTAGTTTAAATACCCTAATAGGTCCTGGGCATCACATATGATGAATGATGGTTCTGTCTGATGTTTCGATGCTGCAAAAGCAAAAAAAATAATATTCTGAATCGAATTTCTATAAAGAGCTTTTTGCTTAAATATAATTTAAACGATTCTCATGTCAAACGTGACCAATTGTTTCCGAAAAAGGACTGCTCCCTAAAAAATCTTCCAATTTTTTTCTAAAAAAAAAACTTTAAAAAATTAAGAAACATTTTTTTTTATTTACTTGGCTTCAAAAAAATTATTTACGCTTAATAATAAAAAAAATATTTTTTATTAAAAACTTTTAAAGAAAATCCTCCAATATTTTTCTCTCAAAGTCCCCCACTACGATTTCTTGTTTGTTGCAACAAATTATGATTTTTTAATTTTCATTTTGTGTTTAATTACGAAACTAGCAAACTGAACTCACTTACTTTTAAGTACAGTGACTTTTGAACTATTATCTAATGGTAACCAAATTTATTATTCAAATAAGTAGCAAGTATACCCAATTTCCTAGGCAAGTCAGTATCGATATTATCACAATGCTCCCCCTTCTAGTCGTACTATTTCTAAGAAACTGAATCTTCAGTGAACAGTCGAATAGCAAACAACAGAACGTTTATTTCTTTCAATTTCCTGTTAATCAATCGGTTTTGGTAAAAGTGTCAATATTTATTTGCCGATGTCTATTCAAGGAAAAAGGATCTCACTGTGTCTGAATTTGTGTTTCCATTTCTTTCACATTTGCTTCCAATTCCTGCTGATGTTTCGAATGTGATTTATTTTGACTTGATATGGTTTTGATTTGATACGATTTTGTTTCAATATCAGTAAATAAGCAATTGACAAATGTTCATTTTCGATAAAAAAAAAATAGGTGCCAATTCAAGTCGAGTGACTTACTAATCTTACCCGATAAAAAGACAACAATTTTACAGATTAGGTGCTACCAACTCAAATGATAGGCCACATTAAACGGATAAGCGAAGAGTGGAGTGTATTTAGAGGTGCATTTTTTCGAGTGCTTTCTGATAAACGGCAGTCAGAATTTCAATTTATTTGATTATGAAATTCGTTATGTGACTGTAAATGTCAGTAACCAAATATTTACCTCTAAGAAATTTCATTTATTATTTAACATGAATCATAATAAGAAAACCTGGATTAATACCAAAAATATTTAATACTAAATTACTGAATGGAAAATAGTAAAAAATCACTCAGCAAAAAAGAATTGATGTAATTTTCGTATTTTAAATTACGAATTTCATATTTTCTAATTTATACCACTTAGTGCACTTATCGGTGATAAAGAATCTCATCCTGAAAGTAAAACGTTTATTATTAATAATGTGTTTATCAACCATCGAGTTTTGTATGTTTTTTGTTATTAGCAAAAAATAGGTCCAAAATTATAGCATATAAATGTTGGTCGAAATTTATACCATTTAAAATTATGCTAAATTTATACTATTTAAAATTCGCCGAAAACTATACAATTAAGTTATATCATTGAAAATTATAAATTAAAGCAAAATATAAGCTGAAAATGATATAAAACAGAATTTGAAAAGTCATATTTTTTTAATTTATACCGCTTAGTGTACATCCTGCACTTATCGGTGATAAAGAATCTCACCCTGAAAGTAGAACCTTTATTATTAATAATGTCTTTATCAACCATCGAGTTTTGTATGCTTTTTGTTATTAGCAAAAAATAGGTCCAAAATTATACCATATAAATTTTGGTCGAAATTTATACCATTTTACACATTTACACTTAAAATACAATGAAAACAAATCAGATTATATGTATTTTTTCTAATTTTATTACTTTTTTTTGCGTCACTATAGTTCAACTGAAAATGACAAACAGAATTTAAAGACGAGTAACATTTTATAACTTATACCAGTTGGTTTATCGCCTGAACTTATCGGTAATAAAGAATGGCGATTGGAAATCGCGAAATTTACTTAAAATATTATTTTCGTAAATCACTCTATTTTGTGTTTTTCCTTCTATTGGCTTAAATTATACGAAATTTATACCATTGAAAATTCGTCGAAAATTATAAATTAAAGCAAAACTGATTGGGGTATACATAATTTTTGCTGCCTTTTTTGCTTTTATTTTAATCACTATATATAAATTGAAAATGGTATAAAAGATAATTTAAAGAAATTTAAAAAGTTATGTTTCCTAATTTATACCACTTTGTGTTATTTTATGAAATAGATTGAAATGTATACCATTTTACACATTTAAGCTCAAAATACAAACAAAACTAATCAGATTATGTAAGTTTTGTTCTAACTTTTATCGCCTTCATTTAAGACATCATATTTTAATTGAAAAAAAAAAATAAAAAGACTCTGAAGAAATTCTAATAAAGAGAATTCCGATTTATAGTACTCAGTCGGTGATACAGAATCCTAACTGAAAATTGTGAAATGCATTAAGAACACTGTCTTTATAAATTGTCCAATTTAGTATTTTTTTTAAAAATAAGTCTACAATTATATTATTTAAGATTGGCCGAAATTTATACCACTTAAATATTTTGAATTTGGCATAAAAATCAAAAATCAAGAAGAAGCGATTGATGGACACACATTGCTCAGGCTATGCTTCTTTTTTTGATCTATTTTTCAAGATCTCTAGAATTATTTCTCATTATTCTTTTTTTATACTAGTTTTTAAGAATTTTTTTTTGAGGTTGTTAATAAGTGGTCAATATAGTTGAGGTTATATTAGTGACTAAAATAACTACAATAATTAACTTGAATTAGTCCTTAATCGAATAATCACAGAAGGTTCGCTTTACTCAATGGATTATGATATGTGGTCTAATTTTTTGTCACTACATAATTTCCTTTAACGCTTTAAAAGCGAATAAAACTAAAAGTAATGGAAAGAAGTCTCCGAATTTCATGTTATCATCTATAATTCATGGTATTTGTAGAAAAAAAACAGAAAAAGTACTCACACAAGAATTTAGTCATATTTTCCAAATTATACCAGTTGGTATGCCACTCGCATCCATCGTAAATACAGAATTCTACTTAAAACTTGTGATATTCAATAAGAATACGTTCTTTATAAATTACCCAGTTTAGTATTTTTTTTGTTATTTTCAAAAACATGTCCACATGTCATTTAATATTGATGGAAATTTATACCATTTTAAATTTTAAATTTTTGATCCACATTGATCAGATTATGCAATTTTTTTCACCATTTTTTTAAACTCTTTTCAAGACACTGTATAAGACTGAAAATGACATGGAATAGAATTTCTTCCTGCCATCTTTTTTTTTATGCGAGTAATTCAAGATTATTTTTCTTTTGAGGTTATAATTTGGCAAGGAATTTCTTTGAGGTTTTTTTCTTTTAATTATATTCAGCTTTTTGAAAACAATAAACCGCAAAATATTGAAAATAAGTTATAGTTTTCTTAGAAAATAAATATAAAAAAGTACTTACACTCAAGAATATAGTCGTATTTTCCAATTTTTTTGGAATTCAATAAGATCAACTTAAGTACTGTTTTTTGGTTTTGGCAAAAATATGTCGAAAATTATACTATTTAAAATTTTTTATAATATTTCGAACATTACAGTTCCAAATAAAAGCGATTACTTAGGTATTTTTTTTGTTATTGGAAAAAAATTGGTCGAAAATTATACTATTTAAATTTGGTCAAATCCAAAATCAAAAAGAAGGGGTCCATGGACACACATCAATCAAATTAGACGTATTTTTTTTATTTTTTTATTGGACTACAGAATGAGTTACTCTGAAAATTTTAAAATCTACTTAAATTTTCGCTTTGCAAACCGCCCAGTTTACTATTTTTTTATATTGAAATAAATATTGTAGGTCCAAAATTATATTACTTGAAATCGGTCGAAATTTATACCATTTTACATTGTGTTTAAAATGGTTGAAACTTATACTATTCAAATTAGAAGAATAATTTTCAATTTGGCATAAAAATCCAGAATCAAGAAAAAGGGATTCCATAGACTCACATCTATCAGATTAGACGTATTTTGTTCTTAATCGTTTTTCATTTACTCTTTGTCGTTATAAAATTTCCTTCAGCTTATCGTAAGGTAATAAAACCAGTTAATACGCAGTCTGTATCTATCGAAACTGCAGAAATCCACCTGAAAATTTTAAAATTTACTCAAAATATCCTTTTAGGAAACCGCTCAGTTTAATATATTTTTTTATTTTGGAATAAAAAGGTCCAAAATTATATTCCTTGAAATTGGTCGAAATTTATACCCTTTTTCGAAATGGTCAAAATTTATACCATTCAAAATAGAAGCAAAATTTTCAAGTTGGCACAAAAATGCAGAATCAAAAAGAAGGAATTCCATGGACTCACATCTATCAGATTAGACGTATTTTGTTCCTAATCGTTTTTGGACGAGTGATTAGGAATTTAATGTTTTGAGGCTAAAAATAAATAAGAAATTTATTAGAGATTATTTTAGTAACTAAAGCATCTATAATCATTTACTCTTTGTCATTATAAAACTTTCTTTAGCTTATCGTAAGGTAATAAAACCAGTTAGTATGCCGTCTGTATCTATCGAAACTGCAGAAATCCACCTGAAAATTTTAAAATTTACTCAAAATATCCTTCTTGAAAACCGCTCAGTTTAATATATTTTTTTATTTTAGAATGAAAAGGTCCAAAATTATATTCCTTAAAATTGGTCGAAATTTATACCATTTTTCAAAATGGTCGAAATTTATACCATTCAAAATAGAAGCAAAATTTTCAAGTTGGCACAAAAATGCAGAATCAAGAAGAAGGAATTCCATGGACCCACAACTATCAGATTAGACGTATTTTGTCCCTAATCGTTTTTGGACGAGTGATTAGGAATTTAATGTTTTGAGGCTGAAAATAAATAAGAAATTTATTAGAGATTATTTTAGTAACTAAAGCGTCTATAATAATTTACTCTTTGTCATTATAAAACTCCCTTTAGCTTATCGTAAGGTAATAAAACCAGTTAGTATGCCGTCTGTATCTTTCGAAACTGCAGAAATCCATCTGAAAATTTTAAAATTTACTCAAAATATCCTTCTTGAAAACCGCTCAGTTTAATATATTTTTTTATTTTAGAATGAAAAGGTCCAAAATTATATTCCTTAAAATTGGTCGAAATTTATACCCTTTTTCGAAATGGTCAAAATTTATACCATTCAAAATAGGAGCAAAATTTTCAAGTTGGCACGAAAATGCAGAATCAAGAAGAAGGAATTCCATGGACCCACATCTATCAGATTAGGCGTATTTTGTTCCTAATCGTTTTTGGACTAGTGATTAGGAACGCAATGTTTTGAGGCTGAAAATAAATAAGAGATTATTTTAGTAACTAAAGCGTCTATAATAATTTACTCTTTGTTATTATAAAACTCCCATTAGCTTATCGTAAGGTAATAAAACCAGTTAGTATGCCGTCTGTATCTATCGAAACTGCAGAAATCCACCTGAAAATTTTAAAATTTACTCAAAATATCCTTCTTGAAAACCGCTCAGTTTAATATATTTTTTTATTTTAGAATGAAAAGGTCCAAAATTATATTCCTTAAAATTGGTCAAAATTTATACCATTTTTCAAAATGGTCGAAATTTATACCATTCAAAATAGAAGCAAAATTTTCAAGTTGGCACAAAAATGCAGAATCAAGAAGAAGGAATTCCATGGACCCACATCTATCAGATTAGATGTATTTTGTTCCTAATCGTTTTTGGACGAGTGATTAGGAATTTAATGTTTTGAGGCTGAAAATAAATAAGAGATTATTTTAGTAACTAAAGCGTCTATAATCATTTACTCTTTATCTTTATAAAATTCCCTTTAGCTTATCGAAAGTGAATAAACCAAAAAATATTGACAATAACCTTCCGAATATCTTGTTATCATCTAAAATCAATGGTATTCTTCGAAAATGAATATATCTAACGACTCCGATGTAGATATTTCGCTATTATCAAAAATACTTAATCGATGAAAATAGAAATTCCGACAATGGGAAAATCTAAACGGGCTTAATTACGAGTATCGCTATTGTTAAAAGTGGTATTTTGTGGAGTTTTCCGTTGCAAATCATTGAAGGTTATTCTATTCTTGGATATCATGGAAGATGACTTTCATATCAGTTACTTACCAGCCCATTAATTTCGATTAAACAAGATCGATATTATTGACTATTAACGATTCCTTCCACTATTCATCCATTCATTCAATGATTCAGTGTATAACAGCAGACAAATATTGTTCGATACTTTAACCTTTTTACTTAATGTTGTGTGGGTGAAATTTTCTTTTATCTTTAATTTAGTTTTTGTTGTTTCTCGTATTTTTCTTTCTTTTGCTTTTGTTTTTGATTTTTATCAAAGAAAAAGAAAATTTATTCTCTGTTCAATGATTCTTAAGAAAACTCTTCCCAAAAGAAATTTATAAGAAAAAATTACTATCCAAAAATATCACAATTTTTTTGTATATTCATTCAAAAAGTATTGATTTTTTTTTCATTCAATTTCAGCTGTCAATAATCATTTATTTGGATGATTAATAATTAATATGGGAAGAATGTGATTATTAATTGTTTCTTTAGATTTTTTTGCTCAGTAATGAGCAAAGCTGTAACCGTTCTGATATGAACTTATTCATGTTACTGTTGAGAATGTTTTTGAAAGTTCTTGAAAGTTTATTATAAAGAATTTCTGCTAATAATATTTTCTGAAGGATATCCAGCAATCAACTCAAATCCAATGCTTCTGGGCCTTCCAAAAATTCGATATACCACCTAAAAAATGTTTCTCTTGATGAAGAATGTTCCCCATACGCTCGTTGTAACTTTTCTTAAGCTCAACACAAAATTTGATGGCAAATCGGTGCTCAAAATTTCGGTATTCCATTTTTCATAATGCACTACAAAACACAATTTCAACTAACATGCTCTAAGGAGTCGCTTTATTCCCGAACGAAGTTGAAACTTGTACTGCACGTCTAAGTGGTACTAACACACAATCCCAAGCGGTTCCGTGTTTCTCAACGATCGAAGCAGAATCAGTTACAATCCCTCCTTTAGTCTCAACCGATTGTGGAATTCCTTTTTTTTGACGATTAATTCCCACCATGCTTCCTTCGAAGGAAGTCTTTTTTACTTTGGCGGTCTCGACTTTAAACTCGAGAATGTAAGTAAAGTACTGCTGTTTTAAGTGGCATACCCATCGTTAGACATAATACCATAAGGATTCAGATAGCCTCAATCAACGCAACAACTAACTTGACTAGAGAATAACAGTAAGCAATGAGTTACAAGCTGATTACCCCAACTGTTTGTGGCGAACCCTATCTAAATCTCTAATCTGCAATTAGCAGTGACAGCGCCCGAGATAAGAATCAGTATCTCTCACCAGTGGTCCGGGGACTGTACGGTTAACAGTAGCCACCATGTTGCAGCCTAAGGCGCACATTGTCTTTTAACATCATGAGACACCTGATTTCCGTTAATAGTACTTCGGATTGTAACTCGCAAAGGTTTGTTGTACTGAAGAAAGGGGAGTATTTCTTGCAGGCCCGGTTAGGTTCTCGTCTTAGTGTGGCCAAATCAGGACATGCCCAAATTTGTTCCACTTTACCCGTCCTTCCATGAAGCGATAAAGTGGTTTATTATTCAAGCATACCACGTTTGCTTCCACTACGATAGGCAGACGGCCACTACCCAAGAAAATAAACAGGAACAGAACTCACATTCAAGAATTTAGTCATATTTTCGAAATTATACCAGTTGCTATGCCACTCGAAACCGTCGTAAATTCAGAATACCACTTCAAAATTGTGATATTCACTAAAAATATATTCTGTATAAATTACCCAGTTTAGTATTTTTTTGTTATTTTATTTTCAAAAACATGTTCACAGTAATGTTATTTAGTATTGGTCGAAATTTATACTATTTGAAATTTTAAATCCGCATTGATCAGATTATGTACCTTTTTTCACTATTTTTTGAACTTTTTTCAAGACACTGTGTAAGACTGGAAATGGTATGGAATAGAATTTCTTCTGGCCATCTTTTTTTTATACGAGTCATTCATGATTTTTTTTTTTTTTGAGGTTGTAATTTGGTAAGCAGTTTTTTTGAGGTTATTTCCTTTTGAATTTCTTTTAGCTTTTTGATAGAGAATGTACGTCAAAATATTGGAAAAAAGTTTTTTTATTTAAAATAATCATTTAAAATTTATAATTTTCTTATAAAATAATTGTATTTTCCAATTTATACCAGTTAATATTCCACTCGCATCCATCGTATATACAGAATTCCACCTGAACATTATGATATTCACTAAGAATACGTTCATTGTAAAATACCAACTTAATTATTATTTTTTGGGTTTTGGCAAAAATATGTCGAAAATTATACCATAAAATGGAGAAAATGATTAATTATTCGAATAGGCAGACGGTCACAACCCTCTAGACAGTTATGAAACTTCCAGGAAAATAAACCATACATCCATGAAGGAATAAATATTGTAGAAGATGTAGCTTTAGTTAAAAGGAGGTACGGAGTTGTAGTGTTGCTAGATTTTTCTCATAGATTCTGCACTTCATATTGTATTGTATAATAAAGAAAGGTCCTAAAACATATTCCAGGGACAATATCAGTAGTATGACTTTGGGGTCAATGTATATTGCAGTAGCCAGATTCATAAGTGATAATATTTGCTGTGTTAGTGGGGCAACAACTCTAAAAACAAGACTGGAAAATGAAGTTAGATGATTACCGGAGCTCTACGAGAGGTGGTTCGGCAGTACCGAAATATGTACACGATGGTGGGGCGGACGCTACATCATTTACAAATGGGATGATGTCAAAGGCCATGAAAGAGGAAACAGTAAGTGAGAGCGGTACGACCTAGTCTCCTATTTTCAGCAATTTGTCAGGCAAAATTAAGGAATGAATGTTAAGTAAATTGGGCTGATGATTAATGCGAATAAAGACAAAAAAAACCAAAGGATTAAGATTTTAATTGACATTTGCTTTGGAACAGCTACATGAACTGACCGGAGAAGTGTCTCCCTGGACCAGGTATCTGGAACAACTACGAATAGCTTCATGGAAAGATATTCGGTGAAAATAAGTTTAGTAGGATTATCTGGGAGATCAAGTGCAATTTTAAATGGCCTACTGTTCAGCATCGTATGCATCTAATGGGCAATATTTCTTTCCAGATTCAATAACAAAATCTACGCTTTAAAATATGTGACGAATGTAGATGGACCATCGCCTAGCAAACGAAAGCTCCTCATGTCCACGACGGCTGTGGGATTTGGACAGGTGCTGTAAAGAAAGAAAAATATCGGAATCATATGGCTGCAATACAGAGAAGAGGTGTCCTTAGATAAGTTTGTTCCTATAGGACGGTATCTGAACCTACCATTATAGTGATTGCAACAGTGATACCCATCGACCTGTTGGCAGAACAACGGAAGAGCATATATGAGCTAAAGAAAAGCTTGCGACCTGAAGAAGCGAATATAAAAGCTAGGGAAAGTGGCAATACCGATGGTACCAGAGGTAGTTCGACCAAAACACAGATACGAAATTTGAGGGAATGGCTGGACCGAGGACATGGGGCCGTAGACTATTACCTCGCACAGTTATGGATATTTCCATAAATACTTTTTCCGGATGGGTAAAACTGGGAGTCCAGAATGTCCTTATGAAGATCGCACTCAAAACGACGCATTATACGTTCTTCTAGTATATCAGTTGGACAGTGCAAAGGCAGATGCTGGAAACTGAAGTGGGCCCGATGACACCAGAACACATTAATAGAGTCATGCTGACATATAGCACCAACTGGGAAAGAGTTCCGACTTTTATACAAAGCGTGCTGCAAAAAACGAAGGAAGGAATATAAAAAGAGCTAATATAGTGGCAAATAAAGGTTCCACCTGAAGAGGAGGGGTTTTTAGTTAGTTTGAGTCTCACACACCAGGGCCGCTTGAGCCGCCCTGTGGGTGCATAACACATTGTTCCCCTTCATAAAAAAAAAAATTTTAATTAGCAACAAATTTTGAATCTTTGTACTGACAAATTTATTCAAAGTACATGCCCTCGCTAGCTACACATTTTTCCCATCTCTCGGGCAATTTGTGGATATCACGCCAAAAAAATTCGACGCAAACCACTCATCAAGCCATTTTCGGACGTTTTCGTAAGAATCAAAGTGCTGCTCAGCGAGCACGTGGCCCATCGACGAAAACAGGTGGTAGTCGGAAGGGGCCAGGTCTGGTGAATAAGCGGGGTGGGGTAACACCTCCCAGTTGAGTGTCTCCAAGTAGTTTCGAACCATTTTTGACGTGTGCGATGGTGCGTTGTCGTGGAGGCAAATTAGCTTGTCATGTCTTTGTTGATAATCCGTCCTTTTTTCAAGCAGAGCAAGGTGCAATTTGATCAGCAGTTGGTGGTAGCGGTGGGCATTGACAGTTTCACCAGGTTTCAACATCTCATAGTAGACGATACCCTGCCGATCCCACCAAACGCACAGCATCGTCTTCCGTGCGAAGCGATTTGGTCTTGGGGAAGATGTTGATGGTTGGCCGGGATCAACCCACGATTTCTTGCGTTTTGGATTCTCGAAATATATCCACTTTTGATCGCTTGTCATAATCCGATGCAGGAACGACTTTCTTTTTTGTCTGGAGAGCAAGATTTCGCATGTGTTTCGGCGTCGCTTCATCTGCCTATCGTTCAATTCATGCAGCATCCATTTTCCGTTCTTTTCAATTTTCCCCATGCTACGCAGACGCATGGAAATGGCTGGTTGAGTAATACCCAACCACTCCGTGAGCATTTTTTGCGATTGGGTATCGTCTTCGTCTTTGAACGGACGAAACCAATCTCGGCACGTTGTTTCCGATAAAGCACTGTCACCATAGGCCTCCATAAGCATTCAATGCGATTCGGTAGCCGATTTCTTCAAATTGAAGCAGAAAAGCAGAGCTACCCGCATATGCTCTCTTTCTGGCAAAAAACTAGACATGATTACCAAAGGAAAAATGTATGTTGTTGTACGAAATTGCTGACAATGTGTACTGATCAATGTTGACAGATGTCAAACTCATAAAAAAAAAATATGGCGTGTTCATGATAGCTTAATATAGATGGCGCTAACTCACGCCATCTATGACCAAACAGCGGAATTAAGCTTATACGCTATAGAAATATTTTGAAATTAATGCTAAAAACCGTTAGTAAAATAAAAAATCTACCAAAAAAATCCTTGTTTTCCATAAAAAAATAAAAATTAAAAAAAATGACAATTTATTAGCAAAATGCTCTCTCCGGTTTGATTTATAAATTTAAAAAAATTACATACAAATTTGGCTTAACGTCTTCTGGTAGTGTTACAGAAATGCTGCTTGGTCCTTTGCTGCTTCTGGTATTTTTGATAACAAAAAAAAAACTGAAATAAATTTTCGTAAATTCAATAAACTTCACTTTAAAAGGATGAGTTCATCATCCCTCAATTTATCAACAACCAAAAAAAAATTAAGTAGAAGAAAACTGTCTACGAAAACATTGACGTAAAGCTCAGTCTCATATTCTTAACTTTTAAAAATTCTGTTTATCAGACATAAAATAAATAACAACCAAATTGATCAGACATTAAAAATGTGTAAGGAAAAAATTCCAAATTAATGTATTCAGAAAATTGGGCACAGACAAATTGGAAAAAATTAACTTCAATTCACTTACCGAAAAGCGTAATAAATCAAAAATTACACATTTTCAAGTGTTCGCTGTAAAGTATCGATGACCCGGTTTCGTATACATTGTCTGGAATCTGTCAAGTACATACTTTCGAAAGAAAATTTATTATTTGGAATAGCTTATAAAACAATGAAACAGTTTCAGGAGAAAGATGGGGACGAGAAGGATTTAGGGTTGAAAATTTCAAATATGTTAGCAAAATCTGCTAAGAAAAACGCGAAAATTTCGAGGAATTTTATGCAAAGAAAATTGAGCTGGGAAAATTTCCCAGTAAGTTTTTTTTTCCTTTTTTTATTTGATTTAGTTTGAGCAAGGGAGAAAAAATAGATTAAAAAAGGTAGTAAAATATCAGTAAAACTTTTATAGTCAATAAGTTATTGTCAATTACTCTGATGACCTGAGACGATTTAATTAGTCTCCGTGAATAACTAATCTTCAATTGGGCGGCTTCAGTTATGCTTTAATAATTACTGATATCCAAGCGAATATTATCTTAATGGGTCTTTATGATTTTGGAGACGATTAGACTGTTATTGATAATAAAGGGTGTAAATTTTATTGGCTGTTTAGTGACTCAAGTAGGCTATTAAAAACACAAATTTGATGTTATCTAAGAAAACTTAAAAGCAAAAGAAAAGCGCGACTGAGGAATAGGAAAAAGGTTACATTTAAGAGCAATTAACTGATCCCCCAAAACTAGTTTATTTCGAATCATAATTTTTTTTTCATTAAAAAGTGGTATAAACTGAAGACGAAACCAAAAAGAAATGGTTTGACTTTTGCTCAGTGATAAGCAAACCTATAATAATTAAATGATAATGTCTCCAAAAGTAATAAAAAAAAAATAAAAAAGCTCACCAGTAAGCAAAGCTATAAAAATTATTGGAGAAAAATTCTCAGTTATGATGAAAAAATAATTAACGATTTTATAAGAAAAAAAACACAATAATTCAGCATTTTTGAACTGTCTACAAACAATATCAGTCAACTTGATGTAAGGTTTATTAGATCGTGAGCAAAAAATTAATTTAATTGAATTTCTTAAAAAAATGTCTACTAAAGATCGAATACATCATTTGAAGCTATGATCGTATGAAGTTTCAATCTACTCAATTGTGAGCAAAAAAATCTGATTAACTTTCTTAAAATACTAAAAAGTTCGTTCTTACATTTTGCTAACAATTTAGATTACCGAATGCTACTTTTGAGCGATTTTAACAAATCATATTAGGTTTGCTCAGCTTTGTGCAAAAAAACAACCGATTGACGATGTTCGTCAAGAGCAAACATTTTTGCCAAAAATAAAGGTTGTCAAACGGAAACTTTTGAGCAAGTTACACAAACTTTTGCGTTTAGTTTGCTCAGTCGTGACTAAAGAAAATTTGAGCAACTTTCTTAAAAAACATATAGTTTGTCAGTAAAATTAACCCAAATTTACCGTTATTTAAACCATGCCTTTTGAGCAACTTTCACGACTGAAAAATCGTGATCATATTAGGTTTGCTGAGTCGTGTGCAAAAAAAAAGAATTATCGGAAAAAAAATTACTGGAAAACACAAGAAATGTCACCAAAAATGTTGACTATCAAACATTTAAGCAATATATACTAACCATCAATCAGATTTAAATTTGGTTCGCTTAGCCATGAGCAAAAAAAATCGAATTAACTTTCTTAAAATACAAAAAAGTTTATTCTAAAATTTTTTCAAAAATTAAGATTATCAAATCTTAATTTTTAAGTAATCTTTCCAAATGTTTAGTCAACTTGTATTAAGATTACTCAGTCGTGAGCAAAATAAACTCGATCAACTCTCAAGAAAAAAAAAACCATTTATTTTATGAATGTTCTCTAAAAATTAAGGTAATTAAATACATACTCTGGAGAAATTTGACAAAAAACATTCAATTCAGCATAAGGTTTGCTGAGTCCCGAGCAAAAAATATTCAACTCTCTTTTGTTAAAAAAATCTTTATCAAAAATGTTGCCAAAAATGGAGGTTATGAAATGCATATTTTTGAACGACTTACTAAAATAATCAATCAACTTTGTTTTAAAGTTACTCAGTCGGGAGCAAAAAAAATTCGATCAACTTTCTCAAAAAATCTCACATTTATATTAAAAATATTACCTTAGTTTTTAGTAATTAAATACATACTCTAGATAAATTTACAAAAATATTTAATTAAGCATAAGATTTGCGGGGTTCTGAGCAAAAAAAAAATTCAGCTACCTTTTATTTAAAAAAAATCTATATCATAAATACTGCCAACAATGGAAATTCGCAAATACATACTTTTGAGCGGCTCACACAAACGTCCAATGAACTTTGTATTGAGATTACTCAGTCGTGAGCAAACACTTACGTTTATTTTTAAAAAAATTTCTCTGGAGAAATTTACAAAAACATTCAATTAAGCATAAAGTTGGCAGAGTCCTGAGCAAAAAAAATTCAACTCCTTTTTGTTAAAAAAAATCCTTTATAAATCATGTTGCCAAAAATGGAAGTTATGAAGTACTGAAAGTATAACGACTTACTCAAACGTTCAATCAACTTTGTTTTGGGATAACTAAGTCGTGAGCAAAACAAATTCTATCAACTTTATCAAAAAACTAACATTTATTATAAAAAATTTAAATAATTTAATACATACTCTGGAGAAATTTACAAAAATATTTAATTAAGCAAAAAGTTTGTTGAGTCCTGAGCAACAACAAATTCAACTACCTTTTGTTACAGAAAATTATTTATCAAAATTATTGCCAAAAATGGAGGTTATGAAATACATAATTTTGAGCGACTTACTCAAATGTTCAATCAACTTTGTATTGGGATTACTCAGGCGTGAGCGGAAAGAAAAACCCTATTCATTTCTTTTAAAAGAAGATATAACGCCATTTGTTCATGATGTTGTATTCATTATTTCTTATGGTAAATTTCAACCAATAACTATAAAAAATTTCTCCAAATAATAATTTAAAAAACCAAATTTTTAAAGTATTTATATTTAGTGTGACGGCTTTATTAAAAATATATCTCATTTGCTCGGTATTGAGCAAAACTATTTTTTAAAAATATGGGATTTGAGCACCAAAATGTAGAATAATAGAACCAACCCAAAAAAGACACAAATCAGATATTTTATGCTCATCACTAAACGACTGAAACAGAGGTTTTCTTATTAACAGAAAATATTTTAAAAATACAACCAATAAAACAGATTTGATTGTCTTTAATGGGTGAAAAATATAATAAAAAGTAATAAAATTAATCTCAAAGTTCCAATTATTCAATTTTATTATTATTGAATTTACGAAAATCAATAATACTAAGTACAAATGTGAGTGAACGTATCATTCTGCAGGCTAAATATTATTTATAGACACTTTTTCTGCTCATGGAATTGTTCAACCGGCAATTCTGAATTTCAATAAATCAACAATTCGATCACGTATAATTGGGGAATTTTCACTTCCGGACTTAACAATTTGAACAGAACCATTTCTTCAACCTCATGAAAAGATGATTGGAGAGAAACGGGGATGATGGATGTCGTCATTGGCAGTAAGAATGTTCAAAATTCAATTTCTTCTCTAAACATAAGTTCATCCATCAGAATTTTAGAGTGAAATACGTTTATAAATCAAATTTAAACAATGACACAAAAAAAATGGATCATTACGAGAATCGACAGAACAAAGAGCGAAAATAAAATTAAAAGATTGGGGATGATTTGGTGCAAATATGCCAAGCGGTTAACTGGAAAGTGGGGGTTGCTAAGAAAAAAAAATTACGAATTTCCGCCTGTTTAGTGTAGTTAATGTGATCTAATCAATTACAAATCGGATTTGTATATTTATGAACATTTCAAAAATGATCATTTTTATTTTGAGCAGAAACTTAATTTTTCAGCAAATGAAAACTGCTTCGTCATTTGCCTATCAGCAAATTTTTCTAATTTTCTTCCAAGACAATTGATTGAAAACAGTACGCATTTTACTCTGAAAAATGATTGATAGCTTCTCACTTTTTTTAAAGTTAAAAATAAAAGGACTTTCAAAATTTTTTTTGCTCGAACTTGAGCAAAAAGATTTTTTGAGGTTTTTCTTTTAAATTTTTCTTTATTTATTAAGAACAAGAAAACGTGATCCTTTTAGTAATGATGATTTTTTGTTGTTGTGTACTTTCCGGCCTTTCGTAAAAGACAAAGAAAAGTTGCTCAGGAAAGCCTTAAACATAAAAAAAATGATGGAAATATCCCACGAGTGAGTGCTCTTGTGAGGGCTGGCTGCTCCACCATGACAACGTTCCTTTTTACACAGTTATCCCCATCAACGAGGTTTTGTCGAAAAAAATTAAAACATCAGTAAAACTTTATAGTCAATAAGTTATTGTCAATTACTCTGATGACCTGAGACGATTTAATTAGTCTTCGTGAATAACTTATCTTCAATTGGGCGGCTTCAGTTACGCTTTAATAATTACTGATATCCAAGCGAATAAAGGGTGTAAATTAGATTGGATGTTTAGTGACTCAATTAGGCTATTAAAAACTGAAAAGGCACTGACGGAATGAGGAATAGGAAAAAGGTCACATTTAAGAACAATTAACTGACCCTACGAAATCAGTTTATTTATAAAAAAATAGTATAAACTGAAAACGGAACCCAAAAGAAAATTATTTGACTTTTGCTCAGTGATAAGCAAAACTGCAATAATTAAATGACAATATCTCCAAAAGTTATAAAAAAAAATTAAAAACGCCTATTTTGATTCTTAATCTGTATTGAGCAAAGAATAAAGTATCCACCAAACCATAATATCATCAGAAATTTTTTTTATATATTATGCAAGAATATTACACGGTAGTGAGCAAAAAAAAGCGCATAATATACCGAAAATATTAAAAAAAAAAAAAAAAAAATTAAAAAATTATTCAAGAGTTTTACTCAGCAGTCAGCAAAAATACGAAAATAAATTGAGGAAAATCTCAGTTATTATGATAAAATATTTTTATATTTTCATATAAATATTTATATAAGAAAAAAAACTACAATGATTGAGCATTTTTGAGCTATCTACAAACAATATCACCTAACTTCATGTAAGGTTTATTAAATCGTGAGCAAAAAATAAGTTTAATTTTTTACCAAATATAATGTTGATAAATGATCGTATGAAGTTTCAATTTACTCAATTGTGAGCAAAAAAATCCGAATGTTGAATCAAGATCGTATGAAATTTTGCTGTTATAGGCAAAAAAAATCCGATTAACTTTCTTAACGACTAAAAATTCTTGCCAGAAATAAAGATTATCAAACGGTTACTTTTGAGCAATTTACACAACCTTACAATCACTTTTGCGTTTGCTTTGCTCAGTTGTGACTAAACAAAATTTGATCAACTTTCTTAAAAAAACAAATAAGTTGTTCAGTAAAATTAACCTAAAATTAAGATTATTTAAAACAAGGTTTTGAGTCATTTTCACGACTGTTCAATCATAATCGTATTAGGTTTGCTGAGTCGTGAGCAAAAAAAAAAACTTACTGAAAAACAAAAGAATTCTTATCGAAAAAGAAAACTTACTGGAAAACACAATAAATGTCGCCAAAAATGATGGCATTTATGCAACAATCAATCAGATTTAAAGTTGGTTCGCTTAGTCATAAGCAAAAAAAAATCTAATTAACTTTCTTAGAAAACAAAAAAGTCTGTTCTAAAATTTTGTCAAAAATTAAAATGACCGAATACATTATTTTGAGCAATCTTCACAAATGTTTAATCAACTTTATATTAAGATTACTCAGTCGTGAGCAAAATAAATTCGATCAACTATCTAAAAAAACTAACATTTATTTTAAAAATGTTCTCTAAAAATTAAAGTAATTAAATACATAGTCTGCAGAAATTAAAAAACCATTCAATTCAGCATAAGGTTTGCTGAGTCCTGAGCAAAAAAGAATTCAACTACCTTTTGTTAAAAAAAGTTCTTTATAAGATATGTTGCCAAAAATGAAGGTTATGACATGCATACTTTTGAGACTTACACAAACGTTCAATCAACATTGTTTTAAAATTACTCAGTCGTGAGCAAAAAAAATTCGAACAACTTTCTCAAAAAAACTAATATTTATTTTTGAAAACTTTGCCAAAAATTAAGGTAATTAAATACATACTCTGAAAATATGAGTCTTGAGCAAAAAAGGTTTGCTGAGTCTTGAGCAAAAAAAATTCAACTACTTGAAGAAGTTTAGCTATCGAACTTAACGATTTCACATAAATATTTTACAAGAAAAAAAAACAATGATTGAGCACTTTTGAGCTAACTACAAAAAATATCAGACAGGTTTAGGAAATCATGAGCAAAAAATAAGTTTAATTGTCAAAAAAAAATTCCCTGAACGCTCCCAGCTCCTTTATTCACTTGATCTCAGCCCGTGCGATTTTATTTTTGTTTCTCGAGTTAAAAAAACATTTAGAAGGTGGTTCGTTTACTATCCAAAGGAGTAACATGCAAAGACGTGTTAACATACCAAGACAATGAAGGCGATTCCAGTTGAAACCTTCCAGCATTCAATCTGCCAATGTGTAACTTTTCAGTTACTCCCTAAATTTTAGAATATTTTATAAAATTCCCCCTTAAGACCTGAAATATTTTAAATTATTCTTTTTTAATAAAAACTATTATTTAAAATTTTTTTTTTTGTATTGAAACTCCAAAGTGATTGTATTCTTAGCAAAATTACCGTAAAGCTTGCTACTGATTTGTACAAATAAAAAATATTTCCGTTTGGTTTTTGATCATAAAATTTTTATCTTTTATAATTTATACATAATTGGAAAAATTGACAAAAATTTCTACTAAAAATGCAAAAATGAACAAATAGAAAATTTCTCATGATTGGTTGTGTTTTGTTTTAATTAATTTTTAACCATAAAAAAATATTATAAATTTTAAGCAATGACAATAATAAATAAGTTAATTAAAAATTATTTCTTTAATTTACATAATCAATAAAATAAAAATAAAAATATAAATTTTCAAGAACAATTGCACAAACTTTTGTGAGAAGGATAGTTGTGAAGGACTAAAAAATTGAAAAACTTAAAAAGGAAAGAAATTACAAAAAAGGACATTTCCTAACGTTTTATTATTAATTTAATTTGTTTTTTTTTTTAAATAATGTAAAATGTATTTTGCATAAACAAAATGGTGATGATGATCGATTTAGATCGACACGCTAATTGTCCACTATGGGAAGCCCTCTCTGGGCCCCATATACCCTGGACGGGAATGAAGTATGCATGCCTAAAAGTTTTGCACGCATATTGTAAGGTGTTCGATCAACAGGAAATTTACGACTTAGTCGTGAGGTAGGATAAAAATTTTAAGGAAATGAAAAAAATAATAAATTTCAAATAAAAAAAATGTAACAAAATATTTGTCGATTTTTTTGAAAAAATATTTTTTTCAGGTCAACGTCAATTTTTGTTAAAAAAAAAATATAATATTTAAAAAATAATTTAACTTAAAAATAATAAAATTAATAAACAAACAAATTTAAATCGTTTTTAAAAAAATTAAAAAAAAACCGCATCCGAAAGCAAAGTTGAATATTTCTATCGTATCTAGTTTTTCTCGTCATTACGTGGTGGCGCTGGTAACGATATAGTGGTTGTTTATCAAAGACAAAAACCTGTTCTCGTTCTCTGTTTACTCATAAAAACCAACGAGAAATTATCGAAATATTTTTTATTAAAATTATTTCTTTTGATTTATTAGTGAATTTTTATTTTTAAGTAAATATTAAAATTTTTAAAAAATTTTAATAAGTGCTGAAAATGTTATTATTTTGAATATAAAACTTTTTCTTAAAAATGATATAGGAAAAATTAAAGTGCAAAACTATCTGATCTCATCTGAGGTCTAAAAAAAAATTCCAATAAATTTTTAAGGCATAAACTTCTACAGATCATTAACTTTTAAGATTATATTTTCTACATTAATTACAACAGAAAATTAGCTTACTCTTATTACTAAATTTATGAATTTTTTAATTTATTTTGCTAATATTTCTTTTTTGTTTGTTTTTGGTTTCATTACAGAAAAACATGTCAATCATGCAAATGTCCAAGAGAGGCGCATGCTATTTATCAGGAGCAGGTGACCAATGTACGGGAACGTCTCGGTTTTAAGCCAGAAGCGCAAACATCACGTATCGATCCACGACAATTAGGATATACCTGGGTACCACCAGGTGTTATGACATCGGCGAAGGTGCATCGTTATTTTGATAAGATAGCCCCGGAAAAAGTTCCTAAAATTGGTACGGACGGTGAGCGATATCGTGAAAAGCAGTTAACGTATCAGCTGCCAAAACAAGATTTAGCTCTTGACTATTGTAAACATGTCGAACCTCAACATCGTGCCTCTTATGAAGATTTTGTTGCTGCTCGAAATGAGATTGCCTTAGACATTGGTAAGTAAAAATATTTTTTAATACTCGAAATTTTTTGTTCGTTGAAAACATATTTTTCTGTTGACTTATTTCGATGAGCTTATTGAAAAGTTGGACATATTTAATCAGACACGAATGAATTTTTATTCAAAACTTCTACGCTTAAATATTTTCCAAGTCTCTTAAATAACCAAGAACAAATACTGATGTAAGGATCAGTGACATTTAAATAGTTAATGGATATTAATAAAAAAGGAAGTAGAGGAGAGCTCTTGAAAAAATGGATTATTTTGATGTAAAAGACGAGAATGAAACTTTTTATAACGAGATACAGTCACATTACTAACTTTAAAGACTTTGAGAACACGTTGAATATAAAAGGATTCAACGGGAGTTCAAAAGCTTAGTAAAGTCCCAAAGTTCGAGTCCGTAAGTCCAAAAAGTTTTTCAATAATGCGTTCTATAAATGTACTTTGCTATTTTTACCAAGCAGAATTAAGCTTTCTAAAGGCAGCAAATCGTCTGTTTAGTTTGCATGTCAATCATTTGCACATATTCAATCCTAGATACTAAAATTTAGTGTCGTGAGGTGTGTCCGAAAAGTAAAGGTGCCTGGTATCACTTCGAGTGATCTGACAATACTGTAGACTTCTACTCCACAAAGCTTGTATGTTAGTCCCTTCTAGATGTTCAGTACAAGTTTCAACTTTGTTCCGTAACTACGAGTTACAGAAAGTTACAAAAAGAGCCTACAGAAAATATTCCTTATTAATAAACAAATTTTTTTGGTGGCATAAAGGATATTTGTAGTGCCCAAAAGTAGGGGAAGAGGAACATTGTCCAGGAAAGCATTTAACATCAAAAACTGATAAAAATGTGGAACTACAGGGTGCGCCATCTAAATGTGGTCGATGGAAATATTGAATAACTTTGACAGATTTAAACCGATTGACGTCGTCGAACACATTTCGGAAAGGTTATTGCATTACAATTTTAACCATGAATCGATTCACGCCCAAAGAACGCGCGGAAATAGTGACAATGTTCATTAAATGTAATCGTTCAGTTGTTGTAACACGGCGTGCGTATCGTCAAAAGTATCGCGTTCGTTCTGCGCCTAAAAGTGACACTATTCGTCGCTTAGCTTCGAATTTCGAGAATCACGGGTCTGTAGCGGACCGTCCACATTCAAATGGACCACGTCCTCGACGATCAAACGAAAATATTGAGAGTGTTGCAGAGAATCCTTCTGTCTCGTACCGCCGCCGGTCTCAGCAACTCAACATCAGTGGAACTACTTTGAGGAGGATTCTGAAAGATGATCTGGATATGTTTCCATATAAAGTGCAGTTAACCCAAAGATTATTGGAAACAGACAATCCGCGACCATCGACCACATTTAGATGGCGCACCCCATAGTTGGGGCTTTTGTGAAGTCAGACCGTCGAGAAATAATGAAGCTGATTAGCGAGTCCTTAAAATGCTCAAAAAGAAATTTCTCTGTGTCGGACCGAATAGTGGCTGGTCCACCATGACAACACCTTCTGTCACATGACCATCTACATCAACGAATTTTTATCAGAAAAAGGGATTCCTTCGATTTTCCAGTTTGATCTCAGTTCGTGTGATCAAAGAAATATGGCCCAATAATGCCGCCGGTACAAATTCCGCATCATATAGTTACTCTACGAGGGTGTAGTGGTCTTTGGTGTATGAGTTGAGGGTTTTCAGTGCCCCAATTGCGGCTGTTCTGTTTATTAACAAGTGTGCTTTGTCGCTCATAATGATTTTTTGCTAAAAATGGTGGTCATCTATAATGAGCTGGAAAACATTGTCATTTGCCGGCAATTGTTGTGTTAATTGAATTTTATTTGAAAAAATAGCTAATCATTTTTGAGAATTTTTAACAAACATGATGGAGTATTTCCCAATTCTAGTGCACAGTGTCGATGAGAACAACACTTTACCTTACTTCATCAATCATTTTAGGTGTACGTTGGCTTATGTTAATTGTCGCCCAGTTTTCGCTTTATCCCCCAGTATATGCATATTCTCAAAATTATTCATTACACGCTAAATGGTTGTCTTGCACAGCATATGATTAACACCAAAAAATTCACGTCATTTTCTCCGCGTAATCATAATTGAACATTAATTTAAAAAATCTTTTTTATAATTTAAAAACGTTGTCGTGGCGGTAAATACTCTATAATAAATTTTTAGCGACCACTCCCTACGACTGTCAAATGCCAACAGGCAAATGTCATCCAAACCAAAATGGCGCCTAAACAAAATCAACCTGGTACATAAAGACCACCCTGTATTTTCTTCTAGGTCAATTTTGAAGTCTTCCGTTCTCTTTCCACTTTAATATTAGGTGATTCGATAGTTATTTTTAAATAGGTTGTAAATTTTCGGCAAATTATTCGTGCATAATTTAGTAAATCTTTATCTTCACATATTATTCCAGTTGTCCATTCTTATAAAGCTATATAATTTTGAATTTATCGGTATTAACACCGTACAAAGATGATACTTCTCTTATGACAATTAGAAATACTCACAACTAAGGCAAAATTTATTTTCCTCCATTCATTAGCCATTAATCTATAATTTGACCTGCATATATGCCCACATCTTTCGCGCCCTGGAAACAAATTCCATATTTGTCGTGTTGTATGGCTTGTGGTCTTGTTGAAACCGCATACAATCCAATTTATAAATCTTCAAGTTATAGACCAAAAAAATCAGTACTCATACGGTCATAGTACTCAGAATTGATGGTAACGGTCCCTTTTTTTCATTTCTAAGTAAATATGGGTCAATGACACCCTCAGACAAACTTCACGAGGTACTGTCATTTTTCATGGATACAATGGCTGTTCCACAATTACTTGTAGGTTTTCAAAAGGAAATACTTCAGATTTTCTTAGATGTTTACGCAATTTTCTCTCCGAATTATTGCAATAGAGGCGAGAAATCGTACTACTTGCATACATTTGTGTATATTTTGTATTTACCCACTGACATCGAGTTTTCGAAAAATAAAATGACAAGTGCCTAAATTTGATAGATTTTCGGAGAGTTTTAAAAAAAACACGCCATTCTCCTTGAAGTGGTAGCATACCGAAATGCTTGCATACTTTTGTTGTTTTTAAAGTTAATAGTTTGACAATTATCGGAAAGTGTAAGTTTAAGTGCGATTTTATAAATAGTTTAGAACAAATTAGTATAAACTAATACAAATTGCATAAATAGTTTTATTTTTCATAACAGTAAATAGAAAGTTTTCCTGCCAGAATACGAAATGTTTCGTGAAATGTTATTTTGTAAGTGTTTGCGTTCTTAGAAATGTATTTTTGAACAAAATTGGACAGCATATTTGTATAGGTGCCTATCCAGTGTTTCTATAATCTAAGAGAAAATCAACCTGGACCAAAAAAAAGCACCCTGTATTTTCCGATAAACATTGAACTGTCAAAATCGCATTTTCTTACATTTATTCAACCACGAACTTTTCACTTTTTAACCATTTTTTTTTGACTGAGCAAATCCATAAAAACTATCCATAATTTTTGTTAATTTGCCTAATAAAAATAAAGATGTCAACTTACCGAAAGAAAGAAATTCCCGATTTTCTTATTTCATTGAATAACCAGCAGCAGCAAAACTTTTACAAAGCATTTCATATTCTGAAATAGAAACTTCCTATTTTAATATCATCAACAATAAGAGTATTTATGTAAATTCTTCAAAAATGCATTAAAAGAGACACTTTAACTTGCATTCTTCGATAAGTGTCAAAATAGCAACTTTACAAACAACAAAAAGTATGCAACCATTTCGGTGGGCTACCACTTCAAGGAGAATGGCGTGTTTTAAAACTCTCCAGCAAAAGTCTACCAAATTGAGACGCTTGATATTTAATTGATATTCACGTAATAAATAATATATCTGGAATTATTAATTAAATTGTATTTTTCTTTGGAATAATTTATTTTTCAACATAATCTCCTTTTAGCTCTATACACTTTTCCAACCGTTTTTCCAAAATTTTTATCCCGTCCAAAAAATAGGATTTCGGAAGTTCTGCAAAATACTCATCCGTTTGAGCAATGATGTCCTCGTTGGAAGTGAACCGTCGTTCGTCAAGCCATTTCTTCAGATTGGGGAAAAGAAAATAGTCACTCGGGGCCAAATCTGGTGAATAAGCGGGATGCTGCAAAATTCCATTCTCAATTCCACAATTTTGGCCATGGAAACAGCGCAGGTGTGCACACGCGCATTGTCCTTATGCAAGAGGATTTTTTTCTTCTTCAGATTGGGGCGTTTCTCTTTGATTTCCTCGCTCAACCGTTGCAATATCGACGCGTAATACGCTCCTGTTATTGTTTTTCCTGTTTCCAAGTAGTCGATAAAAATGATGCCCTGCGAATCCCAAAAGACCGTGGCCATCACCTTGCCAGCCGATGGCACAGTTTTTGCCTTCTTCGGAGCCCGTTCACCCTTGAAAATCCACTGTGATGACTGTCTCTTCGTTTCTGGAGTGTAGTAGTGTATCCAGGTTTCGTTCACAGTGACATATCGACGAAGGAATTATACAGGATTGCGATGAAAGAGTGCCAACATAGCCTCAGAGTCCACTACACGATTGCGCTTATTCTCCTCTGAGAGCAAACTTGCCGAAATTTTTTTCACAGACAATTTTTCATGCAAAATTGAAGCGACTGTACCTTGTGATATGCCCGTGGCCTCAACTAATTCGCGCACTTTATCTCGCCGATCGTTTAAAATCAGATCGTGGATTTTGTCGATGATTTCAGGAGTAGACACCTCAACTGGGCGTCCTGAACGATGTTCATCTTTTGTGGATCAACGGCCACGTTTAAATTCATTCACCCAAATGTAAACCGTCGCAAACACAGGTGCAGATGTGCCATGAACTGCATCCAACTCGGCTTTGATTTCTTTCGGGCTTAAGCCTTTCAAATGGAGATGTTTGATGACAGCCCTAAACTCGCTTTTTTCCATTGTTATGCACAAATAAATGTCGTTAACTTTAATCGACGATAGAAATTGACCTACGCTATTATCGACAGCTTTCCTGTCGATAATGCTACTTACAAAAAAAAATCTTTACCGACACTACGAGCGCAATTTCTCGGATTTTCTAAGAACTTATCAACAATAAGAGTATTTATGTAAATTCTTCAAAAATGCATTAAAACAGACACTTTAACTTGCATTCTCCGATAACTGTCAAAATAACAACTTTACAAACAACAAAAAGTATGCAACCATTTCGTTGGGCTACCACTTCAAGGATAATGGCGTGTTTTAAAACTCTCCAAAAGTCTACCAAATTGAAACGCTTGATATTTAATTGATATTCACGTAATAAATAATAAATCTAAAATTATTAATTAAATTGTATTTTTCTTTGGAATAGTTGACTTTAAAATGGTATCCATTTTGTGGGCAAAAGGTTAATATATAAAAGCGGGGGTATATAATCAGGTGAGTAGTGTTGTTGTGAAATACGCGAGTGTGTACGCAATTTATAGCGGGAATGCGAATAAATGGAGAATACTTACATGGTTGGCCGAACCACTGAGTGGTTTCTGCTTCTTGGCACATTAACGGAACCAGCCAAGAAATACCAAAGAGTGTCCAAGACTCTGTCAAATGCCAACCATCGGACAGGGATGGACACTTGGTTTGGTTGAGATGCAAATACTCGAATACAAATAAATTTCGTCATAACAAATTTATAGAATTCGGAATATGGAATTAGGAAGGGGGGGAAGGGGGAATCTATCTTCTTAACATGAAATTAGAATCACGTTTGTCATGAGGTGAAGTGGAAAAGGAAACAACCAAACGAATCCATTCGGACTTACTGATGACTACCTAGAAACGTAAAAACGCTACCGTCCTAAACGGTTGGCACTTAACCACCTGGTTTGGTGGTCGGTTTGGTTTGACTTGGTTTGGTTTAGCTCCGTTCGGTTAGAGCTTGTTAGCTTGTTAGCTGGTTGGTTGGATGCTTCTTGGCCAATTTCAAGTGCCATTCTAGTGGGTAATCGTATCCAACAGAATTGATTCCACTTGAATTGTTTCTAAAATTTTAAGTATCATAAAAAAATGTTTTACGAAAACTAAATGTCAGTGGGTGTCATGTCTACATAAAAAAATCTACACAAATGTATGCAAGTAGTACGATTTCTCGCCGTTCTTCCAATAATTCAGATACAAAATTGCGTATACGTCTGTTCAAAAAGTATCGCGAATTTTGTGTTTTTTTTCAAAAATTACTTATTTATTCATGAATATCTATTTTGTCCCCTTCAAAGTAATCCCCACCAAATACCATACACTTGTGGCAACGTTTTTTCCAATCCTCGAAGAACTTCAAAAAATCATTTTTTCTGATCTTGTTCACCTCCTCCTTCGATGGCGTCTTTATCTCCTCGATCGTAGCGTAGCGTCGTCCTTTCATGGGGCTCTTCAGTTTCGGGAACAAGAAAATGTCACAGGGGGTCAGATCTGGGGATACGGTGACTACAGCATTATTAGTGTGTTGCTTTGGGCCAAAAATTCGCGCACAAGCAACGATGCGTGAGCAGGGACGTTATCATGGTGCAAAAGTCAATTTTTGTTCTTTCACAAATCCGGGCGTTTCTGATGGATTACTTCGCGCAGCTTGTGCATAACTTGCAGGTAATATTCCTTATTGACCGTTCTACCCTGTGGCAAGAACACATGATGCACCACGCCCATGCAATCGAAGAAAACTGTAAGCAAAACCTTCACATTCGACCGAACTTGGCGCGCTTTATTCGGTCTTGGCTCTTGCGGCAGCTTCCATTGAGATGATTGAGCTTTTGTTTCCACGTCATAACCATAAACCCATGATTCATCACCAGTTATGATCCTCTGGAGCAAATTTGGGTCGTCGCGGACAGAGTCCAACAGCTCCTTAGCAATGTTAATGCGATGCTGTTTTTGGTCGAAATTGAGCAATTTTGGTACGAATTTCGCGGCGATCCGTCACACGCCCAAATCGTTGGTAAAAATCGAATGGCACAAGCCAATCGATATGTTTAAGTCCTCAACAACTTCTCTGACGGTGATTCGACGATTGGCCAATACTATTTTCTTCACTTCATCAATGTTTTCGTCTGTTGTTGACGTACTTGGGCGTCCGGCACGCTTTTCATCGTTCACATCTTCTCGTCGCTCTGAAAACAATTTGTACCATCGATAAACGTTGCTTCGGTCTAAGGTAGCTTCACCATATGCCACAGTCAACATTCGGAATGTTTTTCGCACAAAATTTGGTACAGATTCTTTGATCCATTTTTTGGAATGGGCAAAAATCGAAGACGACCCAAAACACGTGCAAGCAAAGCAGCTGTCAAAAATTAACTGAACATTCAAAATGGCCGAACTAGTCGGCATAAGTGAGAGACATGAGTACCAACATAACGCCATAAAAAATCGAAAATCGAATATACGTAACCCGCGGAGTTTTCAAAATTCGCTGTACTTTTTTAACAGACCTCGTATACGTATACGAAAACCTGGGGCACACGGGCTTTTTCAGGTATTGTTTAATCTAAGTATGGACCTACCTCTGTAGTTATCATTAATTGGATCTTATATTAACAAAGGACTTTTGTTAAAATAAAAAAAATCGAACTCCCTCCCTACCTTAACGAAGAATTTAAAGGTTTTTTTCCTTGTTTTTGTGTACATCTGAGCCTAATCCTAAATAGTTGTTGGATATTTGTTAGCTTTCGCTTCAGAAGGGGTGGAGGCTTCGTGTTAAAGTTTAATAGCGTGTTAAAAATTATTTTTCTATAAAAATAAATATTTTCCATCACATAAAAATTGAAAATTTTATTAAAAAAAAAAAACCTAAAATTATTTTGTGTAAATTAAAATATTAATTTTTGTGAATTGAGCATTTCTGAGTGATTTTTGTTCAATTTCTCTAATTAATTCCTATTTTAGGAATAATGAAGGGTAAAAAAAATAAAATTTACCTCAATTTTTTGAGCTAGAAATTAAAATATTTTTGTTTAAGTAAACTTTTTTTAAAAACAGCTTTTTTTTAATTTCGAAATGATTTTTTTTTTGTTAAAGCTTAATAACAATATTTTCCCATTTTTATTGTGATATTTTTTTACCAAAATCAGGGTACATCAAAGATGCCCCTCAGTCCTCTAAATGTATAACATGCGATGAACGTATCGTACAGAATGAATTGGCTGTGATTGCACCGAAATTCAGGGATCAAATAATGTGGCATCCAAAGTGTTTTACTTGTGCAACATGTGATGAACTCCTTATCGACTTAACATACTGTGTCCACGAGGACAAAATTTACTGCGAAAGACACTATGCCGAACTATTGAAGCCGCGTTGTAATGCTTGTGATGAGGTGAGTACAAAATTCATTTTATTCATTCTTAGATCTTTATTAAATTGATTAATTTAAAAGCACACAAAAACTTTAACGTTCTCTAAGTTGATTAGAGACGACGAGCAATTGTTTATTAAGTTTCGAGTATTAAAATGGAAAGAAAAATATCCCCCTAACCACACATTTATCTACTTACCCAACTGAGCCATGGAATTGTTCTATAGACACACGAAGATGGCCCATAATAAATTGACTCATTAATTTAACGAACTTATTTGCAATGTCATTAAGACCGTGTCACTAAATGATGATACTGGCGTTCGTATTATTATGCTTTTGGGTTTGTTATTATCCTTATTCTTAACAACAAATGATTTACTATTACTATTACTATCCTTATTGGCTGATTAAAATTATATATTCTAAGTTATACTTACCACATTTCACTGTTAGTAGTGGTTACAGAATTAAAATTACACGTTTTTAGTTAGTCTTTATTTATTATAGCTTATACGGTTTTTTATTTCTCATTAGTTGTTTTCTTTTTATATATACAACCAACACCCCCCATCCCCCTTCGCACATTGATATTACTGTTTGGAAAATCTACTTTTAATCATTTTTTATGGGAAATTTTTATCTATCTGCCTGCCATTTTACCATCATCAAAAAAAACCATTTAACTAATTAGTTTTGGAGACATTTTTTCCTATTTTTTTCTGATTTTAATTAATTTTTCTTTTCTTTGAGGTGTTTTTCTTTTTTATTTATATTTTTTTAATAAAGTCACTGATTTTTATGTGAACATTAAGGAAATGCCAAAAGATGTTGTTTTTTTATTGGGGTGGGGGATTTGGACCAACCGCAAGTCCCAAAAAAATTGTAACGTCAAAAAATAGGCTGTCAAAAATGAAGCGTGCCTATTAAAAATACGTCCTCGTCAAAAGTCTCACTACGAGATAAATGTGCGCAAATATAAATTACAATAATTTTATTATAAATACAAATACTTACTTAATAATATAAGTTGTAGTAAAAAGAAATCCATTATTTTTGCATTAAATTAAAGGTTTTATTTAGCATAGATAGAATAATACGATTTAGGTCAAATATGCCGCGTTTTGTTTGATAACTTGTTGCCCATTTTGGAGGTAATTTCATAATGCCTCTCTCATAGAAACCCTCGTCCCTATTGGCAAAAAACTAGGACAGTCGATTTTCACAATCTTCTCTTGAGGCGAATTTTTCACCTGCAAAATCATTCGTCATAGACAGGAAGAGGTGGTAATCACTTGGTGCCAATTCCGGACTATAAGGTGGATGCATAAGAACATCCCAACCAAGGTGCCGGAACTTCTGGCGAGTCACTATCGATGTATGCGGCCTGGCGTTGTCCTGATGGAACACAATTCCTCTCCTATTGGCCAAAGCTGGCCGCTTCTGGGCGATTGCTTCTTTCAGACAGTCCAATTGTTGACAGTATAGGTCCAAATTAAGAGTTCGGCCGTAGGGGAGCAGCTCATAGTAGATGATTCCCTGCCAGTCCCACCAAACACACAGCAAAACCTTCCTGGCTGTCAATCCTAGCTTCCACCGTTTGCGCCGGGTGACCGCGATTTGACCACGACCGTTGTCGCTTGACGTTGAAAAGCGACCCACTTTTCATCACCAGTAACCATCCGCTTCAGAAATGGATCGATATTGTTCGATTCAGCAGCGATTCGCAGATGGAAATTCGGTCCATGAGGTTTTTTTGCGATAACTCGTGTGGCACCCATACATCAAGCTTCTTTTTGTATCCAGCCTTATTTAAGTGGTTCCAAACGGTTTTTTGTGCAATGTTTAGCTCCTGGGCAATCGAAACAGTGCTTACATAACGGTCGGACTCGACGATTTCCATTATTTTCTTTACATTTTCGACAATTGGCCTTCCAGAGCGTGGTGCATCTGACATGAAAATTACCGGAACGGAATCGACGAAACCAAAATTACGCGTGATTGGCTGTTACACTATCAGGACCATAAACACTATTCATATTTTCAGCTGCCTGGCTAGCGTTTTCGCCTTTATCGAAGAAAAACTGTAAAATATGGCGTATTTCCTCTTTGTTGGTGTACATCTTTGACGCGTGCTAAAAAATACTGAGTCACGTAATCACAAAACTGTATGAGAAGCTTTTTTAGTACGAAATAACGTACTTTCTAACGCCATCTGGTGCAACCCGATCGCACTTTTAAAACGGGAGATACAGACACCTAAAGCCATCTATTGGCAAAATAATGAATTACTTTTTACTACACCTTATATTAATATTCTCATTAAGCAGGTATAAATTTGATTTTTTTATTTTATTGCAGATTTTAAGTTAAAATAAACTAATAATAACCCTTCAAAGTTATAAATATATTTATTTATTTATTTATTTATTTATTTATTTATTTCACTTTACAGGCTTTTGGCCCATTATTTACATATATATATTATAAGTGGTGTTATAATTAACAGTTAAATAATCAAATTCGTTGTGTACAATCATTAATTAAATATTTAAATATGCATTCATCATCCTGACAATACGGCGTATGGTGGAACAGCTATCCTTATAAGAAAATCCATTCAACATAACATTCACTCCAATTTCTCCTCTGAATCCCTGCAATCCACCAGTTGTTACAATTGATACCTCTTTATTTAATCTTAATGTAGCATCTTTATATTGTCCATAACTGGTTCCGAATTTGTATCCTTCTTACACGCACTTGGAGCCTCATTCCTTGCGGGTGGTGACTACAATGCTAAACACCCTCAATGGGGTAGCCGCGTTGCTAACCCCCGAGGAAAGATCATATCAAATACCTTCCCCTCCAAATCTCTTATACTGGCCAACATCTGTTTCAAAACGACCTGATATCCTCGATTACTTCATTAGCACTCCTTCAATTACCATGAATTCTAGTATTGAAACTCTGATCATAGTCCTGTTCTCCTTACCCTTATTTCTAAGCCAATCTTAAAGACTCATCATCCTAGGCTGATAAATGGCAAAATAGACTGGAACAGATTTAGAAACAAATTAGACCAACAGATTAACTTAAACCGAACGTTAAAAACAGCAAATGACATTAATGATGCTGTAAATGACCTTAATATATATGTTATATACAACATGTGGTCACAACCGCTCACATCTCTTACAATACGACACAACCACAAAAACAAAATTTTCCAACTAATGGGTGTATAACTTAAAAATGCGGGATTTTTGGCAAACTTTGAGTGTTTATTTTGAAAAATTGTTATAATATATTTTATTCAAAGTATTGTCCATCGGAAGCCACTACTTTTTCCCATCTTTCTGGCAACATATGGATTCCGCGCCAAAAAAACTGCTCCGGTTTTAAGGCAAAGAATGAATCGAGCCAATTTTTGATGCCCTGTTCTGAAGTGAAGCGTATTCCGGTGAGGGCGTTTTGCATGTATCTAAACAAATGGTAGTCGGACGGGGCAAGGTCTGGGCTATAAGGCGGGTGAGGTTAAACTTCCCAGCCCCTGTTTTCTAAATAATTTTTAACCGGTCTTGCAACATGAGGCCGAGCGTTGTCATGATGGTAAATTATGGCTTCGTGTCTGGTCGCATATTCCGGGCGTTTTTCGGCCAATGCTCGCTTCAAACGGATTAATTGTGTTCGGTAGAGGTTGCCTGTGATCGTCTGGCCCGATTTCAATAGCTCATAATAGATCACACCCTTCTGATCCCACCAAATACAGAGCATTACCTTGGCGCCAATATATTTGGCTTTGGCGTTGATTTGGCTGGTTGGCCGGGCTTCACATACGATTTTTTGCGCTTTGGGTTGTCGTAATGAATCAATTTTTCGTCGCCAGTAATGATTCGATTCAAAAACGTCTTCTTTTTCGGCCGTTCAAGCAGCATTCCGGACATGCAAAATCGCCTTTCATCGTCTCTCGGCTTCAATTCATATGGGACCCAATTTCCTAGCTTTTGGCTGAATCCTGCTGCAATGACTTTGCAATTTCTTCTTGAGTTTGACAACAGTCTTCGTCGAGTAATGCCTCCAAATCTTCATCTTCAAACTTTTTTGGCTGACCTGGTCGTTCTTTGTCTTCCGTGTCAAAATCACCACTTCTGAACCGCACAAACCATCTCTCGGTGAGCAATCGATATGCTTCAGCTGCACTTTTTTTCAAATTGAAGAAGTAAATCAACACTTCCCGCAAATGGGATCTTTTTGGTACGAAATTCGACATTTTTGAAGCAAAAAAAAACTTTGTTGTTTACACTATTTCGTTCAATGACTAATCGAGAATGAATGACAGATGTTTAATCTTCAAAATGCCATATGAGTTATTATTAACACAAACCATGTGTAAAAGTAATGCCATCTGTTGTCAATCCCGCATTTTTAAGTTATACACCCAATAAAATACGGACTTTAATTAACGAAAAAAGAAAAATAAGAATGCAATGGCAACGCTTACGAATGCCTAGCTACAAACAGGAACTTAACCGACTACAACGTAAACTAAAAATGGAAATTAGTAAGCACTATAATGAACGGCATGAAACTTATACAAAATCGCTTAGTGACAATATTTCTTTATGGGAAGCCACTAGACGAATACTCTTGTACAAAAGAACATCACATCCACTGAAAGAAAATGACGGTATCTGGGCAAAAACAGACAAAGAAAACGCCAAAGTATTTGCTAAACATTTGGTAAATACTTTTGCTCCACACGATGATATAGAAGACAAATCGAATACTAACAAAATCATCGAAGAACTTATGTTCCCACTCCCTATGAGTCTTCCTCCCAAAAAATTTAAACCCTGGGAAATTAAATTCTACAATTCTGCACCTTCCCAATAAAAAAGCTCCTGGTTATGATCTAATAACAGCTCCTATTCTGAAGCAAATTTCCCGAAAAGCTTTAGTTTTAATCACATATATTTTCAATGGTATCCTGCACACAACCTATTTTCCATTACTCTGGAAATATTCTGTCATTAAAATGATTCCTAAACCAAATAAACCGATTAATTCTCCTTCCTCCTATCGACCTATCAGCCTCTTACCAATTCTTGGTAAGATATTCGAGAAACTCCTATTAAAACGACTCTACCCAGTTCTAGTTAATGAAAAAATTATTCCTGACCACCAATTTGGCTTCCGGTCTGAACACTCCACTATCCAGCAATGCCATCGCATTGTTGATCATATTGCATCCTCTCTTGACAGGAAAGAGTATTGCCTAGGAGTATTTCTAGATATCTCCCAAGCTTTTGATCGTGTGTGCAGGGCCCGATTAAGGCGTGTGGGGCCTGTAGGCTGAAATGTGGTGGAGGCCCTCGTTAAGGGGAGCGAAATGTTAAAACTCTGAAGAATAAACTAAAAATAACCCAATAAACAAAACGTTTGATTATAAAAAATATTAAAATAATACTCATTTTTATTTGCTTACATTTACTTTAAAATTTTTTTTCTAGCTTTTTCATCAGCAAATTTGTCAATTATGTCTGATATATTTATATTTTTCAATACATCGTGTTCCATACTTAAAATTGTACGGTCGATTAAACTTTATTCCGACATTGATGAGCTTAGTCTATCCTTTATGAGCTTCATTTTTAAGAAAGAACTTTCTCCGCTGCAGTTTGTAGTAATAATACAAAAATAAATTCTAAAAAGAATTTCGACATTTGGAAAACTAGCCTTTACTTTTTTTTGAATTAGTAGCTTATGCATGAAAAATTCGATGCTCATTTCTTCTTCTTTTTCATGAATAAACTCACTTTTTGCTTTTGCACTATAAGAGTACGCAAGTCAGAGAAAACAGAAAATTTTAAATTTGCTTACATCATTTTTTTCTTCAGTATTTTGATTCAATTAGCGACAAAAAATAAATACTTTTTGATTCAATTAGCGATTTTTTAAAATACTTTTACATTAGCGACAATATTTTTACTAGATATACGAGTACATTATCTGTTACTGCTTTTTCAGTTTCTACACTATCAGAAGACCCAGCTTTAGATGCTTCCACCGTAAGGTATTGTTGTTAGTCAGCCGTGGCGTTTTTGCAAGAATTTTCGACTGCACTATTTCTTTTTCTTCGGCTTTGCGACGTTTTTCCGATCCTGATGGATGCACTCGGCCTTTGTGCCGATCAACAAGAATCTTATGACGATCATTTTTGTTGCTCATTTTCTTGACCAAATTTGTATCTAAATGGTATAAATACATGAGTATCCCTGAATACACTATGATAGAAAAAAAACAATGCTATGTTTAAACTAATACTTACTTTGAGAGGTTAGAATTAGAGGGCGAGATATTTATTCGTACTTATTGCGAGCCAATACTTTTTATTCATATAAAAACAACACTTTCTGAAAGTCAGTAATACAATTTTCTTTGACGGAAGAATTTCAGTTAGTTCAGACAACTTATTATTTCCCACCTTTGGGTTCAGATAGATAAAAAAGATATTTAGAGTCGGTTAAGTAACGTACATGAACACTACCGAAATTCGTATGCTACATAAATAGGCTTGAGGTTACTTCAACGAATTATCGACTGCTGCATAGCAGTATACCTTGGCTGGATAAAACAGAGCGACTGAACTGACGACATGCGACGACATGTGACGACATGACATTATAAAATCTCGCTTTCGGGGTTGTGTGGGTTTAGGCACTTGCTAGTTTGGATTTTCATTGTTTGTTACAAACTAAACGAATTAACTCGCACTCCCCAGGGTTGGGTGGGTTAGGTCACTTATTAGTTTTTTTTTTAATTTTCATGGTGTGGTGGAGGCCCTCTTGTGGTGGAGGCCACTAGACTGCAGCCTACTCCGCCTATTGCCTAGATCGGGCCCTGCGTGTGTGGCATCCTGGACTCCTTTGGAAACTCAAGAGCTTTCTTCCTTCAACATACTACCTTATCATAAATTCATATCTATCCCAACGATATTTCCAAGTTGCAATTAACTCAGAATCCTCGGAAATATATCCTATTCTAGCCGGAGTCCCACAAGGCAGTATCCTTGGTCCCATCTTATATAATATTTATACCCATGACATCCCAGCTTATCCTAATACTATCATTGCTACTTATGCAGATGATACGGCCATACTTGCTACCCATTCAAATCCTGACATAGCTTCCAACAATTTACAATCCCATATCCACAACCTTGAATCTTGGTTTAAGAGGAGATGGAGAGTGAAGGTAAATGAACCGAAGAGTGCTCACATTACTTTCACACTTTGTCAAGGTAAACCTACCCCTTTATACCTTAATAGCAACATGATACCGCAATATGATAAAGTGCGTTATTTGGGACTTTACCTGGACAGGAGACTAACATAACATGGAACCCACATACTAGATTAAAAAGAGCTGAAGCTAACAGACGTTACCTACAACTTCTTAGACTACTGGACAAACGCTCGAAACTAACAATTAAAAGTAAACTTCTAATCTACAATACAATTATAAAACCAATTTGGACATATGGAATTGAACTTTGGGGTTCAACGAAATGTTCCAATTTCTATCGCGTCCAGGCCTTACAATCCAAGATCCTCCGTAAAAACGAGTAACTTTAAAAATATTTAATGAGTCAATTTGACTCAAATCCGTCAAAATAGGTATAATACTTATAGTATTTGTATACATTTTATTAATCTACAATATTAAAAACCAACATATGTTTTTAAAAAAAAAAATATTTAATTTTTTTTATATACTTGTATATAGCAATAAACTTGTGAATGAGTCAAATTGACTCGGTCCGGCAATCTAGTGTTACCTGAGAAAGAATAATTACTAAACGATCAATTTTATATCAAATTCAATTAAATTCTTCCTCCTTCAGAACACTTACCTGCTCCTTAAGAAGCACTTTTCGCTAACTGTTCGCCTATGATTTTTTTGCAAAATTTTTGCCAAAAATTTTGTTTGTTGTTTTAAAATACTGTAAAGAAAGGTGTTTGTCTTGGGGGATATTTCCCATTAATTCTTGCGAATCTTTAGCAAAGACAATAAATAGGTGCACGGAATAAGCGAATGCCTCAACCGAACTGTTCTAATTAAGAAACGAAAAAGCTTAACTAACTGTGAACTGGTCGAAATGAATGCATTTTCATTTTCGAAAAGGAGAAAAACTGTCCTCATTATTAGTTTTTTGTCAGAAACCAATTTTTTTAATAAAAATTTACACATATTCTTTTTTTCTTTTAATTAATTCCATTTGTATTGTGTAAATTTTTATTTAAATAAATTGATTTCTGGCAAAGCTTTTACTTTACAAATAAGCTAAATAAATTTTAAATTATCTCTAATATTAATTAAATAATTCCCTTTTAATTGAACGTTTAGTTTTGCGCAGGGGAGTTTTTTTGTTTAATAACATTAAACAAAAAAATAATTTTTTATTTATTTTATTATCTGCTACTACAATTGTATTGTAACAAGCAGATTTACATAACATTTTAATTTACAATCTTGTGCATCATGAAGTGGGAGTAAACACCCATCGGCATTTATCCAACTAACCGTAGTTAGATTCCTCTAGAAAATTTCTAGGTTATTGTCTCGTAAGTCTTCCAGTACAGGATAATTTTCTCACAAACGGCAGTGAAATTTTTGATAGCGGGAAATGGACAGGTCCTGAACAAAGGAAACATTTAGGAACATTTACGAACATAAACACGATAAGAATTGGAACGTTCTAAAGTTCAATTCCATACACATAACATATATACAAAATAGGTTTTATTATAATTTTATTGTATAGGGTTTTCTAATAAGAGTGATATGATTTCTAAGTGACGTTTCGGCCATTTGTAATATGTCATGATCTGTCTTTTTTTTTCATTGTACGAGGGTCATTCAACAAGTACTTAGCCTACAAAAGAAAAACGAAAATTTTGGCAAGGTGGCAATTTATTTTTCCACATAATCTCCTTCAAGCTCGATACACTTGCCCCAGCTATGCTCTAACTTTTTTAACCCGTCCATAAAATACATTTTCTCGAGGGAAGCAAAATAGGCCTCCGTGGCGACGATGACCTCCTAATTCGACCCAAATCTGTTCCCGGCGAGTGATTTTTTCAGGTTTGGAAACAAAAAGTAGTCACAGGGAGCAAAATCTGGAGGGTACGGTGGATGGGGCAGCAATTCGTAGCGCAATCGACCAATTTGGCCATGGCGACGGCGGAGGTGTGAGCCGCCGCGTTATCGTGGTGGAACAGCACTTTTTTCTTCGCAAAGCGGGGCCGCTTTTTCTTCAATTCGACGTCAAATCAGCCCAATAAGTCAGCATAGTAGCGCCCCGTGATTGTTTTACCCTTCTCGAGGTAATCGATGTGGATCACACCTTGTGAATCCCAGAAAACGGTGGCCATCACCTTTCCGGCCGATCGAACAGTCTTCGCCTTCTTCGGAGCACGTTCGCCGGGTGAAGTCCACTGTTTCGACTGTTCCTTGGTCTCTGGTGTGTACCAGTGAATCCATGTTTCGTCGACACGAAACGACGCAAGAACTCCGCTGGATTGCGCTGAAACAGCGCCAAACACGTCGCCGATGTGGTCTCACGGTTGCGCTTGTTCCGGTGTGAGCAAACGCCACCCATCGCGCCGACAACTTTCTCATGCCCAGTTCTTCGTGTAGAATATGATGCACCGTTCCTACTGCGATGCCCACAGTCTCAGCTATCTCGTGAACCTTCAATCGACGGGCTGCCAACACGAGCTCGTGGACTTTTTTAACGTTTTCCTCCGTAGCAGCCGTTTTTGGGGCACCTGGGCGTGGCTCATCAAAAACCGACGTGCGGCCACGAACAAACTCGTTGAACCAATTCTTGACGGTCGCCATCGAAGGAGAAGAGTCACCATACACAGCATCCAAGCGATCTTTGATTTCGCTGCGTGTTTTCCCTTCCAAAAACAAGAATCTAATCACCGAACGATATTGTTCTTTTTCCATTTTTGTGCAACCGACCGACACGCTCGCTTTCAAAGGCTCTCAAAACAAAACTAATAAAGGGAATCGACTAAAACTTTGACAGAGGCTACTAAAAAAATGTACTGCACGATGGTAAATTTCTTTTGTGACAGCAGTTCCATCGGGCGGTGAGGCAAGGTACTTGTTGAATGACCCTCGTATTCAGTAATGTTAACAAGTTCATCATGGAGAGATATACGCAAGAATAACGTTTACAAATTATTCAATTTTATTATCAAAATAATCGTTCTTCAATTGCAACTTTTCGTGCGCTTTTACCATTTTATGGCCGTAATAATCGTCCAACTGTGCTTGCTATTCGTCGAATTGTTAAAAATTTCGAGCGTACATTTTCTTTACATAATGTGCAAGTGCCAATAAGACAAAGAACCGCTCGAAGTAATGAAAATATTGCTGCCGTTCAGGCAAGTGTTGCTGAAGACCGCAATTTGTCGATTCCAAGACGTTCTCAAGAATTGGGACATCCGTATAAAATTGTTATCACTCAAGAACTGACGCCATTGGACCACCGTAAATGTCGTGAATTTGCTGATTTTGTTTTGGAACAACTTGAAAACGATAACGATTTTTTTAAGAAAATCATCTCCGATGAGGCTCACTTTCATTTGAGTGGTGCGATAAATAAACAAAACTGCCGATTCTGGTACGAAGAAAATCCACAAATTATTCATGAACACCCATCATGGTTTTTGGTCTGGTGGAATCATTGGTCCGTACTTCTTTCAAAATGAAGCTGGTAACACCGTTACTGTCAATGGAGAGCGGTATAGATCGATGATAACCAACTTTTTAGGGCCGAAATTGGAAGAAGTTGATCTTGACAACATCTGGTTCCAACAAGACGGGGCTACGTGCCACACAGCACGTGCAACAACCGAATTATTGCGATAAAAGTTTAGAGATTCGATTATTTAAAGAAATTGTGACATTGAATGGCCTCCAAGAAGCTGTAATTTAACACCATTAGACTATTTCTTGTGGAGTTATTTGAAGTCATTGGTCTTTAGCAATAAACCAGACTCTCTTCAAGCTTTAGAAGTCAATATTGAACGTGCTATTCATGACATACGACTTGATTCAAAACTTAATTGGATCGATTGTACTTCACATTAAATAAAAAACATTTGAATTTCCTTAAAAATTAGTGTTTTTTTTAAAAAGAAATCATATCACTCTTATTCGAAAACCCTATATAATAAAATCTTACTTTTTATTGTTAGTTTCGGGCATTTATCCAGTAGTCTAAGAAGCTATAGTTTTAATTTATTACGATCAGATAGGATAAAATGGGACCAATGAGACTGCCTTGTGGGACTCCGGCTAGAATAGGATATATTGTATTTTCGATGATTCTGAGTTAATTGCAACTTGGAAATGACATTGGGAGATATACGAATTTATGATAACGTAGTATGTTGAAGGAAGAAAGCTTTTGAGTTTCAAGAGAATTCCAGTATACCACACATGATCAAAAGCTTGGGAGATATCGAAAAATACTCCTGGGCAATACTCTTTCCTCTCAAGAGATGGCGCATTGTTGGATTGTGGAGTGTTCATTCGTAAGCCAAAATGGTGATCAGGAATAAATATTTTCATTAACTAGAACTGGGTAGAGTCGTTTTAATAGAAGTTTTTCAAAATTCGTACCACGGATTGGTAGGAGGCTGATAGGTCTATAGGACGAAGGAGATTTAACGGGTTTATTTGGTTTAGGAATCATTTTAATAACAGAAAATTTCCTAATTAAGGGAAAATAGGTTGTGTGCAGGATACCATTGAAAATGTATATAATTAAAAGTAAAGCTTTTTGGGAAATTTCCTTCAAAGTAGGAGCTGTTGTTAGTATTAGATCATAACCAGGAGTTTTTTTATTGGAAAGGCGCAAAATAGTAGATTTAATTTTAGAGGGAAAGGATTCATAGGAATTGAAAACAATAGTTCTTCGATGGCAAAAGTATTTACCAAATGTTAAGCAAATAGTTCGCCTTTTTTTGAGGTTATATTTACAGTATCATTAAATATCGTTTGCTGTTTTTAATGTTTGTTTTAAGTCAATATGTAAGATTGGCTTAGAATTAAAAGTAAGGAGAATAGAGCTACGATCAGAGTTTACCAGGTGTATAAGCTTAAATCCGCTGATTTTTAGTCAAAAAAAAATACATGTTTTTTCATAGAAAGTAAAAACAAATTTATTTAAAGTACTTGCCCTCGCTAGCTACACATTTTTCCCATCTCTCAGGCAATCTGAGGATACCACGCCAAAAAAAATTCCTTCTCTTTCGAGGCAAACCACTCATCAAGCCATTTTCGGACGTCTTCGTAAGAATCGAAGTGCTGATTAGCGAGCGCGTGGCCCATCGACGAAAACAGGTGGTAGTTGGAAGGGACCAGGTCTGGTGAATAAGCGGGGTGGGGTAGCACCTCCCAGTTGAGTGTCTCCAAGTAGTTTCGAACCATTTTTGACGTGTGCGATGGTGCGTTGTCGTGGAAGAAAATTAGCTTGTCATGTCTCTGTTGATAATTCGTCCTTTTTTCACGCAGAGTAGGGTGCTTTTTGATCAGTTATTGGTGGTAACGGTGGGTATTGACACTTTCACCAGGTTTCAACATCTCATAGTAGACGATACCCTGCTGATCCCACCAAACGCACAGCATCGTCTTCCGTCCGAAGCGATTTGGTCTTGGGGAAAATGTTGATGGTTGGCCGGGATCACCCCCGATTTCTTCCGTTTAGAATTCTCGAAATATATCCACTTTTCATTGCCTGTCACAATCCGATGCAGGAACGACTTTGTTTGTTGTCTGGCGAGCAAGATTTCGAATGTGTTTTGGCGTCGCTCCATCTGCCTATCCTTAAATTCATGCGGCACCCATTTTCCGATCCTTTCAATCTTCCCCATAGTACGCAGACGCATGAAATGGCTGGTTGAGTAACACCCAATTACTGCGCGACCATTTTTTGCGATTGCGTATCGTCTTCGTCCAAAAGAGCCTGCAATTGATAGTCCTCAACCTTCCTAGGCCGATTTTCACGCTTCTTGTCCCACAAGTCAAAATTGCCGTCTTTGAACCGACGAAACCAATCACGGTAGGTTGTTTCCGATAAAACACTGTCACCATAGGCCTCCATAAGCATTCGATACGATACGGCAGCCGATTTCTTCAAATCGAAGCAGAAAAGTAGAGCTTCCCGCATATGCTCTTTTTCTGGCGCAAAACTAGACATGATTACCGAAGGAAAAATGTATGTTGTACGAAATTGTTGACAATGTGCACTGATTAATGTTGACAAATGTCAAACTTATAAATAAAAGTATGGCGTGCCCATGGTAGCTAAATACGCTCACTCACGCCATCTATGACCAAACAGCGGATTTAAACTTATATACCTGTAAATCGGAAAGAGTTTCAATATTAGAATTCATGGTAATTGAATGAGTGCTAATGAAGTAATCGAGAATATCAGGTCGTTTTGAGGGGAAGTTATTTGGTATGTTGTGTGGGATAGAGCTTCTTGAAGAATCTTTCCTCGAGGGTTGCCAACGCGGCAACCCCATCAAGGATTTTTAGCATTGTAATCACCACCCGCGAGGAATAAGGCCCAAGAATACTACCTTGAGGAAAAGCAGCTGTGATAGGGGATATTTCAAAATGGTTTGTATTGACTGTTACTGGGAAATGACGTTGGAAGAGATATGATTTTAAAATAGGGAATTATGTGGAGGGAAGAAAGGTTTTGAGTTGTAATCAGCTTCACGGTGACATTATTTGTGGATTGTGGAGTATTCTGATCGGAAACCAAATTGGTGATCAAGAATAATTTTTTTCATAAATTAGAATTGGGTAAAAGCGTTTTAATAGGAATTTTTCAGAAATCTAAGCAAGGATTGGTAAGAGGCTGATAGGCCACGTTGTATTCGTTTTTTTTTCACCCAAAAAAAAGGGTCAATAAAACCACTTGGAATAAAAGTAATAAATTTAATTATTTGCATTAAATTTATTCAATTTTTTTTTTATAAAGACTTTTAAAAGAAAACTTTGCCAAAAGCTTTATTTTGAATAAGTGTGAAAAAAAAAGTATTTGGAAAAAAAACAAAAAGAAAAGAAAACAATAATTAAGTATGTTAACAATAACTAAAGTCATTTAAATAGTAAAAAAAAAACGACTATTCTAAAGGGTAGAAAATGAATGGGAAAAATAAAACTTGTTGTACACTTAAACAAGGGCTAATATAGAACAAATAAACTTTATGAGGTGTTAAATATCAACCGGAATACAAAGAATTAAATTACAAATTTGCTCTTTTTTTTTTAACTGGAAAATGACAAAGCAAGAGGAAAGTTATGAAAATCATAATAAACTTGTTTGAAAATGTCATAGGAGACTTTGGTTAGAGAAAAAAAACGGGGGTGAAATGTTATCAGAAAGGTTAGTAGGTCTTTTTTAAACAAAAATAGTGCAAATAAATAGGAAGCATAGAAAGGATATTGTTGAGGCGACGAAAGTTTCCTCTAATTGGACTATGAATTTTCACTTCCGTTACATTAAATGGCCATATAACTGTATCAGCGAACGAAGTTTACCTAATTGACATCCGACAAGTCATTCCCAAACTGTTAAAAGGTGAACGTGCAACTTTGCACGCCGTAATAATAATTGTGACTCAACGGGCGGAAGCAATCGATTTTTTGAAGGCTATTTCAGGATTGATTTTATTGTAATTCTCTTGTTTTCTTTATATTTTATGTGTTTCTCTTTTTTTTGGCAAAAAAATTTCTTCCTCTAAACCACAAAAAGTCCGTTGAAGATTTTTTATTTAAAAAAAAAGTTAAATGTAAAAATATTTCTTAGCCAAATTATCAAAGCTTTTTTCTTGATATCAGAATTCGAAAATCCCCTTTAGCAAAGAAAGTGACAATAAAATTGTTAGATTTCTTTTTGGTCTTAATAAGTGAGAATAGAATAGAAAGTGATAGTGATTAGGGAGGGAAAAGCTAAAAATATGACAAGGATATGCCCTTAAAAATGGTCATCCTTCTGTACTATAATTTTTTGGTCTAATTGAAAAAAAGTAAAAATAGATTTTCTATCAATTTTATTTCCTTATGCCTTTTTCTAAGCTTTTTAATATGGTCATTCCTGATAGAAAACTACCATATACACGTACGTATACTCACATATGAATGGCAATAAGTCGACATGCTCTTTAAGCACTTGTATATACAAAAACTCCCTTGAGCACATTTTAAGGATTTTCTATCAATGACAAAATGAAAAGTTTTTCCAATATTTCGATGTGTACCTCCTTTTATGTATCCTTACCCTCCTTCGAAGAGTTAAAACTTTTATTGTATTGTAGTATTTTACGTCTACATGTCGTTTGGCCCCAAAATCGTCCATGTGCAATTTTACCAATCCACCTGCAATTAGTATTTGACAGATAATTGTAAACGTTCGCAGAGGATACATTGGACGAAGACCACAAATATCGTTTCTTATCCGTGTTATCGAAAATTTATTGTTGCATCAACAAATGAAATTGGGTTAAATATTTTTTGGGTGCGCTTTAATTAAATTTTTTTGACCTTTTCTGTTAGGGTTTCATTGCCATTTGTCTGATTGGATTTTTTTTCCAAATTCGGTAGAATCCTTAAGAAATATTGGGAATGAAAAAAAAACAGTCTAATTTTTATTGGATGTTGGGAAAAGGGGGAAGGGGAAGAGGGTTGGGAGAGTACACAAAAATATAAATTGTTTTTTTTTGTCAGGAACCTTTATTGTCACGAAAAAAAAACTTAAATTTTTTCTGATCTCAAACAGGCGTTAAATATTTCTTTTTTTCAATAGAATCCTTTAGAAATATTGGATTAATTTTTTTTTAAATGGGTTGTAGGTGAAAGGGGCTTGGGAGAGTCTACAAAAAATTTTTTTTTTGTTGTTAAGAATTTTTATTGTTAAAAAAAAAAACTTAAATTTTTTCTGATCTCAAACAGGCGTTAAATGTTTTTTTTTTCAATAGAGTCCTTTAGATATATTGGATAAATGTTTTTTCAAATAGGTAGCGGGGGAGAGGGGGCGAAATAAAGTGTACAAAAAAAAATATTTTTTTTGCTAAGAACTTTTATTGTCAAAAAAAACTAAAATTTTCTCTGATCTCAAGCATGAGTTTATTTTTTTTTTCAATAGAATCCCTTAGAAATATTGGATAAATTTTTTTTTTAATGGGAAGCGGGTAAGAGGGGGTGGTAGAGTTTACAAAAAAATAAATTGGTTTTTTGTTAAGAATTTTTATTGCCAAAAAAAAACTTAAATTTTCTCTGATCTCAAACAGGCGTTAAATATTTTTTTTTTAATAGAATCCTTTAGAAAAATTTAGGGGGGGGGAGGTCTGGTCTACAAATAAATTTTTTTTTGGTAAGAATTTTTATTGTCACAAAAAAAATCGAAAATTTTCACTGATGTGAAACAAGCGTTAAATTTTTTTTTTTAATAGAATCCTTTAGAAATATTGGATTAATTTTTTTAAAAAATGGGTTCCGGGTAAGAGGGGGGGGGAGATAGTCTACAAAAAATTAATTTTTTTTTTGTTAAGAATTTTTATTGTCAAAAAAACTAAAATTTTCACTGATCTCAAACAGGCGTTAAATATTTTTTTTTTATATTTTTTTTTTATTTCACAACATAATTTAGAGTTGATTACATAAAAAATGTTATAATTAAAAAAGATAAAATCTTTAATATTCAACTACAAACAAAAAAACCACAATTCTACAATAACTTTGATATAGCAAAAGTAAAAAACCTTTTCACAATTAAGGATTTAAGTGTCATTGCAAAATGCAAAATTGAATATGAAAAGTATTAGTTTTTTCCTAGAAAATATATTAAATACAATTTTTAAAAACCCATATTTTCCTCATAAAAGTAAAAGTTCTCAATCTTATATAAACGTCTCTGATGGTTTATTAAAAAAAAAAAAATAATATGAAGGAAGCTAGCTACCTTAAAAAGGAAAGAAGAATATTCTGCTTTGACTTCCTTTCATTTTATGATAAATTCCATCATTTTTTGCATGAACATATTTTCTTCTTTTTTTTTCTTATCAAAGCCGCATAAAAGAAAAATCCTTTGAATTTCCTTAACGCATCTACATATTTTCCCGGTAATAGCTTAAGGCTAGGTATGAACATATAAAGAAGTAAAATACCATCGACTTTTGATTTGGGTGAACATTATTTTTCCATTTTATAAAAATCGAAAAATTCAAGAAGTCAACCAACCAACCAACCAACAACAAATCACAAAAATTAATATCAACGAAACTAAAAACTTTTTCCTAAAAAAAGGAGATTTATCTATTTGATGAAATTAATGAAAAGAGCCTCCTAAAGTGTATGCTCGTATTTCCTATTACATGAATAAGAAAGAAATCCTTTCACCAGTTTTTTGGAATTAAAATTACTTTTCCTATCATCAAAAAAGAAAAAAACATTTAAAAAAATCCCTCATTCTTAGCAGTAGTTTTTGTTAAAAACTGAAAGTAAGTAAAAAAAAATTATAAGTTACTAAAATAAAAACTATAAATTTCTAAAAAATAATATTTTCGAAAATACTTTCTTAAAATTTTCTTTCACAAAAGTTTTAGTTTTTACTCCCAGAAAGGTGAAAAAATGATTTCAAACGAAAAAGCTTTCACATTCAAAAGTGTTTTTCTCAAATATTCTGTCACATCGAATAGGAATCCTTTTTCCAGCAAATTGATTTAAATTTTCCACCCGTTATTCAGTTGTTCGTTGTCGGTTGTTCTGTACAGTATGTCCTGGCATTATAAGTTAACGGTTGATAGTGAAAATACACCATTTTTTTTTCTATACTCCTTATTGTGCGTATATTAGGCAGTTTTAAAAACTAATCGCTAAAATAAATTGTTGCCAAAAAAAAAACATAATATTTCATGGTTATTATAGGCGTCAGCAAAAAAACCGGCTATTGTCATAAATTGCACGCACGTTACTATTAAAGTCTGAGTAACCAAACTTCTAAAGGGTTATTCATTTTTCGGTTCGGAAAGTAAAGTTACTTTATTTAAAACGGGTTTAACAAATATATCATCAAAGATAAGATTTCATTGGACTAACGTTTGCCATATTACATTATGAATTATTTAGCCATAAAATTATAAAAATTTTCCATTTGTTTTTTTTGTTGATAATTCTGGGTGTAGCCTCGTTTTTTGCAAAAATTTTCTTAAGCGATGAGGCTTATTTTCTGCTTAGTGAATAAGTAAATATGAAAAATTGCCATATATGAGGCTCTGAAAACTCACAAGTGACTGTGGAGAAGCCATTGTATCTGCGAAAAGTAACTGTATGGTGTGCATTTTTGTCTAAGGGCCTGAGTTATTTAACCTGAGCTAAGATAACCAATTTTTCTTTAGTTCCAACGGAAACATTTTAACCTGAACTTTATGTTATTTTAACATGAAAATTTGGTTTTATTGTTCGGAAATTTTGCAGAATGGGTAATTGATCTCGAAAATCATGCAATTTAACACAGTTGGACTCCTTATTAAAAGGCTATGTGAAAGATTATATTTAAGAAGAGACAGTTTTTGAAAAACCAATATCCGTTAAGTAATTTCCAACTTACCGCCTGAAATATATTAACAATTACTTTAAAAAATCGAGTTCTGCCAGTAGGTTTATGGTAGCTATTTTTAATTTAATGCATAATGGCAAGTTCCTAGCAATATAATAAAATCAAAATTTCATCGAAATCTAAATTTTGAGTGCATTTTGTTGAACTTTACTTTCCAAGTCTGAAATTGGATAACGAAATTCTCAATTGAGGCAGACGAAAAGCGCAAAAGCACGTCCACGTACTCAAACGCGCGTCTGTTTTTGCCGGCAACAACACTCACAAATGTCAGCTACAAATCGTAGCCGCCTCAATAGTACGCTACATCGCATCGACTACTGCACAACGCAACGCTTTCCGCTGCAGCACTGACCGTCCGGGGCTAATCGTCGGCAGCGACTATCATCGCTGTTACAGTCGAACGTCGCGCACCGCAGCACACACGCACTCAGTATACGCGCGCAATAAATTCAAGTAATTTTGTTTCGGCATTCGTCGCCGTAAAATTTATAAAATTAGCGTGCGTTTTTCATCTGTTTTTATGCGTTTTTAATTGTGCAAATTATTTTTTATTTATTTATTTATTTATGAGTATGTACATTTTCTTTCGATATTAATTTAAATTGTACCAAAAATATTTTACACACTGTGTGCTACTAAAAATAACTACGAACATTTTGTGTAATTGTTAATATTAGTTTTTCGGGGATTGTCGATAAAATTGATCATAAAATCGACATGCCAAAATGTGTAATGTTTAATACCGGACTGATTTTTAGTTGTGATTAAAGATCGACGAATATCAGATAATTTTCTGCTGACAACAACCAAATGTGAATAATTTCACTTTCGATTTTCATTATTGTATATCTACTCAGAAAATAGTTTTAGTTTGTTTTTTTTTTTAATTTTATTCAATTTGATTTTATTTGGAATAAGTTTTTAATAATAAATAATTACGAATATATGATGGGAATAAAATTTAAATAAAAATTGAAGTAAACAAATTTTAGAAGGAATTTTTTCCATAAAACTTTTTACTTAAAATTTTTGTATATTATTTTATATAACATTTTTGTCTAAAATTATGTTAATTTTTTATTTTGGTTACACTCGTTGAAGGGTAAATAATTTTTTTTAACCAACACAACACAATAGAAATAAATTTAATAGAAAAAATTATTCTATAAATCTTTGTGTGATTTTGTGATCAGTGAACTGTGCCAATAGACGAATTTCGAACGGATTTAAAAAAGAAGAAAAATACTTAATTTTTCCACAGTTAATGTAAGTGTTAAAAATTATTTGTTTTTATTCTTCAGTATTTTACAATTATTTTTTTAATTTTGTTTATTTTTTTTTTTGTTAATTTAAAAACAACAAAAAAAATGTGCAAAATATATTGTGAAATTGTAAAAATTCTTTTTAGTAAATTTCGATGATTTTTCTTAAATATTTTTAATTAAAACTAATAGTTTTGGTTAAAACAACCAAAAACTATTTGGTTTTTATTCAGTAATCTTATGTGATTTTTTTTTTAAATTGTTTTTATCTGGTTTTTTTTTCGTATCTTTTTTTTTACAATATAAAAAAATTCATAAATTTTTTTCTATATAATTAAAAAAATGCGTGCTTTTAAAAAAAAAATCTTCATTTAAAAAAAAACCTTTCAAAATATTTTAATTGTTTTTGTACTAAAATTACCGATTACTAAAATTACCTTTAAAAATTACAATTTATAATTTTTGACTTTTTGATTCCAAATAAAGTTTTTTTTAAAAAAAATAATATTTATTGTTTGGCGTATTTTTCGAAAGTTTTTAAAAGAAAAATTACTGGTTTTGAAAAATATCCTATCAACATCTTTTTAGAAATATTTTTTTTTAGAAACTTTTTTATAATTAATATTTAAGAAATTTCAAAATTAAGCAGGGAATTTGTAGTGCCAAAATGATTACAAAATGTCAAAATGTCAGAATTAATTTTTAATAATTTTTTCCAGTTTTAATAAAATCCATTGTGACACTACAATCCAAGTGCCTCTGTGCAAACTTTTGGCCCATTATCTCGCATTAAGAAGGGATTTATAAAAATCATTTATAAAAGGGATTCGAAAGTGATTCATAAATTATTCACAACAACCCTTAAGATGTGTTACTACAATCCGTAATGTCACTACAACTCTAAAACGAGTTTCAAAAGTGATGGAACCCGTAAAAATGTTTTTTTTTTGAAGCACTACAAACCACTAGGGCATCTTATCCAAATTGTGGTACTTCCATCCCTTACACTGCAACCCTTAGATAAAGACAAAAAAAAAAAAAATTATCTTAAAATCTAATAAAATTACAAAAATAAATTCAGATATACGCTCAGGCAAATGCACTTACACATATTATGACGTAACGTTTGGACTGAAGCATCACAATTCTGTTACATTTTAATTGATTAATAATAGTTCTTACAACAATTATTAATCGAAAAGTAAACATTTTTCTTTAATTAAAATTATTTATGCACAAGCATTTAAAATTTTGGCTACAAAACTAAATAATGACCAGCTAAAAATATGCTCTCATGTCCCCTTTTCTTTTGTTCATTTGCAATTATTCGAAAAGCGCCAATTTTTCTATTTCTATAAATTTATATTTTTATTTATTTGCATAAAAATAAATTGTATTAATAAAAAAAAAAGTACAAACTCAACAAAAAAAAAAAAAAAAACCTCCAATATTTTCTCAATTGTTTATTCAAACAGAAAAAATGCTCCGTATAGTTCAGGTGTTGAGGTCATGAAAATTTTGTTCTACATTTTTGGAAATTTTTGCTTATAACGAGTAAATTTTTTTAAAAATAAAACCACCTAAATCATATAAGTGATGATTATTATGAAGAAAAAAGAAAAAAATAATAACACTTCAAGTCCAAATGCAATCGTTTTGTTTTGTCACACAAAAAAAAAAACGTTAAAGACTGTCAATAGTTAATGACTGTGCAAATTTTTATAAATTAACAAAAAAAAATACTGTGGTAAGTATTTTTGTTATTTTTTTCGAATTACTTATATGATTTTTATTCGATAAGTTAAAATGTTTGAAAAAAATTCAATAAAGCCTATATGCACCCTGTGCTATTGACAGTAGAAGTGTGGCGCCAAATTCAAATTTCGCAATATTTTATTAGTAATAAATCACTTGAAATATTTTTTTTTTAATTTTTAAAATGGATTTAAGAAAAACTTTTAGCACATATCTTAAAGACCTTACAAATAAACAAAGAATTTTTAACCTCTTTCAAAGCTTTTATCTCAAAAATTTGTTAACTTTGCACCAAAGCCACTTCGGATCGAGTTTTGGGAATTTTCATTTATTAACTAAATTTGGACACTACAGATAAAATGTTCCTCTTTTATATAATGCAGTTATATGTTATCTGTACCCTGTAGAGTGGCAAACTATTGCGGAAGCACTCCCCAATTTGTCGATGATAAATCGATCCTGTAGATTCAGCAATCGCACGCATCTTCATATAAGTGACTAAAAATGTTTGGGCTTTTTTTAAATTATTTTTAGTTTATTTTTTTAATTATTTGCAGTTAATTTTTTTAATAATGGGCACTGCAAAGGCTTTTTCGTTAGCTGTATATGCATTCAAGACTGCCCCATACTCGACGTAAACGTATCCATCTTGTTAAGTTTTTTTTATTTTTTTTTATTTTATTTTAAATGATATCTACAACTACTTATGCTAGTAACAAGCAGATTTTTTACGGGAATATACAAGAACATGAAGACATGTGGAGGAAAACACCCATCGATGTTACCTCTAGAACAGGGTAATTTTATTTTATAATTTTAGAGAATCTCTCGGGCATCGCCGTTTTAAACTTCGATGGGTGTATACTGGAAGGGTGGGAGTGAAAAGTTCCCTTCCTAAAGGATTAGGGTGGAAGGATAGATGCGAATGGAATTTTTTATATCGGGAGATGCATAGTTCACGAACAAATGGAACATTTAGGTCACGGTGGATTACAGTGTTTCGCACATAAAAAGGGGCATTGACAATTTTGCAAAGGATTCGGGATTGTAGGGATTGGATAGGAAGGGAGTTAGAATGCTTAGTCGAACCCCAAAGTTCTAGACGATATGTCCATATTAGTTTCAGAGCCGTATTGTATAGTAATAGTTTACTTGTTGTTGTAAGTTTTGATTTACTGTCTAGGAGACGTAATAATTGTTTGTATCGTCCGTTAAGTTCACGTCTTTTAGTTTTCGTATGAAGGTTCCAGGTTAACCGTTTGTCGAATATAACTCCAAGGTAAAGTACGCTGTTTTTTTGTGGAATAATACTGCCGTTTAGGGTTATGTCGGGAAGTTGTTCTCGGCAGAGTGTGAAAGTTACATGAGCAGATTTTTGCTCATTTAACATACCTTCACTCTCCACCATTTGAACCAAGTTTCTAAGGAGTGGATATGGTTCTGTAGGATACTAATGGCTATGGAAGGATCTTTTTGATGTGTCAGGATGGCTGTATCGTCAGCATATGTTGCGGTTAGGATGTTGTTGTGGCAAGGAATGTCATGGGTATAAATGTTATAAAGGATAGACCTAGGATACTTCCTTGAGGGACACCGGCGGAAATTGGATAAATGTCAGAGTACTCCATATTTTCAGCTACCTGAAAATATCGGTCTGAGAGATAAGATTTAAGGATGTGGAAATAACTCGAGGGTAGGACTCGCTGCAACTTCCAAAGCAATCCAGGGTGCCATGCAGGGTCGAAAGCTAGCGAAATGTCAAGAAACACGCCTGGGCAGTATTCCTTTCGCTCTAGCGAACACGCTATGTAGTCGACTACGCGATGACACTGCTGGATAGTGGAATGCTCAGGTGGAAATCCAAACTGATGCTGAGGAATAACACCCTCGGTTTCAAAAATGGGATAAAGGCGTTTTAGGATTAATTTTTCTAGGATTTTTGATAACATGGGAAGGAGGCTTATAAGTTTATATGAGCTAGGAAGATTTTTGGGCTTATTGGGTTTTGGGATCATCTTAATTATGGAAAACTTCCACAGGGAAGGAAAAAATGATATGCGGAGGATACAATTATAAATATAGGTTATAAAGACGAGGGTTTTTTTTGGAAATTTGTTTCAGGATTTCTGAAGTTATTAGGTCTTATCCTGGGGCTTTTTTATTGGAAAGGTGTTCTATTGTGAATTTAACTTCGGAAGGAGTGAAAAACTTAGGAGGTGGACTTATGGGCAACTGAGTTGATATTTGTCGGAATATTTGTTCGTCATGCAGAATGTCTTGGACATCTTCGTGAGGTTTAAAAATGTTTTCTAAGTGTTTGCCGAAGATGTCGGCTTTCTGTTTATCTGTTTTTGCCCAGGTTCCGTCGGTATTCCGGAGCATCTTGTTAAGTTGAGGCATTATTTCTCACCTTATCAATACATCTAAAGTTAATATTTACACTTTTTTCTTCTGGAACTGCAAGAAATTAAATTTTTTATTATTCTTCTTTTGAACAAGACTTAAAGTTGGCATACAATTTTTTATAAGGATCAACAATTCTTTTAAGTAACTACAGCGCCTTGGAAAATTTTTCCTTCACTGGAAATTGTTAATTATTTTTACTAGAAAAAAAAACTAATTTTATGGTGAAAACCTGTAAAAACATTTCCATTTACTTTAGGGGAAGATGAAAAAGTTGTTCATAATTGATCCTTTGAAATGAGAAAATTATTTGCATTTGCTTTTATCGAATAACCCAAGCACTTTAAGGATCCCTTTTCTTACATAAAAAAAATATTGAATTTCAAAAATATTTTTAACTGAAAAGATAAATTTAAAATATTTTTTTTTTAATCTCTCTTTTAAATGCAATTTAAAAGATTCTTTTTTAAACAAAAAAAAAACAACGAAAAAATGTCAGTTTTAAGAAAGTTAGTTGATTAAGAACGTTAGTTGAAGTCTTACGTGTATTTTGGCGACTGTAAGTGTCGGGTGAGTGGGCGTTATTAGTTTCCTGAACGAAACTGGTCTGTTCTTAGTCGGTTGGAATAATTAGTGTTAGTTAAATTTTGTGGCGCATGTTAGTATATTTGATTAGGTTAAAAAGTTGGCTTGGAAATGAAATTGTAAGATCTAGGAGCTCCACAATTGAAGTTTTCGTGCCCAGAATATCGGTAAGGATGTTGAGTAGACTGATTTATTAGTAGTTGGCCAATGAGATGCTAAAAAGCTTTTAGTGCTAGTCCAGTTCGTGTTTCTACATATGCCCGAAGATTTCTATATTAGCCATTCTGTTAATAGGCGAGGCACATTGAGTGTAGCAGTAAGCATAGGCCGTCAGAGAATTTCTTTCGCCAACTGATCAGTACATTCATTTTCCATAGTTCTCGCATGACCCGTCACCCAACGCAACTCAACATTTCTATTTTTGAGTAGGCTCTATCGAATCTCATTGAGAACAGGATCATTCAATGGGCCGCTAATAGCGCTGAAGGTGGCTTGGCTGTCAGTAAAGTTAATGATACTGCGTAGATTAATATATCCAACAGCCGCCTTTGTAGCCCACAGCTCCACATAATACGGAGTTGCCCTATACAAAAAGACTCCACACTGCAGATTACGGATATGGGTTCCATTGACCTCAATAACTGCGAATGAAGTTGTATTAAGGTAAGATCGATCGCGCATCTGTGAAAATAAATACACATTATTTAAGCCCGTCTAATTGTCCGAGTTTTTATTTTATTTTTTTTAAGGATTTAAGCATAAGCGTTAGAGGGAATATGATAAGGAGAAGAGGAAATGTGACAGTCTACAGGAACACGACTAATTACGACCGTATTCAGAAGCCACTTTTTCGCAGCAGTTGGTATGCCTTCATACCAGCTTTATCTGATGAATAAAGTAGGTGGGAGGGGGGGGGGATGTGTTTACTACGAAATAAGGAATGATTGTGGAAGGTGTAAAAATTAATAAAAGGAACCCAGGACAATAAAAAAGTGAAAAAAAAATTAAAAAATGGGAGTCGTGGACCGCTAGAGTCTCTCTCCATGGCTATTATACCAAAACGTTCCGTGGCATACTCAAGATAACTGTTTGGAAGTAGTGGCAATTCATTTTTGGTTAAGTTAATTTTTTTTTAATGTATTAAAAATATTTCCGGGTGGTGAACTAGAAGAAGGCAAGGCCAAAACAAACAAATAGACAAAGGTATGCATGTGAAGTTCCAGAGGAGTACGGCCAATTAGGACCGTACTCCAAAAACACCTGTTCCAAAAATACCTGTTCAAGACTGTAGCAAACTTGTCGCTAGCATTGCAGAGTCTGAAAATTGGGATGGGAGGCTTTCAAAGATTCGTATTGAGGTGTCCCCACATCAACGTAATTAAAAAAAAATCATTCCAGAAAACACAAAATTTTACTTCGAGCGCCCGAAAGATGTTCATTTCTCCAAGGAAGGAGGAAAAAAATTATTAAAAAAAAAACAATAAGAAAAATAAAATTCGTGGCCGCGTAAAAGAGGAATGAGGAATTGAGAAAGTATAAAAAAAATTATAAAAAAGTAAAGATTGGGGAGAAAAAATTTACTTAACAAAATAAATCAAAAACTGAGGAACCCACAACAAGGAACCTGCGCTGAGAAATAAAGAACAAAAAAAGAATAAAGAAAAAAAGACCATGCAGTGGACCAACGATTGATGTGGGAGAGGGTATGTCTCTTCCTGGCCAAACCCCCAAGGCACTCTTAGACCAATTGTTTGGAGTGTTCCTTTTGAAGCCACATAAAATAACGACAACAACGACAATTTACCTCTACTGTTCATAAAAAAACCAGGGTCTCAAATCCGGGAACCCGGAAAAGAAGGTCGTCTTTATTTGCACTCGTGGACAATTATTCCTCCACTGACGCTTACCCGAGATTAACTCCTAAGCAATTGGCTTTACTATTCACTAAAAGAAGGGTCATTTGAGTTCTAAAATTTTGCACAGGCATTGTTGCCAAATGCAGAAAAACCAGGGGATATATCCAGTCTAAATTTTGTTGGCTAGTGCCTAGGAGAAGAAACCTTCGAAAATAAGAGGAAGTTTCAAGTTCCAAGTCATTTTTTTCTAAAAAGAGTAAATAAGCTTTTGGAGGATTTTCCGCTCCAAGCTCTTGGAGGATTCTCCTCTCCAAGCTCTTGGAGGATTCTCCCCTCCAAGCTCTTGGAGGATTCTCCTGTCGAAGCTCTTGGAGGATTCTCCTGTCCAAGCTCTTGGAGGATGCTCCTCTCCAAGCTATTGAAGGATTCTCCTATCCAAGCTCTTGGAGGATTCTCCTCTCCAAACTCTTGGAGGATTCTCCTCTCCAAGCTCTTGGAGGATTCTTCTCTCCAAGCTCTTGGAGGATTCTCCTCTCCACACTCTTGGAGGATTCTCCTCTCCAAACTCTTGGAGGATTCTCCTCTCCAAGCTCTTGGAGGATTCTCCTCTCCATGCTCTTAGAGGATTCTCCTCTCCAAGCTATTGAAGGATTCTTCTATCCAACCTCTTGGAGGATTCTCTTCTCCACACTCTTGGAGGATTCTCCTCTCCAAACTCTTGGAGGATTCTCCTGTCCATGCTCTTGGAGGATTCTTCCCTCCAAGCTCTTGGAGAATTCTCCTCTCCAAGCTCTTGGAGGATTCTCCTCTCCACACTCTTGGAGTATTCTCCTCTTCACACTCTTGGAGGATTCTCCTCTCCAAACTCTTGGAGGATTCTCCCCTGCAAAATTAATAAAAATTGTCTATTTAGATTTTTTTCGTGCTAATTAAAATTGCATCCTTCACAAAAATTTCGGTTAAAAAAATTTCCAAATATTTTTAATATTTTTGTTATCTTCTGTGTAGCCTTCAAAATTCTTAAAAACATTTGTGTTTTTTTTTCACCTATGAGCCACATGGCAATTAAACCTTATAAATTATTAAATGGTTTTTTTTTTTAAAGACTTTTACTTTTTTGCAAAGCTGCTAAAAAAATTTGTATTCTTTTTTACAATATTAATGCTTAGAAATTGATTTTGACTTGTTAATAAAAGTTCTCCTCATTTTTAACCACACTTCCATTTTAGAAAAAAATATAAAAAAAAGGTTTTTAAAAGGATTTTTTCTTCATTAACAGAAAAAAGCCAGTCTTCAATAAATAAAATTGTTTTTTATTGTATTTTCACAAAAGATGAAAAAAATTTACTCTCTTATTCGAAAGAAAAATTATAAAATTTCCCTTTTAGTGGTAGAAAAATATTAGCTCTTAACTAAAATTACATTTTAATAAGAATAAAAGTATCCGCTTCTAACTTTAAACCACAACCCTTCAATTTCTGCATTAATATTGTCAACTCAATATTGAGTAATTTTGAATAAAACTAAGTCAACCTTTGGTAAATACTTTTTTCGATTGATATGTGAAGATTTTTTTATACTGTTGAGGAAATGATTTAATTTACTGGAAGTGGGCAGAAGCTATTCGATAGCAGGGATTTTTTCTGACCTTGAAAATTGTATAGACTTGCCGGAGTACCATATTAAGTTACCTTGACCTGGCAGAGACGATAGTGCATACAGGATTACGTGAACGTGCAATTATTTTTTTGTTCAAATAATTTTTTTCTTCTTACCTATTACGGCTGGTACGTGTACAATTTCTAATATCATCGTTAGGTGTACGTTCATTTATCTGACAACCCCTTTTATGGCCTCCAGGGTACACTTACTCACTCATGTTAACTCGATTTAATAAATATTTTATTAGCACTTGCCGGGAGTGCATCACTTACAATTCATTTATTTAAGTGCTTGTTACCATCAACAACTATTGACTATTAACTTTTTCCAAGTCCACCTCCTACCGATTTATCCAACCAACAATTTACAGAAATTCTCACACATTTTAAGACTGCATCAATTCAAATTTTCATTTTTTTCTTATCATTTCAAGGGGGCAGGAAAATCCCCAATGTGCATCATCGTACTCATAAGTTACGGGAATTTGTACGCTCTTCAATTCAGATTGCAATGTGTAAATATAATTTTCATAATATTGATGTGGGTGTCATTTGTCTCCAAAGACTCCCATCATCGAAGTAAGCGTGTTCCCGCGATAGACGCAACCCAAGTACGAGGTCTGTTCAAAAAGTATTCGGAATTTTGTGTTTTTTCAAAAATTATTTATTTATTCATGAATACGAGTATCTATTTTGCCCCCTTCAAAGTAATCCCCACCAGATATTATACACTTGTGCCAACGTTTTTTCCAATCCTCGAAGCACTTCAAAAAATCATTTTTTGTGATCTTGTTCAGCTCCTCCTTCGATGCCGTCTTTATCTCCTCAATCGTAGAGTAGCGTCGTCCTTTCATGGGGCTCTTCAGTTTCGGGAACAAGAAAAAGTCACAGGGGGCCAGATCTGGGGAATACGGTGGCTGCGGCATTATTAGTGTGTTGTTTTTGCCCAAAAATGGCAAAAGCTTATTTTTGTTCTTTTACAAATCCGGGAGTTTCTGGCGGATTGATTCGCGCAACTTGCGCATAACTTGCAGGTAATATTCGTTATTGATCGTTCTACCCTGTGGCAAAAACTCATGATACAGCACGCCCCTGGTGCATTATGAGTTTACAAGCAAAGCAGCTGTCAAAAATTAACTGAACATTCAAAATGACCCAACATGTCGGCATAACATAAGTACCAACATAACACCACAAAAAAAATCGAAAATCCCGCGGAAATTCAAAATCCACGATACTTTTTGAACAGACCTCGTATAAGCTATGCTGAGTAGTGCATGAGGTCTATAATATTTGCTTATTAAATAAAGCATCTCTGAAGATGATACAAAAAAGATCATGAATAATTTTGCCATTTTTCAACCAAACCAAATCTGGAATTAACAAAATACAATCGATTCTATTTTGTCCTTTTACGAATAGCAAACGACCACAATTGGTAAAAAAATCATCACAAATATTGTGCAAAAAAGTGATTGAAAAATTAATTTACAAAAATTACAAATGATCTTATATGACCCCCAGGCTAATATTGTCCCCTTCTGGATCCAAAAAAAAGAAAAGAAAAATAAGGGAGGGAAGTTGGGAAGTATATGACCCGAGTTTATGAATTTATAGCACATTGACTGGACTTTGTATTCGCAAACAAGAAATTTTCGTAAAAGTGCAGCGTGTGCAGTGAAATTTTAATTTTTTGTATGAACATTTTCTGTTCTAATTGGCACTTTTGGTTGCGTGGATTTTTGCCACCAAGAATCGATGTGTGTGCCACCAAAATAGCATACGAGTAGCAATTCATTGAAAATCGACAATCTAAAAAAAAAATCATATTCCTCCAATGGCTATTTTTGGCCAAATGACTTACTATTCGCATATATACAATACGATTGGGCACTTGGATAAATAGCCCAGAGCCCAGTCGTGCTAGTCTCATTTTCAGTCCGTTCGGTCTGATTTTCAGTCCAATCCTAATGTTGTGCACGTACTCGTAGGTCTTCGCCAGAAATAGTAACAAATTTTGTCATTATTGCCTTATAGCACATTAGACAACATATTTTCCTTTCGTCTTGATATTTTCTAAATTTTTTTTCTTCCCCTGTAATTATTTATTTATGCTTCTTTTACTTTGGTTAAGTAAATGGTAAAATCATTTCGATGGCGTTTAAAATGTTCGATTTGAAATTTTCATGTACAAAAACAATTTCGCTTTTCATTTGTTGTCTTTTTTTAAAAACAAGATTTTTTACAGACATTTTTGAATTTATTGATTTTTTGGCAAAAAATTTCAATCTTCTTTGACCGATGGAAATTTTTAACAAAATGTTTCGGGAAAACCAAACAAACATTTTTGAAAATAATTGTTTTTCATCCTTGAAACGTAATGTATTCGATGTAAATTGATTTTTCTGGGATAATATATATGACAAATTGTCATTAAGAAGATAAATTAGCCCACAAGGAGGCTATGCAATAAGAGGAGAAGTCTTGTCAAAAATGTTGACTTAAAAGTAAATGTTACGCAAACACTTTTTTTTAAGTTATTTGTTCTGTGTTGACAAGGTTATCATGAACCATTTAAATTTTTTCTGAAACCAAAAGCACGAAATATTTTTTTTTAAACAAGGAACAAAATTTTCTTAAAACCAGAAACTTTTTTTTTATACAAAACAACCGAAGCAATTAACAATTTTTCTGGAACAAGAAACTATTTTTCTGAAAAAAAAGCACATATTTTTAGAAAGAAGAAACTTTTTTTTTGTAATAAGTAATAATTTTTTCGAAACAATAAATAATTTTTCTCAAAAAATTAACAATTTTTTTAAACTCGAAAATTTTTTTTTTATAAAAAACAACTTTTTTTTAGCGAAAAATATTTTTTTTTATACAAGAAATAATTTTTTTGAAACAAATAACAATTTTTCTAAAATAAAAACAATTATTCCGAAACAAAAAAATTTTTTTTTAAATGGAAAACTATTTTTTTAAAACAAGCAATATTTTTTTTAAAAAAGTAACAATTTTTTTGGAACGAGAAATACTTTTTTTTGTAACAAGAAACAATTTTTCTAAAACACGAACAAATTTTCATGAGAAACAATTTTTTTGTAACAATAAATAATTTTTCTCAAAAAATTAACAATTTTTTTAAACACAAACAAATTTTTGTTTTATAAAAAAAACCACCTTTTTTTAACGAAAGACATTTTTTTTAAAACAAAAAAAATATTTTTCTTGAACGAGAAATGATCAACTTTTTTTAAAACTAGCAATAATTTTTGTGAAGCAAGAAACAATTTTTTAACAAGAAATAATTTTTCTCAAACAAGAAATACTTTTTTAAAACTTTCCTAAATTAAAAAACAGTTTTTTTTTTAAGAAACGAGAACCTTTTTTTTAAACTAGGAACAATTTTTTTAAACAAGAAACAATTTTTTGGGAACAAAAGTAATTTTTTTTTAAAAGAAGGAATAATTTTTCTGAAAGAAACAATTTTTCTGGAACGAGAAATAATTTTTTTTGTAACAAGAAACATTTTTCTATAATACGAAACAATTTTGTAAAACTGAGAATATTTTTTTTTAAAAAAAGAACAACTTTTCTGCAATAAAAAATAGTTTTTATTAAAGAAACAAGAAACTATTTTTTTTTAGACTACAAACAATTGTTTCTGAAACAAGAAACAATTTATCTAAAACAAAAACCATTTTTCCGAAACAAATTTTTTTTTGAAATTAGAAACTTTTTTTTAAGACTAGCAATAATTTTGCTGAAGCAAGTAACAATTTTTCTGGAACAATAATTAAATATTCTAAAACGAGAAATACTTTTTACAAAAAAGTAATAATTTTTCTGGAATGAGAAATAATTTTTTTTAAACAAGGAACAATTTTTCTAAAAGATGAAACAATTTTATAAAACTGGGAACATTTTTTTAAAAAAAAAGAACAATTTTTCTGAAATAAAAACATTTTTTTTAAGAAACAAGTTACAATTTTTTTTTCAGACTAAAAACAATTTTTTTTTAAACGAGAAACATTTTTTCTAAACCAAAGTCAATTTTTGCAAAACAAAAAATTTTTTTTTATATGAGAAACTTTTTTTTTGAAACAAGGAGCAATCTTTCTGGAGCAAGAATTTTTTTTTACAGGAACAAGCAATAATTTGTCTGAAATGGGAATCAATTTTAATTGGAAAAGGTAGCAATTTTCTAAAACAAGGAACAATTTCTTTAAACAAAAAATAATTTTTCTCAAAAACTCAACAATTTTTTTGGACATGAAAAATTTGTACTTTTGTAAGAAACGATTTTTTTCAAGTGAAAAAAAAATTCTTTTACATAAGAAACAATTTTTTTGTAGGAAGAAATAATTTTTCCTCTACAAGCAATAATTTTTCCCAAACAAGAAACAAATTTACTTACTCAACAAACATTTATTTTTGAAACTGAATAAGTAACAATTTTTCTGAAAATGGAATCACTTTTTTTGGAAAAGAAACATTTTTTTAAAATAAGAAACAATTATTTTTTTAAACAAATTACAGTTTTTTTTAAAAGGAAAAATATTTTTTCTTAATTAGGAAATAATTTTTCTGGAATAAGTAATAATTTTTTTGAAATGGAACCAATTTTTTTAAACAAAAAACATTTTTCAACAAAAATTAGTTTTTCTGAAACAAGAAACGATTTTTTCAAATCCCAAACAATATTTCTATAACAAGGAACTTTTCTTTTATTTTAAATAAAAATATTTTTTTATAGAAAAATATAAATAAATTTTGGACTTTTAGTTTCAATATAAACAACAACAAAAATCCCAAAAATTAATAATTTCACTTTTTTGGGTAAGAGTAAATGTGGCAAGATCACTTTTTTGTGCTTGAAAGTAATTTGCAAAGTTTTTCCCCCATTTTTTTCAGCATATTTCTTTGATATTTTAAAGTTAATTCAGAGGAAAGGAAATGTTACATGAACACTTTTTGATTGTATTTTTAATTTTCATAACAATTTCTTCTCGTTGATAGAGTAAAATATTTTTTAGGCAATTAATCATTTCTAATTATTTTTATCAAAATTATGAGGTGCATTGAAGATTACAAAACTTCACCTTAAAATATTCGAAAAAATCAGTTTTGTAATAGTAAATATGTTTTTTGTGCCCTAATGAATTTCGTACCTTTTTTGCCAGAATTTTTTTTTTAATTTTTGTGGTAATCATCTATTAAATATATTCTATTTTAGGAGGAATTATAATACTTTACTTAAAAGTAATTTTTATAGCCTACAACTAACAAGGTGGCTGATCATAAAAAGTTTTCAATTATTTTTGTCCAATTAATTATCAACAAAAACATTAATAAATGTTTAGGTAATTCGCATAAAATTACTAACTATTTGGTGGTACGAGTACTAATTAAAATTTGATTTTAACTTGTTAAATTTAATACTCTTAAATAGTTAACTAAAAATATTTCAAAATGGTTCAGTAGCAAATAAATTATTTCCCAAAATCGCAAATATTATAAATACTTTATCATATTTAAATTGATTTTCAGATTATAAATTTTAATTTTAAAAAATTAATTTATAATTTTCTTTTTATTAAATGATTTTTCTACTATTGAATTGGATTTGTTTTAAAATTAATTTTGAATTAAATTGCAGAAAATGAAGAGAGCTCACCCCTGCAAAGTTCATACTCATCCGGTTAGTTTGTAGACTAGCACTTATTTGTGCGCCTACCAAGCGACTATGAAATTCTCTTCGTTCAGTTTCATGGGTTTTTGGTGATGTGTCTGCGAATTAATCTGCTTGATTTCGGACTAAAAATAAAAATTCCAATCGCCCCTGAAATCTCTCAAACATTTTGTTCCGCACTTAACAGGCACGAATATCCCATCAAAATTTTATTCAGTGATAATTTGAGAAGAATTTTTTATATTCAATTTCAATAAAAAATGTTGTTTTTTTTTGGAGAGAGGAAAAACTCACTTTTTTTAATTGGCGGGAGTAAATAACAAATTTTCTGTAGAAATAATTTCCAAAAATCCAGACGAGGGAACATTTTTTATTTACAAAAACGAAGCAAAAATAGTGAATATTTTGCAGATTGCAAATTTTTTTCTGAATATTAACAAAAATCCAAACGACCATTTAATAAATTTAAAAAAAATTCTTTTATATTTATTGCAAATAATAATAAATATTGAAGAAAAAGAAGGTAAAATTCAAGAAAAAATTTGTGCGATTCACAGCCAGTGCCCGGATCCAAAGTTGCTTCCATTTTCGATTATTCGGTTAGTGTCTTTGCTAGAAAACCATCGACAGCAATCATTTTCCATTAACGGTTCATGTCTAGGATTTTCTGTTTTAAATTTTTTTCAAAATTTTTTTAAAAACATTTTTGAGTACGAATATTTTTTCCCTTTTAATTATTATCATTAAAAATGAGATCTTTTTTGTAAATGACAAAATGACAGTGCATTAAAAAAAAACACTATTAAATTCTTTTGCATTTCATAAAAGAAAAATAATAATTTCTTTAGTTTTTTTCTGTCTATTCCCTTTTATTTTTATAATAATTTTAATCCAATCGTTTCTAAATTACGTTCAGCTAACGATTTACTTAGGCCATTCTCTCGGACATTGGCACTTGCGTCTTAATTTGTGCGTCATTGTTTTTCTCAAAAAGCCAGACCTCATTTCGATGGCATTACGAAATAATCTCAAAGTCTTAAAATAGACTAACCATAGACCAAAGTAAAAAGTGCACACGCGACCAAGACCAACTGTTCCAAATGCTATGAAAAAATTCTCCTCTACCAGTTGGGATTTTACTCCTCAATTTGGTTGATGGTGTGTCCAAGGGGAAAGAGGCTGGTTAATTTTGCATCAAATTCATAAAATAAAAATATGGAAATGAGCGGAAGATACTTTTTGTCACTTCGTGGGGATGGAGGTGTAAACTTTTTTTTTTTTTTTAATAATTATTATTCAACAAAATATCATGAATGTCTTGCTTGCATAATTTTAATTAATTTTCTCTCTGAAAGTGAAAAGCTTGAATTTCCCGCCACTAATAGTGCCGCCGCCATTGCTATTTGCCGGTTGATGGATTATTCACCTTGCAGAGGCAGTACTTCGGTACTTGCGGCCACACCTTAACTGCACAAGAGGTCAACCTGTATTGTTGCTGTTAATTTTATTATAATAATTTTAATACCAACAATCTTTTTTTCTTTCATACCTCCTTTTATTATTAATAAAACTATTATTATTATTAACTTGTTGAAAGCAAAAATAAAAATTAACTATTAAGTGCATGGTAAATAAAAAATTGACCCCCGCAATATGCCACGTGTAATAAAAATTACATATTTTAATGATAGTATTTTACAATAAAAAAAAATTTCCAATCTGATTTTTGTACTAATTTTTTTTCTTTATTGGCCACAAATTCGGAGGAGGACAACCTTTTATATCATGGTCATAGTAATAAAATGTAAAATTTTTTATTATTTAATTTTTTTTTATAAAAAACTTTTTTAATGAATCATAATCACAGGACTCAGATTGAATATGAGTAAATATTATTTGTTGTGAATAAAAATATTGCATTTTTAATGATGATTTTCCAAAAACTTTTGAGGATATAAAAAAGTGCTGTAATTTTTTGAAATATTTACCTTCAAGAAAACAAATAATTATTGCTCTTTTTTGCTATGGATTTACACCAAACACACTCCAAACCACCCCCCCCCCCTGATTTTAATGGTTTATATATTTTTCGAAGGTCCTCATTGTTGACTCAAAAATGAACTATTTCCTCGAAAAAGCATCTTTTATTGCAATTATTGTAAAAAAAATAAACGTTACTTTGAATAAAATTGCAATAATTTCAAAAAAAGGGCATCCATCTGACGACATCTAAAGCACATCTCTGGATTCAGGACACCAATTTTTAAATTTTATTTTATTATTTTTATTTTTTGAATAAATGATAAATTATAATTTTTTGGAAAAAATAATTAAGAGCATTTTTTTTGAAAATGCCGACTTTTAAAATAGAAAAAATTTCACAAAATCACTTTTTGGGAGAAAAATTAATTTTTTTTTAATTGTCGTAGAAGAAGTTCTACAATACTAATTTTTTTTTCAGTTTACTTAATTGTTGAGAAGAACAGAAAAAAATTAACTGATTTTATATAAAATTTTACTATAATTGTGACTTCCTTTCTTACTGACCACCCGTCTACCCTACCCCCCCCCCCCCCCTTACCACCATCCAGTCATTTTTTCTTTCTTTTCTGAAACTTTAAATTTCTAAATATAAATTTTTATTGTTATTTTTCAATATTAAATAAAAATTTTGAAAATTTTTCTAACACGAACACACTAACAAGAATTGATCTTTTCTTTTCATTACACCAGATGGTGTGACACTAGTTTAGATAGACTGATTTGATGACATTTAAAATCGCTACAAATAGATGCGCAAATCTATTTTAAAATATATTTAAAATTTAAAAAAAAAAACAATTTAGAAAGTATTTAAATAAATAACAAATAGAAATTCAGAAAAGAAATTATTTGCAAATTGTGTCATTGTCTCTAAAAGAGTTTCTATTTACAATATTTCGATACATTTTTTATGTTAAGTTCTATTTTCTTATTGATAATATTACGAAATGTTTTTCAATTATTTTAGAGTAAAAATTCCTAATTGCAAAAGATATGGTGAGGAGAGGTGAAGAGGTACTGCGGGATCAGTGCACTTTTAAATGTCAATTTTGTAATATCCTATTTTTATGTGACCACATTTATTTTTGTTGACTTTGAAATAAATTTTGCCAATTTATCATATTTGAACGTTTTTTTAGTTACAAATATTTTTACTGATTATTAAAAATTTACTAGAGAAAATATTCCCCGTTTTGATTTTTGAAAGAACATTTTAAGTTTAGATACTATTGAGTAATATTATTTTAAAATTCACTATTGTAAATACATTTTTAAATTCAATTTCTATTTTTCTAATAAAAATTATATAAGAAATTGTATTGATTTGCTCTTATTTCCCATTAACTTAGAAATAATTATTTGTTTACAAAAAAAAAAAAAAATTATCAAATTACAACTTTTTGGCGCCATAAATTCTTTAATTCTTAAATTTCAAATAATTATTTTTCCAAGTTAAAACTTGTCAAAATAACTATGAACGGAATTTCAAATAAAATTTTCTATATTACACACATTCTTCACCCCTCACATACCCCCTTTGGCAAAATTTCTTTTATTTTTTGTTGTTGTTGAAAAGATACAATAAATATCTTAACGAAGAGAATATTTTAAATACCATCTATGCGATGACAACAATAATAAAGAAAATATGAAAAATATTCTTCAAAAAAATAGTAGATATTTTTTCTCATCAGTGTCAACTTAGAAAACCATTGAAAATATGCTAAAAATATCATCTTGAAAAAAAATATATATATTTTCTTAAAAAAATATTCAAGAAAATAAGAGTATTTTATGATTAACGAGAAAATATGTTGAATTGAATTTTTCAAGATAGATGATGATAGCCTTCCGAATAACGCGTCCCTGTGTAATAAGGCTATTGTCACACGATTGTGATTTTTGTTAAGAAGATTAATATTCATTTGAATCCTTGCATATTCAAAATTCTACTAACAAGAAGTAAGAAAAGGAAACGTTTATCTTTGGGTTGATGTTAATTATTTTTATTTTTCAAATGTTGTCATCGACATCGAACGTTTTGAAATTCTCGAAAGCTTATACTAAATTGGCAACAATTGCACATGAAAAAAATTACTTTGTATCTTTTGGCACTAACACCTGATTGACCATTGACTTTCTTTAGCTAACGTAATTTCTTATATTGTCAACTCAGTGTTATGACTGTTCTTTTATTTTTAAAGCTCTTCAAAAATGATGTTGAACGGAGTTTGTGAAAACTATTGACCTAATCGAGGAAATTGTATTTTGCCTAATTTATGTTCTGATTTTTTTTTTAATTGTTTTTGTTTCCAAAAAAAAAACAAATTCCAAAGAAATCTGTACTAAAACAACACTGTTTATAAATTTACTCTGAGAGAAGTTTGTATTGCTGCAAAAAAATTCATAATTTACCCATAAAATGAAAAATAAAATCATAAATAATTATGGAAAATTTTATCAAAAATAATTCACTTTTAACCATCAGTAGTCACTCTAATTTATTGTATCTAAAAAATATTACTAAAAAGTTTTGTAGATTATTTGAAGGTGTTTTCATCAAAAATCGCATATGTAAAAAAATTGTTTTTAAAATAAAAAAAAAACCGCAATAGAAAATAAGAGGAGAACACCCTCCTTTTTAGAAGAAGATTTTATTCAAAACTCATCAGAATTTTTTCAAACATAAAAGGGGAGTTTAAAAAAAATCTCAAATATTGACTTAATTTATTGTAGATAAAAATTATGTTATTAAAAGATTTATTAACTGAGAATTTGTTTAAAAATTCAGAGATAGTTTGTCAAAAATTAAAGATGTTCTTTTTGCGAAATTAAGAGGAATACTTTTTTGATAAATATGCCAGAGCAGAGGGTTGTTCAAAAAACTAGAGTAGAATATATTTTAAATTATAAAAAGGAGTTCTTGGAAAGTAAAAGGGGAGTTTTTCTAAAAAAAATAGGAGAGTAAAAATATAATTTTGCGTAAACTCCCCCTCAGATTTGTTATACAATTGCACAGGGACTTAGAGAAAAATTCAGGATTCTATATGTATAATTATGAGGGTATTTTTAAAGAACCAAAATTGTTTGTCAGAAATTATAGAAAATATAATCAAATTTTCTCCAAAAGATTATTTCTGTCTAATATGAAAGGTGTGTTTGTGAAAAGTTAGAGACAAATTTTTAAAATTTTGTTGGAGGAGGTCCGTCAAAAATCATATAATGAAACTTTATGGTTAATTAAATGAAAATGTTGAATAAAAGTTTATTGAAAATTGAGGTGGTTTGTTCTAAAAGATTACGACAGAATTATCTTATAAGAGACTGAGAGGGAGTACAAGACTATCTTAAAAATTTGGCAAATTGGTTAAAAATTGAGAGACAGCTTATCGTAAATGAAAAAGGTTTTTATCAAATTAAAAGAGGATTTGTTTAATGTTATGGAAACTTTTCATAATTCAGGCGAAAGTTCTGAGGGCAAGTTTACTTGAGAGGGGGAGTTTACAATCAAAATCGAAAGTTTATGAATTTAGAGGAGGTTTTTTTTTTAAATTTAACGGAGTATTTTTCACAAACTATGGAGGGATTTATAGGAAAATTTAAAGGATTATAACAATAACGAGAGGGTATTTGTAAAAAATTAAAATGGTTTGTCAAAAATTATAGTCGAATTTTTCTCAAATTGTAAAAAAAAAAATTGTATGAAAATTCAAAGGATGGTCAAAAATTATATCAGATAAATTTATGGGAAATTAAGTAAAAAGAAGCGGTTTTTAAAAAAATGAAAGTGATTTTTTTGTTGAAAAGTTGAGAGGATAATACAAAAGTTACAAGAACAAATTTGGGGGAGTTGGAGTATTTTTTTTTAAATCAAAAATGCAACTTTCATCAAAACCTTTGTAAAATTTGTAAAATTAAAAATGCAACCCTCATCAAAAAGGGTTTTATTAAAATGATGGGAACTTTTCGCATATTGCGGAGGACATTCTTGGAAATTTATCAAAAGAACGTTCCTTGAAAAACTTTAAAAAAATAAATTTTTTGGACAAAATTTTAAGGGAGTATTTTTCTTCTCCAAAATTAAAATTCGAGGGATTATTTGTCACAAAATATTGAGGGTTTTATTAAAAAATTAGAGGAGAATACGACAAATTACGGGGGTATTTATAAAAAACTAAAGTAGTTAGTTATACCGTCCTGGATCCAGCGGTTCTCGTCCGATCACCGAAGTTAAGCAGGACTGGGCGTGGTTAGTACTTAGATGATTGACCGCTTGGGAACACCGCGTGTCGCAGGTTTCTGCTGTGTGTGTGGTGCAGTGGTCAAGCCGACCGACTCACACTCGGTAGGTAGCGGGTTCGATTCCCGCTGCCGCCATCTCGGCATTGGTGCCGGGATGAGAGGCCAACTACAAGCCTTATATATATATATGTAGTCCGTAGGGTCCCCCAACGTCACTGGGGGTTGCTTCGCTGGCCTAATAAGCCGCAAGCTATAAAAAAAAACACCTTATCAAGAAACAGCACAAGAAGATCTTCTGGGCGAACTGGATAACGAACGATGAGCTGCTTCTTCTCACGAAGCAAATACCCCTGCTAGCTGACATTCAAACGCAGGAAATGGAGTTGGATTGGCCACACCTTGCGAAAAACCACCTACGGGCATAGCAAGGATGGCACTAGATTGGAACCCACAGGGCAATCGCAGAAGAGGACGACCAAGGACCACTTGTAGAAGATCAGTCGAGCGCGAACACCAACAAACACCAACAAATTGGCAAGTCATGGTCGGAAGTGAAAAGGCTAGCCCAAGACATAAGCAGATGGAGAGAGTTCACAGAGTCTCTAGTGCCGCTAATATGCTCCATAGGAGCGACTGTGTCTCATGTCTATGTGTATAAAATGCATATATGTGTTATGTAAAAATTGTACAATAACAAAGCCATGAAAACCCTGTCAAATAAATACTAAAAAAAAAGTAGTTTGTCAAAAATTAATGAGAAATTATAGAATTTCCTCCAAGATTTCTACCCAAATAAAAGGATGAGTTTTTTAGAAGTTATTGGCAAATTTCTTAAAATTTCGGAGGAGGGTTTACTACAATTGAGGGTAGTTCATGAATAATAAGACAAAAAGGAGGAGAAAATTTGTAGAAAAAAAAGGTGATTTTAATAAAAATTGCGAGAAATTTTATTTGTCAAAAATTTACACTCCTCGAAACGCTCTAAGGAGGGATTTTTAATAAAATAAGGACGTATTCGTCAAAAAGTAAAGGGCCAAAATAAAATTAATGAAAACTACTTTTTTTTAAAAAAAAAAAAAAAGATTTTAAAAAAATTTTAGGAGAATTTTTCAAAAATTGTAGTGCATATTGTCAAAATCAGCAGAGGATTTTGTTAAAAATAGCAGAGGATTTTGTCGAAAATATCAGGGGATTTTTTCCAAAAATTTAAGAGGATTTTTTTTCGGTAGTTAATTGGAAGAAGGTTTAATAAATATTACAGAGGATTTGCTCAAAATGTATAGGGGATATTGTCAAAAATATCAGAGGATTTTTATTAAAGGAGATTACAAAAAATTAATAGAACGGTTTGTTGGAAATCGAGACGAATTTATGAATAATAACATAAGAGGTGATGGCAGAATATTACAAGGGGAGTTATTCAAAAATTGCATTAACATGAGGAGTGGAAATTATTTGTTTGAACTTAATAGAGATTAAGAGACTTTTTTTAATTATAGGGGTTTTTTTTAAATTAGGACATGTATGAAAAAAATCAAATTAAATTTGACTAAATTTTAAAAAAAAATTAAGAGTTAAATTAGCAAGTTCTGAGAAGGTTTTTTTTTTAACCAAAATTTAAGGGAGGATTTGGTCAAACAATTTGTGGTCAAATGTGATTTATTATTAAATAGAATTATAAGTAAATTATGGCATTTAATTTTAAAAAATTTTCATTACAAAAAACAAATTTTAACTTAAATAAAATAAAACATGAAAGAAGTCAGATAAATAAGATCATATAAATAAAGCTAAAAAGGGGAATTTGTATACTTGAAAATGCACTCATTCAAGAGTGCATCCACATACGCTAGATGACTTAAAAGCTTACAATCATTTTGATGCACTTTAATATTGAATTTATTCATAAAATATTCATACTACAGTCCTGATCGGTGCTGCAGCTACTCCGACATAAATTTAAAAAAATAATTCGTGCACGAATGAATCTATTCAGAAACAATATTGCCAAAAAGATACAACAGCAACAACAACAAAAATGGAGGACTTTTGATTTATTTTTAAATTGCAAACACACTGATATACAAAAACACCCTCAATTCATCATCGTAACTAACCCCCTTCGTTTTCCTCTTACTTCACCCTTCTAACAAGATATTAATAGGGTACTGTGCTTGACTATTTCTTTTTTTGTCTGTCTTATAAAAACTTTGCATCATCAGTCATGAATTTTTCAAAGTCATAAATAAACGACAGCAGTAATTAGAATGACATTTGCCAATATTTTATTTTATGAAAAAAAAAACGATTTTGGCAACCCTAATATTAATTAGATGAGAATTTTTAATGTGATCATTTTTCTGAGAAAAATAATTTTCGGTAAGTTCAGTGTGGTTGTAGCTAGTTCCTATGACCTTGTCGTTTGTTGGTAGAAGTTTTTGGTTGTCTTTCGGTAGGTTTTTGAGATATACACCATTTTCTGTGTAGTTGAAGCTGAGATGCTGACACAAATACAAAACCACCTCCACTTGTGATCGCGACAACTTCATCCCTGATCACCGCTACTTTCTCTTTTTGTGCGATCATTTCTTTTGCTATAATTCACTTTCGTTTGTTTTTTTTATCGGATCAACTTAATTTTTTATTGTCATCCTAAATTTCAGTTCTCTTCAGTTGCAGTTGTATCCTCTCAACGGAATCTCCTATTTTTTTAAGCTATTTTTTGAGTACCCCTCTCTCAGACACTCTGTGGTCAATTACTGTACTACATTCTAAGTAGCTGAAGAGGACTTTGTATTTATTTTTTTCTTTTGGTTTCTTATAGCTGTATTTTTGGGGTTGTAGTGATCTTTTTCTATTCTATTGTTGTTGCTCCTGTAGTGTATATATACTCTCGTTTTTTTGTTGGCCAAGATACTTTGGTTTTTTTCGGTCACAACTATTTGCCGTCATCATCACAATTGATTGCCGTCACTTTTATTTGTCGCCACTATTCGCAACAATTTTATTTTTATATTTTTTTCTTCTCTCACTATTCTTTTTTAAATATGCCCAATTCAACAACAGCAAAAAAAAAAATAATAAAAATATTAAAAAAAGGAAACATGAAAAATATTTCATCGACAATATCTCGAAAAGTTTATTTTGATTTGACTTGACGATCATTTCGTGTTAATTTTTGTTCTGTTTCTGTTTCAGTTACGGCTTCTTGTGTTTCTGTTTCTCTGTTTCTATACATAATTTAAGTTTATTTTATTTTAATTTTATTCATTTTTGTTTGTTACGTTATTGTTGTTGTTGTTGTACTTGATTGCAAAATTTATTTTCGATTCGATGCAATTCGATTCGAAAGTGATTATTTTCGGTTTGTTTTATTTTTCAAATGGTCTGCATTGTGTCTTAGTTGATAATCAGTTGTGTTATAGTGTGTTAACTAATTTATTGTTAAGATCTAAGATAGTTTTCGGTTTGTGTATTGTCTATGCAAAATTGTTAGTGGTTTTTTTTTCTGTGTTCGATTCTATCTTATCACTGTAATTGTAGTTGGTGTCTTGATCTGTGAATTTTTTTTTAATCACACAGCATCTTTAATCACTTAAAAAAAATACTTTTGTGCATAATAACTAAGTACACTTAAGTGGAATTGATAAAATTTACGATTCTTTTAATTATTTTTGTAAATCACATATAAGCGAACTATTTTATTGTAGTTCATTCGATTCTATCAATAGTAAATAATCAAAGTAAAAAACCACTCACATCAATACGAAATGCTTGTGATCGAAATCGATTATAAATTATTTTTGTAAAAGTGATGCATTCTGAATTGATTAGAAAAGAATGCATTCATCATCGTCAAAGCTGGTGGTAGTTGGTTCTAGCAATTTTCTAATTTTCTAATCAGTGATTATTCGTCCGCCGTCATTCGAGTAATTATAATCAAAAAAAAAAGGGCAATCAAACGAAATAAATTTATTCATCAATAATAAAGCTAACATAAGCTAAATTGAATGGATTTTTTTTTTATACTAAATATAACGAGAAATAAAAATCGAAATATTATTTAAATTATTAAAATTAATATAAATTTTTATATAAGCACACACACACACACACACATATACAAAAAAAAGACCAAATTATAGTTATTTAGTGAACGAAAATTTTTTATGCAAGCTAAACACACACTCACACAAATAGTTCGCGAGTGCATCCTTAAAAAAAGGATTTTCTTCATTTTATTATGATAGAAATAATTAATTGAATCGAATCGAAAAAAGGGATGATTTGGGGTGTTGATTTTTTTTTTATATCTGGTGATTTGTGAAAAGTTTTAACACTTTTTTGTAAAAAATATAAAAAAAATCTGTGCAACATAATTAAAAATAAACAACAAAAATAAAGACAACAAAAAATCTTTATTACATCACGAAAATCATATCGAATTAATAGCGGAATCTTTACTGATGAAAAGCCCCAGAAGAAAGGGGGATTGATACGAATACTAAGAGAGGACGACAGAAAAAGGAGCAACTATAGTGAATAAATTCAAGTGAAATGCAAAAAAAAAAAATATATTGTTCTTGAAATTTACTAAATACGAAAAAAGAAATACGTGAAAAAGTGTTACGACATCTTTTAAAAGGGGGATTACGCAAGTCAACGACGTAGAAAAGTCGTGACACCGACACTCCTGTCCTCAAATTGAGACAATATTTACAAATTATTTATAGTGTGTTGAAAGAAAAGAGGAGAGAATTCAAAGTTCTCAGAGATAAAAAAAGAGACTCTCTTTAAAAGAGAATTCCCAAAAATTGAAGGTTGCCTACAAAAAATCAATTCTCAGAGACTAAACGAGACTCTCACAGAAGAAAACTTTTCAATGACTTGAGGCTCATCAAGTGATAGAACTCTCTTGAGGTCCATTTACTCCCTACAATTTGTGATAAAAAATTTTTATGATAGTGTGAGAAATTCGAAATTTTTTTGAAAACGATAAGAACTTTGAGAGAAAACAGCAGATAAATTAAAAGAAAAAGACAAATAAAAATATACCAAAATGATTCTAGGCATTGGTGAATTATTCTTTTCCATATTGTTCAGTTATATGGGAGCAATTGAATTAATTTTTGTTATTAAGCATCTTTGCCATCAAATTTATCATCAAAGTACAGGAGAAAATGCTGAATCGAAGGAAGAAAGTTTGAAAATTTTACAAGAACGAATACAAAAGGCGATTGATGAAGCTGAGAATAGTGAGATATGCGGTTTGAATACAATGAAGGATGGGATTTTGTATAAGGATGGATTTCGAATTGATAAGAAATTATTAGAAAAGGAATTGGCACGACGTGGTTTGAGTTTAGATGATTTTTTAAAGAGGAATATAAAAAAGGCTTTTCAAGATGATTGTGCAGGGCAGATTGTAGAACAAAAACCAATTGTACAAGAGCTAATTGGAAATGGTACAACTGATCATTGTATAGAGGTGAACGAGGATGCTGCATTGAGAACTGATTGGACTAAACATGAAAGTGCAAAAGTTGATGATGAATATTTAGGAAGAGAAGAAGTCATAGAGACACCTTGTGTTAAGAAAATAATTAGTTATATAGAAGAAGAATCATGTGAAGGAGAGGATCTAGAATCGAAAATATTATCAGATATAGAATCGCAAATAGTTTCGAAAAGTAACAATCAGCCTACAAGAAGATCGCAAGAAGCACAATTATCACAGAGAGAAGGAAACGCAGCTGAATCTTCATTTAACAATCAGCATGAAGATTGGGAGTCACAAATTCTACCAAAGAGCGAAGAAAGAAGAGAATTCAATATAAAGCAAGAAAATATTCCGGCAAACCACTCGATGGAAACCGGAAGTAATGAAGACTGGGCATCACGATTGAATAAAAATGATCAGTTCTTAAAGACATCCGACGATATGATAAGACCTAAAAGTAGAGAGGGTTTTGAAACATCGGCAACTACTGAGAGTTCAGAAAAAACCTTTAGAGCCTATGATGAGGAGGATTTGGAATCTCAGATAATATCTTCATCGGTGCACAAAACTGCCCAAGATGGTGAAGATATGCAAGCACAGCCAACAACTCAAAAAGTTCAGAGTTCAGAAAAATCCCTCGCAGCTCATGACGAGGAGGATTTGGAATCGCAAATAATATCTTCATCGGTGCACAAAAGTGATCAAGATGGTGAAGATATGCAAGCACAGCCAACAATTAAAATAATATCTTCATCGGTGCACAAAACTGCTCAAGATGGTGAAGATATGCTAGCACAGCCAACAACTCAAAAAGCCCAGAGTTCAGAAAAATCCCTCATAGCTCATGACGCGGAGGATTTGGAATCTAAAATAATATCTTCATCGGTGCACAAAACTGCTCAAGATGGTGAAGATATGCTGGCACAACCAACAACTCAAAAAGTCCCAGGCTCGGAAAAATCCCTCACAGCTCATGACGAGGAGGATTTGGAATCTGAAATCACATCTTCATCGGTGGACAAAACTGCTCAAGATAGTGAAGAGATGCAAGCACAGCCAACAACTCAAAAAGCCCCAGGCTCAGAAAAATCCGTCACAGCTCATGACGAGGAGAATTTGGAATCTGAAATAATATCTTCATCGGTGCACAAAACTGCTCAAGGTAGTGAAGATATGCAAGCACAGCCAACAACTGAAAAAGCCCATGGTTCGGAAAAATCCCTCGCAGCTCATGACGAGGAGAATTTGGAATCTCAAATAATATCTTCATCGGCGCACAAAACTGCTCAAGGTAGTGAAGATATGCAAGCACAGCCAACAACTGAAAAAGCCCATGGTTCGGAAAAATCCCTCGCAGCTCATGACGAGGAGAATTTGGAATCTCAAATAATATATTCATCGGTGCATAAAACTGCTCAAGATGGTGAAGATATGCAAGCACAACCAACAACTCAAAAAGCCCCAGGCTCGAAAAAATCCCTCACAGCTCATGATGAGGAGGATTTAGAATCTCAAATAATATCTTCGTCAGTGCAGAAAAGTGCTCACTTTGGTGAAGATATGCAAGCACAGCCAAAAACCCAAAAAGCCCAGGGTTCGGAAGAATCCTTTACAGCTCATGATGAGCAAGATTTAGAATCTCAAATAATATCTTCGGCAGTGCAGAAAAGTGCTCACTTTGGTGAAGATATGCAAGCACAGCTAACAACCCAAGAAGCTCAGGGCTCGGGAAAATCCTTTACAGCTCATGATAAGATGGATTTGGAATCCCAGATAATATCATCGACTATGCATAAAACTGATCAGCTCCTAGAAAGTACATTAGCACCTATGCAACTGCAAACAGTAAAAACTCCAGAACAATCAGTGGCGACAGATTTGGGAGCCGATGGATATGATCGAGTGAAGATGAGACACCCAATGCCAAATAGTCCGCAAGAGCTATCAGACATCGATGGGGACCGAAATTTGGAATCACAAATGTTATCTTTGATAGCCAATAAAAAATATCAATCACCAGAAAACACTCAAACCATAGAAACAGAAAATAATCAATCCCTCAAAAATAAACAAGAAATGGTAAGGCCACCACCATTTGGTGGATCATTACACGACGATCACAATGCTATAACCCCGTCTGAGGATTACCAAGAATTGAAGAAAACACAGCAGACGATAAAAACTCAAATTGGACAGGCATGCAGTCAAGAGTATTTACCTCAAGAAGACCACACATCAGCGGCTTTTGCAAGTCAAGATACCTCCCTTGCGAGTCATTCAATGCCAGATATTAATTTCGATGAGTATGAACGGGAAGCGCCAGATGGTGAAGATGTGCCAGAACCACAATATTCTGATGAATATCTACGATCATTAGATGGTATAAAATACCGTCCATTAATTCGAGATGATGGTAGTGGTCGTCGGCGTGCTTTTAAAAAGCGATTATCAACAGATTCGACGTCCTCTCGGGATTCGCGGGCATCCCGTGAAGAAGAGCTAAAAATGTTTACATCGTTGGAAGAGGAAGAATTCGATGCAATGAAACGAGGTGAAACCTCTTACGAGCCCATCCGATATTCAAGTGAGCCTAGCTTGAAAGTGAAAAAGCATCATAGGCGACATAGAAAAAGCCCCGTTAAGATTGCCAAAAAGAATGACGGCGATGCAGATAATCAAGAACCCGCTGAGGTTTTGGACGATCAGGATAATAGTCCATGGGGAGAAATAAAGCCGGAACACTACAAGGACACGGAGTTTTGGAAACGTGAAAAAACCATTTCCATCGAAGAGGAAGACGACGTCGATGTGGATGCAGTTCAGCATTTACCTACTACCGAAACGGAAGCGCCAGTACGAAAAGCCGATATGCGTGCAGCCAGTGCAATCAGGAACATACCGAAACTTTCATCGTTTGAAGAGGCAACTGATCAACAGCATGAAACCGTATTGAATATCTTAAAACAGCAAAGTTCTCTGGATGCAGTAAGTATTGAATTATTGAGCTGCGGAGTCAGTTTAAAATGATGATGTTATGCCCGTCTTAGGAGCTTCAAGCAGAGCAGCAAGAAAAGGAAGTTGATCAGGGATCAACTGGTGCAAATAAAAATGTAAGTAGGGATGCTAACGCTGATGATGAGGCTTTCCTGCCAGTGCCTGAAGAAACTCATACCGCTTGCACTGATAACCAAATATCGCACGGGACAGATGCTAAACGCTTTATTGCATGTGGTGATTCTCTAGGAGCAGCGAACACCGACAACAACTTTACAAGTGGTGCTCGTGTTCGTAGGAGTCCAGTTGCATACGAATCAGTAGCTATCTATGACAATGCTTCTGACTTGTTAAAAACAGCTTCAGAAAATGCACAAGAACTAAAAACTCGCCGTTTAGATCAGATTGAATCCCCTTCAAGTGAATTGTTAGATGAAGACCTTAAAGTAGACAATATTTCCCCGTTAGACCCAGTAAAAAGATCACAACCACAAACACCAAAAATTGAAATCCATTATGCCAAAGATGACGGGACTATGTCTGTTCCGTTGTCATCGGATTTGTCTGAAATTGAACTCGAAGCAGAGAAGTATGAAGCAGACGAACAGCCCAGCGATCTCATGGAAGGGCTTAGTGATTTTTACGATTTTAACGCTTCTATTAATCCTTCTAGATCGAGGTCAGTATCACGTGAGAAATCAATCCTAAAATCCAAGACACCAACCAATTTTTCACGAGAATCATCAAAAGAACCCACCAAACAAGATGTGGAAGACATTATCTCTGCCCAGGGGGCATCGACTGATATTGGAATGGAATCAGTTGGAGAGACGGCTGGCGGTGACGAAGCATCTGGTACTACAGAAATATCAAATGAAGACGGTCAGTCAAAAAGTACGCAACATCAACAAGCTCATCCTTCAAAAAACGGGGAGCGCCCAATCGACGACGAGGGCGGAACAGGAAATATAAGAGATTTTAATTACCCAAGATCGCGTAGCTTAGTAGAGTCCTGCCCTGCAACAGAGGATTTTCTAAGGCACTATTCACGAGAACAAAGCGATGTGGAGCGAATGAAGGAAGAATATCGAAACAACTTTTTTAAGCGATCAACGTACGTTGGTGAGTCGTTGGATTTGGCCGATGATTATGATGATTTGCGAGAGGAAGCTCGTCATTTTACAAGATCGCGTAGTAAGAGTCGATCAATTAGTGACGATGAAGAAAATTTCCATTCAAGCTATAATCAGAGATCACCACAATCTGCTATTCAACAGCAAATTCTAGAAGAGATAAGCAAAACTACACTGAACTATCAAGAATTCTCACGCGACAATATAAGTCAGAAATATTTTGAGGTCGAACGGAGAGGATCAGATTCAGCTTTGATACCTAAGCCCGAAATTCTTATTCAATTGCAGGACGAGTGTCATGAAGAAACTGATGATGATACCATGGCAGATATGGAAGCTGAAGAATACCATCATTTTAGGAGATTTTCCTTAAATCAGGAATGCCAAGTTGAGGAGTATCCAGAAGAAAATGATCACATTTCCGTTGATCAGACCGAAGTACAAGCACAGACGGGAATACGAAGTTGGACTCGCGAAGATTATTATGATTCCGAAGATTGTGTCAGATTGAATACAAACGAGAACTCTACAGTTTCTATTGAGACTGTGGAAGATTCTGACAATGGTGAGGCCGAAGAGGGAGATTCCGGAAGCGAAGATGATCGCCAGACAGTTGTCGAAGTCGAGGACGAAATCGAAGAAGATATTATGGATTATGACATATTAGACGATGAAAACGAACAGAGTGAAGGGGAACTTGACGATAATAGAAACTATGATAGCCGGCAGTATGAAGGAAGACTGCTGGAAAATTTCATCTTAGAATCGGAAACTGCCACTGGTGGTCAAGCTGATAATTTGGAAGAAGATCAATACGATGATGAAATGGGAGCGGCTGGTATTGATGAAATTTATGATGAAGCGATAAAAGATAGGCGTGAGTCCGGTATACAAAGAGACTACGAAACTATCCTGAAAGAGATTAGCGAGGAAAACAACCGCCTCCAACAAAGATCATTGGAGTCAGACGAAACCAGTTCAATGAGAACTGAAGAGTTCCTCGATGATATTCTGCGCGATGATGCAAAACAATATCACTTGCGATCGTATAGGTCAGTCAGCAAACACTCAACGTCTAGCTTCCTTGAGGAGGAACGCAACTTAACCAGCTACACATCCTCTTCGACGGTAAAATTAACTCGGCTGCGATCACGCTACGGTATCGGTACCGCTTCTACGTCATATATTAGCCGCGATCCCAGTGATTCGTACACAATGGAGACTTCACCACCGAAACGAACGAAAGAGTACAATTGGCGAAAGAATTTCAAATTGGACGATGACGATGAGACGCCAGCAGTTAGTCAAAAATCAAGAAAACTTTCATTTGAAGAAGATGATATTCAATTGGAAACGAAATCCTCCAAAGATAGTGAAAAGCCAAATGCAGACTATTTAGATATACGAAAATTCAGTCTCGGTGGTGAAAGTATCACTATATATTCAAGAACACCTGATCGAATGCAAGATTTCGATATCCCATCGGAATACACCGATCCTCTAGAAGTTGAGAGTTCTTCTGAAAAGGAGGAGAATATTGATCAGAACGATAATCAAACCATTGATATTCTTAGGCAAGAGAATTTCCCAATTAAAATTACAGATTTGCCCGAAGACAAAGATACTACTGAGCTTGAAGGGTTGGCAATGCCTGTTGTTCAATCTGAATATGAGAAAAAATCGAAAAAGAAACGAAAATTGAAGAAGAAGAATCGAAAAAATTCGATCGAGGAGCAAACAGTCGAAGAGATCAATGAGAATGATAACGATTCACGAAGAAGTAGTATTGAAGGAGCGGATGAAGCAAAGTTCATGCAAGAAGAAACTGAAATTAGAAAAAGTCCAAAGAAAAAACTAAAGAAAAAGAAGAAAAGCAAAGACGAAGGGGCTATTCTACCACAAATCGATTTATCCTTACCAGCATCTGAAATGGGAATATTAGGTGAAGAAAAGGAAAAGGAAAAAGAAAAAGAACAATCGTCAAGAATAATTTCCCAGGAACAAGAAAAGGAAACTACCAAATTGGAAGAGAGTTTATTTAAAGCGTCAACAAATTTAAAACAAAACAAAAAAGAAGATGAAAAATCTTTTCAAAATTTTACCGAACGTAAAACTTCATCAAATCCCAGTACAAGCCTGATAATGGCCGAAAAAGAGGCCAGTACCTCTTCTGCATGTTCGGTTGCTGATAGAAATTCAAATGCATCCGGTACGGAACAAAAACAAATCCCCCCCATAAAGACAACGAATCCTACTCCAACAAATCTTCTAGAAAATACCAAAAATTCTGATAGTAAAAAATCACCAGTCCAAAGACAAGAATCGTCCGGTGTCTATGAATTGATAAAAGATGGCAGCATGTATCCTTGGTTTTGAAAGGGGATAGATCAATAAAAAGAGAACTTTACTCTTTGTACGATTTTCTCTTTCTCTTTTCTTTTCCATGATCTCTCATACTCTTAAATTATTATTGTCCTTTTTTGGTTTTTTTTTTTTAATATTGAAATCATATAAAAATTTGATGTAGTTTTTTTTAATGATTTCTCCATTTTAGGCAAAATTAATTTTTGGTTTTTTAATATTTTCTTTTTTGCTTTTGCTTTTAAGATTTTGTTTATCAAAAAAAAAAATTGTATTTTTTAAATTTAATTGTTTGGTTTTTGACAAAATTAGAAAAATAGCAAAACCAATCAAGAATAGATGCTGGAAACAATACAAATGCACACTTCTGCTTGTGGTTCGGTCCTTTTTTCTTTTAAAACTATTGTTTTTATTTAATAATTAGAAAAAGAAAATGCTTAGTAATAATTTTAAAAGATATTTTATTGGTTTTAATTTTGTTATTTAAAAAAAAAAAACAAATTTAAGCGTAACTTTACAAAGTTCTAACCCAAAACTGTTGTAAGGTTTTGCGTTTTTCCTCTTTTAAAGCAGAACATTTTTTTTAAATTGCTTTTCATTAAATTTTAGTTAACATTTTATTTTGTAGTGTTTTTTTTCTCTCTTCCGCTTTATTAATTTATTATACAAATTATACAATTGTCATTTTTATAATTTTATATTATTATTTTTTTCTTATTTCTTTTTCCTAGGAATAAACATTTTTGTACCTCAAAAACATTAATTTGAAAAATAAAGATAATTTTTATGACAAATAAAAAGACATTATAATATTTACTTATAAGTGCACACAAAAAAAAACTATTTTTATAATAATTTCACCATCCTCACATAGTGTTGTGTAGTTATATAAAATTGTTATAATCATTTTTCTTTACTTTCTTTTCTATTTTCTTACCCCTAACCCCACTTTTTTTTGGTTTGATCATACCAAGTTTTTGCAAATAAATATCCATCGAAATAAATTTTCATCTTAAAATATATCCACTTTTTAGAATAATATTTTTAGCGGTTTCTGGTAAGAATCTATATTTGTAAGTGATCCCCATAGTGACATAATCTGTACGTCTTCACCAAATGACCCAAATTTTCATCGAAATAACTTCTGGCATCATGCAAACAAAATGCACTTGTCCTCATAAAAAATTTTGTATTTATTTTAATATATGATAAAAAAAAATTATAATAAATATTAATCAATTGGCTTTGGGGTAGTGCGGACAGCAACAACTGTTGGAAAATAATCCAATATTTCAGTAGATCATAAACTCTAAGATAAATTTAGTATTTTCTCTTATTTATAGTAAATATTTTCTTGACTCATAATCTCATACAAAAGATCTGTAATGATACAATTTTATTTTAAGTGTATTTATTATTTCCTCTTGTTATTTTTTCCGATCATCATCGTCTTATAAGTGTTGAAAAAAACTGTTTGCTTGAAATTCGTTTTCGTTACTGTTTTGATTGGCCAATAAAATTTATAGTTGCGTTCAATTGACCCAAAATTTTGTGCAAATTTATTCTGACAAGTTTTAGGCGAGCTATAACATTTTTCTCTAAAATAAATCAATAAAAATAGGATGTTGTAAAAATTTTTTTTAAATTTATTTAATAAAATTTTTATTCCGAGCAAATATTTTATTTTATTTTATTTCTATTTTAAATCTTCGATTTCTTTCTGAAAATTTTGTACGATTTTGTTTAATAAAAAAAAAACAATTATTAAACTTATTTTTAAGGAAAAAATTCTATTTACGAAAAAATTGCAAAAATTAAAAATAAATAAAAAAACATAAATAACATTTTTTTTAATAAAATATATAAAAATTCTGCTAACAAAACTTATTTTATAAAAAAAAAAATTATTAAAATATGATAAATTAAAAAATTAGTTTTTGCCGGATGGCTTAGAATTGACCTTTTTTTATTAAGGCAAGTAAACATTTTTATAGGAGATGATAGGTTGTTATACAGGAATTTTTATCAACTAAAAATACAAAAAAAAGTGAAATTATTTTATTAAGAAAATATATAAAATTTTTATTACAAAAATTTAATGGACAAATCAAATGTTTACCTTCTAATTAACGAGAAAAATTCCAGTTTTAAAAAAATAGCAAAATTCAAAAATAAAAAATAAAAAATAAGGAAAATTAAAATGTTGGTGATTTAAAAAAGGTGAAGGAAACCACCCCTAAAAAAAGGAAAAAAAGGAAGTAACCTCTTAAAGAAATCCTTAAAAGCTTACACTGTTGGCTAAATAAATTCAATTAAAAAATAATGATAATAATGTTCATTGACATTTTTGAGACCATAAAATAATTATCATTTTGAATAGTAAAAACTTTTCATAGTTTCTTTGGAATTTAGAATTAATTTCCTTTTTTTTTAAAAAAAAAAAAGAGGAGAAAATTTTTAAATAAATTTTAGTATGACAGTGTATAAAATATTCCAAAAAAAGACCTTCTTGAGAAAAAAACCTACTGATATCTAATAAAAATATTTAAAAAGCACACTTGAACTTATAGAACGCTTTGCCATTCAACGAATCATATTGCATACAGGCCTAACAATGCCAGACTATCTGCAAATTGTCGAGTGATAACGAACTTTTCGGAGACCTATTACAATAGTATAAAGGTGCCATTACCCGGTCAGCTAAATTGGCAGACGTCAGCCAAGGTGACGTCAAAATGAAGCCAGAATCCATCCCATATTCGACTGACAGTCTAATATCCTATTTGTAAAGTTAGCTGACTCGTAAACTGGACAATTCTGGCTAACAAAGTGGCTGACAAATCAGCCAATTTAGCCTAACCGTCCAAAAGTATGTTTGTGACTTTTGACTGACGTCAGACACATTTTTTTTCGCCAGCCAAGATATTATGCCATTGTTTAACGTCATCCATTATTTTCTTTTAACATAAACCAATTTATAAAATGTATTTGAAATGGTTTTAGGAATAATTTATTGGTAAATTTCCATTTTTTTTAATAAATTCTTCAACAATTTTCAATAAAATTTTTTTGTTTGAATAAATAAGGTCAAAATTTAGTTCATCGTACGCTGAACGTTTTCTTGTTATAGTTTTCTTATTTGATTTCATACTGAGAACAACTTCTTTATAAAAAGACATAAAATATTTATAAAATAACGAAATGAAAATACCATCGGTCGTCAGTATGTTAAACTGGAGAGTGGCTGACTAGCTCACTGGCTGACGGCTGACTACTGGTTGACTGTTTGATAGGCATACAACCTGTCTGTCAAAAATTTAAAGTTGGCTGTCATGAAAAAAATGAGAAGTTGGCTAACCGTCTAATGGACTGATTTTTGCGTCAGCCATTGTCAGCCACTTTGGCAATATTGACTGACGGTATCTTACAACAAATATTGGCTGACGAGTCAGATAAGTTACCCGACTGTCTAATACTTGGACTTTTTCGTCAACCAATGCCAACTTTTAGCTACTCATTAGCCAGTCGTCAACCAAATTTTTTCGAAAAGTCACGTTGACTGATGTCTGTCAATTTGGCTGACTCTCTAACGGCATCTTAAAACTCGTAAGTTCGAGAAATGCTGATGTGTTTTTATTCCTATTTAATTGTTCTAAATATCGATTAAATTAAATAAAAAATGCACACTTATTAAAAACTCGCTATAAAAAATTTAAAGTCATGAAAAAGTTAGAATTTGGATAACCGTCTAATAGCCTGATTTTTGCGTCAGCCATTTTCAGTCAATTTAGCAAAATCGACTGACGGTAGCTTAAGACTTTGGGAAAGATTTTGCTAACGAGTCGGCAAAGTTACCAGACCGTCTAATATTTGAAATTTTTCGTCAACTAAAGCCTATTTTCAGCCACTCATTAGCCAGCCTTCAGCCAATTTTTTTCAAAAAGAGGGCTGACCCTCTCATAGCACCTTACGACTTTGTAAGTTCGAGAAAAGCTTATGTGTTTTTATTCCCATTTAATTGTTGTAGATATCGATTAAATTTTTTTTAAACACGCTAATTAAAAACTCGCTATCAAAAATCTGAAGTTGGCTGTTATGAAAAAATTAGAAGGAGACTAACCGTCCAATAGCCTGATCTTTGCTTCAGCCATTGTCAGCCACTCTGACAAAATTGACTGACGGTATCTCACAACTTTCGGAAATATTTGGCTGACGAGCCAGATAAGCTACCTGACCATCTTATACCTGAACTTTTTCGTCAACCAATGCCAGCTTTCAACCACTCATTAGCCAGCCGTCAGCCAATTTTTTTCTCGAAAAGTCACGTTAGCTGATGTCTGTCAATTTGCCTTGGCACCTTAACACTGGCAAGTCAGAGAAACACTGATACTCGGTATCGAAAATATTTCACACAAAACCACTTTTTTTAAGAAAAATTAAAATTTTGACCACAAAAAAATAATATCTGAAATTTTATAGTTTCTAAATTTATTTTTAGTAAAATGTCCTAAATAAAAATTTTCTTTAATGCATAAATTGTCTTATATTCGTCTAAAATTTTTAATAATTCCTTTAAGAGTAACCACCAAAAGGACGCTTAGAATCTATTTTAATATTTTATTAAATCTACAATAACTGAATTCATATTAAATAAATTGAAGTGTCAAAAATGCTTAAATTGTTTTCAACAAAAAAATAATATCTTTAATTTTTTTCAAGCAAATTTTCTTTGTAAAAGATCTTTTCTCACAATCACTTTCAAAAATATTTACATAAAAAATCAGTTGTTTCTAAAAATGAAAATCAAAAATTTATTTCACTTAAAATATCAAAATACATATTTTTAACAAAAAAATTGAAGCATTTTTGATTTAATAAATAATATTGATTTAAAAAAATGTCCTTTGGAAATAAAAACAATAAAAAATTGAAAACATAATTTATTTGTGGAAACAAAAAACAAAAAGCAACCAGAATTTTTGTTTCTGATCAATTAAATTTTTAGAAACTAGTTTTTTTTAAATATCAGAAAAAAAAAGTTTAACTTGAGAAAAATACAAACTATTTTCAAACGATTTATTTTTGTACATCTTAAAATTTTCGTAAAATAAAACTAATTTTTTTAATATTCTATTACACTAGATTTGGAAATAGGAGTTTTTCTTTTGGTATTATTAGGATCACACTAGATTTGGAATCACGTTTAATATGAATATTTTCCCACAGGTTAAAAGTCTTATCACAACACTTCGAAATGTATAAAAAAAATTAGGATATGGCCAAAATTTAAAAAAATAATAATTTTTAATATTTTCTTATGTACAAACTTAAGAAAACTTATATTTAATAGAAAATCTAAATGAATAATGTACAAATACTATTTGCTATGTAAACAGTCTTCAAATGAAAGGTAAACATTTCACTTAACCAAATAGTCATTATAGTAAGTTGATATTATTTGTAGTCCGTCTTCTTTTTTTGCTACTAACACAACTGCACAAAATTATAAAATTTACAAAAATAAATCTCCAAACTGAGGAGGATTTTATTCCTGAATTTGATTGGTGGTTTCATCTTATATTTGTAGCTGCCAAAAATAAATGTTTACAATATTTTTAATCATAATTACTCAAAACAAACATTAAACTTGACAAAAAATACGTAAAGTCTCACTTGCGTTTGTAAAAGCTCATTAAGATTTTTGTATAAGTTTTGGTTAAATTGCATTTTCCCATCAAAAATTCAAAATTATCATTTTTTTTTCAAAACACAAATAGAAAAAGTACCAAACAAAATATTCTCTATTAAATATTTCTACAAAAAATATGTTTTCAAAACTCGCATAAATATTGTTAGTTGCCAATAGTTCGGAATATTGATGGACAGTTTTAACCATTCGACCGAAGATTGATATTATCGACATCTTAACTGGGTCGCAAAAATTTTTCCAATCTAGTGTCAGTCAACACTAATTTTAAATATTTTGTCTAACCTCAATTTTATAAATAAACTATCACTTTTTAATGGCGGATAGAGTCAACTATCAACAATTTTTACCATTTCGAAAATGAAAATCATAACAAATTGGCATTGCCAGATTATTATTATTTGTAGTTGTAATGACAGGAGAAGGGAAAACTACTGAACATGTTGTTCTGTTTATCGATAAATTGACAGGGGATGATAGGTTGTTATCCAGGAATTTTCCATAAGAATAACGTCAGTTCGAACTATTCGAATTTGGGGTGTGGAGTTTTCTGTAGAGAATATTTTCACAAAATTTTATTGACAAATCAAAGGTTCATCTTCTATTAAAGCGGAAAATCAACATTCAAAAAAATACAAAAATAATAAAAATAATATAAGAAATTTTAACTATTGGAAAAATATTTTATTAGAGTAAAATTATAAAAATTCAATTTTTGAAAAAAAAAAATTCACTAAAATCTGATCAGTAAAAATAATTTTTTCTTGTGCCTCATGGCTTAGGAGGAACTCTTCTTATTAAAGGAAAAAATAATTTGATAGGGGATGATAGGTTGTTATCCAGGAATTTTCCATAAGAATAACGTCAGTTCGAACTATTCGAATTTGGGGTGTGGAGTGTTGTGTAGACTATTTTCAAAATAAAAAATAAAAAAATTCTATTACAGAGGGAAATTTTGCTTCCAAAATAAAAAATAGAAAAATTCCATTACAGGGAAAAATTTTGCTGCCAAAAAAAAAATAAAAAAATTCTACTACTGAAGGAAATTTTGCTTCCAAAAAAAAAAAAATAGAAAAATTTATAATAATTACAGAGGGAAATTTTACTTCCAAACAAAAAATAGAAAAATTCTATTACAGAGGAAAATTTTGCTTCCAAAAAAAAAATTAAAAAATTCTATTACAGAGGGAAATTTTGCTTTAAATAAAAATAGAAAAATTCTATTACAGAGGGAAATCTTGCTTCCAAAAAAAAAGAAAAATTCTATTACAGAGGGAAATTTTGCTTTAAATAAAAATAGAAAAATTCTATTACAGAGGGAAATCTTGCTTCCAAAAAAAAAGAAAAATTCTATTACAGAGGGAAATTTTGTTTCCAAAATAAAAAATAAAAAAATTCTGTTACAGGGGGAAATTTTGCTTCCAACAAAAAAAAAGGAAAAATTCTATTACTGAGGGAATTTTTGCTTTAAAAAAAATAAAATAGAAAAATTCTATTACAGATGGAAATTTTGCTTTAAAAAAAATAGAAAAATTCTATTACAGAGGGAAATTTTGCTTCCAAAAAAAAAGAAAAATTCTATTACAGAGGGAAATTTTGCTTCCAAAAAAAATAGAAAAATTCTATTACAAAGGAAAATTTTGCCTTCAAAAAAAAAATAGAAAAATTCTATTACAACAGGGAAATTTTGCTTCCAAAAAAAACAAAATAAAAAATTCTATTACAGAGAGAAATTTTGCTTCCAACAAAAAAAATAGAAAAATTCTATTACAAAGGGAAATTTTGCTTCCAAAAAAAAAAAAAAAATTCTATTACAGAGGGAAATTTTGCTTCCAAAAAAAAAGAAAAATTCTATTACAGAAGGAAATTTTGTTTCCAAAATAAAAAATAAAAAAAATTCTATTCCTGACGGAAATTTTGCTTCAAAAAAAAAAAATAAAAAAATTCTATTACAGAGGGAAATTTTGGTTCCAAAAAAAAAAAAATAGAAAAGTTTTACCATATCACAAAGAAAAATTTTGCTTTCAAAATAAAATCGAAAAATTCTATTAAGAAGAGAAATTTTGTTTCCAAAATAAAAAATAAAAAAATTCTATTACAGAGAAAAATTTTGCTTTCAAAATAAAATCGAAAAATTCTATTAAAAAGAAAAATTTTGTTTCCAAAATAAAAAATAAAAAAATTCTATTACAGAGGGAAATTTTGCTTCGAAAAAAAAAATAAAAAAATTCTATTACGAAGAGAAATTTTGCTTCCAAAAAAAAATAGAAAAATTCTATTATAGAGTAAAATTTTTTTTCCAAAAAAAAATAGAAAAACTATTACAGAGGGAAATTTTGTTGTTCTCAGTATGAAAAAAACCCACCCACCCCTAAAAATCCAAGAACTCCAAAAAAAACATTCTCAAAAAGTTATCAAATTCACAAAATTTACCACCGTAAATAATAACTACTAAAAGAAGCTTTCAAAGCCTAAACTAATGAATAAATTAAAAATTATTTTACTAAATAAAAATAAAAAAAAACTGCTTTTAAAAAACGCATAAAAGTACATTTTTTTAGAGAAAGACTCATTAAAATATTATTTATAAAAATTTTATAAATTCATATTTTACCGAATAGATTAGTAGGAATTCTTTTTAATTCCATTAAAAACACTCTTAAAAATTTACCCTTTCTCATCCTCTCCGCCCAAAAGCTTCCACCAAAAAAGCTTCAAAAGCTTACTTTCTTGACAAATAAAAAATCCGAAAGAAAATCAATTATTTTTATTTTTATCTTTCGTAATTTTTCACATCATTAATGGTTTTTTTTTTCTTATTAAAAAAAATTAAATAAAATAAAATTATCTTCATTATTCTTTGGTGTGTTTTTTTTTCAATGTGTTCTTCTTCTGTTCGTTTGTTGAATTTTTCCAATAATTTCTCCCAAACTATACTTTCCAATAATTTCTCCCCGGGTCTACACCACCACAAATTATTTTAAAAAAAAAACTCATTGAAAAAAATCATTAGAATTGCTTGGGGATAAAAGATTGGCTCATATACAATTTATATACAATATATTCACGCAATGAGAATCTCCTTTAAATAGAATAATATCGGGTGTTGTGCCGAGCGCAATTTTCTTCTGAACGTCTAAAAATGTGAAAATGCCAACATCAACAACATATCAAAAAGAATAACAGCACAAATGCTATGGCATCAAAGTGGAGATGTTTCGGTAATATTTACCATCAGTACTTTCGAGGCTATAATAGTTTCGTACAATCTGAGATGAGAGCGAGGCAATCTTTTTAAAATGAATTATTTAAAAAGTCCAAATAGTCGGCCATAACTATTAAGTATGCCAGTGCCAGACGGTAACATTAATAAAAACAAAATATTCACCAAATGACTAATAAAATTAATGACGATGAAAAAAAACAACCAAAAAAAAACCAATTACTAGAAAGAGATAAAAAATTGCAAAATAATAAAAACAAAACTAAAAATTATAGTAATATTTTTTAATAAATTATAAGATTTATGGAAAAATATTATTGCAGAAAAGAAAACAGAAGAATTTATTTCAAAATTGGGGAATTTTCTTAATAATAGAAAATAAATAAGAAAAAATTCGACATTGATTTATGAATAAATAGAAAGTTTTACGAGTATATTCTGAGAAGTATTAGTATTCGCAGATGACAAATTCTTCCAAATAGATTGGGACATGGGCAATAGCTGGGCTTTGTGCAATCCCCTGGAGTCTTTTACACTTAACACGATTTTTTAAATTTCAAATTATGAGACTTTTTGAAGCCTTTTATAAAATGTTTCAACTCTTGATATTTTATAAAACTCTCTCCATAGAAGATTTGACACCTTCAATAAGACCTCTAAAGTTTTAATAAGGTCCTCTGTGGTCTTTACCCTCTAATCGGTTTTTTTAAAACTCTAACTATTGAAATTTCTGAATCCTTTTGAGATGTTCGAGGTCTTTAATAAGACCCCTGAGCTCTTTACCCTCTAATCGGTTTTGTAAAACTCTTACTATGAAACTTACTGAAGCTTTTGAGAAAACGTTTAAGATCTTAAATAACATCCCTAAATTTTTATAAGATACTCTGAGGTCTTTCGCTATCTTAGCACTGAAATCTTTCATAGAGAAAATGTCGTCTGCGACCATATAATGTCTTTTATAAGATCATCCGCGAATGTTTAACCTTATGATTATGTAAAACAAAATTACGCAACTTTTTGAAGATTTTTATAAAATATTTGAGGTGTTCTTTCAGACCACCTAAGATCATTTTCTGGGATTGCCTAAGTTTTGCAAAATTCTAATGATGAGATTTTCTGAAGTCTTTCATACAACATTTGAGGTCTTAAATTAGAACCTCTTAGAGTTATTTTATAAGATCCGCTGAGGTCTTTGGTACTCTACATGCTTTTAGCCCTCGAGAACGTTTGAGATGGAATCTTAGAGTCTTAGGAATACTTTTTTTATGAGACGTACTAAACTAATTAATAAGAATATTTGCTGTTTTGTGTGAGACCTTCTAAGGTCTATCATAAGATTACTTGTGATTATGATTTTTTGCACTCTAAATGGTTTTGCAAAACTCTTATTATAAAACGTTTTGTAGAATGTTTGAGATCTTCAATAAGACCTCTAAAGTTTTAATAAGATCCTCTGAGGTCTTTACCTTCTAATCGTTTTTTTTAAAAAAAAAAACTTTAACTATTAGAATTTCTGAATTTTTTTTTTGATTCCTAATAAAAAACCTTAAAGGGTCCCAGATCTTTTTGCACTATAAATTATTTTGCAAAACTCTTATTATAGAACTTTTTGAAGTCTTTTGTAGAATGTTTAAGACTTTCAATAATACCCGCTAAGGTTTTCATAAGATCCTCTAAGGTCTTTTGCTCTCTTAACCTCAAAGTATCCGATTTTCGAAAGCTTCTTATAATAATATATGAGGTCTTCTTTCATATTATCTTTTATAAAATCTTCTCAGATATCTTTCCTTCCAACCGGTTTTGCAAGACTCTTATTATTATAATTTCAATATTCGTTAATAGAACGTTTTAGGTTGTCTACTAGACCTCCTAAGGTCTTAGCTAAGATATTTTGGGATCTATTGTTCTCTATTCGGATTTTTAAAACACTCTTTATACAGCTGTCTGAAGCTTTTTTAAAGATTATTTGAACACATTCATTAAAACTATCTAAGGTCCGTAATAAGATCCTCTGCGGTATTTATCTTCTAAACGATTTTTTAAGATTTAATCATCGATCTATGTGAAGAAGAATAGAACGTTTTGAGGTCTCCTCCTCTGAGGTCTTTTCCCCTCTTAACCTATGCTAAATTTTAAATGACTCGATTGTCTTAAAATTTTTATTTTCTATAAGATCTTTTAAGATCTCTTAGTCTCTACCTTTTATAGAACGCTGGACTACATAAGGTTTTTATGGGAAACTTTAGTTTTTTTATCTTCTTAATGATTTTGTAAAACTCTTTGTATCAGATTTGCGGATGCTTCTTGCAAAAATATTTGAGGTCTTTTATGAGACCCTCAAAGTTCTTTTAAAAGTGATTTTTTTAGACTTTGTAAGATCTTCTGAAATCTTTAGTAAGACATTCTTGGACTATTTTTTAAAGTGTGCCTTGAAATTTTCTGAGGCCTTTAATGCAATTTTTCTCTTTAGAACGCATATTTTATAAAACCATTTAATATTTTTTATGAGATACCAAAAGTATCTTACGAAACCGTTTGGGAAATCTTAGGTAAAGCTCTTATGTACCAAATAGACTTCTAATTTGACTTTTGCTACTAAATTTTTTAAAAAAACTATCCCCTCAGTCACTTTTATTATCTAAATTCATAAAACACATTTCATGAATAAACTCTTTGAGCCTTCAATAGATCCACTATTTATTCAAAAATCAAATAACATCAAACTTAAATTTAAAAAATCTAAAATTTATTTTGGCTTATTAATAGTTTTATAGCAAAATTTTATGGGGTAATTTTTTTTTTAAACTTCTTATCCTAAAATGAGTGATTTTTGTCAAAAACATTTCATATAAATCTAAAAAAAATCTTTCAGAAAAACAATATCAACGAAGCATTTTTCTTAAACAATTAAGAAAAAAACCATTTTATGATCAAAACTATTTGAAAAACATTTACTATGAATACTTTTTTTTATTCTAAATAATTCAAAATGAATACTAAAAATGCTTGCTGAAAAAATATTATACTATGAATACTAAAAATGCTTGCTGAAAATATTCCACTTTTACGTTTTCATGATTCCTACAAAAGTAGTTTCACTTTTGTTTGAAAAGCTCCTTAAATTACAATTTTTTTATTTTCAAATTTTCGAAAAATAAAAAAAGCCTCTCAAGTTTCTCCGATTATTTAAAAAAAAAGAAATTACAGCAAAAAATTATGTTCAAAAAGAAAAAATCCACACACAAAACAAAAAACACATGTCATCACTTTTGTTTTTTGGTAAAAAAAAAATATTTATAAAAAAATTCCTCGACTCGAACGCGTTTCAATAGACTATCTTGACAAGTTCTTGTCTTGAGTGACTATTTGAAGGACAAAACAATCAAGCTGCAAAGAAAAGCTAACAATCGTCCTTACTTTGACGATCACTCTTGACGGACAACTCAATTTTGTCGAAAAAATTTCGAAAATTATTAGGAAAAAATAAAATTTTATAGTTTTAAAAATTTTGTATTTGAAAATTTATCTTTTAAAAACTGTCTTTAGTTTGTTACATATTAGTCAGTTTTTTTTTTTGGCAAAAATCGAACTTCTTAGATCTAGCAAGAAATTATGGCAGTCAAATGGGAAAATATTATATGAAGCCAAGACTTCAAGTGGAAAACTATCGGTTTCGCACGAATTGTTCGCTAATTTATTGAATACGTACTTGAGATATTTTTATGAACAAATTATAGTATCTGTTCTATACTGAATTGAATCAATTATTTGCCATCTACCAGTAGCCAAGTTATAAACAAAAATTATTTATAGACAGAAAAAAAAATTAAATGTTTCCTGTCCGATTGCATAACATTGAAAAATTATTATAAACGATCAGTAGAAACTAAAACAGAATAAAATTTACTAAACTATTCAATCGATCGTTATAATATTTATAAATTTTAATTTGTAATGCTTCTGCAAATGTATATTCAAAAATTTTCTATAGTTTCTTGCAAATTTTAAGAGATGGCGTATGCAGCAAGAATTGGTGATTGTTCTGATTCTGAAAATAAAAACTATTTTTACACATACTCATCTATTTGTTTATAGTGTTAGATACAATGTTTACTAAGTATTGGCAATAAACAATTTTACTTATATTCTATTCGGTGGTTAAAATTAGCAAAGTTTTAATTAATCTCTATTGAAATTAATAATTACTCTATGTTCGAATTGTTGTGTAGGTAATTTTTCTCTCCTACAAAATTTTATAATAAATTATTAGTTGTGTTTTTTTTTGCCTTGCCTTTTCTATTTAAAATTCTGAAAATAGTTGAATAAACGAACATATTACGTAATTATATAGTTTATTATATTTTAGTTTAAATCATCTATAAGAAAATTTATCTGAATTTTATTAAAAATAATTAAAATGTTCAACTTTCTTTATTGAAATTTTCTATTTTTATTCGCAAATTTTTGACGTATTTTAAGTTGGTTCATCTTTTTGCGATCATTTTTTATTTTAACAAAAAGTTTTTATTTATCACAAAAAAAATGCGCAACATTTTCTTTTCAAAGGCTAATTTTGATATGCGAAACAAACCACCTTCTCAAAGGTTGTTTTTTTAAGAATGCCTTTAAAAAAAAAATCCTAATTGCCCGTGGAAGTAGATGGTATTGGCACACTAAAACCCTGTTAACCGGATCAATTCCTATAAAAATATGGTACAGATTCTGGTTGGTAAAGTCCGACAAAGTCAGGCTATTAGAGTTTATTGATCAGAACGGTTCTCGATTATCCCACTTATTGTGCTGAGATGGAAGCAAGAGGGCATAGAATAGGTTTTTCTTGTTTTTTTTTTTAAACGGGTAGGTGAAAATTTCAAAAGACACTACGAGATAGTCCTGGTACTCCTAGTTGTGTGAGACTCTAGCCCACTAAAAATGACCAATCTTAATTAGATCGACTGATGACTTCAGTTTCGCTGTTAATTTTTCATATTATTGCTTTTGGGACTTGGCAGTGGTTACCCTACTAACTCGTGGGGCTTAGTCATTTTTGGCCGACGTATATTGTTGCTTATATTAAGGACCGTTTCCATGTCAGAGTTCTTATTTATTTTTCAATTCTTCAGCTACTGAAATAATATGCAAATCCCTTTGTATGTCGCTGTTACGTACGTACCACGGAGCATTGACTATGCCACGAAGAACTTCATTTTGAAACGTTGCTTAGGCTGGTTGAGGCTTTTTTTGCATTACGACTACTTGCGTACTGTCCTTTAGAGCCACCTAAGCCTTTTAGCAATAGTCTCGACTAATTTGATCATAAGGTCGAGTTGGACATTTTTTTACGATTTCCCGATTTCAATTCATCTTATCTAATGGTCGGTTTTTCACAAACATTATTGCGAAGCGTACGACCCCAACCAATGTCGCCACCATTCACTTTACCATAATTACCTCTAAGTCTATGCCTATTTTTAGAGCCCATTCCGAAGAATAAGGCAGCCCTGACCCCAAGTACGCATTTTGAAGCAGACAAATCTGAATTGGGAACAATGATCTAGCCGAGTTCCCGGAGGAACATCTTGAAGAATTTCAGTTGACCTTTATATTGGACTGTCTAGTGGGCAGATCATACTTCACCGGTTGACTCAGTACTTAGCGAATCTGATCGACAGCCTTTATTTCTCCCCTTTTATCAAATCCACCATATTTCGAATCTGATCGAAAGCCTTTATCATCTTCCCTTTTATCAAATCCACTATATCTCTGAATTTGCACATTTTCTTCTTCCATCCTGACTGAAAACTATAATAGACAGCAGAGTTAAGAGTGTCTATATCCCTGGACAGGTATAAAAAGACAAATACCGGTCGGTCAGTCCTTCTACAGGAAACCTTTCCTAGAGCAGTTGGACGAACTTAATGATTAATTGCTGTTCTTCACGGATGGAACCTTCAACGACAACATCACATCGTGCAATATTCCGTGAACTTCATTGTGTAATATTCCCTTTTAGGGCAGCTCCATATTATGTTCAGCTATGGGCATTTCAGGATGATGTCAGTTTGCACTCCCAATCTCAGTGACAACCACGGAGCTCTGAATGACCATTCATGGGCCATCGAGTGATCATGTTGAGATCATCGATATTCGACATCGATCATGTTGAGATCATCGATATTCGACATGACCTGCAACCCAACGCAGTTCAAAAGGTGCCGAATTGCATTGGGTTGCTGGTCATGTGGGTGTTACCGTCATTGAACGGGAAGGGGGGGCGGGGGTTGTACTCTCTGTCGCCCGTCGATCACAGCAGTTCCTAATTTTTAACCATTCGTACACAAGCGGAATCGATAAGTTGTGAAGTATTTTTTGGGAAACATTGCCCAATAGCCTACCAACCAACAAAAATTGAAAAAGGACATTTTGCTCTCACATATAATTTTCTTAAGTAACAAATTATCCTGTTCCCATCTGCACTTCCAGGGAGCGTTCAACGCACTAACGCTTATAGCGGATGTCGAACATTTTTATTTCTAATGAGTGTGTTTACCCCTCAATACCTGTTCCAAGATCACTTTTGAATTGTTTTTTTTTAAACGAAAGTAAAAAGTGCACTTAGAAAAGAACTGGCCACTGGATCATGTCTTATGGACCTTACATACAAATTTGCCCTAATAAAGCGTATAATTTACATGTTACCACTAAATTGGGATCTATTAAAATAAGGATCTTAAGGTCAGGCAAATATTTGCTTGTTTTTTTTATGTTAATCTACTTTATTCATAAAAAAAAATTACTTTGTTAAGATTTGTCGTCCATAAAAATATGCCAAGTGTATGTGATTGGAAGTTTTTTTTTATCATTCTCCAATGCTCAAATTTTCCCAAATACAAATATACAAAAACAAAAACAAAAAGCCCCTCTCAAATTTCCAAATACAAGCATATAAAGAAAAAACTCAGAAAAAACTTACTTTAAAGAAATCCTAAACGAAAATAACATTAAAAAAAAAATTTTGTGGGCGCTTTTCCAATTCGAAAAGCAAAGATTCGGTCAGTGTGCAAAATTGTAACGTGTGCGCGATGACACCTGTTCAGAAAATGAAATTTTTATCAATAAAAAAAATATAAAAAAAATACCATCGAAGAAAAAGTGCCAACCAGAAGAAAAAGAAAATAATTTAAAAAATTCTTAGTTGTTTTTATTGCTTCTTCAATGATTTCATATCGAATGAAGAAGTTTTTAAGCGTGTAGCGTGCAAGCTTCCTTATCCATCCAATAAGAATTCAATCCAATGCACAGCCAAATACCACCCACCCACTCATTCACCATCGTAACCATTTTATTACAGATAGTAAAAAAAAATAATAAAAAAAAAAATACCCAAAACTATTCTGGCATATTCAATTTTACCTATTTTTCCGCTATAAATGTATAAAAATAAAATCTCGAAGCTTTCACAATATTTTTCTTCAATATTAACTTTAGAAAATATTTGGTTACGTTTTCGTTTTGTATTTTGATTCTTATTCATTCTTTAAAATATTTTATGAAAAAATGCTTTATTATGTTTCCGTTAGAATAAGATTTGAAGTGGAAAAAAAAATTGTATTTTTAAAGAAAAAAATTACAAATTTAAAGAAAAGATTTAGGAAAACTTGCCAAAAACCGAATGAACAATTTTCTTCTATTAATTATTAATTTTGATTTTAGTCACTATTTATTTTTGTTAAAATTTCCTATTATTAAATAATATCTAAAAAATAAAACTGTAAATGAAAATTTAGAATTTTTTTAGGTAGAAATCTACTATTTATCAAAGACATTGCCAAAGAGTCAATAAACTTCTCTAGTAGGAGTTGACCCTTTACGAACTTGCATCAATTTTCGTAATGGTTTGCGTCTGGGCTATATTCAGGTTTTGTAACGTGAAAAGCCTACCCCCTAGTAAGTTCACAATGCTACCTTCCTATGCGTGTGTAGAATTCGTTAGTTCGTATCTTAACTAAGTTACGATTTTTATATATGAAAAATTTACTATCTACGAGTATTAATAAGTTTACATAAAGCAAAAAGATTAAATAAAAATATTTACAATTTATTGAATTAACTGAAATTTTTAAGTTGTTAGTATTATTTGTAGAAGAAAAAAAAAACCGTGTAAGTGTTTAGTAATGCAGCGTTTAAAAACTTATATTTAGTCAAAAGAAAATTAAAATTAACTTAATACAATAGAATTTGGAATAGAAAATATAAAAAAAATGAGTTTATATTTTGCAATAATTATAATTTTAGGGTATAGTTGGGAAATTGGTGAAAGAGTACTTATACTATGGCAGTATGATAAGTCAGTGATAAATGAAACAATAAAAATTGCCCTATTTTTTAACATAGTCTCCTATTTGTAGCATCCAAATGTATTCCAACTTTTTTACACCACCCGTGTAGGACGTTTTGTCAAACTCTACAAAATAAGCTAAAGTGAGCTTTTACATTTGGTATAACGTACTACATTTAGCCTGCAACATAGGCTAAATGTAGTGCGTTACACCACCCGTATAGTACGATTTGTCAAACTCTGCAAAAGTCGCGTATAACTTCAGAATTGACGAAAATTTCTGTCCCCCCAAACAATCCAGTGATGTTGTTATACGAATATGTTTTTGGTCAGGTGTTAGCAGAAGCGGCAGCAATCCTGCCAATAGCATTCGCATACTAAAAATTGCAGGTTCTTTTGCAATGCATACCATTATAGTTATCTCATACATTTGCATTCGAGTGGTTTTTTAAAATTATATTATAGATTTTATTAATAATTTCTTTGGTGAGGACCTAAATTGAACGTCTCAGCATCTATTGTGCTCGTACAATCACAGCGGAATTCAGTAAACATCTTCTAAATCATTCGATACAATGGTGAGGATTCGCCATAATACTTTTTAAGCTTGATTTTAGTTTCTGATATTGTTTTCTTTTCCTCAAAAAATTTCGTTTTTTTTCTCGATATTAATGAAAAATACAAACTTTCTCTGCTTTTAATAGCTGTCAAAACTAAACTAATATACAGATATTTATAAAATTTTGTATAACGTCTTCTTAAAAATCACAAACTATGAAAAAAATATCGTTTTGCTGATATCACAAACAATTCGTTCATTTATCACTAACTTATCATATTGCCCTCGAAAATAAAAGCTATTTCATAATTGTGCATAAAAAAATTTTTTTTTTAAACTATTTGGTTGTTTGTATTTAAATAACAATTTGCATTATTATTAAAAGCGAAAATCTTCTAGAAAATATCGGGGTGGTCTTGTCGAAGATTTTTGCTAACAAAAATTAGTTTTATTTAGCGTAAAAATTTGTAAAAATTGTATTATAAATGCAATAATAAATTAAATCTATTATAAAGATACGTTAAAAAACTACTAGTTACAATGTCATTATTAAATAAGAAATGAACTTGTTGCTATGTGTGATTTTGACTACAAAAAGGTTCTCAAATCTCTTTTGCCGTACCGCCCCTTTTTCAGAAAAAAATACCCCGACTTCCGTTTTTGAAATCAATATTGTCAGCCATAGTTTTCCCAATCTATTGGGTTGTAGCACACTTTTTCAAAAGTGATTCGATAACGGCCCTCTAAGGTGAAGTAAACTCTAAAACCTTTTTGATGCAGCTCATAATACCCAAATTTGACTTTGGAGGCAACATTATTGATATGAATTTTTTAATTTAAATTTTAATTGTTCATTTGATAACCAAAATACCAGAATCTCGTCATTATTTGTTTCCACCGTGAAAAGCTTCGGAAACTGATTTTTTCTAGGACCCCAATTTTGTTTGTGCTAGACAAGTTTTAATACGGGACGCACAACTTTGCTTTGATCAAATTCAAATCATCTTCTCGCAGGTGTAGATTCGTTTCATTAAATTTATATATTATTCTTTTTTGTTCGAGTATTGCCCAACGCAATCTAAAAATCTCTTGGACTAAAAAAGCCCTTTTAGATCTCTTCAATGCCGACCGTTAAATTTTTATTTAATTTCAGAGATTAAAATGGATAGTGTGGAGAATCACGCGATGATGGTGTGGACCTCATTTGGACCAAATGATCTATACCATCATCACGTGATTCTAAACATTATCCACCATAATCCCTAAAATTAGGGGGGAGGTGGGGAGGGGTATTCGTTTGCATTTGGAGAATTTTATTTGTTTAAAAAATATTTTATAAAAAAAAATTATCCATTTTAATTCGAAATCTTTTAAAATAGCGTTTTTATATAATTAACTATTGAGTAAATTTATGCAGTTTTTCGTCATCAAAAAAAAATATTATAATAATTTACATTTTCTTGGTTATTTTCTTTCTTCTATATTTAAAATATTTAATTCCGAATCTACCACAGTGAATTTTCAAAGAATTCCCAATGAACTTAATCTTATCAAAAGGTGATAATACAGTCCATTGACTTGTGTTGATATTTAAATATTTTCTCGTTGGACCATAGAAAATATCTAAACATATACTTCCACTCAGATCTAAGGGGTTTTTTAAGAAAGTTTCGTAAATGAAATTATCACACAAAATGAATGTTCTTTTATAATTCAGCTGACATTTATTAGATTTCTAGTGTTTCGCACCTCATTCTAATACTGATGAATGAACGACTTCGCAATTTGCATCATTAAAAAAAAGTGACAAATTCCACAATTTCTAAATTTTATATAATTTGTTTTAAAAGTTTCTAATGTTTGCTTTTTTTTATTTAGTAAATTATTTTCCTGCCAAATTTTTTGATAAACTGAATATATTTTACCCAATTAATTTTGGAATATTTTATAATTTTTTTAACGATTAGTTAATTGGTTTTTTTTTTTCAAATCTAAAATGCAAAATTTTAAGACTTTTAAAAAAAATACTTTCTGTTAAATTTTATAAACAAAATCGACAAAAAAATACTCACTTTAAAAAGGTGATTTAAATCACTTTTATTTCTATGCGAATTTTTTAATATTTTATTTAGGAATTTTTTAAAAAAAATTGTCAGAACATGACTTTTCAAAGCCAAAATAATAAAATTTGAGTAGTTTTATTAGCAAAGACCTTACAAAAATTCACTATTTGGAAAAAAATGTTCAAAATCGTATTCATTAATTGCGGCGAAATTTTTCCATTTTTTTGGGGCAATCAACTAGGAAAAATACAAAATTTTTGGATAATTAATCAAATTATTAATAGTAAAAATATCAGAAAAACCCGGCTTTATTTTGAATAGATTTTTAAGCAGAGACTCAACAGAAAAAACATTTTATTTTGAATCTTATAAATGCAAGCTGGATTTTCTATATTTTAAATAATTTAAAAATGATTGAAAGTGAGAAAAATTTGGAAAATTTAGTGGACTGACTAACTATTGTATATGGTTGTCAAGAAAGTAATTTCGGTTTATTACGAAATCACTTTCCGAACAACCCAATAGTTTATTTATTGGTCTTTTTCCTTTAATTGAATCATTCAATTTTTCCAACTGATGACAGTACACTTCAGAATTGATCGTTGTTTTGCTCGGTAGAAGCTCAAAAATAAACGATTCCTTTGAAATCCCACCAAACAAATAGCATAACCTTTTTTTGATGAATATTGGCTTTCGAAGTGCTTTGAGCCGGTTTATCTTTTCTCCTCTAGGATTTTTTGCGCTTAACATTGTTGTAGACAACCCATTTCTCGTCCCCAGTGATGATACGCTTCAAAAATGGATAATTTTCTTGGCGTTTGACAAGCAAATCACAAACGACAATGTGACGGCACAAAATTTTTTCTGTAAGAAGATGGGGAACCCATATGTCGAGCTTTGACATACAACCTAGCCGTTTCAAATGATCTTGAACGGTCGAATTTGATAAATTTAATCTCTCAGCGATCTCACGAGTTTTTATTCGCCGGTTTGCATCAATAAATGCCTTTATTGTGTCTTCATCAGCTTCAACTGGCCTTCCAGAACGTGGTGTACCTTCGAGATCAAAATTGCCGGATAGAAATTTTGCAAAGCAGTTTTGACACTGGCGCCCACTTAACACATCTTCTCCATACACATCGGATAATTTTTTTCTTGCTTGAACAGCATTTTTATCTTTTCTATAGTAAAAAAGTAAAAAATATGCCGAAAATGCTGTTTTTCACTTTCCATTTTTAAAAGGGTATGAACCAAAAACTGTTGTGCAGAATCAATCGAATTTGTCAGCTGTCAAAATACATATGATTATGCGGCTTAGGTGTGAAGTTGGTTGTGAAAAAATACAATTAAGTCTTCTGTTGGGGAACAATGAAATTACTTTCTTGATAACCTAATACAATTGTTTTGTAACAAGCAAATTTTTATTAAAAATGTTCTGTATCATGAAGTGATACCAGTACAGGACCATGGGGAGGCCAGTACAGGACAATTTTCTTACAAGTGGCATCAACAATTTTACGGAGGATCTTTGATTGTAAGACCTGGACGCAAAGAAATTGGAACGTTCCAAAATTCAATTCCATATGTCCAAATAGGTTTTGTTATAATTTTATTGTCCAGTTGTCTAAGAAGTTGCAGGTAATGCCTAGTGGCTTTACGTTTTTTTATTTTCGTATAAGAATTCTATGTTAATCTCTGGTCCGGGTAAAGTCCCAAATAACGTATTTTATCATATTGTGGAATCATGTTGCTATTAGCGTATAAAGGGGAAAGAGTGAAAGTAATGTAAGTACTCTTCGGTTAATTTACCCTCACTCTCCATCTCTTAAACCAGGATTGAAGGTTGTGGATATGTGATTGTAAATTTTTGGAAGCTATGTCAGGATTTTTATGGGTAGCAAGTATGGTCGTATTATCTGCATAAATAGCAATGGTAGTATTAAGATCAGATAGGATATCATGGGTATAAATATTATATAAAATGGGACCAAGAATACTACCTTGTGGGACTCCGGCTACAATAGGATATATTTTCGAGGATTTTGAGTTCATTGCAACTTGGAAATGATGTTGGGAGATCATAACAATACTCCTGGGCAATGCTCTTTCCTCTCAAAAGATCAAAAACGCGATGGCATTGCTGGATTGTGGAGTGTTAAGATCGGAAGCCAAATTGGTGATCAGTAATAATTATTTTTTTAGTAGAATTGTTTTAATAGGAGTTTTTCAAAAGCTTAGCAAGGATTGGTAGGAGACTGATAGGTCTATAGGATGCATGTGAATAAACGGGTTTATTTGGTTTAGTAATCATTTTAATGGCAGATAATTTTCCTGAGTAAGGAGTTTGTGCGCTGGAGACCATTGAAAATGTATGTAATTAAAAGTAAAGCTTTTTGGGATATTTGCTACAGAATAGGAGCTGTTATTAGATCATAACCAAGAGCTTTTTTATTGTGAAGGCGCAAAATAGTAGATTTAATTTCCGAGAGCATAACATTTTTGGGAGGAAAACTCATAGGAACTGGGAATATTAGTTCTTCGATGGCTTTTTCTTGAGGACATATTTACAGCATCATTAATGTCGTTTGCTATTTTTAACGTTTGTTTAAAGTCAATCTGTTGGTCTAACCTATTTTGCCATTTATGAGCCTAGGATTAAGAGTTTTTAATCCAATCTATTTCCCCATTTATGAGCCTAGTATTGAGAGTCTTTAAGATTGGCTTAGAATTAAGGGTTAGGAGAACAGGACTATGATAAGAGTTTAAATCGGAAAGAGTTTCAATACTATAATTCATAGTAATTGAAGGAGTGCTAATGAAGTAATCGAGGATATCAGGTTGTTTTGAACTAGAAGTTGGCCAGTATGTTGGATTAAAAGGGGAATTTATTTGGTATGATGGATGGGATAGACCTTCTTTGGGGGGGGGGGGAAGTTGGGAGGACAGTTTACAGATGCTATATTAAGATTAAATAAGGAGGCATCAATAGTAGAAACTGTGGATTTAGATATTGGAGTGGAATGCAAGAATAGCGGGATCATCAGCAAGGGTAGCGGTTATAGTTTTGGGATTAGTATAAATAATGTATAGCGGTGGCCCAAGAAAACTGCCTTGAGGAACACCAGCTGTGTTTTCGTTTTTCGTTAATTAACTCCGTATAATTGAGGGCAACTATTCTTGTGGCGTTTGATTTTTTGTCGTATTTAACGTAGTCTTTAGTTGCTGAATTTTGTATATATATAGTTAGGACACCTGTACTGCTAAGTCAATGTCGTTTTCTGTTTATTTTCTTCGTTTTAAGTTAATCTATTGATCTAATTTAGTGTTGAAATACGTTCCAGTCGATTCTAGTTCCATTTATGAGTTTGGGAGGAGGATTTTTGATAAAAGGATTTATTTCAAGACTAAGGAGAGAAGAATTTTGATCGGAATTTAGGTCTGTTAGAGTATCTATATATGAATGAGGAGCTATAGAGTGAGAGGTAATAACGTATTCAAGGATATTAGGTCGTTTAGAAGGAGATATTGGCTAGTAAGTTGGAATCCATGTGCGTTCCATAAAAGGACGGTGAGAGAATTTGCAGTGCACGACGACATTTATTTTTTAACAGTGGACGATAAAGCTCACACAATGAACATACTAACAAGTAGTGTAAGTAAAGAGTTTTCGAATAAGAGTGATATGATTTCTTTTCAACAAAAAAACACACTAATTGTTAAGAAAATTAAAATGTTTTTTATTTAGTGTAAAGTAAAATCGATACAATTAACTTTTGAATAAAACGTCATTCAAATGGCTTCCACGACTTCTTTTGCAGGAACGAATTCGATAAACCCAATTTTCGAGCACTTTTTCCACTAAATCAAGTCGCATGTCATGAATAGCACGTTCAATATTGACTTTTAAAGCTTGAAGAGAGTCTAGTTTATTGCTAAAGACCAATGACTTCAAATAACCCCACAAGAAATAGTCTAATGGTGTTAAATCACAACTTCTTGGAGGCCATTTAATGTCACAATTTCTTGAAATAATTTAATCTCCAAATTTTTCTCGCAATAATTCGGTTGTTGCACGTGCTGTGTGGCACGTAACCCCGTCTTGTTGGAACCAGATGTTGTCAAGATCAACTTCTTCCAATTTCGGCCATAAAAAGTTGGTTATCATCGACCTATACCGCTCTCCATTCACAGTAACGGTGTTACCAGCTTCATTTCGAAAGAAGTACGGACCCATGATTCCACCAGACCAAACACCACATCAAACTGTCAATTTAGGTGAATGTAATTGGTGTTCATGAATAATTTGTGGATTTTCTTCGCACCAGAATCGACAGTTTTGTTTATTTACCGCACCACTCAGATGAAAGTGAGCCTCATCGGAAAAATGATTTTCTTTAAAAATCGTTATCGTTTTTAAGTTGTTCCAAGACAAAATCAGCAAATTCACGACGTTTACGGTGGTTCAATGGCTTCAGTTCTTGAGTGATAACAATTTTATACGAATGAAAGCCCAAATCCTTTCTCAAAATCCGCCAGGTTGTGGTTTGAGACAGTCCCAATTCTTGAGAACGTCTTGGAATCGACAAATTGCGGTCTTCAGCAACACTTGCCTGAACGGCAGCAATATTTTCATTACTTCGAGCCGTTCTTTGTCTTATTGGCACTTGCACATTATGTAAAGAAAATGTACGCTCGAAATTTTTAACAGTTCGACGAATAGCGGGCACAGTTGGACGATTATTACGACCATAAAATGGTAAAAGCGCACGAAAAGTTGCAATTATAGAACGATTATTTTGATAATAAAATTTAATAATTTGTAAACGTTGTTCTTGCGTATATCTCTTCATGATGAAATTGTAAACATTACTGAATACAATGAAAAAAAATACAGATCATGACATATTACAAATGGCCGAAACGTCACTTAGAAATCATATCACTCTTATTGAAAAACCCTATATTTTGTTTAATTTCTGTATAAGTGAATTGGTTAATTAGGTGAATATTGCCGGATCTTGAGAATGTTGATTAATTAAAAAATCTAATAAATACAAAAGGTTAAAGAGAAGATAAAATCCAAATGTACCAAATTCATTTAATTCAATTTTCTATCAAAATTATTTTAATTTGTTCTATTAAAATAGTTTTTTCGAAATATAATTTGTGTTCCAAAGCGTACACAAATAAGATGAGGCAAAAGATGAAAATTGCCAAGAAAAATATCAAATCTGAGCAATAGCAAAACAAAAATGGATTGTTGAAAATATTTTCCAATCATCGAAAACTGAGCTAAGTTCAATAAACACAAGAAAAATTAAATAATCAAAATCGTCAGTACTCTATTTTTAGTCAATTTCCCCATTCGAACTAAACAAACGTTCCGAATACCAATTTGGTTGGGTATCATCCATCATGGGCAATATTGAGGTTGTTAGTTTATTTGCTTTGCAATTGTTGCTTGGTAAAAGCTTTTCATTACATAATTATCGTATTACATCAAACAATTTTATTTTCAAACAAAAAAGTAGAGAAAATTTTCCTTTTTCCTAAATATAAGTTTTTCCAATATTTTTTCTTTTTTAAAACTAAACTTTCACATTGTTATCTTTTCGAATCAATATTTTTAACAAAGCTAATTTTCAAATAACGAATCCTTAAAATAACATTTCATTAAAAACATTGTTCTAAACATGTGGCTTTTTTTTGTGCGCGTGGAACAGGAGAATAATTTTCTTGTAAAACTGAAAGCTCATTGGGATAATCTGAACAAAAATTTATTTACATTAAGATCTACTTAATAATAACACTAGATATTATCGCTCTAAATACATATTATCGCTTTTTTATTAAACTTCTTAAACTAATATTAGAAAAAATAAGTATTTCTTAAGAGAAGATAATATTTTTTACATTGGAAAATTCATAAAAGATCTTCTAAAATGTTCACATTTCAATGAAAGGCAAAAAATAAATGCACATCAATGCCACTATTTATATTTTTTTTCAAATATTTTCTAAAGAAACTTACTTTTGAAGTTAATTTTTTTTTTTGGTATTAGAAAGAATTCAAATAGTATTTTTACTCAAGATTTTTTTACAAAATGAAAAGAAATATTCGAAATTGCAATGAGAAGAGATTAACTTTTAAGGATGGCAATAAATTTCCAATAAGATAATTTGTCATTTTTGAAATTCATCCAAATATCAAAGATTTTATTATTCTCAAGAATTTAATTTTTTTTTAAATTACAATTTCTAAAAATAAAGATATTTTTCATGGAAATACTAAGTACATTTTTTTCTCGAATAATTTTCAATAAAACAAATCAAAAATTTTTACTAATTAAACTTTAATATTGATTGTACTTAGAATTTTTTAAAAATATTTTTTAGTAGAATGACCTAATTTTAATTTTTTTAAGTCCTTTTCTATAATATTTAAATTATATTAATCTAAATATTGGAATAAGAATTTTGTATCTGTTTATCATAGTTTTTAAAAATATTGCAATTTATTTTGTCAAACTTAGTTGTCAATAAGGAAAACTCAAATAAATCACAGTAAAAAAAAACTCACTTTCCTATAAAATTTTAGTTTTCTTTAAAACTTTAATTACAGATTTTTTTTTTTGAATAGAATTTTTTAGGCAGAAGGCCTAAACATCTATAAAAATTAAAAAAAGGTATTATAAACCAAATTAGTTTTTTTTTGCAAAAAAAATGTACTAAAAATTGACATCTTGAGAATTGTAATAATGTTATTAAAAAATTCCCACTGAATAAGGATTATTTTCATGATACATAAGTAATAGTAAGACAATATGGGGAAGTGTAGAATTCCGGGAGTAAATATGCACAAAAGAAGCACTTTTTCTACTCAAAATATAATATAAGAATTTAAAAGGTCAAAACAAACTGTAAGAACTGAATTAGTCAATTTCCAGTAGAGTCCTAAAGGCGTGGTAAGAATATTAAAGGTCAAAAAGTAGAAAATTACTATGACTAGAATCAGTAAAATATTTAAAATGAAGATTTAAATCCGAATCTTTTTTTGGGTAACGTTTTTAGTATGGTTAAACTGACGACTTAGGTGCCATAGTAATCTAGGATACATACTCTTCTAATACTAGCACAATTTCAATAACAACTTATTAGGTAGAAAAACTTCATTGGGGTCCTAAGGGCATTCATTATTCTGAGGTCTTAGCTACGACAGTAACCTAGGCTATTTCCGTTTTGCCATTACAAAAATATCAGTAATAATCTATTGGGTACAAAAAACTTCCTTGGGGTCCAAAAGACATTTAAATGTAAAAAAAACTTCGTTGGGGTCCTAGAGGCATTCAAATGAAAACATACCGTTTTGAAATTTTTAAAGTGAAGATTTGGGTCCTAATTTTTTGGTAGCCTTTTTTGGATGGTTGCACTAAAAGGCATTCCAATTTTTCTGAGGTCTTTCATGCCGTAATTATTAAATCTATTTTCGTTTTGCTACTAAAAAAATAATAACCTATCAGATTAAAAAACCTTCATTGGGGTCCTAAAGGCATTCAACTGAAAAAATTCCCAAATTCTAAATTTGAGACCCAATCGTGTTTTAGTAACATTGTTTGTATAATTGCATTAAGGTCTTCATTGGGGTCCTGAGATTTTAGGTGCCACAATAGCTTAGGACTCTGTACTAAGCTACTACTATAATTTTAGTTATAACTTGGTAGGCAAAAAAACTTCATTGGGGTCCTAAAGGCATTAATTCTTCTGAGGTCTTACATGCCACAATAACATAGGCTATTTTCGTTTGCCTACTACAAAAATTACAGTAATAACCTATTAGGTAGAAAAAACTTCATTGGGGTCCTAAAGTCATTTTAATGCAAAAAAAACTTCGTTGGGTTCTAGAGGCATTCAAATAAAAAAAATCCGTTTTGAAGCTTTTAAAGTGAAGATTTGGGTCCTAATATTTTTTGGTAGCCAATTTTGCATGGTTGCTCCTAAGTCTTAGGGGCCACAACAATTAAGGCTACTTGACGTCTGATACTTTCAAAATTTTCATCAGAACTTATTAGATGGGATGAAACTTCAGTAACGTCCTTATGGTCTCTAATTACTATAAGCAGTTGGAACGATTTTTCTGTTTTGAAATTTTCAAATTCTAAATTGAAGTCCCCATTGTTTTTTAGTGGCTTTTTTGTATAATTGCCTTAGGGTCTATTGGGGTCCTAAATTTTGTGTATAATTGCATTAGGGTCTTCATTGGGATCCTGAGATTTTAGGTACCAGACTAGCATAGGATACTGTGCCAAGCTACTACCAAAATTTTAGTTATAAACTAGTTGGTAGGAAAAGAAACTTCATTGGGGTCCTAAAGGCATTTATTTTTCTGAGGTCTACAATAACTTAGGCTATTTTTGTTTTGCTACTACCAAAATTTTTGTAATAACCTAGTTGATGGTAAGAAACTTCATTAAGGTCTTAAAGAACTTCAATTTCTACAAAAAATGTGGGTTCTACTATTTTCTTGGGTCTAAAACAAAGGTTATTTACCCTCCACTAATTTTAATAATAACCAAGCAAATGAGAAGAAATTTGATCACGTGCCTAATGGCATCCACAAAAACTTAGGCTACGTGCATTGTGCTAATACCGAAAATTCAATAAGATGGAAGAAATATTCTTTTTGTAATTTTCAAATTGAAAATTTGGGTCCCATTTTTTTATGAGTTTTTTTGTATGGCTACACTGAGATTTTAGATGCCACAATAGCTTAGGACACTGTGTTAAGGTTAAGTTATAACCTAGCTGGTAGAAAAAATTTTGTTAGGGTTCTTAAGGTCTCAAATTACTACAAACAAATTGAATAACTGTTCTACTTAAAAAAATTTAAGGTAAAAATTTTAGTTCTTATTATTTTGCGGTGATCATTTTTATATTCTTGCACTTAAGTCTTAGGTGCCACAAAATATTTGGCTATTAGGCAACGGGTAAAGACATTATGACAGCCAGTAGATAAAAATGACACGATTTTTTTACAAGCTTAATTCACATTCGATAGTTTGAAAATAGAAAAAAGTAATTTGTACAGCAAACTTTTACAAGAAACAATTCATACTTGAATTATTCTATTGTATAAAAAAATATATTTAAATTTTCTGTATTTATCTAACTTAAATTTTCAAAATCACAAAAATAAACCAAAAATAATACTTTCAAGAAGAATACGATTTTTTTTACACTAATAATTTCTCAATCAATATTTCTTCATTTTTTAATAATTTATTTCTAGAAGTTATATTATTTTATTGAAAATTATTGTTTTATCAATTTTATAAATTCATACTTCCTTCGTACCGTAGAGATACATTTGTATCTAAAAATAAAAAAAATAGCTAAACTGACTGCATTTTAAAACGAATCCTCTTTCTCAGAAAAACCAACAAAATTATTATTTATTGTAGTTTTTCCAAAAAAAAAAAGTTTTATATTTTAATCTAACAAAAAATTATTGCATTTACAAAAAATAAAACCAAATTAATTAATATTATTAATAGATAAAATAGAGATTTATTTGGCATGTAGTATATTTTATTTTCAGTAAAAAAAAAAAAATAATCAATTAAAATTAATTGCAATAATAAATTTTCAATTTTCCCACGCAAAAATAATCATTCAAAATAGTTTCCTCCTATCATAAAATAAAATATTTTGCACACTTACCACTTGGGCTTTTCTCGAAAAGAACACACTCCAAATGTTCATTAGATAAATAATACTTTTATAACAGCAAAACATTTATTTTTTTAATTTTAACCAATTCCATAGTAAATAAAAAATATTTTAGAACGTATTTGTTCAAAAGAAAAACAACCATTTTCACATTATTAAAATTTGTCATTTTGTTCCAGCTTTTTTTTATCAAACACAATTTTTCTTCCTCCATAAAAGACACCTTCAATCAAATACGTACGATTATTATTCCCATATTTTTAGTATCTGAATCAGCAAAAGTATTTATAGGCACACTTTGAGTAGTATTTATAATATATAATAAAATTTGTTTATAGAAAAAAAAAGAAATAGTTTTTTTTAAGAAAGAAAAAACTTATTTACCTTTTGTCACGTCAAGAAATGTCGCATAGTTTTGAACCGAAATTTTAAGATTTCGAGTAAAAGTGCTCGAGAACGAAATGTTTTTCACACAACACCAATGGAATTTTTTTTTTAAATTTTCCGTTTTTGTTTAAAAGAGAAAATAAAACACCCTCGCGTATAGCAAAATAGAACTATCGTAGTTTGGATTAGTTCATAAAATAAGATTGTTTTTAATTTTGATTAGACTTTCTATAAACAATCTGTCGCTATTAATTTTTATTATAGAAATCCCAAAAACCATATTTAAGACCTTATCGCTTTCGTTAACTTAATGTGTCTATCAAATAGTGAATAAGATAAAAATACCAATTTCTTATATTAAGTTTTGTAAATACCTGTAAGGAAATTGCTTCTTTTATTTTCAAATCGGTTGAATTATGTTGTTTCGGATCGAAATTAATTCGAATTTGATGAAATTTTTTCAATGAATTTTATGATTTCCAACTAGAAAAAATTTATTTAATATATTCCCGAAGTTCTGAAAGAGATAGGCATTTTTTTTTATTCTAAAAATAAAGCCTCAATTTTTGTCCACAATAAATTTTGTGGCCTAAGAAAAAAATACAATTTTCGAAATTTTATTCTAGTCAACATATTATATTCAAATACAAAAAGTAAGGTTTATTTTATAAAAATAATTATTTTCTTATGTTACGACAAGTAAAGGAATTTTACTCGTATTTTCATTAAAAAAATCTATTTTTAAAATGCAGTAGAACTTTTGCAAAAAATTCAAGTGTTTTGAACAAAAAGAAAAATTTTTTAACAAACTCAAAAATAAACACAGACGAATTGTTCTATTAATCAAATAAGATACTTTGTATAACTGATTCTTCATACCATCAAGTGATTTTTTAGACTATTATGTGGTTATTTTTGACCATCACGTGATTTTCCAGACCATCACGTGATTTTCCAAACTTACTCGTGGTTATTCTAGGCCACCGTGAGGTTTTCCAGATCACCACTTAATACCATCACGTGATTCTCTTAATCACCACGTTATTATCTAAAAACACATAATTTTCCAGACCATCTCGTGATTTTCCAAACCACCACGTGCTTTCTAAGATCCTACATGATTGAAAAAAATCTGTCTCATCAATTATGCATTTTTCTTCAAAACTTTATCATTAACAAATGCTCCATTTACAGAATTTTTTCTGTTCTATAGAAAAACTCTAAAAAAACGCTTCTTAACTAATGAATAAATCTTGCTAGAAAAAAAAATTGACTCAAAATCAGTTTTGCTTGAACGTCAGCAAATACTTCGTTACCCAAAAAAAAATTATTTTTAGTATGTTCGAATTAAGAAAATGTAATTTCTTGAGCAAATTATCAATTTACAAATTTTTTCCAATGTAGAAAACCTCTAGAAATTATATAATTATATTATTTAACTAACGAAACAATGTTATTAGAAAAGAAAATTAACAGAAAAAGGAATTTGCTTAATCCTGAGCAAATATGTCGTTCCCAAAAAGAAATAAATTTAATCTAGAAAGAATCTTAAAATTGTAACTTCTTTGCAAAAACTAGAAAAATAATGAACTCTGTTTCGTCATGAGCAAATGTTCCATTGACAAAACAATTTTTTTTCGCACATGTCAACTAATACAATAATTTTATAAAAAGATTTTATTGACTTGTATTAAAATTATATAATATCACATATGAACTAATGAAACAGTTTCTCTAAAATATGAATTTAAAATAAAATACCAGTTTGCTTCATAGTGGAAAATCTTCAAATAAATTGATTTTGTCAGCAAGTTGTCATGAGCAAATGCTTTATTCTCAAATTTATTCTCATTATTATTAGAAAATTGAATAATTCAACTAATAGAATTGTCTTATCATAAAACAAAATTTAACAACAAAAAATTCTTAATCGTGAGCAAATAATCTTTTCACAGACCATCTAAGTTTTAATCATAAATATTTAAAAAATGTAATTATTTTCCAAGAAAAAAGCCATTTTTTCTCCATCATGAGCAAATTTTCTATTAACGGATTTTTACTGTTCTATAGAACATATATTATTTCACATGTCAACTAATACAAAATTTTATAAAAAGGGATAATTGAATTAAAAATTATTTTGCTTGATTGTGAGCAAATAATTTATTCCCAAACAAATTAATTTAATCTTTTAACAATATAAATATGATCATTTTCGTGCTAAAACTAGAAAAATAGCAAAACTTTGTGTTGTCGTGAGCAAATGCTGCACTTGCAGATTCTTTTATAACATCTACAACTGTTTTGAAATTTTTTTCTTAAAGATAAATTTAAAAAAAACAATACCATTTTGCTTCATCGTGGAATATATTTAAAAAAATTTTATCGCGTTACAAAAATAAATTGACTTTGTGAGCAAATTCTCATGAGCAAAAGCTTTATTCTCAAAGTTATCCTCATTATTTTTACAAAATTTAATAAGTAAAGTAACAAATTGGTTTTATCATAAAGTTAAATTTAAACAACAAAATTGCTTTATAAGAAAATATTTTGAGCAAAAAAGTTTTGCTTAATCGTGAGCAAATAATTTGTTCACAGACCATCTAAGATTTTAATCACAAATATCTAAAAAATGTAATTATTTTCCAAAAAAAAAAGAAATGGTCCATTCCCGATTATTCTTGACCTTGCAATAAAAGGGGCTGCCCTATAAAGCGCTCTGTTCAATCTGATTCCTTTGGAAATATTAAATCATCTTTCCTATAATTTAATGAATTTTTACATATTTCCAAAAAGAGAACTTTTCGAAAATAATTCCGAGTGGAGAGTATAAAAACAAATATCAAAAAAAATTTATATATTATATAAAAATTCCAACAACAAAAATAATAAAATGAAAATTTTTAATTACTTCTAAAAGCCAAATTTACGCAATTTGCACATGTTTTTATTGTCAGAGAATTTTGTTAACGAAAAATCAATAAAATACGATTTAATGGTGGAAATTAAATTTGTTTGAACAAACTTGTGGGGGTGGATGATTGCTTGATTACGGGTACTTCTGCTGTTTTGTATAAATAAGTTTCGGTTTTTTTTTCTTAATTTTACCGAAACTTTTTCATGTGTAGTATTTAAAAATTTTCTTTTTTTATTTGCTATTATGGAATTTACTTTGAAAAGAACCAAAAAAAAAAGTTTAAATTATTTTTATCTCATCTTATGTAATTGGATTAAAATAGAATTTCTTTTCGAAAAGATTTTCTTCGTAAAATTTCTTCGTTTGTAATTTATTTTGAGTGCACAAAAATTAATACATAAACGCTCAGATAGTTTTGAAAATAATTTTTTAAATGTACAAAGTAATTTGCGAAGAAGTTTGAGCTCAAAGCCGGTACAGGACAATTGTCTAGTTTATCAGAATAAATGCAGGTTACTACAAATAAGTTTAGGTGTTTATTTAATATTCTTCCACCATTACTACTTAATAATGAAGACCTTATTCCTCTTATTTTTTTCTTATATTTAAACATTTTTAATAAAAACATTAATAAATCTGTTTAATTAAAATATTCTATCACAAAAACTGTCCAATTATACGAAATGTTAACTTGTTTATTTTAAAATTTATGTAAATTGTCACAAACAGAATTTTTTTTTTATTAATGTAAACTGAAAAAAAATCATGAAAAATTGTAATTTTCAAGATGTTGACTTGTTTCTGTCCATACATTTTTATTTATTAATTAACAGTGTAAATTTAAAAAGAAAGTAAAATTATAGTTGTCAGGAGAGTTGAATAACTTTTTAGAATTATTTATAATTAAAAGAATACTCATTTTAATAAATTTTCTAATATTATAAATGTTATAAATACTTTTCTGATTTTTTTAAAAAATAATCTATAATTTATTTTTCATAAAATTCTTACTTAGTGTTTTTATGACACATTTAGTAATTTAGTTACCATGTTAAATTATGGCTTTTCTTAGGACTACATGACTTTCGAAATGACCACGTATGACTTACAAACTGCCGTATGGTTCTTCAGTGATTGTCTAAAACTATGACAAGACTCTCCAACCCGTAATAATGTTCTACAGACCATCTCGTAATTTTAAAAATGTGTAGACCATCAGCTAATTTTCCAGACCATCGTAGAATTTTCTTGGTCACGAGGTCACTCACCAGACCACTACGAAACTCTGCACTTCCATCGCTTGATTTTTTGGACTATCACGTGGCTATTGAGATAATGCTCAATTATTCCAGTACCATCATATGATTCTCTAGACTATCACGTGATTATCCTAAACAACATATGATTTTTTGATGATTTTTTGCAGCACCTCATGTTTCTCCAAACCACCACGTGATTCTATAGACCATCACGTGCTTCTTCCACCTAGTGATTATCCACACCATCACGTGATATCCCAGACCATCATGTCCTTTACTATACCATAACGTAGTACAATAGTTGCAGACCTTCGTGAGGTTTTCTGGACCATTATGGCATTTCCGTGATCTAGACAATCACGTGATTTTCGGCCGCAAAACGTTATACTCCATACCATAATGTGATTTTTCAGTCCATCGTATGTGATATTGGCGTGATAAGTCCAGATTACTATAAGGGCTTCCAAACCACCACTTGATTCTCTAGACTATCATGTATTTCTTCTAAGTACCACGTGATTCTTAACTAACATCACGTGATTTTCTGGACAACTAAAGAATCCTCAACTAGCATATCGTGATTATTCGGATAATCATAAGGCTTTTTTAGACCATAAGTTGGTTATTCCAGATCATTATGATGTTTTTTAGGCCACCGGTTGAGTCTACAGATCACCACAGGATCCTCCAGATCACCACATGATTCTACTAACCACCACGTAGTTCTTTTACTAACCACGCGATCCTCCACTAGCAACACGTGATTTTCTGCACAATCGCAAGGCTCTTCGGACCATATGCTGGTAATTCCAGATAATTGTGAGGTTTTTAGACCACCGCTTGGGTCTACAGATCACCACGTGATTCTGCTAACCACCACGTGATTCTTTTACTAACCACACGATTCTTCACTAGCAGCACGAGATTTTCTGCGCAATCGCAAGGCTCTTCGGACCATATGCTGGTAATTCCAGATCATTATGTAGTTTTTAAGACCATCGCTTGAGTCTACAGATCACCACGGGATCCTCCAGATCACCACGTGATTCTGCTAAGCACCACATGATACTCCTACTATCAACACGATCCTCTACTAGCATCACATGGTTTATTGGACAATCGCAAGGCTTTTCGGACCATAAGCTAGTAATTCCAGATCGTTATGAGGTTTTTTAGACCACCGCTTGAGTATACAGATCACCAAGGGATCCTCCACAGCATCACGTGACTTTTCAGACCAATGGGGCATTTTTCAGATCAACCTCGCGATTCTTCCAACTACCTCGTGTTTTCAAAGACCCAACATAATTGTTCCATACTCAAACCAGGTCTTTATGGACATCATCACATAATTTCAAATATCATATACGATTATTTAGGACTGTTAGTAATAGATGACGCTTTTAGATATGTTTTCAGAACCTCTTCTCACTGATAGTTTATTTTCCTAGCTTCCACATGGTTTTTTTACCATTCTCTAATGTCCTCTTGTATTCAGAAACTTTTTATTTACCATATAACAAAAATAATTAAATATATTAAAAATATAACATAAATAGAAAAAGGCTATTCACCACATCATAAAGCTTCATGGCACATTAAAATTTTAGTGTGAAATTACATTGCATATTACATAATTACAAATTTGTTAATTTTCAATCAGAAATAAATTTGTAGCATGCAAAAGCTGAAGGCAAAACCTATTATTAACCAAAGACAGAAAATTTGTTCTCGTAATGCTCGTAGTATACGAAATGCACGAGTTCAAATAGTTCCACATATGCTCATGTCATAGGTTCTGTGTGCAGACATTAAAATTTTTATATTTCTCTCGACTATTTAACTTTATGACTATTGCGAAAATAAATAAAATTTATTGAATTTTAGTAAAATGCATTTACACCAAAAATCTGACCTGCATCGATTCAGTGTATTTCTTGCTTTATGATTTACGAGTTTTTTTTTAATGCATTTTAAATTTGTGCTAAACTAAAAATAATTGAACATATCGCAAAGTAAACATCAAAGGTTGCTGTTCGCCTTCCATTAAAATGAAACTATGCAAATTGCAGTGAAATTTTCTAAATAATTTCGGGAATATGCCTGGCAATTTATCAAAAACAATTTTGAAGCTATTATTTAAGTTGATAATTATGAACTAATTTCAAATATTATTTGGTATCTATGGTATCTGATTAGTTAGATAGAAGGTGGAGAATTTTTGTAAATTTTGTGGCTGCAATGGGTTGGGATATAGCTCGTAATTATTATGTAGAAATTCTTGTAATAATTTACTATTCAGTTGGGATATGCACGCTGTCGTCCTGATACCATCGAAAACAATTACAATTTCTATTATGATTTTTTAAATAGTTTAGAAAGTTTTCTTGAAAACATTAAAACTGTTTTTAAAACTTTATCTACGTTTCTTTGGCCTTTGGATTTTTTTTTTTTTGTAAAAGTTTTTTTTCAGTTTTCAGTTTATTGATTATGTTACAATTTAGTGAATTTTTTACAAAACATAATTTTGTCAATAAAGTATTTTAGGTATTATTTTGTTATTCATAAGCTTTTTATGAAATATTTAAAAATATCTATAAATGGTGGACTAGGAGCGGGTAATGCCAAAAAAAAGAGGAAGAAGATAATGCCAAAAAAAGGGTTAATTACGACCATGTTGAGAGAACACTTCTTCACTGTCTTGCGATACTTGTCGCTGGCATTGCGGCACCGATGAGGGTATGCGCCTTTTAGCAGTAAGGCGTCCTTACATACCACACTGCCAATGGGTGGAAGAGGAACATAGGTGGAAGAGGAATAGGGAATAGATGGGGTAAAAAAAATTCAAAAAGGGAGGAGGTAAAACAAAAATTTTAAAATAATTCACTTAACAAGAACAAAAATTTTAAAAAAATTTTCTATAAGTTAAAAAAAACCCTATAAGTTAAAAAAAATTATCTATAAGTTAAGATTCCTGGTTGTGGGTTTCTTAGCGCGAGTTTCCAAACCTTACCACCGATTTTCCCAAACCTTACATGGCACTCTTAGTCCAATTAATTGTTTGAAGTGCCCCATTTTGATTATTACAACAACGATAAACTTCTTCAGGGCATTCAGTGTCGCCTAACCGAACGCTCTAGATTATTGCCCATTTTCTATGTACATTTTTTTCTATATATTTTTTTTTTTAATTTCATATCAATATTTTTGAATAATTAAAAAGAAAATTTCGTATATTATTTAAATAACAGCATTTATAATTATTTCTATTTAATAATATCTAATTATTTTTTTATTATAATTTATTTTTTTTCTACTTAAATGTTGGATGCTTTCCAAAATGTAAGAAGAATCAATTAATTTTGAGGTTATGTTAGTCATTTGTAAAGGTCAACCTATACACGTGATAGGTATAAGCGAATTGACATAACCTTAAAATATACACATATAATACTGAACTAACCTTAAATGACCCAAAATAAAGACATTTCTACCTGTTGAATTTCTACCATATTGTAGCTTTGGTTACAGAACCACAGGGTGGGAAAAGCTGTCAAAAAGTTTAGGTGAAAATAGGATGAAAATACCTTCGAGAGAAAATCAATAAAAAACCAAAGTCAAATTTTTCTGTTCATCGGTTTCGTCCTAGAACCATGACATAGTACTGCAAAGCACCACCAGATGTCAATATTCTCTTGTAATTTTGAATTTGGATTTTTTTTTAAATCTTAAAACGAAAATTCTATTATTATTCTATATTGTTGTAAAAGTAATATTGTCACTTTTCACAATTCTACGCCATTTTTCTTGGTTATAAGCGATTCTTTTGCCATCTGCAGGCATTAACTGAACTGCGCCCTTATTTTTTTGTGGAAGAATATTTTCAGGTTTTTCTGTAAATATTTTTTTTTGTAGATGTACTTTGTATAATATTGATAAATAATACTTAAACTTATTCAAAATAATAATCAAAAACCATTTATAATAGGCAACACATATGAAAGTGATTCTATCATTTTTCACAGACACCTTTGCTAATCACAATTAACGTACTTCTATGTACTTCTACATAAAAAGTGTCCTTGTTTTTGAGACATTTTCCTATTTTGGTCTTCTACAATGGCATTTTTGTCATCACATAACATTTAAGAGCATCAGTTGTCACCAGTATTTTTATAATTTAATTGCCATAGCAGTGCCATCTATACGATTTGCCAATAGACTAATATTGCTGAACCCTCAGTCTCTCGGTCATTTCTTAATAATTACAGATGATAAATTAAAATTTCAAAGTGTCACATGGCATTCGAAATCACCACGTGTCCTTAGTAACTAGCATATGTCTGTTCTTATTCAAAAATGTCCTTTTGTGTATTTTTAATAATTTTTACCATTTCAAAAAAAAATCTACTCTATTTTAATATTTACTTACTCAACAAAAATGTCCTTTTGTGTATTTTTAATAATGATTACCATTTCAAAAAAAATCTACTCTATTTTAATATTTTCTTACTCAACAAATCGTTCTCATTGCTAACAAAAAATTATTATTTAACTTCATGGCATAAACAATGTAGCAAAATATGACGTGTTCTAAGCAAATATTTATAATTTCAAAAATAGACAAAATCTTGTTAATCACAGGCAATAACTAAAAATTTTTTGAAATCAGTTTTGTAGTCTAAATATAACATTTCATAGGATATTGCATACAATCGACTAACGTATTAGAGCTAGCTCATAAGCATAAAATCCCTTATAAATAGATGTGCATATAAGTTCCTCATAGTTCGTTTCTTTTTTCATATTTTATTTTTAATTAATGGAGGCCGAATGCAGTCTTCCTATTTTCTAAATAAGAAAATTCCTCATAGTCAATTGGTATGCACACTCATCTTCCCACCGAAACTATCTGAAATGGGATTAGGCCAATTTACTCAATAGACAATATCACAATTTCCGAAGCAACGTACTTTTGGGTGGCATATATTATGTTTTTTACGGTTTTGCAAATTCCTTTGAATACTGTCAATTATCCAGAAATTATGTCAAAGCTGTGTATGCCAAAATTTGTAGTTGAATTTTTCGCTTTTCTACTGAATTTCAGTTCTTTCCTTTTTATCATTAAAACCTGTGTTATAAATAAGAGTAAAATATTTTGTAATTTTTTTTTATCTTCTTTAGAAATTACAATATAAAAATTTATTTTCAGTTGCTATCCCAAATAGAAGAGCCCTGGATCTTTTATAATACAGCAATTTATTAACACCAAATTTAAAATATTTCTCCTCATTTTCAACCCAATTTCAACCCACTCTCATTGAAAATACCTCCCCTTAATTACTACAATTTTCTTTATACTTATTTACATTCAAATATAATCGCTATAAATTTAATTAATTACCATAAATATTTATGTAGTCAGTCAATTTTCATTTCATCAAAATCATTTGCGAATATGTTCTTCTTTTTATTAAAGTGCATTTTTAATATATATTAAAGTAAATCACTTTTAATTACCATAAATTCCATTATACAAAAAAAGAACAGATTTAAATCAAAAACAATTTTTAATTTATATGCAACTGAATTTATGTATTTTATGTAATTTATGGTAATTACTAGTCATGGTTATGACTACGTAGCGATTTTGGTTGTGTTTCTTTTCCTTTTTTTTTAATTTTATCATTACACCTACTCGAAAATGTTTTTGTCTTTCTTGATAATTGAAGGTGTACTCTTGAATTAAATTTAAAATTTAAAAAAATTATTTCGCATTTAAATTGTCTGAATTGTAATATCTACTTTTAGATATAAATATTTTCGAAGTAATTACCTGATTATTCTGGTTATTCTGACTATTTTGGTTCGAGAAAAATCCAACTTTTGTTTTAACAACCCAACTTTTATTTGTCTTATTTTATTTAATAAAATTTGAAAATTTTTTAAAGATTTTTTACTATAAACAATTTAATACTACTTTTTTTTTTAAAAAAAAATCAACAACAAAAAACAAGTCAAAAAGTAATAAAAAAAAATGCCTGTTATTTAATATTCTTATATAAATTTACTTTAAAGGAAAAAATTCATACAAATACTGCTCAAATTTAGATAAGATTTTATTTCCTTTTTTAAGCAATATTAAATATTAGTAAATTGATTTGCCTAAAGTATTAAATAATAATTTTCTTTAAAAAAAATTTGGAACTTTCATTTAAAAATCATTTTTGACCACAATTGCTATTTTTGCTTAATAATGAGCAAATGTTATTATTCTAAATAAAAGCAGTTTTGTAAAAAAAAAATACATAAATCTCAAAGAAAAAATATACTCTCGGGTTTAGAGGATATAAATTAGACGAATATATTTTTTTTAAAACCAAAAATTTACAAAATTACCAAGAAAATTCTTTTACTTAAGAAATTGAATAATCGAAAGTCACTTATTGTATAGCTGCTATTGTTGGTTGCGTTTTGCATATGACAGTTGGCAGTAGTTGAGAGTGTACCAAACATTCCAAACTGTCATAATCAGACTATAAGCAAAATCTGCCATAGTAATTTTATGGGTTTTCCAATAAGAGTGATATAATTTCTAAGTGACATTTCCGCCATTTGTAATATGTCATGATCTGTCATTTTTTTCATTATATTTAGTAATGTTTACGATTTCATCAGAGAGAGATATACGCAAAAACAATGTTTATAAATTATTCAATTTTATTATCAAAATAATCGTTCTACAATTGCAACTTTTAGAGCGCTTTTGCCATTTTATGGTCGTAATAATCGTCCAACTGTGATTGGTATTCGTCGAATTGTTAAAAATTTCGAGCGTACATTTCCTTTACATAATGTGCAAGTGCCAATAAGACAAAGAACCGCTCGAAGTAATGAAAATATTGCTGCCGTTCAGGCAAGTGTTGCTGAAGACCGCAATTTGTCGATTCCAAGACGTTCTCAGGAATTGGGACTGTCTCGAACCACAACCTGGCGGATTTTGAGAAAGGATTTGGGCTTGCATCCGTATAAAATTGTTATCACTCAAGAACTGAAGCCATTGGACCACCGTAAACTTCGTGAATTTGCTGATTTTGTCTTGGAACAACTTGGAAACGATAACGATTTTTTTAAGAAAATCATCTTCTCCGATGAGGCTCACTTTCATCTGAGTGGTGCGATAAATAAACAAAACTGTCGATTCTGGTGCGAAGAAAATCCACAAATTATTCATGAACACCCATTACACTCACCTAAATAGACAGTTTGGTGTGGTTTTTGGTCTGGTAGAATCATCGGTCCGTACTTCTTTCGAAATGAAGCTGGTAGCACCGTTACTGTCAATGGAGAGCGGTATAGATCGATGATAACCAACTTTTTTTGACCGAAATTGGAAGAAGTTGATTTTGACAACATCTGCTTCCAACAAGACGGGGCTACGTGCCACACCGAATTATTGCGAGAAAAGTTTGGAGATTCGATTATTTCAAGAAATTGTGACATTGAATGGCGTCCAAGAAGTTGTGATTTAACACCATTAGACTATTTCTTGTAGGCTTATTTGAAGTCATTGGTCTTTAGCAATAAACCAGACTCTCTTCAAGCTTTAGAAGTCAATATTGAACGTGCTATTCATGACATACGACTTGATTTAGTGGAAAAAGTGCTCGAAAATTGGGTTCATCGAATTCGTTCTTGCAAAAGAAGTCGTGGACGCCATTTGAATGACGTTTTATTCAGAACTTAATTGTATCGATTGTACTTCACATTAAATGAAAAACATTTGAATTTTCTTAACAATTAGTGTGTCTTTTTTTTAAAGAAATCATATCACTCTTATTGGAAAACCCTATCGTTATAGTCATTCAATTATAATTGAACAAAAATTTAGATTGTAGTCATTTTTTTCTTTTATTAAAAACTACAAAAAATTATCTAAATGTAAAAATTTTACCATCAAAAGTCACTTATTGTATAACTACTATTATTTGTTGTAAGATGGCGTTTGCAGATATCAGTTGGGGTATAAGCCGGCATTTGCATATGACAGTTGGCAGTTATTAAGGGTGTACCAAACTGTCATAATCTGACTGCAAATATAACCTCACAACACCAAATGAAAGTTATTTTTTAAATAATACTCTTATTTTATTATTATCTTTAGTACCATTCAATTATGATTAAATAAAACTTTTGTTATTTTTCTCAATAATATATTCAAAAAATTACAAAATTCTTATAACTACTATTGTTGGTTGTAAGATGGCGTTCTCAGATGACAGTTGACAGCAGTAACGAATGCCAAACATTCCCAACTATCATAATCTGACTCTACAACAGCACATAATAATTAGTTTTTAAATCATATTCTACTCTAATCGTGTTACTATCCTTATTATCATACAAATATAATTAAGCAAATATATTGTTTTTTTCTAATAAAATGATTAAAAAATTGTAGTTGTAAAAATTTTACTATCTAAAGTCACTTATCGTATAACTACTATTATTTGTTATGAAATGACAGTTAATGTAGCCATTTTTTAAATCGAAAGCAGCAAAATAAATATATTCTCGGGTTTAGATAATATAAATTAGACAAATTTTCTTTTTTCGATCAAAAATTTAGAAAATTACTAAAAGCACCTCTTCTTTTGAAATTTATTGTGACTGCTATTATTTGTTGTAAAATGGCATTCGCAGTTGTCAGTTGGTAGCAGTTACAAATACCAAACATTCCAAACTACGAGTATCATAATAAATGTTATTATTATTATAAAATGGCATTTGCATATAACAGTTTCCAGTTATTAAGGGTGTACCAAACTGTTATAATCTGACTGCAAATATAACCTCACTACACCAAATGAAAATTATTTTTTAAATAATATTCTTATTTTATTATTATCTTTAGTATCATTCAATTGTGATTAAATAAAACTTTTGTTATTTTTCTCAATAATATATTCAAAAAATTACAAAATTCTTATAACTACTATTGTTGGTTGTAAGATTGCGTTCGCAGATGACAGTTGACAGCAGTAACGAATACCAAACATTCCAAACTATCATAATCTGACTCTACAACAGCACATTATTATTAGTTTTTAAATCATATTCTACTCTAATCGTGTTAATATCTTTATTATCATACAATTATAACTGAGCAAAAAAATCGTTTTTCCTAATAAAATAATTAAAAAATTGTAGTTGTAAAAATTTTACCATCTGAAGTCACTTATCGTATAACTACTATTATTTGTTATGAAATGACAGTTAATGTAGCCATTTTTTAAATCGAAAGGAGAAAAATAAATATATTCCCGGATTTAGATAATATAAGTTAGACAAATTTTCTTTTTTACAATAAAAAATTTAGAACATTACTAAAAGCACCTCTTCTTTTGAAATTTATTGTGACTGCTATTATTTGTTGTAAAATGGCATTCGCAGTTGTCAGTTGGTAGCAGTTACAAATACCAAACATTCCAAACTACGAGTATCATAATAAATGTTATTATTATTATAATATGGCATTTGCATATGACAGTTTCCAGTTATTAAGGGTGTACCAAACTGTCATAATCTGACTGCAAATATAACCTCACAACACCAAATGAAAATTATTTTTTAAATAATATTCTTATTTTATAATTATAATATTCTTATTTTATTATTCAATTATGATTAAATAAAAATTTCGTTATTTTCCTCAACAAAATATTCAAAATATTACAAAATTCTTCTAACTGTTATTATTGGTTACAAGATGGCGGTTGCAGATGACAGTTGATAGCAGTTACGAAAACTGCTATAATCTAACTTTAATCAAAACCCTACAACAGCAAATAATAATTATTTCTTTCAATTATATAATTTTAAATAAGAAAACAAAAACAATATAATCTTATAAATATTATATTCAACAAAAAACATATTCCTCTTAGTAAATAAATAAAATTTTTTTTTTAAAAATAGAAAGATTAAAAATATGCATAATATAGTAAAGAATAGATTATTTTTTATTCCTAAAATATATTTGGTTTTTTTTTCTCAAAATAATAAGAACTTTACTCTATTAGCCAAAAGCTATATTTTTTTAACCAATAATTATTTATTTTTCTTAAATAATATTTGTTATCAATTCTTTGCTCAAATTGTTAAATGAGGAAAAATGATACTTTTCTTGTTGTTATTTTATTTTAATTTTAAAAAAGCATTTTCTTTTTATTTTTCAAGTGTAAATATTTTTGTCCAAATCATCTTTTCTTTTTAAATATTTAATTTATTTTGTTGGATATTTTTTTCTATTTGCTCCTTCCTTTTTTTTATTATTATTGTTATTTAATGTTTTTGTCTTTTTTTGGATACCATAAATGATGTGTCGGGTCGTGTGCATAAAAATCGCAAAAACCCCAAAAAACTTATTTGTAAAAATCAATACATTTGCAATGTTTTCGTAATGGGTATGTTGTATCTGATGATATTCACACATACACATATATTTACATATATAAGAGTATGGAATGGGGTTCTCCTTTTACTTAGTTCGATATGCAAATATGAGAAGTTTTATGGGGGTATTTATTTCCGATTGTATGTATGAACCATAAAGTGCGGTGATGAGATTTTCAAAAAATTCAAATACAAGATACTTGACTACACACCTACACACAATCATGTCTTATTATTTATTTTTTATTATAAAAACAATTTTTTTTTTAAATGAAAGATGGAGTAAAAAAAAATCTAAAAAACTAGTTTTAATATCAAATTATTATCGCAGTGTACTCGAAATATTGTAGAAATGTGGAAATATAATGCTCGTCATAACGTATAGGATTACATTCCATCAGAATAAAGCTACAAAAAGATCAATTTGGCAAAATAAGAAAATACCAGAACTAAAAGAAGAAATTCCCCAACGTACATATACAAAAAAATCACAAAAACATCCTCCTTAAATAATAAGACTAAAATTTCCAAGGAAAACAATAAAAATACCCGATTTATTCATAACACATTTTTAATTAATACAAACACACACAATACATACAAATTCTGAAGAAAATCTGTCCAGAATTTTGTTACGAAAAACCTGCTAGAAGTTTTTCGGAAAATTTTGGACAAAGTATTTAAAGACAATCGGCCATTTTGTTTTTACACACTTCGGAGGAGTTCTCTTCTAAGAAATTGTTCTCTGTTCTTACAAATGCATTTTCTTCATCTAATTTTGTCAGTGATGATAGTCTTTTCTGTATTAATAGCATTACCACTTTTACATATTGTGATCTGATCGGCGCTCTTGAATCATGTTGCGTCCAAAATAAGTCCAAAAATCACTGCCCCCACTCACATATACACCAACAAATTTCGAAAATCCTCCTATACCAGTGTGAAAGCATGTAGTTACCCAGTGGGTAATCGATTACAACAAAGATTACTTTTTCATAGGAATGCCGGAAAATGGAATCGATTACTAATCAGTGAAATAAGCAAATAATTATTTCACTAAATCCGTCATGCATTACCCAGCAGTCGATAAATAAATATATCCGCGGATTTGTATGCACAATTGAACGTATTTTAATATTTAACAAAAATATTAGGATTTATTTGTTATAAAAATCAATTTTTAAATAATGGCTTTTCATATATTATTTTCTGGTCAATTTTTTCATTAGTTATGCAATTGTTTTCATAGAATTGGTTTCTGATCAATTTAAAATCGATCCGCACTTGAATAAATTTATTCATTTTTCAATGACGCCATCGTGAAACATGAAAAAAAAACATATTCTCTCTTAAATATTTGTACTTAACAAATAATACAGAACTTATTGTTTTTAACTTCAAACAGATAATGTAGAATTTTTTTAAAGAGGATTTACTGAAGCTTTTTCTTTATGGATCTGCAACAAATTCTTTAAACCGCATTTACCTATCGATACAAAAAAATTCCTATTAAGTGGATTCAAAAAATGTACGACACCTAAAATTTTTATAAATATAAATTATTTTATACAAAAAACTGAATCTTATACTAGTTATAACTTAATGACAATATTTAAAGAATTATTGCATTTCATCATCTTTTTGAAAAGTCTCCATTTCAGAATTTCAATATTTCTTGAAAATTATTACTATCTAATCTTTAACAAAATCTTTAAGCTTTTTCATACCAATTTCTTTTTCACCAAAGAAATCATCAATTAATTACCAAGGTAGTCGCTTACTACTGTATACAAATATAGTCACCAAAAGAGCTCAAAGTAAAACGAGTCTTTGGGGAATAGAGAGCACTGACTTTTTAGTCAGTGCTCTCTATTCCCCAAAGACTCGTTTTACTTTTGCTCTCTATTCCCCCCCCCCCTCACAAAAACAGAAAAAAATATTTTCGAAAAATTAATTCAAAAGGCAACAAAACTGATTTTTTTTTTTTGCTGTAAGTCCAAAAGAATCTTTTAGCCTCTTCCTAAGTTATTTTCTATAAATTTATTCAAAAGACAATAAAAGTGATCAATTACTGTTAATCGTTGAAATTTAGTTTTTTTTGCTGTAAGTCCAGAAGAATCTTTCAACTTCTCCTCTCTCTAAAAAAATAGTCCTCTTCCAAAAATTTATTCAAAAGGCACCAAAACTGATCAGATGCTGATGATCGATGAAAATTCATTTTTTTTTTGTTTTGACTTCAAGAGAATTACAACTAACCTCTTCCCTTCTCCACCCCAAACCCGCCCCACCACCACCAACAAAAAAAATATTTTCGAAAAATTGATGCAAAAGGCAACCAAACTGGTCAGTGTCTACTGATGATCGTTGAAATTTAAATTTTTTTGTTTGGCTTAAAATGTAAGACAATCACAATCATCACCCCTTCTCACTCCAAAAAAATAAAAGTTATTTTCTGAAAATATTTTCAAAAGGCACTAAAAGTGTTCAATGTCCACTGAGGATCGTTGAAATTTAATTTGTTTTTTTTTTTTGCTGTAAGTCCAAAAGAATCTTTCAACCTCTTTCCCCTCTAAAAAAAATAAAAGACCTTTTTTAAAAATCTATTCAAAAGGCAACAAAACTGATCAATTGCTGATGATTGATGAAATTTTATTTGTTTGCTGTAAGTCCAAAAGAATCTTTCACCCCCTTCCCCCCAAAGTAAAAAATGTTTTTCCACAAATTTATTGAAAAGGCAACAAAACTGATCCGTTGCTGATGATCGATGAAAATTCATATTTTTTTTGTCGTAAACTCTAATAGAATCGCAATTACCCTCCCTCTTCCCTTCTCATATCCAAAAAAAAAGGTTTTCTATAAAATTTATTCAAAACGCAACAAAACTGATCAGTGTCTACTGATGATCGTTGAAATTTAATTTCTTTTTGCTGTACATCTAAAAAAATCGTTCAGTTCCTCCCCCAAAAACAAAGCTATTTTCGACCCCCTTCGCCGTCCAAAACAAAGCTATTTTCGAAAAATCTATTCAAAATGCAACAAAATTGATCAGTTGCTGATGTTCGATCAAATTTAATATTTTTTGCTGTAAGCATAAAAGAATCTTTCATCCTCTTCCCCCTCTAAAAAAACATAAAAGTTATTTTTTTAAAATCTATTCAAAAGGCAACAAAACTGATCAATTGCTGATGATCGATGAAATTTTATTTGTTTGCTGTAAGTCAAAAAGAATCTTTCACCCCCTTCCCACGAGAAAATTTTTGTTTCTAAAAATTCATTCAAAAGGCAACAAAACTAATCAGTTGCTGATAATCCATAAATTTTTGCCCTACCTCCAAGAGAATCTTTTACCCCCTTCGCCGTCCAAAACAAAGCTATTTTCTAAAAATCTATTCAAAAGGCAACAAAACTGATAATTTGCTGAAGATCAATGAAATTTTTTTTATTTTGCTGTAAGTCCAAAAGAATCTTTGAACCTCTTCCCCCTCTAAAAAAAAAAATAAAAGTTCTTGTTAAAAAATAAAAAATCTTTTCAAAAGGCAACAAAACTGATCAGGTGCTGTTGATCGTTGAAATTTAATTTTTTTTTTTGCTGTAAGTCCAAAAGAATCTTTCTAACTCTTCCCCTCTAAAAAAAATAAGATTCCTTTTTTGAAAATCTAAAACAGATCAGGTGCTGATAATCGTTGGAAATTCATTTTTTTTTTTGCTTTAACTCCAAGAAAATCTAGTTCAATAGTGTTAGTGTATATGTTAATTATCGGTTTTTGACAAAACTAAGTCCATACCTGAACCAAATTGCGTACATATAGTGTGTATGAAAATTCGTACAATTACTTTGAATATGAAAGCATGCTCGCATGCGATAGTCGTATATAATTACATAAATACATATTCAGCGGCATACACATTACAGCATTATATATACGTGCATAGTATAAAATGAAGAGAATTATTCTAGATCTACACGCATAAATACGTATGGAGAGCATAAATATACTCTCCTCAATCGTAGGCCAAAGAAAATCCAACTGTTTATAATTAGTGGACATCTTTGGCATTTCTGTGATGAAATATATTCATTAGTATTTGGTTTTTCGGCATCCCACTATGGGGAATTGATCTTAATTTTATTTTACAGCATCTTCCCCATTTCTTCTTCTTCTTATTATGCCTTGTTCTTTTTCTGATTTTCCTTTGCTTTGGTTGTTCTTAAAGAGGAGAAATAAGTTCGGAAACCAGAAAATTTTACTATAATTTCTGTTCCGATCTGTTCTATTTCTGTCTCATTCTACTTTTCTTTTAGATCTTTCTTAACCCACCTACTCCACGTCATTCTCCATCTGCTCCCCAACATCTATCGATAAATATTTACCATTTTTCCTTTTGTTATTATTTTTATTGGTACGGTGTGCTTTCGACGACTAGCGCTATAGCAATAATACAATATTTTCATCTATTTTTCTCTCATTTCAATTTTCTTTTAGTCTTCATCAAAGAGGAAAGGGGATCTTTTGTTACAAAGCAAAAAAAAATCTCTCCTTTTTCATGATGGCTTATGAGTAGTGGGTGTGTGGTAAAATTCGATGTGCATACATAGTAAAATTGGGGAAAAAAGGAGCGTTTTTATGTTTTTGTATATTTACTTTTGTATTTGCTGGTTTTTTTTTTGCTTAATTTGTGTTTTTCTCGAAAAGAATGAAAAAAGTTATTGTTGCCAAATTCTACTAAGCCTAATGTACATATTTAAAAAAAAAAAAAAATGAGAGGGAGGAGGGGTAATATTTAAAAAAACAATTTTTTGTTAAAAGACGCTTTCTTGATGATGGTAGTTTATCGAATGGTGATGATAATTAAAATACACACCACACTACACCATACCATTATAGACCATCATCAGTAAAGATAATAAAAACATTTAAAGAATGAAATAATAAAAATAAATATTAAAAAAAAATTATACAAAAAAAAGAGATAGAAGCTAATATTGTCTATCTCGGTCTATTCTATTTTTTCCACCAAGCCTGTGTGTGCAATTAGATTTTCCTTTTCTGCCAACCGATTGGGAAAATGCATTTGGGGAAAATTTTGAATGAATATCCACAGTTGAAATTTTGACTCGCGTACGATTGGATCGATTTTTATTTTAATCAGTTTTTTTTAAGCCCAATTCAATTTAATTAATATATTATTTGAATACCATTGTAGGATAATATCACGATTACAAATTTTTTTTTTTATTATTATTCATCAATTTTCATATTAATTTGGTTCTAATTTGATGTGGAAATAATGAAAAATTATAATTAAAATTAAAATTAAATAATAAAAGGGAAAAAAAATAACTTAAAAATAATTTATAAATAATAGAAATAAAATATTTAAAAATATTATAATTAAATATATAAATAAAAAAAATAAAAACGTATACAAATTGAAATTAAAAATTTGAATATAGAAGAGAAAAGAAAAAGGACATCGTATTGTCTTCTTTCTTTTCATCTTTGATACTGTACTCAGATTTAAAGAACAGTAACAATCGAACAAGAACAGTGAAATTGAACATTAGTTAATAAACTATTAAATAAATTGAAAAAAAAATATTAATAAAACTTTTAGAATTTTATAATAATAAATTGTGCGACATTAAATTAAATTTTAATTTTAATTTTTTTTAAACACTTTTATTTATTTAGTTCAATCTCGACGTGAAGAATAATTTACAAAAAAATACAAAAAAAAAACAAATTGAAAATTTCAATAAATTTAAAAAAAAAATCTTTCAATAAAAATCAATAAATATTAGAAATAGTTTTAAAATAAATTTAAAGTAAAAACAGTAATAAAAATAATTAAAAGAAAATGGCTGATGTTGATGTAATGCAAACGGTAACAACCACCACCGAAGTTAAGAAAACCCGTAAAGTTAAGAAATCAAAACGTCGCGAGTCTCAGGATCAGACCGAAGTACAAATTACGGAAATCGAACAATCTGAACTACTTGATCAGGATGTTAAAAACGAAGGGTACGTGTCGTTAATGGGTATTATTCTACGCTTTTATTTGAAACTGATGACACCAGATGGTGTTAAAAGTTGTAAATATGGTTAGAAAAGAAAACAAGTAAAAAAAGGAAACAGTAAATGGCAATAATAAATAAGCAGGAAAAAATTTTAAAATGAGGATATTTTTTCCGATCGTTTATCTACGTTTTGCAAAACATTATGGATTTTGAATAAAAAAAAAGAAAATTTTGGCCAAAAAGTTCCACTTGTATTTTATGATTATAGATCCGGGAATTTTTAATTTTCAAATTTAACATAAAATTTGTGTGAATAATTTGTAATTAAAAAATGATCTCACCGTTAAAATATAGAATCTAAAATGCAACGAAGCGATTTTCTTTTTACTATTTTAGACGTAATTCTTATAGTCTTCAATATTACTTTTTATAGTGTTTAATTGGGCAAAAGTATTTTCCAGGATTGTATGAAAAATAGTTTAAAGATAGACAAATCCTTTTTAAGTTTAATAGTTCCAAAAATAGTTAAAACTTCAGAACTTTCGAATTTTAGACCAATTTTTCTAGTACTCAAACCTAAAAATTTTGAAATCTATATTTCAAAGCGGTAACATTCTTCAATTTGTTATTTTTTTAAAGGCAATTTTTAGAAAATAAAAAAAAATAATTAAGTCTGAGATTTTTGTCTCCTGCTTATGATGCGGAGATAATTGCTAGATTTTAGACCAATTTTTCTTGGACTCAAACCTAACAATTTTGAAAATTAAATTTCAAAGCCTTTAAAATTTTTCAATTTCTTTTTTGAATACAATATTTTTCAAATGTAAAAAGAAAAGAAAATTTTATATATTATGGAATTAAATTTTCTGAGTCTTAGACCAATTTTTCTAGTACTCAAACTTAAAAAATCTATATTTCAAAGCGTTAACATTCTTCAATTTGTTATTTTTTTAAGGCAATTTAAAAAAAATAAAAATAAATAATTAGATCCGAGTTTTTTATCTTCTGCATCATAAGCGCATCATAGATGATTTTTCGATTTTAGACCAATTTTTCTTCGACTCAAACCTAACTATTTTGAAATTTAAATATCAAAGCATTTAAAATTTTTTAATTCAGTTTTTAAATATAATATTTCTTAAATGTAAAAAAAAAAAATTTTAAATTTTGTCTCCACTTAATTTATGGAATCAAATTTTCTGAGTTTTAGACCAATTTTTCTAGTACTCAAACTTAAAAAATCTATATTTCAAAGCGTTAACATTCTTCAATTTGTTATTTTTTTAAAGGCAATTTTCAAAAAATAAAAAAAAATAATTAGATCTTGGTTTTTTGTCTCCTACTTATGATGCGGAGATTATTTTTTGGATTTTAGACCAATTTGTCTTGGACTTAAAGTTAAAAATTTTGAAATATAAATATCAAAGCATTTAAAATTTTTGAACCTTTTTTTAACTATTTACAATTATTTTTAAATAAAAATAAATTTAAATTTTGTCTCCAATTTATATTAATGGAATCAAATTTTCTGAGTTTTAGACCAATTTTTCTACGACTCAAACATAAGAATTTAAAATTCTACAATTCGTTTTTTTGAACACTTTTCGAAAGAAAAAAATAAGAACAGTGAAGGATAATTTCAGATTTTTGTCTTCTGAACTTTAGACCAATTTTTCTTTGTCACAAACCAATTTTGTTTGGTTGACAATTTTTGGATTTTAATTGGAGACAATTTTTGCATTTTAAACCAATTTTTTTTTTAACTCAAAACTTAGAATTTTAAAATTTGAATTTACAAAATGCTTAAATTTTTCAATTTATTTTAAGTGTGCAATATTTTATAAATAAGAAAAAAATTATTTAGGATTTTAATTTATGGTTTTTAAAAGCGAAAATGAAGTTTTTTTTCAAATTTTATACCAGTTTTCTTAGGTTTTCAAGCTACCAATTTTGGAAATGAAATTTCAAAAAGTAACATTTTTGGCTTTTTAGACCATTTTTCCTAGGTTTTAAACATAATTATTTTAAAGCGATAGCATTTGTCAATTTAATTAAGAAATTTCACATTTTTTGTCTCCTATTTATTTTGGAAATTTTCCTAGGATTCAAACCTAAAAATTTTAAAATTTAATTTTACAAAGCGTTTATTTATTTCAATTTATTTTTTAATATAAAATACGAAATTATTTAGAATTCTAATTTATTGTTTTCTAAAGTGGCACTGACTTGTTCTGAATTTTAGACCAATTCTCCTTGGACTCTACCAATTATGAAATTCAAATTTCAAACCGTTTACACATTTTAATTTGTTTTTTTTTTCAAGTACAATATTGAATTATTAAAAAACAATTCATAATTTTAATATGTTCTATATTTTCGATTTATTGTTACTTAAAATTTATACATATTTAAATTAGAAGTATTTAATTCTGCTATTAACCACTTTATGAATAGCTGACCCAATTTCCATTTATTCTGGTTATTAATTTTAATTTATTATTTTATTAGAAAATTAGCTAAATTTTAATAGGCTCACATTAGACAGATTTTGGTTCTGATATATGCTATGTATTTTCGTAAACTTCCTATTATTTTTAAATATTTTTTTTTTAAATTTGAGTTATTTTTAAAAATAACAAAAAATAAAACAATAATTTTAATTCCTAAGAATACAAAAAAAAACAATTCCTTCAAATTGTTTTAAAAATTAATTGTTAATTATATTTTTCTGCAAATTAACTTCAATAAAGCCTGTTCTAATTATTTAAATATACTTCATTAAAAAAAATCTATTAATTAATATATAATCTAATGACTAATATTAGGAAAAGTAAAAATTACAGTCAAAACTAATATCAGCTTTTGTCATTGAGCAATTGTGCCAAAAAAAAGAATAAAATCCGGCAAAAATATGGGAAATAAACAAATTGAAAAATATTAAATCAAAATGAGGCTAAATCAAGGAGACAACTTGAAAATACTGCAAGAAAATAACTATGACATAATGCCAGACTAAGCCTGCTAAAGAAAAAACGCATTAGTAATACCCATTGCCACCTAACAAAATTCTGTTCAATAATTTATTTTTGGGATATTTTCCAATCAACTCATAACACCGTTTGTATGTGGGGTAACTTGAAATATCATATCATGTATATGGGGTGAAATTTGCTATATGTTTTTTTTTGTTATTTTTATTACTTAATTTTTGACATAACAATTTATTTAAAGATATTCGTAATGATCTATTTTCGAAAATTTCTTGTACATTTTCATTTGCGAAATTATTATTGATCTGGTTTGATCTGGGGGTCTACAGAGAAGAAAACACTCTAAAAATTATTTCCAATTATATTTTTAGCTTTTAAAATTTTTTCTCATTTTTCCTTTTTATTATCATTATTTTTGAATAGAAAAGTTTGAAAAAAAATTTTTCTGCAATATTAATTTTTCGTTGAATTAATTTTAATGAAAACTGAAAAGAGTGTTGGGAAATTTTTAAAAAATAATTTCAATTAATCCAAGAAATTTCAAACATCTAAAAAAAATTGTTTTTGCCAACAATTTCAATTTGAAAAAATAATTTCAAGAAAAGCTTTTTGATTGCTTCTTTTACAATTTCGATAAAAACTTCTTAAATAATTTTTTTTTGAATTTTTTAAAAATTTTCTATAGAAAAAAAATTATTCTGGTATTGGTAAAATTTGTAACTTTTTCGGTAGAAATTGTTTTTACTAAAAACACTTTTTTTTTTTAATTTTATTTTCCAATAATCCTTTTAACCAAACATATTAAAAGTGTTATTAGTTTCTTCATAAATAAATACCATTTGCTTATATAGTAATTGTACTCACGATAAATTTTTAAAAACAAAGCATTATTTGGGAAAAACTTTCAAATGATGAGATTTTTTTAATGTTTCCAAACACTTCAAAATTTTGATACAATCAATAACCTAACATATTAATATATCAACAATTCAATTGTAACTTACAAGTTTATTAATAATTTGCTAAGAAAAAATTATTTTCATTTATCAACAAAAAAAAAATATTAAAATTAATTTTTATGTGAAATTTACGCACTTTTCTTTACCTTATATTATAAATTAAAGTTCTACCTTTTTGGGATATGCAACGTTAATGCATTTTTTCCAGATTTATTATTCTTAGTTTTTATTTAAAAATTATTTTATTCATTCGAATTTGTTCATAAGCATTTTTATTCCCAACTATTTCTTATTACCATGCATTAATATAAAATATTTAAAAAAAAAACATTCTGGAATATTTTATCATAAAAGTTTTATTAAAATTCAAGTTCGATTCAAGTAAAAATTTGCTTTTTCATTAATTTGCATGTTCAAAATGAAAACTCATAAAATCTTAAATGGTGCCCATCAACTTTTGTCCATATTTTAGATAGTTTCTATACTTTTGAAACACTAAAAAATGTTATTTTTTGACCCAATAGTTCATTTTTATAGATTAAATATTATTTTAGAAAATATTTCATTAATTTTATGGAGAAGTTTTTCAAAAATGTTAACCACCAATATTGTTTTTTTTGCCGCATGGAACATGTTTCTTAGTAAATTTGTTCTTTCTTATAAAGTTATAATTTTTTTTAAATGATTTATTATTATAATAATAAAATAAATGATATTTTACGAAAGTTAATTTTAATACTAAAAATATTAATCCAGCATTATTAGAGCTACCATTCTTAATATTTCCTTAAAAACTCTCATTAAAATTCATTAATTTAAAATAGTAAAATTTAATTATTTTTCCCATTAGAAGACAAGTTAAATGTTTTATTAATAAAAATAACCAATTAAAAATAATGTGAGAAAAAAAAACTCAACTCTCAACTCATATTATTACTAAATATATCAACTCTCAGATACACCAACAGTGGACAAAATTTATTTCAAAATCCATAAAATGTTATTAAACTGCACAAAAAAAAATTTATTTAACAACAGCAAAAAAATAAATTTTAAAAATACTCCACCAATTTAAAAAATAAAAAATAAAAATGTCAATCGATCAAATATAAACTTACCATAACGACACGTACCCAAACTAAACTTAAGGTACATAATTAAAACAAGATAAAATTTAGTTTTAATTTGTATTGATTAATTTTTAACAAATTTCATTAGAAGAATAAATATTTAATTTATTTTTCTTTACCATAAAATAAACAATTGCTCGTATAATCAAAATTAAATATTTTATTTAAGAAAAAAAAATGAAAAAAATAATTTTGTTTTTTTTTTATTTTTGGTGTGCTTTTATTATTACTTTTCCCTCTTTAAGGGACTTATTTTCTATATAAAATTTGATTTAATACAAACTCAAATTAAAAGTTCACATGAAATGAAAAAATTATTTTTGTTAAAATATATAAAACTTTAGTAATATTTCAAAACAAAAAGAATTTATCCAAAAAAAGGTGTGGCAAAATGTATACGCCATTTTTATTTAGGCGCCATTTTGTTTTTCTCCTAAACGTTATTCTAATTTTTTCAAAAGTTATAATAGATTTTTTTATAAAAAAAAAAAGATTTCTTGGAAAAATAAATTTCAATGCAAATACAAAAATGTAATAAATATTTTTCTAGTAAAGAAAATAAAATGGCGACTAAGATATTATGGCATATTTATTTTTTCCCATCCTATGAAAATAAAATTAATGAAAATTTTTTGAAAAGCAAATTTTATTTTGTTCGTACGATTTTCGTTTTGTTCTTCTTACAGTTAATTTTCAGTGGCGAGTATACAAAGGCGATGTCCAAGGATTGGCATTCTGGCCATTTCTGCTGCTGGCAGTGTGACGAAAGTTTGACTGGACAACGTTATGTTATCCGTGACGATCATCCGTACTGTATTAAGTGCTATGAGAATGTTTTCGCTAATACTTGTGAGGAATGCAGTAAAATTATTGGAATTGATTCGAAGGTAAGCCGAGTTATTTATGTTAAATTTTATTTAGAAACAAATTTGGGTACATTTTTATTTTATTTATCTTTGTACTGATTGTAATTATTCAAAAAAAAATTGTTTCTTTTGAGAAAAAAAATACAGACGGCATGAACATTTTTTTCAAATTTATTTGAATGTCTTCTAATAAACACCGGCTATCTCTGTTAATTGTGACTTATCACGATTTCAGTCAACATTATCTTAAATGCAAGAATTATGAAGATTAGCATTTATTTTTGGTCATGGTATACTAAAATAAATACTTATTGTATAATATAATTTATCACAAAAGCGTGTGAATTTGCTACACTGACTTCAATAGTTTTTTCTTTCTGATAATCACTTCTACTATAATTTCTTGTTTGAAGTATTGTACCAGTGAAGGCTTAAGCTGCATAAATAGCTGTATTAATTATAGTTGTGTTTAGTGGCATGGTCATTTGCAATTAAATTTTATTGCATGATTTTACCTTGCCAAGTCTCAAATATAACAACGAATTAAAGTATTTGCCTTAAATGCTATAACAAATTAGGCCATTTGCCGCTATTGCAATTTTCATTAAATAATTAAGCGGCACAACAATTGTGCCTATTTGGCGACATTACTAACCCACTGAAATTTCTTGTAAAATAATTTTTGGCATAGTCTTAAGTAAAGTTTTAAATGGCAAAATTACGTTACCCATTTAGAAGCATTATCACTTCCACTGAAATATTAACTGGCACAACTGGTTAAACCTATTGGTGGCATAAAAATTTCTAGAGCAGTCTCAGGCTACACAAATAATTAAACCATGTGCCAATATTATAATTTACAGTACCCAATATTGTTAGGCGGCACAATAATTTTGCTCATTTTGGTAGAATTATTATTTCAAGCGAAATTTGTACTGCTTAAAAAACTTAGATTGATTGGTAGGATCATTTTCAGTAAAGTCTTGAGCGGTACAATAACTTTGCCAATTAAGCGGCATTATTACGGATACTGAATTCTTAACTAGCATAACTCCTTGGATGCATAGTAATTTACAATAAAATAATCTAAATTTAAACTCAAATTACTTGTATTGAATCATGTGCCGCTATTGTAATTTACAGTAAAGTCTTAAGCGGCACAACAACTTTGGCCATACAGTAGCACTATTACTTTCACTGAAATTTTACCTGCCACAACTGTTTAAACCTACTGCTGGCATAGTAATTTCTCAAGCAGTTTTAGGCTATACAAATAATTAAACCATGTGCCAATATTATAATTTACAGTACCCAATATTGTTAGGCGGCACAATAATTTTGCTCATTTTGGTAGAATTATTATTTCTAGCGAAATTTCTACTGCTAAAAAAACTTAGATTGATTGGTAGGATCATTTTCAGTAAAGTCTTGAGCGGTACAATAACTTTGCGCATTAAGCGGCATTAATATGGATACTGAATTCTTAACTAGCATAACTCCTTGGATGCATAGTAATTTACAATAAAATAAACTAAATTGACACTCAAAATAACCGTATTAAATAATGTGCCGATATTTTATTTTGCAGTAAAATCTTAAGCGGCACAATAACTTTAGCCATACCGTAGCATTATTGCTACCGCTGGAATCTTAACTGGCAATAACTCCTTAGTGATTTGTGTGCATAATAAATTTTAGAGCAGTCTCAATCTGCACAAATAATTAAACCATACACCGGTATTTTCATTTACAGTAAGGTCTTAAATGGCACAATAACTTTGACCATTTGGTAGCATTATTACTTATACTGAACTTTTATTTCGAAGAAATGCTTAGATCTTTTGCTGGCATAGTAATTTTAGAGCAGTCTTAAGCTGCACAAATAATTTAACCATGTGCCGATATTATAATTTACAGTAAAGTGTTAGGCGGCACAACAATTTTGACTATTCAATGGCAACTATGGTCATTACGACTGTTTTACTAACTCGATTCAAATTTGCATACTATTATTTGCCCTTACGTGCATTTATTTTCAGCATAAAAAATATTTATTTTTAAAACAAATCCGCTTAAATTTTTTTTAAACTGGATATGTTTTTTTATTATTCTTATTTTTTCTATAGGATCTTTCTTACAAGGACAAGCATTGGCATGAAGCATGCTTCCTTTGCACCAAGTGCCGTGTCTCTTTAGTTGATAAGCAATTCGGTGCTAAAGCTGATAAAATCTATTGCGGCAACTGTTATGATTCACAATTTGCCTCTAGATGTGATGGATGTAGTGAAATATTCCGTGCTGGTAAGTTTAAAACTTTATTTTTTATTTATGCCATTTTTTTCACTTTTACGTGAAAGAAGAAAAATATTCATGTTGAGAGTAGAGAGAAAAAGAAGACTTTTCGAAAATTGTTGATTAGTCAAACACACAAAAATATGACATTGCCCACTTTTTGCCAATTATAATTTTGGCATAATTTCCAAGTTGAATTGTGGCATATAAGATCTTATATATTTATTAGTATATTGGATATGTTCTATTCAAATATTATTTAAATAAAAGCCAGAATTTCAATAATAATTTTTACGCTACTTTGATTTTTTTTGAATATTTTCAAAATTTTTAGTTGCTTTGCTAGCTAACTTTTGATGAACGATAATCGATCTCCTATACGATATCTGTTATAATTATTGACTTATTTAATATTAACTACAATAAATAAAATATTTAATATATTTTCGGATAGTTTAAAGTAAAAATTTGAGAATGTAAATTTTTGGCAAAAATATTGTATACAAAAACATTTTTTTTTGGAAACATACAATATCGGCACTCATTTTTCAAAATTTTGTTAAAGCGCCAAAAACGTATATTATTTATGTTCTGAGGATATCGTTATTATTTCAAGGTTCGCATTTTTTGCATTTTCTTCCAATTCATTAAATATGATTTTTTTTTTAAATATGCAACAAATCACAAAAAAGGAAAATGGCGTCGTTTTTTTTGTTGAATAAAATATAAATAAAAATTTATTTTGTTTGTTCGTTATTTAATTTAGTCGTACATATTTATTTAATTTTTGTTAATAAGAATTTTTTTTTAAATAAAACTTCCAAAAAGTGTACACCGAAAATGGAATTGAAATAATAAATTGAAATTGAATGCCTTTAACTGTTGCCAGATTTTCAAAATTAGACCATTTTTTGACGGTAATAGTAATTTTCTTTTAGCTTCCATTTTTATTGTGCCAACCTTTAACAAAAAAATTTACAAAAAAAGGGGAATTTTCGTACTAAAAAAAGATTGAATTTTGATTTTATCAATATTTTTACTGATTAATATTTGCAAAAGAGGACATTTTAATTATTTAGTTTAGGTTCGATTAGATCTTAGGTTATGGTCAATTATCTATTAGATTAGGTCTGCTTGGATTTTTGATTCATCGCGACAACTGGGCCGTCTGGCCTAGACCTGCTGAATCGAAGCATTCCAAAAGCAGTCTTCTAGTTAGATATTCTCAGCATATTTTTTTGGTAAGACTTCATCTTTTGGGACTATAAATGAAGCCTTTGTAGTATGGATCTTTCTCAATGCATACAGGTTAAATGTCCAGCCTAATTTTATCCACGCTAACACTCCAGTCGCGCTAACACTCCAGGATCTGAACCGTTAAATAGGCTCCGGAATCGTTTATAGCCTTTTTAGTTTCAAGAATAGTTTATAGCCTTTTTCGAAAAATACATAAGGACTGTACTCGTACAACAGTAACTGTATTTATTATACAATATATACGTGCAGCCCAAAATATTTCGCCGCTGGCTCAATGTGGGTGAAGGACAGCTTTTTCTGATCGACATATCACGCCGATATCGTTGGCTACTTAATTCCAGCATGTCAATGTCATAAGCCACGAGTCACTATTTCCAGCGCGAGCCTAAAGAGAACGCATAAAAGTGCGTCTTCTTGCCAGAGACCATGTTAGATGTTAGAGATTTTTCATAAGCTCAACCTAATATATTTTTAATTTAATTACTTGGCACTATTTTATGCTATAAAAGATTATGGTTTACGTTGAATTTTGAAAATACGAGTATTTACCTTATTTTTAGAGTAGGCCAAAACAGTTCTTATATTAGCTAATTTATTATACTTTTTTTTTATATTTACTGAAAACAATAATTTTTTATTATTATAAATATGATCTACTTAATATGAAAATACTGTCGAATTTTCTTATTAAAAACCGTTGATGCACATGACAGATAATTTACAAAAACAAGATAAATTTGCTGTTTACAAAAATAAAAAACTGAAAAATTTACCGCACTATTAATTTAATCGATTTAAATTGCATTTTATGATAAAAGTTATTTGTTTAAAGGAAATTTCGTAAATTATATATTATCGAGAAAAAAAATCTTCTACTTTTTTCAGGTTCAAAAGAAATTATTTTTTATGTACAAACAGAAAATACAAGAAAATTATAGTTTACAGCATCGCATAATTGTATGATTGATTTTCACATCGAATTACAATAATTGCAAGGTGAAAAACGATTCCCCCATTTAATCTCCACTATTCTCTTGTGCAGTAACTTATCTCCTTCTCTACTCAACCTAAATGGTTGTCTTTTAAACAGTGTAAATCTCCTATAATAAGACACGGTATTTATTGTATAAATATTAAATACAGAACATCAATCAATAAATCATGTATTATTGAAGAATAAATATATAAACCGAAAAAGAAAAAAAATAATACATAATAAATAATAAACAATTCCAATAACATGACATACACACAATTTGATGTAGAAAAACTTTGTGGCCTCCTTAACAGAAAATGATCTTTGGCAGCTTATTTTCAAGTCTAAAAATGCATGAACAAATATTTATACACTTAAAAGGTGCAGCAGTAAATTAATATTTTTTTAAAAAGAAACACATCAAAATTCTGTCAAGCCAAGGTATAAATATATGGTAGACTCGAATATAGCTAATATTGCATAATACAATAATAAATAAAACACCTTCTTAGGTAATCATCTTTCTTTATTGTCTTGGAATTATAGTTTTAAAAAAATGCAGTCACAACTAGTAGGTGTTATGGGGAATCATCTCAGTAAGGTATTCGTGATGCCACCTGAAATTGAACACTTCCTTTGCAAATGCAATTGAATCTGTACTCCAAGTCGCCTCGTGCAATAGTCTTTTCTTCTTGACACTTTTTACATTTACGGAATTATATAATTTTAAAAGGAAAACTCTTTTTATTTTTTTGTTTTAAATATTCACGTTTTTTCTAACCAAACAGTAACAAGTATTCTATTGTCTCTTGACTTCTCTATTGGAATATTTCTGAGCTTACAAGTAAATAGTAATGGTATTCTTCTCAAGTTTTAAATCTATTGAAAAATTGACAATAGATAAAAAATCCCAAAGACGTTCGAAGAATTAATTTTAAAAATATTTTAAATTTATTAAATTTAAAGTAAAAAGTAGAATACTTGCTAAAATGTTGTTAAAAGCTCTTTATGATTGGTTTTTTTTGGCTTTTTATTTTTAATCGTTTTTTTATAAAGAAAAAAAAGAATATTTTAATGGTTTTAATAAAAAAAAATTTAATGGTTTTCACAAAGTCAACTAAAAACATTTGAATGAGTGTAACAATTTGATTTGTTATTAAAAAATCTAGTCTATAAGTACAAAATGGTTCGTTGACTTGTCGTGTTATTAAATAATGGTTTGCTAAAATTTAGTGCGTATTTTTTGCAATGTGCATTCATTTTTTTTTAAATACAAAAAAGTTAAGCTAACATCTTTCAAAATAAACAAATTTATTGATTTTTTTTGGTATTTTTCTTACCTAATTTTTTTTTCGTAAATTCAACCCAAATAATATTCGGATTATTTTGTAAAAAATTCTTTCGACGTATTAAGGTGATGGCAATTTTTCTATCGAATTTAATATTCACAAGGAAATATAAATAGACCCTAAATATTCAATAAAATTACCCAAAAAAAACTACATTCTAGCTTCCATAAAGTTCAAAATTCTAAAATTTTAAGTATGTACACTTATAAAAAATGCTGTGTTAGGAAACTTCTGAGTGCAATAATTTTAACTTTATTATATTGAATTTTTTTTGAAAGCGAATAAATACACTAAAATTGAGCCGTTTATTTTGAAAATGGAGCAGGTCCATTTTTTTTTGTAATTGCGAGATATTGAACGGTTTCCATTTCAATAAATTTAAAAATATTGATCAAATCTAATAGGCAAATTTTTTAGAATTTCGATAATTTAAGTTTATTATATATTTGATAAAAAGTAAAAGAAAAAAGTTTTAAAATATTACAGTAGAAAAAAAAAAAACAAAGAAAAAAAGAAAAATGAGAACTCAAAATGGTATCAAAAATTAAATGGCAATCGTAAAAGGGGAAAACAAACTCACTTACAACAAGAGGAAAAAATGATAAATTGAAAAAAGCAAAATGGCGGTAGAAATAAAGAAAAAATAAAAAATTTGAGAGAAATAAAATGACGATACAGAAAAGGGAAAAATGAAAAATTGGGAAATAAGAAAATGAAAAATTATTTAAAAAATACAATGGCGATCGAGAAATGGAAAAAATGTCAAATTGGAAAAAGACAAAACGGTGACAAAAAAGTGAAAATAATATGAAAAATTAAGCAAAAAACAAAATACCGATCAAAAAGAGGAAAAAATGAAAAATTATAAAAAAATACAATGGCGATCGAGAAGAGGAAAATATAAAAAAATGAGAAAAAGCAAAATGTCAATCAAAAAGAGGAAAAAATTCAAAATTAGGGAAAAACAAAATGGCGGTAGAAATGAGGAAAAAGACAAACTAGCGGTAGAAATAAAGAAAAAATAAAATATTTGAAAGAAATAAAATGGTGATGAAAAAGAGAACAAAATGAAAAATGAGAAAAAATGCAAAATGGCGACCAAAAAAAGAAAAAAATGCAAGATTTAAAAAGAAAAGAAAATGGCGGTAGAAATGAGTAAAAAATGAAAAATTTGAAAGATAATAAAATGGTGATAAAAAAGAGAACAAAATAAAAAATTAAGAAAAAAACAAAATGGCAGTCGAAATAAGGAAAAAATGACAAATTGAGAAAAACAAAAAAACGACCAAAAAATGAAAAGAAAATGCAAAATTAGGAAAAAACAAAACAGCGACAAAAATGAGGAAGAAATGAAAATTTTGATAGATAATAAAATGATGATCAAAAAGAGAACAAATTGAAAAATGAGGAAAAAAACAAAATGGCAGTCGAAAAGAGGAAAAAATGATAAATTGAGAAAAAACAAAATAACGATCGAAAAAGAGGAAAATTGTAAAAATTAGAAAATGAAAAAATTTGAGATCAAAAAGAGAAAAAAGCTTGAGAAATCAAAAAAAGAGAAAGAAAATATATTTGCTATTAAAATCGCCTACGTATAAAAGTAGAAAAATGGGTCCGGTTTTCCAAACTCGTACGCGTATATTTTCACACCTTAAAGACAGACAGCAGGTGCTGAGAAGCTAGTCTTTTTTATTCTGTAGCGTTTTTTTTTTGAGGGGGCAAGAACGGGACGAGGGAGTGGTACTAATATATTTTTTAATTTTTTTAAATTAATGTCCATTAATATTTTATCCAATTAACTACGAACAGCATTACATAGTTGATGTGCAAAAACGAAAAGAAAAAATCAAAACAAAATATTTAACGAGAAAAGTGCAAAATTATGCTACGAGTATGTGAACGAATCTTTATGAAAGTTTCGAACTTGACTTGTCAAATATGTCACCTTACATAGTCTTACACACCAATTTCCTCCGTTCGTTCCTTAGTTCCTTTCTTCATTCCCTCCGCCTATAAGGCTGATTGGGAGAAAATCATCAGTGAATTTTCTATTTTATACAAATTACTTCACATACCCGCCATCCCTTCCCCCCTCTATGCATATTTAACATTTCCTATAAGACTAGTGAATATATATACTTTTCTCTAAAAGAGATACTTAACAACTCAGGTGCTGGCACTTATCTTTTAAACTTGTAATCATTGGTGGGCTTTACGAGCATTGAGAAAAGCCCAAGGGGACTAATGAGTGTGTCACAGTGGCACTGTAAGACTGAAACTGTCAATTGGAGGCTCTTCCAATACTAGTTTTACCGGGCTCTCCGATTCTCTGTCTCCACATTTGAACTGTCTTCTATCTGAGTATTAGTGAGGAAATATACTCCACGTGAATGCATTCATGCTAATTGATCCGATTTAGTAAATTTTTGTGTAGGTTTCCTATTTGAAAAACTGTCGAATATTTTTTTCTTATTTTTACCTGTTCAGATTTTATTTGGTGGGCCGATAATAAATGATCACATTTGAATGTCACTCTATCGGCTTCATTTGAATATCAATGTAGACACCAATTTTAATGTAATTTTTTCTCTCTTCTATAATTTATTTTTTATTTTTTTTAGGTTAAATAAACGCGTTTTTACCGTCCTTGTTTATACTTTCCTCTTTACGCTCCTTTCTATGCTTGTGTATTAATAGAAATTAGGTGACTGTAACAAGTGTCTCGTTACCTTCATATGGAGATGATTAGTGTACCACACAACATAATATTTACTTCGTCGTTCTCCTCATACCCTCCCTTCATGCAGTTGGGGAAAAGTCGCTATTTTTTAAATGCAAACAAGTTAAATTAATTGACTTACTCATATTTGGGTAGGATGATCGTCGAAGGTACCTTCACCATTCTCCCATGGCACCTCATATAAGATAGTAATTTTTTTCTCAAATACTTTTCGTGTGCTCAACGGTTTGCCAAATTTGCATACACTTATAAATAAATGTACTTTTATACGTGCACTTTGGAGCTCTTGTTGCCATTGTCACTTCTTGCAAATTGAAATTTGAAGAACCTTCGAAATTAGTGCAATGAATATGAAAAATTCGAACCTTGAAAATTATGCAACTAAAAACGAAAATGGCTCATAATAATACTCATACAAATTCTTTTATCTTTCTCCACGTAAAAGTACACACTTCTACTCCTACTATACAATTTTTAGATACTCGATTATTGGGAATTTTTTATAAATAATATTATTAGGTGACATTGCCCTCGAAATAGTATTAGCATAAATTGAAAAGTTGACTATTTGCAATTTTAATCTAATTGTACTTGCAAGTCGTATTACATGGGAAAATATGAAAACAGGAAATAACTTGCCACTAATGAATTTATTAGAAAAATGGCTAAAGAAATATAATTATATCGGGAATTGTACATTTTATATATTATAGAAAAATTGGTAAAAATATAGGGTGTCCGGTGAAGACTTCCCGGAACTTTAAGGGTGTTATAAGTAAAAAATTTCACATTATAAATCTGTTCCTCTCCCCTTCGAATGGCATCCGTTTAAATTTTTTCGTATTAGTGAATATCTACCGTCTCTCTCGATAGGATACCTTTACAGAAGGGAAGCAAGAATTATAATGAATATTATTTAGCTCATTTTTATGGAATAACGTAACAATCTACAATTTTGAGAGCTATTATTGTATTTTCTTTCAATATGAAACTATCGTTTTTCAGTCTAAAACTAGGTCAGATCGACTGAAACGCGGTTAAAGCTCTAATTAAAAAATTTCAATTTACAACTTAAAATGTAAAAAAAAACCATTCAGTGACCGTGAATATTTGAAACTAGGTCAGATTGGCGAAATTTGGTATTTGTTTTGGGCGCTCGATTAAACTGTGAATTGGAAAATTTCCAAAACTAATCCTCAAAAGTAGACAAACCCATTAGGTAACCGAGAATTTTTTTTCCAACGCAAAACAAGCTCGGAGTATGAGTAGTCAGTCCTTCAGTCTGAAACTAGGTCAGATCGACTGAAGCGCAGTTAAAGCTCTAATTAAAAAAATTTCAATTTACAACTTAAAATGTAAAAAGACCCATTCAGTGACCGTGAAATTATCTTCCAACGCGAAATAGGCTGGGTACGTGAGTAGTCTTTCAGTCTGAAACTAGGTCAGATTGGCGAAATTTGGTATTTTTTTTGGGCGCTCGATTTAACTGTGAATTAGAAAATTTCCAAAACTAATCCTCAAAAGTAGACAAACCCATTAGGTAACCGAGAATTTTTTTCCGAACGCAAAACAAGCTCGGAGTATGAGTAGTTCTTCAGTCTGAAACTAGGTCATATCGACTGAAGCGCGGTTAAAGCTCTAATTAAAAAAATTTCAATTTACAACTTAAAAAGTAAAAAGACCCACTCAGCGACCGCGAAATTTTCTTCCAACGCGAAATAGGCTAGGTACGTGAGTAGTCTTTCCGTCTGAAACTAGGTCAGATTGGCGAAATTTGGTATATTTTTTGGGCGCTCGATTAAACTGTGAATTAGAAAATTTCCAAAACTAATCCTCAAAAATAGACAAACCCATTAGGTAACCGAGAATTTTTTTCCGAACGCAAAACAAGCTCGGAGTATGAGTAGTCCTTCAGTCTGAAACTAGGTCAGATCGACTGAAACGCGGTTAATGCTCTAATTTAAAAAAATTCAATTTACAACTTGAAAAGTAAAAAGACCCACTCAGTGACCGTGAAATTTTCTTCCAACGCGAAATAGGCTGGGTACGTGAGTAGTCTTTCAGTCTGAAACTATGTCACACCAGCGAGACTTGATTTTTTTTTGGTGCTTAGTTAACCGTTCTAATAAGAAAATTTTCTAAATTAATCCTCAAAAGTAGACGAACCCATTAGGTGGCCGAGAAATTTTTCCCGAATGCAAAACAAGCTCGGAGCATGAGTAGTCATTCAGTCTGAAAATAGGTCAGATTGCCGATATTTAACCTTCTTCGGTTAATCCTCCAATTAGAAAATTCTATCTACCGAAGCAAAAAAATTTACTCAGCGACCGTGAACCTTTTTTTTAACGCGGAATAGGCTCAACACGTTCATAGTCCTTTAGAATGAGACTATGTCATATCAGCGAGACTTGATATTTTTTGGCGCATGGTCAACCCTTCTACTGAGAAAATTTTCAAAACTAATCTTCTAATCAGAAATTTTCAAAACATATTATATAAAATAGTGTCAGCACGTGCCTAGTCCTTCAGTCAGAGACTAGGTCAGCCTGGCGAGACCTGATATTTTTTGGCGCCCGGTAAAACCTTCTAATAAGAAAATTGTCAAAACTAATCGTCATGAAAATTTGTTCCTACATAAAATAGGCTCAGCACTTGATTTTTTGCACACGTTCAAACCTTCTAATAAGAAAATTTTCAAAATTAATCCTCAAAAGTAAACAAATCCACTCAGTGCCTGTGGACATTTTGTCAGCACGTGTTTAGACCCTTAGACTGAGACTAGGTCAGCCTGGCGAGACTTGATTTTTTGCAGACCGTCAAACTTTCTAATAAGAAAATTTTCAAAATTAATCCTCAAAAGTAAACAAATCCACTCAGTGCCTGTGGACATTTTCTCAGCACTTGCTTAGACCCTTAGACTGAGACTAGGTCAGTCTTGCAAGACTTCATTTTTTGCACACGATCAAACTTTCTAATAAGAAAATTTTCAAAATTAATCCTCAAAAGTAAACAAATCCACTCAGTGCCTGTGGATATTTTCTCAGCACGTGTTTAGACCCTTAGACTTAGACTAGGTCAGCCTTGCGAGACTTGATTTTTTTCACATGGTCAAACCTTCTAATAAGAAAATTTTCAAAATTAATCCTCAAAAGTAAACAAATCCACTCAGTGCCTGTGGACATTTTCTCAGCACGTGTTTAGACCCTTAGACTGAGACTAGGTCAGCCTTGCGAGACTTGATTTTTTGCACACGTTCAAACCTTCTAATAAGAAAATTTTCAAAATTAATCCTCAAAAGTAAACAAGTCCACTCAGTGCCTGTGGACATTTTGTCAGCACGTGTTTAGACCCTTAGACTGAGACTAGGTCAGTCTTGCAAGACTTGATTTTTTGCACATGGTCAAACCTTCTAATAAGAAAATTTTCAAAATTAATCCCCAAAAGTAAACAAATCCACTCAGTGCCTGTGGACATTTTCTCAGCACGTGTTTAGACCCTTAGACTGAGACTAGGTCAGCCTTGCGAGACTTGATTTTTTTCACATGGTCAAACCTTCTAATAAGAAAATTTTCAAACTTAATCCCCAAAAGTAAACAAATCCACTCAGTGCCTGTGGACATTTTCTCAGCACGTGTTTAGACCCTTAGACTGAGACTAGGTCAGCCTTTCGAGACTTGATTTTTTGCACACGTTCAAACCTTCTAATAAGAAAATTTTCAAAATTAATCCTCAAAAGTAAACAAGTCCACTCAGTGCCTGTGGACATTTTGTCAGCACGTGTTTAGACCCTTAGACTGAGACTAGGTCAGTCTTGCAAGACTTGATTTTTTGCACATGGTCAAACCTTCTAATAAGAAAATTTTCAAAATTAATCCTCAAAAGTAAACAAGTCCACTCAGTGCCTGTGGACATTTTGTCAGCACGTGTTTAGACCCTTAGACTTAGACTAGGTCAGCCTTGCGAGACTTGATTTTTTTCACATGGTCAAACCTTCTAATAAGAAAATTTTCAAAATTAATCCTCAAAATTAAACAAAGCCACTCAGTGCCCATGAACATTTTTACTAAATAAAATAGGCTCAGGACGTGTTTAGTCCTTTTGACTCATACTAGGTGATCCCTTAGACTGAGACGGTGAAACCTTACAATAAAAAAATTTCTGTTATTAACAATTAATTAAGATTTTTTCCATAATTAAATATTATACGCAATACCCAATAGTGCAGACAGTTAAATTTCAATTTGTGAAGAGGTGCAATCGAAAACTGAAAGTGTAATTGAGAGAAAATCAAACTAAAAGTGTAGTTAACATTAATGGACAAATAATAAAAAAATTTACAATATTTACTCAAAAACCTTTAAGATGTGATTTGATAATTCATTGACAAAAAATATTAATTTCCTCTATTTTTATCATGCGTATTTTCCAATATCATCTCATAAATAAATTTTACTTTATATGCCAGATGTAAGAAAAGAAAAAATACTATTAACACAAAAGTAACACAGCAGCTAAAAACACCTACACCCTCAGTAAATAAAATAATTGTGATAATTTGTGGACAATAATTTGTATTTAACAATCAATTTTTTAATAATTTACCATATTTAGTTGAGGAAATAATTTCTTCAACAAATAAACATCTTACAAAATTTTAACATTTAACACTTTTAAAAACATTATGGGAAGGGAGGAGAGGGGGAGGTTGTTCAAATTATTGAAAAGCTCTTATTTCCATTTGTGCGTAAAAAAAAAAAGACTTTCCGAGGTCTTAATATGACTAAATGGTCACCAGTCGATGCTTCTCTTTCATTTGTCACGACCTATTCTTGCTTTTTTCTTAAATTACTTAAATTTACAATACAATTTCTTAGTTTTAATAAAAATATATTGACCATTGAGACTCAACAAAAAAGGCAATTAAATTAATAAACGATCAATTCTTCTATCTTAATCGTATCGTTGAAAATAATTATCTAATTAATGTTTATTGTTTGGTGTCATCTTCCCCATATGCTCATTATTATGAATGACACAGACTTTAAATGACATTGCGACAATGGACACCTTCAAGATTCAACGATCTTTTTCCCTATAAAGTCAATAAAAAATGTTCTTCGACACAAATTTTTTGCATAATTTTTTTTTTATTTTCAAATTTTATTTGAATTTTATAAAACAATTATAAATAAATAAAAAAATTTTGTAAAAAATTACATTTTAAATAAAAATTTTAATAAGAAATTTTCAGAAACCAAATTTTTCGACAATAGAGAATTTTCAAAAAAAAAAAAAAGAATATTATCAAATTTATGGTTTTGTTTTTATTTGAATTTAATATAAAGAACAACATTATTTATATTGGTATTAATGAGTTATAATAATGAAGTAAGTAGAAGTGCATAATACATCCTCTTCCTACCTACATAAGTTCATTGTCTTAAAATCAACGAACAAAAATTTTACTAGCAAAGAAAAAAACAATTTTTTATGAAATTGATATTACCGATAATAATTTTATATGACAAACATAGCAAGATCATCAAAAAAAACAAAAAGCAAAATATATTTGGAGGCGTCTAAAACATTGCAAATTATTAGCAATTTACCAAATAAGCGTATAAAAATTGTTTTTTATGGTATGAATAACCGTCAAATTGTCTAGTTTCAATTTACAATGACTTGTACCGATTTGAATATATTTATTTAATCAAATAGCTAAGCTCTTTCCATTTTCAGATTTAAAATAAAATAAACACGTTTTATTATTACACTTTACAGTATAAATAATTAATTGATTTTAGTTTTTGTTTTTTCTATAAAAATTTATTTAATAAAAACTAAAATGAATGTATTTTTCCCTTAACTGATGATAAATTTATTTCTCTACAAAATATAATTGAGTAATTTTCTATTTTATCAAATATAAACTGGAAAAATTTCATATAAATTTCCATTCAACATTTTCCCTTCAAAAAAGATTCCGTACATTTTCAGCCTTTTATCAACACTAACACCATCTAGTATCAAATGTTCTCGATCTTATCGTATGTCACTCATTTGCTCATCAGCATTTCTACCATTCTCACCACACCTGCTAAGTCAATTGCTCTCTTTTCGTTGGCAATTCTCAAACGCATGTGATCGTATGAGGGGCTGTGCAATATAAAAATTATCAAATTTAATGAAAAATATCATAACTCTGCGAAAAAATTTAGGAAAAACTGAAAAACTATTTTTAATGTTATGTAATTAATAAATTTTTGTAATAATTTTTATGGAATTATTATTAAAAATTAGTTAAAAAATTTTTTTTTTACCATTTTATATGCAAAATAAGGGAGAGTATTCAAGAGTATCAAAATGGCGTCGCATCGGAGTTTTTTTTTAAGTTTAAGTGCCGTAAAAACAATTTCTACTTTTTCGGGGCCATTTCGAGGAAACATTTCTTCTGTCTGATGTTAGTGACCAAAGACTTCTTGCCTATTTACTAGTTGGATTTGAAATCAAGACTACCCCACATACTCGATGCAAATCTCCAAGAATCGCTTATTAAGTTAAATTTTCTTCATTAAATCTTTTGGCCCATTTTTTTTATTGTTTTTAATAAATTTTTATAATTTTTTTCTATTTTTAATTAATTTTATGAGTTTTAAAGTTCACTTAATTTTTTTAATGTGCACAAATGGAAAAAGTATATTTTCAAATAAGAGAACTTAACAAATAATGGTAATGCGTATTTTTTCGTTTGGTTCGGAAAGTTTATTAGCCATGTAATTTGATAGCTTTTTAAAAAGATTTGCCATTTTATCTTAAGGCTAATTTAACCACCAAACTATACGTTATAGTTATAAAAACTTTCTTCAAACGTAGCGATTCGTCCATAGCCACGTGTCCGAACGAAATTTTCTTTAGCAAAATTTCCGTAAAAATCAGGCTTCAAAAACCCACACGTGACTGCCTGGTGTACATTATAGTCTGAAAAGGTGTCGTCAACTCGAATTTTTTTAAATTGAAAAGAAAAAATTACCTGACATAAATTGAAATTCTAACAACTTTTTTTCGGCCTGAGTTTGAAGATTTTAATCTGAACCATATGTGGGTTCAACAAAATAACGCCGCAAGCCACATAACACGCCAAACTTTGGCTTTATTGCGCAAAAACTTCCCAGAATGCAACATTTCACTTTTTTTTGTGGAACTATGCATTTACGCAAACAATCCTCAAACTTTAAAGCATTAAAAAACCAACATCTATCATGTAATGGCCAAATTACAGCAAATTCCATAGCCACGTGTCCGAGCGAAATTTTCTTTAGCAAAATTACCGGAAACGGGACTCTAAAAACACACACGTGACTGTGAAAAACCACACGTGACTGCCTGGTGTACATTATGGTCTGAAAAGGTGTTGTTGACTCGAATTTTTTTTTAAATGGAAGAGAAGAGACCTTTACTGTCAATTCTAAGAACTTTTTTTTGCCTGAGTTTGAAGATTTTAATATGAACCATATGTGGTTTCAACAAAATAACGCCACAAGCCACATAACACGCCTAATTTTGGCTTTATTGCGCAAAAACTTCCCAGGACGTGAAATTTCAATTTTTCTTGTGGGACCTATGCATAAGACTACATTTATGCAGACAATCTTCAAACTATAAATATTTAAAAACCAACATCTATCATGTAATAGCCAAATTACAGCAAATTCCATAGCCACGTGTCCGAATGAAATTTTCTTCAGCAAAATTCCCGTAAATGGGGCTCTAAAAACCCACACGTGAAAAAGATGTCATTGACTCGTAATTTTTTTAAATAGAAAAGAAGAGACCTATACCGTCATCTAACAACTTTTTTGTGGTCTGAGTTTGAAGATTTTAATCAGAACCGTATGTGGTTTCAACAAAATAACGCCACAAGCCACATAACACGCCAAATTTTGGCTTTATTGCGCAAAAACTTCCCAGGACGTGAAATTTCAATTTTTCTTGTGGGACCTATATGAATAAGACTACATTTATGCAGACCACATTTATAAGATAATGTAATGGCCAAATTACAACAAAAAATCTTTGAAAACGTCATCCAAACATTACCTCAAAAGGATCAAATCCCGCAAAAAGTCTCGCATCGGCCATTTTAACTTAATTTCAAATTTCAAGCAAAAACGGCTTTACCGAATAATAAAATAATTTTATAAATGACGTTTTGAGTATAAAAAAATTGTATTATTAAAGTTGTAATCATGACATTGCTTTGACACTGTCAAGAATAAAAATTACGAAATTCTTTTTTCATATAACATACTTGATTAGATAATATTTGAATAGGTATAAATAAAAATTCTTTAACATCCTACACATCATTATCTATTAGCATTAAAAATCCTATGCAAACTATTAGATTTTGTTATAATTCTTGAGAGTTTGAAATTTTCCATTTAACAAATAATTTTAGATAAATTTAATACAATCAACAATTTAACATAAAATAATTACAATAAATAATTTTTACTATTTTATGTAGGCATAATTAGATACGAATGCAATTCAAAGTTGTTGATATATTTAACAACAACAACAGAAAAAACTCTCGGTTTAAACTTATTAACCCAATAATAGGCATTGATCGCCCAACCACAACTCTTAACAGACAAACAAAAGCAGTAGGGCAAATCAAAGTTGTTGCACCTGTTTTCACCTGTTTCTATCTGAGCTTTATCGTACCGAATTGTGAATCCTACGCATGCAAAAATAATGCATTTTAACCGATTGCAGTTAGAAAAGGTATTTTGTTATTTGCTGTGAAACTGAAACTTCTCAACAGCTAATAAGCAAACTGGGAAATGCCTTTGACGAAAACAAAAAAAAAACGATTTCACATAATAAAGTGAGAAGTACACGAAACGAATCCAATACCAACTCAAAAACCAAACCAGGTACTTGTATTATCATCACGAAGTGTTTATTTCTCATACTTTTATGCTTGAAAACAATTTTCCAGCCTTTGATGGTCTTACGTTGCCATCAGCCCACTTAGATACGCTAATGACGCACTGTAAACGTGCATTTCCTTAAAAGGATTAGAGAAGCACACTCTAAAATTAGTAGCTTCAACACCCGCGTATGTATCTCCTTTTGTGGGAACATGAAACAAGTTTTCTTTCTTTAAGGACTAGACAACTCTTATTTTGTGTGTAGACTCGAGTTTTCCAGACTAGTTTTTATACTCGTAGATGGCAATTTGGGTTTTTTGTGTATGTGTACAGATATAACTATGAACTTGTATAATCAAAAGTGCCAAAGTATACATAGATAACAATATCTTTTATATGATCTTTTTTAAGAACAGATAATGAATAGAATCCTTTTTATTATAGTAAGAGTTCTCTGAATATAAAGGAATAAAATTTTCTCGTCTCCAAAAGTTTCCGCTTCATGGAGAAGCCACCAAGTTGATATCAAAAACTTCAAAGATTCTTTTTCAAATGTGTTTCGAATTGTATCCTAAAAACAACAATTCTGGATGAAAAAGGAAAAGGATACACCACAAAGTATTTAACTGCTACTTTGTCAATCTTTCAAGTGGAACGTAGCCTGGATACTAACAGTAGTGATTTCGCACTCAATTCTATTAAGTTCGTACTATGGTTCTATGAATTTTAATTACACAATAAATTTTTTATATATCATCTATTGTTTATACTTAAAAAAAATTAAAATAAAAATGTCCAAACAAAAAATTCCCATTTTCTGACTAAAAATTTGTTGTAAAATTTACCCAATTAAGCCTAAAAAAAATTTTATTTCAAATTTTATGTTTACTTTTAGCAAAATTTTTTTGTTAATTTTTTTCGCAAAAATTAATTATTTTTAACTTATTATTATGATTAACGAGAAATGAATAATAAAACAAAATCAGGGAAGATACCTAAAAGGGCCGGGATTAACTGAAATAATAATGGTATCTAAAAAAAATCCTCACTTTATATAGCCAAGCCTCCCTGCTGACTTGAAAAAATTATTTGTAAAGTAATTTCATTTAACATTAGTACAAAAAATATCATACAAATATTAGGACAACTATAGACCATTTAAAGACAGAATATCCTAAGACAATTTTTGTATTTTTCTCGTGATACAGGCTGGACCAATTTGGACTTACTGATTTAAAATGCACATAACTTTTGTAGTTTAATTTTTTTTTTTTTAATGAAAGTGTAATTTATTAAATTATTTTTAAATCTAATTTTGAAAAATTATATTCCTTGAATGACTTTTATTTTCTTGTTGGCAGTTAATGGCTCATTCTAAGGCATTTTGCATACGGTGGGCCACTTTTTTGGCAAAAAAAAATGTTTTGTAGTTTGTTCACGTAACCCCATTCACGTAACCCCATTTTCTAAATTGCTAAAAAAATGTTCTCGTAAATCTGTCAAAATTCAAGAAAGCTTCTATCTTTGGTGTTGCTGACATAAGATTTTTTTTAAAATTTGTGCACTCAACATTGTCGAGTTGATCAAAGCTTATAACTTCAATTTTGATGACACAAGTTTTTTTTTTTTAAATGCCCAAAATATTTGCGCTCAAATCTATCAAATTTAATAAATCTTTTATCTTCAGTGTTGTTGAGATAAAATTTTTTTTAAATTGCTAAAAAATGTTTATTTAAATCTGTTAAAATTTAAGAAAGCTTCTATCTTCGGTGTTGATGACCCAATTTTTTTTAAAAAATTGCTATGAAAATATTCGCTTAAATCTGTCAAATTAAAGAAAGCTTCTTTCTTCGGTGTTGATGGCACAGGATTTTTTTCAAATCTGTCAAAATTTAAGAAAACTGCTATCTTTGGTGTTGAGGCCACAATTTTTTTTTTTAAATTGCCAAAAAATTGTTCGCTTAAAATTGCCAAGTTGATCAAAGCTTCTAACTTCGGTGTTGATACCACAAGATGTTTTTTTAAAATTGCTAAAAAATGTTCATTTAAATCTGTTAAAATTTAAGAAAGCTTCTATCTTCGGTGCTGATGACATGAATTTTTTTTAATAATTGCTATAAAAATATTTGCTCAAACCTGTCAAGTTGACCAAAGCTTTTATCTTCAGTGTTGTTGATATAATATTTTTTTTAAATTGCCTAAAAACGTTCGCTCAACTTTTATCTTCAGTGGTGAAGATTTTTTTATAAAAAAAAATTTGGTAATCGAGAAAATTATTTGGTCATTGAGAAAAGTTCTCGAAGAATCGGAGCTCTAGTTCCATTTTGCTGGAACCATATGCCAGGGTTATTCTGAACTGCCGGATGTAAAAGATGCTTTGGTATACCGCCCCAGAGATGATTTGTAGATGCTCACTCTCATCTTCTTCTAATTACAGTTAATTATCACTCATAATGAGATTCTTCAAAAAGTTGGCATTATTTGTCACAAGCTGAATGAATCTTTTGGCATATTATAGCCGTTGTGCTGCATCCCTCGGTAATAATTTTTGAGCCAATTGAATTTTGTATGGAAACATCCTCAGATCACGTTTCAAAATGCATCGTAGCGCTGTTCTGGGAATGCTCAATTGAATAGAACAGACTCCACAACAGGTCGATTAAAATTTGCTCGTGGCTCATCAAATACGGCACCATGCTCCTCAAACCGGGTTATTAAAATTCTTATCATGTTTGCACTGGAAGCTGTGACAGTATTAAAATGCTGATGATATTTTCTTTATGTTCTATTGTAACAATAGATCGTCCTAAAAAAAATTAAAACTCAACAATTTCGACACGCCCTTGCACTGAGTATGGAGACATTTTTTATAATCTGCAAAAGAAAAAAGAAAAAGAAATTTCAAAAATAAGAAAACTTATATGCATTTTAAATTAGTCAGTTCAAGGTGGTCCACCCTGTATAACCCATTTACTTTCTTCTACATCTGACCCAGTAAGGCTGCAAAAGTATTTACATACACCCAAAAGGACATTATGCCTATTTGTTCTCTATACCTTGCCTTCTAATACATTTTGGCTTATTTTAATTCTCTGAATCTTCACAGTATTTGCCTCTTCACCAAAAATTGCATAAAAATAGGCAAATAAAAATTCGCTAATAAATAAAACTTCTTCTGGGGTCTTATTTTGTTTATTAAATTTTTTATCAGATATCAATTAAGAAAAATCGAATATAAAATCGTATAAAATAGTGGAATAAATTTACAAAAATAATGCCCCAATTTAGGGAAAGTGGGCAGCGGGGCTTGAGTTCAAATCAAGGTAATGTCGTCGTCGGTTATTGCCAAATGGCATCTGAATTTTCTTGATGACTAACAACTTACACTCCAATGCAAATGTAACGTGGAAATTACCTTAAAAACTTGTAAATTAAAAATAATAAAAATAAAACAGAAACTCCATCACATTTCCCAATCTTCTAAAAATTTGCAATTCCCCACTTTCCACGAACAACCCCCTAATCGAGTCCTTAAATTTAATTCCCAACCATCAAATTCGATTCCACTACCCAGCAATGTCATCAAACTATCGATTTTATTCCATGCTCTTTAGAAAAAAAAAGATCATTATCCCGGTGTATTTTTAGACAAAAGTCAAACTTTTGGCCGAGTCTGGCACCCGGGCTTTCTATGGAAACTCAAAGGGATCGTTTCTTCTACTATTTCATACTAAAATTATTTCTTTCAAACTGGCACTTTCAAGCAAATAAATGAATCCAATTAACTTTTTAATATCTCCCCGATAGTGTTCCACAGGGAAGTTTATTTGGTCCCATTCCTTAGATCATTTGTATAATAATTTCGGTATTCCAATCTGCCATAATATCTTCTTTGCTACATGTGCAGATAATACGACCTGCCATGTATCTAGAGAAAATGCCCAATAAATCGAAACCCACCTGAACTGATTTACCGAATGGAGAATTAAAGTAACGTGACTTTTACTCTCCACCATGAATAATGCCCTCCCATGTAGCTTAATGGCAGTTACATGCCACAAGACATTGAAGTTCAGTACCATGATTATCATAGAACCCCACTTAAAAGACTAGAGAACCCCACATATAAGACTTAAAAGACTAGATAATATTCTACTGAAACCAATATGGACTTATAGGCTAGAAATCTGTAGATATACCTGTCAAATCCAAGGTCCTCAGTCAAATAATACTTCGTGAAATTTGTTTTTCCAATCATACAATCGCCTTGTCCGGGAGCTATTCTTTCTTCCTTCTATTATTTTTAGCAACAGTCTTGCTGCGCTTTCGTGGCTCATCGAGTGACTCAGTACTTAGAACAATGCGGCATAGCCTATTTAGAAATAGGTGTATTTAATTAAGTTAGGTGCCAGAGTTAATTGGAAATTTTGGGCAATGAAAGTGTAACAACTTGACTTAAGAAACTCTCCGTCGACCAGTGCTCACAGTTATTTCTAATCTGCTTCACTTACTAACCGAATGGTACACCATGTACCATCCGCAAATACGTTAAATGGATCATTAGTGACAGATTTCTGTCGATTCATTGGGTAACCACTAATAAACCAGTCTATTAAATATCCATATAAAATTATGGGCGCGGAAGCTCCTCAATATCCGAATTGGGCATACTGCTCTTACTCATAACTTCCTTTTTGGCAACACCATTCGTCCCTTATGCCAATCCTGCGGCACTTACTTCGCGAGTAAGATTCCTCTGATTATGGAGCTCTTGGACCCAACAACTCCATTCCCTAGTCTCCTATTTAAACTTCTAGAACATACTAATCTGCTCCACAAAATATAACAAAATTCTCAATATTCTATACTACTAACCACAGAGCAGTCTCTCTCAGATAGCTTCCGACACATACTATGAAGTCGCCAAATGGCCTCATGGTCGTGGCGCTATAAAGTGACCCCTGGCACATGTCCAAGGGACCTTATAAATAAAAAAACAAACAATGAACCATCCGCAAACACGTTAAATGGACCATTAGAAACAGATTTTTGTCGACTTATTGGGTAACACCACCTGATTGGAAATACTTCTGTCACTCATGAGTTTCTTTTTGGCAACACCAGCTCTTCCCTATACCAATTCTGTGGCACTGAGTTCACCATCACTCACTTAGTATATGAATGCCACCAGAGCAAACATTACTTCGCGGGTAGGATTCCTCCCAGAGTGAAGCTCCTGGATCCAAAAAGTCCATTCTCAACTACCCTCCATAATCATCGACAATATACTAATCTGCTGTACAAAATCTAACAAAACACTCACTACTCTACCCTTCTAACCACAGACCAGAAACTCGTTAAAATAACTCCCCACATGAACAATAAAGTCGCGAAATGGACTCATGAACGTGGCGTTATAAACTGGCTCCTAGCACATGTCTAAGGGACCTTAAATATAAACAAAGAAACAAGTTGCTTCTAAAAGCTTATTCCAATTAAGCCCAAAAAATCGTTTCCACAGTCATCAAAACCAGAAGCTACCATCGCTCATCACCATTATTCCATATTAAAAGCCACCAACCAAAATGGAATAAGTGAACTTTGGTCGTCAAGACAAACTTGCACATTCAACTATTAATCGCTGACTTTTCTTTTTCCAACTTCGTAACTGGAGAAGTTTTAAATAGCACAGTCCCTAGTAATATTATGCTTTTAATAACTATTATCTGAATGGTATGCTAATATTATCTACTTAATAATAAAATACATATACTATAACCACTCATTCTATCTTTATAGTTACGTGTTATAATTTATGAATTTTTTTATTATACAAACGATAACAGTAGAACTTGAGCCTCAATAAACGTCGTTCATCGTTCAGAGCTCTGGTGGCGTGTTACCGAAGTTTTCCTTTGGCTTTATACGCTCGTTCATTGAAGGTGAGTTCGAGCATTTCGTAAGGCCTCAGTTGAAATTTGAACGTTGACGCGACTAGTTTTATTCGTTCCATTGTAGGCTTTATCGTAATTTGTGTTATGAGATTTTTAACGATTATCTTTTAAGTTTTTTATTATTTGTAAATAAATTATTTTATTTTTTTTTGCTGATAGTGACAATGACGTTAATATCAATAAACTATTATCGAAAATAGTAAAAATTATAGTACAAAAAATAAAAACACAAAAACAAAGTTACAAAGTGCATTTTCTATTATTAGGATTAATATGTTACCGAACAGGAGGAACAAATAAACAAAAAGGAGAAAAGTGCATCTGTTTTTTTGTTTTAAATAATAATTGAAAATGTGCAATCTAAAAATGATTTGTGATATTTGAAAATTGCTAATAAAAAAAATTACTCTCATTATTTAAAAAAACCAAAAAAAAAAAGGAGTTTCTCTCTTCTCAAAAATAGGATATTCTGAAAAAAATACTGTTTTCCATTTTCTTTTTTTTTGAATTAACGGATTTTGTTAAATTTTTTCATTTTTAAAATCCTTTTTATACTTTTCTTTTCTTTAGTGCTATTTTGTTTTAGACTTGTTAGACTTAAATTTAGACTTGAAAATTTTTTTAACACTTAATAATAAATAGTATTTTATTTAAGAGTGTTATGGGGGGAATGGCACTTGATATATGTGTATGTGTAATAGCAAAAAACGTATTTCTATTCGATTTGTAAATTTAATACTAATTACTGTATTTTTATGTTACCATATTTTGTCATTCTGTTCTCGATAAGAAGAAAATCGTTCCAGTTTTAATGTTGCCATAAATGGCATCCTCGTGACATTCAGTAAACGAAAACGAATTAGTTTCAGTGGCCCCAAAAAGAAATTTTGTATGCAGACAGACGACTTATTACGACTATAAAAATCTTGTTTTAATCACGTTCAGTTTTAGATATTGGATCGTTGCAGTAATAACATCAGTTAAATATAGCAACACCAAAAAAGCGACCATCAATTAATTGCAATTAGAAGGAAAATGTTGACTTTAAAAAGGAAAATTTAAAAAAAAAAATTATTATAATTTGTAGGAAAATTTATTTTCTTTTTTCCTCATGTTTTTGAATACCTCATGTTAATATTTTTGTAATACGTTAATTTTTGATGGAATTCATCTTTGACGCTATATAAACATTATTTAAATTTTCCAATCCTATTCCTACCTTTGTTCATATTTGTTTTTTTTTCCAAAAATTATTTATTTCAGTATTTTTGTGCAATCGATATGCTCTAGTGTAGATTTCTAGAAAATAGAAAATCATGCAGTAACGATAAAGATTTTCCGGGTCAAGAAAAATTGCAATTTGATATTAAGTTTGAGTAGAAGAAAACAATTGAAACCACAAAAACCACATAACGTAGAGGAATGTATAAAAATTTACTGACATTTACATGAGTACTCGTTATCTACGACACAACTTACAACTGAAAGTTTACTAGTAGATCTAGAAATCTACTTCTTATCTGTGTATTAAAAAAATATTTATTCTAAATTGATTATCCTTAAAAGAAGTTCTGCTTACAGCAAATATATTCGTTTCCATTATAAAAACTACCATATTTAAGCCGTTATTTTAAATTAATAATTTTTTTGCATTTTTGAATTTTTCTCGACAATTTACCTTAAAAATTTAGGGAAAAAAAAACAGATGAAAATGTTAAGAATGCTCGAAATTTGGCCTGTCTTGTGCCATATGATTACAAATAAATAAATAATTTTTATTTAGGCACTTATATTTGAAGAAAATAGAAATTATTTCAATTTAAAAAAGTGAGAAAAAATGATATTTTTCAAATATAAAATATTTATCTAAAAAAAAAATTCTTATCTTTCCATTTGGCTCTAGAGACCATAGTAAAATTGATTCTACTGTAACTGGACCTCTATTTGAAAATTATCAAAAACTAATTGTATAGCAGATAAAATTTTATGTATTTTTTTTTTGGATAAGATAATATTAAAAATGTTACAAATTTGACGCTCATATTTATATTTTTTTCTTAAATTTTCAATATTATTTTTAGACTAAAATCTTTAAAATATTGTATTTACACTCTTTCTTATTTTGTTCAGTTATCAAAAATACTTAATAAAATTTTTGAGCAAAATTTTCTTCATTTTTAAATAACTAAAACCCAGAAAAACATTAAAAAGTATTCACTTGAGTAGCTAAGAATAAAATCTTTCAAAAAAATTAAAAAATATTAAAAATAAAAATAATTTTATTAAAAAATTTCTTTTGCCTAATTTATGCATTTTGGAACCATAGAAAGATTCTATTTTATAAAGTTTCCAGTTGATGTAGGTGCCTATTAAAAGATTTTTATATTTTCAAAAAAAAACTTTTAATAGCACCAACGTTTTTGTTTTAATTTTTTTTAAATTAATAACACAACTAGCAAAAAAATCAAAAATTTTCCAAATTGACGTTCATATTTTTTTCAATTTTAATACATTTTTAAACTCGTTCTATTGTTGTTTTTTTCAATTATCACAAATACTTCTTAAATGTTTAAAAAAAATTTTTTAAATTATTTTTCTGTCAAAATTTCTTCATTTTTAAATAACTAAAATATAGAAAAAAAATGAGTAGCAATTCACTTGAGTAACAAAAAATATTATCGATTAAAGTTTTTCTCTTTAAGATTTTCAAAAATTTCAAAAAAAAATTATACAAAAGCATTTACTTAAAAATTCTTTATTTAGAATTTTAATTCTAAAGTTTTCTTTCTAATTTTTTTTAAGCTAATTTTATTGAAAATACAATGTATAATGTTAAAGTGACAGGGGTAAGGGGTTATATGGAATTCTAATATCAAAAATTTTCAAAATATTTATTACTAAATATTAATAATTCTACTTAAATCGTTAAGGAATTTTATAAGATTCAATGAATTATTTCCAATAATTTTAAAGTAATTTTTTTTGTTTCAATATTTTTTTTTCTTCTTAAAAATAATATTTAAAAAAAATAGTTTTTTTTTCATTAAAATTTCTTGCAAATATAAACTTTTTGAAAAAGATTCCGTTTTTTTTTTTCAAAAATTATAATTATTTTCATTAGAAAAATTTTATAAAAAAATTTTAAGAAAAGAAAATAACTTTTTTGGCAAAAATTGTTGCAAAATTATATATTTAATAATAATTAGCGGAGAGGGGTAAAGGGGGGAGGTAACTAAAATCAAAATTTTTTTTTTTAAAATCAAAAATATCGGAAATGTTTTTTGAATATGTAAAAGGTTTGGTGGAAAAAATTTGTACTAAATATTCTAGTTTTTTTGTCAATTTTCTATATACGTGTATATATATAAATTTTTTAGTTGTTGTTGTTGTAAATAATATTAAATAAGTTTTGTTCGTTCTCATTAACAAATACCCTAAATATAAAAATATTTCAAATTTTCTGACCTACAAATTAATTAAATATTCAAATACGACTGTGAACGAGTGTACATATTTATATATTATACACAGATATGTCTAAAATAGTACAAAATGTCTATATCGGAAAACGATTTGATAAAAAAAATTAAAATTAAAATAACAACAGTCACTAGTTCTGTGAACATTTGTAATAATAATTTTATAGGCAATTAATTAGGACGCTGACTGTTAATTACCTGATTTCTTAGCAATGCAAATGCGATGATCGGCCTCCACCTCTCCTCGGTGTGCTCATTTCTAAAGAGAACTGTTTATGTCAGCCAGCGCAATCGGAAGCATTTGACATTTGTTTTCTTCCTTCTTTTTCTTCCTCTTTTATTTTCTTCATTTTTCCTCCTCTTAATCATACAACCCATCCATCCAACCATCGATGATATGGTATGAACTTATGGCTCTCCCGATCTTTTACTTTCTTTCTCCCTTTTCAAATGTTATGCTTTTATTTATTAATATCTCTTTTACTCTTCTGGAAAAAGCCATCTGCATATGCAAATGTCATAGAATTGATTATAAAAGAAAAAAAAATGTTCTTCTCTTCCTCTCTTTTTATACAATACATATACTATCTCTTTTTATTTGATAGTGTACTTTCCCTCAATCATTAAAAGCATACAATAACGATCATATTATATTACCATCTCAATTTCTCATATATTTTTATTAATTTTTCTGAAGTTTTGTATAAAATTTCCCCGCATCTTATGATTATTTTTTTTACAACATTCCTAATTAGTCTATCAACCATAATAATTTTATTATATTTATTGTTTTACAATAATTTTTATTCCGAAATACGATACGATCTCGGCATTGATTTCTTGAGGTTAATCGTTATTGTTGTTAGTAATCGAATATCGATAAATGTTCTAAGCCATTCACGATAGTGTATAAATGTTGTAGAGTAAAACAGAAAATATTATTTAAATTCAATACTATAACAGGTGAGGGGTAAAGAGGGGGAGAGAGTAAAAAAACACAATTTTTTTCTTTAGAAATTATGGTCGTATTATGAATGAATAAATTCTATAATTTTTTTTTGTTTTCACTACACAATCTACATAGCTTTTGATTATTATTTAGTCTACAATACCAATTATTATAATAACTAAAACCATATGTGAATAGTACGAAAAAAGCTCATTTAACTAATAGTCATTCAGTAATTTTTAGTCTCTATGATACAATTCAAAACGGTGACGAATGTTAACCAAAAAAAAAAAAATTCCAATTTTATATTCAAGTTGATTAGAACACCACACCTCTCACCCAAATAGTGATTTCCGACTAAATTACAAATCAATATTTATATTATACAATAATTCACAAAACTATCATGGGAATCAATTTGATGATTTATTGAAACTAAAACTTAATAAATAAAACAAAAAAATAAATAAAATCCATACAAATTTGGTGTTGTTTATCCGATTCACTTAGTTTGAAAGTCTATCGAGAGAAGAAAAAAAAACAACAAAAATGAATAAACATACTTTTGGTGCAAAAAAAAAAAGCTCTAATATGAATGAAAACTTTCTGTCGATTGTGTAACACCAAATATGGAATTGAACAGACTCCGATCGATCGAATCATTTTCATGAATGCGCTACTACTACCCACCTGATCACCTCCAATTGTTATATACACTCCATGTTGTAAATTTTCCACCTTTTTTTTTTTTAATACGATCATTAATAAAAATTACCTATTGTATGGATATTAAAAAAAAAAATTGTCAACTCTTTAATTTTTTTGGGTGGGGGGACAGGGGGTGATTAATTGTAACCCACGTAAAAATAACTTTAAAAAAAAAATAAAAGAAGACTTTTTATCCTGAAGGCAAGTTAATGAAAGAGGAAAATTCTTGTTTAATAACTTTATTTTATACCACCTATTATTAATGTACTTAAATATAGTTATTTTCTTTTATAAATATTTAAATATGGTATAAATACGAGATAGAAAGGTACAGGTATCCTTAGATTTCGACTAGAATATCAAGTACTTCCGTTTAGATAAGTTCTTGTATTAAATCCTTCTCAGATAACACTTTCGTTTATGGTGAACTTCATAATAAAACTATAATTTTAATACAGAAATATTTTTTATAACACATACAAACTTCTACGGAATTAAGTGGAACAGATGTTAATTCCAGAAATTCCAACTTTTCTTAATCCGCCATTAGTTTTTTTTTTATATTAAGTAGAAATATTAAAATGAAAATTCCTAAAATATTTACATTAATTTCAAGAGGATTTACATAAAAACTATTGTATTATTAATTTTCTAATGTGGAAAATATTTATGTCATAAATAATGGGTTTTGGTTTTGCATAAAATTATTTGCAAAATTTGCATAGTTTCGAGTATGTTTCTATTTTTAAATATGATTGGAATTTAACAGAGTAAAAACTAGTTAGAAAATAGGCGGTTTTTGTTTTTACATTATAAAATTCTGGAAAAAAAGGCAAAATTTGTAATGCAAAAAAATATTACTATTAAAGTGATCTGGAGAAGTTTTCCACTTTTTGTTTTTTTTTTGGATTCGTACAAATTTTAGTTATAAATATTTTGACATAAAACAGAATGTTAACGTTGAACTTTTATAAATTTAGATTAAAATTATATACCAGTCAAAAAAAATTCTAATTTTCATCAAAAACTATTGTTGGTAATTTTCTTAGCTACCATAGATTAAAATTAAAATTTAATTAAAAAGGACCCCAGAATACACTTTTTAAAAATATTTAATTTAAAACATGGAAATTTTCTTAGTAACCATAGTTGCTAATAGATGGCGTTCTTTACTATTAGAATTTTGTATTAATTTCTTGTGAACATTTCATATTTGAAGACAAAAAAAAAACAAATTTAATAAAAAGTACCCAAAAATATACTTTTTTTTAAGTATATTATTAAAAACCTGAAAACTTTCTTACCTACCATAGTTTCTGATAGATGGCGTCCTTTACTATCAGAATTTGTATCAATTTAATGTGAACATTTAATATTTGAATACAAGAAAAACATAATTTAATTAAAAGGGACCCTTCCAGATACTTTTTAAAGGTATTTTATTTAAAACATGGAAATTTTCTTAGTTACCATAGTCTCTGATAGATGGCGTTCTTTACTATTAAAATTTTGTATTAATTTCTTGCGAACATTTAATATTTGAAGACAAAAAAAACAAATTTACTGAAAAGTGCCCAAAAATATACTTTTTAAAAGTAATTATAAAAAACCTGAAAACTTTCTTACCCACCATAGTTTCTGATAGATGTCGTTCTCTACTATCAGAATTTGCAATAATTTCTTGGGAACATTTCATATTTCAAGACCAAAAAAAATAAATTTAATAAAAAGTACCCGAAAATAAAACTTTTTTGTAAAAGTATATTATAAAAAACTTCAAAATTTTCCTAGTTACTATAGTTTCCGATAGATGGCTTTCTTAGCTATCACAATTTGTAGAATTGTTTTGTGAAATTTTAATATTTTTATAACAAAAAAAAGAACTTTTTTCTTTTTTTGGAAAAATAAAATAAATACATTAGAACATAGTTTTTAAAAGTTATGAGAAAAAATATATATTAACACAACTTGTACTATAATAGTTTGACATTTTAAGATGGCGTACAGATGCCGTTCTTATTTTAAGATGGCAATTTTATTATCAGATGGCGTTCTAGTTGTTATTTCTTGGTCTAACGTAAATAACTATCTTTCAAATATGATCATTTTTAGATTGCATATTAATATAAAATCTATTATTATTAATAAAGCATAATTTAAAATTATAATTCAAAATAATAAAATTAATAATAATAATAATAGAAATAATAATAATAAAGAAAATTTTTTTAATAATAATAAAGAAAACAGAATTAATAATGGCCAATAATTTAAAGAAAAACCAAAATCTAAATTACATAGTTTTTTCCAATTATGAGGGAATAAATTTGGAATTTTGTGCGGAGGTTGATTTTGTGCTATTGTTTTGTTAGTTGATTATGTGATATTGCCGGAAGCTTTGAAAAAGATTATTTATTTTTTCCAAAAGCTTGTTTTTAAAGAAAAAAAAATATATAAAAAAATATTTCTAATTAAAAAAATTGTTTAAATTAATACATTTTAAATATTGTGTTAGGAATAAGAAAACAAACGAATTTAATGAAATTTGTTAGGATTTTTCTACCTATCTATTAACGATTATTTTAATATACATTTTTTTTATTTAAATAGATACTAAATTAATATGAAAAGGAAATCTATGTAATACGAGGAAAAAAAGTATTAATTTTATGACTTATAGTAGGAGAAGTAAACCTTTGTGAAAACCATAAAAGCAAAAACACAAAATAAAATTAAGACTCTAAATTGCACAAAATTAGTTAATTAATAATAGAAGATAAGACAAAAAAAAGAGGTTTGAAAAACAACAAAAATCCCTCTTTCAAAATTTGAAAAAAAGTAATGGCAGCTGATATACTGTCATCCGAAATGAAATCGAGACTCCATTTAACAACTAAAACTGTTGGGGCGGATCGTATCCGTAAAGCTAAGGAAAACAATGAGGATGTTGCCGTTTTAAGTATGTTCTTGCCAAATGCGTCAGCCGTTGAAGAGAATCGAAATTTTCGATGTGCTCTAGGCTCATATTGTCTATTAGGTGATCAAGCAAAAACAATCGCAGGTAAAAATTGAATTCACCAAAAAAAAAAAAAAAAAACAAATCATTTACACAAATCACTTTAACAACAATCATGTAAATCTATCTCAAATCGCTTCCAAATATAATATTGTGAAAAACAAAATTGTTATTTAAACTGTTTGCATTAATGTTTTTCTAAATAATTTTTTCAAAAAAAATAACAAATGAAATTATTGTAATAAAACCAATTTGACAAAATTGATGAAATTTTCTTATGAGAACTAGTAAAAATAAGACTGACAAGACCAATAATTATGAGACACCACTACAAGTTGAGAACTATTACAATGCAGATTTTTCTAATTGTATCGTTTGCACCTTCAAAGACGTCTCGTAGATGAGGTCAAGTTCGTGAGGCTTGATGTCTAAGAAATTTTATAAACAAACAAAGTTTCCGAAATTGCTTATTGGAAAATTTCAACAAAGTTTTAATGGATTCTTGGTTTAGTTTAGAATTTTGATTTTTATTTAAAAAGCCTTTAAACTACATCAGAGATATTAGCCTATAAATTATTGACGTACATTTTTTTGCAAGTATTTGGTTAAGAATTTGAGTTGAGTCTAGGAATTATCTCCTTTTTCAATTAATAGAGAAGTTATCCGAATATTCATCTTTTTTTGTATTTTTGTTTGTGTTTGTACAGAAAAGCCCCATTTTGTGGTTCGGAAAGTACAGCCTTTTTTTGACAGTTGGAACAGTTGAAACACGAAGTCTTTTCAAAAAGTATCGCCAATTTTGTGTTTTTTGAAAAATTATGTATTTTATTTAGTCATAAATATCTATTTTGTCCCCTTCAAAGTAATCCCCACTAGATATTATACACTTGTGCCAACGTTTTTTCCAATCTTTGAAGAACTTCAAAAAAACATTTTTTGTGATCTTGTTCAGCTCCTCCTTCGATGCCGTCTTTATCTCCTCAATCGTAGCTTAGCGTCGTCCTTTCATGGGGCTCTTCAGTTTCGGGAACAAGAAAAAGTCATAGGTCAATTTTTGTTCTTCCACAAGTCCAAAAAGTCAATTTTTGTTCTTCCACAAGTCCGAGCGTTTCTGGCGGATTGCTTCGCGTAACTTGCGCATAACTTGCAGGTAATATGCCTTATTGACCGTTCTACCCTGTGGCAAGAACTCATGATACACCACGCCCCTGCAATCGAAGTAAACTGTAAGTAAAACGTTCACATCTTCTCGTCCCTCTGAGAACATTTTGTACCACCGATAAACGTTGCTTCGGTCTAAGGTAACTTCACCATATGCCACAGTCAACATTCGGAATGCGTACTTTTTAAACAGACCTCGTATGATATTTAAGGTAGAATTTATATAGTTTTAGGACCTTGGAGGCAAATTAATCCGAATTTGGCGTCCTTGGAATATTTTTTTTGCGAAATAAGTCTAAAATTTGTCGTGTTATATGGCTTAGGGTGCCGTTTTGTTGAAACCACATGTGACCCAGATTAAAATTTTTCAGTTCAGGTCAAAAAAAGTCGGTTATGATACAGCCGTAATCTTAAAAGCATTTAAAAAACAAAAAAGTTCGTAATCTTAAAAGCATTTAAAAGCCCTGAAAATTTTTATTCTCAAAAGATTCAATTGGATCACATTTTACAACATTTGCAAGTACATGTACTTGACTATAAACCCCCCTCCTGCCCCCTAAGCATCTTACCCTTTCAAAGCAATTAATATGTATTTACTCGTTACCAATTTTTTTCGGTTTTTAGACTAGAATTTATTAGTTTAAGGGTTTTACTTAAACCTTAAAGTTTAAGAACAAAACAAAGCCAAAAATTTCAATTTAGTAATTTTTTTTTTTTGATTATTTTTCTAAATCTTACCTTTTTTTAAACAAATTTTGTACAAACTTAAAAATAACTTTAAATAAAATGAAAATAATTTTGAAATATTTATTAATGAAAAATTCAACAGATCACATTTACAAAAAAAGTTAATAATTTTTTTGTTTTCATTGAAAAATAACGACTAGACACACCTTTTCAAAATGAAACTAAATTTTTTCTTCCTTTTCTCTTCGATGTGCACCTTTAATATCATTAATCAATCAGTTTATAAATATTTTTCTTTTATTTACAAAAAAAAAAAAAAACTGCATTAATTAAAATCCGATAAAAAGTGAATAACAAGACCATTAAGCATATTAGCACCTTGATTATGACACTTTCCTTCTAGTATAACATCAAAATCTACCAGCATTCATTTTACATTCCATTATTACACTTCACATTCTGGAAAGCTCTTGATAAAATGATAAAATGGCATTCGACCCTGGGGATACATCACAGATCAGAGGAGGTATTTTAGAAAAAACTCCAAATCATTTTCTCTCCAGTTGACCTACAACGATTGAATTTTGTCAAATATGGTCAAACCGTGTTCAACTTGATTTCGTTATGTTTTTATTCATCTCCATTTTTACAAATTTAATTTATAATTTATGTTATTTGGATTTTGGTTTTGATTGAACAACTAAAAGAATTTACGTCAACTGTTCCAGTTTGGTTTTATTCCACTCACTTCTTCTTTTCTTTTCAAAAGATTTGAGTATAAATTTGGTATTCGAAAATGACGCAATTTCGAAAATCAATTTATTTATATAGAATATGTTATCAGGTATTTTTTTTGTGTTATTTTTCTTTCAGTTTTTTGTTTGTATAATTTATTTTAGTGACAAAACTATTTACTTAGTCAATAAATTAATATATTTTCTCTGTGTTTGGAAATTTGTAATAAATTTTGTATAAATTTCTTGAAAAGAAAAAATTTACAAAATATTTTTAAGAAAAAAAAATTATTATAAAAGAAAAACATTTCCAACAATAAAATTTAGCTTTTGATGATGTAATCGTTGCCAATTTTAAATTAGTGCAAAATTTATAGTCAAATCAATTGTTTTGAATTGAAAATTGTTTGCTTAGGAAGAGTGGTAGAACTCATGGAAAATCTTATTGATCAATCCATTCAAAATTGAACTTAGTTGATCGAATTTTGTTGAACAATCAGACTCGGAAACTAATGAACTTATAACAAATCAGATGAAATTAGAGCAGAAAATAATAGAATTGCACTTGATTTTTGTAAACCAGTTGAAATTAAAGTTTGTAGATTTTACTTAATTTGGCAAAAATCTGATTGACAGATTATTTGCTAAACAGTTTTTGCCAACAGACAATTTTCAACCAAAAAGTAAATATAAAATTTTTAAAAATTTAAACATCGGTTATTAAAAATCATTCGAAATGTTGCCATAAAAATTTGTGCATTTTTTTTTGTAATTTACTAAAAATCTAATTGACAGAATATTTGTTGAACAGTTGATCATGATCAACAGAAAAATTTTACTACCAAAAAGAAAATATCAAATTTGTAAAAATGTAAACAGGAAATTAGTCTGAAATTTGATCATTAAAATTTGTGCATTTTTTTTGTAATTCGGTAAAATTGACAGAAAATTTGTTAAACAGTTTTGGTCAACAGAAAATTGTTAACCAAAAAAAAAAAACTAAAATCTGTGAAAATATTCTGAGAAAACGAGACTGCCGTAAACCAGATAAAATGTTGTCATTAAAGTTTGTGCGGTTTTTTTTTAAAATTTGGTAGAAATCTCGTTGATTGAATTTGTTGAGTTTTTCACCAACAACAAAATGGAGACTCACTAATGAAAAACGTAGCATCGTAAATTAAGGGAACTATTGAACATAACGTAGCATCGTAAATTAAGGGAACTATTAAACAAAACAAAAAAAATTGAACGAATTAATCATAATTTCATTTATGAATATTTTGTTGATTAAATTTGTTGAATACTTAAATGCTATTGCATTCAATCTGTTGATGATATAAAATCGTTGATTCCGACAACTCAGACCATCTGGCGGCAACCAAGTGGCCTAAACATTTGCTTTGTTACTACAATAAATGGTCAATTTCTTTATTATTCCTTTAAAAACTATAATCAAAAATGGCAATTTTATAATTTGTCACAATAAAACGAAAAATCTTAATTGTAGACTCTTCAAAATAAAATTCGAAAAGTAAATCAGAAATAATTTCAAAATTTCAAGTTCAACAAGAACCTTTCTTATCATCGAGTGCTGACATCTATGAATAGGCTTTGATAAAATTTAAATTGAAAAAAATCTGTTTGTTTTTCTTGTTTGTTCTTCAAAACTCTTTAGAGCATTTCTACGAATTTGTCGTCATTTTTTTTGTTAAAATTAACAAAAGCCTAAAACACATAATGAAATTCAAATTATTTTTTTCCCATATTCGATAATTTTGCACGCGCTGTTGTTGTCTCATTTATAATTTTAAAAAAAAGGTTGTTTAATACGACAATAAAAATCCTGTATTATTTAGTTTCTATAAATGAAAACTCGATTTTATAATGAACTTAAATATATTAAATGAAGAAGAAGAGAAACAAATAGTTTATTCAGAGTGAGGGGAAAACACGTTGACAAGCCCACCGCCAAAAAAAAAAATATTTTCTTTTTTTTAAATACAATCAATCAAGGTGCGCTTGATTATTTGCCATTATTATTATTAGTTTTATTATTACTATCAACATTATTCATATTGTAATTTTTCGTATTGCTTAGCTTGGGTCTTTTGATCAATTTTATATAAAATATTTTGCATCGTTTTTTGATTACGAAAACTTAATCAAAATCAAAACCTTTTAATATTAGATGGCGGCAATGAAAAATGTGTCTTTAATTAACATTTTTTTATTTTTTATTTTCTTATAATCGATTTAATCAAATGAGAATGACATAAAATTATTTTTTTTATTTACTATTATCACCATCGATAAACTAACTTTTTTTTTAAACAAACTAACTCCATTTGATGAGTTTATGTTACCAACCATTTACCAGTGTTAATTGAGAAAAGAAGATAATTTGTAAATAATCGTTACAAATCTTGGACTAAAATTTAATATGAAAATTTTCTACACTTTTTCATAATAATGAATATGGCAATAAAAATTGGAAATTATTCAGTGTTAGGAAATTTAGTACATTCCGTACTATTTGTGGATAATAGGCAGAGAAATTCCTTTGCTAAATTGAAAAGCAAAATCAAATTCGAAAATAATTCAAAAAATTTTTAAAAACCAAATGTTACCAGCTGATCAGATTGTGTGGTGCAAAAGTTAGTTTTATAGGACTCGTAAAAAATGACAACTTTCAACACAAAACAATAACATTTACTCCATTTTTTATATTATTTATAATTTTTGTTAAAAATTACTTGTTTTCAAAATGTAAACATTCGAAAAATCTGATCAACCGTCTTTTTTGACCACTTTAAAGGTAAAAAATTTCATTAGTGATCAACGAAAATCTTTGTTGGCTTGTTGAAAATGAGGCATCATACTTCTATCATTTCTTAATTAAAATTTTGTTAAAATAAATGCAAAGTTTAATCTTTCGCAAAAAAAAATATGTTTGTTGGCAACTCCACAACCATTCAACAAATTCTATCAACAACAGATTTTTGTTGATCATCAAAATACTAATTGTTCAATTGATCACATAAATCTTGATTTTTAGTGACCAACATAAGAGTCAATTTTTTTCTTTATGAAATTAAAAAAAAATCCAAATCTTAACAGATTGAAAAAATTCAAAAAAAAAATCCAAATCTTACCAGATTGAAGAAATCCGATAATATGAACTAATGTGGTTCACTCAAATTGAAACAATCAATTTTTGATTTTTTTTTTGTCTAAAAGAATCTAGAATGTACAATTTGATGAGACTAACTTTTGGGTTTTTCGTCCTAAAAAATCTAAGCATTCAAAAAATCCGATAAACAATTTTTTTCGCTTACTTAAAAATTGTAAAAAATTTCATCAATAATCAACAAGATATCTTAGATCGCTTGTTGAAAATTTGGCAAATTTTCTACGGTTTGCTTATTAAAAAATTTTCAAAAAAATCCGAGATCACAGCCATTTAACAAATTTTGTCAATAAAAGATATTTGTTGATCAACCAATTTTGATCAACAAAATCCTGATTGTTCAAATGATCAACAAAACCTTGATAAGAGTCAATTTTTTTTCTACATGAATTTTTTTTTTCATCTGGTTATGTTTTCCAAAAGCTAATCTCATAGAATCCTATAAAATGAACTAATGTGTTTACGCGAATTGAAACAGTCAATTTTTAGTTTTTTTTTGGTCTAAAAAATCTATAATTTTCAATATTTTATAAAAAATGTTCATAAAAATCCAAAATTCTATTATTTGTTAAAAAAAATAGTTGTTCAAAGTCATTCAACCAATTTTGATCAACAAAAGATATTTGCTGATCAACAAAATCCTAACTGCTTAATTGACTACGAAAATTTCATTTTTCGTGGCAAATATGAGAGTTTTTTTTCTTCTAAATGAGATTTATCTTAGGAAAACACGCTATCAATCCCAGTTTCCGTTCACAAATAGAAAACGTCAAGAAATTTTTAAAGGAATCGATGGTATTTGAGCTAAATTAGTTTTGATAGTAATCAACAAATTCTATCAACAAGTGCACAACCATTCAACAAATCCCATCAAAAGCAACAATTTTTACCAAATTAAAAATTTTTAGGAAAATTGAAAATTTTTTTTAGATTAATTTTTCTATCATTATTTTTAGTGTAACTCAAATTAAAAATTAAAAACTATATTTTTTATCTAAAACTATGAATTTTCACCTCATCCAACCAATCAACAGAATCGTTCAACAACAGATTTTGCTAAGTTGAAAAAAAATCAAATTTATTTGTAAGTTTTTTTATCCAAAATAAAATGAATCTTTTATTTTCTATTTAAATTTTATAAAAATCAAAGATTTTATTTGATTAAAAAATTTTCCTGCGAAGTTGAATGTTGTCAATCGCACACAGTCTCCATCAACAAATTGGAATGATTTCGTAAATTGCTGTGATTCAATTTTAAATTTTCTATTGCAGCTTCTTGTCATAATTTATTCTGAATTTTTTTTTCTTGCCTAAAAAATTTCTTGTTCAACAAATTCGGTCAAAAAGTTTAACAACCAATCAACAAATTCTAACAAAAGCAACAATTTTTAGTAAATTAAAATTTTTTAGGAAAATTAATATTTTTTTTAGATTAAGTTTCCTATCAGCATTTTTAGTGGAAATGAAATTAAAAATTTAAAATTATATTTTTTACCTAAAACTGTGATTTTTACCTCCGCCAACCAATCAACAGAATCGTTCAACAACAGATTTTGCTAAGTTGAAAAAAAAATCAAAATTTTAATTAACTAACAAAATTTATATTTTTTTTATCCAAAATAAAATGAATCTTTTATTTTCTATTTAAATTCTATAAAAATCAAAGATTTTATTTGATTAAAAATGTTTTCCTGTGAAGTTGAATGTTGTCAATCGCACACAGTCTCCATCAACAAATTGGAATGATTTCGTAAATTGCTGTGATTCAATTTTAAATTTTCTATTGCAGCTTCTTGTCATAATTTATTCTGAATTTTTTTTCTTGTCTAAAAAATATCTTGTTCAACAAATTCGGTCAAAAAATGCACAACCATTCAACAAATCCCATCAAAAGCAACAATTTTTACCAAATTAAAAATTTTTAGGAAAATTAATTTTTTTTTAGATTAATTTTCCTATCAACATTTTTAGTGGAAATGAAATTAAAAATTAAAAATTATATTTTTTACCTAAAACTGTGATTTTTACCTCCGCCAACCAATCAACAAAATCGTTCAACAACCAATTTTAACTGATCAAGAAGATTTTTTAAATCTTATTGTCTATTAAAATTGTACAATATTAAAATTTCATATTTTATTTATTAAGTATTTTTCTACAAAGTTGAATTGTATGCAATTTGAAACAGTTCCCATCAAAAAGTTGGGATAATAAGCAAATTTTTATGATTAAAATTAAATGATCTGCTACAACTCCTTCTGAATTTATATTTTTCTTCTTATTTAAAATGTTTTTGTTGATCAATTGGTTGATCATCAAAAATGCATCAAATTCAACACCAAATCAACAATGTCTACTTTGATTAGTTCAAATTACCTTGCACCTAACATTCCTAGTTCGACTTTAAAGTGATTATCAACAACAACAAAAAACAATTTATCTTAAATACTCAATAATTACTAGCATTACTATTATCTTCACAGTGTTTAATATAGAAATCCCATTAGATTTATCGCATTCTTGTCGATTTCATTAATAAAATGCATTGAATAAAAACAACAATAAATATTTACTCATAACTACTCTGATATGTGTGATCTGCTACTTTATCGAATCGTACTATTGACAATTGACCACAATCAATTACGAATTCCCAACTCAGTCAGCAGTCACATTGGAATTCCGATAGTGTCAATTACTCCACTAATGTTACTGATACCTTATTCTCCATTAAAGTAAATATTTACTAACCATCATGTTTGTTCGAATACAATAAATTTGCGTGAGTTTTTTATATTTTCAAAAATATACACCCTTTCTTATTTTTGTAATTATTTTTTTCTATAATATTTATATTTCGTAAGATATTGTCACACTATTAGACAAAACTTTATTGAAAGTAAACAATTTGTAAACGATGCAAAAATATTACTATTAAGCATCTATTTACCTAAAAATAAAAGACAGAAAACCGCAATATTTATGTTTACCTCCTTGGAGACATAGACAAAAAATAAAAGATGTTGACAAATTATAATAAATTACCTCCATTCAGTAGAAAATGGTTATTTTCACTGCTTTTCACATGCGATATTCATTATATTTTTAGCATTAGTAAATTAATCACTAACGTTTAGCAAACATTTCGTACATCCGTGATTTGATTAAAAATTTATCAGAACTTAATCAGAATTTTCTTGTTGTGGCAACAATTTTTTTTTTAATTTTTTTTGTAGATTTAAGATACTATAAAAAAATCCAGGCTGGAGGTCTGTTAAAAAAGTATCGCGAATACTTACAATTAATAGAATTTTTTTTAGAGATATTTTTTTTTAAATTATTGTAAGTTAATTTATATTTTTTTTTTTTGGTAAAATAGTCAATATTTTCCTATATTCGCTGGTGTTCCACAAGGTAGCATACTTGGCCCTATCCTCTACAATATTTATATGGGATAAATCAACTTCAGTAGCTGAACGTTTTCCAAAAGATTTCTTTAAATTTATAAAAAAAAATCTTTTAGATACTTTTCAAGCTTGGTTTTAATAACAATACGTCAAGTAATCTTTTCTTAGAAGATTGTTTTAATCAGTTCATGCCATCAAACCCCTCTAAAGTCAGTTCCAGCCTTGTTACAATCACGAATTTTGAATTTCCGCTGGTTACGTATATTCGATTTTCGATTTTTTTATGGCGTTATGTTGGTACTCATGTCTCTCACATATGCCGACAAGTTCGGCCATTTTGAATATTCAGTTAATTTTTGACAGCTGCTTTGCTTGCACGTGTTTTGACTCGTCTTCGATTTTTGCTCAATTTCGACCAAAAACAGCATCGCATTAATATTGCTAAGGAGCTATTGGACTCTATCCGCGACCTACCTAAATTTTCTCCAGATGGTCGTAACTGGTGACAAATCATGGGTTTCTGGTTACGACGTGGAAACCATAGCTCAATCATCCCAATAGAAGCTGCCGCACGAGCCAAGACCAAAAAAAGCGCGCCAAGTTCGGTCGATTGTCAAGGTTTTGTTTATAGTTTTCTTCATGAGTTCTTGCCACAGGGTAGAACGGTCAATAAGGAATATTACCTGCAAATTATGCGCAAGTTGCGCGAAGCAATCCGCCAGAAATGCCCGGATTTGTGGAAGAACAAAAATTGGCTTTTGCACCATGATAACGCCCCTGCTCACGCATCGTTGCTTGTGCGTGAATTTTGGGCCAAAAACGACACACTAATAATGCCGCAGCCACCGTATTCCCCAAATCTGGCCCCCTGTGACTTTCTCTTATTCCCGAAACTGGAGAGCCCCATGAAAGCACAACGCTACGCTACGGTTGAGTAGATAAAGACGGCATCGAAGGAGGAGCTGAACAAGATCACAAAATATGATTTTTTGAAGTGCTTCGAGGATTGGGAAAAACGTTGGCACAAGTGTATAATATCTGGTGGGGATTACTTTGAAGGGGACAAAATAGATATTCATGAATAAATAAATAATTTTTGAAAAAAAACCACAAAATTCATGATACTTTTTGAACAGACCTCGTATGTTTTTTAAATTAGTTACTATTAGAATTTTGATCTACAATAATCCCTTCAATAACAGTAATTCTTACAAGGTTTCCTTACTGGACCTTAAGCAAACACACAAAACCTTTAATAGACCATATTTTTCTATACATTTTTTTTTACTTAATTAGTGATACTGAGAACATCTGCCCATAATACGCAGTTGGTCCTGAGTTTGAATCTAACTAGTGGGAAAGTTGGGGAGTGCTTAAAATGTCGTTAAATAATCTGAGTTGTCCCGTTCATAAAAAACATAAAAATCAAAAAAATCAAGAAGAATAAAAATTATTTTTCCGAGTGAATTGATAAAAACTCACTAATTTCAATACAAATTAACGAGATTTATACCAATTTACTCGTTATAAATATTCCCAATTGACTCGTTATAAATATTCAGTCATCGTTTTCCGATGAAATCCTTTCCAAATTCTTTGTTATATTTTTTGGTAACAATTTTTTAATTTTTCCAAGGGCCTCTCTTTAAAATAATTCAATCATAAAAATTATTAATGCATACTAGTGCCAAAAAGTCTTTTTAATAATTGCTAATATTTGTAAAGCGGCACAAAAAATGATAATTTTGTGCCGCTTTACCAATTAGCAACTATTAAAAATGACTTTTTAGCACTAGTACTTTTCTTAAACGTAAGTAATTTTACATTTTCATATAAATTAAAAGCTTTAGCAATAAGTCCTTAAACTAATTACCAGTCAGGACAGGTATTCAAACCTAAAACGGTATCGGAAAGAATCAGTTCAGGTTGTAGAAATTCTTCCAAAAATTGTACCAACCAAAAGTTAAACTGAAATTTTCACAATAATAACTGTCATAAGCGACGAAGTTAGTTAATTTTTTTCTTTTCAAAAACTGTTTTTTCTTCAATAAGAAATTTTATTCTTTTTAAAAATTCTGAATTTGTACAAGAAATTATGAAAAATTATTGAATGAATGGCTCCTACTGGTACCGTCATACTATCTATCGTAGGAGTATTTGCTTAACTTAGTGTCTAGTATATTCGGTACCAGTTCATTGCTCTGCTTCCTTTAACACCCTACCAACAATGAGTATGGGCTAATTTTCATTAAGAATACTTTAACCTACCTATCCTGTTCATCCATTCGAATAAATAAATATCAAATATGGTAAAACATAACAGAGTATAATGACATCGTCAGGTAAATGGTAGTACGTAATATTCACCGTGTCTAAATGGTAAACAATGAAAGACAAAGAAATGAAAATAAATTTATGCTCACATTTGTGCATGTTTCATGATAATTCTTTCATTAACGAAAAAAGTGAGTGATTTAACAAAAAATCATCCCTTTATGGTATTTCTTCCTTTAATGTCGTTAATACATTTTTTTTTAAATATGAACTGATAAATAATGGAAGACTTGTCGATTTTTGTTATATTTTCCTTACCCTTACGAGAAAATAGCGAAAATGTTTAAATTCCAAAATACAATATTTAATATTTGCCAAGCAGTTGATTCTTTTTGCGTTTGTACTACCAATTAATACTCATACTACTAATACGGCCTAGTACGTGTATACCCATAGTACTATTAATTTTCCGTTCTGATTTTAATGCATTTTTTCCATTTATGCACATCATTCTTTTTAATTTATTATATTTACTACTGTTGTACAAAATAAATTTACCATACTATTTGGATTTGTTTTATTTTTATTACTAACCCTACATTATATGTAAACATGTGATTTTATGTTTTCCAAATTTGCCATTTTCATATAATGTAGACGTTCGTACTTCTTACCATTGATTAAAGATTGTTAGAATCAAATAAATAAAGGAAAAGTAAAGTTGCTTGTCTGAATATGGATGTCAACTTTATTTTAATACAAATGAACTATGAAAGACTGTGTAAGCCTATTAATGATAAATCTAGGACCTATTAATGATAAGTCTAGGAAAACGCAGAGGCCTTTTCCTTTTTTTATATCTTATAAACACGTTTTCATATAACCAAAAGGGAATTTTTGACTAAAGCTAAAGCTTCGAAAAGGAGTTAATTATAATTCAAACCCCTCTCTGTATTGGTAAAAATAGTTAATTAAAATAAGAAAAAAAATTAGGAGTAAAAGTTAATTGAAGAGTTGAGTTAACAAATTTTTAATACATGGTCTTTAATATTAATATCAATACAATTATAAATTATCTACTATCAAACTTTAATATTCTATTGCCATAAGTTGACAGTCCAATGCTAATGATCAATTAATTGTCCATTATTAAATATCGACTTTCTAATATATTTTATAGATAATCTATCGTCAATTATCAATACTGTATTGGCAAATATCGATTTTCTATTACCAAAAATTGATTTTCTATTACCAAATATCGATTTTCTATTACCAAATATCGATTTTCTATTAATTACCAAATATCGATTTTCTATTACCAAATATCGATTTTCTATCATTTAAACTATCGATTTTCTATTACCAAATATCGATTTTCTATTACCAAATATCGATTTTCTATTATCAAATATCGATTTTCTATTACCAAATATCAATTTTCTATCATTTAAACTATCGATTTTCTATTACCAAATATCGATTTTCTATTACCAAATATCGATTTTCTATTATCAAATATCGATTTTCTATTACCAAATATCAATTTTCTATCATTTAAACTATCGATTTTCTATTACCAAATATCGATTTTCTATTACCAAATATCAATTTTCTTTTACCAAATATCGATTTTCTATTACCAAATACCAATTTTCTATTACCAAATATCAATTTTCTATCATTTAAACTATCGATTTTCTATTACCAAATATTGATTTTCTATTACCAAATATCAATTTTCTATTACCAAATATCGATTTTCTATTACCAAATATCAATTTTCTTTTACCAAATATCGATTTTCTATTACCAAATACCAATTTTCTATACAAAGCAAAATAACAGATTATCTTTTACTAATAAAGGGATTAAAATTTATTATTGCCAAATTTAAATTATATAATAAAAATTATCGATTCATATTTGCCAACTATTGATTATATAATAATAGATATCGATTACGTTCTATCATTGATTATTTTGAATGGCCAAATAATAAATATTATAATTTTAACTAATCATTTTCGATAGTATCTATTATTATTCATTCTCTTCTACCAAATATCGATTGTCTACTAATAAATATCGATTCGCTACTGCCAAATATCGATTCTTCATTGCCAAATATTGTTTTTTTCCTACCAAACATCAATTCTCTACTGCCAAATATCGATTCTTTACTAATAAATATCGATTCTCTATTGGTAAATATCGATTTTCTTCTACCAAATATCGATTTTATTGTACCAAATATCGATTCTCTCCTAACAAATATCGACTGTTCACTACCAAATTTCGATTTTCTTCTACCAAATATCGATTTTTTTTCTACCAAATATCGATTCTCTTCTGCCAAATATCGCCTCTCTTCTTCAAAATATTGATTTTGTACTGGCAAATACCGATTCTCTTTTAACAAATATCGATTCTGCACTGCCAAATATCGACTATCTAGTGCAAAATATAAATTCCTTTCTGCTAAATATCGCCTCTCTTCATCAAAATATCGATTTTTACTGGCACATATCGATTTTCTTTTATCAAATATCGATTTTCTTATACCAAATTTCAATTATCTACTGTCAAATATGAATTCTCTACTGCCGAATATCGATTTTTTACTAACAAATATCAATTCTCTTCTGACAAATATCAAATCTCTACCCAAACATCGACTACCTACTGCCTATTAACCAATGTCCACATATCAAATGGTTATTTTCTAATATAAATCATCGATTATCCATAAACAGTAATCGCTTCCCTTTTGCCATATGTGTATATGAATTTTGAACTTTTAAAAATGATTTTCTTAAAATATCAATAATCGATTAAATTTCATCAAAAATAATTTTATATGTGACTATCAGTTATCGTTTTTTTTCTTTAATATATCAATTGCGTATTATTAAGTATCGATTCTTTTTGAGGCTTGAATATCCATTTTTCATTTTCTATAACCAAATTTGGTATTATTAAATATCGATTCTCTGTTTTGAGATCCTGATACTAAACCGTTACGTATCACGTATTTAACAAAGGTTAATATCGTATTTTATACACGCTTGCATTTCATGTCTTCCACCTGATTTACTGTAACGAATTTTTAAGTGAACGAAAATTGGTTTTATGGCTTTCGATTTTTTACCAACTATGCTATATCAAAAGTTACACTACTATTTTGTAGCTAGATTTTAGATATCCTTCCTCAATAATCATGAATTTTATTATCATTTATTTGTTTGTGTATTTCCGGTAGCATATCGAATGGATCGATTGATCGATTTTGTAATTTCATCGAAGAACTAAGCTACTAGCACAATGTCGTCAAGCTTGTCCCATCCTCATCATTATCATCATCAACTGTTGTATAGCTGTTAACATTCGTAGTCTAAGTTTCAGGATAACAACAACTTACGATTACAATAGAGAATATCCTTTCGTTAAGAGTCCAAATCACATACGAGCACAACTTTGCATGTTCCATTATGGTTTTATCGATTAGAAATTTTTCGTCGCAATATTATTGAGTAGTTCAGGTAGTGATAGTTCAGTCTTCAAAGCATAACCTATCAAGGAGGATGCGTTGATAGGTAGTAAAGTTAGGCAGGTCGATAAGTAGGAAAATATTTATGTCAATGTTCGCATTCTGAATAAAATTTCACTTTTTCATGGTCGTCATGTCATTTATGCCCATAATATTCTGTCGTCTTTATTAGAAGGTGGTAAACTAAGTAGCTACAAAAACGAATAATCCAAAAATACCAACAAAAAAATCCAAATAAAATAAAAATCATATTTGTAATAAAATATAAAACTTTTATTATGTGAATAATATTTTTTTTATTGCAAGAGAAATAATCGAAAATATCATAAAATATGTTATTGGATATTATAGAAAAAAATGGCGAAATAGGGTAATTATTAAAGTGAATCTGAATATACTGCGTTTAAGTTTATTTTCTAATTCATGGCAAACTCTTGTTCCTTTAAATGAACCAAAAAAAAAAGGAAAATATTAAAAATTTCTATTGTGCATAAGAGCTTTTATGTTGTACAATTTTTCATCAATACATAAAACTTTACCCTTTAAGACAATAATTGCAGTTTAATGCAAGCTATCGATTTCCAATATGGCATTGTATAGTTTATTATTGTAAATTTTTTTGTTGAGTATTTTCTTCTTTTTCTCAATAGGGGAGATACGCTAATGAATATTTTTCTTCGATTTTTTACTTAAATAAATAAATTTCATTATGATTATTACGAAAAAGTATGTTGAAAATCATATTCGAAAAGTATCTTTCGGCAATTATAAGTTTTCTTTTTTTTTGTGTTTATTTTACAGGCACAAAGAAGATGGAATATAAGACCAGGCAGTGGCATGAGAAGTGTTTCTGTTGCTGTGTCTGCAAGACACCAATTGGAACCAAGTCGTTCATCCCAAGGGAGCAGGAGATCTACTGTGCTGGATGCTATGAGGAGAAATTCGCAACACGCTGCATCAAGTGCAACAAGGTACGCAGCACAAATCCTATTATTTAATGCAATTTTTTCCTTCTTTTTCTATTAAAAAGGCATACAAATATTTGCAATCATTATATTAAATTTTGTTTGCTAATTATAAACAATTTTCTTATTTTGTTTAAATTTTAATTATTTGATATTTGAAAATTTACCAGATTATTACTGCCGGTGGTGTGACTTATAAAAACGAACCGTGGCATCGTGATTGCTTCACTTGCACCAATTGCGAAACAACATTGGCTGGACAACGATTCACTAGTCGTGACGATAAACCATATTGTGCCGATTGCTTTGGCGAATTATTCGCTAAGAGATGCACATCATGTGCCAAACCAATTACTGGTAAGTAAATACGTTCTTATCTACCGGAATTTATCCTTTAGAAGAGCAGTTTACTATAATCTACAGTCAGTAAAGCTAATAATATAACCAATAAGTACTTACAACTTAATTAATTCAAACATCTCCGTTACCGATGCTTTTTTCTATATTATCATTATTATTTTTTAATAAGAAAATTGGCATTCAAAAATGTAAGAAATATATTTTTTCTTTGGGAAAATATTAAAATCATTTCTGAAGAATATTAGTAGAAGGATTTTATAGAAAATCACCAAAGAGAACCGTTTTTATGAAAATTGCAAAGAAAGCTTTCTACAGAAAATTAACAAAAGGTGAAGTTATTTCGACAAAGAAGAGTTTTTACTAATAATCGGCAATAGGAAATTTTTTTTTTTAAATCGACAAAGAAAGTTTTACAGGAATTGGCGCAATAGAACACTTTTTTTTTAAAAAAAAAGAGCTTTTTAGCGAAAATTGGCAGAGAACTTTTTTTTTAAAATTCTGTAAAGAAAGCTTTATACAAAAAATTGACACAGAAAAGTTTTCCTTTATGAAAATCGGTAAAGAAGCTTTTTACAGAAAATCGGCAAAGGAAATTTTTTTTTTACAATTTGGCAAAAATATTTTGTACAGAAAATCATTAAAGAGAACTTGTCCTTATGAAATTCGGCATAAAAAACGTTTTATGAAAATCGGTAAAGCGCGGTTTTTATTGATAATCGGCAATAGAAAATGTTATATAGACTCGGCGAAAATAGATTTTTACAAAAAATTCTCACAGAAAAATTTTTTCTTTATGAAAACCGGTAAGAAAGCTTTTCACAGAAAAACGGCAAAAGAAATTTTTTTTACAATTCGGCAAAGATATTTTGTAAAGAAAATCGTTAAGGAGAACTTTTTTTTATGAAAATCGGCACAGAAAACGTTTTATGAAAATCGCTATAGAAAGGTTTTTCTTGATAATCGGCAATAGAAAATGTTATTTTAAGGCGGCGAAAATAGATTTTTTTATAGGAAATTGACACAATAAAAAACATTCTTTTATAAAAATTTGTGAAAAGAGAACTTTTTAGAGAAAATCGGTACAGAAAAAGCTGTTTTTATTTAAATGCTGTAAAAATAGCTATTTTAAGAAAATCGGCATCAAACAATTTTTTTTAAATCGGTATAGAAAGTTTTCTAATGAAAATCGGCAAAAGAAAATGTTTGCTTGGAAATTGGCAAAGAGTGATTTTTACAGAAAATTGTTAAAGAGAACTTGTTTTTATGAAAATTGGCAGGAAAGCTTTTTACAGAAAAAGGCAAAATGATTTTTTTAGAAAAACTGCAAATGCCGATTAAATTTTAAAAATCTTATATAAGAATTATTTTTTTTTCTAAATTGGTTATTAAAATTGTTAGTTTAGAAAATCTGCAAAATCCTTTTTGAATAATGGGAAGAACAGCAAAATCAGCAATTATTTTTTTTTTTTAAATCGGATAAAAGAATATTTACTGAGACATTTAATAAATAATTTCTTCTTAAGAAATAAGCAAAATAATATTAGTTTGTGCAATAAAATAAATTATTTAGGATATCTTCAGTGTAATCGTACAAGAAAAACTAATTTTTTAAAGAAAAATTTTTTTTTACTTAATTTTAAAGGCAGAGTTTATTATTGTAGAAAAAAAATAAGGACCCCGATCTATTTTTTTTTTTTTGGTCTTTTTTTAAGAAAATTGGAAAATATATTTTTAAGGGTTTTTTTTAACTTGAAAAAGTTATCAATTTTGCAAGAGCATCAGGAGGTGAATTTTTTAAAAATTTATTTCTTTAAAACTAATCATATTTACATAAAAAACAAAGGCAATAAATAAAAATTATATATATTTTTTTTATTTACAAAAACTACCTCATCAACAACAACTGTAACTGCTACTACCACCGCTCTAAAAAAAAAAAAAAAAAAACTACAGGTATCGGTGGCACACGCTTCATCTCGTTCGAAGATCGCCATTGGCATCACGATTGCTTCATTTGCGCCAGTTGCAAGACATCTCTAGTCGGACGTGGCTTCATTACGGATGGAGCGGATATTATTTGTCCAGAATGTGCTAAACAAAAGCTTATGTAAAAAAATTGTTGATCTTGTAAAAAAAAAAAAAAAAAAATACATAAATTAACTAAAAAAATAAAAAATAATCTGGAAAAAAAAAATATTTATGAACAATTTTTAAATTAAACACTACAACAAAAAAATCATAATATATTTATATTTTAATTAAATTGAATAATAAATAATTATATTGAAAAATTCAACAAATTTTCTTTTAGCTTTTGTACAAAATTCTTTTTTTCTCATTTATATAATATATTTATTTAAAAAAAAAAAAAAACAGTCAAATAAAAATCAAATGAACAAAATATTTAAAGTTATCTTAAATAAATAAAAATTTCATTTTATTTTATTTTATATAAGATATTATTGATTAAAAATAAAAGAATATATTTTATATTTATTATTCAGAAGAAAATTTTTAATAAAAAAAAAAAATCCACCACAACAAAGAAAAACTATGATGGAAAAAAAGAATTTTATTTTCAAATTAATTTAATAATAGAATTATTCAAAGAAAAAATTTAAAAAAAAAAAATAAAATAACAATACTAATAATTTAATACTTATAAAAGTACGATGGGGAAGAAGAAGAAAAATTAAAAGAAGAAGAAGAAAATGGGAAAAAATTGTTAAAAGCTAACAAATTCTAAAAGAAGTTATATCGAATTATATTGTATAGAAAATAAATTAAAAAAAAGGAATAAAAATTGAAGAAAAAAAAACATATATATATATGAATTGAAATTAATCTAATAACAACTATATAGTAGTAACAATAACAATAACAGCAAATTAATATTATTCTTTAGAAAAAAAGATGAATTTTTTTCTCTTTGCAAAAAGAAAAAAAAATCAAAATTATTACTCTTTGTAACAAAAACAACCGAAACAGCTTCCAAGTTATAAGAATGTATGCTATGCATCCAATGTATTTAAAAAAAAAAAGCGAATAAAATAAATTTTAAAAAAAAGCCGGATGTATAGTAATGACAGCAACAATAATGACAACATAATAATAACAAAAACACTATATGAATGTAGATCTGAATAAGAATCATAGAAAAGTATTCGGAAAAAAAGAGAGAACAAATAACCTAAACAAATATTATAGAACAGAAAGAGTAACTAACTGTTAAATGCAAACAACAATAATCAATAAAATTAAAAGCATATATTATAAATAGTAATTAATTAATTGATGAACGAGAAAAGAAACTCTTATTTAATTGAATTTTATTGTTAACGTAACTATTTTGCTTAGTCTATTTACTAAAAACACAACAACAAAAACAAAATAAAAGAATAAAGAAATAAACGAAATTCAGCTAAAGTTAAGCATAGCTAGAAAGAATGAGATGATGGCAAACGGAATATTGAAAAAAAATGTCTACAGGACATAAAGCATATATTGTAAACTACCCCATATGCATACATGGATATATGTACACACATGTACATATGCCTAAAAAAAAAAATAAAAAGCAGATCAAAAATGTTTTATCATATAAATAAATTATTAATAAATATATATTTTTTATTATATTATATTTAATTTTTATTTTATTTTAATTTTTTTTTTTTTAAATATTTTTTGTTATATTTTTAGGATCTTTTTTTTTTAATAAAAAAAAATGAAAAACTCAAATATTTGTAATTATATAATTCTTGTTTTTAATAAAATGTTTATGATTTTTTTTTTTATTTTAATTTGGTAATTTTTATTCCGAAATGTTTTCATTTTTCTCCTCTCTTTCTTCCAAAAATAAAAGTTATATAACTAAATAAATGAATATTTTATGTTAATAAAGTTTTTATGAATTATTTCCTTTTTTTATTATTATTACTTTTATTATAATTATTATTATTTTCTTTTAAGATTGCTATTATCTAACTAATATAATTAACTAAAGTTAAAGTGTAAATTAAAAAAAAAAAACAGAAAATGATGGGGAAAAGAAATTTTAAAAATTCGTTATTATTATTATTATAATTATTATTATTAATATTATTATTGATATTGTACTACTTCTCTACTATCACATTTACTTTAATTTCGAATAATCTTAACTATTTGCCAATAAAATATATATTATTAAAATAATCGCAATTATATTGTACTGCTGGACAAGAAAAGAAAAATATTTATATCAAAAGAAATTGATTTTATTTTAAATAAAACGCCACACACTCTTATCTAAAATCCATAATTTATTTATAGATTTAATATTTTATTTATTCATTATTTTGATTTTTTTTAAACAATTTTACTTGTTTATTTTTGTTTTGTTTAGTAATTTACTTAAGAGAAAAGCAATCAAAATAATAAAGAAAATTTTATTAATTATAAAACTATCCCTAATAGACCTATTATTCGGTGTGTTTTTTTTTAGCTATTATTTCTTTATGTAAAAAGTATTTTCCAAATTACTGTTTTTAGGTACGAAAAGTTACTTGAAATTATTTTCGATAAGGAGTTATTTTTTGAAGAAAAAAAAATTAACTAAATAGCCAAAAACGAAAATGATAAATAATTTTAAAAAAATATTTCTTTCGAAAATAGTCGACACTTTTATTAACTTTCAAATTTAAAAAAAAAAACTTTTTTTTTTAATTATAATAAAAAGAACAAAAAAAATAAGGAAAAATTTAAAAATAAAAAAGAGAAAAAACAAATGAAATATTAAGCATTTAAAAGAGCAAATGCGGATGGTTTTATTTTAAAAATTTTCATAACTTTTATACTTGTTATCATAGATGGCATTACTATACTTCGTACGTTATGTTGACTTTATTTTTTTATATAAACCCTTCCTTTGGTATCATTTTTGGATGAAGTTTTTTTAAATATGTTCTTGTTAAAAAATTGCATTTTGTTTTTTTTTTGTTTTTTTAGAGGGGAAGGGGGGAGGTGTATTTTCTCTCTAATCAACTCCATTTTATAAAATTTGAAAAAGAAAAGAAAACGGTACTTAAATAAAAAAAATTCTGACAAAAAAATAAAAAATAAAACCAAAAAAAAGAAAGAAAAAAAGAATTTTTATTAAAAAATTATTTGAAAAAATCTCCTAAAGAAAAAACAAATATTTTTAAATAGAGTAGGAATAAGGTAAGGCATTTTTATAATTTCTTTTATTTTGTTATTTAACATTTAAGTACTCGCATAAATAATTTTTATTTTTTTCTAAAAAAATATTAAAATAGATTTTTATTTTACTTGATAAAATTGAACAGCAGTACAATATTTTCAGTATCATAATAAATATTGCTTTAAAAATACTTCTTCTACTAATAATAATATTTTAAAAAAAAATTATTTACTTTCAAAACGTAACAAGAACAAAAAAATTTATAAAAATATTTTCAATTTAAAATATAGTGTCAATTATATTATACAATATATAAAATATTTCTTGTTAAATATAACAACAACAAAAAAAATATGTATTTTAAGAGAATTATATGAAAATTATTCTGCCGTACACTAAAAATATTTATTAAAGAAAAAAAAATGAATCGCTTTTATTTTAATACTGATAACGTTGAAATTATTTCGTATTAATTGTTATTATTTGTAATATTTTATTATTATTACTATTATTTTCTTGTTGTTATTATTTTTTGTTTGTTTTCAATTTCTAAAACTCAAAATAATTTTAGCTTTATTTAATATAATTTAATTTTTTGTATTTTTACATATTAAAAATTAGCTAATATTTAAGAAATAGAGTTTTATTAAAACAGCAACGTTAAATAATTGTTAATTTTTTTTTGTATTGTATTTAGAAAAATTAATGAACATTTTCTTATTTCTTAATTTTAATTTAAAGGAAATATGCAATTTAACTATAAATATTAGATTTTTGTTAACTAAAATCTTAAATAAATTTAAAAAAAAAAATTAAAACAACAAATATGCTATATAGTTTTATTTTGATTTGATTTAATTTTTTTAACAATGAACCCTTTTTATAATAATGTACGGCCTATTCACAAAAGTTGCCTTCTTTATATAAAATTTAAAATAATCTAAAAAAAAAAAGAAAAAGAAAAGAAAAAATATACAAAATAAAAAAAATTATCTAATTAAAACTATCTTAAAATTGAAACTTCAACAAAATATTATTGAGAAGAAAAAAATAACTTTCTTAAAATTGTATTGTATATTTTCAACACCAAACAAAAAAAAAATAAGAAGAAGATATATTAAGATTAATATAAATAAATTGTAAATTTATTGAAAATATTCTAAAAATAAAATACTAATGAAAAAAAATTGCTTTAAAATTAAAACACTTTTCCAATAATAACTATTATTGGGAAATAATTAACTCACGCTTAAGTTAGATAAATTTGAACCAATATGATATAAATTACTAAAAATGTTAAAGAAAAGCTTAAATTTAAGAAAATATTATTATAATTAATTACGCTTTTGAAGAAGAAAAAAAAAACTAATTGAAATGGAAAAAAATTCTAGAGCTTTTCATATTTTTCAAAACGGAAACGGAAAAAAGAACAACTAAAAAAAACCACCAAACTAAGTAAAAAAATATTCATCAAAAAGAAACTTTATATAATAAAATAACTATAGAAATTTTTGTTAAATATTTAATTATGTAAATTTTATATAAATTTAAGAATTTCTCTTTTAAACGAACAAAAAATTGATGAAAGAAGAAGAATCAAAAAAAAATTATAGTAAAAAATTAACAAAAAATACTTATAGAACTAAATAAAGAATATGGGAAAATCTTGTTAGTTTTGGTGTATTTATTATTTATATAACAAATAGTATATACCATACTATAAAGTCTGTCTCTTAGTAATTAGGTGGAAATTATAAAAAGGTAAGAAAAATCATAATTTTTGATGAAAACGAAAAGAACTTCTGTCGAACCGATTATTTCGGAACATTTATGTTCCAGGTTTTTGGAACATTTACCATATATCCATCCACGTCCAAATTTTGATTTAATAATGTTAAGTTAACGCAAACTTAATTGTTTTGCCAAAATCTTAACAGGTTTAATTAGATTTCAACAAGACGAAAAAAAAAACAATTTTAAGATTAACTTTTTAAGTTTACATGAAATGTTAGGGAAATTCCTGACTATAAAAGTACCTAAAATAAATGCAATCGAACTCACTCTTATATGGATGTTGACTTATTCAATTTTCTTCCGAATTAAGAACTACCCAAGTAACACCAGTTACGGAAATTATGCTATTTAACGGGACTCTGGCGAAACTGTGTTCCGTCATATGATTACGAATTTGTTCAAGATGGGTTCAGAAACGGTTCAGAAACTGTTCGTTCTTTGTCTGTGAAAGCCGATGCTCAAACAATTAGTTTGCTTTCATGTATGGGTGCATTCATACATGAAATTGCATGTATGGGTGCACCCATACATGAAAGCAAAAAATTTTCGAGTTCCGGCTTGTAGCGACAAAGCACGAACAGTTTCTGAACCGTTTCTGAACCCATCTTGAACAAATTCGTAATTATATGACGGAACAGAGTTCCGTCAGAGTGCCGTTAAATAGCTTTATTTTCGTAGCTTGCGTTACTTGGGTCTTCATTATAGTTAAATATTTTTAATTTTTTTTGTAATCAAATATATTTTCATAACATTAAAAAATTAATAACAAAAAATTAAATAAAAAATTCTCTTCTAATAAAAAAAAATTAAAAATTAAATAAAATAGCCTCTTCTAGCTATATAACCATATAAAAAACTTAAAACCTATTCAATTTCTAGGAACTCGATGTCATCGAACCATCGAAGGGAAATTTATCCAATAACGAAGGGAAATTTATCCAATGCACAATCTATATTAAAAAATAGTTATTAGTTATGTTATCATAGATTTAAAAATAATTTAGATTATGCTTACTCTTCATTATTTTGACACATTCAGGTCCTTGAAGCCAATATTTCCCTGCCTCCCATCAAATGTAAATTTGGAGGCCAATTCTTCGGTAAACAATATTTTGCACTTTGCATATAAAAACTTTTTCAATTCTGTTCCCGACTGCTTCATAAAAATATCTATCTGTTGATCAATATAGTACATACATTAAAATGATAACTTGTAATATCACAAATATGATCATACCAATTCTATTTTCACGTCTTCACTTGCTTCTAAAAGCGATTCATCAAATAGTTTGAATTTATCAACTCGGCCTGTATCAACTCGTGCTGCAGCTTTCTTCTGTTTCATCCGAACTTTGAAGATATTCAGTGGAATAATGTTGTATTTGTGGAGTGCTGGAGCTTTCTTCTGTTTTATCCAAACTTTCAAGATATTCAATGGAATTGTCGGTTTCAATTATATTACCTTGCACCGGTATACGCAAATCAACAAGTGTGAATTCTATGTTTTTTTTTTTACTGCACATACTAATTTTCTTTTTATTTCGTTCGCGACTTCCCTTTCGTACGCTCTTTTGGACATTTTCCTTTTAATAATATTATTATTTATTATATATTTTAATTCTAATAATATAGTTTAATTAATATAATGTACTATTACGTTTCTTTTTTTTACGCACGAGAAAAACTTGTTGTCGCCGCAACATTCAATTCGCAATTGGTTATTTCACAACTAATAGAAATGAAAATTTACAATTCTAACAAGTTTTGTGTTAAATTTCAACTAATAGAAATGAAAATATAGTTTAATTAATATAATGTGCTATTACGTTTCTTTATTACTCACGAGAAAAACTTGTTGTCACCGCAACATTCAATTCGCAATTGGTTATTTCACAACTAATAGAAATGAAAATTTACAATTCTAATAATATAATTTAATTATAATATAATGTACTATTACGTTTCTTTATTTTACGCACGAGGAAAACTTGTGATCGCCGCAACATTCAATTAGCAATTGGTTATTTTGACAACTAATAGAAATGTAAATTTACAATACATTCACACTAAATTCATTTCGAGTTCAGTTAGTTCCGTCATTCAAGTCCATAGACGACACTCATTCGTAATACGACATAATCCTGAACTAAGAGCCGTCAGATGTAACAAAAACGGAACTCATTGACGGAACTTATTGAATGAGTTCCGAGTGCGTTACTTGGGTAGTGTTCTTCTATTAAAAATAATAAATATTAATTGTTTTAGTTACAAAATAAAGTAACAGATTATTTAAAAATAATGTATGCTTTTCAATTCGATTACCATTATCGATATTTTTATACAATTTTCAATAATATCAACATGCCGATTTGAATCGCGCTTAACATCAGATCATATGTCAATATAATTTTATTGATTTATAAAAATTGTAATTTTGTTGAAGAAAATAATATATTTATTTAAAAATTCTTATATTCGAAAGGGAAATGGTTGTAATTTTAATAATATAAGAAAACATGAAAATTTCCACTGTACCACCAAATTAAAAGTTCATATTAGATTTTCTAGAAAGTATGCAGTTTCGGCGAAAAGTACGCAGCCAAATTGTAAATTTCTCAACAAATATAGAAAAGTAACCAACTTCAGATGAGTGTAGTGGCAGATCTCTTTCTGTCCACTCGTGTGTCGAATTATTTGGCGAGAATTTATTACAATTTTCTGTATTAGAAAAAAGGCTCATATTCGTAATTAGTGGTGTCAAATTATACTAAATGTCAAATATGATAGTAGCTTCAGCAGCAGAAAATGAGGTGAGATATTTTTTTATGAATTTCACAATTGAACATGAACAAATTGTGTGCGTGGTGAAAAAATGTGTGTGCATCCCGTCGACTGTCACATTTCGAGCTCCCACCAATTTCACAATTGCGGTTGTATGACTTCTTCACTTTAAACACAGTTCAGAAGTTTTCAGGGAATTATCCAAAAATCAAATATTATCGCTCATAACCCATTTAACAAAATTGGAATGAACCCGGTGCTATAATACTAAAATTAGTGCTCTACTTTTTTTTCTTCAGTTTCATTTTTGAGGTTATTGTACTTCTTATGCGTGTAGTTAGTTGGGTCGAAAGAGAACGGCATATTTTTTAAAAGTGCCTTCACAAAATGCACTGTTAGCTAAGCGAGCATTTTTAAATGTATTTTTTCCCCCCAAATAAAATGCATCTATAGACGATAATAGATTAAAAAAAAAAGTTCATCGAAGTTTTTCACATTAAAATCGGTGAGTTGATATGTCATCAAACGGGAAAGAGGGTATTTACTTTTTTTTTTAACTCAAAAACCCTAATTTAATTTTAAGTGCATTTCCTAATAGTAATAAGTATTAAATAATAAGCTTTTTTTAAGCAGGAAATTTATTCATTTGCAAAAAAAAACGGATTTTTTTTGACGGATCTTAGATGTTGTCTCAATATGGAAGTGAGTTCCGATGGAATGTGTTCGGGGAACAATTTTGTTCCTGACAGTGCATCAAATTTCATACGATTAATTTTTAATAATTTCCTAAATAAATATTGGTAATTGTGTATTATATAAGATATTTTTAATACATGAGATTAATTTTTAAATAATGGAAATTGAATAATTAATATCTACTAGAATTGGTGGAGGTTTATTTTTTAAGGATTTTCAATCCAAACTTTTGTATAAGGTCTTTAAATATTTTTATCCGAAAAAGGGATATTCTTTGTTATTACGAACACCCTGTAAAAGTTATTTCAAATATGAATATTATATTGTACTTACTACCACACCATAATCCTCGGATTGATGAAAAAAAATAGTGAGTGGCGCAATTTAAGACCAAATTTTTGTTAGACGAAAAAGTTTGTGGCGTTTTTCGAGTAAAATGGAGAGTGTTTAAAATCAATTATAATCGACAATATTTAGCCATGATTCCATCGTCATAGAACTTCTGTGGTTGGTTTCTGATTAAATAACTGAATCAAGTGGTTTTCACCGGCCTCACTTCGTTAATGTGTCTTCCAAACACATGAGTTCACCTGGGCAAAACGAAATAATTCGTGAGTTCCGATCAGCTTTGTTTTTTTTTTGTATTTGGCAGATGTCTCCGTAAACGGGTTTGCGAAAACTCAATATTTTCGACAGGTAATTCCACATCACTGCCATCAAATCAAAGAAAATTTTTCCACAATTTTATTGTGCAAACATCCAGCAAATCGAAATAATTTTTAATGCACAAACAAATATTTTTTACACAAATCACACTGCGAAATGTGAAAATTGCTATTATGTGCACGATCATTCGAGTTGCGTGTTCGAGCTTGTTGCCTAAAATAATCGAGCGTCTACAATTTGAGGCAAATACACTATTAGAGCAAATTCTCCATATTTTGTTCGCCTCGAACAAAATTGATCGAGCTGGAGCTGTTCGTCAAACATGCTCGAGCCAAAAAAAATGGACTACTGTTCAATCTTAGCTTAATAGTTTTTGTGATGTATTCAGGAAATTTCTTATATTTTTCTATATATTTCAATTATAATAAATGGAAGATCTTCCATAGTTCAGTTTCCAAATAAAGACAAAAAAAAAGTTCAAAATTTTTAGTATAAAAACAAAAAAAAAACAATTTTCCCGTTATTTTTTAGAGCGCCGTAATTTTTGAATATGAATAATAATAAAAATTATACAAAGAAAAATCGAAAATTTTAAGAAAATCTGAGGAAGGGGATTGACTATAATATTTAAATTGTATTTGTTAAAAAATAAGGATAGCACTATTTTCCCAAAAAATTATTAGCCCATGCGCCATAGAGGCTTCACACTAGGTAAGTCATCAGCAGCTCAGATATTACCTCTGCAGTAGTCGAAGGAAAAACACAAGGAAAAATGTGATCAACAGATTCAGCCAACAGAGCTCCAAAAATTCTGGCACTAATCTTGCTAGTTCACATGTATTATCAGGGAACTTCGATTCTCATCAAAAACCATTTCGAACTCTTGTCCGGATTTCGGACGAGGATCCTCTGTAGAATTTTCGACACCCTGCATGAAAATGCACTATTCCGGAGCCTGTTTGTGGATAAAATTAAGCTCAAAAGGCTGTAGTGGGTTCAACCCTCTTAATCCGTATGGATGGGAAAGCTCTTGCCCGGAATTTCTGCAGTGGCTCCATTTATAGTCCCAAAACCCGAGGTAGGCCCTGGGAGTGTCGTACTGAAAGACCGCGGTGCTAAGCCGGAACGTCTGGAGTTCTTTGATTCACCATTTCCGCGGGTTACGTATATTCGATTTTCGATTTTTTTTTGTGGCTTTATGTTAGTACTCATGTCTCTCACTTATGCAGACAAGTTCGGCCATTTTGAATGTTCAGTTAATTTTTGACAGCTTCTTTGCTTGCACGTGTTTTGGCTCGTTTTCGATTTTTGCCCATTTTCGACCAAAAACAGCATCACATTAAAATTGCTAAGGAGCTGTTGGACTCTGTCCGCGACGACCCAAATTTGCTCCAGAGGATCATAACTGGTTACGAATCATCCGTTTATGGTTATGACGTGGAAACCAAAGCTCAATCCAATCATCCCAATGGAAGCTGCCGCACGAACCAAGAGCGAGAAAAGTTCTGTCGAATATGAAGTTTTTGCTTACAGTTTTCTTCGATTGCAGGGGCGTGGTGCATCATGAGTTCTGGCGTGGTGCCACATGGTAGAACGGTCAAAAAGGAATATTACCTGCAAGTTATGCGCAAGTTGCTCAAAGTCATCCGCCATAAATGCCTGGATTTGTGGAAGAACAAAAGTTGGCTTTTGCATCATGATAACGCCACTGCTCATGGCGCAAAAACAACACACTAATAATTCTGCAGCCACCGTATTCCCCAGATCTGTCCCCCTGTGACTTTTTCTTGTTCCCGAAACATTATTTGATCCATTTTTTCGAAGACGAGCCAACACACGTGCAAGCAGCAAAGCAGCTGTCAAAAATTAACTGATTATTCAAAATGGGCGAACTTGTCGGCATAAGTGAGAGACATGAGTACCAACATAACGCCACAAAAAATCGATTATACGTAACCCGCGGAAATTCAAAATTCGCGATACCTTTTGAACAGACCTCGTAGATTGGACTCCCCGATTATCGCGCTCCGTTGATGATGGTAATTCGCTGAAATTTGTATAATTTTAATAAAAATAACATAAAAGAATGGTTTTTTGTCACCTTGAAATTTGTTTGTAGTAAATTATTTTGGAAATTTTCTGATTAGATTTAAGATTGACAGAATTTACTAAAGCTGCGAATTAAATAGGCCACAACCGTAGTTCCTCTCATATGCGGCGATATTTATTTCACAAATGATAAAAGATTTATTAGTAATTCGATCACTGTACCTAAAGTAGAATGTTTTCGTTACGTTTTCATAATAATTTAAATATACTACTTTTAATTGAAAATAACAAATTTTTTACTTGAATTTCAACTATTAAAAAAAATCTAGTTTTCTACGTATAATCGTTTTTTTAATTTTATTATTATTATTATTATTTAAATTAACAGATAATATAAAATCAAAATTTGAATAGAAAATATTTTTGAACAGAAAAAATAATTTAGTATCTTTTAAAAACCTCTTTTTTGACGTTGGGAATAAAATCACAAAAGATATTTTATCTGCAGATTTTGGTTGCTTCTTTTTTTATTTATACAATTCGAAAATAATTAATTGTTAATTGTTTATGTTCGTTTGTTCATAATTTTTGTTGTTGTTGATAATTTTAAAAAGAAAAATTTATAAAAAAATTAATTAAAATTATATCAAAAAAAAAAAGTTGAAAGCAAGATTTTGGTTGAAATTTGAAGGAAGCGATTTGCTTTAAGCTTGAAAACTTGAGGAAAAAGGCTGATTGCAAAACGTTTTATTGTTGTTGTGTTGTTTTTTTAAATATTAATTTGGATGCATACAAATTGCAGCTGACTTATTATTATTGGAAAAAATTAAGTGTAATTAATTCTAGCCTAGAATATCAAAACAAACAAAATAAAATATTGTCAGAAAAATTCGAAGAATCAAAATTAATCAAAACAATTTAGTTAGCGTTGTTCTTGGTATAGGAGAATATCAAATTAGGCTGAGAGGATATTTCAAAAAACATCAAATCAAAACTAGTAACTGATTCAAATTTTAAGTAATTTTTTTTAAGAAGAGCAGAAAGTCTATTATTATTGGAAGAAACATTTCGATTTGCTTAAGTGAAGATACAATTAAGTGGGAACTTTCCAAAAGGAGTTTTTTTTTCTGCCAAAAGGAAAATTGAATACTGTCGCCTTGAGTTTGTGATCAAATTTGTTTTTTGTTGCATTTAATAAATCAACGCATTCTACATGACCAAACAGATTAGTCCATCTAACTTCAAAATGAGGCCAACTTATTACGATGTAATAAAAAAAATACTTTTTTTTTTTTTTTTAATATTTTAAGTTATTCATTTTATGTGAGAAAATGTTGAAATTTTTTTTTTTGTTATTGTGAAATGAATTTTTACAATATTTTTTTTTTTTATTATTTTAGAATTCTACAAAAGATTCTCGTAATGATGCCACCACCGAACAACCACAATCACAGACTGCTGCAAACGATTTAGCGCCCGAATGTCTAATTAAACATCCGCTACAAAATACTTGGACTCTATGGTATTTGGAGAATGATCGTAACAAATCTTGGGAAGACCAACAAAATGAAATTACTAGTTTCGATACAGTCGAAGATTTTTGGAGGTATTGTTTTTATAAATATTCTTTTTTTTTTGGTGATATTCTTCTTTTTATTGAAATTGTTTTTTTTTTTTTTTCATTATAGTCTATACAATCACATTAAGGTTGCATCCGAAATAAAAGTTGGAAGTGATTATTCACTATTTAAAAAAGGAATTAGGTATGTTGATGTGCAGAATATGTTATTTTTTGGTGACTTATCAATTAATTTCATTCAAATTCAGTTTCACATTCTCAGACGTTCAGACGGAATTTTTAAACATACACAAAACTACTAAATTTCTAAAACTAATAATTAAAGCACCAAATAGTTTTTTTTTTCCGTAATTTATTTATTTTTATTCTTTGCAGAAAGAAATTCAATCTTTTAGAATAAATAATTTTAATATAACAAGATGAGAAAAAAAATTTAATTATTGTTTGTCTTATTTTATAGGCCAATGTGGGAAGATGATGCTAATAAAAAAGGTGGTCGCTGGTTGATCAATCTTATGAATAGAGGGCAAAAACGAAATGAATTGGATAATTTATGGTTGGATGTGGTATGTAAAAGAATTGATATCAATAATTGCAGAAAACAAAAAGAACCAAACGACGTCCCGGTAGCACAGTCGTCGTTGGCGGACTAGACTACCATCCAAGGGGTGATGGGTTTGAGTCTCACTGAGGCGTGGTGTGGCTCTACGCTATTTCCCAAAAATTCAGTTTTCCTTTCCATTTTCTACTTATTCTGATATCCTTTGTCGCCAAATGGCCTATTTTTTTAATGTTGGTGGTGCTTGGAATATACATGTCGGTATTAATGTTATTTGAAATGATTAATTAAAAAAGAAAAAGAAAAAGAACAAAACTAAAAATTATAACAGTGGTTCTCAAACTGATTGTCATCTAGAAAAATTCGTATAAATAGTTCCTTTGCAGAGTGAAGAGGACGCGAAAGCTTGTACAATGTTTAAATTTTCTTTTATAAGCGAACAATTAAAAACTCATATATATAAATATAAATTTAACATATTATTAATGTTTTACGGGGATACGGAATAGATAAGAGAGTAAGAAGGAAGAATGGATAATATCTCTTCACGTTCAATAATAAAAAAAACCACCTTTTAATGCACACAAATAAACTAAATTTGTTACTATAGTTTCTAAAACAAAATAGCCAATTTCACAAGTCATAAAGTAAACCGAACACCTTCAATTTATGTTAGCTATTTTGGATTTAAAAAAAAAAAGTTGGGTTTTCTTCTATTTTTCACAAAGCTTAAATATAACAAAAAGAAAAAAAAAAGCCTACGTATTAGAAAAAAAATATTATAATTTTCTTAATAAGTTTTTTTTTTTGTTCTATTCTCTGTTTATTGTTGTTTCGTCATCAATAATCGAATCGATTTTCTTGGTTTTATCTTTTTAGCTGCTTTGCTTGATTGGTGAAACGTTTGTCCATTCCGATCAGATATGTGGTGCTGTAGTAAATATTCGGCCGAGGATGAACAAAATTTGTAAGCATAAAAACTTTGAAATTATTTCCATTTTTTTTTTAATTAAACCAATTCAAAAAAAAAAATAGGGAAAATTAAATTTGATTTTTAGAGAAAAACAATTCAACGATTTTTTTAATAAATATCAATTAATTGTAGCAATTTGGACGTCGGATGGCAGTGATAAGGAAGCAGCCTTAGAAATTGGCCATAAATTAATCGAAACCATACGTCTTGATGCAGAGAAGGTTGGATACGTTTATCAGTTACACAAAGATTCAATGGTTAAGAGCGGATCCTCTGTAAAGACAACTTACACGTTGTCTAGTTAGTTTAGTTTTTTTTCTTTTTCTTTTTTTCTCTTTTGCTTTTGTCATTTTATTATATTATATCCTTTAAAAATAACAAATAATTCACAAAAAAGTTAACGGTATTTACTTACTTTTAAAAAAAAACTGAATTGAATTGTAAATAACCGAAAAGAAAAACAAACAAATAAACAACAACACTCAATTTAAGCGAGAAAAAAATGATACGAAAAAAAGTAATATGGAGAAAATCACATATTTAATTACTATAATATAATTGAAGAAGAAAAATCACTCTCATTATAATTTTATATGATTGAATTATGCGTGTTTAATGAAAATAATATTTTTTTTTATTAATAAAAAAAAAAATTTAAATGACTAAATTTAAAAATAAAAAAAAAACGAAACAAATAAAATAAAGTAAAAAAATTAGTCTTAATTTATTAGCAAAACAAAAATATAATTAACATTATTAATTATGGAAGAAATGAATAAATTAAAATAAATAAAAAAATAAACAACAAATGGAATATAAAATTACTGAATATCAATTTATAAAAAAGGAAAGAAAAGGAAATGGAATGAATTTAAAGGTAACAAAAACGAATCAGCAAATTTTAATCATCGGAAAAAAAAGAAGAAAATTTTTGATAAAAAAATAAAAAATGGGATAATGGATATTTAAAAAAATAACTCCAACTCGAAATAAAACCATAATTGTGCTGTTAATTTTAAGTCACTTTGTTTCGCAATCGAGATATTTAAGCGTTTCTTCACTTTTGACATGTTTAAAAAATTTCTACTTTCGAGAAGATTTACTTGTGTTTGTTTTCTCAGGAAATTTGTTCTAGTATAGGGTTTTCCAAAAGGAGTGATATGATTTCTTTCCAAAAAAAACCACACTAATTGTAAAGGAAATTCAAATGTTTTTTTATTTAATATGAAGTACAATCGATACAATTAAGTTCTGAATAAAACGTCATTCAAATGGCCTCCACGACTTCGTTTGTAGGAACGAATTCGATGAGCCCAATTTTTGGAGGACTTTTTCCACTAAATCAAGTCGTATGTCATGAATAGCACATTCAATATTGACTTCTAAAGCTTGAAGAGAGTCTGGTTTATTGCTAAAGACCAATGAGTTCAAATAACCCCACAAGAAATAGTCTAATGGTGTTAAATCACAATTTCTTGGAGGCCATTCGATGTCACAATTTCTCGAAATAATCGAATCTCCAAACTTTTCTCGCAATAATTTGATTGTTGCACGTGCTGTGTGGCACGTAGTCCCGTCTTGTTGAAACCAGATGTTGTCAAGATCATCTTCTTCCAATTTCGGCCATAAAAAGTTGCTCATCATCGATCTATACCGCTCTCCATTGACAGTAACTGTGTTACCAACTTCATTTCGAAAGAAGTACGGACCGATGATTCCACCAGACCAAAAACCACACCATTTAGGTGAATGTAATGGGTGTTCATGAATAATTTGTGGATTATTCATGAATAATTTGTGTATTTTCTTCGCACCAGAATTGACAGTTTTGTTTATTTACCGCACCACTCAGATGAAGGTGAGCGCACGAAAAGTTGCAATTGGAGAACGATTATTTTGATAATAAAATTGAATAATTTGTAAACATTGTTCTTGCGTATATCTCTCCATGATGAAATTGTAAACATTACTGAATACAATGAAAATAACAGATCATGACATAATACAAATGGCCGCAACTTCACTTAGAAATCCTATCACTTATTGGAAAAACCAAATAAATAATTGCGTATAGGCATTAAAAAAATCACAATTTTTCGTTACGTGAAAGTGATTTATGCTACTTTCGAAATAAATTGCTTAGAAAAATTACTGAATTATATTAATTTTATTTGATGTAATTTACTGAAGTGATGTTTGAAAGGACAGCGATTTAAGAAATTAATTTAATATTTATAAAATAGAAAAATAATCATGAGTTCAATTTAATCATCGTCATTAATAGAGGAGGTCTCGTAAACCGTATTTCAATTCAAATTTTTAAAATAACTGCGGTGCATTACAGGTCTTTATATTTTGCTGCAACATTTTATCTAGTCCATTTATATTTGTTTCGTTTTGGTGACAAATTCAAAGTTAGATCTTCCCCAAAGTTAATTTATAAAATATTTTATAGGAAATGCGATAGTGAAATTTCATCAATTGAACTTTTAGTCAATTGATTTCGTTTTGGTCTGTATTTTTTTTTAAACGGAATTTTCAAGGATTGCGTTAAAATAGTTTTTTTTTGTACGAAATAAAGTGCCTTTGTTCCATGTTCTGTAGTGTGAAGGATTTTCTACGGCTTATCACGTTGTAGAGGACATGTTATGTGTTTAAAAAAAAATCATTGGACTCGTCTTTTCTCAAGGCCAAAGTCCTTGTACCAAAGTCACTTTTCCACCATATGCCCCGTAATTATTTTCCTGAGCATAAAGATTTATACCACTTTCAAAATAAACGACTCAATTAGAAAAATATAAATAACAAGAGAAAAATATTATTTAAATGAAGAAAAAAAAAAATTTTTAAACTTTCTAACCAGCCAAAAAAAAAAAATTCACAAAAATTAACTTTAAACTGAAGAACTTTTTAGAATATAAACTAAATAAGCGAACAACTATTAATAGCCAAAAACTGGATTATTTCTTTTGTTTATCTCTTGTTTTTCTTTCGTTGTTTTAATCCATCTCTTTCTTTAACTTTTATTATTTTAAAAGGAAAAAAGTTTGAAATTTTTAATTAATAATTATTAATAGTTTTAAATAAATTACCTTAAATTAAAAATATGTGAATGAAGACGAAGAAAGGGTCGAGTTGTGATAGCGAAAAAAACTAGGAAAATTCAAAAGGATGAGTAAAAGAAAAGTAATTCTTAAAGGTGAAAACCAGGAAAAAAGCAGTTGAAAAGAGGGAAAGAGAATTAAAAAATAAACTCCTGAGAAGAAACAAATTATAATCATTAGTTGTGCGAAAGTTTGGGTGTATCCGTGTAAGCATGTGCAATATTTAATTGAAAGAAGACTGCCGTTCAGCGACTAAAGGAAAATCTAGTGAAAAACGCAAATTTTTAAGAGGAAACATGTGGCAATGTTTAGGCGCACGCCGAAAATCTGCAATTTTTAGCAGAAAACCGATAACTGTCAATGTTTAAGCGCAAACTGAAAACTAGCAATGTTTAGGCGCACGCCGAAAACCGAAAAGTGCCAATGTTTAAGCCCAAACCGAAAATCGGCAATATTGAGTAGAAAACCGAAAACTGGCATTGTTTAAAAGTACGCCGAAAACTGGCAATGCTTAAGCGTGAACCGAAAACTGCAAATGTTTAAGCGCACGCTGAAAACTGTCAATGTTTAAGCGTAAACTGAGAACTGGCAATGTTTAAGCGCAAACTGAAAACTGGCAATGTTTAGGCGCACGCCGAAAACCGAAAACTGACAATGTTTAAGCCCAAACCGAAAATCGGCAATGTTGAGCAGAAAACCGAAAACTGGCAATGTTTAAAAGTACGCCGAAAACTGACAATGTTTAAGTGGAAACCGAAAACTGTCAATGTTTTAGTCCAAACCGAAAATCTGCAATATTTAGCAGAAAACTGAAAAATTGCAATGTTTAAGCGCACGCCGAAAGCTGGTAATGCTTAAGCAGAAACCAAAAACTGAGAACTGGCAATGCTTAAGCTCACGCCAAAAACTGGCAATGCTTAAGCGGGAATCGAAAACTGCAAATGTTCAAGCGCACGCCGAAAACTGTCAATGTTTAATCGCAAACTGAGAACTAGCAATGTTTAGGCGCACGCCGAAAACCGAAAAGTGCCAATGTTTAAGCCCAAACCGAAAATCGGCAATATTGAGTAGAAAACCGAAAACTGGCATTGTTTAAAAGTACGCCGAAAACTGGCAATGCTTAAGCGTGAACCGAAAACTGCAAATGTTTAAGCGCACGCTGAAAACTGTCAATGTTTAAGCGTAAACTGAGAACTGGCAATGTTTAAGCGCAAACTGAAAACTGGCAATGTTTAGGCGCACGCCGAAAACCGAAAACTGACAATGTTTAAGCCCAAACCGAAAATCGGCAATGTTGAGCAGAAAACCGAAAACTGGCAATGTTTAAAAGTACGCCGAAAACTGACAATGTTTAAGTGGAAACCGAAAACTGTCAATGTTTAAGTCCAAACCGAAAATCTGCAATATTTAGCAGAAAACTGAAAAATTGCAATGTTTAAGCGCACACCGAGAGCTGGTAATGCTTAAGCAGAAACCAAAAACTGAGAACTGGCAATGCTTACGCTCACGCCAAAAACTGGCAATGCTTAAGCGGGAATCGAAAACTGCAAATGTTCAAGCGCACGCCGAAAACTGTCAATGTTTAATCGCAAACTGAGAACTAGCAATGTTTAGGCGCACGCCGAAAACTGAAAAGTGCCAATGTTTAAGCCCAAACCGAAAATCGGCAATGTTGAGCAGAAAACCGAAAACTGGCATTGTTTAAAAGTACGCCGAAAACTGGCAATGCTTAAGCGTGAACCGAAAACTTGAAATGTTTAAGCGCACGCCGAAAACTGTCAATGTTTAATCGTAAACTGAGAACTGGCAATGTTTAAGCCCAAACTGAAAATCGGCAATGTTTAGTAGAAAACCGAAAACTAGCAATGCTTAGGCGCACTCCGAAAACCAAAAAGTGGAAATGCTTAAACGCAAACTGAGAACTGAGAACTGGCTTAAGCAGAAATGCTTAAGCGGAAACCGAAAACTGTCAATGTTTAAGACTTAAGAATTAAGATAATTTTATGCAAAAGTCAAAATTTTAGAAAAGGAATTTTCACAAAATATATTGAAATCTGATAAAAAATTATTTTGGCTTTTGATTCATTCGAATTCAAAAATGTTGAAATAGTCAAAGCTCGGAGAAAGTTTATCGTTTTTGTCTCACTCCCCTTTACTTCTCGCATATTTCTTAATTATGCTAATTTTGATTAGTCTTTTCATATATATTTTTTTTTATATCATAAAATCTTTTTATTCGTTCTTTTCTGCATTTTATTAAATAATTACAAATGGTTTTGTTTTTCTTTCTCGAAATAAGGAATCAACTTTTGAACTATTGAAATGAGTTTGGTTATTTTTAAAAAAAAAAATAATATTTGAGAAGAAAGAAAAAACCAAACAGAATTGCCAAATATATAAAACTTAAATTAAATAAGATTGTTTCTATGATTTTATACTATTTTTTTTGGATTATATGGATTATATTTAGAAAAGTACATATTTTTAGGACGGTAACATGGCTCTGGTTCGATTCCGGAATTTTCGAAAAGCACACCAGAGCAACATAAATAAGATCGTTGCTCGCCATCGAGTGAGTTTAATCTAAACCTTGATTGAGGAAGGCATTGGTTAAAGTCGGAAAGTGTAAACGACAACTGTTATTGCAGTGATCTGTGGATTAAGTTAGATCAGAGACATATAATGTGAAGTACAAAAACAACGAGAAGGTTCAACTAGGATTCGACCAAATGCTTGTGAAAATACATCTTAGTCAAATAACGAAAATCCTAAATAAACAAAAATATTCTTTTACTCTATCCTTTGAATCTACGTAAGTTCGTAACAGCACGTTTCACAAAAAAAAAACACATTCCCTGGATCATGGCACCTACACTTTCGTTTCCATAATTAATCTACTGAAATGGATCTTAAAAAATCGTACAAAGTATTTGCAAGATTGTATAGATTGGATTCTATGCGAAAGGAAATAATGCATTATCGAGTAGCAAAGGTTTTTTGTGTTTCGCCATACACGTGCCATTAACCTTGAATGTAAGAAGTGTGTGATAGGAGATGCTCCTTGCGGTCTCCTTTTATTTCATTCATGTAAGGAATTATTTTGATTTGATAGGCAAGAGGAAGTTAAGTTTGAATCCAATAGTAATATTGCGAAAGTACTCGATAGGAAACCTGAAAGCTTCCATACTCTTACAGTCACTAGGTTATAAGATATCCAATATAGAAAAAAATAAAGCAAACGAAAAACATTTGGTGTAATTTCATTTATATATTTTTTTTTGTATTTTAGGAGTTTCCACATATCACATAATATTTGTTTTCTATAGTGCTATGTATTCTTAGGTCATTAGGGAAAAGTTGGAGATTTGCGTATGTATGCGTCGTTTAATTTGTTCCCATTTAAAAAAAAATTCTTTTTGACGCCATGCTTTTTTCTAAAACTTCTACTGAGAATATTATAGGCGTCCATAGAACTAGAAATATTATTTTCCAATTCAGCGTATTTGATCTGAAATATTGTACGAATAATTTTTCATAGTGACTAATTATTTTAACGTGAAAAATGTTTTGCAAGAAAAAAGAACAAGAAAATCTTCGTAGAAATTTATGGAGAGTGAATGAAAAAAAAATTGTCACCAAATTTACGGTGTGGTGTGCCGCGTTAGGAGATCGTCAAATTTACGGTATACACTAGGCGATATAAAAAATAAGACGCAACCCAGTGAGTGTCCTTTTTCGGTCGAAAGTTAATCGAATGGAAAAGTTTTGTGTCCTTAAATTTTGTGAATTATGTTAATTTTTCATAGAATTTTTATTTCTTTGAAATGTTGTGGAAAAATGATTGATGAATGTCAGAGTTCGGGAACAGAAGCGTGTATACTCTAAATTTGAATACTGTGTCATTGGGTTAGTTAGTTGAGTGCCACAGGGGTCATTGTTTGTTTTTTTGTTGTAAGATCTCTGAGACAAAAGCCAAAGGTCAAATTATTCTGTAGCTCCAATGCCATTTTGGAACGCCACGACCATGTGGTCATTCTGGAACGGCACGACCATGAGGCGATTCTGCAGTGTCGCGACCATGAGGCCATTTTGGAATGCCACGACCATCAGGCCATTTTGGAACGCCACGAATATGAGGTCGTTTGTCTGGAACGGCACGACTATAAGGCCATTCTGGAACGCAATGACCATGGGCCGTTTTGGAATGCCACGACCATGAGGCCAATCTGTAGTGTCGCGACTATGAGGCCATTTTGGAACGGCACGACCATGAAGTCATTCTGGAACGCCACGACTATGAGGTTATTGCGGAACGCCACGACCATGACGCCGTTCTGTAGTGCCACGACCATGTGGCCATTCCGGAAACGCACGACCATGAGGCCATTCTGAAACGCCACGACCATGAGAACATTTTGGAACGCCACGACCATGAGGCCATTCTAGAACGCCCCGACCATGTGGCAATTCTGGAACGGCACGACCATAAAGCCATTCTGGAACGGCACGACCATCAGAACATTTTGGAACGCCACGACCATGTAGCAATTCTGGAATTGCACGAATATGAGGCCGTTTGTCTGGAACAGCACAACTATAAGGCCATTCTGGAACGGCACGACCATGAGGCCATTTGGAAACGCCACGGCCATGTGGTCGTTCTGGAACGCCACGAATATGAGGTCGTTCTGGAACGCCACAATTTTGGAATAGTTGTTGAGTAGACTATTCCAGTCTGTTTGCGTGTGGTTTAACATGTTAAATACCACTTGATTAGTAGATGGGGCGATTTTGGAATTTCAGAAAGGAGAGCCTTCCCCGCCAATTGACCAGCCCGCTCATCGTCGAGAATACCTTCGTTCTCGGAGCTATGACACAAAGATATTCGACATTTCTATTGTTTAATAGATCGCAAATGAAATCATTGAGAAGTCAACAAAATCATCTTGTGTAAACTCGTTTATGGGTTGTTAATCATTAACCTATGAAAAACAGTTCACTATAAAATCGTTTTCTCCGTTTACAAAAGGTTAGGATGTTATTTTTATCATTAAACTACACTTATCCTCAGTAATATAGTCTAATAGAAATAAATCTTGAAAATTGCTTAAAATTTATTTGAAAAATATTTTAATCTATACAATTTTGTCATGCAAAGCATCCCTCCATCATATGTTCAATTTTTACAGCCAAATCGGCGCGACGACATTTTCGTAATGATTCACAAATAGTCATTGCGAATCTCAGTCGATTCAAGTGATTGTATTTTTCAAAATATCGAAATAATTGATAAATTTTCTCTCTAAAATTCCTCGGATATTCGGCTTCCAGATGATCAAGGTCACCTTCAGCAATGTCAAGACTTCTGGCAAATTCTTTCCAACGTTTTCCAATTTCACCAGCTACCAAATCGATAATCCGTGCTCGTATAACTTCATTTCTGTCGGCTCTAAATGGTATACTCTGGGGTTGTTGAAATGGTGGTGGTTGTTGAAATGGTGGCTGTTGTACTTGTACTCTTTCTCTTTGTTCCGGCATTTGCGTTGGCGGATTTGGACAATAAATTTTAGTAAAATCTTTTGGCTGACAACTACCACTCGGCCCAGATTCAGGTATTGCCTGAAATGCATACTGATTCCCAGTAAAATTTTCTACATTTTCATAGTGCAGTAAAGCTTCTTGGATTTCTTCGTTACGAAGTTCCATATTTATATTCAGTAGAGGTAAAACATTCTCCGAACATAGAATTCCTAATTCTTCCAATTCGGTTATCAGATCGGAAAAATTAAAAATCGAAGCTAATCGACGTTTGGAACTAATTTGCTCAGCATATATTTCTTTCAAACTTATCAATTGATCGGGGTTCACAACGATTCGCCGTACCATTTCAATCATGGACGAATACGTACAAAAATTATGCACCATAATTTCATAAATGATTCAAATTTAGTAAATATATTTATTTTTTATCAATATTATATTATATTTTTAAATTTTAATAATAACTAATAATAAATGAAAGCGGTTTTAACGACACAAACACCCAGCCTCTCTAATTCTATGTCAAAACGTGTACCATCGATATTAATTTGACACTTTATTTTGTAGATAAAAATAGAAGACAAAATCTGCTAGTAAACAAACGCTCTGTCTTTATAACATTTGTAGGGTTACAATTCATTAACTGCTCTAATTGAAAATAAAAACAAAATACTATACAAACCAACTAATATGAATATTAAATATTTTCATTGAAAAAAAATAATATCAAAAATAGAATATTTTAAAATTGTTTTGTACATTTATTAATTTGATTATATAAAAATTGTTAAATTGTTTTGTTTAAACACTTGTGAGGTTGTATTATATTACATTACAGAATAAAAGAATTCTCTAACATGAATCATATCAAGGAGAAAGTATGCAGCCATTTTCGAAATTATATTTTGTGTACATTACTTGTGCCAAGTTAAGATTCATTCTTGATGTCAAATTTGTTCAAGTTCATTTCATATATGTGCGCTTAATATTCAACAGAAATTTTATTACATTATCCGGCAAAGATTATTACACAAAAAATAAAGTGAATATATAAATTAGATTTAGATAAATATTACGGCAAATGGATTAATTGAAAAATTGCGTGGTACATCAATCACTTGTTCAATGTTATAATGTTTACGGACAATAAATTAAGAAAATAATCCAATTTATAGTAGATATTTATCATTTATTTTAGTTTATAATTCATTTTATTGATTTTTAGAGAAAATTAGATATAGTTTCATTAAGATTAGCAAAATGAACACAATAAATTTGATAAACAAAAAATTCAAATTGTAAAAATTTTGGAAAAAATCATCATCAAAAGTTCACAACAAAATTCGGAAAGGACACAAACAAATTTCATAAATTCAATGAAAGATTTGAAAAAGTCAGGCAGAAATTCTAAAAATCTAGAAACAAATTCAAAAAATTCCGATTTTTAAAAATGATTTCTACAAATTCCGGAGCTATAATGAAAGATTCACGTGAGGAATGTGAACGTTCAAATGGAAAGTCGGAAAGTTCAGAAACGAATTCAATAAATGCGGGAACAAGTTCAAATTCGAATCTAAAAATATCAGATAAGAGTTCTGAAAGTTCAGAAACGACTTCGGCAAATTCAGAAGCGTCTTCAACAAATTCAGAAGCATCTTCAAAAAGTTCAGCAACGACTTCAAAAAGTTCAGCCACAAATTCAAAAAATTCCCGAGCAAATTCGATAAATTCGGAAAATTCTGAAACGGATTCGGAAAGTTCAGATGATGAAAATGTACCAATCGAACAGCAAACAAATAAACAACCACAACAAATAGAACCGCAGCAAAAACAAACTGAACAACAGAAAAATAATAAAAAATCAAGAAAAATCGACATGAAATCACTGCCTTCTTCTTTTTATGTACATCCATTAAAAAATTGTTGGTCGCTATTTTATTTAGAGAGTGGTGATCAACCAAGAGAAGAACGATTGCACAAAATTACTAGAATCGATACACTCGAAGATTTTTGGAGGTAAATAAACCGATATAACAATGGTAATAAATTCATTGCAATTAACATGCACTGTCGGGAAGTTTCTTTTATTAAAAGATCTTTTGTTGTTGCAGCATATATAAGCATATTGCGCCCGCATCTGAATTAACATGTGGATATGATTATAATCTATTTCGGCAAGGGAAAAGGTAGTTTATATCAGCAATTCTAAAATTTATGTACACATTTATAATTTTGCATAGTTTTTAAACCTAATTTATCAACACAAAAAATTAATATACTCTCTTAATACTCCAAAAAAAGAAGAAAATAAATAAAAGCAATTCATTGTTTTAAGAGAATTTTGAAGAAAAAAAATTTGTATATATCCTATTCAGGCCAATGTGGGAAGATAATGCCAACAAAAATGGTGGTCGATGGATTTTATTGATAAAGAAAAATTTAACAACAAATATTGACAATTTATGGCTTAAAACTGTAAGTTTTTAGTAATTTATTTGAACAATACAAATAATATTATAAATTCAAATAATAAAAGAAAAAAAGGAATAAATTTGTTTGTAAAAAAAAAATTTTTTTTTAAGCTCCTTTGCATGATTAATGAGAATTTAGAATATTCTGAACAAGTTCATGGAGCATCAGTACATATTCGATTTATGACCTCTAAAATTGGTAAGTATATAAATAGGAAAATTTATTAAAATTTGTCCATTCGAACAATAATGATTAAAAAAATTTCTGTAAAACGAAATGATTTGATTTTTAGGTCTTTGGATATCTGTTGGTAAAAATGTTGACAAAATTCGAAAAATAGGCCAATCATTTTTAAATTGTCTAGGCATCGAAGAAACTAATGCTAGTTTTCGTTATGAACAACACGAAGATTCAAGTACTGCTCGTGCTCCACGAGATATCAAAAAGTATACATTAGACGCACTTAAAAATAGCACAATTCTGTAGTCAATTTTTTTGTATACCCATTCTTCGTATTTTGACGAAAAATTAAAAGAAATATTTTAAAATTGATTATTTTTATTTTGTTTTATTGTAAATTAGTTTGATTTTTTTGTTGATATAAATTTTTATAAAAAGTAAATTTTGAATAAAAAAAATATTTTGATAAATTTCCAATTTTATTATTATTTAACAAAAATAAGAAGAAAATTGCTCGTCAACAAAGAAAGTAAGTAATAGTATGCATTCATCATAATTTTTTTTCCCTATGCATATTCATAACATTGTTTTTTTTATTGATTTCTTAACATTTCTTTACAATTTGCATGACTAGAATTATGTTAGTTTAAAATATGCAATGGATTCTTCGTCAGATACGCACCAACAAAACAGTGCGGTAAAACTGAACGTAGTAAGGATAAATTAAAAAAAAAAATGAATATTGCAGCGCTTCACAAATTTAGCTAAAAGTTGGTTGACTAGAAGAAATTGAACATTTCTGCTGGTCATGGTGAATCCATAACCTAAAACAATTGTAGCCAAAATATAAGTTTTTGTGTAAACAAAATTTGCAAGGGACGGCGTACATAAAGTCTTTTCCTCCGGAGCTTAAAGTAGTTGCCCTTAATTTGAATTTTTATTCTCCCAGGGCATATTCATATATCCGCGAGACTTTAAATGGTTCCATTCATACCCCCTCCTAGAAGCCTTCGCAAGTGGTATCAAACCACTCAATGTCGTCCAGAATTTACAGACGACGCATCCGCTGGTACTACACATAATTTCGCGTTCATGTGTCGACAAACATTATAAAAGATTAGTTTTATTCAAAAAACCCATAAAATGTTCAAGTTCAATTTTCGTATCTTCTTTTTTTATTAGTAATATTCTTTGATTCGTATATACCAATCAAATATTTTGTAGACTTTTGGATAGTTTTAAAACACGCCATTCTCCACGAAAGTGGTAGCATACCGAAATGCTTGCATACTTTTGTTGTTCTTTTGGCACTTATTTACGAAAAAGTAAATATTATTGATAATATTTTTTATTTAAAAAAAATGAAGTGCTTTATAAAGGGTTGCTAGTAAATGCAACGAAATGAGAAAGCCGGGAATTTCTTTCTTTCGATAAGTCGACAAACTTTCTGACCGTAGTTTCTATTATAATAGATTAGTTTTATTCAAAAAACGCATTAAATGTTCAAGTTCAATTTTCGTATCTTCTTTTTTTATTAGTAATATTCTGCGGTTCGTAAATACCAATCAAATATTTTGTACAATTTTGTAGACTTTTGGAGAGTTTGAAAACACGCCATTCTCCACGAAAGTGGTAGCATATCGAAATGCTTGCATACTTTTGTTGTTTTTTTGACACTTATTTACGAAAAAGTAAATATTGTTGATAACATTAATGGGACGCTTTTATTTCAGAAAATTAAGTGCTTTATAAAGGGTTGCTAGTAAATTCAACGAAATGAGGAAGTCGGGAATTTCTTTCTTTCGATAAGTCGACAAACCTTTTGACAGTAGTTTCTATAATAGATTAGTTTTATTCAAAAAACGTATAAAATGTTCAAGTTCAATTTTCGTATCTTCTTTTTTTTATTAGTAATATTCTGCGGTTCGTAAATACCAATCAAATATCTTGTACAATTTTGTAGACTTTTGGAGAGTTTGAAAACACGCCATTCTCCACGAAAGTGGTAGCATACCGAAATGCTTGCATACTTTTGTTGTTCTTTTGGCACTTATCTACGAAAAAGTAAATATTATTGATAATATTTTTTATTTTAAAAAAATGAAGTGCTCTATAAAGGGTTGCTAGTAAATGCAACGAAATGAGAAAGCCGGGAATTTCTTTCTTTCGATAAGTCGACAAACCTTCTGACCGTAGTTTCTATTATAACAGATTAGTTTTATTCAAAAAACGTATAAAATGTTTAAGTTCAATTTTCATATCTTCTTTTTTTATTAGTAATATTCTGCGGTTCGTAAACACCAATCAAATATTTTTTTTGTACAATTTTGTAGACTTTTGGAGAGTTTGAAAACACGCCATTCTCCACGAAAGTGGTAGCATATCGAAATGCTTGCATACTTTTGTTGTTTTTTTGACACTTATTTACGAAAAAGTAAATATTGTTGATAACATTAATGGGACGCTTTTATTTCAGAAAATTAAGTGCTTTTTAAAGAATTGCTAGTAAATTTAACGAAATGAGGAAGTCGGGAATTTCTTTCTTTCGATAAGTCGACAAACCTTTTGACAGTAGTTTCTATAATAGATTAGTTTTATTCAAAAAACGTATAAAATGTTTAAGTTCAATTTTCATATCTTCTTGTTTTATTAGTAATATTCTTTGGTTCGTAAATACCAATCAAATATTTTTTTTGTACAATTTTGTAGACTTTTGGAGAGTTTTAAAACACGCCATTCTCCACGAAAGTGGTAGCATACCGAAATGCTTGCATACTTTTGTTGTTCTTTTGGCACTTATTTACGAAAAAGTAAATATTATTGATAATATTAATGGGACATTTTTATTTCAGAAAATGTAGTGCTTTATAAAGGGTTGCTAGTAAATTCAACGAATTGAGGAAGGCGGAATTTCTTTCTTTCGATAAGTCGACAAATCTTTTGACAGTAGTTTCTATAATAGATTAGTTTTATTTAAAAAAACGCATAAATTGTTCAAGTTCAATTTTCGTATCTTCTTTTTTTATTAGTAATATTCTACGGCTCGTAAATACCAATCAAATATTTTGTACAATTTTGTAGACTTTTGGAGAGTTTGAAAACACGTCATTCTCCACGAAAGTGGTAGCATATCGAAATGCTTGCATACTTTTGTTGTTTATTTTGACACTTATTTACGAAAAAGTATCTTCTTTTCATTATAAGTTATATTCTGCGGTTGCTTCTCCCAGCTATATTGCATTCATATTATATATTTCTTCGTCCCATCCCATTTCACTTTTAATTTTTCTTCTAAATGAAAAACTAATTACTTTTTAAAAAAAATATTGTATGATTGCTCATATATCTTATTTCTTATTGATACCGATTTATTTTCTTATCCCTTGCGTATTTACGGAATATAAATATGCTCGTGCAACTGAGAATTTATTTTATTCATATTAACGCAATCATTTATTTTAAATCCCCTCATTGCTATAATTTTTCAGTTTGTTTTTTCATTGTGTTATAATAAAAATTAAGTATATTCGGTAGGTTAATTATTAAAATTAATTTGTTTGGATTTGTGCTTTCGGTTGCTTTATTGGACCATTTTGTATTTCATTTACTAAATAATATTGTTTTCAATTTTTTTTTAAATATTAGTTGCTAATTATTTGAGTACATTTAATTTTTACCTTGTAATTTAGTTTTAAAGCATTCGCTATAATGTTGTATATGATTAACTTATATACGAGGTCTGTTCAAAAAGTATCGCGTATTTTGAATTTTCGATTTTTTTTGTGGCGTAATGTTGGTACTCATGTCTCTAACTTATGACGACAAGTTCAGCCATTTTGAATGTTCAGTTAATTTTTGACAGCTGCTTTGCTTGCATGTGTTTTGGCTCGTTTTCGATTTTTGCCCATATTCGACCAAAAACAGCATCGCATTAACATTCCTAAAGAGCTGTTGGACTCTGTCCGCGACGACCCAAATTTGCTCCAGTGGGTCATAACTGGTGACGAATCATGGGTTTATGGTTATGACGTGGAAACCAAAGCTCAATCATCCTAATGGAAGCTGCCGCACGAGCCATGACCGAAAAAAGCGCGCCAAGTTCGGTCGAATGTGAAGGTTTTGCTTACGGTTTTCTTCAATTGCAAGGGCGTGGTGCATCATGAGTTCTTGCCACAGGGTAGAACGGTCAATAAGGAATATTACCTGCAAGCTATGCGCAAGTTGCGCGAAACAATCTGCCAGAAACGCCCGGATTTGTGGAAGAACAAAATTGGCTTTTGCACCATAATAACGTCCCTGCTCACGCAAAAATCGAAGACGAGCCAAAACATGTGCAAGCAAAGCAGCTGTCGAAAATTAACTGAAAATTCAAAATGGCCGAACTTGTCGGCATAAGTGAGAGACATGATTACCAATATAACGCCACAAAAAATCGAAAATCGTATATACGTAACCCGCGGAAATTCAAAATTGTCGATACTTTTTGAATAGACTTCGTATTATTAAGAATTTGATGTGAAGTTCGATGTAATTAATGCTTTATTTTTTAATATAATTCAAATGCACAATACCTATTTAAATTACCATTTTAATTCATAAACACATTAATATTATAAAAAAAGCTTTCAATATCTTTAAAAATGCTTCTTTTAAATATTAAAATTTATATTTACAAAGTTTTAATTTCAACATACGTGTAATATCACATTCACTCTCATTTCATTCATTTTGAATTTTTCGAATGGATTTTTATTGTGGACACAATTGTTTTGATATAATCAAATAACTTGCAATTTATATTTTAATATATGCTCTTTCACATTTTATAATTCTCTTTTAATAAAATGAAAATATCTAAAAAATAAATAAATAAATAATATTTTAAAATTGACAACTGTGTTTTATTGCAAATTTCCAAAACTAATTCCATCAAACAACAAAATTTCGCAATATTAAAAAAAATCTATTTGTTTACGCATATATAGGGTGGTCCGTCTAGCGGTTGCATTTTGAAGTACTTGAGTGTTAAATGTTATTACGAATTGACAGATTGTTAGTTGAAAGTCTGAATTTTACGAAATGATAATCCATACGCTTGAAGAAAACTGGGAAATATTGAGAACTTACTTCCAAAGTGGTGAGTCTTCAACCCAAACTGTGAGAAATTTAAAAAAAAATGAACTTCAACTTGGGGACAAATTCGTGAAGCGAGTTAGCGAAACTGGTTTGTTGGTTGCCAAAGCAACTCGTTCCCGCTCTAATACAGTGCGTACGACTGAGAATATTAATGACGTTGCTGAACATGTCCGAGATCATTCATCAACATCAACTCGTCACTGTTCTCAGGAATTGAACATGTTGAGAATTTTGCACAAAGACCTCGGTATGAAAGCTTACAAAGTTCAATTAGTCCAACAACTAAAGCCGCATGATCATCCGATACGTTTTCGGTTTGCCCAATGGGCTCAAGATCAATTGGCTGAAGATGAGCATTTTTACCGAAAAATCATCTTTTCGGATGAGTCCCATTTCCACCTTGGTGGGTATGTCAACAAACAAAATTGTCGCATCTGGGGCTCAGAAAACCCATACGTCACTATGGCAAAGCAGATGCATCCACAACGAGTCACGGTTTGGTGCAGATTTTGGACTGGAGGCATCATTGGCCCGTTTTTCTTCGAAAACAATGAAGGAGCAGTCGTTACGGTCAATGGTGAGCGCTATCGTGGCATGCTCAACGAATTTTTGTTTCCAAAAGTTGAAGAGAATGGCGTGGACGATATTTGTATTAACAGGACGAGGCCACTTGCCACATAGTCAACGTAACTATCCAACTTTTGGGCACTGCTTTCGAAAACCGAATATTCAGCCGAAATTCGGATGTCAATTGGCCGCCTCGGAGCTGTGATTTGAGCCCGTTGGATTATTTCCTGTGGAGAAAATGTTATGCAAGCCAACCAGAGACAATTGAGGCCTTGAAACACGAAATCAAAGTTGCCATTGAAGAGATACAGGCCCAGACAATCGAAAATGTACTGAAAAATTGGGTCGAGCAAATGGGGTTCAATCTTTGAAATTTCAAGGTTCAATCTTTCTAAAAAAACCGGAATTTAAAAAAAATATACACTATTTTTTTTTATTTACTTTTTAAAATGTAACTTTTAAATGGTCCACCCTGCCGTCCTTCATTGGACCAGTTTTACTACTGAGCAGTATTTCGTAGTAGATGCCCAATGGAACGCACAATTTACTGACAGCAGTAAAATATAACCTCAAAATAGTCAACAAAAATACCGAGTTTACTCACACATAAACAATAAAAACTGAGTTTATTCACACATAAACAATCCTGACGAAAATATAACTCTTCAACATAACCAACGAACCCGCTAAGCCATCTATTTCCAGTTCTGGCACTAAAATAACCTACCCTAAACTGTACGGCGTAACTACGCATGCGAACTACTCATTTGTAAAAAAAAATTCGTGCAAAAAAAAGATATTGGCTAAATGGAAGAATAGTAAATTGGTTCCAGACCTAAAAATGCAACTGTAAAGTTCAATAAACGATATTAAAACAATCTTGATAGAGTTCACTTAAGAATTTATTTCATGCTTACACATTTGAATTCATTAAATATATTATAAAAAATAAATTATACTTTGAAAAAAAGAAGAAGATAATATCTGAAATTCATTAATATAAAAAAAAAAGAAAAATAATATAGACATAACAAAATTTTATGCATTGTCACTTTCTGACAATAAACGCATATGGTATGTTTGCGTAAGACTATATACAATTCTACTGATTATTTTGTGAAAATATTTTTGTATTATTAGCCGTATTCCAATGGACCAATTTTGCTACTCACGAGTAGTTCCACCTGTCATCATCTACACCACCTCGAACAAATGAGTAGTTCGCATGCGTAGTTACGCCATACAATTTACGGTAGGGTATTTTAGTTCCCAAAATGAAAATAGATGGTTTAGCGGGTTCGTTGGTTATGGGTGAAGAGTCATATTTTTGTCAGTATTGTTTATGCGTGAATAAACTATTTTGAGGTTATATTTTACTTCTGTCAGTAAACTGTGTGTTCCTATGGGCATCTACTCCCAAGTACTTGCGAGTAGCAAAATTGGTCCATTGGAATACGGCTAATATCTCTATTCTCCTGTGTTGATAATTCAGTAGTTTTTAGAAGGAAATCAGTCATTAAAGATTGTATTTGATTTCGTGATAAACCGTTACAAAGTTCCCTGTAAGATGCCATTAATGATTTCAGTTCACGTTTAAATTTTGCAGCTCATTCCTCATCAAGATCATGTTGTTCAAAATGATTACCTAATTTCCTGGCAAGATCAAGACCTTCTTTAATTAGAGTTGCATTTAAAATGGGATGATCTTCTTCGTCATCATCGCTATCTTCTCTGTTATCATGAGTCTCAAGGGTGAGGTCTATAACTTCATTTTTACTCAAGCTTTTATCAACTAATAAGTGTATATCAGCAAATGATAGATCATCGAATCCATCTCCACCAATTGTATGTGCCAGCGTTGTGATGTTAGTAAAAGCAGCGTTATTATGGATGAGAGGATCAGGGTCTTTGCTTTTGACACATTCTGGCCAAATATTTTTCCAACATGAGTTCAGCGTTGATGGCTTTAAGTCAGCTAACGCTAGCCCAACTTGATTAATGCACTCCATAATGGAATTTTTTTTCCACACTTCAATCCTCATTATGGTCTAGTTTGTCTAGCACGTATTCGAATGAACGTTTTATGTAGTACGTTTTAAAAGTAGCAATTATCTCTTGGTCTAGGAGGTTGTATTAAAGATGTAGTATTAGACGGAAGAAAACAAAATTGCACATTTGGGTGCTTCAAGACCAGATAGCCAGGTGCATTGTCTAGAATTAAAAGAACTTTAAATTCTAGATATTTTGGATTCATGTAGCGTCTAACTTCTGGGATGAAGTATTTCTGAAACCATTCTGTGAAAATTGCACTGGTCACCCAGGCCTTTTTGTTTACTGTCCAGTGAATTGGCAATTTATTGATATCTTCACCAGTCATCGAGCGTGGTCTTAAGGCGCGATTTACTAGCAGTGGTTTTAACATACGTTCTCCTAAAGCTATTGGAACAAAACAACAATGTTGCACGGTCCTTTGCTACCTGAAAACCATCTGCACTTTTCTGCGATTTTGCAACATAAGTTCTCCTAGGCATTCTTTTCCAAAAAAGGCCACTTTCATCTACATTCCAAACTTGATCTGGGGTGTATCCTCCATCTTCAATAATTTTTCTAAGTTTTTGAGGAAATTCTTTGGCAGCCAATTCATCTGCAGACGCAGTTTCTCCCTTAATTTTTATATTATGGAGAGCATGTCGTTTAGGGAAAACTTGTCATCCAACCTGTACTTGCAGAAAATTGAGGTTGTTTTGACTGAGATGAAGTGCATGGCTCAACTTCTTTAATACGTTTACAGATTCTTAATGGTGTTTGCTTGATAGTAATTCCAGCTACTGGTATTCTTTTTTCTGATTTATCTTCAATCCACATTACCAATGCTTTTTCCATCTTCTCTTTGACAACATCTCTTATGTAAGACGATGATTTAGCACTTATTTTTGTCCCAGAACATACAGATTTTCTGATCGCAGTTTCATTTTTTTTAATCGTTCTTATGGTAGCTTCATGAATACCAAAATTCTTTCCGACAGCCGTTGCACCTTGTCCTGTTGCAAGTGGATCTAAAATTTTAATTTTAATATCTAAACTGATCGCCTTCCCCATCGTTTTTATTACAGGTGAATTATTTGACATTGTGTTAAGGGCCACCAATAATATTTTTCATATTAATAATGCAAAGATTTGAAAATTATTTAAAACTTACCTGTTATTGTGTTAATAAATCTATACGAGCACTAAATTTATTTTATTTATAACTTTTTAAATATCCACATTAACTAAACGTCTTTTCTTTTCAACTCTCAAAACCCAACTAAATTGCGTAAAAAATACATTACGTCTTTACCCTACGCATAATTTGGGGAATCCCAATCAAATAATCGACATAATCTAACTGAATTGTGAAAAATTTAACGCGAAGTTACGTAAGAGAAGTGAGAATGAAACTAATTCATCAGAAAAATTCTCGGAAAAATTCATAAAAGTTCATAGAATATTGAAAATCGTGTTAAAAGAAAACAATTCGTGTAAAAAGAGAATTTTTTTTTCGTTTTAACTCGTGTTAAATCAAATTCGTGTAAAAAAAATTCGTGCAAAAAGAGAATTCGGTGTACTGATTTGTACGAGGTAGAGTAGATTATGACAGCTAGAACCTTAGATTAAAGCTTAGATTAAAGAATACCTGGATAGGCCCTTATCGTATATGTATACGCAATTTTGTGTACAAATTATTGCCAAGCGGAGAGAAATGGCAAAAGCGGTTTATTTTTGTGTAGATTTTTTTATGTAGACATGACACCCACTGCCATCTAGTTGTCGTAATACAAATTTATTCAATTGCAAATCCATAATTTATATTTATTTTAATTCACTTATTGGAAACAAAAATACAATTTAAACACAACAATAGGCAATTTTAATTTTTTGTACAATCTTTTGATACGGAATGGAATTCTATTTTAGGTTTATTATTCATTTCGTAAATATCAATCAAATATAAAGCGCCTCAATTTTGTAGACTTTAGGAGAGTTTTCAAACGCGCTATTCTCCATGAAAGTAGTGACATACCGAAAACAGCGGGCTATTTTTATCATTTCTCAAGTTGTTTTTTTGCGGTTCGGAAAGAGTGTAGTAAAAGTGTTATTTCCATCTCTTTAGAAGTATTTACGGGGAAAAGTAAGTATTTATACAAATAGTTATATTATTAATAAAAGTTAATACGAAGTTTTTATTTCAGGAAATGAAGTGTTTTGTGAAAAATTGCTTCTCATACGAAAAAATTAGGAAGCCGGGAATTTCTTTCTTTCGGTAAGTTGACATCTTTATTTTTACTAAACAAATTAAGAAAAACTTTATTTATGAAGTGCCTAAATGCCTTTTAGTGATTTATTTTATCCAAAAAGTGGTTAAAAAAGTGAAAAGTTCGGCATTGAATAAATGTAAACAAATCCGATGTTGACAGTTCAATGTTTACCATGGGACCTATTTAAATTACCATTAATTTTGCATTTTTGGAATGGACCATTTTGTAATGCATTTACTACATAATATCTTTTTTTTTAGAATATTATTAATTATTATTAATTTTTTAAGTACATTAAATTGTTCATCTTGTAATTTACTTTGAAAGCATTTCCTTTAATGTTGTATACGATTAACTTCTTATTGTGCACATTATTGCTTTCATATAATCAAATAACTTACAATTTATATTTTAAATACTCTTCCCCACTTTAAAAATTTTGTTTTAATAAATAATATACAGTGAAATAAATAAAATGAAAATACATAATAAATAAATAAATATTTAAAAAAAAAATACTGTGTTTTATTGCATATTTACAAAACTAATTCCATCAAACAATAACACCCGCAATATTAAAAAATCTGCTTTTTTACGCATAAATGATATCACATATGAAAAATGGTTTTAAACGAACCGCTTCAATCGCATACTGAACTTTTAAATTGGCCCCCAATGATTTACGCCGTTTCTGTTGTATTGCATGTGTGTGCGTTCTATGAATGTATTGGCAACAAAATTTGGACAGAATTTTTGTGAAGAGGCCTATCCAGTTCTTCTTTAATCTAAGGCTAGAACTACTGCTCAGTAGCAAAATTGATCCAATGGAAGACAGCTAATAACATTATATATGAAAAATGGTTTTAAACGAACCGCTTCAATCGCAATACTGAAATGTAAAATTAGCCCCCACTGATTTACGCCGTTTCTGTTATTTTGCATATGGGTGTGTGTGTTCGTTCTACACATTCGGCCTATTCAGGTATTATTTAATCTAAGCGAGCGCACACAATAGCTCTGACATCTCATAGGTAAACAAAATATAAGCAAATGAGTTAAATGCAGGACCGACAACATTAAAGCTTGGAAGATAATAATATATTATTTTCGAACAGTTCGAAATATTTCCATAACCATCATCAGTAGTGTCGTTAAGTATTATAATTTTAATTAATTTTTTTTACAGATTATTCTTATTTTTATTTTTATTCATAGATAATATCAAATAATAATCAATTATTATTTAGTAAAATTTATTTATATTTATAAAGTTATAGAAAAATATTTGCAAAACAAGTTTGATTTGATTTACTATTTGTTTCTTGTTAAATTTACTTTCGATATTTAATATTTATTCAAAAATTTTAAAAATATTTTAATAAACTAGAAATTATTTTATGGTATCTTGAAAAAAATGCATATTTTATATTATTTCAAGCAAAAAAATTAAAAGTTAAATAAATTGAATAAAAATTTTCATCATAAATATAACCGAAATCTAAAATATACAATATCAAATTTTTTTTATATATATTATTTTAATACAATCTTTTTATTTTATCAATAAATAAATGAAATTTTTTTTTTTTTACTTCTATGCCGCTCTTAACGAAGATTTAAAAACGGGGCACCGTGTTAAATTGGTCATAGAACTTAGAGCAGCTAAGCATAATCAGTAAGCATGGGGCATAACAGTAGGCGCTAGAAAAATTCAGTTCTAGCACAAAAAAAAAAACTGATATCATATTCTTTTGGTCGTGTGCGCTTGTGTAGTGTATAAGAGGAGAGGCCCCACAGTGGAAAGTTGGCTGGTGTGTTGAATTGTCAGCTGAACATTGCGTCTCGCTTCGCTTCTCTTTGACATTTTATATTCCTTTCGGTGTCGAGTTGTTGAGTGCGTCGAGTATTTATCGTCCGGGAGTTTATCTGTTCTTCTAATGGTATCATCGTTTTTGTTGGTCAAAATTCTTAAATAGAATATTTATAATATAACAGAAAAAAATTGTAATTTATCGTTTTCGAGAGCGAAGAATGAACATACATATTTTAAAAAATAAAAAATTGTTACCTAAATGGTATAGTCGGCAAAAATTAGTGAAATATTTGTAAATAAAGTTTGTGTTTAAATTACATAACGCCGAGCGGTTCTACGGTATTGAGTGTATATAAATATAAATATATGCCTTTTTGTTGTTGTTGTTGTATTGTTGTTGGTTGAGATATATACAATTAGTGCAGGTGCTTCTCTCAATGTCATTCTTAGATTTTTAGCAACAGTAACAACGTGTGAAGAGCACTAGAACTATTAGTTATAAAAACGGTGATTTTTATTTTGTTTTTGTTTCTTTTTTTTTGATTTCCAATGATTATAAATACATAAATTGGAACAAGGATATCACTAAACATACAGGAGAAAGGGTTGAATTTTGTTCGAACGAAAATAAACTCAATTTATTTGTAATATTCAAAATAAATCTATTTTATGTGAATGCAAAATAAAAATAAATGCTAAATCGAAACAAATATTATCGGCTTTATGAATTATTTATATAAATGATAATAAAAAAAAAAGAAAAGAAGATAAAACAGAATATCTCGCGGTGAACGTGTGTGTGTTTTTGGTGGACACTTCTTTATATATATATGCATGTTTGGATTTGTTTGTGTATGGCGTAAATATGTAAAGAATAGTGAAAATTTATCGGAATTGTTTACATTCTAAAAATGGGATCTTTTTGTTAAAAAAAAATAAAAAATTTGTGATTTTTTCTCGCATTATTTGCATATGTTTTGATATATTTAACACTTAATCATAAACAACAAATACAACCCCCCTCCCACCCCCTTTAATAAGTGTGTGTGTGTGTCCGTGGGTATATTGTATGTGTTACAGTTCAAATCTACAAAAAGGTAAAATATATAATATTGTGTGTGTTGTTTTTTTTTTTTTATTTTTTTTAAAGTGTAAACAATTAATATGTATAAAGAGAAAAGTGATGATTAAAATAATTAAAGAGAAAGTCTAATCGATGTAATTTAGTTTAATGAAGAAAAAAAAATACCAAACAAAACAAAAAGGAACAATAAACGAAAATGAAGAAACATTTCATTTAACACAAAAGAGCCAAAACTGTCAAAAAAATTGCTTTGTCCTTTTTCTCTTAGAATATTCTCTTTCCTTATTTTAATTATGATTTTTTTTGCTTCTTTTCTCCTTCGATCTCTTGTCAGAAGTTTAGTTCTTTTATTTTTATTATTATTATTTTTGTTGTTCTTGTAAGGTTTCTAAGACCAGAGTCAGAGCGCCAAAATGATGAAGCCATTTAGCGACATCATTTTAAAATGCAAATGTTGGCATTGTCAATTTACTTTATGAAACTGATTAGTAGTTAGATGGAGCGAATGAATTAAATGTAACATAGTATATTAGTTATTTTTAGCAAAATTAAATAGGAAGTTTGGGAAAAGAGTCCCGTTCAAAAATAAATTATGAGTTAAGTGATATTCACTTCAAATTTAGGGGTAATGATGAGTTGATCGCTACAGCAATGGCATAAAGGATGAAATTGTTTACCGAAGAGGTAATTTTGAGAAGTTTCCTTTTCCAGGGATGTCGGGATGTTATCTCAAAAAGGAATTTTGAGAAGTTTCCTTTCTCAGAACTTTGGAATGGTTGTTTGAGTAGACTGATTTGCTAAGGTGGCCTCCCCACTTTCCTACCCCCCCCCCCCCCCCAACCCTCCCCTCTCCAAGAGCTGATCAGCACGTTAATTACTCAAAATACCAAAATGGACTTTTCCATTCTTTAATAGTCTTCGAGATTGTGTGTAAATAAAGTCTTAACTACCGTCCTAATTGCTCACAGGTCGCCATGGAAAATGGGAACTTTTATTAGGTAGGATTTCACACTTAACCTCACAATATTCACTACCAATAAGCTGGATAACAGCAAAGGATGATTGAACCACCCAATTCATCCATCAAGTTAAGAAGAAGTTTTCTATAGATAGATGGATTGGTGTCTGAATTTTTGCAACTACTTAGTGTCGCAGGCACCCTTAACCCAATCACAATCTCCAATTCAGATGTAACAGCGAGGTTCAGAATATAAGCGAAAGCATTGATCGGTGTTTTTCCGAATCGAAGACAATTAAGGAAAGGAAGGACGAATTTTTTTTGAGTAGGTGGTAGAAAAATAAGATGTGAAGATAATAATTTAAGACGCCATGGTTTTTATAAATTAGGGTTAAGCGAAATTTATAAAGATAGGTTTTCGCAAGTTTCAATAAAGATACAGTCCACCCGGGAAGTGCCGTTCCATTAGGGAGATTCAGTAGGGCATTAGCTACTCTGATTGCCTCACCCTCTCGATTCTTACATTTACTATCATAATGAGAATCTCCCTAAAAATGGAGTTGATTTGGTTGATGATGTTTTTAATCTGCAGATTCCATCTCCCTCCTCGGATAATGGTAATACACAAGACCTCCCTCCATCTCCCTCCTCGTGGGATCCGGACGCGTATCGTCCTAGATTCCACTTTCGATCCTGATATACGTGGAGGCATGATGGGCTCTCTATTGAGAAGATGACTCCATTTTTTGATGACGAGTCTCCTATCTAATGACCTCGCCAATTTGCTTGAGTGTTCCCTGCGTGGAAAGTTCCAGCTACCTTCTTTTTTTTGTTAAAAAAAATAGTTTTTAGAGATTGCGAATCTCTGGTTTGGAAAACTGTGGTTATTATAAAGTAGGGTTAAGCGGAATTTATAAAGACAAAGAGTCCCTCGAATACGAGGTCTGTTCAAAAAGTATTGCGAATTTTGTGTTTTTTCAAAAATTATTTATTTATTCATGAATATCTATTTTGTCCCCTTCAAAGTAATCCCCACCAGATATTATACACTTGTGGCAACGTTTTTTCCAATCCTCGAAGCACTTTAAAAAATCATTTTTGTGATCTTTTTCAGCTCCTCCTTTGATGCCGTCTTTATCTCCTCAATCATAGCGTAGCGTCGTTCTTTCATGGGGCTCTTCAGTTTCGGGAACAAGAAAAAGTCACAGGGGGCCAGATCTCGGGAATACGGTGGCTGTGGCATTATTGGTGTATTGTTTTTGGCCAAAAATGGCAAAAGCCAATTTTTGTTCTTCCAAAAATCCAGGCGTTTCTGGCGGATTTTTTCGCGCAACTTGTATTTGCAGGTAATATTCCTTATTGATCGTTTTACCCTGTGGCAAGAACTCATGATGCACTACGTCCCTGCAATCGAAGAAAACTGTAAGCAAAACTTTCACATTTGACCGAACTTGGCGCGCTTTTTTCGGTCTTAGCTCGTGCGGCAGCTTCCATTGGGATGATTGAGCTTTGGTTTCCTCGACATAACCATAAACGCATGATTCGTCACCAGTTATGACTCTCTGGAGCAAATTTGTTTTTGGTCGAAATTGAGCAATTTTGATAGGAATTTCGCGGCGACCCGTCTCACGCCAAATCATTGGTAAAAATCGAATGGCACGAGCCAATCGATATGTTTAAGTGCTCAGCAATGTTTTCGTCTGTTGTTGACGTACTCGGGCTTTTCGTCGTTCACATCTTCTCGGCCATCTGAGAAAATTTTGTACTACCGATCCAAGGTAGCAATTAATTTTGTTTTTCACACAAAATTTGATACTGATTCTTTGATCCATTTTTTGGAATGGCCAAAAATCGAAGACGAGCCAAAACACGTGCAAGCAAAGCAGCTGTTAAAAATTAGCTGAACATTCAAAATGGCCGAACTTGTCGGCATAAGTGACAGACATAAGTACCAACATAACGCCACAAAAAAAAATCGAAAAACGAATATACGTAACCCGCGGAAATCCAAAATTCGTGATACTTTTTGAACAGACCTCGTACGGAGATTAACCGCTGCTTAAAAAGCTGCCTTTGCGCTGCTACCGGCATTCTGATGCATAAACTGAGGGAATAAAGAATTTTTTTGTCTAATCTTACAGAGAAAAATCTTCACCATGTCAAAGATCGATGTGATCTGTTTGATAGTGTTTCTTTTTAATCTGCCTCCCCGGGTATTTTTATAAATAATATCAACATGAGAGTTTCTTTTTTTAAAGTTATTTCTCAACAACAACAAAATAGTTTTAATTAGAACAAATTCATTGATAAGCAAATGTACAGAAACCATTTTTCACAATTATTTAGAACTAACTCCATGCCATAGTATATTGTGTTTTTCTACATATGTGCGCATAGTCGTACGCCATTAAATGTTATTTATTTATTATTTATTTAAATAAAGAATTTCTTTTTTTTACATTAGCCATTCGATAATGTGTTAATTAAATATATTGAATTGATTTTAATGATTAAGAAAAAATATTATTATAATAAAATTAGTTATAATAAGTGGTGAAAATAAAAGCAAAAAATTATGCCAAGTGATAGTAATATTGTGACGGCGAAAGCCTCATCGGACATCGAGAATGTAGACTGGAACACGGGAACAGTAGCTGGTCCCCATTATGCAAATGTTGTACGGTAAGCAACAAAAAAAAAATTTAATACTAATTATTTTTCTATTTATATTTTTTCTTAATTTTCCTATAAATGATTTTATTATGAAAAAAAAACAACAACAATCAAAAGTTAATTTATTCAGTTGACCTAAATCTACTGCTGTACTTATAAGACTATATGCGGCATGGCATATCAAAGTGCTGATATTAAAGAAAATAAATTATTCTCATTTTGATTATTATTGTTTTTACTTGATTTTTTTTATCACTATTATAATTAAAAATATACTGACTTTGATTAAAAATATTTACGCATATTCTTTTTATAACTAAATTAATACATTTATAAATTTACCAAAGATACAATATTTTATATAAGTAATATTATTTGTTATTTATTTAATTGTAAACAGTGTAGGTCAAAAATAATACGACCACTTTGATAAAAATATATTCTTTAGAAATCTTCGGTTAAAATCTGAATAAATGGAAAATTTAGTATGGTAAATTAGAATAAATAACAGTTTAAATATTTTATTATTTCGTGCAGTATTAAAAAATAAAAAGGAGCCACACTAATTTCCATTCATGTTCATATTTTTTTGGTTTTAACAGGTCAAGTGCAATAACCAAGTTCCCATCCCTCTTTGTAGCAGGTAAAAGGGAAGTGGACGTTCAAGGTTTTTTTTTAATTAATATAAAATGTTAAGTAAAAAAAATTATGGCTTCCCTTGTACCCCTTGGAGTAAAAATTAAAAAATATGGAAAAAATGCATGAAATTTATTTTAACAAAGGTAAATTGATTCGTTTTATAGCGTCAAAACGTAAAATTGAAAAAGAGTTGCGTTAATAGAAAAATATAAGGTTATAATTAGTAAGAAATCGGGGACTCATACTATTTGAAATTCGGTATGAATTAAGGTAACCATGACTACACCCTCAAAATAAAAAGAAGATTAGATTGGGCTTAATTATTGTTATGGGAAAAAGTTCTTGACCTTTTTTTTTTAAAAAATGTTGGTCGTTTTCTTTTTGTATAATAACAGACGAAATGTTTTTATCCAAAGTATTCCCCATCGAAAGCGTAAACTTTCTGCCATATTTCGGGTAATAGACGGATACGTCGAGGGAAAAAGTCTGGTTCTTTTGACTCGATTCATGAAGTCATTTTTCGATACTTTCATGAGAAGTGAACCGCTCTCCGAAAAGGGCCAAACTCTATGCTAAAGATCTCCGGAAATGGACGACAAATACGGCGGATGCGGCTAGATCTCTCATATCGTACCTTGCAAGTATTTCTGGGCCGTTTTCGCAATGTAGGGCCTGGCGTTGTTGTGTCGCGAATTTTGAATTTCCGCGGGTTACGTATATTCGATTTTCGATTTTTTTGTGGCGTTATGTTGGTACTCATGTCTCTCACTGATGCCGACAAGTTCGGCCATTTTGAATGTTCAGTTAATTTTTGACAGCTGCTTTGCTTGCACGTGTTTTGGCTTGTCTTCGATTTTTGCCCATTCCAAAAAATGGATCAAAGAATCTGTATCAAATTTTGTATGAAAAAAAAAATTAATTGCTACCTTGGATCGGTGTTACAAAATGTTCTCAGAGGGCCGAGAAGATGTGAACGACGAAAAGCCCGAGCACGTCAACAACAGACGAAAACATTGCTGAGCACTTAAACATATCGATTGGCTCGTGCCATTCGATTTTTACCAATAATTTGGCGTGAGACGGGTCGCCGCGAAATTCGTATCAAAATTGCTCAATTTCGACCAAAAACAAATTTGCTCCAGAGGGTCATAACTGGTGACGAATCATGGATTTATAGTTATGACGTAGAAGCCAAAGCTCAATTATCCCAATGGAAGTCAAGACCGAAAAAAGCGCGCCAAGTTCGGTTGATTGTGAAGGTTTTGTTTACAGTTTTTTCGATTGCAAGGGCGTGATCCATCATGAGTTCTTGCCACAGGGTAGAACGGTCAATAAGGAATATAACCTGCAAATTATGCGCAAGTTGCGCGAAGAAATCCGCCAGAAACGCCCGGATTTGTGGACGAACAAAAATTGGCATCGTTGCTTGTGCGCGAATTTTTGGCCAAAAACAACACACTTGCCGCAGCCACCGTGTTCCCCAGATCTGGCCCCCTGTGACTTTTTCTTATTCCCGGACGACGCTACGCTACGATTGAGGAGATAAAGACGGCATCGAAGGAGGATCTGAATAAGATAAAAAAATGATTTTTTGAAGTGCTTCGAAGATTGGAAACAACGTTGGCACAAGTGTATAATATCTGGTGGGGATTACTTTTAAGGTGACAAAATAGATATTCATGAATAAATAAATAATTTTTGAAAAAACACATAATTCGAGAACAGACCTCGTATATTATCCCACTTTGGCCGTTTTTCTTTCAAAACTTGATTCAGTATTGTAAACTGAGATCGTTAACGATCACCAGTGACAATTTTGGACGGTGTCAGGGGTTCATAATAAATAACTCCTCTCCGATACCACCAGACACACAGCATGATCGTCGAACGGTGGGTATTACGATTTGGCTTTGATGAACCTGGTTCTCTTTTAGATTTACCCATGCTTGGACCCCATCTAGGATAATGAAATCTTTGAATAAACTTTGATTTGGACCCCATCTAGGATAATGAAATCTTTGACAACATATACGGTATAATCTTAAAATTATACATTTTGGGAACTTTTCACGTAGTAATACTAAAAATTTTACATATGGTCCGGCTAATAATCTTTAAGTGTAGGCTAAAAAAAATCTCTTCGAATGTACGGTTCATAAAAATACGGGCCAGTTACACGTTCAGACCACCTTCACATTTCGCGGACACAATAGCTTCTCAATAGTCACTTGTGGGTTTACAGAGCCCCATATGCGGATATTTTGCTTTTCAGAGCCCCATATACGGAAATACAATGGCTTCTTTATAGTCAGTTGTGGGTTTTTAGTGTTCCTTAGACGAGAAATGAGCCTCATCGCTGAAGAAATTCTTTCAGCATCCAAAATCTGTTATTCCAATTAACGTGTTATTTAATCTTTCAACGATTTATAATATAAAATGGTAGAACTTACCGGGTTTAATAAGCTTAAATCCGCTGTTTTTAAGTAAAAAAAATCGTAAGTAAAAACAAAAATTAAGCTACACATTTTTCCCATCTCTCGGGCAATTTGGATACCACGCCAAAAAAACTCCTTCTGTTTCGCGGCAAACCACTCATCAAGCGGGGTGGGGTAGCACCTTCCAGTTGAGTGTCTCCAAGTAGTTTCAGACCATTTTTGACGTATGCGATGGTGCGTTGTCGTGGAGGAAAATCAGCTTGTCATGTCTTTGTTGATAATCCGTCCTTTTTTCACACAGAGCACGGTGCAATTTGAACAGTTGCTGGTGGTAGCGGTGGACATTGACAGTTTCACCATCTCATAGTAGACGATACCCTGCTGATCCCACCAAACGCACATCATCGTCTTCCGTCCGAAGCGATTTGATCTTGGGGAAAATGTTGATGGTTGGCCGGGATCAACCCACGATTTCTTGCTTTTAGGATTCTCGAACTATGTCAACTTTTCATCGCCTGTCACAATCTGATGCAGGAACGACTTTCTTTTTTGTCTGGCGAGCAAGATTTCGCATGTGTTTTGGCGTCGCTCCATCTGCCTATCGTTCAATTCCTGCGGCACCGTGGCACGCAGACGCATGGAAATGGCTGTTTGAGTAGCACCCAATTGCTCCGCGAGCATTTTTTGTGATTGGGTATCGTCTTCGTCCAAAAGAGCCTGCAATTGATGGTCCTCAACCTTCCTAGACCGATTTTCACGCTTCTTGTCCTACAAGTCAAAATTACCGTCTTTGAACCGACGAAACCAATCTTGGCACGTTGTTTTCGATAAAGGACTGTCACCAGAGGCCTTCCTCCATAATCATTCGATGCGGTTCGGCAGTCGATTTCTTAAAATTGAAGCAGAAAAGCAGAGCGTCCGGCATATGCTCTTTTTCTGGCACAAGACTAGACATGATTATCAAATGAAAAATGTATGTTGTTGTACGAAATTGCTGACAATGTACACTGATTAATGTTGACAGATGTCAAACTCATAAAAAAAAGTATGGTAGCTTAATACGCTCACTCACGCCATCTATGACCAAACAGGTCGGATTTAAGCTTATACCTCTGGTACAGTGAACAAATGATACCTTGGAGAACATATATGTTTGATAGCTGTCAAATGACAAAGCTGTATTTTCCATAACACGAAACCCAGTATTTACTGTAAGCCAAAAATCTAAACTCTCATTTTTGATAGTTTAAATTTGAATATGTCACCATAGTCCATTTATGTCGGCTTGTATTTAAAGTTAAAATAAATTCTTGATCCCATAATTGGGTTAATCATAATTTTTATTGTAAGATTAAGGCCTGTGTGGACATATTTAAATTTTGAACATGACGCCGTCGATTGTAATTTGAATTTGACATTGTAGGTTTATCTTGACTCTGTTTAAGTTACAAAGATAATTTTATCTAGTACAGTTCTAATGCGAAAATTTAATCTTTTTTCAAACGTATTTGAAACGTGGGCAACTAGAAAATAATTTTAATTAAATTTTTTTAGTAGATTTCGGTTTTGCGTAGGGAATTTTGAGGTCACCAGCTAAAATAATTTAAGTTTAAATGTCTAGGCATGCGGCAACAATGTTCAACAGTAGCAAATATTTTTTTTAAATAACGATGACAAAACAGTTCTGTTTTCACTATCTTAAAATAGTTTCAACTCAAATATTTATTCTTGTATCGAAACAAATGTCAATAATAATACCAAGTAACTTATTGAAATTTTGCTTATCTGCGATAAACTAATACAAATTTGGTACTAAATAAACAAAAATTCGTAAAAAAACCCCCATTATTGTAGTAAATAATTTTTGTTTTAATCGTTTAAATTAATATTTACTAATTTATCATAAGTGTAATTATCGTATTTTGAAATTCACCTGCAATTTTTCCTTAACAGAATATGTATTTCAAAAGTAAATAGTAAAAGTATGGCAATTTTCTCAGTCAAATAATTTGAAGTTATTAACAAAAAGATGATATTTTTCAAAAAATACAACAATTTTGCGGATACTCGTTCGCTTTGCAAAAATGAAAAATCAAAAGTTTTACTCTGACAGGTAATTTTCGTTTCGCTTGGTTATTTATGATCATTATTATTACTATGATTATTTTTTTTATTTTCTTATTTTATTTACACTCACTCTAGGTTCATTCAACTTGATTATTTTCCTCCAATCGACAACAAATCATATAAGGTGCGAATGTTGAATTGCAAGAAATATGCACTTTTTACTATGTGGACGAGTACACATTCAATGTTGAAATACTTTTTTTTTGGTCTGCACAACCATTACAAAATATGTTTCTTTAAAAACACATGCCTTGACGATTGTCTATGTCGTAAGAGGTATTTCTAATTTTTATAGCCATAAATGCCACGACTATGACCATTTGCAAAATACTTGATTTCTCGTACACGTTTCATTTCAATTTAAAAATTACTTCAATTTCGATTTCTTTTATGTTATGCACTTTTTTTCCCTTAGATATTTACAAATGCATATATTTTCTAGCGAGCGCATTTTTCTGACAGGAACCAATTGACAGGAAAGTATGACGAAGGAGGAATCGACGTTTCCCTGTCTGTTATGATCATTTTAAAAGGTGAACAGATCATAAGACCATTGCTTTTTTAAATGTCGTTAGGAGGGTAGTTGAGGATAATGATGGAGGGACTATATATGGGTTGCGTCTCACTTCTTGAATCATTATTTCCAAAAAGCTTTTTTACAGCACCAGTTGACAGACCTTTGAGATAAATTCACACCCATACAACGCGCACGATGCACTCATCTAAGTCGCCGAGATGGGATTTTGTATCATTGATGCTCTGGGCTTAATGTGTGTTCCAGATGACATCATTCGAAAAATAGAAGATTGCTTGAGATACAGTACCCTTCTGTACAGGATGAGCGATGGGATGAAATCATACAGGATCACAAGAGGGAAGGGGATCTTACAGGGCTCGCTATTGTCAAATGTAATGTGTAATGGTATTTTTAAGCACCATATCCCATGATGATTTTGTTATGGTCTTGGTGTCAAATTCTGTGGAAGACGTGGAACAGATCTGTAATGAGAGCGTCTGCTCGACGTTGGCTTCTGGCAGTTGGTCTTTTGTTTGCATACCATAAGACGAAGGCAGTGTCCATCAAGGAGTGAGCATTACCGAGGAGTGAGCATAATCATTGGCATGAGGCCGTGATTTTAGCGTCACTTATTTAGGACAGTGAGAGTAATAATGGTGTCAAGGTAGTGAGAGTAATAATGGTGTCAGGGTAGTGAGAGTAATAATGGCGCCGGAGCGCCTAATACCGAACAGAGTAGGAGGACCTTGTTGGTGAGCATGATCAGGTGAATCCGTCTCTATTTGGACGGTTGCTCTGAACTGAGCAACCTACATACGTGGAGTTCTATTAGCCTATCCAAGGAGCGTATATAGGATAGACTGCGCATTCCGAACGGTATCATACGAGGTCGTGTGTGTTGTGCGCCGATCGATGAGTGACTGTTGTGACCAGAATACCGACCTGGAGAATGAATGACAGATGCTGTAGCGCCGGAGAAGTCCGGAGAAGGTCGGGTCATGGTAGTGAGAGTAATAATAGCGTCGGAGCGCCTAATGCCGAACCTTGGGTTATCCAGACAGAGTAGGAGGGCCTTGTTGGTGAACATGATCTGGTGAATCCTTCTCTATTTGAACGGTTGCTCTGATCCGTGGAGTTGTATCAGTCTATCCTAAGAGCGTATATAGGATAGACTGCGCATTCCGAACGGTGTCATACGAGGTCGTGTGTGTTGTGCGCTGATCGATGATTGACAGTTGTGGCCAGAATACCGACCTGGCGGATGAGTAACAGATTCTGTAGCGCCGGAGAATTCAGGGTCGCGGTCCCGCGATACGGTGCTTGTATGGAAGAAAAGAAGGAATCCAGTCCGCGATGGTATAATCGTTGGAATGCTGTTCTCGATGGCAGATGGACTTACCGTTTTATGCCTCCGGGGGATTCAGGGATGGATCGACGCTATGCTGAGGTTGGATACTACTCGATGATTTCGAGCTTACCAATACTGCCTCAGATTGGTTTATAGCCAATGTGCCCTTCTTATGATAGGCGAGAGGAGAGCGTGGAGCACGTGTTCTTTTAATGCATCCGATTCCAAGCGAAAAGAGAAGAGGCACAGAAGTGTGTTGACTGCCCCTTGACGCCAAAGAACATCGTGTTCCTGATGAAGGACTCACGGATGGGTTCCAAGGGTGCCGATGTATTTGCGAATGCACCCCTGAGTAAGCGGAATTAGAGTAAATAGTAGTAATCCATCAGAGTGATGATTTCGTACAATCCCTGCCCTTGATCTCGTAAATAAAAAAAACTTTGATCCTCGAAATAATAATAAAAAAACCTTGATCTAATCACCTTAATCATCGAAATAAAAAAAACACGAAAGGACGAAATCTTAGTACAGTCGATAGCACCCACAATGTCTGCGGGGATACATAACTGCCCGAAGGAACTATTTTGATGGGGGATATTTCTTTCCTTTTCTGCCTCCTCTCGTTTGTATATGCTTTAACTACCCTGACCCATCAATAACTACGTAATCATTTACAAATTTTTATACTATTCAACCATTTTTGGGACGGGATGATCTTTTTTAGTAATTATGGCGGACGGAATAGTAATTTGCAATTAAATTCAATAATTGGGACAATCGTTATTGTTCATTTTTTTATTGAAGTTTGCTCTTCAAACGCTTCAATAGTGGAGTACCAATAAATGGCAGTACCCAAAACGTTCCAAAAAGCAGTCACCATGGACCTTTTATTCCATGATCATTTTTGTTTTTTTTTTCCTAGCTGTCCTAATATACCCTTTCTGTTTGAATCTACTATTTTGATTGCTGTAATGATAAATCCCTGCTTCACCAACAGTTAAGGATCACTGGGTTAAAATGAGCTTTTCCATACCCTAAAAAAAAATCTTAGCCACCTTATCTACTATTTAGCAAATTTTCAATTTGCAGTCATAACGATTTTTTCTATTTTTAACCATGTTTTAGGCTGTGAACTCAATTAGGAAACTACTGCAGTACTCATCTTCGCTGCTTGCTCAAATGGGCATATTAAAATATCCTCCTTTTAGGAGTGGTTTGTTTTTTTTAATCACAAAAGTTACCAGATACGAATCTGCTAGTTAGACAAATTAAGCTTATGGTATGCAATCTTCACTAAATTTAAGGGTACTCATAAATATATCATCCCTCGAATATATTTGCTTCATAAGATTTTTTTACACATAATTTTTTTTCAAGTTTCTTGTAAATTGTTTGTGTTAAAAAACTATGATTTAAAATTCTCACAAAAAATATTCCATTTAATGCATATAACAGCCAGCATTCATTAAAATTTCCACTATCCAAAATTTAACAATTGCGCTTTGTTTACATAACAACAAATATGAAAATGTTTTTTTAGTATTTACTTATTATCATAATTTAAGAGTAATTGGAAATGACAGAATTTTTGTGTAGGGAAAAATTCGGATGTTCATTAAAATTATCCGTCTGAGTAAGTCTCATCCGTTATTATTTAGTTCAGATTTAAACTGATAGATTTTTCGTACAATAAATTTTGCACAATGCTGCTAAGATAATATTGTATTTTTCCTAATATTCGTGTTAATTAAGGACTCAAACTCATTACCCCAATTATTGTGCAACCACCTCATAATGAAATGGTTCCACATGTTAAACCCATTCGAACGTATACAGTTTGTGAATCCATAATCCTTTTTTCGCTACTAGCTGGTGACTTATATCTTTGGAGTTATTATAATTCTTCTATAGTAATAAAGTTATTTATTTTAAAGTAAGTTAAAAAAAAGATTATTTTTTAGAATAAAAATCCTGAAAAAGCCATTTTACAAAAAATTATTAATAGTTTTTTAAAGGATTATTCATATTTGAAGAAATGATAGCAAAATATTCGGGTTGTAGATGCCCAAATACCTAAGGGAAAAATCATTCCCTGTAAAAATATTAATATATGGTAAATAAATAAACACCTTTTGTTGAAATAAATTTCTTTTGGTGCAAGGCCTTCTTTAAAACATGTTCAAATTTCTTTCAAGATCATATTTACGTAAATACGTTAGAATAAAAACACATAATTAACGTTACAAACCTAAATGAATATTTATAATTTATGTATTATCATCATCGGCATCATCATCAAATACGCGATAACCGGCACTCCGTTTTTTGCATCCTGACTAACGCCGTTGCTCAACTGAAGGTAGGGCCTATCTCGTCTTCTGGGACCATAAATGGAGCCAGTGTAGACTTTCTAGTCAGGATATTTCTCTATCATGCGGATTATATATCCAACCCACTGCAGCCTATTGAGTTTAATTTCATGCATAACCGTGCAATCGCAGTAACGGTTCAGAAACTCTTCAAAAAAATAACCTCCCGAATCGTCCATTCTCATGTCGAAATCGCGTATTATCGTTAAAGAGGCTCCGAAATTGTGCATCCTCATGTAGGAGACCTTAATAGTTCCGAAAGAATCTCCTAAATAGTTCCGAAACACGGGTAAGAGTTTGCAGTGGTCTTTACTGAGAACCCAAGTATCCGAAAAATACATGAGGAGTGAGTGGTGAGACTAGTAGCTTCGATGAAATCATTAAAACTGACTGAAATAGGCGGTGTTGGCTGGCAGCAGCCCTGTTCGGATTTCTTCCATCGTGTTCTTATTGGCACCTCGACCCTAAACAGGAAAAAATTTAACTCTTTCAAAGCTACCAGGTGTAGAAGCTTAAATCATAGAAAGCAAAAACAAATTTATTCAAGGTACTTGCCCTCGCTAGCTACAGAGTTTTCCCATCTCTCGGGCAATTTGTGGATATCACGCGAAAAAAATTCCTTCTCTTTCGAGGCAAACAACTCATCAAGCCATTTTCGGACGTCTTCGTAAGAATCGAAGTGCTGCTCAGCGAGCGCGTGGCCCATCGACGAAAACAGGTGGTAGTCGGAAGGGGCCAGATCTGGTTAAACAGCGGGGTGGGGTGGTACCTCCCAGTTGGGTGTCTCCAAGTAGTTTCGGACCATTTTTGACGTGTGCGATGGTGCGTTGTCGTGGAGGAAAATCAGCTTGTCATGTCCTTTTTTCCTTTTGTCATGTCCTTTTTTCCTTTTGTCATGTCCTTTTTTCCTTTTGTCATGTCCTTTCTTCACGCAGAGCACGGTGCAATTTGATCAGCTGTTGGTGGTAGCAGGAACATTGACAGTTTCACCAGGTTTCAACATCTCATAGTAGACGATACCCTGCTGATCCCACCAAATGCACAGCATCGTCTTCCGGCCGAAGCGATTTGGTCTTGGGAAGATGTTGATGGTTGGCCGGGATCAACCCACGATTTGTTGCTTTTAGGATTCTCGAAATATATCCAATTTTCATCGCCTGTCACAATCCGATGCAGGGACGACTTTCTTTTTTGTCTGGAGAGCAAGATTTCGCATGTGTTTTGGCGTCGCTTCATCTACCTATCGTTCAATTCTTGCGGCACCCATTTATCGATCTTTTCAATCTTCCCTATGGCACGCAGACGCATGGAAATGACTGGTTGACTAACACTCAATTGCCCGCGAGCATTTTTTGCGATTGGGTATCGTCTTCGTCCAAAAGACCCTGCAATTTATGGTCCTCAACCTCACTAGGCCGACTTTCACATAGTAAAACCTTTGGGGTTGTTTAGTGTATGGACAAAAATGATGAGGAAAGAATAAGAGGAAGAAGAGAAGAGAAAGAAAGAGGAAAAAGGTCAGGAATTTACAAGGTTCCTGATCATTGCTCACAGAGCGGGGTACAGACCTAAAGTACTCTAATAAAAAAAGTAGGTACCACGGGAATCGAGGGGACCCATAGAAATAGCATACTCTATGCTCGGTTATGATGAGGTGCTTCGGCATTTACGTGGTGGCTGTGGTTGAAACCTACGAGCTCTGTTCAAAACGTATCGCGAATTTTGAATTTCCGCGGGTTACGTATATTAGATTTTCGATTTTATTGTGCCATCATGTTGGTACTCATGTCTCTCACTTATGCCGACAAGTTCGAATATTCAGTTAATTTTTGACAGCTGATTTGCTTGCACGTGTTTTGGCTCGTTTTCGATTTTTGCCCATTTCAAAAAATGGATTAAAGAATCTGTATCAAATTTTGTGTGAAAAACAAAATTAATTGCGCGGACGCATTTCGAATGTTGACTGTGGCATATGGTGAAGCTACCTTGGACCGAAGCAACGTTTATCGGTGGTACAAAATTGTATCATCAGAGGGCCGAGAAGATGTGAACGACGAAAAGCGTGCCGGACGGTTTTGCTTACAGTTTTCTTCGATTGCTAGGGCGTGGTGCATCATGAGTTCTTGCCATAGGGTAGAACGGTCAATAAGGAACATTACCTGAAAGTTATGCGCAAGTGGCGCGAAGCAATCCGCCAGAAACGCCCGGATTTGTGGACGAACAAAAATTGGATTTTGCACCATGATAACTCCCCTGCTCACGCATCGTTGCTTGTGCCCGAATTTTTTGCTAAAAATAACACACTAATAATGCCGCAGCCACCGAATTGCGCCGATCTGGCCCCCTGTTACTTTTTTTTGTTTCCGAAACTGAAGAGCCCCATGAAAGGACGACGCTACGATAAGATTGAGGAGATAAAGACGGTATCGAAGGAGGAGCTGAACAAGATCACAAAAAATGATTTTTTGAAGTGCTTCGAGGATTGGAAAAAACGTTTGCACAAGTGTATAATATCTGGTGGGGATTACTTTGAAGGGGACAAAATAGATATTCATAAATAAATAAATAATTTTTGAAAAAACACAAAATTCGCGAACAGACCTCGTTTATTATCGCACTTTCACCGTTTTTCTTTCAAAACTTGATTCAGTATTGTGAACTGCGATCGTTAACGATCACCAGTGACAATTTTGGACGGTTTCAGGGGTTCATAATAATTAACTCCTCTCCGATACCACCAGACACACAGCATGACCGTCGAACCGTAGGTATTACGTTTTTGCTTCGATGGACCTGGTTCTTTCTTTGATTTACCCATGCTTTAGGATGTTTAGGATTGTCGTTGTAACAATATGTCGCTAGTTATTTAAAAAAAAACAAAATTCGCGACACTTTTTGACCAGACCTCGTATATTGTATTGCGGGTAAGATCTGCGGATTGCGGATGGGAGATAACTGGCAATTATCTCGGGCACTGTCACTACTTATGACAGAAGATGGGCATCATCACCAGCAGTTGAGGTAATCAGCTTGTAACTGATTACTTACTTCTAATTCTCAGTTATTGAATGCGCTGATTCAGCGTAATCTCAATTCCTATAGTCGGGGCGACTGGTGCTATTTTGTCTAACGACGAGGCATTGAACCAGTTAAATATAGAGAATATAATGGTCACTAGATGGGGCAGTTCGGAATTACAGTCGGCACAGGACTTTTTATAACCCTACCCTATATTGATGGTAACGTAATTTATTCTCATCCAATTCCATTACTGTTTTATGTCAGTTCCAATAATAGATAACTAATCTTTTGAGGTAAAGACAAATTTTATTGATTTTATACCATTTATTTTTACCCAAACTCATAAAATAGAATTATGATTAAATGGTGAAAATATTGAATTTCAATTCCATGCACTCGTATTTATGACCGACTGACTGACTATCTTGTTCATGTATTTAAGTACACTGGAATTTATTGATTAGATCGAATCACAAGTAAATATTAATATTCAACCTGTTAAACGAGTCTTTTCTATGGACTATACTACGAGTATCGTATGCGCGGGCATGTTAGATGAATTATTGTATTGTAGTTTGATATGAACGATACAGTATACTCGTACCAACTCAGGTGCGGGTCACATAACATATAATATTTCGCTAGTTTGAAATGAAAAATTCAATTAATTATGCAGAATATTAGATTAGGAATGGGAACAGGAAAGGGGATGGTGGCATAGCATGCGATTAGAGGATGAAAACGGGAAGTTGTACATAGGCTTCCAAGTGTCTGTTGTTGGCGCATACAAATAGGATTTGCCAAATAATATTGGTAGAAGTAGTAATTCGTGTTGTTTTAATTATTCACAACCATATCTATATCGGAATTGTTGATTATTAACTATTGAAATGTTGTATACTGTTCTAACAGTCAATATTAAAACACCTCCCACTATGACGATCTAATAATATCGCTGGAAATTTTCAGTTTCAAACAATTAAATTTCTATAAATAAATATGATTATTAGTTAAAAATTTATATTAATCGAATTGAAACATGAATGTATAATATATTAATGGAGGATATTTTCATTAATTGAACATGCAAATTTTATATTCAAGTATTTAATAATAAATAATTTTAGTAATATTTGAACGTTTGCAGATGTTCTATAAAATATTAGATAGTATTGGGGGCGATGGGCAAAAAATAAAAGGTAAAGTTGAAATTTTTGTGAACTTCATTGAACCAAAATAAGCTAATGCGAGCCATCTATAGGTAAGCACTAGAGTTAGAGAAAAATTTCGATTTATAATTACTTTGGAAATTGTTATTTAGGGAAACCGCCTTTTTTATGTCTGATGTAGTATGCATTGCTGTGCATTAAATTAAAGTTGAAATTTTTTAAAACTTCATTGAACCAAAATAAATTAATTCGAGCCATCTATAGGTAAGCACTAGAGTTAGAGAAAAATTTCGATTTATAATTACTTTGCCAATTGTTATTTAGGGAAACCGCCTTTTTTATGTCTGATGTAGTATGCATTGCTGTGCAGTAAATTAAAGTTGCAATTTTTGTGAACTTCATTGAACCAAAATAAGTTAATGCGAGCCATCTATAGCTAAGCACTAGAGTTAGAGAAAAATTTCGATTTATAATTACTTCAGCAATTGTTATTTAGGGAAGTCGCCTTTTTTTATGTCTGATGTAGTATGCATTGCTGTGCAGTAAATTAAAGTTGAAAATGTTGTGAACTTCATTGAATCAAAATAAGCTAATGCAAGCCATCTATAGGTAAGCACTAGAGTTAGAGAAAAATTTCGATTTATAATTACTTTGCCAATTGTTATTTAGGGAAACATCATTTTTTTTAAGTCTGATGTGGGTATGCATAAAAATTAGATACTTTTATTTATTTAACATTAGTTTTAAAGTAAAAGATAATAAGGTACATACGCTATTACCTATGCAATTTAACACTATCTATAAAAAGTTAATTTAACTATTGAACTACTAGTTTACTGAGTTACTTAAAAGTATTTCTAATTTTTTTTTGATTTTATTAATTATTTATTGTAATAAGCAGATTTTATGACAAAGACTACATACAATAAGAGTGGACCAAGTGGAGAGTAATAACCCCATTAGCATTTGTCAATTCAACAAGAAAGGTATCCTTGGCCAAGTACTCTTTAAATGTTAATGTGAGTATTTATGGAAAAAGTAAAAGGAGAGTTTTTTTACATGAGTTTTGATCTAAAACTCTATTTTGTCCCCTTCAAAGTAATCCCCACCAGATATTATACACTTGTGCCAACGTTTTTTCCAATCTTCGAAGCACTTCAAAAAATCATTTTTTGTGATCTTGTTTAGCTCCTCCTTCGATGCCGTCTTTATCTCCTCAATCGTAGCGTAGCTTCGTCCTTTCATGGGGCTGTTCAGTTTCGGGAACAAGAAAAAGTCACAGGGGGCTAGATCTTGGGAATACGGTGGCTGCGGCATTATTAGTGTGTTGTTTTTGGCCAAAAATTCCAAAAGCCAATTTTTGTTCTTCTACAAATCCGGGCATTTCCTGCGGATTGTTTCGCGCAACTTGCGCATAACTTGCAGGTAATATTCCTTATTGACCATTCTACCCTGTGGCAAGAACTCATGATGCACCACGCCCCTGCAATCGAAGAAAACTGTAAGCAAAACCTTCACATTCGACCGAATTTGGCGCTCTTTTTTCGGTCTTGACTCGTGTGGCAGCTTCCATTGGGATGATTGACCCTCTGGAGCAAATTTGGGTCGTCGCGGACAGAGTCTAACAGCTCCTTAGCAATGTTAATGCGATGCTGTTTTTGGTCGAAATTGAGCAAAAATCGAAGACGAGCTAAAACACGTGCAAGCAAAGAAGCTGTCAAAAATTAACCTAACTTGTCTGCATAAGTGAGAGACATGAGTACCAACATAACGTCGAAAATCGAATATACATAACCCGTGGAAATTCGTGATACTTTTTGAACAGACCTAGTAGAATGGAGAATACACGATTTTTTGGAGGATTTTGTCATGAAGGTGGTTGCTATAGTTTTGGGATTAGTTAGGACCAATAATTCTGCCTATTTTCGGAATAGTCAGTTTCAAGGGCTACTTGGGATTAGTTGGGACCAATAAGATAGAAGATATTTCGGAATAGTCAGTTTTAAGGGCTACTAGGATATGACTTTATCAAAAGTATAGTTTTCCAATAAGAAAGCAAAAAAGTGGGAGGGGGTAATGGAAGTACTAAGTTTCCAGGATAGTCCAGGATATCACACAAAATCAAAAATCTAGCAACACTCCTGGACAGTACTGCTTTTGCTCAAAAGAGAACATTATGTAATTAACGACATGATGAAATTGTTGTGATCGAACACCAAATGGGTGATCAGGCATAATTTTGGTATCTTCAAGAATGAGATGAAAGACGTTCGAAAATGAAGTTATTCAAGAATTTTTTTAAGAATTAGTCATGAGCTTTAGGTTTAGAAGACTTTGGGGACTTTACTAATTTGTTTGGTTTTGGGAATCATTTTAATTAAAGAAAATTTCCAGGCTAGCGTAAAATAGCAGGTGCGGAGAATACCATTAAATTGTATATTTTTTTAAAGAATATTCTTTAGGATAGGAACTGTTAGTGACGTCATTTCCAAGTAATCCATTTTTAACTTCAACGTAACTAAAAAGTAAAGTTGATCCAATATATTGTAGATAATGACTTGTGGGCAAAGAAGCCTAAATAGGTGTCTTTATTATCAAAAATTATAAGAAAAAATAGACTAGAATTGGCTCCAAAAATGAAAAAATTTCTTGCTTGTGTAAAAGCCTGGCAAAAAAAAATGCACATTGATAAATTATAGAAACTGCTAGAGTCTATGCCGAATCAATGCCGAAAAGTTTACCAAGGTAGAGAATATACAATTAATTAATTATTTATTAAAAATAATTTTTTTTGAAAGATTCACCAATGATTTTTCTAGATTCCTCAAACTTTAAATTTTTTATTAAAAAAATGATTGCATTAAAGATAAATTTAATAAATAAATTTCTTATATTTAATTCTGAAAATGATATTAAAAAATTAGAAAATCTATTATTTTCCACCCCAGTGTATAAATGTTTTTTAGTAGGGGTATATTGCGTGAGGAAATTCCTTAAAAAGTGAAATTATTTTGCTCGCTAATGAGTAAAAAGAACGTCAAAATATCATAAAATAAATAATCTATTTTAACCAGCAACAAAAAAGTAGTTTATAAAAAACAAAAAAAATATCAATTATTCTACTCTGAAGGTGCACCTATGTACTCGTAGAACGGGTACCTTCGTTAATATTGTAAGGATAAGCAAAGTTTTTGTATGGAGAAAAAGTCATGTCACGATTATTTTTTTAATATTATATGAATTTATATTTTAAGTGATGGACTGGTAAATATATGTTAGGTAATAAACGCATTTTTAATATGGGAATAGGAATTTTCGATTAACAATTAAAAAAAGGAGGATAACAAATTAGATTGAATTGTGCGGTTTTATGAAGCTCTTACCTAAATTTTCCGATGCCTGAATATTTAAAGGAAGAACTGCACAACACAACGATTTCTCTCCACTAATCGATTTAAGAAATTTAAATATTGATTGGAATACTTCATCGAACATTTTAAGACGGTAAGTCTACGAATGTGAGAATAGTAATTAATCAGATAATATTTATAGAAATATTTTAGAATGCATAAAAACTTAGACGAGACGATAGAGACTTAACTTATTGTATATTATATCTTCTTCTGAATATTTAATTGATCGGTAATGGAATTTTGTTGATTATACTATATTTATTCTATAAAATTTAAGGATTTTCCATTGAATGGAAAGTCCACGTGGCTAGTTGAGACAATAAGTCATTTGTTTCAACTGGTCGTTCAATATTATGAAAATGTATACGGTTCCTTAGAAAAATTTAAAAATATTTTAAAATTTTCCATATACGATGTCAGTCTGATAAGTCGGTGATAAATGCAAAAACTATAGCTGCTATCAGCAAACGGCTATTATTTTTATCATGTAGTATTGTTACAAGAAGAAGAATTTGAGGTCAACAAGGGAAAGATGTATGATATAGTTGGATTGTAACAAGGCTGGAACTAACTTTAGAGAGGTTTGATCGCATGAAGTGATTAAAAAAATCGTCTAAGAAAAGAGTACTGGGAGATATTATTGGGTATAAATATTATGAAAATGTATACGGTTCTTTAGAAAAATTTAAAAATATTTTAAAATTTTCCATATACGCTGTCAGTCTGATAAGTCGGTGATAAATGCAAAAACTATAGCTGCTATCAGAAAAAGGCTATTATTTTTATCATGTAGTATTCTTAAAAGAAGAAGAATTTGAGGTTAACAAGTGAAAGATGTATGATATAGTTGGATTGTAACAAGGGTGGCACTAACTTCAGAGAGGTTTGATCGCATGAAGTGATTAAAAAAATCTTCTAAGAAAAGAGTACTGGGAGATATTATTGGGTATAAATATTATAAAAATAAGTACGGTTCTTTAGAAAAATTTAAAAATATTTTAAAATTTTCCAAATACGATGTCAGTCTGATAAGTCGGTGATAAATGCAAAAACTATAGCTGATATCAGCAAAAGGCTATTATTTTTATCATGTAGTATTCTTAAAAGAAAACGCCATACAAAATTTTATAAACATAAGTTCATTAGTTTAGTTTTGACAGCCATTTAAAAAGTTTTTTTTTTAATGTTATGGTCTCTATAATACTCATCAGCATCGTATGGAATCATTTAAAAGGGGTTTATTGAAGCAAGTGACATTGAGCGGCCAGAATGTCGCATAACTGAGGTCACCACCGAAGAAATGATTACTAAAATTCATAATATCGTTGTTAAAGATTATCGACTGTAACAAGTTTTTTGGACATTCTTCTTCAAACACTTCAAAAACTTGCTTGACAAAAAGAAGTGTTCGTTCAATTCTGAAGTTATATCCGAAACTGAGGATTATTTGACAGAGTTTGACAAATCGTGGTACACGGATGATATAAAGAAGGCGAAATGTCATCGAACGAAGTGCATTTAGCTAAAAAGATATTATCTTGAAAAATAAATCAATTTTGGTTCAATAAGTTTTTTGTTTTGTTTTATTAATCACTCACTTATCAGACTTCCTCGTGCATATTGTAACCACGTAACATGGCGCTGACTAATCAATTAGGAATTCGACGACTATTTCCTGTTTGCAAACATCAAACAATTTCTTGTTGGAAAGAAATGTTCGTCCAATTCTGAAGTTATATCCGAAACTGAGGTTTATTTGACAGAGTTTGACAAATCGTGGTACACGGATGGTATAAAGAAGGCGGAATGTCGTCGGATAAAGTGTATCGAGCTAAAAAGATACTATCTTGAAAAATAAATAAATTTTGGTTGAATAAGTTAATTTTTTATTTTATTAATCACTCAATTATCAGACTACCTCGTGCATATTGTAACCACGTAACATGGCGCTGACTAATCCAGTAGGATTCAAGTATCCTTAAAAAACAAACACTTGTAATCTTTTTGCAAAATACAATTTAGTTAAGTAAAGAAAAATCGTTTGTCATTTTAATAAAGTCATTCAAACGATAAATTTATCGTTTTATTAGGTCACAAAAAAATAATAGAGAAAAGAACATATTCCATTCGTAAATGGCTTTATTGCATTATGTAATATGAATATAAATTATGTTTTTTTTTTTAAGGATTGGTACTCATTATTGAAAACATTTATGAAAAGTTATTGTGGTCTAGTCTTCAAATTCGATCTACTCTAACTACTAAAGACCGCAAAATGATATAGTAATTTTTATTTCCTTGTTAAAAAAAAAAATAAGAAAAAAAAACAAAAAATTCTGATTAGATATTCTTTCTTATTGAACGTGTCCGGATGATTTTTATAAAATCACATGTATTTATTCGATGTAATAAATCCAAATGAAACGTGACCGCATTGCATCTATTATACGAGAATGTGTGTCTATATAATGGATGCTTTTCATCAGATAGATTTCCAGAGTACAGAATCACTCAGAGAACATAGAAGATGAATATCACTTAAGATGAGATAAATTGTTCTGCATTGTTTTCGTTTTGATATTACAATATATTATCTAAGAATATTAGCAAATAATTGATAGATACAGTCGACACGATTCGATAATAAAGTCAAAATGCCAGCACAAATAACAGCTCATCTTGTTGCTATTGACTATGTATCTGGTCCCCTGCTAGTGGAATGACTTTATTTTTGAGATTTGGTTAATTAGGATCTTGACAAGTCATTGTGAACCGCTGTATTGAATGAAATTTGGATAAAAGGACCATTATTAAAGCGGGTTAAAAAAATAGCCCCAACCTATGCGAGGAGTTTGGGGTTTCATGTGATATCCATTCACATAAATAGTGAGTGACATGAACGACTAGTGCCAGTGAGTACTCCATAAGTGGTGTTTTCGTATTATGAACACGATGGATGCCTCTCAAGTCAATGAATATTAAGTTAACTATTCGAAGGTAGATTAGATTATGTTGTAGGTTTCCTCTACTCTACTCGTAATAACATCATGTTACGAGTGTATTGCAAATGTGTTGTTGCTGATATACGACTATGAAGGATAATCATTTATTTGGTGCACCACAAGCACGTTTATATGGAGTAGCACGTGTAGAAGGACCCATCTAAGCGTTAACTAAATTTATGGAAATTTTATTCGAATAGTTTAGGATAATAACAACGAGTATGAAAGGATGAGATTTCGATTACACTGAATGACAAAAAGATGATGCCGGAGACCACAAAATCCAGAGTAACAAAAAAAAATGAATGAATTATTATTAAGGGAAAAGGGATAAAATCTAGGATAAAGTATTAAACAAAAAGCAAAAAAAAACAAGAATAAGAAGAAAACTTTATGTAAACTAAAAATTCCATGAATGTACGACAAACATTTATTAGAAAAGATCTACTCTGCAATGAAGGCTTTACGATTTAGATGGATATTCATGGTTAGAAGATAAAAATCCCCCTACAAAAAAAAATAGATGACACTAAAGGGATGCATACATTTCCGCCATAGGTGTGTGAATATTGGTACGCTTTCCTTTAGCAAGGATATTTTTCGTTTGATTATTAACACCGGCAATAAAAGCATCCAAAAGTAAAAGAGGCGAAGCAAAAAAAAAATACTAATAAAAATAATTGCACATAATAAAAATAGCAAGCAATAAAGATAAGCATTTGAGATTAATCTCATGTGAACCATTTGAAATAATTAGAAAAGAAAAAACCACCGAGTTTTGTGCTCATATAGACGAGTATGGATTTTTTTTTACATTCGTAAAGTTTTTTGTGGTCATATTAATTTGGGATTCGTAAATGTATAAATTTATATTATATGACAAGCATGAATATAAGTGAGGACTTGAATTATATTTTATTTACTTGAAGATTTTTTTCAAAAAGTATTTACAAAATAATTCTTTTTTTTTAACGTGGCATATCTAGCGTTAGACATAATACCGGGGGTCACCTACGAGCATAGGGGATTGGGGTAAGCCCAATTAACGTGCAAAACAGACTAGTCCTGTAATGGATTTATCGCCAGAGCAGCTGACTAGATGCAGGTAGTTGCACCGCATCTCAATCTATACCTAAGCTCGCTTAACAACGTATTACAACCCAGCTCGCTTAAACCCAACACAATTGATTTCCTATTTGGACCACTTCATAAATGCAACATTCTCTCAGATTCCCTCGTTTTTCAAACTTCTTGTCTAATTCTCTGAAAATCGCCATCTATCATGCTCCATGCATGAAGTAGTCAAACATTTAATGTTCTGTTAATTCCTGGGGTAAGCGGTCTCAACCAGCAGACCGCTCCCTTATCACTCCACATTAATTTGTGTAACTACCTGGTCCTGTCTCTTACCAGCTCCATCCATCACAGGTAGGTGCATTAGCTAACAGGAGTAATATTAGGACTGGAGGTGAGGGATGGCAGATGGATTCTGGTTCAAGTCCAACCAATCCCTCAGTTCGAGCCCAACCAATTTTTACTATTTTTAATGAGTTCACTCTAAACTTGTAATTTCCTGTCACTGCTAGACCAGCTCAGGACGGCTGGTATCGATTCTATGGTACGGACTATACCCAAAAGTGTCCTTCTTCTGGGAATACCTATCGTTAGACCCGCCTCATGGCGTTCAAACACAATGCGTCCGATAATGGTGGGGCGCCTTAGGCGGGTGTCCGGACCGCTTGTCGGATATACTGGTAATTATCTGGGATGCTGTCACTTCTAATGATTTGTACCTTTTTGCTTCCTGTTAATCGCTAATCAGATTTAGTGGTGCGTTGATTGAGCGTATCTGAATTCATATGTTCGAATAGAGTCCGTGTTATTATGTCTTTCGATGGGTATGTCACGGAAAACAACAGTAATTTACTATCGTTAGACATAATACCACAGGTCGCCTATGATCATAGGGATTGGGATACGTGATATCAGCGTGCTTGACAGACCTGTTAAGCACGCTGATTGGGCATATCTCAACGTGCCTGTAATGGATTTATCGCCAGACCAGCTGACTAAATGCAGGTGGGGGTTTAGATTACCTCATGCCATAGAACACTCAGTTTCGTTACCTCCCTATGAAAGATTGACTCAGAACAACCTTTCATAGCTCCTTTTCAACACACAGCTCTCAGCTAGTGTGTTACTCTTTCGCTCCCTTTCCGTATTCTTTTTGGCAAGGGAACTCACCTCTACCAACCAGAAAATCTTCTTTCATTCTATTTCCATCTATGACAAGTGACCCAAAAACACCTAGTCTACCATACCACCTTCACTAACCTTCTTTCGTATTCCATGCATAAAGCAATCAAACAGTCCCTCTAATCTATCCGTACAATTCCAATGGTGAACGGTCTAGACCTGTAGACCGCTTAGCTACAGGTTTCAACCTATAGACCCTTATACAAAATCCCTCATGCACGAACGTCTTTCGGTTTCCTCTATGGCAAGTGGCCTCACATCCATCTCTACCATACCATCATAAAACCATCCTTCCTATTCTATGCATGAAGCAGTCAAATATTCAATCTTTCCATCTGTCAATTCCAATGAAGAGAAGTCTCAACCAGAAGACCGCTCACCTCGTCCTACTTTTGTGCTTCCATTTGGACCACCACCTGACCAGCTCCATCCATAACAGGTAGGACCATTGTTCACAGTCAGTAATCAGTTACAAGCTACAATATTAACCCTAACTGTTGGCAGCAAGGCCTGCTCAAAACTCTCATAGCATCTGGAATGATAGCACGCGGGATCCTGACACCCCTCATCTCTGGTCCTAAGACTGTATCGGCGATGTAGGTATTAAACTACAGCCACCATGTTTTAGGCGAGGGCTCCTCATCTTGGCCGGGCACCGCAGGCGAACAACCTCTATGGCAGCAGTTCTGTCTCGAGAGTACTTGATCGGTACTCCTCATTCAAAAGACCTATTAAAAGTAAAGGAATACTCCTCACTCAAAGGCCTACAGTAAAGAAATCCTGTAAATTCCTAGGTACTGTCAGGCCAGCTAATATGCTGCTGGTTCGCCAAGACCGGTAGTCCACTTCTTGTATAGATCTTCGTTTGATCGTTCACCCAGACATTACCCCCTTGTGGGAATAAAAGTGTGTACAATATAATTTGGTTGATATATTAAAATATGTTTAAATATTCCGAGGACTGTGCTCATGATGGTTTTGTTTCGTGTTGGCTGATCTTTTTCTATCTAAAATTTTGGGCATAGAAGAAAGGTAGGAATTTGGAGGTGTCCGAAGTAAGTGGTAGAATTGGCTCGAGGCAACTTACCATTAAGAATGAACCGTTTTGATGTCAAGAAGTCTAAGATGTATTATACAGTTGGATTGTAACAAGGCTGGAACTGACTATAGAGAGTTTTGATCGCATGAAGTGATTAAAAAAATAGTCTAAGAAAAGAGTACTGGGAGTATTCTAATCAATTATTAAGCTTCAAAAATATTCAAAAGATTTCTTTAAATTTGTATTTTTTTTGTTGTTAAAAAAGTTTAGTAACTGAAATTGATTTATCCCATACAAATGTTGTAGAGGATAGGGCCAAGTATACTGCCTTGTGGAACACCAGCGAATATCGAAAAATCTTGACTATTTTACCAAAAAAACATAAAAAATATTTTTTTTAATTGACTTACAATAATTTAAAAAAAAATATATCTTAAAAAAATTCTATTAATTGTTAGAATGTGTGCTGTAGTTTTGTATTATTTTACTTGTCATCGAATGACCTTAGCTATCAACATTAATAATATTTTTTATATGAAAAGAACTTGAATATAAAAGAAAATTTATATAAAAATTTTTTTTTATTTAATAAATCATAATAAATTGGCAGGTTTCGTTTTCGTTAATATAAGTTTTGTTAAAAATAATAAAAAGCATAGTCACTTTTGGGGATAATCATTGGAAAAAAAGAAAAAAAAATGTAGGTTTTTATTGAATAAATCTACAAATCATTATTTTTATACAATAGGCGGCTGATTTCCTTATATTTTTAAAAGAAAAACTAAAAACTTGGAAGATATCAAGGTAATCTTAATAAAAATATTGTAAAAGAAAAACTTGAATAGTAGCAGCGCTTCGATAAAAATTCAAACATTTTTTTACAAAATATTTATTCTAATTACCATGTTTGTTGACACTATATCTGTCAGCTGACAAATTAACATAAATTTATGCTAAATAAACATAAATTTTAATGCAAATTATCGATTTGAATGAGATTTTGTTTTATTCACACTATTGCCATTCGAGAAGAAAACTTTCGGTTTTTAGAAATATTTTGACTACCATTCGGAACTGTGTTGAAAATTTCACTTCTAAAATGAAACAATTTTTTTTATTACTATTGAAAAAAAACGAAAACTGTTTTATTGGAAAACTTTGAAATTTTTCTACCACTTTTATTTCTTTGTGTGATAAAATACCTTAAATTTTGTAGTCTTAAACATATTTAATTATTCTTTTAAGCAGTTCTACAAATTGAAAAAACCAAAAAGTATTCATTCCGAAGCAAACATAAAAAAGTTTACATAGACTTTATGCTAATATTAGCAAAAGATTGAAATGGAATGCTTGAAGTCAAATAAAATTGCTTTTCCTAAGCTCACCCACAACCAACCCCTAATTATAAGTCCAAAGTACACATAATAGGGTTGATCATTTTACGCTCGGTTAAAAATGAATGTAATCAAAAATTTGTGTGATTATCTAGAACAGAAGATAAAATGTTCTCTTAATTATGGAATACTATGCAGACTTACAATAGATTCGATAGTACAGAAAATTATAGTAATTGTGATTCTTAAGAATTAGTTGTACTTGTTTTGGAAATTTTGCCATTATTACTAATAATAATAATCAAAAAAAAGAAGAAAGATACATGAAAAAGCTTCGTATTTAAATTCACATCTTTTTGTAAGACGACATTTCTTAAAGCTTATTCTTTTTAGCTGCAAGCAAACTTTGAAAAGTTTTCATAGACTTTTCGGCACCTACAAGATTTGCTGCCCTAAAGATAAATATGCGATTGGAGCAGAAAACACAAATTATTTCTTATCATTTTTTTTTCGTTGTTGTTGTTTGCTTATCATAAAAATTATAGTTTTTCCTTTCGTTTTATTTAAGATTGCTAATCGTAAAATAGTCGTTTTTTTTATATTTGGATTTTATGTAAAAAAATTTTCTTGGATAGATAATCATTTAACTTTAATGTTCAATTTTATAGTATAATAGAGATTTTTTGAGAAAAAATTTAATTTTATTAGGAAATGGGTTTTTTTTTTGTTATTTTCATGAGGAAAGTTTATAAACAAATCGGGTTGAAGAAAGTGTCTCCCGAAAAACTTGTCACTAAATAATTTAAACTGGTCTCTCTACAGTCCCAAACCCTCCTCGGAATAATTTTTTGTTTAAAAAAGAAAGTGACAATTTTCATACCTCATACTGGGTTCTCACCGTTTTGGTCCTTTTTATACAATACTTAAACTAGTCCAACTGCCGTGATTCAATTATACATTTTATGACAGACAAAGATATCGACTCGAAAGTCATACGAAGCTACAGGGTTTTCTAAAAGGTACGAGGTCTGTTCAAAAAAGTATCGCGAATTTAGAATTTCCGCGGGTTACGTATATTCGATTTTCGATTTCTTTGTGGCGTTATGTTGGTATTCATGCTTCTTCCTTATGACGATAAGTTCGCCCATTTTGAATGTTCAGTTAATTTTTGATAGCTGCTTTGCTTGCACGTGTTTTGGCTCGTCTTCGATTTTTGCCCATTCCAAAAAATTGATCAATGAATTTGTATTAAAATTTGTGGGAAAAACAAAATTAATTGCGCGGACGCATTCCGAATGTTGACTGTGGCATATGGTGAAGCTACCTTGGACCGAAGCAACGTTTATCGGTGGGACAAAATTTTCTCAGAGGGCCGAGAAGATGTGAACAGACGAAAACATTGATGAAGTGAAGAAAATAGTATTGGCCAATCGTCGAATCACCGTTAGAGAAGTTGCTGAGGACTTAAACATATCGATTGGCTCGTGCCATTCGGTTTTTACCAATGCTTTGGGCGTGAGACGGGTCGCCGCAAAATTTGTACCAAAATTGCTCAATTTCGAGCAAAAACAGCATCGTATTACATTGCTAAGGAGCTGTTGGACTCTGTTCGCGACGAATCATGGGTTTATGGTTATGACATAGAAACCAAAGCTCAATCATCTCAATGGAAGCTGCCGCACAAGCCAAGACCGAAAAAAGCGCGCCATGTGAAGGTTTTGCTTACAGTTTTCTTCGATTGCAGGGTTATAGTGCATCATGAGTTCTTGCCACAGGGTAGAACGGTCCATAAGGAATATTACCTGCAAGTTATGCGCAAGTTGCGCGAAGCAACCAGCCAGAAACGCCCGGATTTGTGGAAGAAACAAAAATTGGCTTTTGTATCATGATAACGCCCCTGCTCACGCATCGTTGCTTGTGTGGGAATTTTTGGTCAAAAACAACACACTAATAATGCCGTAGCCACAGTATTCCCCAGAATTGGCCCCCTGTGCCTTTTTCTTGTTCCCGAAAAAGATTTTGATCCATTTTTTTTGGAATGGGCAAAAATCGAAGACGAGCCAAAACACGTGCAAGCAAAGCAGCTGTCAAAAATTAACTGAACATTCAAAATGGCCGAACTTGTCGGCATAAGTGAAAGACATGAGTACCAACATAACGCCACAAAAAATCGAAAATCGAATATAACGTAACCCGCGGAAATTCAAAATTCACGATACTTTTTGAACAGACCTCTCATATCCCATCCAAGCTCTAAAAGCTTTTGCCGAGAGGTCAAACTTGTATGTGGTTTCGCATTATCGTGTTGGAACGCTATACCTTTCCTATTGATCAATTTTGGTCTTTTTTCATGTCCAACTGAAGACAGTACACTTCAGAATTGATCGTTATGTTGCTCGGTAGACGTTCAAAATAAACGATTCCTTTGAATTCCATCAAACAGATAGCATAACCCTTTTTTTTTTATGAATATTGGCTTTCGAAGTTCTTTGAGCCGGTTCATCTTTGCTACTCCAGGATCTATTGCGCTTAACATTGTTGTAGATAACCCATTTCTCATCCCCAGTGATGATACGCCTCCAAAATGCATCATTTTCTTGGCGTTTGTGAAGCAAATCGAATTCAATAAATTTAATCTCTTACATTCTCAATTATTTGTAGGTCCTCTGTTGGGAAAAAACGAAAATGCAATTAAGTCCTCTGTTGGGAAAAAACGAAATTACTTTCCCAATTTTACGACTATTAACAAATAGAGAAAAATTATTCATTTTTAAAAAAAAATTGAATACTAATATTCATGTGATAATTAAAAAAAAACAATTTTGTTTTTCTAATATGTACAAACAGAATTCGAATCCGAATAAAAATAATTTTTAGATTTTCGTCATGTTCTGTTCATTTGAATATAAATCGTTAATGATTTTAATGCTTCTGGGAAATGTAATTTTCTTCGATATGGAATATGGAACAATTTTCGTATATTAATAAATGCTCTGACCTCAATAAATGTTGTTTACTGGAAAATACGATTATTTATGAATATACATATGTTACTTGCATTCATCAGCATTTTTCTATCAATTTACATACGACTTATACACATAATCATGCTTTCTGTTCAAAAAAAAAGAATTTTTTTTTTATCTATGGAATAATATTGACTTAATGTAAATTTGACTTTTAGATAGATTATAATCACCATTAAATATATTACGAGTATTAAATAATGTGTGTATAGATTTTCCTTATAGATGGGGGGGAAGTGTTTAAATGGAAAATTTAGTCGATTTTAGTTCATAGGAGCAAATGGATGGCCGCCAACTCAATGGGAGCTTTTATATATATTGTATTTAAAATTTGTCATTGACAATGAAATTTTCCATCCAACAATATTCCAGCCAATTACCTGATTATCATAATTAATAAATTATAATAAAAAAATCAACAACCACCGGTGTGTGCTCGATATTTTCTCATTTCGGTTTCGATTTCGATATTTTGATTCAATAAAATTACCAAGGAATATTTATTTTAATATTGATTTAATCAATATAATATGAACAATGAACAATTGTATTATTGTTATTTTTTGTTCGAGAAAGATGAATACGTCAAGAGCTTATATTTGTTTCTTTCCTGGAAGCAACCATGACATCGTTTCTTTTTTCCCTTATAAATAAGCAAAAACTTTTTGTATATTTCTTAAAAGCTTTCCTTTGTTCGAAAGCATTGAATTTTGTTTTCCAAACTGTACAAAAAACGAAATTTCTTTTTAAAATTAATATAGAAAAAAAAAGACAGTACATATTTTTTTGTTGATGTTGTGTGGGAGTTTTGTGGAATAAGTATTTTTGTATTGATTTAGATTGAAGATATGATTTTGTGTAAGTTGTGGGGATGGAAAGTTTTCTTTAAAAAATTAATCTGAAAATGTGTAAATTTTGTTAAATATTTCTTCAGATGCATTTGACTATTCAGCATATGAAAACTTCATAATTAAATAAATTAGGCGCTTCATGGAACGTACATATTCAAGGAAATTCCCAAACGACCTTCGATCTTCGCACGCTCGTAGAGTCATCGACTTGTATTTCTTTGAGGACGCTACTGATAATACTATTACTATGATTGATAGTGAATTGGAATAATTGGGGTTGGACGGATATGTGATCCCAACAGAACGGTGCCATGTGATAGGCTGCTCCAGCTAACAGAATTCTCTAAGAGCAATCTCCAGATTGAACTGTTACCGATTTCTTCCTAAAAAAACTAACACAACGAAATTAATGGAAACTAACTCGGAAATGCGTAAAAACAAAAATTCGGCTTAGTCCTTAAGATTAAAGTTATGCCCTATGCCGGAAGTGACTTTTTTGTGCCTATACTTTCACCTTTAAATTCTGCTAAATAGTTACCAGGTGTATAAGCGTAAATCCGCTGTTTTTTAGTCAAACAAATTTATTCCATAGAAAGCAAAAACAAATTTATTCAAAGTACTTGCCCTTGCTAGCTACAGAGTTTTCCCATCTCTCGGCCAATTTGTGGATACCACGCCAAAAAAATTCCTTCTCTTTCGATGCAAACCCCTCATCAAGCCATTTTCGGACGTCTTCGTAAGAATCGAAGTGCTGCTCAGTGAACGCGTGGCCCATCGACGAGAACAGGTGGTGGTCGGAAGGGGCCAGGTCTGGTGAATAAGCGAGGTGGGGTAGCACCTCACAGTTGAGTGTCTCCAAATAGTTTCGGACCATTTTTTAATGTGTGCGATGGTGCGTTGTCGTGGAGGAAAATTAGCTTGTTATGTCTTTGTTGATAATCCGTCATTTTCTCACGCAGAGCACTGTGTAATTTGATCAATTGTTGGTGGTAGCGGTGGGCATTGACAGTTTCACCAGGTTTCAACATCTCATAGTAGACGATACCCTGCTGATCCCACCAAACTCACAACATCGTCTTCTGTCCAAAGGGATTTGGTCTTGGGGAAGAAGTTGATGGTTGGCCGGGGGATCCCACTGAGGATTATCGAAATATATCAAATTTTCATCGCCTGTCACAATTCGATGCAGGAACGACTTTCTTTTTTGTCTGGCGAGCAAGATTTCGCTTGCGGCACCCATTTTCCGATCTTTTCAATCTTCCCCATGGTACGCAGATGCATGGAAATGGCTGTTTGAGTAACACCCATTTTTTGCGATTGGGTATCGTCTTCGTTCAAAACAGCCTGCAATTGATGGTCCTCAACGTTTCTAGGTACAAGTCAAAATTTCCGTCTTTGAACCGACGAAACCAATCTCGGCACGTTGTTTCCGATAAAGCACTGCCACAATAGGCCTTCATAAGCATTCGATGCGATTCGGCAGCCGATTTGTTCAAATTGAAGCAGAAAAGTAGAGCTTCCCGCATATGCTCTTTTTCTGGCACAAAACTAGACATGATTAGGAAAAATGTATGTTGTTGTACGAAATTGCTTACAATATGCACTAATTATGTTGACAGATGTCAAACTCATAAAAAAAAATATGGCGTACTCGAGTTAGTTAAATACGCTCACTTATGCCATCTATGACGAACAGCTTATACCTCTGGTAATTTAATTTGTTACACATCTTAAACATAATTGACATTATTCTAGACCTTAAAAGTAATACGAGACCAGATGACACAGTCAAGTTGTTTGTTACGCTCTAAAGTGGGACATAATTTGCTTCGATAATCAATTATGAACTATATTAAGAAATTGGATTGGGATCAACCAGGGATCAGATTTGGAATATATTTAATACTGGAGTTTAGTTTTCTTTTTACCTGTAGTAAGAAGTCTCTATATATTTAATGGTGCTATGCCGCATCTTAAAAACAAGATAACACCGGTCGCCCACGACCATTGGGATTGAGATACGCTCAATCAGAGCCCTACCATAAATGATAGTTAGCAGTCAGTAGTCCAACTGCTGGTGGCGAGGACTATCTAAACCTCTGCTGTCATAAGCAGTGACAACGCCCGAGATAATTGCAATGCATTGCTACATTTGCCAGTTACCTCCCACCTGCGATCCGGAGATCGTACCCGCGATATGGGTTTCAACCACAGCCACTACGTTGCTGCCTAAGGCGCCTCACCATTATCGGGCACAGTGTACCTGTAGTAAGGATCAGAATTGTCCTAGACCTCCAAACTAAAGCTTTGCTAGACGATAAGGGCGTGATATTTTTTATAACCTGAAATTAGATCTCGCCGATACATCCCTCTCACTCCATCACTACTATGAACACAAATGCGTGTCTTATCAGAGAATCAAATGGTCCGCTATTGTTCTGTATTCCTTTCTATGTGCTCCTGAGCGAATTGAAGACCAGCTTGATGATGAGCTGCGGTTAATTTTGGTTAAGTTGTATGTTTATGAGATCAAGTTGTCCGCCTATCGACCCTTGAGTCCAAGAATTTTTTGAAGATGCTGCTAAGGTTGAGTCGAAGATTGCGCAAGAATCTCGTTATACTATATTATAACTATCGTCCCGTTTCGATCTTAAATACGTTCGGTCAGATCCTGTCGGCCGATTTATTGCATTTTTTGTTATATCTGCAACTACATACAATTTATAACAAGCAGATTCTTTAAGGACATAAAGATATGTAGGGTAAAACACTTATCGGTGTCTCTCCAAAAAACGGGGCAATTTCTTTTATAAATTTAAAAAATCCTGAGGCCCTTGCCATTTGAAAGGATGAAGATAGTAGGATAGATGCGAATGGATTTTTTTATAACGAGAGATGCACGGTTCACGAACAAATAGAACATTTAGATCATTATTAAGAGCACGATTTTGTGCATAAAAGTGACAATTGAAGGATTCGGGATTACAAGATTTGGATTCGAGAGGAATTAATATATTTAAAATTCGAGTCCGTGTATGTCCATATTGGTTTTAGGAATAACTTATATTTTATTATCAGTTTTGATCTATTGTCTAGGAGGTCGTAGTAATTGTTTCTATACTCGGTTAAGTCCACTGCTTTTGATTTTCATTTGGGTTATCCAGGTTAAGCGTTTTTCGAATTTGAGTTTAAGTAAACGCACGCTTGTTTTATTTGGAATCTGTTCTCGGCAGAGTGTAAAAGTAACAGGAGCACATTTTTGTTCTTTTACCCCCACTCACCATCTTTTGAATCAGGAGTGGATATGGGTCTGTAGATTAGTGATGCTTATTGAAAAATCTTTATGATATGTAAGGATACCTTTATGTTGCGGCTATTTAAGGATTGAATTTAGGATATTTCCCTGAGATAGGTAAATGCCAAAGTTTCCGTCGGAGAATGGATAAATGTCAGAATATTCAATATTTTCAGCTACTTAAAAATATCGGTCTAAGAGATATGATTTAAAGATGTGGAAATATCCGAAAGGTACAACACGCTGCAACTTCCAAAGCAATCCAGCATGTCATACACGGTCGAAAGCGTGCGAAATATCAAAAAATACGCTTTGGCAGTAATTAAATTGGGGTCCTGAAATCAGTAGCACACACTTTCTAACCATTGTTAAGCTCACATTAAGCTCATAAGCTACTTCGTGTTGACAACTTTTACCTCCCAACAGCTCTACAACTTGGGCAGATTTTTCTGTTGAGCAAAAAAAATTAGAACCTTTTTTTTGTCAGAAAATAAAGTACTTAAACAAGAAAATATTAATTGAGCAAACCTCTGTCCCGGTATCTGATTATCACGAAATAAAGGGGTAAATTTAGATTCATAAGAAGACTGCGAACTTCCCTTTCAAATAGTCCCTATTTGAAGTGCAGTGCAAGTTCCAACTTCGTCTTGTGACAACACGATCCTATAGAGCGTGATAAGTGAAGCTTTTTTTTTATAGGTCATTTTACAAAAAATGGTACAGCGAAATTCGGAGCAAAAATGTTCCATGAAATTTTGTGTTAAACTTGGTGACGCCGGAAATTACGAAAAGTTGCAACGTCGCTTTGGGACATATTGCTTATAAAAAGTACAATTTTCGGTTGAATGAATTATTCCACGGAATGTCTAGAAGTTCTGTCGGCCCTCGAAGCTTTTCGTCAAATAACTGGGGGCCCAATGTAATTCGTCACAATAGACACGTCGGTTCCAGGTTGTGTTGGCATTTGGGTTAATGAATAGCCAATTTCTGTTTCGGTGGGTCGGGGGTGGTGTATTGTTGGAAGGGTGTTTTATCCACCGTCGTGTGTTCACTATAATCCCGATCTTACCCAGTCTGCTGACAAAATGGCCGTTAACATCATTACTCATGATTAGAAAACCAAACGTGACCTACGTTGATAGATTTCTTTCCAAACATTCACAAACATCGAAAATCCTGCCAAAAAATTCTGGGCTAGAAAACGTCTCAGAATCCGGATTGGGCATACCTCACTAATCCATGATTTTCTCTTCCAGTGGCGTTCAAGTCACTATTCCCCAATTTTAGTCAAAATGACCACAGTGGAAGAGATCCTATGCAAAAAAAGAAAAAAACCGAATTTCTTTTTGCATAGGACACCTTCCACTGTGGAGCTCCAATAACTCCTTTTCCAGGCCTTTTTTTTTGTTAAAATCCTTTTAACCTTCTTTAACATTTAAATATTCTCCCAACTAACTATCGACCAGTTTTTAAGGAAGCTGGCAACGAAAACCTACACGCAACATGCAGTCGCCAAATAACCTTATGCTCGTGGCGCTACAAAATGGCCTATTGTTTTTAGTTCACAGTCCTTATATAAAAATAAAAAAATATTTTACATTAATTATACTAAATTAAAGTCAAATTTAAATGCCGATATTTGCCTAAAAATTTATTGATTTATGGAAAAAGGCAATCAAAAAAAAAATGCAAGTTTAAAAAATACATTATCGAAAATGAAATAATCTAAAAGAAAGTGGAATTACCGATTGTTTAAACATATTATAAGTTTTGAAGTGAATTGAACAAAAAGGCGAATTATTCGAAATCCTTTGAAAGCTCTGGCATAGATAAATGGTAAAAAACAATAAAAAAAAAATAAAGAATCAAGAAAAGGAAGAAGATTTGTTCGAATTGGGAACAAATAGTTCGAAATTTAATCCTACAAAAAGAAAGTTTTGTAAACGGTTATGTTCGTGCTCTCCATTCTTAAATGCTTCGATTAACTACATGAGAAGAAATTCGAGTTTGTTCTACTTTTGAGAATACTCGTAATGGTGAAGAACATTCTAGAAAATTATTCTCTCAAACAAAGTCCTAATAGCGTATTGAAGACGTGTCCCATATCCGGTCATCTAATAACCTCCTTTAAATAGTATCATCGCATTGAAAGTTAAAGATCACGTTTACACTTTACCAAATAAATCATTGAGATGTGATTTATCCTCCAAATAAACGTCCGAGTAAGTGCAGATGGATTTCGGAAAGATTGTTTTTTTCATCACTATTTATCTATGAACAAATAACAATTTTCATAGTAAAAATCTATGTTTGTACCAACGAAACTTGGAAAAAATGACACACTTTTTGAAGGAATAGTTTCACATAAAAATAATTTCAATTTCTTTAAGAGATTTTGGATTTAAGAGATTTAAGGAATTTACTTCTGTAATTTACTGTAAATTAATTATTTACGTTATTTTTCTTAAAATATTGAATTATTACTCATACAATATTAACCAAGAACCCCAATCTGCACCGTTCCGAATTGCGTCGTTCTTATTGTTCTCCTTTATACGAGGGTTGTATGATTAATACCTAATCCTCTGCAAGTTGTGGTGATTCTATTATCAAAACAACTTTATTTTCCGTAAATATATCCTTTCATAAGAATCCTGTTAAATTTTCAAGCAGCTGAGTCATTTAGTTTGTGCGAATCATAGCCATTTAAAGTGAAGTATTTTTCTGTTTTTACAACAAATGGAGAATAAATCGAATATTGAGTAATGATAAGATATTTATTAAAAAAAAAAGAAAAACTAATGATGATATAAAAACGGAAATTAAAGAAGTTTCTGAGGACTCTGAAGCTTCGTTATCGAGAATAAAATATTATCCTGCTAAATTTATACGCGGCCCTACAAGCATTTTTGATTAAGTAGGTCCAAATGAGGTCAATACATCAGAAATCAAGGATCACAATTGGATGGATGCAGAAAATTTTAACAACTCATTTTGGATATAGAGAAAGCTTTTTGACCATAAACACGTGTTTATTGACCATAAACACATGTATCTTAACTTCGAAAGGATGCTTGACGATTTTAAAGGGCAATCCGAATAATTTTTTAGCCTCGATGCATAATTGTTAACGAAACATGAATTCATCACATCACACCAAAGACCATGCGTGCACACTTGATTCATGAGTTAGAATAGGAATTGCTTATGAATACAAAAAATGGCTGGATGGAAAAAGATTTCAGGTTATTGCTGAAAAGAACGACTATTTTGAAGGGTTGGAGACATTTTTTTTTAGATTGATAGGCAAATGAGTAAAAAAGAGAACTAAGTTGAAAACTTACACTCAAAAATATTTGTTTTTCTGAACAAGGCCAGGTATTAATCATACAGCCCTCGTAGACGCTGTAACAAATATAGATTGTTCTAAAGATAGATTCATAATATTGTATATCAGAGCATTTTGATTAGCTGTCAATTTGTTATTTGATATTTAGCAGTCATAGAGAATAGGCATGGCAAAATTATTGTGGGTCTTTGTAACCTTTAACAACGTAGAAGTATTGTAAAAAATCAATTTACGAAAATAATTCATCAATTACTGTGACACTCAGAAAATTTAATAAACAAAAATGGGTCAAGGACAATTGTACGGTGTTAGGTACACTAAAGCCTGGCGATTTTAGAAGCAAGCGTTCAACCAAGAATATTGCTGCAGTGCGTAAAAGTGTAGCGCTAAGTCCGGGTATCTCCTATAAACCATCACACATAACAATGCACTCAATTCTCAAAGAGTTGCATCTATCCGCTTACAAAATTCTGGTGATGCAGCGCAGTGATCTTATTCATGGCCGGTAATAGAGCAAAAACGTTTTAGACTTCCATAAACAAGACCCTAATTTAAACAGGAAATTAAAAATGTCTGACAAAACGGATTTTGATTTAAGCGGCTTCGATAATGAACTCTAGTTGTAAAAATTCAAAGGCTATTCCCGGACGGCTTTAACATCGTCATCTATTTGGACCCCAGGTGTCAATGATCCGTACGCGGTTGGCAATGCTGTTTTGGTAACTGGTGGGCGATATACAGATATGCTACAGAACTTTTTTATTTGTTAGTTGGACCAATTGTAGTTTGTCGATATGTGGCTCTGACAGAACGCGGTACAGTAGATATTCTTGGACCGATGATTCCTGACTAAACTATTTGGAAAAGTGATAAGTCAAGCAGGCACCCCTCAATTTCCAGATTAAAATACTCCAAATTTCCTCCTGTAGTGAAAGGGTGTTAAAAATGTCATTCAAAGAGAATGCCAGAAGGGCCAGAGGTGGTAATTTTAGCCATAATTTATTGGACATTTGCTCTGGGGAAAATGTCCAATAAATTATGGCTAAATTTCATTTTAGTGAAATGTCCAATAAATTATAGGAAATTTTTCGATTTTCTAAAATTTGTTCGTGGTCCCAATTACAGCCGGACGTCTTGCTTTTTTGAAAAGTAAATATTTAGGACATCAACTTTATAATACACTAAGACCTTGAGTTGCATCGTTAATTGGGATCAGAATTAATTGATGGGAATAATTTATAGCCCCAAGAACCGAGGATTCGGTCAGAGTTTCTTATAACCTTCCCGCGGATCAGGTATAAAAAAATTTGTCCTGTTTAATTGGGTTCATATTTTTAGTTCAATTAATGTGAAAAATTAATGTAGATCTCCTGAAGTAGATGATAGTATTACTGAAGTAGATTGAAAATATCGATCTAGAAAAAATTATCAATTTGTTCTTTAACAAATAAACTACTTTTAAGCAGTTAAAGGTCAAATTTGGTTAGCGAAATAGCAGGTGTGATCTTAGTAGCTGTTAACCCATTTTCTAATAAGGGTGCGGAAATTTAAAAAAAAAAGAAGAAAAATGCACCAGATACTTTGAAATTTTCTCCAGGTGAGCTGGAAGAGGCTATCCCCTGACGGTCGAGTAAATATGATATGATGAGGAGTACCGCGATCCGCCCATCTTATGCCTAGGCGAACCTAGTGTGCTCGAAGGTGAGTGATACATTGAAATGTTTCCAATTTGGTGTATCGGTAAATACTAATAGTGTGAAAAAGCATCAGTCCCACCTACTGACACTTGTAGCCCCTGGTTACTAAAAATCAACTCTTCACACCATGTGTATCCCCTGAATGACTTTCCATTTTTTTGGCACGATTGTTTAAAGGTGCCTTAGAAGATGGATTAAATTGCTACACCTGTCGTGACGCTCAAGACGATAGATTTTTTTAGGACAAATATTACTCAAAATAATCATTAAAAAAAATTTTTTTTTTACATGTTATTGACTATAAATGAAAATATCTTAAGAAATTTTCTTCTTGAAAAATGAACAAAGTCTGAAAAATGATCCAATCTAATTACAATAGTATTCAAGAATGTTTTCACAATTCTTAAGAAGAAAAAAATACCAATGATAGAGGGTATGTATACTGTTATTGAAATAGAAGAAAAACAATCTCTGAAAACATATTATTTTTCAAGAAAAATCAATACTGTTCGTTTCGTAGGAGAGTATTTTGTACAACTAAAAAAAGAAAAGAAAAGAAGAAAACCAAATAATACTATATAAAAGAAATCTGATAAGACTACCATAAGAAAGTGAATGTTATTCCAGAAAACGTTTCAAGGTGTTATCATTCCAAAAACTTTCAACTCTCGTTTCTATAATCTTTCTATTTTTACTTGAATTTCGAATGGGGGTAGTAATTTCATCCCCTCAGGTAGTATGATTATAAATCCTTACAAAGAGAAAATGTGAGAATTCGAATAATAAATGATAAAAAATGTATTATTATAAGCCACGTGAGGCCCATTTTCTTCCATTTTTTTTCTCTTAGTCTCTTTCTCTCTGGTTCGTATAAATTGAAAGTTTTCCTTTTTAAAGTAAGTAGAAGAAAATTTATTACTTGAAAATAGAAATTAAAGTAGAAAATTTTACTTATTCTCACGTTGGGATTGGTTGTTCTAGTTTTTACTAGTTTATTATATTAGCACACAGAATAGGAGATTTGTACAATAGTACACTAAGAGCCACAGCTAACATTTACAAAATTTAATCCTGCTCCAGTTGGATACATTTAAAATGATCAAAACAAATTTCACACTAGATAATATGTTACTTAAATATTAAGTAAAATTTATGAAAACAAATATTTTCTAATTAAAAGCTTTATTAAAGTTTATGTTTGTGAGTTTTTAGTGGAAAAATCAAATTATTTTAGATTCCTTTTTAACATATAATAAGGCGTGTTGTTTATGAGAAAATTTTACTATCATATAATATCTGTTAAAAAAAAAAATTATTGTAGCTTTTTGGACTAATGCAAATTGTCTTAAAAATAATTTTTAACTGAAATTAAATTCGATTAAATTACAATTTTTTTTTTGGGTAATCTGTAACTATTTAAGAATGAAAAGCAAAGTTTTTTTAAAAATTGAGGAATAGTAAAATGATACCGCGATGCATCACACATAGTAGGGAGTATCGACAATTTATGGGAGGATTTTCGATTGAAGTGATTGGATTCAACTGTAATTGGAACGCTTGTATGACCCTCATAGTTTTGTGTGTCGGTTCCATGTCAACTGTTTATCCATATACAGTTCTGAATAATGTTACAATATAATTTTTTTTTGGAACAATATCGCCATTAATAAGTATGGAAAGGGATGGTTCTTGGCAAAGAGCAAAAGTAACATGAACACTTTTTTTCTAAATCAGTTTTAAAGGGAATCAATATGGTTTTGTAAATGGTAGAAGGCAGTATTTAGGTTTTTGTGATAAATGACAAGGTATTGTCATTGGAATGAATATCGAAGGTATAAATATTATATATGAGAGGGCCAACAATGCTACCCTGAGGGAGACCGACAAAGATAGGAATAAGTATATCGGAGAAAGCGACATTTTCTATTACTTGAAAATATATTTCGGAGAGGTAGGATTTGACGCTGAGAAAATAAGGTCGGTGAGAGGAGGGGGGGGGGGGGGTTAAGGGGAGCAATTTTCTTGAGCATCTAAAGTAGGTCAGGGTGCCATACTCGACATCTAGAACTACGACTAGACATATCTGCTCATGAGAAGATGCACGATGATTTGCTTGAATTGTAGAACGTTCAGTTCTTAATCTAAACTGCTGACTAATGTTGTTACACTCAAGAATGGGGTATAAGCGTATTTAGGATAAGTTTTTAGAAGACTTCCGCTAGGATTGAAAGAGAGGGTTTATGGGTCTATACGGAAAAGGTGTATTGCGAGTTTTTTTTGGGTTTTTGGGATTATTTTTATTAAGAAGTTGAAATTTTTAATTGAACTCTAATTTGAGCTGTAAGAAGCCCAGACTTCTAAGCTAAAATTATGGCAAATGGTTGCATTATAGTTTTTTTTAATCTAGACTCAATATGCGTCTCTGTTTCTGTTCAGACTCGTAAATTTCAACCGTGGCAAATTTCAGAATTGATTACCTTATTTGAACTGCAAGACGTCTAGAATTTCTAATTTGAATTATACTAGGTGGCGACATTGAGGTTTTTTTGCACCTCAAATCTGAGTTTGTGTCGACTCAAAGTCGGAAATGTAAATTATGCCAAGTTACAGAGTTAATTGTTTTTTTCTTAAAATTTATGCCATCTAATTTGAGCAACCAGAAGTATAGATTTAAAGTATGGTTGTTGGCCACATTGAGGTTTTCTGCACCTCATCTGATTTTGCCTTTGGTTTCACACCCAAAAATATAGCTTGTGCCAAATTGCAGAGTGTATTTTTTTTGAAATTTATAAAACGCAATTTTATTTGCCAAAAGTCTATATTTTTTAATTTGAATTATGACAGGATTTGATTTTTGAGTTTTTTTGTGCCTCAAACCTGAGCCCCACTCTTGACTCAGATGCAAAAATATAAATTATGTCAAATTGCTGTTAATTTTTTTTTCTAAAAATTGTAACTCAATTTAAGTCACCAAAATACTAGATTAACTAATTTAAATGATTACAGATGACGACGTTGAGGTTCTTATGTACCTGAAATCTGAGTCTGCCTTTCGATTCATACCCAGAATTATAACTTGTGCCAAATAGTAGAGTGAATTTGTTTTGAGAATTCATGTAAAGCAATTTTATCTGCTAAAAGTCTATATATTTTAACTTGAATTATGACAGGATGTGATTTTTGAGGTTTTTTGTGCCTCAAACCTGATCCTCTCTCTCGACTCAGATACAAAAATATAAATTATGTCAAAATTTTTTTTCTTTTTTCTAAAAATTGTCGTACTTAATTTAATTTCCAAAAATGTTTTTTTGCACCTCAAATCTGAGTTTTCGTCGAGTGGGAACCCAATTTGAGTCACCAGAAGTCTTGATATGCTTATTTTAAATTTGTCAATGGGTTGTTGTTGTAGCTTTTTTATCTCCCAATATGGGTTGCCGACCAGTAAAATCTTTATTTTCAAATTATGTCAAACTACCGTACCGATATCTAAGTTGAAATCAGTTATACCTTTGCGACCATAGGGACTTAGTTAAAATCAGTTAAAGCTTTTAATGGCTTAAAAAATATTGTGAACCTTAACCCATATTTGAGGTTCACAATATTTTTCCATACCCAGAATTTTAAATTGTAATCGAGTAAAGTGAAAGTCGTTTCTTAACTCTTATTCCCAATTCTATATTCTCATCAGCGTGAAATTCACTTTGGAGTCCTTGACTTTAATAGTCGTTCGTTAACTCTTATCCCCAATTCTACATCCTCATCAGCGTCAACAGGAGCCACGATACACGAGTCTTCTGGACTATGCAATTCCTGAAGGAAAATTTGTATACTAGGCATCCTGAAAGACTGATAAGTAGTTATCTCTGGATATATATTAAAATCAAATGGCGTACTGCAGGCGCTGCTGATATTTTGGACCGCTTAGATCTTATATGAAAACATAATTAAATGCAGTTTTAAAATTTTCTGAAACAGAGTTCTGATGGTGCCAAGCAGAGCAGACAAACATCAGGTTGAGGTAGATAGATCCCCAACAACAGTCTGCCTTATCGCTTCCCAGAATATAGCCGACTGACCCAGTTCTATCAAGCCGAGCGTTTAGGTTCTGAATCATGTTATCATAGGAGATAATAATTGAACTTTAAAATTCTATGAGTTTAACGCGATTCCTGAATATTATACGTAGTACAAAACGAAATGAAAAGAATTGAAAATCAACAAGTTCAGACTTCTTAAACCCCCTCAGTTTTTACGTAACCACCCTCGTAGAAGGATAATCTACTGATAGTTAAAAAACAAACTTAGTTGAAATGATCTTACAGCATATAAATAATAATTACCAATACGAAAAGTTTACTTATTAAAAGTGAAAATTGAAATACGTATTCGTGTGGGAAAAAGCCGAAAATAGGTTATAATATTTGGATTATTTTTGTTCTTCTAATGAATTCATTAAAAAAATATCGATTGAATTTTATGTTGTTCGATGCTGACGTAGGAGGAACATACGTAATTTGAGTAAAAAATTAATAAAACAATAAATTCTATTCAGTCTTCCAAATACTCGTAGTTTAAAAAGTATCTCAACAAAACAGTTACAGTTTCTGTTCTTAAAATTTTGCTCTCAATAAGCCGTAGGTGGTTCTAGTTTGTTTTTGCTTTTTAATGAATCAAAGGTGAATAGAAGGCGTTTCATTTAATTGTACGAAAAGTATTTACTATAGGAAAATTTATTGAATATAATTAAAATGAGTTTTCTCACAAAAATTTGTTGTATACTAATTTGCATAATTAATTAAATATTTTACATTCAGTTGTGTGCGTAGATATTAGGTTTTTATCTTTTGTTTTGGCTTCTAGAACTTGTTGAGCAGCTGGAATTTTTATAATTTGTAGAATGCGTTTTTTTCACTCTTCCAAACTGGATAGCTTCAACTCAGTTCCTCGATTACACTTTTTTGGTTGTTTGTGACAGTACAAATGACGTTCTTCACGTTTTTTTTGATTTTGAGGAACAAAATAATCACACTGACAGATGAGGTGAATATCGGGGCTGGAGAACCATTTTTCCGACAAATACTTTGTGAGAAAAATGATCCGGTAATAGGGGCGATGTTATGCTTGAGCATCCAAGCGTCTCCAATGTCTGATCTGACGCAAAGAACTCTTTCTCTGAACCCTTCAAGGAACTTTAATGTTAATCGACAGTCCAACCTCCATTAAACTGGCGGAGGTGTTGCTTCCACTCTTCCCGGGAGCGGTGGCCTTGAAAGGCTCAGAGAAAGAGTTCTTCGCGTCGGATCAGACATTGGAGACGCCTGGATTCTCAAGCATAACATCGCCCCTATAATACGACCATCTTCATTACTTGTCCGAAAAAATGGTTTTGAAAGTCTCAATGGCTTTTTATCATTTTTTTTGATAAAAATGACAGTGTGCCCCCTATCACACTGTCATTTTTATCAATGAGTCTGCCGGAAAAAGGGATTTCGGGTTTTCTTCAACTTGATTCCCAATTCCCAAAAAACACTTTTTGGATAACATCCAAATAATTACAATATAACCGAGGAATTGAAAGCGATTCAAGTTAGATCCACCACTACCGGGGAGAGTGGTAACGACACCTCCGCCGATGTATGTGAGGTTGGACTGTCGATTTGCAAGAAAATGCTCTTTAAAGTCGCATCGGAACTAACAAAATATGCAGAAAACCAACTATTAGTCGGAGATCTGCGACCGTGCCATCCTGGATCCACCGGTTCTCGTCAGATCACCGAAGTTAAGCAGGACTGGGCGTGGTTAGTACTCGGATGGGTGACCACTTGGAAAACCGCGTGTCGCAGGTAGGTAGCGGGTTCGATTCCCGCTGCCGCCATCTCGGCATTGGTGCCGGGGTGAGAGGCCGACTACAAGCCTTACATATGTAGTCCGTAGGGTCCCCCAACGTCACTGGGGGTTGCTTCGCTGGCCTGATAAGCCGCAAGCCATAAAAAACATCTTATCATGAAACAGCACAAGAGTAATCATCCGGACAATACCTCAGGCAAAACGACATTTGGCTTTCACCGAACAACTCGAATGGGTACCTGGAACGTGCGGACTCTCTCCCAAACTTCTCGTCTGACGCAAGCTACTTCCGAAATGCGACGCTACAATCTCGACATACTGGGAATCTCCGAAACAAGGTGGAAACATCAAGGAATCCTCGCAACGCAGACGGGTGAACACTTCATCTACAGCGGCAACGACAGTGGACACCACTGTGGAGTCGGATTAATCCTATCAGCCAACGCAAAGAGATCTCTCATGGGCTTACAAACCGGTCTCCGACCGCCTTCTGACAGCCAGGTTCCACTCGAAGTTCCGAAACATCACCATCGTGCAATGCTATGTCCCAACTGAAGTAGAGAATGACGCCAATAAAGAAGCCTTCTACCACCAATTAGAGACGTGTATTCTCTGTGCCGCTATATGCTCCATAGGAGCGACTGTGTCTCATGACTATGTGTATAATGTATAATGTAGAAATGAAACCTGTCAAATAAAAATAAAAAAAACTATTAGTCGGACGTTATGCCGAGGAAACCTACTATAAATCAGTCCATCAAAGTGGTTCTTACGGAGCATCTAACGTAGAAGAAGGGAAAGCCATCACTCGAGGAAGGGGTCCTTGCCTTTCACACAGATAGATCTAAAACCGATGAGGGTGTTAGGCCAGGGAGTAATCGGCTAGAGAGTGTGTCAGAAGGAACCAACGTAACGCAAAGATCTACATAACGTCAGACAGCCAAGCTACATTGAAAGCTCTTGTCCCGTCTGATTTTCAATTTAAGCTAGTTTAGCATATCCTCATGCTGGCTAAACACAACAATGTAATACTCCGTTTATTCGACCAGAACCTTTTCGCGGCAATCCAAAACGCCATTAGGGGGTCATAATTAAGTCGTGGGAATACGAGGATAAAAGCTCAACAGAGTTAACTTCTCGGGTATGAATTACTCTAAAAAAATGCATTGTCTTTTCTAAAAACAGGGTGTTAGAGGTCGTGAAACTCAACAAGCCAGACCTAAGGCCCTGTATGTTAAGATATCATCTTAACAAAATGAGAAAATCCATCACGACAATCTGGCGTTTTTGCTCCGAACAGGATAGAACGCCAGAGCACATACTCTCCGATTGTGAGACAAAGACTCATTGATAAAAATAACAGTGTCATAGGAGGCATTTTCAAATGTCCTCAATGTCCGATCTGACGCGAGGAACCATTTTTTGAGACTTTCAAGGACTCACTAATCAACTTCAATATTAATCGACGGCCTGACGCATTGGTACTGGGAATCAAGGTCTGGCTTGTTGATCCTGGGAATCACTGTCTGGTTTTTTAGTTCTGGGAATCAAGGTCTGGCTTGTTGACTTACAAGACCTCTAACGCCCTGTTTTTAGAAAAGACAATGCATTTTTTAGAGTAATTCATACCCTCGCATTCCCAGGACTTAATTATGACCAACAAATGGAACTTTGGATTGCCACGGAAAGGTTCTGATTCAATAAATGGAATGTTACATTGTTGTGTCTAGCCAGCTGATTTAAGACTATGAGGATATGCCAAACTAGCTTGAATTGATATTATCGAGAGTACCAAAATTACGGCCTTTCAAAAGTTTTTTGGAGCTGGGGATCAAGGTGAAGAAAGGGCATATGAAATACCCGAACTGAATCATTGATAAAAATAACGGTGTGCTAAGAGTCGTTTTCAAATGTCTTCAATGTCCGATCTGAAATGAAGAACCATTTTTTTGAGACTGTCAAGGACTCACTAATCAGCTTGAATATTAATCGACGGCCTAACCCGTTCCATAAGAGCTTTCACTCGTTCCACATTTCCATTACTTTTCTATGTTGAAGATTTTCTTGAGCGATGTTCGTCGTTTACAGTTTCTAGACCCTCAAAAAATATTGCAACCTTAAAACTTGTTAAGCATTATTCCCGGCGCGTTGCAACTAAGCGTTACATCCGCTGATATAAATTTTGTTGTTGTATTTTTCGTGGCGCACACAAAAAACACAATTTTACTTATCACGATCTATAGGGTCGCAAGGTTCAAATTTGTACTGTACGTCTAGGAGGGGAAGTTCGCAATGTTGTCAGATCGCTCTCAGTTATGCCAGTCGCATAACTTTTGTCGTTGTGTATAATAGTTAATGCGGTGATTTTTTTAAACGAATCACAGAACATCAAAGACGGGACAATTTCTTCGGAAGACCAATCATTTTTCCATATGAATAGAAGAATTGACCCGGCAAGTCGATTTAATTAATAGTAGTCACATAAGATTCCTGGAAAGTTCTGATATTTATAGGTATAAAATATCAGAACTGTGTGATTCTGTGCTATTTTTGCACCCATTTACAATTGTTAAATTATAACCTGCGCACTTACATAAGGACAGCTTATAATTTCTTTTTTTCCCATTTTTTTTTATAGATTGTCAATGAAAAAAAAACCTATTCTAACTTTTATTAATTAAATAAAAACTATTCTATTATACATTAGCTACTTCAATTATTAGTCTTATAATTAATTAGATAATTGTTTTGAGTAACCCGATTTTTTATTAAGACATAGTGTTCCCAATTTAATCGGCATGGATATAAATTTTCTTTATTGGGAGTATTTTTTTATTCGACTACGTTTAATTATTGATCGATTGGGACAAATAAACTCCAATCGAATATGATGCCATGTAAAAGAATTATTTTTGTGGAAAAATAGATAGTATTTAGGAACTTTCCGTGTTAGATATTAAATTTAGTTAGGAGAAAATAATTAAAAGTTAGCATTGAAAAAGAGTCTCTCATGTAATAATACGATATCCACTCGCAAGTATTGTTAGACCTTGAATAGACATTTGGCATTTAGTACGACGTTTTGGAGAAAAAAATTAATAAAATTGAATAATAAATTTTATTGGAAAAATTGCCGATATTTTAATGCGTGGTGTTGACATTTTAGGGTAAATGCAAATTGCCTTATAAATCTGTCACTTTTTATTGTTAATTTATCGTAATAAAATGTACAAAAAAAAAATTAAAACGAAAGTTTCACCCTTTTTTTTATTAATATAAGTGTTATTTTTTTTTAGTACTTTTGTCATAAATACTCCATCAAACGTTAGGGTTGGGGAATAGCTGTTTTACACGAATATCGAATACCGAGTCGTGTTCATTGCTAATTTACTGATAGTGCGACGCAAATCTATTAAAACAAATCCGGAATATTATCGGTTTTGGTATAGTTACGTAAGGGTTTATTTTTATCATCATCTCATGGCCTTGTATGGAAGCGTCACCATAATTTTTTTTTTGGGGTTTTTTACATAACAGTCCGATATCACATAAAGAGGAATTTGACCGATTTTAAAACACCCCACATTTAGGATTTTTTTCCAACTACCTAATGGGTTTCTTTTAAAAGAATTTATATTAAAATCATAATTTTAAATAAAATTTTATACTGGAAGTACTTTTCAGAACCGGAAGAACTTCTTAGTACCGGAGGGACTTTCCAGTTTGTTAAGAAGTCCTTTCGGTACTAAAAAAGTGAAGAAAAATCTTCACTGAAGTAATATGTGTAATTTTAATTTAGTGTAAGAAGAAAAATTTACTGGGGTTAATACGCAAAATTGCATATCTTTTTTTTGGCACTGAGGAGTTAATGAGTTGTTTATTTTTTTTTAAAAGAATATTTTTTGAAAAGGCGGAACGGAAAAGATTTTACAGGATCAACTATCACAATCAACCTCAAAAGGTAGATTTCTTCTCAGTCAAGCTATACTCTCAGTAAAGTGTGATTTCCAATTAATTATTGCTTAGGAGTTCATTCCCAGGGACCAGATAATTAATTTAGTTATCTACTGTGCTCATCTTGGAATATTAGAACAGACCATCGTAAAAGTGTCATGCTTCATCAGGGACAGAACTGGTCCATCGCAAAAGTGTCATATCACACCAGTACCAGAATGAGACATCGAATTGAATAGTCTAACAACAGACACGGAGGAACATTTTGGATATCGATTGGGATATTTTGCCACATTCAGCTCATTTAATACACCTCACTCCAGTTAATACCAATTATTTGAATTTCCACAAACTGTACTTGCCTGGTTAATTTTTTTTAAACAAATATTTATAAAACGGCTTCCCCAAAAGCTTTTAGCTAAGTAGTTGTAGGATTTCTATGAGAAGAGGTACAATGAAGCAACACAAGAAATTAAAGACGGCCAAATAACAGAAGGGGAGCCTTATAACATAATAATAATAATAACATATGTAGTAGTGGGTAGCAAGAGGCACATAGTCAAGATGCCGAGGTCTATGGCGGCCAATGGCCTCACAATCGCAGAGTACGATGTCTGCTCAAAATATCGCGAATTTTGAATTTCCGCGGGCTACGTATATTCGATTTTTTGTGGCATTATATTGGTACTCATGTCCCTCACTTATGCCGACAAGTTCGGCCATTTTGAATGTTCGACAGTTGCTTTGCTTGCACGTGCTGCTTTGCTAATGTTTGACAGTTGCTTTGTTTGCACGTGTTTTGGTTCGTCTTCGATTTTTGCTCAATTTCAACAAAAAACAGCATCGCATTAACATTGCTAAGGAGCTGTTGGACTCTGTCCGCGACGACCCAAATTTGCTCCAGAGGGTCATAACTGGTGACGAATCATGGGTTTATGGTTATGACGTGGAAACCAAAGCTCAATTATCCCAATGGAAGCTGCCGCTCGAGCCAAGACCAAAAAAAGCGCGCCAAGTTCGGTCCAATGTGAGGGTTTTGCTTACAGCTTTCTTCGATTGAAGGGGCGTGGTGCATCATGAGTTTTGCCACAGCGTAGAACGGTCGATAAGGAATATTATCTGCAAGTTATGCGCAAGTTGCGCGAAGCAATCCGCTAGAAACGCACGGATTTGTGGAAGAACAAAAATTGGCTTTTGCACCATGATAACGCCCCTGCTCACGCATCGTTGCTTGTGCGTGAATTTTTGGCCAAAAACAACATACTAATAATGCCGCAGCCACCGTATTCTCTAGATCTGGCCCCCTGTGACTTTTTCTTGTTCCCGAAACTAAAGAGCCTCATTAAAGGACGACGCTACGCTACGATTGAGGAGATGAAGACGGCATCGAAGGAGGAGCTGAACAAGATCACAAAAAATGATTTTTGATGTGTTTCGAGGATTGGAAAAAACGTTGGCACAAGTGTATAATATCTGGTGGGGATTACTTTGAAGGGGACAAAATAGATATTCATGAATAAATAAATAATTTTTTTTAAAACACAAAATATGCGATACTTTTTGAACAGACCTCGTATGTGTCCCGCATTCTATCCTGTTCAAAGCAAAAACGTCAGATTGTCGTGTTAGATTTTCTCATTTTGTTAAGATATTATCTTAAGAGACAGGGCCCAGTAAGTAGCCTTAGATCTGGCTTGTTGAGTTGTAGAACTCATGAGTATGAGTTGCATTTTTTAGAGTAATTCATGCCCGAGAAGTTAATCCTATATGAGCTTTTACCCTCGTATTCTCACGACTTAATTATGACCCCAAAATGGCGCTTTGGATTGCCACGGAAAGGTTCTGGTCGAATAAATGGAGTATTACATTGTTGCCTCTACCCAGCATGAGGATATGCTAAACTAGTTTAAATTGAAAATCAGACGGGACAAGAGCTTTCAATGTAGCTGGGCTGTCCGACGTAATGTAGATCTTTGCGTTACGTTGGTTCCTTCTGACACATTCTCTAGCCGATAACTCCCTGCCCTAACACCCTCATAGGTTTTAGATCTGTCTATGTGAAAGGCAAGGACCCCTTCCGCAATGATGGCTCTCCCTTCTTCTTCTAAATTAGACGCCCCGTTAGAACCACTTTGAAGGGATAATTTATAGTAGGTTTCCTTGGCATAACGTCCGAGAAATAGTTGGTTTTCTGCATTTTTTTTAGTTACGATGTGACCTTAAGGGGAACTTTTAAGGAAAATGACAGTCCAACGTCACATACATCGGCGGAGGTGTTGTTTCCACTCTTCCCGGAAGTGGTGGATGCAACGTGAATCGCCTTCAATTCCTCGGTTATAATTATTTGGATGTTATCCAAAAAGTTTTTTTTGAAGCTGGGGATCAAGGTGAAGAAAGGGAATATGAAAAATCAGAAATCCCTTTTTCCGGCAAAGAAGCATTGATAAAAAAGACGGCGTTTTCAAATTGTGTGATAGGCGGCGTTTTCAAATTGTCTTCAATGTCCGATCTGACATGGAGAACCTTTTTTTTGAGACTTTCAAGGACTCAGTAATCAGCTTCAATATTAATCGACGGCCTGACACATTCAATAAGAACCTTTACTCGTTTCACATTTCCACCACTTTTCAATGTTGAAGACTTCCCTGAGATTTGTTCGTCTTTTACAGTTTCTAGGCCCTCCGAAAATGCTTATTGCAACCTTAAAACTTGTTGGATGGCTCTCCCTTCTTCTTCTACGTTACACGCTCCGTAAGAACCACTTTGAAGGTTTGATTTATAGTAGGTTTCCTCGGCAAAACATCCGAGAAATAGTTGGCTTTCTGCATTTTTTTAGTCCAACCAGGTCACCTAGCTTAGAGGTTTTGGAATGTCCTAATTTAAGAGCCACTCTACTTTTAATATGCAAATACAAAGGTAACAGGGCTAACAGAACCTCAAGAGCCGTAGTGAAGCATGTTCTCAGGACTCCTATAATACCCACGCACCGCCAGTCTTTGAACCTTAAGACGTGTTGTTTGGGCAGTACGTTCTTCAAAAGAGAGCCGCGTAAATAATGATAGGTCTAACTATTGCGAGATATGACCACTGTATCATTTTTGGTTGTAGACCCCAGGTTTTACCGAAAACCATGTGACAAGCCCAGATGGCTCTAGTTGCTCATCAGTAAATTGGTCCAAATTTCCTTAGATATTTAGCCTCTAGACTAGATTTAGGACCCTCTACCCGCGTGTATAGAACTTAAAAACTTGCTACATCAATAGATCGTGTTAGCAGTGTTCAAAGTCATCGCGTGATTTTACATAAGTAAGGAAGTTGATCATAGCTTTTCAACAAGGTGATTACTATAAATAGAAAAGCCAGAATACAACTTTTTATAATGAGACACAGTCACGAACAGAGGGACTTTAAGATCATAATGGAAAAGCTTCGGGACGAACGTAAAAAGATACGTCAACAATTTGAAAAGAACTTTCGATTGGAGGGATTGAATCCGATTTTTTGCATTGGAAGTCCTATTAGGGCCCCAGAGTTGTAGTCTGTAAGTCCATATTGGTTTAAGTAATTGCGCGATATTGTCTTTTAAACTCTAGTTCTTCAAGTCTTAGGGGTAAATTCCATATGAAGTCACAAGACTGACGAACAAATTGAAACATTTAAAATATTTTTACATGTATTCGATTGTTTAATTTAAACATAATTTTAAATATAAATGAACGTATATATTTGTCAAGGGTTGGATGGTAAATTTATTAAAGTTAGAAAAACAAATTTTGTAATTTTGCCACATAATCAATAATGTAAGAATTTTTATTATAACCATTCAGAAGACATAATCAATTTTCCTCTTAATCTATACGACTTGATAAAATACGATATTCTATCAAGTCAATAATTTATTGGATTGTATTTGACATTAATGGATTTCGAAAGGAGCAAATATTAAAGTGAGTAGAACTGGTGGTGGTAGTTGTTGCTTCAACAAGTTCTATTATGGCGATAATTTAATAGGTTTACGGAAAATAATCATTAGAAAACAACTTTAAATGCATTTAAGTACAATATACACGTATATAATTTTATGTCTACAGAAAACCTTCTATAAGTTATTCAATGTGTTTAACTTTTACCTTTATTTTCTTAATTTTTTTTATTAGATATAAAAACTATTAAGAACTAATCAAGAGGTTATTTTTTTAATTTTTCATTTATTTTGCATCCACAACTACAAATATATTGTAATCAGCAGATAGCATAGAGCAATCAACTCTGACTTAAGGGACACAAAGAAGTAGGGTTAAATATCGGGAACACAGCCTTTTTAATCGTCGTTGAGTGTGTTTGGGAAGGATTATATACAGAAATTCTATAATTAGTGGTGAGGTTTTTGGAAAGGAATGGATAAAAGTACAATCCCGTAAGTCCAAAAGGGTTTTAAAATTGTCTTCTTTATCTAGTATGTTGATTCCATTTTAACGGTAAATTCTTCTGTAACGCACTTTAGAATAGTATTAAAGAGTAATGGAATAGAGGTTTTCTTAAACAAAAAAGTAAAGTTATTGTGAGCACTTTTCTTTTGATTTACTTTCATTACGCATTTCGTAAATCAATTATAAAAATTTTCGATGTGAAATTGTAAAAATAACTGAAACTATTTCTGATTTTGTAAGAGAAGAGTATGTGTCATTATCATCAATTGATCGATGATAGGTCGGAGTCATTATCATCGTGCTGGTTTTGCACCAATCTTAGCCAGATTTCGCTTTGACATACTCGAATTCGTTAATACTTCACAACTGGTATCATACTTTCCGTTAAGATCTTCCTCATCCATACGGAGTAAGTGTTAGGTCATCGAAGTTCATTGATCCTCCTCTTTTACTTTCCTCCAAGGGGTGCCTCCGAGTCCTTACAAACCCCTCGTACTCGTACTTGAGCTGGTCTAGCAGTACCTGGACTTTACAAGACTTCTTGTTTTACGATGAAGTAATAGAAAAAGTGGTACCACAAAATCAGGTGCCCCACGGTCTTAAAACACACTATGCCTGATCAGAGAGATAAGGTCCCATTGGTTGAAATGAAGTGACCATATAGGAAGGCAGAATGAGGGGAATAGTAGGAGGAGGCAGGTTTTTCTGACTGGTAGAATAAGTACCTGACGCTGCTTGCCAAGACGAAAACAAAAGTGAAAGACAAAAAAAGAAACAGACTAGCCGGAAGCTGTAGGTTTAAAGAGGATTATGAAAAGGTGTGTTTAGGAAAACGATCTGAGTGCAACCATGTGGATCTCGTCAGGTATGTGTACGCTGATTGGGCGCACTCCAATCCCTAAGATCTTAGCCGGTCCGTGATATTTATGTCTAATGATAACCATGACATGTACCGATATCTAATTTTTTAAGATGAACCTACAACTGTCTGGATATCGTCGGTTGAGTTGACAAAACTCTGAACTAGCAGAACTGGCTTGCTAATTAGATGTATCCCAAAACCCTATTGTCGTAAGCGACCCGTGGTATTACGACTAACTAGTATCCCAAAAACCCTTTTGATGTATCCCAAAACCCTGTTGTCGTAAGTGACCCGTGGTATTAGCTGAACTAGCAAAACCGACGTGCTAATTAGATGTATCCCAAAACCCTATTGTCGTAAGTGACCCGTGGCAATTTTTTTGCTACGTTTAAATCCTCCCCTCCCGACACCCCTCTCGAACGCCGTTAAGAATTTGAAATGAATAATGCTGAGGATTCAAGTTTTCGAAGACTACACGAGAATCGGTAAATCCGAGGTCCTATACAGCAATAGCTTTACATTGACGTTGAGAAACTTCAAGCGAAATAATTTGCACTAACTTAAAATGTGTTCTGTTGGCGGCAAACATATTTTCTATCTATATTTAATGGGCTAAATTTTGGTGAAGGCCTTTCATACAAATATTTGTGATCAACCCATTATGTTGATTATATGGATCATAGGTGTTTTGTGAAAGTTCAGCAGACTTTATGGCAATGGTTACTCTATGACTCAAAAGTTGTTCTCCAGGTCCAGGTTAAAAAAAACGCTTGCAACTATTACATAATTATATTGGTCCAGCTGCTTTTAGCTGGCTTTGCACTTTGAGTGTCAATCTAGTAAAAAGATCATGGCACTTTGGTCATGGTCACTCTAGTAAGAAGAAAATTATTAAGCACTAGAGCTCTCTTAATGGACAGTCGGAAGAACATGGACTCTAATTTCTTTTTCTGAGACTCTCAAGAAACTTTAATGTTAATCGACGGTTTGACCTCACAAGAGCCCTTAACCAGTTTTCGATTTTAAATGGATTCCCTGAGTGAGGTTCGTCTTTCACTGCTTCACGGTCCTCCAAAATTGCTTTATGCCATGGATTCACCAAGCTTAACGCTAAATTTGAACATTGTTGCTTCAAATTTCACTGTTTCATCTTACAACTTCACTTACGATGCTTAATAGGGTCACCTAGTGAGGAGGGACTAGGTTAAGTTGGAGTGGCTGTCCACTGTTTTTAGACGGACACACTTAAACCAAATTTAGGTCCGCTGTGATAGCACAAGGAGATGATAAGAGGGATAAGGAAATGAAAGTTATCTCAGTGGGATTCCGGCACACCTCCTATTTAGGTGAAATTTCTGGGAAAAGTCGTTGTTGAGCTTCAATATTCGACGATGTAGTTGTCATATAAATTTTCCACTCCCTTTACTTCTTTGTCACATCTCATATTCGTACTAATGTGTATGACTAATTTTAAAAAAAAATTCCCATATTTTTTCTTGAGGTAATTTTTATATTTACAATTATTTATGAACAAATGTCTTTTAATTGAATATTTGCTTATACGTGTTGATAGTATATTGTGTTTTAAAAATTCCGCTTAATTGAATTTTAATACACATGGTACAGGTGCATTTTACGAGTAGATACAAAGAGTCATCAATGTGGAATTTTTTTCGTATAGGAAAAAAATCAATGAAACGAATTCTATTTCATGCACCATAAAATTTGTTTATGCCGCTAGCTACATGGAATTGTTATTGAAACATTTATATACCATCTGATAAAACACATTTCTTTGTCATTAAATGAAAACTTAGGGGACAAGGGAGGAAATAAAAGCTAGAGAAAAAAAGCGTTGACCACATTTTCGTATAAATATTTTATTATGAATAAAAATTGTTTATGAAAAAATAATACTTTATCGAAAGAGTGCGTTTCTCTTATAAATAGTATTCCAATAGTGCAGTTAATATTATATTCATAATAGTGTAAATTTTGTATGGAAGCGTGCTGGCATTTTTCTATTTGTAAACAAGATCATATGAAATTCGTTTTTTTATTTATAAGATTTTATTGTTTTAATCGTTGTAAATAATAAATAAAAGGTTTTTTTGGCTGGGAGAGGTGGGGGTGGTAGGCTGGAAAAATATTTTTAGCCAGCATATAATATTACCTGTCTCTCGACCTGGCTCTCGTGCGAAATTTTTGGCGTCAGGATTTTTTGTTCTAGTGGTTTTGAAAATATATAAATTTCTATTCTATGGCCTTACGTGTATTCTTACCCAATTTCCTATCGTGTTCCTTCGTCTGCCTAATTTTAATTATTTATTGTCAATCGAGTAAAAAGCCTAATTTTTATAGCCTTTTTTTTATTGACTTTACTTTTCTCATTAAAACCAAGAAGCTGTGATGTAACCTTTAATTTTTTTTGTTGAAAACATTGAATTTTTTAATCTTGAATTAAGAAAAGAAGAATTTCTCATCTTAATTTATGGTCTCTTGATTTATTTCGCCCTACCACCTTAAAAATCAGGAATTTTTAAAATTTATCTTTAACCAAAAATTTATTGACATATTTTTCTTTGCATATTTGGCATCATATAATTTGCTGTAAAATATGTTTTTCCTTTTTATGGATTCCTCTTTTGTACACAAACAGCATGCGCCCAGTTGCATACAATGATTTATTATCTTTAATAAAAATTTACAACTTTTATGCAATTTATTGCATGGTTACTGCTCGTAGTAATTGTAAATATTTTCCTTGTACAAAAATTACATCTGCGAATATTTTATGAATTTTCTTTTGTCAACAATTTATTGGACAAAGTGAATTTGTTTTTGTTTTTTTAGGTTTTTTTTTTGTAAATATGTTTTAATGAGGTTGGGAGGTAAGGGATGATTTTTTCAGAAGAATTATTACAACAACTAAAAAAATGAATAGGAAAAAAATAACAAAAAAAGACGGGAAGTAGTCGATTTTGTTTAGTACGAAAATAATAGAAAATAAGGGCATTTTTTTGTAAAATGAATGTACTCGTATGACAAGTGAAAAGTTAACAAACAAATAGAAAAGCTTATAAAAAATTTATGAATCCAGCAAATTGTGAACATACATGCTAGTATCAGGAAATGTTTTTTTTTATAGTATTTTGTGTCAAACAAAAAATAAAGTACCATGAAAATATTTGGAGATAATTTACCGAAACTTCCCTCGAAGTGGCTTAGTGCTCTTTTTCCAAATTATAAATAATATAATTCATACTCGTATGTTTTTCCACAGTTCATAGTAAATTTTTAAATAAAAATTCAGTTTTACTATGCCATAAGTTTAAAATGATTTAATATGCCTTTAGAAGAAATAATACTCACTTATTCAATATTACATGCATTTCTAAAGAAAAATTCTGACAATATTTGTGTAAATATTTGGAAAGATTTACTTTTCTTTACAAAATTTATTCCAAACAAACGGAGCTAATCCAAAAATTCTAAATCAAAAACATCAAAGAACATTCTTTATTTTATGCACACAAAATAAAAATGTCAATAAAATCGAAAATTTATCAATTTTTGTTTGGTAAGATAGTCAAATAAATAAATTACTGATAAGTATCGGAAATGGTTCATTTAAACATTTCACGTATGTTAAAAGATATAACAAAAAAATACATTTCACTGAATTGATCGTAAATGTATCTTTAGCCCTGCTAGTCATGTGACGCTATTTTTCCTACTATTTTTCCTGCTATTTTTCTTGCTTTTTTCTTGTTGCGTTGCTAGACACTACGTCACTGCTTACTCCGCTACTACCTTTCAAGCTAGATTTCAAAAATAGAATCGGTGCTATTTTTCGTAATATTTTTGCTGCTAGATTTAACGAGAACCAATGGGAAAACATTGTGTGGTCACGTGGACTATATCAAAGCTAGCTAGAAATCCAACTTCAAAAAAAGCATCGTGTGAATCCAACAGGAAAAAAAACCATCACAAAATCTAGCGCCGTAGCCAGCTTGAAAATTTGTAGGAAATCTGGCAAGAGAAAAACAGGAAAAATAGCGCCGTATGCAGACGGTTCTAGACTATCTTTAGACATCCCCCACTAACCTCATTTATAAAAAAACTCTTCTCTCCCGAATATCCCCTTCACAATCTTATACTTATTTTTTCCATCATCTATTCTTACAGAAATTCATCCTATTAATCTCTGAATAAGAAAAAGATTCATCCACGATTGGTCTCGTATTCCCAACCTCGCTCCCACACCTGGACTGGAAACCATGGTAAGGAGCGAAGTTGAGGGTGTCTACGTCACTGATCGTAAATGCGTCTTAAGTCCGCTACTCACTTGACGCTATTTTTCTTGCTTTTTTCTGGTTGCGTTGCTAGAAACTACGTCATTGCTTGCTCCGCTACTACCTTTCAAGCTAAATTTCAGAAATATAATCGGTTCTATTTTTCGTAATATTTTTGCTGCTATGAGAAAACATTGTCTGGTTACGTCAACTACATCAAAGCTAGCTAGAAATCCATCTTCAAAAAAGGCATCGTGTGAATCCAACAGGAAAAAAAACCACGACAAAATCTAGCGCCGTAGCCAGTTTGAAAATTAGCATGGAATCTAGCAAGAGAAAAAGCAGAAAAAATAGTGCCGTATGCAGGCAGCTTTAGACTATCTTTACACATCCCCCACTGAACCTCATTTATAAGAAATCGTTGCTCTCCCGAATATCCTCTGAATAAGAAAAAGATTCATCCACGATTAGTCTCGTATTTCGAACCTAGCTCCCATACCTGTACAGGAAACCGCGGTCAGGATCGAAGTTGAGGGTGTCTACGTCACTCAGCAGGTATAATGCGGCAACATTGATCCATTTAGCTATTCGTGGATCGTTCAATACTGCGCTATGCAATGTGATTCGTCGCAATCTGTTACACAATCCATTTGCATTGGGTTTCCGATTATGTTGACATCATGGGTAATAAATGTGCTGATTCCCATTCATTATTCAGGATGCAAATTTTATCGGGAAATCATTCCTGGGGTGTTGAATTTATTAGATCTCATAGCATTAGTAAATGCCACTTAATCTAGAATTTCCTTTTCTTAAGGCGTCCTTCCACTGTAGAGCTCCTAGACTGTTTTTTTTCCTAGCCTTTTTTTAAATTTTCTGAACTAATATTATTTGCTCCATCAAATTTAACTAACTATCGATAAGTTGCATTGGGGAGACTGGAAATTCCAACCCACACGCAACGTAATGGCGTTATGGTTGTGGCGCTACCAAATTGCCTTTGGCTTCAGTCTCAGAGACCTGACAAACAAACAAACAAACCTGACATGTTTTGCTGTTATGTTGGTACTAAGGTACCTGATTGCCTTAATCTTCCAATTACTTAGTTTGCGGTTTTGTTAGTCGATGTCAAGTGTGCTTTACAATTTTTAATAACGAAAAAAATATGGTATCTAATACACGTAAAGGCAGGCATTGCCTGAAATTTTGTTTTTGCAACTAAATTCTTGTGGTGGTGGTCAATCACTGCTAATATTGAATAAATTTCGCATGGCACAAATATCACTGACACGGCTGCATGGCACACATAATATGTGTACCTTATTACACTACATGACACTATGCCCATATTTTCATATGGCAAAAGACGATGCCATGTGACTTTTTATACTACATGCTGGTTTTTGAAATGTAAAAACAAGGGTCATCTTCATATGTACTTCCGACAGTACATGGCATCGCCTTTACGCATGGCAACACAGTTTTTCATAATTTGCCATGTGTAATTTCAAATGGCAGCCAAACTTTGGCCCTATCATATTGCATGGTGAAAATGTAAAAAACTAGCATGAAGTATAAAAAGCCATGTGACTTTTTATACTGCATGCTAGTTTTTGAAATGTAAAAACAAGGGTCATCTTCATATGTACTTCCCACAGTAGATGGCATCGCCTTTACGCATGGCAACACAGTTTTTCATAATTTGCCATGTGTAATTTCAAATGGCAGCCAAACTTTGGCCCTATCATATTGCATGGTGAAAATGTAGTCTTTTCGCATGGCAATTCATGATACTTTCCATATGCATGCCATATAAAATATAACAATCAGACTATATGGGACTCGGATGGCAGAATAAATCACATAAACAAGGCATCTTGCCATGCAGCTAAACAAGTCGAATAAGAAGAAAAACCCGTTAAATCCTGGTGTTGTTTATTTGGAATTTCTCTTTGAGCGTTATCCGAGTTCAGTTATTGAGAGAGACTGCTTGTTGGGAAAAAGCCTGATTTAAAACAAAGCAGCGGAGCTTGGATTTGCACCACGTTACAAAGCGGTATTCTACCGTGCCATGCAGCAACCATTTTCAACAAAGTTTTATTCAAAAACTCAACGAATATCATTGAATAAGCATCATGCCATCAACCGCGTTCACACACTGATTTGCTTGCAACAAACTGGTTTTTCTGTAAATGTGTTAGTGAAGAAATGTTCATTTCAATCTGAATCTTCGAGGCGAAACCAGGTCCCGAGTTATTAGCTGTAATAATTAAAAGAACACCCAGGCTTTATGATAAGAATTATAAAAATATTCTTTATTCTAGCAGCCATATAAACTTGGAGCAAAATCCACCAATGAACAAAGCAATACGTGTGCTCGAAAATCCTGACTTCTAAAGTAAGCGTTTACGCGTCTGGATATATGGCAAAGGTATGAGAGGAGAAGCGATGTGATATCACATTGACTCGTCGTAAGTAGTCCATTCAACAAGCTCGGCAATAGCGCTTCTATAGCGAGATGAAACTGAAAAAGCTACGAAGTCGTTCGAAATGTTGAATTTTTTTTTGAGTAATGTTGTGTTGTGTTCGCTTGGTATTTTTTTTGGAGCCTTATGAGGCGTTTGAGCGAGAGTGTTCGCCGTAAAAGGCCTGATGATTAGTGACAAAATATTTCTTGGATTTTCTACTACGAGATTGCACCGTCACACACAGCAACCACGGTGCTTAATCAATCATATTCGTTATCAAAAATCTCAACGAATCTCATCGATCAAAGAACGTAGTGTATTCAACAGATATGACCCCATGCTACTTTTTTCTATTTCTCAAGCTGAAAATACGACTTCTTAGAAGATGCTTTGAGTCCATTGAAACTATAAAGGAGAATTCGTAGAAGAGGCTGAAGACAATACCGACCAGTTCTTATAGAAAGTGTTTCAAGGAATGGGATAATAGCTAGAATCCAAATAAGTCATCCCGTATTTCTTGAAATTGTTCCTGTTTTTGTATAAAATTTATTGCTTGATATTAAAATGCATTTAATATATTCGTTAAAAATATCTTTTTTCTACTTAATTTTTTTTTATTATAATCAATTCTGGACAATTGCTATGATGCCAAAAATTCTGCGTCAGAGTAAAAAATTATTCAATTAAATTTGCGTATTTTAGAGAATTTTTATTCCAATGTAATTAATATTAATTCAAATTCGTTTCGATTAGACTTTTTGCTAATGTAATTACATTTGGGTTTTTTTTCTTCGATTAGCTAATTAATTATAATTATTTTGTATTGGAAAAATAGCTGCAGGAGATGTTGTCGGTGTGCAAAAAGCATTTCAGGATTATCGATTTTAATTTGTCCGTGGCCAAGGCGAATGCTTTCTATCCAAAAATAAGGCGGAGGCAAAGCATTTATTTGGGTAGGAAGAGTTTCTTTTTTACTAGATGATATTAATTTCAAGTTTTTCATGGCTAGGAAAAATAGTTTTTGAGCAAACAAACAAATAACACATTCAGGGACAATCGACTAAAATTAAAACATTTCTTTTATAAATTTAAAAAAATAATTGTTTTAGCTCATTTAACATATTGCGTCTTATGGTAGTTAGATCAGGACTGCTTGGTCTGATATTTGCATAATATTCTAGGACTATTCGGGAAACGTGGTCTAGCGTTATACTCAATATATAAACAACTGCCTCCATTGAAGCTGGGAAGATAGAATGGCCGCTTGCTAGTATGTTTGTTGGTAGGAGGTGACCCACATGATGACATGACTCTTCATCGGAAGCTTATCTATCATGTGTTGATGATTGCCTGCTGGAAAATGAAGATTTTATTTCTTGTAAGTTATAAATTTCAAGAGGGATTTAATACTTAATTAACGATAACTAATCGTGGATTGTTGAAAAGTTTAAAGACAGAATTTGGAAATGAACTCGAAGAATCAACCAACAAGCTAAGGAATACATGAAATTCTGTTAGGGGCCGTCTCTGAAAATATGTTTTCCACTAAATAAAATTTCAATGATTTTTCTCGGAAAGGGGGCTTTTTGCTTTTTTTAAAATAAATTCGGATGTGATCAGCTTTTTACCTGAGGAATTCTATTGCCCACTGGGTTTGTTATGAGGATAAATCACATTTTTGGGTTCGCACTTATAGAGGAATTGGAAAATGTCAGGTATGGCTGGGATGAAAGTTGGCCGTAAGAGTTATGGCAGAATTTCTTTGACATAACTTATAGGCACCAAATGGGGCCTGAAACCTCGAGTGATGGGTTGGACGCTTTGGTTTTGGTGGACAGCACTGGCTAAAAGTACCCACCTACCATAAACCTTCTGAAAAAAGTCGAGAGATTAGCGGCTCTTAAAATCATCCTGCATCTTCTGCCCGTAGACATCTATGTTAAAGAACTCCCCACTAAGTCAGCTCTGCGTCTGAGGGAATCAAAGCAGTGGACCGAACATCGTTTCGGGAAGAGCAAAGATCCTTAAGGATATTAAATACATTCTGAAAGTAACGGGCTTTGAGACAGTAGGTCTGCAGTTTCACATTAAGTATAAATTGTAGTAGGACTGACAGGGAACACGGGACGGTCCAGGCGAATCGACTGTAGACATATAAATAGATCCGTCAAGGAAGGGGGGCATTACCAGAGCGGGGATCTTCTCTGCATCGTTGAATATAAGCATGTCCCTAGAACTCCCAGACCAGTGTAGTGTATTTCAAGCAGAAATTTTGGCTGTTGGTCAGGTTGCAGTTTGGCCAGCGATGAATACAATATCTGATATGAATATCGTTATTTTCACCTTAAGCCGGACAGCGACTAAGGAGCTGGAATCACCCATTTTCATATCGAGGGCTGTAGAGCACTGCTTCAGATCTCAGAATGTGATTGCCAATTTAGTACAATTTTTTTTCTATCCTGGGTTCCCAAAAAATAGTGGCATTCCACGAAACTGTACGAGGTCTGTTAAAAAAGTATCGCGAATTTTTAAAAAAGTATCGCGAGAACGTCAACAACAGACGAAAACATTGATGAAGTGAAGAAAATAGTATTGGCCAATCGTCGAATCACCATTAGAGAAGTTGCTGAGGACTTTTAAACATATCGATTAGCTCGGTCGAATGTGAAGGTTTTGCTTACAGTTTTCTTCAATTGCCGGAGCGTGGTGCATCATGAGCTCATGCCACAGGGTAGAACGGTCAATAAGGAACAATACCTGCAAGTTGTGCGCAAGTTGCGTGAAGCAATCCGCCAGAAACGCCCGGATTTGTGGAAGAACAAAAATTGGCTTTTGCCATTTTTGGCCAAAAACAACACACTAATAATGCCGCAGCCACCGTACTCCCCAGATCTGGCCCCCTGTGACTTTTTCTTGTTCCCGAAACTGAAGAGCCCCATGAAAGGACGACGGTACGCTATGATTGAGAAGATAAAGACGGAATCGAAGGAGGAGCTGAACAAGATGACAAAAAATGATTTTTTGAAGTGCTTCGAGGATTGGAAAAAACGTTGGCACAAGTGCATAATATCTCTTGTGCATAATATAATCAGAAGAGAACAGTAGCATGCTGACATTAGCATGCTGACCGGGATCATAACAGGTCATTGCATATTAGAGAGACACGCTAGACGACTAGGTATCCCCTCAAATGACTTAAGTCGTAGCTGTTAAGACAATTTTTCACCTTTTCTGTTCATGCCCAGCCGTCACATCCTTCAGAAGGAGAACTCTGGGTGACTTTTTCTTGGATGATTTGAGTGATATTGCGTGCATGGATATTACGAAAATCACACACATTGTACACCAGCTTTGATGATCACAGAGTATCATAACGGACCTAACTTTGGTCTTAGTATGTTCGACTAAAACAGCGGACAGCCACTCTAACCTAACCTAATCATCAGCTATCAGATCTTTTCTAACTGGGATAAAGGTTGTCGTTGTGTCGATAAACACAAGAGCGGTTATGTTTTCGGCAGCTATTCTACCTAAGACCAGTCGGGATCCTCTATATTAACTGTTGCCTTTTTTTACTTTCCCATATCCTGTGCTGACAATAAAAAAAATGTATCTTCATTGCTCCATAGTCTAGTCAGAATGGTCCCTTGTCAATTGCTTATAAGTGCTTCTGGGATGGTTCTGCTTAGTGAGATCTTTGCAATATGGCGGTTATCTGACTCTGAGGTTGAGGTGTACCTGGACCGTCGCGGTATACCTCAGAGTCAGATGACCGACGATTCTGTTGAGTGACATCAAAGCCCAGAAACTAAAGGCATCAGTCTCCTGATATTTTTTATAGCGTCATCGCCGATTGTATAATATTAAGTTCCCCACTCACTGAGCACTAAATATCTCTCCCGGTTACTAAATATTATTGTTTTCCGTTAAACCGAAGAAATTTTTTTACAAAAAATATTCACCAACTGACCCAGACGTTTTCTATTTGTACACTTAAAATTCAGCCCACCCATAGTCTAGGCTTAACAGGAATTCTTGTAAGATTATAAGGGATGCTTCTGTTCTAAGTCCTAAATTTAGAAGGACAAATAAAAAAGCATCCCGGAATTTACATTTTATTTGAAAGGTGATCAAAATGTTGTTTTTTTTAAAAAAATTCTTGTCGAGAGTCAGTAGCGTTAAAGTAAATAATGCGTTAATGTGTTGGGGTTAACAAATTTGAAATTGTTTTTTTTTAACCTACGATTACCTTTATTATATATTCGTAATAAATTATAATTTCAATGTCTAAAATAGATTCTACGCCATAAATATTATTTATTCAATATTGAGCTTTTTTTGAAAGACGACAAAGAATGACTAATCGTTTCGGTAAAGTTCAGCAAAAATTAATTATTCCATTCTAACTCGTAAAGTAATTTTTATTTAAATATTTGGATTTTTATTTAGCATATTTTTTAATTTACCATATATTTACTTATGAATATTAAGTTTTTCTTTTTTGTATATTGATATAATCGTTAACACTGACTTCATTTTGAGTAGTGAATATTCTTAAAAAAAATACGAAATGTTTTGAATTGTGCTAATTTTTTTTGTTTACAAAAGTTTTTAGTAAATACAGAAAATATTTTCTATTATTTCGTTTTGTTTATTTTTTTAATTCTACCTTAGCTTGGAAATGAGTTTCTTATCACTCGAATTGTATTATATGGTAAAAAGCCTAAAATGGTATTTTTTAAAATATTCATAAAATCATGCCATAATTCTGCTGAAAATAAATAACTAAATTTCATGGGGCCAAATTAAAACTAAAAGAAAAAATTGGGTGCATTTTTTCTACTATTCAATTTAAAAAAAAAACTTTAAAATAATAAAATCCACTTGGGCAAAAGAATAGGAATGTTTTAAATTACGACAGATAAATATTATTTAAGATAACTGAAAATATTGAGTATTCTGACATTTATCCCATCTTTGCCGGTGTCCCTCAGGGTAGCATCCTAGGCCCAATTCTTTATAATTTTTATGCCCACGATATTTCTAGCTTTTAAGACGATACAACTATTCTTACCTAATATGAAAACCCATCAAATCCCACCACTATTTTACAGAATCACATACACTTCTTAGAGGCTTGGTTCAAAAGATGGAAAGTGGAGGTAAATAAGCAAAAATGTGCTCATATAACTTTTACACTATGCCGAGAACGGGCTATTGATGTGACTCTAAATAGCAGTAATATTCCCGCAAAAACGAGCGCGCGTTACTTTCAAGGTTACAATCGACAAACGGTTAGCCTGGAATGCTCACATGAAAATAAAAAAAACGGAAACTGATAACAAAAAAAAAATTATTACTACAAAATATGGTACTGAAACCGATATGGACATACGGGCTTGAACTTTGAGATTAGAATAAATATTCTAATTCGGATCAAATCCAAACCCTGTAATCCCGAATTCGTCGAAAAATTTTATATGCGAAGGCTCTTGTGAGTTCAGAACGTTGAAGATGATAGTACCCGGGATTTCTGGTATCCCTCACCTTCAGTCCTAAGACAGTACCCGCGATATAGGTGCTAATCCGCAGCCACCACATTCCAGCCAATGGCACCTCAGATCTCTGATCAGGCGCGGTGTGTTTCAAGTACGTCGGTACTAAAGAGTTTTGCTCTTAAAGGGTATTTGGTCGGTACTCCTTCTCAGAGAGTCACAGTAAACAACCTTGTTAATTCCGAAAACTACTACCCTGATTAGGGACCGTGGTCCGCCAAGACCCATAGGCACTTCTGGTATTGATGATTGTTTAATTGTTTTCCGACAAAACACCCCCTTACGAGGAGGTTAGGTCGATAAATCAAAAGGAGTGTAACCAAGCTTGAAGACTTCCAGTACTGCTACGAAGAGTGGAAGCAACACCTCCGTTGAAGGAAATAATATTGATGCATAAAAATAAAAACACATCCAATAAGGATCCTACGCGCATATTAATTCCAGGTTTTGATGATAGTCACTTAATATGTGTGGGATTATTAGCAGAATACCACAGGATTGGTAGAAATTGTAAATGAGAACAGTTTTCGTGTTCTTATTCGAATTCTGAGCGGATTTCTTGCCCAGAATTTCGGTAAGGATGTTGTGTAGAGACTGGATTGTTCGTAGTTGGCCAGTGCGTCACTAAAAGGGTTTCACTATTAGTTCACCTAGATAGTACGTTGTCCTACTAAAACTATAAGAAAAATGCACAAGGCGACCCCTCAAGGAGTAATTCTCTGTCGTTACTATGGTGATAAATGTCTGTCTTATCTCTCTCTAAAAAAAAAATAACAGATAAAAGAGGGTTGCTTATGTTGATGATTAGGCTATCATAATTACCTGAAAATATCTTCCTAATATAAAAGACCTTATCGAAACGGCCTTGTTTGGTCTCGTGAAGTGGAAGTCATTCCCTCCTAAACGGAGCTCGTTCTGTTTACGAGAGTATACAAGACACCTCCCATTAGTCCTTCGAAACTCAAATGGAAAACCCCCCCTCCCCCTCAATAAGGTATTTGCTACTCATGCTATGTACTTGGGAGTGTGATCCCTAACTTAAAGCTAAGCTCGAAGCTGAACGTAGAAGACCGTATTAAAAAAGTTAACATCGCTCTGTCTGCCTGTAAAAGAGTCATAGGCACAAATAGGGTCTGTAACCTTGAGCGCTACATTGGATATATACGGCGATAGCAATGCCCATGCTAACATTTGGCGCTTTGGTACCTACCTAAACCTTCTAAGGAAAGTCCACAGATTAGCTAGCATATGCACTACGGTTGCGCTAACAACGTCACCTATAGCGGCTCTTGAAACCATACTGCATCTTCTGATTTTAGCCATTTATGTTAAAGAACTCGTCATTAAGTCAGCTCTGATTTTGAGGTAATCAACAATCATCGTTTCGGGCACGCATAGATCCGTAAGGACATTCATAAATAAATCCGAAATTCCTAGTGGGACTGAGGGGGAACAAGCGACTGTCTAGGGGGAATCGACTATAGGGGAAATACACGCAAATTGGTCAAGGAGGGGAGGGGGGGCATTACATGGCGAATTAACTATAGGGAAAATATACACTGATTGGTCAAGGGGAGGGGCGGGGCATTACAGGGAGAATCGACTATAGGGGAAATATACACAGATGGGTCAAGGAGGTTGATAGGATTAAAATTGGTTATTGAGGACGTTAAGTCCAAGAAGGATACAAAAACTAAAGGAGACATTTATTTCCCGTTCTTCTTACATGCCCCAGCACCCAGCTTAACTTGTATTTTATCAAATTACGACTTAATTTTCATTTGCACCGTCAAACAATGCGCTTCTGTTCAAGTGCAATTTCTCAAATTCGATAAAATATTTCTATTTTATTGTATATAAAAATAATATTCCACGAATTTTTCACTATTTAATAAGTATTGTTTATTATAAATAAGGCAATTTTCTTTCCAAATCAGAAGATAGTATAATAAAATTTTTAAATTCTATAAATAGAGAATATTCTCATAAATTTGGACAACATATCATTGTGGGTGCAGCAACCCAGCCTTATATACGTTTTTTTAAAAAAAAAAATATTGATAATATAATCTCTCGAAACTTTGTTATTTTCTGTTTGTTTTTAAATTTTATAATATTAAAAGCTGTATAAATAAAAATATACAATTTTATTGCGTTCTTATCGAATATTTATTTTTTATTACAAGTTAATGACCAAATGATTAGAATCATTAATTAAATGATTTTATTATTATTAAAAAAAATTTAAAAAAAACTAGAAAAATTGAAGTTTTTTCTTAATATCTAATAAATTTAGTAAAAAAAGACGTTTTATTTACAAATAATAAAAGGAAAAGATTACAAAACTCAATTCTGTCCTGTAGGCTTTAGCTATACTGAAGTATGAGCATATGTGATAAGAGGAACACTTAAGCTCTTATCAAATTGATAAAATGGTTCAAGACAAGAAAATTTATATTTAAATATTTTTATTGCTTGTTTACTTGTGGATTTATTATTAAGAGCTTATAAAAGCATTTTTGATAAATATAGAAGATTTTATTGTATTTAAAAAAAACTGGATTTACCCTAAAAGAAAGTTTGTCAACAGAACAAATCACTTAATATGTACACTTACGAGTACAGTCACTAAAAAAATAGATTATTTCCGATTTTTCTTTTGGAAAAATTTAAAAGTAAACAAAATCAGATATTTTGTATAATTAAATTTGCTATTTTTTGTTTATTATATACGTAAAAGTATTTAAATAAACACAAAAAAAAAAGAAAAAAATATTGGCAATATCTAAAAATATGTTTTAGCGAAGAAGAAGCTTTCGTCGATGCTCGCTCGTATTTTATGTAGTTGTGGTGTTCAGTAAAAATATCTTTTCTAATACGAAAAAACTAGAGAATTTTTGATTTTTTTTTTTTTTTTTTGTTGTTGAAAATTATAGATTCTGTATAAGAAGACATTCATTTATAATTTTAGAAAACTTATAGCATTCGAAAAAGTATTAAACTCACCAACCAGTATACGTTATCACTTGTATTCGTTATTGAGTTTCTTGTTTTGTTGATACTTTTTAGGTTACATTAGTGTCTAAAAAAAATGCACCCAAAACTCGTTTTGATAGTTTTTATACATTATTTAATATTTAAATAGTGAATTTATCTAAAAAAGTATAGTTTCCATTAACAAAAAAAATACTCATTCTTTCCGTACTCTATACAAAAAAAAATACTCTATGAATGGGTATTTTCGGTCTAATTCCCTAACAATTGTTGTTAAAAATATTTTTAGAAATTTGCAGGTACGCTTACTTACCTTGCTGGGTGATAAAAGACGGTTGAGTCTAAAAACTGATTAAAATAATTTCTACCAACTTTATGTACGTGAGCAGATTTTTAAAAAAAAACCTTTGAAAACTTTTAGTTTAGAATATTTTGTAAGCGTTGTTTTCTGAGAAAAATTTAGGCCCCCTTTATGCTGTCGCGAGGAGAATTCGAAATTTTCAATTTTTTTATAGATAAAATGTTATTTACAATATTTGATTAAACTCTTTTGGTAGCTTTGAAAAAAATGTTCCCACAAAAAAAATCATTTGATGTAGACTCTTAAGAATTTTTGAGTCAAATTGCGCAGTAATTCACAAAGGTATCTTCTTCAACAAAAAAACACCATTTTTATTTCCCGGCTAAAAAACATTATTATTATTATGTTTTTTTATTAAATTAAATTACTAAATTCAATTAAAATTACTTTGAAGATTGTGACAATTTTTCTCACCCCAAAAAAAAAATTGAACAATAATTTCTTTTTCAATTTTTTGGCAAAAGAAAAACCGAGACTCTCAATTTAGGGCGTTTTAAAAAAAAATTTGGCTCCTTATTTATTTTAATATTTTGCCAAAAAATCGAGACTTCCCAAGTTAAAGCAGTTCATAGCCAACAAAAATAATTTTTCAATAAAAAATATAGACTCTTACAATTTTTTTATATTTTTTGCCAAAAATATCGCGACTTTCGATCGAAATTGCCTCGTAGCCAACGGAAATAATTGTTTACAAATAATGTAGATCACAATTTACTAATATTTTTTTCCAAAAAAAATTGAGACTCTTCAATGCAAAATATTTCATAGCCAACGAAAATAATTTTTCAGTAAAAAATACACACTCTCAATTCAAAGCGCATCATACTCAACAAAAAAATTTCCCCAAAAAATGTTGACTACAATTTGTTAAAATTTTTCGCAAAAAAAATCGAGACTCTCGATCCAAATTGTCTTGTAACCAATGAAAACAATTCTTCACAAATAATATAGGCCACAATCGAGACTAAATCGAGACTAAATTGCCTCGTAGACAACGAAAGTAATTTTTCACAAATAATATACGCCACATTTAACTTTTGTATTTTTCCAAAAAAAATCGACACTAAACTGAATTTTTTGCATAACTAATAAAAATAATTTACTTCCAAAAAATTAAGGCTACAATTTGTTCCCCAAAAAAATCTAGAAAATCGAGACTTTCCAATTCAAAGTACTTCCTAGTCAACGAAAATACTTTTTCAGTAAAAAATGTAGACTCAAAAATTACCCAAAAAATTTACACTACAATTTGTTAAAATTTCTTAACAAAAAAATCGAGACTCTTGATCCAAGTTGATAATATAGGCCACATTTAACTTTTATTTTTTATCCAAAAAAAAATCAGGACTTCCCAATTCAAAGTACTTCCTAGTCAACGAAAATACTTTTTCAGTAAAAAATGTAGACTCTCAATCCAAAGTGCCTTATACGTGTACTCAACAAAAAATATTTCACCAAAAAATGTAGACTTCAATTTGTTAAAATTGTAGGCCACATTTAACTTTAATTTTCTCCCAAGAAAATTAAGACCACAATTTACTTAAATTTTTACTCAAAAAAATCGAGATTACTTCTTAGCTAAGAAAAATAAACGTCCCTCAAAAAATCAAGACCAGCAGTTGCTTTCAGTTTTTGTCAAAAAAATCAAAATTTAATTTACTTTCAATTTATTTTTAAAAAATTAGGGACACCCAATTTAGATTATATTTTTCCGAAACATTTAATCCAAAATTTAGTGTCATTTTTTCCCCAGAAAAATCAAGACTCTAAATTCAAACTGCCTCGTAAAGACCACTTCAATTTTTTCTCAAAAAATTAAAACTTTAAATTGAAATTACTTCATCTGTAAAGAGAATAAATTTCAGTTGAAAAATAAATTATTTTCATTTGCTCCAAAAAAAAAATGGGACCTTCAATTTAAATTATTGTGCAGCAAATTTAAAAAATATTTTCATAAGAAATTGCAGAGCGCAATTTACTCAATTTGTTAAAGAACGATTTTCCCACAAAAAAAAACCCGAGACATTCAATTCAAATAACTTTGTAGTTAATGATAATTATTCTTACCCCCAAAAAATGTAGACCACAACTTAATTTTTTTTTTTTGGTCAAAAAATCGAGACTCTCAAATGAAATTTCTGTGCGTAACTAATGAGAATAATAAAAATAATTTGCAGTTAATAAGAATAATTTTTCCCAGAAAATGTAAACAAGATTTATTTAAAATATTCTCAAAAAAGTCGAGTCATATTACTTCATAAATTACTTCATAGCTAATTTAAATAAATTTTGCCGAGAAAAAATTTAGACCACAATTCACTTATCTCAAAAAAATTACAGTTGAAAATGTTTTGAATATTGACACAATTTTTTCGTGAAACTTTATATATCGGGCTTTTCAATAGCAACTTGACACTTTTGATTTCTTACTTTAGTTCTTGATTTAACTTGATCTTAAGTTCTTGAGTTAACTTAAGATCAAGTTAACTCAAGAACTAAAGCCACTTGACTATATGAAGTGACGCACGTTCTCAGATTGGGCTCTAGAGAAGTTTGCCGAAAATGACGACTTTCATCGCAAAATCATCTTCAGTGATGAAGCGCATTTTTGGTTGAATGGTTTCGTCAACAAACAAAACATGCATTATTGGAGTGCTGAAAACCCTCATGTGCTTCATGAAACACCACTTCATCCACAAAAAGTGACTGTATGGTGCAGTTTTTATGCCGGTGGCGTCATTGGGCCATTTTTCTTCGTTGATGAAAATGACCGTCACGTTACAGTCAATGGTGAACGCTACAGAGACATGTTGCAGCGTTATTTCTTCGATCAATTGCATGGGCTGGACATCAGTGATATGTGGTTTCAACAAGACGGTACCACATCCCACACAGCGGGAGAAACAATCGACTTATTGAAGTCCAAGTTCGGTGAACGTGTTATATCGAGAAAAGGTCCTGTCGATTGGCCGCCGAGATCTTGTGATTTAACACCTCTAGAGTTTTTTCTGTGGGGCTACGTTAAATCGATGGTCTATGCCAACGTTATAGGATCTAAGAGCCAACATCGAACGAGAAATAGCGGCCATTCCCGTCGAATTGTGTGGCCGAGTCATCGAAAATTGGCTTCAACGAATTGATCGCTGCAAGCCAAATTGCCGTGGTGGACATACACATATGACCGAAGTCGAGTTCCATTATAAAAGTTTTGATATATCTGAAATGGTTTGCGAGATATTTAACAAAAAAGTTGTCAAGTTCTTATTCAAAAACCCTTTAGTAGAGGAACCCATTCATCCATCGCATAAAGCTGTGATTACAAAAAATACAACTTCAAAATTCATTTGTGAATAAATTCAATTAATTTTTATTTCCATATTTTTAATTATTAAACTTTCGAATTGTCACGGTGTTTAAGTATTTATGATTTGTCAATTCGAATATCTCCGCATATCACATACAGTATTTATTTAATAAATTAACACCAATTCGAAAATTAATTTTATTACAAATTTTAAAAAAAAACCATTTTATTAAGCTTTTGCAAAACGTAAACGGTTTTAATTGGACAAAAAGAAATTTTAATGGTATATTTTGATACGCGTTAATTATTATAAGATTTTTAATTAAATTTAAATCTGTAATAATTTAATTTAGGTGTTTTTTATTTAATTAAATTTTTCTTTTGTTTTCTTTATACAAATATTTGTTATTGAATTTTATTGACTGATAAAATCTGTCCGACAATGAAAATTATGACCAGCACCCATTCACTTAATGTTAGTCTTTTTGTTAAAAAGTTTCTCAATTCTTTGATGCCGGTTAATGTTTGAATACACCCTTACAAAGTGTTCAAAATTTATATTACAAATGGCAAAATAAAAAAAAATTGAAAATTATTCAAAAACTATTTTTTTTAACAAAGGACATCTGCATTAAAGGGTACCTAAAGTAGAACTGCCTAAATTCTAATCCGAACTGATAAATAAAAAAATATTTTTTTTCGGTTAAAAATATTTTAAAAAAAAAATAAAATTTATTCGAAAATTTTAAAGACAACTTCAAATAAATCAAAAAACGATTTTTCGACTTCTACCTTTCAGCTGTATTTAAGCCTTTCAGTAAAAACTACTTCGTAAAATTGTGAATCATCATCAACGGCGTAACAACAGAAAGTCCAGTTAAGGCCTGCTGAATCAAAGCACTCTAGGCGTCCCGGCTTTACGACGCGGTTTTCCAGTTCGACACGCTCAGCACGACTTCCTATTAAAAAAAAGGAAGATTCATACGAGGTCGATGCATTCCGAAAAACTGACTTTTCATATGGGAGTTTGGGCATAAATGATGTTTAATTCTTTAAGAATCATGCTGGTACTAACATTACTGTAAATGGTGAGCGTTATCGATATTTTTTTTGGATGAATTTGGAAATAATGAATTTGACTGACAACTGGTTTCAACAACATGGCGCCACATGCCACCAGAAATAAAGCATATTTCATCATTATCAAAGGCGCGACAACCGGGAATCCGAACTAGCCGACTGAATGAAAGAACTCTGGACGTCCCGGCTTCGCGCCACGGTCTCGAAGTTCGACACTCCCAGCATGTTTTTGGCATCCTAGCTGACGTCGTCGCTCAACTGAAGGCAGGGCCTATCTCGTCTTCTGCGAGCATATATGGAGCCTCTGTAAACTTTTCGGGCAGGATCTTTTTCATCTATAATTTTTTCCACAACCGAGTAGTTGTAGTGGCGCTCCAGGATCTCGTCATTGACTAGGTTCCGGAATCGTCTCTTCTCATTTAGAGGGGCCAACAATTCTTCGAAGCATAATCCTATCGAACGCAAATAAGTGATCGCATTGGTTATTGCGGAGAACCCAAGTTTCTGAAGAATACACGAGGACTCACAAGACTAGTGTCCTGTACAGCAGTAGCTTCGATGTTATGGTCAGAATCTTCTCTGAGCGAAGTAAATTAGACTGACTCAAATGGGCTCTGTTGGTTGCCAGCAGTCGTGCGCAGATATCTTTCTGCATGCTGTTATCGGTTGCGAGCCTTGACCGCAAATAGGAAAATGATTTAACTCCTACAAAATTATATTCTTCTATCTATATACGACTATTGTTAATTGGGCTAGTCTTGGACCGCACCATGTACTTTGTGTAGCCGAAGATTATTTACCGTGTTCAATGTTGATAAAAACCTCTCATACAGCTCTGACGATGATGTTGTCGGTGTATTTAGCTGGGCAGGCTAAATGGGTATTGGATCCCTTATGCTTACCCATGAGTCACGAATCACTTTTTCTAGCGCCAGGTTAGAGAAATCTCTCATGGACCTGTAAAGTTATACTCTGGCTATTCTATCATAAACAGCTTTAAAGTCGATGAACAGATGTTGAATCTGTTGACTATATTCCAGCAGTTTTTACATCGTTTGTTGCAGATAGACGATTTGATCTGTTGCTGATTTCCCTTGATTGAAGTCTCTCTAGTATGGGTCAATAATGTTTCCAATGCAAGTGGGACTATCCTGTCTAGTAAGATATCTAAAAATTTCTTATAGATGGTCTTCAACAACGTAATATCTCTATAATTGCTACACTCTGTGATATCTGCTTTTTAAGTTTTGGACAAATAATGCCAAGGCGCCATTCGTTGGACTTTTATTCGCTGTCTCGTACTTGGACCAATAATTGATGTTTCATACGTGTACCATTAACTCAATCAGTTCGCTGGCGATCTCTCGGACGACTTTTGGTTCTTCAGTGAACGGATCGCTTTTGTCATTTTCTCCGTGCTTAAGGGCGGCAGTTCGTAATCTTCAGCTGGCGGAACCTTCAACACGTGCTCACATAAGAAGCAGTAAAATTGTGAATGCTTCTTATTATTTTTATAAGTGTCATATAAAGTGTTTTCTTTGTAAGTTAACTAACATTTGCTCGTTATAAAAAGTTTTATGCTTATTTATTGCATAATCCCAATTCCCTCGTAAGAAAATTATCCTCAGTGATCCTTCTCAGTACCATTTCTCATCGCTTGAGACGGTAATGGCCGCGGGACTTATTAAACTAATTAAAAATTAGCCTAATTAAGTCCCAGCAGTTGAAGTAGCATGGATGGGTGATTGCTTCTCCTTCAAATGACATATTAACAAAAATTTGCTTGTTCCTCATAGTAGTTGTAAATATCATACTCTATACAATGCTATACAATTTTCCCATCTGTCGGGTAATTTGTGTATACCACGCCAAAAAAATTCCTTCTCTTTCGAGACAAACCACTCATCAAGTCATTTTCGGACGTCTTCGTAAGAATCGAAGTGCTGCTCAGCGAGCGTCTGGCCCATCGATGAAAACAGTTGCTAGTCGGAAGGAGCCAGGTCTGGTGAAAAGCGGGTTGGGGTAGCACCTCCCAGTTGAGTGTCTCAAAGTAGTTTCGGACCATTTTTGACGTGTGCGATGGTGCGTTGTCGTGGAGAAAAATCAGCTTGTCATGTCCTTTTTTCCTTTTGTCATGTCCTTTTTTCACGCAGAGCACGGTGCAATTTGATAAGTTGTTGGTGGTAGCGGTGGGCATTGACAGTTTCACCATCTCATAGTAGACGATACCCTGCTGATCCCACCAAACTCACAGCATCATCTTCCGTCCGAAGCGATTTGGTCTTGGGGAAGACGTTGATGGTTGGCCGGGATAAACCCACGATTTCTTGCCCTTAGGATTCTCGAAATATATCCACTTTTCATCGCCTGTGACAATCCGATGCAGGAACGACTTTCTTTTTTGTCTGGCGAGCAAGATTTCTCATGTGTTTTGGCGTCGCTCCATCTACCTATCGTTCAATTCATGCGGCACCCATTTTCCGAATTTTTCAATCTTCCCCATGGCACGCAGACATATGGAAATGGCTGGTTGAGTAACACTCAATTGCTCCGCGAGCAAATTTTGCGATTGGATATTGTCCTCGTCCAAAAGAGCCTGGAATTTATGGTCCTCAACCTTCCTAGGCCGATTTTCACACTTCTTGTCCCACGAGTCAAAATTGCCGTCTTTGAACCGACGAAACCAATCTCGGCACGTTGTTTCCGACAACGCACTGTCACCATAGGCCTCCATAAGCATTCGATGTGATTTGGCAGCCGATTTCTTCAAATTGAAGCAGAAATGCAGAGCTTCCCGCATATGCTCTTTTTCTGGCACAAAACTAGACATAATTAAGAAAGGAAAAATGTATGTTGTTGTATGATATTGCTGACAATGTGCACTGATTAATGTTGGCAGATGTCAAACTCATAAAAAAAAAGTATGGCGTGTCCATGGTAGTTTAATACTCATTACCATCTATGACCAAACAGCGGATATAAGCTTTTTACTTAAATTGCAACTAATACTAATATTACGAGTACCTCATCTAATCTTTGTGCCTATAAACCCAACGGTTTTAACTACCTTAAAATAGATCCTATTGCGTATAAATAAATTTTTATTTAATTTATAAACAAAAAACCTTCAAACAAACAAAAAAATTGATTTCGATAATATCTGATTTAAAAGACATAAAACTAAAAAGATGTGGAACATTTTTTATTTTAACACATCAGATAAATTCGTTAAGAGATAAATTTTATATCACATCCTTTTTATCGATGGGAAAATTACCATTTTTTTCCTTTGAGTGTAAAACGAGCCATACACAATAGACGCGTAATATTATTTTGTGGTAAGCTATAAATCCTTTCGAAAATGTTATTCACATAGGAGAATACCAAAAAATACTACCCTATCAATTGGGATATAAAACCCCAGGTAATGTTCAATGCTGATACGAGTGTGTATGGATATGATTTTGGGGCCAAACACCATGCATTCCAAGTGGAATAATTCATTTCGATTGGAATATTCGATTAATGGATTTGCGTGTCTCACGCCAAATGTGTTGGTATTCGCACATTTTAACGACTATTATTGAGCTCGTAACAGTCGCTCTTCTATTTTCTAATACTCGTAATTTACATTATTATAGGAGCATGTGTGTGTGCGGATACGTATAAATAGATAGATTTGCGTTATTTGTACTAAATTATCATTTTGCGAATGCTATCCAACCGGAAACAATGTATCCGCAGTTGTACATCAAGTCACTATCCAACTTTAGTGAAATCGATTGTAGAGAATTTTTTAATTTTTCAATACGGAAACATCCTTGCTGATATCAATAATTTACATGATTTTTACCCTAATTACATTTTACATGAAATAATTACGAATATTTAAGGTTACCTTTAGGCTTTGCTCTAAATACCATATTCAAGGTAATGTAAAAAAATTCTCAAATCAAATTCAATTGGAAATGGTTTATTTTTTTTAAAAAATACTTTGGATCTTTTACATTTTCATATAAGAAAAAAAAATATGTCGTGCTCTTTTGTAGGGATAATTCACATGTTTTTTAATCAAGCTATAATGAAGCTAAGAATTTAAATTTTATTGTTTTGGTGACTACAAACTAGACTAAATAAAATAGTATTTAAGAAAAATTGAGCACAACGATTTATACAATACTTACAAAATTGGCGTTCAGTTGCTAAGTCTCTTTTTTTTGTATTTTTGAGTACAACAGAATAATTCTTTTATTTAACGTGAATTTTGAATTTCCGCGGGTTACGTATATTCGATTTTCGATTTTTTTTGTGGCGTTATATTGGTACTCATGTCTCTCATTTATGCCGACAAGTTCGGCCATTTTGCATGTTCAGTTAAGTTTTGACAGCTGCTTTGCTTGCACGTGTTTTGGCTCGTCTTCGATTTTTGCCCATTCCAAAAAATGTATTAAAGAATCTGTATTAAATTTTGTGTGAAAAACAAAATTAATTGCGCAGACGCATTCCGAATATTGACTGTAGCATATGGTGAAGCTACCTTGGACCGAAGCAACGTTTATCGGTGGTACAAAATGTTCTCAAAGTGCCGAGAAAATGTGAACGACGAAAAGCGTGCCGGACGCCCGAGCACGTCAACAACTTACGAAAACATTGTTGAAGACAATTTTGACCAAAAACAGCATCGCATTAACATTGCTAAGGAGCTGTTAGACTCTGTCCATGACGACCCAAATTTGCTCCAGAGGGTCATAACTCAATCACCCCAATGGATGATGCCGCACGAGCCAAGACCGAAAAAAGCGCGCCAAGTTCGGTCGAATGTAAAGGTTTTGCAGGAGCGTGGTGCATCATGAGTTCTTGCCACAGGGTAGAACGGTCAATAAGGAATATTACCTGCAAATTATGCGCAAGTTGGGCGAAACAACCTGCTAGAAACGCCCGGATTTGTGGAAGAACAAAAATTGGCTTTTGCACCATGATAATTTTTGGCCAAAAACAACATACTAATAATGACGCAGCCACCATATTCCTCAGATCTGGCCCCCTGTGACCTTTTCTTGTTCCCGAAACTGAAGAGCCGCATGAAAGAACGACGCTACCCTACGATTGAGGAGATAAAGACGGCATCGAAGGAGGAGTTGAACAAGATCACAAAAAATGATTTTTTGAAGTGTTTCGACGATTGGAAAAAACGTTGGCATAATACCTGCTGGGGAATACTTTGAAGGGGACAAAATAGATATTCATGAATAAATAAATAATTTTTGAAAAAACAGAAAAGTCGCGATACTTTTTGAACAGACCTCGTAGTTTGCATGTATCTCAATCTATACCCTAGCTCGCTTACCAATGTTTTATCAACCCAGCTCGTTTTAATCCAACGCATTTGATTTCCTGTTTGGACCACTTCATAAATGCAACATTCTCTCGGATTCCCTCGTTTTTCAAAATTCTCTCTCCTTATCACTTCGAAGAGCAGACCTCTCCCTTATCACTCCACAGACATTTGTGCAACTACCTGACCATGCCTCTAACCAGCTCCATCTACTACAGGTAGGCCCATTTGCTAACAGTCAGTAACCAGTTACAAGCTAGTTACCCTAACTGTTAATAGCAAGGCCTACCTAAACCTCTACTATCACCTGCAGTGATAGGATCCTGGATCCTGTCATCCCTCAGCTCCAGTCCTAATACTGTGCCTACGATGTAAGTGGTAACCACAGCCACCATGCTTTTAAAGGCTCCTCACCTTGGCCGGTCATGATGGACGAACCACCGTGGAGCTCCCAATCCTCGTAGAAACCAATTTTTACTATTTTTAATAAGTATCTGGTGGGTACACTCCACTCAGAAAACTTGTAATTTTCTGGCACTGGAAGTTAGACTAGCTCAGGACGATGAGTATCGATCCAATAGTACGGATCTACACCCAAAAGTGTCCCCCTTGTAAGAATACCTATCGTTAGACACGCCTCATGGTGTTAAAACACACTGTGGCCGATAATGATGAGGCGCCTTAGGCAGCAACAAGGTGGGCCTATGAGCGTATCGATTATAATCGCTAATCAGATTTGGTGGTGCGTTAATTGAGCGTATCTCAATTCCTATGGTCGTATAGAGTCCGTGCTTTTGTGTCTTACGATGGGTATACCACGGAAAACAACAGTAATTTACTATCGTTAGACATAATACCCCGGGTCGCCTATGATCATAGGAATTGGGATACGTCTCACAGAGCTGTACTTGTTTGAGATTTCGCCGGTCTAGCTGACTAGTTTCAGATGATTATGAATCCAACTCCCTCAATTGAAATTCTATAAATCCAGTTGATTAAGATAAAACCCAAGCTTAGAGATTAAGAAGATGTTCATTTAAAATTTTGCAGCCTATATATTAGCCTTAACATTTTAAATTAACTCGTTCTTAATCTCTAAGCTCTTGTTGTAACGCTATCCCCTGCAAAGCAGTTCTCTTGGGCATATCTTTACATGGTTTTCACTCCTCGTAGCAGTACCGAAAGGACTCAACTGGAATCACCTTCAATTCCTCGGTTACACTACTTTGGTTGTTGTCGACACTAGAAAGATGACGTGCTTTAAACAGTTTTTTTTTCATCTTGGGGAATAAAAAAAGTCACACCAACTGAGATCAGGTGAATAGCGGATCGGGGGAACTAGGTACAGGAATCTCTTTTTCCGCCAAAAACTCGTCAATGGTAATCAGCTAAATAGAGGGACGGGGGTAGGGGAACTATAGGAATCACAGTCCTCTCTGGTAACATATTGTCATCATTTCTCAATTTTGACGTCCTCCCTAAGCGGCGATATTTGTCTTCCTCTACTTTACGGCCCACAAGAAATGTCTTATGCGGCCGAAAAACTTATGCTGTACATAAGGAATGTTCCATATAGGATTGGTGGCAACTGTTCGTAAGTCAAAACTTCGCAAATTCACAAAGCTTCACACAAAATTTGATAGCACACCGTTGATTCGAATTTCGGTATTCCATTTTTGATAATGCACTACAAAAACACAATTTCACTTGTGATGGTTTATAGGGTCACGTAGTTACCTATAGGGTTACGTAGTTACCTATAGGGTTACGTTGTTACCTATACGGTCACTTAATTACCTATAGCATCATGCAGTTATATATAGGGTCTCGTAGTTATATATAGGGTCTCGTAGTTACCTATAGGGTCACGTAGTTACCTATAGGGTCACGTAGTTACCTACAGGGTCACTTAATTACCTAAAGCATCATGTAGTTACCTATAGCGTCACGTAGTTACCGGACAAGGTTGAAGCATGTGCGTACAAACTTTGTAGAGGCTCATTACTTTTGTGTCACACCCTGTATTTCTCCCAGAAAATGACAAAAATCATCTCAAAATCGTTTATTGTGCCACCAGTGCCGCTACGCAGAGAATTTAGATGGGGTTGAGATTAGGTCCAGCGTTGTGTGCATATAATTACGACCTGCATTTTATAATTTCGCTGCCCCCTAATGGCATCTATAGTAAGTATTACGGAAATTTATTTATTTATAAATGCAAAAGCTCATTTTTAACTGCGTTCTTCTATAAAAATCAGACTATATAAGAAGCTTTTTTGTTTTGATTTGTTTATTTTGTTATATCAAAATTTATTAAATTACCAAAAAAAAACCAATTTCCTTAATTATGAAGTTTTATTTATTTTTCTTTTATGTTCTCCTAAATATAGACCTAATTAGTTGAGATATTGTTGGGTATCGATTTACGATTATAAATGATTTTTATTTGAAATAAATCATTTTCAATTAATCTAAAGCGTCGCCATGAATTTTTATAGAATTTCTTCGGAACGCAAACAAAAGCACAGTCAAATTATTTATATCAGTTGATGTCATCATTATATTCGTTATCATTTTTAATCGCTTTTTTTCCTCTCCAAATGGTTGAATATCAATTATAAAAAAATTATAATTCAGCCCATATGGGGGGAAGTACATGTACAAGATAAGAATTCCAATAGGCAGTAGAAAAAAAATGTTTCCAAAAGTCTACGTAAATAGAGTCACGTACTTACCTTCGTACAAAAACTAACTAACCCAATCGAGTATGTGTAATTGTGGTAATAATATTGTTATTGTATTCGTAATCATGCATAAATATCTCCTATTTTAGTATTGGTTTTGTTCCCTTATAAAAAATATGTCTTATCTTTCTTTGTAATACGTCATTTGCGTCTGGAGTCAAAGCACTTGTATTCTCGTATTTCCTTCGGTATAATAATAATGAGATAAATATAAAATTAAAAGTTTGAGTAAAAATTATTGTAATCCTTATGGGTAACAGTAGCGTATAATATTATAATTGCTCAATAAAATTTTTTGTATCTTTTATACAAGAGACAAAATGTGGGAATTTAACGCACTAAAAGGCTTTACTTCGTGGGGAAGGGGTTGATTGCAATCACTACGTTACTGGATCACTCCTAGCGTCTTCAATTCCACTTAACAAGACGAAGTCTCTTTTAGGACTATTGTTACGAAGATATCGCCAGTCTCCCAAGTCGTCCTTGGGTCCATCACTTGGGCCAACTTTTTCTTTCCAATTGAAATCGAGTGCAGTAAAAAAACACGTGCTCCGCGCTCTCCAGCACTAATTGGACTACAGTCCAATTTAAAACAGTATTATAAGCCCGAAAACATCCATGCCCAGTCAACAATTGAGATAGGTAGCAGCCAATATCACCATATCGCTGATCCAGCGCAGGAATGAGACGGTTAGTCCATACACGTATACTATCGATAGTAGTATCCCAACGATTTAGCGAAAGCTGACTTGATTCCTATCTTTCCTCCGTATGCCACCGTGTTACTCCAACATCTCCTGCAGTAAAGCCTTTATCACTCATCTATCACAATTTCGATCGATATAATTTTGGCAAAAACACAAAAGGCTTCGTATGACACCGTTAAGAATGTACAGGCTACCCTCGGTACATAAAAAGCAGAATTGACCTGACCGCAGTCGCTAACAGAGTCCTCCCCCTCTGCCTGGGCCCCCTAAAGTTATACATTAGGCACTCCAGTGGTATTATTGTCCGTGAATTATTTTCATTTTCCCTTCCCAATGGATAAAGACCGGGCATCTACTAATTCCCGTACCATGATTTATAATTTGAGCATCTCTGCCTTGACAAAGTGGACAGTAGGGATCTTATAAAACATATTTGGAGAGCCGACAAGCAGTTAATCTCGGTTCATGGAGGACTTCAACATCGAAAACCGATGAAAAAGTGAGGGATGTTGTGAGGTCGGATCATCAGTTAATATTGAAACTTCTTGAAAGGCACAGAATTAGGGTGTCTTCGCATCAGATCGGACATTGCAGACACTTGGATTCTTCAACATTGCGCATAGTCATATCAACATGTTTTTGTCGGAAAATGGAATTCCGATAGTTTCTTGACTCCTTTTATCACTTAATCTGACTGATATCAGTCCTTAAGACCGAAAACCACTTAAAGAGACGTCATCTTACCACTTGCGATAACGGCCAAAGAGGCGCTATCAAATTTCTAAGCAGTTTTTGTGCTCAAAATTTTGATAGGTCGTTTGTCTACGAATTACTAAAGTTATTATTCACTGTATAATAAGCAGATGCTACAAGTTAGGAGCTTCTGTAAACACCCCGCCACGAAAACGAAAGTTGATTGGGGGAATTCGTTGCCAAAAATTCCCACATGATCCGGAGAACTGAACGCAATTCAAGACCTCTGTTATTAAGCGGCTTATGTCGAATATTATTGAGAACAACATTACTCGATGACCCACGAATGGATTGCAGAGCTTCGTGGCTGTGACTGAAGACGATAATATTTCTTAGTGTGATCATGCAAACTGTATGCTCTACTGCCATTCTGATTGCTCCCAGCTCGAATTAATGTGGAGCTGCCCTAAAAGGCTTACGGATGCGGGAGCCATTGATGCAGTCCAACTGTTATAGACAAAGATTCCTGTAAGAGGACCTATTACTATTTACCTTTTTGTATCTGTCCTGCGATGTAGAAACTGTTAACTCTGCTCTCAATCATGGTTTCCAGTCAGAATAAGGCAGAAACAATAAAGTCGTACAGGATTTGAGAAGATAACGAGAGATGGGTCTGCGACCAGATGGCATAAGACGAGACTCCTCCAGTGTAGTTTGCTGTACCACACAAGCCAGTCTTTACTAGTATTCTTATTAAATTTTATTTCCATGTAAAAAAAAGTGCAGTTTTAAAAATACATATGCAAAGATATAAACTGAAACCTCAGTAATAATTCCAAAATTGATTATAATTTTATGTTGCAAAATATTTTTGCAGAATATTATTTAAAATGAAATAAATAATTTTTTTCAAAATAATAAAATTTATAGTAAATGAAAATAAAAACCTAATAAACTTATGCTGAGCTGCAGGTCTAGATCACGTGTCGGCAACTTATTTGATATTTTCATAATAATTAACAGGAATAACATTTTAGCATACATAAACCCACATGTCCAGGTCCCATAGAAAATTTTGAGTCAAGGAATTTTTAGCTTCAGCGGCATGGTGTTTTTTTTATATTCTTTGGTATTCCTGTGGCCACAACCCTAGCTGGGCGAACAGTACCCACCTGGGGTTGGGACCAGAGAGTACCCTTGCTTCCAAGAGTTAGGGTAACTTTCTTGTAACTGGTTACTGACTGTGAGCAATCTGCAGGTCTAGATCACGCGTCGACAACCTATAGTCCCCGGCTCACCGAGTGACTCATTTAATAATTTCAAGTGACCCTCCCCCCCCTCCGCTTGAGTTTTGAAAATTAATTATAAACCATAAACATGAAACGAAAACTGCAAAATAAATAAAAATTAAACTGAAAATAATTAATAGGAATAACATTTTAGCATAGATAAACCCACATGTCCAGGTCCCATAGAAAATTTTGAGTCAAGGAATTTTTAGCTCGAGCAGCGTGACCTTTATTTTGATATTCTTTTGTTATTCTCTGGTGAACAGTCCCACCTGGGTGAACAGTACCCACCTGAGGTTGGGACCAGAGAGTACCTTGCTTTTAACAGTTAGGGTAATTATATTGTAACTGGTTACTGACTGTGAGTAACCAGTTACAAGATCACGCATCGTAAACCTATAATAATTACAAACCATAAACATGAATCAAACACTTTGCAAAATATTTAAAAATTAAACTGAAAATAATTAATAGGAATACCATTTTAGCATAGATAAACCCAGATGTCCAGGTCCCATAGAAAATTTTGAGCCAAGGAATTTTTAGCTTCAGCGGCATGGTGTTTTTTGATACTCTTTGGTATTCCTGTGGCCACAACCCCAGCTGGACGAACAGTACCCACCTGGAGTTGGGACCAGAGAGTATCCTTGCTTCCAACAGTTAGGATAACTATCTTGTAACTGGTTACTGACTGTGAGTAACCAGTTACAAGATCACGCGTCGGCAACCTATAATCCCCGGCTCACCGAGTGACTCATTTGATAATTTCAAGTGTGCTCCCCACTTGGGTTCTGAAAATAAAAAAAATAAACCTAAAACATGAAACGAACACTTTGCAAAATAAATAAAAATTAAACTGAAAATAATTAATAGCAATAACATTTTAGCACAGGTAAACCCAGATGTTCAGGTCCCATAGAAAATTTTGTGGCAAGGAATTTTTAGCTCGACCGGCATGACCTTCTTTTGTGAACAGTACTCACCTTTGGTTGGGACCAGAGAGTACTTCTCAACTGGGCGAACAGTACCCAACCCCAGGAGTTGGGACCAGAGAGTACCCAGCTGGGATTATGACCAGAGAATAATTGTGCCCCCAGATAGGCGAACAGTACCGAAAGGTAATCTTCTTTCGAAGTTAAGCGCGCGTTGCAGCTTAACAAGCGAAAATTCAAATGATTGTATTCGCTCACATTGGGTTGATTTTGACCAGCAGCCAAAAATGATTGCCGATGCCTGTCCCAGATTAAAATTCAAGAACTAATTAAGTCAAGGGATCTAATGAAAATGAAATATTTTTTGCATACCACGCACTGTAATTCCCTTTGTAGATACAGAATAAAGTTTAAACTTATTAAAATTACGGGGGGAATTCGTTGAAAACTAACAAAACTATACGTTTCCAAGGCATGTCGATACTACAATATGTAGAATGCCTCGGTAACAATACAAAATATATTTTGTAATATTTTTCAATTATTTTATTAAAGCAAATATTTTCAGATGATATTAAATAGAAGTAACTTTTGTGTGCTTGATTCTCAAAAGAATTCCTATGCCCTTAGGGTGGTGGTATAAGACAACAACAACAAATATCATGCAAAGAAAATTTTATTTTCATTTCTTTTTTGTTTTGCTAGGATAGCATCCTACAAGTAAGTATCTTGTCTATGTTACAATATTATGGGGAAAAAAAGCTTTACTAAAATCCTCTTTTTTGTTGTTGAAAAGATGCTCGTACATTCTCTTTAAGTCAAGTATATATACATTATACCCACACACATACATACTCGGTCCTACTTTGATTTGGGGCTATAGTTTCTTTAGTAAGAAAAAAAGTTGCTTCCCTTTTCTTATAGGAAAAAATAAAATTCTGAACGAATTTTTTTTGCTGTTGAAAAAGCCAATTTCGAATAAACTTAAATTATGGATTATTAATTTTTTTTTCCTTCTAAACATTTGAAGATATTTCTTTCAATTTTCAGTAATAAGAAAAGTATACAAAAAAGTTTTTGAACAAATATTCAACATAAAAGTTATAATGGGAGACATTGAATGTTTTGAGAAGAATTGTTTCAATTTATTTTATTATATATTTTTAAAGAAAAGTATGCAAAAAAGTTTTTATAGTATGTTAAATATTTAAAATATTACTATGATCATCATCAATGGCGCGTCAACAGGGAGTCAGGTCTGGGCGTAAGTTGTCGGAATCCAATGATAGCAGAACTGGCGTCTTATTCTAATAAGAAGGCGGCGCGTGGTATTTATGAAAAATATGGTATTTATGAATCAAAGAACTCCAGGCGTCCAGTTCGACACACCCAGCACGACTTTTTATTAAAAAAAGAAGATTCATGCGAGGTCGATGCATTCTGAAAAACTGACTTTTCATATGGGACTTTGGGCATAAAGGATGGTTATTCCTTTAAGAATCATGTTGGTATTACCGTTACTGTAAATGGTGATCGTTATCGGCATTTTTTTTTTGGCTGAATTTGAAAAGAATGAATTTGACTGACATCTGGTTCCAACAACATGGCGCCACATGCCACCAGAAATAAAGCATATTTCATCATTATCAACAGCGCGAAAACCGGACTATGCCTGCTGAATGAAATAACTCCAGACGTCCCGGCTTCGCGCCACGGTCTTGAGGTTCGACATTCGCAGCATGTCTTTGGCATCCTAGCTGACGTCGTCGCTCAACTGAAGGCAGGGCCTATCTTGTCTTCTGCGACCATATATGGAGCCTCTGTAAACTTTTCGGGCAGGATCTTCTTCATCTATGCAGCTTAAGTGTCCAGCGCACCGCAGCCTATTGAGCTTAATTTTTTCCGCAATCAAGTAGTCGTAGTGGTGCTCCAGGACTTCTTCATTGAATAGGTTCCGGAATCGTCCCTTCTCATTTAGGGGGCCAAAAATTCTTCAAAGTATCCTATCGAACGCAAAAAAGAGATTGCAATGCTTTTACTGACAACCCAAGTTTGCGAAGAGTACACGAGGACTGGCAAGACCAGTGTCCTGATCAGCAGTCGCTTCGATTTTATGGTCAGAATCTTCTCTGAGCGAAGTAATTTAGACTGACTCAAATGGGCTTTGTTGGCTGCCAGCAGTAGTGCGCGTATTTATTTCTCCATGCTGTTATCGGTTGCGACGCTCGATCCCAAATACGAAAATGAATTAACTCCTGCATAATTATATTTTATTTATATGCGACTAGTGTTAATTGGGCTGGTCTTGGACCACAGCATGTACTTTGTGTAGCCCAAGATTATTTACCACGTGTCCAATCTTGATCAAAACCTCTCGTACAGCTCTGATGACGATGTCGTCGGTGTATGCTAAAAGCTCGGCAGGCTAAATGACAATTGTATCCCTCACACTTACCCCTAAGTCAGGAATTACTTTTGCTAGTGCCAGGTTAGAGAGGTCTCTCATGGATGTGTAATGGTATACTCTGGCTATACTATCATAAGCGGCTTTAAAGTCGATGAACAGATAATGGATCTGTTGACTATATCCCAACAGTTTTTCCATCGTTTGTCGCAGAGCGACGATCTGATCTGTTGCTGATTTCTCTTGAGGGAAGTTTCTCTGGTATGGGTCAATAATGTTTTTATAGCAAATAGGACTATCCTGTCTAGTAAGATAGACAGGATAGTCTCAATTATGAATTGATGTCTCGTACTTGGACCGTGAACTCAACCAGTTCGCTGGTGATCCCCTAGACATCGAGCGACTTTTGGTTCTTCAGTCAACAGATTGCTTTTGTCGTTTTCTTCGTGCTTGGTGGCGGTAGTTCGTATACTTCAGCTGGCGAGACCTCCAACTCGTGTCCTCTTATGAAGCAGTAAAATTGTGAATGCTCCTTATTATTTTTATAACAGTGTCATATATAGTGTTTTCTTTGTAAGTTAACTAACATTTGCTCGTTATAAAAAGTTGCATGCTTATTTATTGCATAATCCCAATTCCCTTGTAAGAAAATTATCCTCAGTGATCCTTCTCAGTACCATTTCTCGTCGCTTGAGACGGTAATGGCCGCGGGACTTATTAAACTAATTAAAAATTAGCCTAATTAAGTCCCTGTAGTTGAAGTAGCATGGATGGGTGATTGCTTCTCCTTCAAATGACATATTAACAAAAATTTGCTTGTTCCTCATAGTAGTTGTAAATATCATACTCAAATTTATTCAAAGTACTTGCGCTCGCTAGCTATACAATTTTCCCATCTTTCGGGTAATTTGTGTATACCACGCCAAAAAAATTCCTTCTCTTATGAGACAAACCACTCATCAAGCCATTTTCGGACGTCTTCGTAAGCATCCTCAGTGCTCCTTCCCAGTACCATTTCTCGTCGCTAAATAAAAGTTAGCCTAATTAAGTCCCAATAGTTGAAGTAGCATGGATGGGTGTTAACTTCTCCTTTAAATGACATCAACAACAATCTGCTTGCTCCTCATAATAGTTGTAAATGTCTTACTTATTAAAAAAATGTGCTCTGTTGAAATACGATTTTTATAAAAATTTATGAGTAATTATGGAATACCGTTGGGTTCGGTGTGCCGCTCCCGTACTTAACCAGTTCGCTGGCGATCCCCTGCACATCGGCCAACTTGTGCTTATGCAGTCAACCGGTACATACGACACATTTTCTGATTGGTTAGTGTTAAGAGTTTTTATCAAAATTATTTATTTAATTTGAAATAATTTAATATATGCTGTAAATGATCACAAAATACAGTTTATTTTTTTTTAAATTATGCTAAAAAATCATTGCATAGAAAAAACAAGAGTAAATTTATTAATGCATAAACTCAACTGAAATCGAAGTGGCAAAATTTCCAAATTAAATATATGTGTTTGGAGAAACTAAGATTTTAACCACCTTTCTTGTCATGTTAACAATTTCATATTTTTTTTATTCAGAAAATTGCCTATTAAATTGACAAAATTATCGTTGAAAGAAATTTCCTCAAGGAACCAAGATTTTATGGAGTAAACAGGAAAAAAAACATGTTAGAAAATCCATATTTTCATGTGAAAGTGGTTAGGAAAAAAAGGATTTTTCTCTCTCTTTTATTGGGCCACATATCATTTTTAGTGGTTCATAAAATCAGGACAACATGTAAGGCAGAAGTTTTACATTTCGGAATATGTAGTCAGTCGTTCGTATCCTTAACTGAAATATTGTTACTTACATTCATATGCAGATGGATGATATATTATAATAGCTGATTTTATCATAATTTACTGCAAGAGAATTTCTCCAATATGCCTATTCATATTTTAATAAATAAAAACGACTGGAGAAAATTTTACAATATTTTTCTTGTGAAGTAAAATTGTATTTGAAAAGGACTTTTATGTGCCGACATTTTTTTTTTAGGCATGCTCGATTTTTGACAGATCATTTCATTGAAGTTTCGAATGGCAGCGCTGTCATTCTTATATGTTTGTGTTCTACTACTACACGATTCAACAACGCGTGGAGATAGTGAAAATTTATTATAGTAATTTGTGACCTATTGACCAGACATTCCGTGAGCTGCGTGGAATTTATGGTCGAAAAGGACGTTCCACCATGAGCACAATTCAATGTCCAATCAGGAAATGCGAGGAAAACGGTTCAGTTGACAATCGGCTAGATAGAACGAAAAGATTGCGACTATGCCTCAAAATGTACCTGAAAACTATAAAGTCTGTTCAAAAAGTATCGCGAATTTTGAATTTCCGCGGGTTATGTATATTCGATTTTCGATTTTTTTTGTGGCGTTATGTTGGTACTCATGTCTCTCATTTATGCCGACAAGTTTGGCAATTTTGAATGTTCAGTTAATTTTTGACAGCTGCTTTGCTTGCACGTGTTTTTGCTCAATTTCGACCAAAAACAACATCGCATTAACATTGCTAAGGAGCTGTTGGACTCTGTCCGTGACGATCCAAATTTGCTCCAGAGGGTCATAACTGGTAACGAATCATGGATTTATGGTTATGACGTAGAAAGCAAAGATCAATCATCCCAATGGAAGCTGCCGCACGAGCCAAAACCGATAAAAGCGCGCCAAGTTCGGTCGAATGTGAAAGTTTTGCTTACAGTTTTCTTTGATTGCAGGGACGTAGTGCATCATGAGTTCTTGTCACAGGGTAGAACGGTCAATAAGGAATATTACCTGCAAGTTATGCGCAAGTTGCGCCAAGCAATCCATCAGAAACGCCCGGATTTGTGGAAGAACAAAAATTGGCTTTTGCCATTTTTGACCAAAAACAACATACTAATAATGCCGCAGCTACCGTATTCCCCAGATCTGTCTCCCTGTGACTTTTTCTTTTTCCCAAAACTGAAAAGCCAAATGAAAGAACGACGCTACGCTACGATTGAAGAGATAAAAACGGCATCGAAGGAGGTGCTGAACAAGATCACAAAAAATAATTTTTTGAAGTGCTTCGAGGATTGGAAAAAACGTTGGCACAAGTGTATAATATCTGGTGAGGATTACTTTGAAGGGGACAAAATAGATATTCATAAATAAATAAATTATTTTTGAAAAAACACAAAATTCGCGATACTTTTTGAACCAGATACTGAACAGTATATAACCTACAAGAAGTGGGCCTTTCTGGTCTCTTGAGTGGTTCCTGTACGGGCGTGGTCTAGCTGTGGAGGCTAGATCCCTTTGTGGGGCGACGGAGGAGACTGTCAGGCACCTTCTCGTTCAGTGTAGCCTGTACGTGGATTTGCTTGACTTAGGTGCATGCAGAATCGTGGTGAATGATGAGGGTGTGGATGTGGGTGGTGTGTTGGGTTTGAGAGAGAGGTATGAATGCCTTAATAGATTTGCCGTGGCACTATTTGAGAGGAGAGCGAGAATGGTACGTGAATGAGTGTGTGAATGACACGCAGGGTCTTTAGGGTCTTGGCGAACCCTCGTACCTGAGCTGGCTTAGCGGTGCATAGGAATTTACAAGATTCCTGACCGTAGCTCGATAAACGGAGTACAAACCGAAGTACTCTTAAAAGCAAAATTGGTACCACGGGAATCGGGGGTCCCTTGGTGGAATATACTGTGCCCGATTTAGGTGAGGGACCATTTGGTAGCACCGTGGTGGCTGTGGGTATGCCCATATCGCGGGTATGGTTTGCGGATCGCAGCTGGGAGGTAACTGGCAATGTCTATCTTGCAATTATCTCGGGCACTGTCACTGCTAATGACAGTGGAGGTTTAGGTAGTCCTCGCCACCAGCAGGTGGAGTAGTCAGCTTGTAACTGATTACTAACTGCTAACTGCCAGTAATGGTGGTGCGTTGATTGAGCGTATCTCAATCCCTATAGTCGTAGGCGACTCGTGGTTTTATGTTGCAGACAACAAGGTCACGTTAAATAACAATATATAACTGCCCTCTTAAGTCAATTGAATTCATACAAAAATACTATTGACTGAAGAACAAAAGTCATAAGACCATGCGAAGCGTCAGGCATTTTGCTGACTGGGTCCTTCCCATATTTGGTGAACAAATTCTCTTTAGCCAATTTTTGACTGAATGGTAAACAAACAAAACTCATAATATTTGGTTGAATTTTTCAACTATTCTATTTTCTACAAAAATTACAAAAAAAATATTTACAACAAAATTCTTCTGATTAATTTATGATAATGAGAAAATTTACCAATATCGATCTGCAATGTTGTCTCGTCAGCTTCCCATTACAGGATCATTTTAGTAAGGATACGTGCGCATATCGAATGGTAATTTTCGCCTGATGTGCTGCTAGTGTAGAAATTTTATTTAGTTTGTTTTTTTCATTTATTTTTTTTGGACTGCTCATATTTATTTATATTTATGTCAATCGATATGAAAATTTATGTTACTCTTTTCGTATTATACACCGTCATGCTAATATTTTTATTAAAGTGCACGTTCGGAAGTTTCGACGAACCTGACCTGATAACAAATACAACCTGATTTCGATAAAACGAGTACATGATATTTACTGATAGTAGGCGTTAGTCTATGTAGTGTACCTAATGTACATTAAATTGTATGTGGGTATGAAAGCTTTTATTGAGAATTATCTATTTGATACGGTCGAAATGAGTTGGAGAGAATGAAATAAATTTTGAAGGTAAACACATGTGTGCTTGTAATGTGACCAAAAAGACATTTCGATATGTTATCTTTCCAGTCAAGTCAAGGCTGTTCATGCAGCACTAATGCCAATAAGTATGCTTCATAATCACAAAGGGCAGCACAAATGCGAGTATTGTTCGTAGTGTTAAATTTCATCCCCAAACCCTCATGTTTTCACATATCGTTATCGCTTCTATCCATCTCACCAAATAAAAATATCGAAAGTAATATGTCAATTATGATATTTTTATACGATAAAATATATTATTTTTTAATATCTAAATAGATATGTTTAGATATTATTTTTTATATGCGTATTTTCTTATAAATCGATATTCAATCATTTCAATTTGGTTCAATTATCATTGGAAAAGTCAATTAGATTTAATTATAAAAAAAATATACGAGGTTTGTTCAAAAAGTAACGCGAATTTTGTGTTTTTTCAAAAATTATTTATTTATTCATGAATATCTATTTTGTCCCCTTCAAAGTAATCCCCACCAGATATTATACACTTGTGCCAACGTTTTTTCCAATCCTCGAAGCACACTAAAAAATCATTTTTTGTGATCTTGTTCAGCTCCTTGTTCGATGCCGTCTTTATCTCCTCAATCGTAGCATAGCGTCGTCCTTTCATGGGGCTCTTCAGTTTCGGGAACAAGAAAAAGTCACAGGGGGTCCGATCTGGGGAATACGGTGGCTGTGTTATAATTAGTGTGTTGTTTTTGGCCAAAAATGGCAAAAGCCAATTTTTGTTCGTCCACAAATCCGGGTGTTTCAGGCGGATTGCTTGGCGCTACTTGCGCATAGCTTGCAGGTATTATACTTATTGACAGTTCTACCCTGTGGCATGAACACATGATGCACCACGCAAAACCTTCACATTCGACCGAACTTGGCGCTTTTTTCGGTCTTGGCTCTTGCGACAGCTTCTATTGGGATGATTGAGCTTTGGTTTCCACGTCATAACCATAAACCCATGATTCGTCACCAGTTATGACCCTCTGGAGCAAATTTGAAACATCCGAACTTATCGGCATAAGTGAGAGACATGAGTACCAACATAACGCCACAAAAAAATCGACTGTACACGTACATAACCCGCGGAAATTCAAAATTCTCGATACTTTTTGAACAGACCTTGAGCAAACGATTGTCCACCGAACCATAGCTTGTAAAGCATGAGGATGTGAACGGTGGAATTGGAACGTGCTGAGCGTTCTGAATGTGCAAAACCGACGCAACGCAACGCAAACCGATGAGTGCATGCGGTAGAAATGCGCGAACGTGAATCTTCAGGAAAGAATGTTCGGAAGCTAAGAAAGCGCACGCGAATAAATTCCTCCTCGATGATGCGTGTCATTAGCAGACTTGTACGGTTCAGGGATTGAATTAAATCGAAAGGAGTTGATTTATTAAAATTTTATTATTTATTATTCTTTGTTACAAAACAGTTTTTGTGTTTCCTATTTTTGACAATTTCTCAACAAAAAAAAAATTAATTTTCCTGTTTTCAATTGCACAATTTTGATGATTTTTTTAAAGCTGATCTACGAATTATGAATATTTTCATTTTGTTACAAAAGTCGAATATTTGCTGCAAAAATGAACATTCCCATGGATTTCCGTCCAAACGCAAGCGCTTTAATTTGAATTGTTGTCCTTCCAATTCCGACAAGTCTAAACTTTTCAAATTATTTCCGCTGAGATTCAACTCTGTCAAGTCGTTCATATAACGAATAGCACTAAATGAAAACTGAGTAAAATTATTACCCATCAAGCTTAATATTGTAACACTACTGAGACTTGAAAATAATTCATCACCAATTTCGCTTAATCCAACATGTTTTAAAGAAAGTCTCGTTAAATTTGTCATCTTCGAGAAGAAGTCGTTATCAAATTTAGTTATGGGATTATGCGAAAGGTCCATTTCGATAGCTTGTGTTGCGTCCTTAAGACCATTAAAATTGGTAATATTGTTGTTACTAAAATTGATAATGCTTAATTCACTGACGTCCCTCATCTGAAATTCGGTTAATTGACTATTTCGGGCATCAATAAGTCTGATTTCACCGTGAATCGTTAGTGTTTTGAGAGAAGTTTCACTGACGACTAAAGAATTGACATCGTTTATATGCAGCTCAGTGATAGGGTTCGATGCTAAACACAGAAACGTTTCACTGCTGACATGACTTATTAAGTTTTCATCGAAATGCGTTATTTGATTGTTCTGTAAATCAATAACCATAATATCTTGATTATTCTGAAAAATGTCTGGGCTGATGTGTGTGAGGGAATTTGAAGGTATCCTAAAATCCTGAAGACTGAGAAGACCATTAAACATTTTAGAAGGAAGCTCTTCAATTTGATTATTTTCTAAATCAAGTTTTATTAATTTGGATAATCCATGAAATGCATCGGACGCTAAATGTTTAATTCCACAGTCTATAACGGCCAATATTTGTAAATTTGGAGCCCACGAAAATGCTTTTGAAGGCACCGTTTCGATTGGAATCCATCTGATGTTGAGACTTATTAGTGATAGGTTCTCAGGCATATTTTCTACAGACGGCAATCCGGTAAAGTTGCAAGCGTACATTTTGATTGTCTTCATTTCTGGATTGGCCTTGACAATTTCTTCAATACTGTTCCAAGCGGTGCAGGGCGTGTTGATGTAATCAGCATGATATAATGGCAAATTTTTAACTGAAAAGGACACGCTAGAAAGATCTAATATTTGCGGTTGTACCGAATCACAATTTATGAGCACACAAATCAAAATTATAACTTTAGTAGGCCAAAATTTCCACAACATTTCGAATATTCCACTTTAACAAACGTTCAAAATCGACTGGAATCTGAGACTGATGCTATTGCGCTTTTATAGCTATCGGTTACGTAACGAAATTGGAAGGCAATTATTTTTGGCAAGCAACATCATATTGAGTAGATTATATTTCTGGAATCAACATATAAAAATATTTCCATATTGTTTTGTACTGAATTTATACAATTTATTATCGGCAGAACATGCTTAAAATGTAAACTAAACAGTAAAAAGCATTTTGTTTTCCAGAAATTGAATCAGATAATCCGAGACCTTTAATAAAATTTTCTAATCAAAGTTAACAATTATATAATGCAAAATTATTGGGTAATGATACTTTTTGGCCTTTGACTAAAATATTGTTTTTTTTCTGTTTGTTTACAAATTCGATGTTTAGTGTTGGAAGCCTTGAATCTCAACAATGTCAATTCGTCGATAAGTTGGAAGTGATTATTTTTCTTTAACATTAATAATTATTTTTATAATTTAGGAAACTTTTGTACCATTAAATTTTCTATTAAGAATCATTTGTTAGTAAAACCTATCATGCGATTTTCACCGAGAACATGCAGTTACGCAAAACAAAAAGAGAAATTGTCAGTAAGTTCAGAACTTACTAGGCTAAGTAGTTATCGGTAAGGACTAAACTGGCGTTTTTTTTTAAAAAATCTGGTATATTATACCCAATTAGTGTAGTAAGCTATTAATTTGCTATTTAGAATAAGTTGTGTTAGAACATTTTCGTCAAAATTGAGGTGGCAGCGAAAAAGTTGGGCTGCATATGAACCCAAAATGGGTTATCATCTTTTAGTCCAATCAGTTCTTAATAAGTAGATCATGAGAAGTTCTGGTCGGAGACTTTTGATAAAGTTGAGCTGTCAGCATTACGCATAATAGCGAAGGTCTCTGAACACAGTTCCTGCTAATGGAGGATCTCCCAACATAGTTTCTCCAAATCAAAGGTCTTCCAACACAGTTTCTATTAATTGAGTCTGACTCGGTATTAATGTATCGATCTAAATGGGTTATGTAAGAAGACCTTTACTAGGATTGGACAAGCAGCAAGAAATGTCGGCCTTCATATGAACGAAGACATAATCAAAATAGGTGTTATCATATTTAAGTCTAACCAGTTCTTAATAAGTAGATCAGGGGGAGTAGCGATCGGAGACTTTTGATAAAGTTGATCTCCCAGAAATCAATCTTGGTATGCACATGAGGGAACGCATAATGGCGAAGGTCTCTCAATACAGTTATTCCGAAAAGATCATGTAGTAAAAATGAGAAATTTTAATTATATAATTTATTTAAGAAAATATTTACTTATGGTTATTGTAAGAACATGAAGGGTTTGCTAAGAAAACACATCAACACAAATCCAATAAATCTATTTGAATTGACTTGGTTTGAACTGTTTCGAATTTTGACATCTGAAGAGTAAGTTTTTGATTAAGCTTATTAAGATAAAAGAATATTAAATTTGAGAATATAGCAGCTGGACTAGAATTACAGACTAGAAAATATCCTTTAAATATTCTGAAAAAGAATATCAAAAATTAAACAACGTTGAACATGATAAAAATAATCAAAAAAGAAAGAAAATACCTTGCAGCTCCACACCCCATATGCGCTGTGCCTGGCCTAACCATTTGTGTAGAGTTGGGCGCTAAAGGCGATTCGAGGAGCTAAAGGTAATTCGAGAAACTAACGGCTATTCGAGGAACTGAAGACGATTCCAGGAGCTAAAGGTGATTCCAGGAGCTAAAGGCGATTCAAGGAGCAAAAGGTGATTCGAGAAGATAACGGTTGTTCAAGGAACTGTAGGCGATTCGAGGAGTGAAAGGAAATTCGAGAAGCTAAAGGCTATTCGAGGAGGTAAGGGCTATTCGAGGATCTGAAGGCAATTCCACGTGCGAAAGGTAATTCGAGAAGCTAAAGGCTATGCGAGTAGCTAAAGGCTATTCGAAGATCTGAAGGCGATTCGTGCAGCTAAATGCGATTCCAGAAGATAAAGGCAATTCGAGGTGCGAAAAGTAATTGAAGAAGCTAACGGCTATTCGTCGAGCTAAAGGTGGTTCGAGGACCTAAAGGCGATTCGATCAGCCTTGAAACTGCAGGAAAGAACAATCCACTTTTGGTATGATAAAACCGAACACAGCGTACACGAATTAATTTCTACTCGAATATGCGTCTCATTCCAGAATTCTACCGCTCAGGGATTGAATTACAACAAAAAGTTAATATATTACAATAAAATTTTATTATTTTTTTTTTTAACAATCTTTTTATTTCCATTTTGTTACAAAAATCGAATATTTCCTTCAAAAATGAACATTCCCATGGATTCTCGTTTAACTCTATGGACTTTAATTTGAATTGTTGCCTCTCCAATTCCGCCAAGTCTAAAGTTTTCAAATTATTCGCACTGAGATTCAGATCCTCCAAGTCGGTCATATCACGAATAGCACTAAATGAAAACTCAGTTAAATTATTACCCTTCAAATTTAATATCTTAACATGACTGAGACCGGCAAATAATTCATCATTAATTTCGCTTAGTCCAACACGTTCCAATGCGAGATCCGTTAAATTTTTCATCTTCGAAAAGAAGTCATTGTCAAACTTAGTTATCGGATTATCAGAAAGGTTCATATCGGTAACTTGTGTTGCGTCCTTAAGATCATTAAAGTTGGTAATTTTGTTTTCACTAAAATCGATATACATTAATTCACCTGACGTCCTTTATATGAAATTCGGTTAATTGATTGCTTTCGGCCATGAGAGTTTCAATTTTGCCATCAATTCTTAGTGTTCTGAGAGAAGTATGACTGACGACTAGATAATTGATATCGTTTATATGCAGCTCAGTGATGGGATTCACCGCTAAAATAATCTTCCAGATTTCCTCATTATTCTTAAAAAAGTCTGGGCCGATGTTGGTGACCGAATTCGATAATATATCGAAATTTCTAAGATTTGGAAGAGCATCTAATAGTCCTGCGGGAAGCTCTATAATTCGATTGGATTTTAAATCAAGGATTTTTAGATTTGATATTCCATGAAATGAATCGTTCGCCAAATACTTAGTTCCACTATCTTGAATATACAATGCGAGTAACTTTGGAGCCCACGAAAATGCTTTTGAAGGCACCGCTTCGATACTAGCGCTTTTGATATTGAGATAAAGTAGTGATACGTTCTCAGGCATATTTTCTACGGATGGCAGTTCGGTAAAGTTGCAAAACCTAATTTGAATTTTCTTCACTTCTGGATAGGCCTTCACAATGTCTTCAATACTACTCCATTTGGAGCAGGGCGAAGTATTGAATATGTCAACATCCAATGCGGATAGTTTATCTGAAACCAATACGCTACGAAGATCTGATCTTTGCGGTTGCACCGGACGTTAACTTATGAGCACAAAAAACAAAATTAAAATTTTACTAGGCAACAATTTCCACAACATTTTCAATATTTCACTTTAACAAACGTTCAAAATCGACTGAATTTTGGTACTGACGCTATTGCACTTTTATACTTATCGGTTACGTAACAAAATTAGAAGAAAATAATTTTTAATAAGCAAATATCATATTGAGCAGATTATTTTTGCCAAATCTACAATTAAAAAATTTCTTTTATTTTTTTTCAAATTTTTCTAACAGCAGAACTTTGTTTTTTAGAAATTGTATCCGATAATCCGAGACTTTTAATGAAATTTTCTAATCAAACTGAACGTTATATAATGCGAAAGTACTGGGCAACAATAACTCTTGGCTTTTGATTTTAATAATTTTTTTTATTTTCGGTAGACAAATTCAAATTTTAGTGTTTCTAATGTATTCTGAAATGCGTTTTTTCTTTCCTAGAAACAGTTTTCTTAAAAATTTCAATTTGATAGGTTGAAGGTTATTATTTTTCTCGAACATTAATTATTATTCTTATAATTTCGGAAAGTTTTGGATCATAAAATTTTTTATTAAGAATCATTTGTTGATAAAACCTATAATGAGATCCTCATCAAGAATATGCAATTCCGTAAGTCCGGAACCAACCAGACTAAAGTGGCTCCAGTTAGGACGGAATTTTTGTTGTTTCTTTTTTTCAAAATGTTAGAAAACCTTCGTTATGATTGAACTGGCAGCGAGAAATCTTCGGTTGAATATGAACCAAAAATGAGTTATCATTTTTAAGTCTAATCAGGAGGAGTTCTAATAGAAAGCTTTTGCCAAAGTTGAGCTGGCAACAATCAATGTTGGAATGTAGGTGAGCGAAGATCTTCCAACACAGCTCCTCCGAAACGAAGGTCTCCCAACACAGTTTATTTTAATTAATGCTGACTTGGCATTAAGAAGATATTCTCCAGGAGTGGACAGGCAGGAAGAAATCTTGAGTTGCATATGATTGAAGGTATTAATAAGTCGTGTTAGAATACCTTCGCCAATAGCTAGAAGTTGGGTTAGGAGCAGTCGTTTTAGGAAGCTTTTGCTTTTTCTTGAACTGGTAGCATGAAATCTTGTGCTACATGTTAATGAAAATATAATAAAATCCAAGAATAACACGATACTTCTTGTTGGAATATCAAAGAATCATGACATCATGCTTTTTAAAATCGATATTGAGGATAACTCTAGGCAGAGTCTAAGACAGAGTGTCTTGATTAATTTTTTTTGAAGCCACAAAACCTTCCGCCAGAGTAAGATTATTATAATGCTTGATTTGTTTTTATTTAAGATGACTTAGGCATGAGCCAGGATCCAATTTTAAAGCAACTTCAAGTTTTCGTGTGCGTGGGCGTTATGAATTTTCTATGCACAACTGGTCTGTTTATAGTAAGCTAGATTAGTTAGGGTTAATAAAATTTTGATCAAGTTAAAAAGTAGACTTCGAAATGAATCCTAATCCCAAAGAAATTTTTGTTTTGCAGACATTCCCTAATGTATTGTTCCAGTCTGAATATCTACGTATGGTTGAGAATATTGTTTTTTAGTAGTCGGCGAGTTAGCTTAGGCAAAGTTGTTAGCACCAGACGCTGGAGTATTTCTTCAATCACTGATTAGTACGTAGCAGATAATTAATATGTTGTGTATAGTATATTAATCTTTTGCAGTATGTATCGTAATCATACTGTAGAGAGTCAATATCTACAATTTCTTATAGAATTATTAACAATTTTGAATATATATGTAAGTATGGAATTTTGGTAGTAAAAGTTAGTGAAATCTGAATGAAGTTGAATTTAAAAATTATTAAAAGGAGTTTTTAATATGATAATAAATAAAAGAAGTTGAATTAATTTGGGAATAAGTTTCTTTTCCATATTGTGTGTTCTGGAAGAGCAACTTATTGTATTAGAGCGCGTTAAATTTTCTATGGGATATATTCATTTTCGCACTCGTACAACAGGGAGAGTTCTTAAAGATCTTAATATACCCGATTCTGCTGGTCCAGATGGTATATCCCTTATAGTTCTGAAGCGGTGTTCTTCTACACTAGCAATACAACTGCGTAAGCTTGTCCATCTATACTGTGCTTCTTGAATTTGCCCGCATAGATGGAAAACAGCATTCGGTCAACAAGTCCCAAATTAAGGCAAGCCCTCTTCCCTCTCCAATTACCAAACCATTGCATTAATTTTCCTTCTTCCGCAGTGAACGCACTTTTGCACAAGAGTTCTTCGTAAATGAATTTAATAGAATACATCAAATGAATATGGTTGACTAAAAGCGGGAAATCAGATACTTTTGAAGAAAACTAGGCGAAGTGTTGTGGCATGAAAGAAATTGAAGAAGAATTCCTTGAGTGTTGGAAAGAATGGGAAGGTATTCAAAATTTGGGATAAAAATTAAAATTTACTAAACGTGAAGTGCTAAAGGAAAATGATCAATGACGATCATAATTGAAGACACCGCTGCAAAAAGGAGGCAGCTCCATTTTACCAATTTTTTCAGGAGAAGCAAAAAACTGTATCAATACGAATTCTGTGTATTTTTTTACTTTATTCATATGTGGAGTTAAACTCTATTACTTAATACATAATATACTCTCAAATTACTCCTCTTGGAAACTTGGATAGATAATAATATAAAAAATAAAACGATGGAGCTGCCCCCTTTTTGCACCGGAGGATGCATTAATAAATTTCAGGGTCGTTCAATAAGTTCATAGAAAAAGATGGAAAAAAACTGTTTTTTAAAAAAAAAAATTTTATTTTTCAACATAATGTCCTTTTAGCTCTATACACTTTTCCAACCGTTTTTCCAAAATTTTTATCCAGTCCAAAAAATAGGATTTCGGAAGTTCTGCAAAATACTCATCTGTTTGAGCAATGACGTCCTCGTTGGAAGTGAACTGTCGTCCGCCAAGCCATTTCGTCAGATTGGGGAAAAGAAAATAGTCACTCGTGGCCAAATCTGATGAATGGCACAGTTTTTGCCATCTTCGGAGCCCGTTCACCCTTGAAAATCCACTGTGATGACTGTCTCTTCGTTTCTGGAGTGAAGTAGTGTATCCAGGTTTCGTCCACAGTGACATATCGACGAAGGAATTCGGCAGGATTGCGATGAAAGAGTCCCAACATAGCCTTAGAGTCCACTACACGATTGCACTTATTCTCCTCTGAGAGCAAACGCGGCACCCATCTTGCCGAAATTTTTTTCACAGACAATTTTTCGTGCAAAATTGAAGCGACTGTACCTTGTGATACGTAGGCTACTATATATATTTCTGGCCTAGGCAACACTAAGTATTGCCAGGTGCGATCTGACATTTCCATTGGAAAGTTTGACATTTTTTAGCATAAACGTACTCAGAACGTTTTGACGTACGACTATCATTTTTGTTGTTTACAGTTACTTGAAAAAATCAATTTGGCAAAAAAATGGAATTAACTCGTGAACATTTTCGTGCGATCATTTTTCACAACTTTCGACGTGGATTATCACGACAAGAGTGCATCGATGAACTTAAATCTTTGTATGGCTATGAAGCACCATCCTATAGCACTGTGAAAAACTGGTACAACGAATTCAATCGTGGCCGACGCTCGCTCAAAGACGAATTCCGTGAAGGTCGTCCAAAAACAGCCGTTGTTCCAGAAAACATCGATGCCGTACGTGAACTGATAATGCAAGACCGTCATGTGACATACCGTGAGATAGAGGCATGCCTAGGCATTTCTCCCACCAGGCATTTCTCCGATATTGCATGAACACCTGGCCGTAAAAAAGGTTTGTTCTCGTTGGATCCCGCACAATTTGACAATCGCTCAAAAAAAGGCTCGTGTGGATTGGTGTAAAGAAATGCTGAAAAAATACGATCGCGGTGCTTCAAAAGACGTTTATAAGATCGTCACAGGTGACGAATCATGGATCTATGCGTATGAGCCCGAAACAAAACAGCAATCGACCGTGTGGGTCTTCCAAGACGAGTCAAATCCAACGAAAGTTGTTCGTGGAAGAAGCACTTCGAAGCAAATGGTCGCTTGTTTCTTTGGCAAAACTGGTCATGTGGCGACTGTTCCGCTTGTGCAACGTAGGACGGTCAATTCTGAGTGGTACACCACCATTTGTTTGCCTGAAGTCTTCGGAGAAATTCGAAAAACGAACAAGAGAAGTCGAATCATTGTGCACCATGACAATGCGAGCTCTCACACATCGGCTCAAACCAGCGCCTTTTTGACCGGACAAAACGTCGAATTGATGGGTCATCCTCCGTACAGCCCTGACTTGGCACCCAATGACTTCTTTTTATTCCCACACATCAAGAAAAAAATGCGTGGTCAACGATTTTCGTCGCCAGAAGATGCTGTTGAAGCATTCAAAAACCATGTTTTGGAGGTGTCTCAATCGGAGTGGAAAAAGTGCTTCGAAAATTGGTTTGAGCGCATGCAAAAGTGTATAAATCTTGATGGAGAATATTTTGAAAAACAATAAAACCTTTTTCGTTGATAAATATTCGCATTTTCATTATTAGGCCAGAAATATATATAGTAGCCCACGTATGCCCGTGGCCTCAACTAATTCGCGCACTTTAATTCGCCGATCGTTCAATATCAGATTGTGGATTTTGTCGATGATTTCAGGAGTAGACACCTCAACTGGGCGTCCTGAACGATGTTCATCTTTTGTGGATGAACGGCCACGTTTAAATTCATTCACCCAATTGTAAACAGTCGCAAACACAGGTGCAGATGTGCCATGAACTGCATCCAACTCGGCTTTGATTTCTTTCGGGCTTAAGCCTTTCAAATGGAGATGTTTGATGACAGCTCTAAACTCGCTTTTTTCCATTGTTATGCACAAATAAATGTCGTTAACTTTAATCGACGATAGAAATTGACCTACGCTATGGATCGAGCTGACTTTCCTGTCGATAATGCTACTTACAAAAAAAAAATCTTTACCGACACTACAAGCGCAATTTCTCGAATTTTCTAAGGACTTATTGAACGACCCTCGTCTTAACAATTTTTTTTCAAAAGTACAAGATAAAGTAACATTACATTAGTCTGTTAAGCTATCTTCTTCGTGCCCAACAGTTTGCTCTTCTTCTTGCCTCTTCAGCTGGTCATAAAACCACATAAAGTCTGGGGGCACATATTTTGTTGCGAGTTCTCGGACAACTAAGATATTTGGGGCGCTTAAGTGGTAACGGCCCAGAGTAGAAGAGAGATGTAGAAGCAGGTAAAGTTAACGTAATGCCATGTTTCTGAAGGATAAACAAGTCCTTTAGCAAGACAGAGGCAACACTGCTGCATTCTACGCCTTTTGCTGTATACACATAAGCCATGGCACGGTAGGAAGATATCCCAAATTTTTGTTTCCTTTTGTTTGAAACGGTTGTTTTGAAAGCCCCTTTAAAATGACCATTGAAATCTAAAATCATATCTGAGAAACTGGAACTACTATAAATTTGCGTCACGTATTTTTAACCAGTTGAACCCATTCTTCTGGCAAATAGATCCTTTCCCGTTTCCTTTTCTCTTCTTCGATTAATCCAAAGCTCTTGTCGCAAGGAAGAAAACTGTGCCGCGGTTCTGGAAATCTGTGTATTATTTCAGAAAATCTGTTAGTATTGGCAAGAAGTGTATAAGGGTACTGAGCCAAGACTTTGTTTTTATTTTGTGAGCTGCAGTTATCGGAATAAAAATATATTTTTCTGACTGTTGGTGCTAAAAAGTTCTCAAGAAAATAATGTAAAAAGCTTACTACATCATTAGCTCCTTTCTTGGCTATGGTTTCATCGTACATAAAAAGGACGATTTCCTAGAACTAGCTGCAAAAATGCAAAAGTTATATTCCCACAGTTGCCGTTTAAAGAAAACGTCACCACTAGTTACATGTGGGAGAGTCATATTTTGTTGGAAATCGAAAGCTAACAGCTCCATCTCATCTTTGTTCTCTGAAATTTCTGCGGTGTCTTATTTCATTTTTGTATAGAAATATTTTGCTTTTTTCTCGTGCACCTCTTTTTCAGTTACAAGATCCTTTTTTACGTCCTCGTTCTTTTCCGCTGATATGAATTTTTCCAGTCTATCGCAAGTTTGGTAAGTATCCGACCGCGGCTTTCCAAATGAGTAGTTATAATTTAAAGAAAAATGATGACAAAAAAAGTCGTAAGCAACATGAGGCTTTAGTTTTTCATTGTTCGTGATGGCAGTGTATACTATACATCGGGTTCGTACTTTTGCAAATAAAGCTTATGCAATTTTTGCATATTTAATACAGGTGACAAATAGAACTTGTTTTCATTTTTTGTGCGACTATAGTGTGTTTCCCACGCATGTCTTTGGGTGCCGGAATGTTAGCTTTCAAGTGGTTAATAATAAGTTGTACTCTTTTCTTACTAACACCATACAATGAAAAAAAAGCATTTCTACAAACCCTGTGTAAAATACTACTGATTTTTAGGGTCCATCACCCGATTTATGTCTATGTCTGGCTACCCTTTTTACAACAATTTATCCGCCAAAAAATATGTCCTGTTTCTCTTTGTTACCAATTTTATTACATAATGTGAAGATATTTTGTTTGGTAATGTCAGTTATTTTTTGGCAACATTTTAATTTAAAGTTGCATTCTTGGCCGGTTTTCCTTTCACTTTTTATACATTTTTCTTTATTTTTAATACCGATATACGATTTTTCTTCAGCTTTCCTTCTCTTCGCAATATTTCTCTCCCACTTGCTTTCATCTCTTACTCGTTTCTTGCTAACTTTTTTCTTCGCAACTGTTTGCTCCTGGTTCTTATGGTCATCTTCAGAATCACTTTGGACCATTGATGAAATTTGAGCATTTAAATTAAACACAGAAAAACGTTTAGTAGTAGCTTCCGGGTCATCGGGACAAAAATCAGGATCTCTGTCCGAATCGTCAAACTGTTCGCTTGGACTATTGCTATTCGACATTTAAAAACAAAAACTATAAAACACTATAAAACTGTAAAACAATCTGCTGCAATTTACACGGAATAAGACCTTAATCTGCCAATGATCTGACTAACTGACGAATCTGACTATTCGTCAAAGCCACATTTCACATTGGATGATGAAATTATGAACTATTGCATGGAATTGTGAAATAATGATGAATTATTGCAGGAAATTGTGAAATTATCAGTAATTCATCCCGTGCATTCATTCATTACTGAACGTCATAGCCACGTCTCAAAAACGAGGCAGCTCCGGAGCTCAATAAGGGGCTATCTACATATTCTTTATATTTCCGCAGCGAATTAAGGCAGCTGCCTCGTTTTTTTCCAGAGAGCAGCTTTAGAATACTTTATATCCACTGGAGAAAAAAAAATTGCCAAAAAATGGAGCTGCATCCTTTTTGCAGCGGTGTCTTCAATTAGAGAGCACATGTTTCAGTTGGGCATGCTTATCGCTGGCTCTATTGCCGAGGGGAAGATGTGCTTCCACACCCAACATAAGCAGAATAAAATCATGCCAAAGACACTCGAAAGTGTTAAGTTCTCCATGGGAGGGAAAGAAGACAAAAGAAGAAAGAATGGTAAAAAAAACTAAAAGGAAAATTATTAAAAAAGACTACAGAAAAGTTAACCACGCTAAAAGGGAAAGGAATAGGATTTGAGAGGGAAGGTATAAAAATTCGGAAGGAGAAAATGGTTCGAAGTTTTGTTGTTGAAAGAAATGAAAAAAAATAAAAGCACAAAAACTAAAGAAAAGTGGAAAAAAATGTTAAGTCAACCATTGGCGTTGATGGGAGAGATCTAGCCCCAACTACTCCCTATAGCTCTTCGCGTTGAAAATATATTTGGAGTGCCCCTTTTGTGAACGATAATAATCTCTTTTACCTCATCCTAAAATCGAGGATTTAATATGGGACCAGATAGCTGTGTGGAGGAGAAACCTTGAATAAAAATACGCAATTAGTTTCAATTCATTATAATTAATAATTTCTTAAAAGGGTTTTTATTATTATAAATTTTATAAAACTTTATTTTTATAATAACTTATCGGAAAAAAAAAGATTTACATATTATTATCATTTCAATTCTATTCATATCTAAGGTTGCTAAAACGATTTTATTATTTCTTCTCTTTTATTTATTAATTTCTTAATTTAATGATTCCATTTTTACCCAGTTAAGACTACCATAATAGAAGTCTATAAATTAGATAAGATAAGATAGGACTACCATAATAGAAGTCTATAAATTAATTGATGGGAATAGCTGCGGATGTACTTGGGACAAGCCAACTACGGTAGTACAGATGATCTGATGACTCAAGCAGCATTAAACAAAATCATCGACGAAACCAGTGTATTCAACATCCATATCGAAATTCCTGGCTCCGAAGCTCCTCAGAATCCGGATTGGACATACTACTCTTCCTCATAACTTTCTTTTTGGCAACACCTATCGTCCCTTATGCCCAATTCTGTGGCACCCATTTCACCATCTACAGGAATGTCACATAACCAAGAATTATTTCGCGAGCAGGATTCCTCCCATTGTAGAGCTGCTGGACCGAACAACTTCATTTTCTAGTCCCCTATTTAATCTTCTACAACATCCTAATCTGCTCCACAAAATATAACAAAATTCTTAATATTCTTTACTATTAACCACAGACCAGTCTCTCTCAGATGATTTCCCACACGTATTACGAAGACGCCAAATGGCCTCACGGTCGTGGCGTTATGAAGTGGCCCCTGGCACATGTCTAAGCGACCTTACAAACAAACAAAATCACCGTCAAACTACAGGAAGTATTGGGAGTACAATCGGCGAACGTTTCTGATCCGATATTTTGGATCAGAATTTACTGTCGTTTTCCAATAGATGGCGCCAGCAGTAAATGCTGGTCCTAAATATCGGATCAGAAACGTCAAATCGTTCGGCATTTTATATTTTTTTGTTTGGGAAAATGTCGAATTTTGTGCCAAATAATCGTCATTTGCTTTTTGCCATCAATTTGAAAAAGTCTGCGGCTGAGGCGCGTCGAATGATAGTAAAAACTTATTGTGAGACTTGTATTAGTGAGACAATAGTTTCAACGCTACAAAAGTGGTGATTTCGACGTAAAAGATAAGGAGCGTGCCAAACCGGTGAAACATTTTTATAACGCAGAAACGCGACAACAACTTGAAGATTCATTGGGCGTGATTCAGCAAGCCATTTTTCATTGTTTGAAAGTCGTGCGAATGATCCAAAAGCAAGGATATTGGGTGCTATACGAATTGAAGACGAGAGACGTCGGACGGTGTTTTTTCATGTGCGAATAGCTGCTGCAGTGGCAAAAAAGAAAGGTTTTTTTTTCATTGTATTGTGACTGGCGATGAAAAGCAGATCCATTACGATAATCCAAAGCGAAGAAAATCGTTGGGACGCACCGGAAATGCATCAACATGAACGGCCAAGCCAAACAACTATGGCTCAAAGGATTTGGTGGGATCAGCTCGGTGTGGTATATTATGAGCTATTACAACCGGGTGATTTCATCCCAGGAGCTCGTTATCGAACAGAACTGATACGTTTGAGCCAAGCATTGAAGGAAAAACCATCCACAATACGAGCAAAAACACGACAAAGTGATTTTGCAGCACGACAACGCTACGCCACATATTGCTAAGTTGGTTAAAATTTACTTCCTGCCTCAGGCGCCGTATTCTCTAGATACCACCCCCTTCCGAACTCTTCCGATCGATGACGCATGGCCTAACCGATTTTACGAAGACACTAAAAACTGGGTCGACCCGTATATCGCCTCAAAAGACGAGCAGTTTTTTCGACATGGAATCCGTATGCTGCCAGAAAGATGGACAAAATTTATGGCCATTTATACTCCATTATAATAAATACAATAGTTTCGAAGCCAAGAAAGAAACCGCTCTCACTGAATGCTCCGAAACATTTATTTTTATTCTAATTTAAAGATAATTTCTCCTTGGGGATAGTTGATACTTATTGACTTTATAATATTTCCATCCATTTTAATGTTATTTTTACTTTTCAACCTAATTCAATGATCTAAACTTTTAATAATTTACTTTTTTTTAATAATAGTTTGGGGAAAAAGAATTCCATTATTTTTTTACTAGATTAATCGAACAGGTTCAGAATTGTGCTCGTTGGAAAAATGACGTTTCGTACATAAAACTGTCTTTGACAGTTTTCTGATTGTCGATTCAGTTGTGAGTTATAGGGTGTAAAGGATGAAAGTTAACAAAGAGAAATTTTCAGTATATTTTATAATTTTGCTTTGATAAAGACGACAATGCAAGCTAGGCGGTTCCGATGGTGTTTATGGTCTCAATTGGCTGTTACAGCCAATTAGGCGCAATTTTGATTTTGTCGATTCCGTTCCAGTATTTTTGATAATAAAAAAAACACCTTGCAAAGATAGGCGCGTCATCTAAAATATCGATAAAATCATGCTCAGGAGCTAAAGATTAACCTCAGAACAGTTTTAAGCCATTTGCACAAAGTTGGATTCAAAAAGAAGCTCGGTTGGGTACCGCACGAATTGACGCAAAAAAATGATGGATCGAATTTCCATCTGCGAAGTCTTGGCCAATCGGAACGGAATCGACTCATTTCTTGATGAATGGGGATGAGAAATGGGTCACATGATGGATCACATCTTGTGTGGTGACTGGTGATGAGAAATGGGTCACATACGACAATATTATGCGAAAATGATCGTGGTCAAAGCGTGGTGAAGCGGCTCAAACGATGGCCAAACTAGGACTAACGGCCATGAAGGTTTTCCTGTTCATTTGGTGGGACTGGACAGAAGTCACCTACTATGAGCTGCTTCCATATGACCAAACACTAAATTCAGACCTCTACTGTCAACAATTGGACCGTTTTCAACGGTCAAGAAGCAGCCCAAATTGGCTAACAGGAGAGGTGTTGTGTTCTATCAGGACAACGCGAGGCCACACACGTCTATAGTGACTCGCCAGAAACTCCAGGAGCTTGAAAGATCATTCACCTTATGAACCATTGCATTTGATATTATTTCAGAACAACTAACTTGAGTAATTTATTTTTATTAATTAACCAACCTACAAGCTAACATCTCAGGCAACTCGATTTAAAAAAACAAAGTGATCCTATTTTCTTGTTTCTCTGAGTATAGTGTCTCTATTCCCTACAGAGTATACTATCTCCAGTGTATAATGTACAAACGATTGTCCGCCTAACCATGGTTTGTAAAGCATAAGGATGTGAACGGTTGAAATAGAATGTGCTGAGCGTTCTGAATGGTCAAAACCGACGCAACGAAAGTGCGTGCGGCAGAAATGTGCGAAAGTGAATCTGCAAGAAAGAATGTTCGAAAGCTAAGAAAGCGCACGCGAATAAATTCCTCCTCAATAATGCGTGTCATTAGCAGACTCGAACGGTTCAGAGAATTGAATTAAAATCGAAAAGAGTTGATTTTTTAAAATTTTATTATTTATTTTTCTTTGTTAAGCAGTTTTTTGACAATTTCTAAAAAAAAAAAAAAAAATTTCAGTTTTCAATTGCACAATTTTAATAAATCTTCTAAAGCTGAACTATCTTCTATGAAAATTTCCATTTTGTTACGAAAATCGAATATTTTCTTCAAAAATGAACATTCCCATGGATTCTTGTACAAACCCAGGTACTTCAATTTGAATTGTTGCCTCTCCAATTCCGTCAAGTCTAAAGTTTTCAAATTATTTTCACTGAGATCTAGCTCCTTCAAGTCAGTCACATCACGAATAGCACTAAATGAAAACTCAGTTAAATTATTACCCGCCAAACTTAATGTGGTAACACTACTGAGACCGGCAAATAATTCATCATTAATTTCGTTTAGTCCAACATGTCTTAAATTGAGTTTCTTTAAATTTTTCATCTTCGAGAAGAAGTCGTTGTCAAATTTAGTTATTGGATTATGCGAAAGGTCCATATCGATAGCTTGTGCTGCGTCCTTAAGATCATTAAAATTGGTAATATTATTGTAACTAAAATTGATATACGTTAATTCACTGATGTCGTTTATCTGGAATTCGGTTAACTGACTTTTTCTTGCATAAAAAAATTCGATTTTACCGTCGATTCTTAGTGTTTTAAGAGGAGTATCATTGACGACTAGAAACTTGACATCGTGTATATGCAGCTCAGTGATGGGGTTCGTTGCTAAATCCAGAAACGTATGATTGCCGACATGACTTATTAAGTTTTCATCCACATGCGTTATTTGATTGTTATTAAAATCAATCATAACTAATTCTTGATTATTCTTAAAAATGTCTGAACTGATGTTGGTGAGGGAATTCCATCCAATCAAAAATTTTTGAAGACTAAGAAGACCATGACACATTTTAGAAGGAAGTTCTTCAATTTGATTATATCCTAAATCAAGTATTCTTAATTTGGATAATCCATGAAATGCATCGGGCTCCAAAAGTTTAATTCCAGTTTTTCTCATAGTTAATATTTGCAAATTTGGAGCCCACGAAAATGCTTTTGACGGCACCTCTTCAATATTAGCGCTTCTGATCTCGAGATTTATTAGTGATAGGTTCTCAGGCATATTTTCTACGGACGGCAACCCGGTAAAGTTGCAAGCGTAAATGTAAATTTTCTTCATTTCTGGATTGGCCTTGACAATTTCTTCAATACTGTTCCAAGCGGAGCAGGGGGTCTTAATATCGTCGGCAGTATAATATAGCGTACTTGAAGGTGAAACAGATACTCCAGATAAATCGACTATTTTCGATTGTGCCGCACCACTATTTATAAGCACAAAAATCAAAATTAAAACTTGACTAGGCAAAGATTTCCACAACATTTCGAATATTTCACTTTAACAAACGTTCAAAATCGACTGAATTTTGCAACTGCCGTATTTGAGCTTTTATACTAACAGTTTAGATAGAAGGAAATAGTTTTTACCATGCAATATCACATTGAGCAGATTATTTTTCTTGAATCAACAATTAATTTTTTTTTAAATATTTCCATTTTTTGTTAAATTTAGTATGTTATCGGCAAAACATGGTTAAAACTATTTTTTTTTTATAAATTAAACAGTAAAAAAAATTGTTTTCCAGAAATTGAACCCGATAATCCGAGACCTTTAATAAAATTTTCTAATCAAAGTTAACAATTATATAATGCAAAATTATTGGGTAATGATACTTTTTTGGCCTTTGACTAAAATATTGTTTTTTTTCTGTTTGTTTACAAATTCGATGTTTAGTGTTGGAAGCCTTGAATCTCAACAATGTCAATTCGTCGATAAGTTGGAAGTGATTATTTTTCTTTAACATTAATAATTATTTTTATAATTTAGGAAACTTTTGGCCCATTAAATTTTCTATTAAAAATCATTTGTTAGTAAAACCTATCATGCGATTTTCACCGAGAACATGCAGTTACGCAAAACAAAAAGAGAAATTGTCAGTAAGTTCAGAACTTACTAGGCTAAGTAGTTATCGGTAAGGACTAAACTGTCGTTTTTTTTTAAAAAATCTGGTATATTATACCCAATTAGTGTAGTAAGCTATTAATTTGCTGTTCAGAATAAGTTGTGTTAGAACATTTTCGTCAAAATTGAGGTGGCAGCGAAAAAGTTGGGCTGCATATGAACCCAAAATGGGTTATCATCTTTTAGTCCAATCAGTTCTTAATAAGTAGATCATGAGAAGTTCTGGTCGGAGACTTTTGATAAAGTTGAGCTGTCAGCAATTAATCTTAATATGCATGTGAGCAATCGCATAATAGCGAAGGTCTCTGAACACAGTTCCTGCGAATGGAAGATCTCCCAACACAGTTTCTCCAAATCAAACGTCTCCCAACACAGTTTCTATTAATTGAGTCTGACTCGGTATTAATATATCGATCAAAAGGGGTTATGTAAGAAGACCTTCACTAGGATTGTACGAGCAGCAAGAAATGTCGGCCTTCATATGAACGAAGACATAATCAAAATAGGTGTTATCATATTTAAGTCTAACCAGTTCTTAATAAGTAGATCAGGAGGAGTAGTAATCGGAGACTTTTGATAAAGTTGATCTGCCAGAAATCAATCTTGGTAAGCACATGAGCGAACGCATAATGGCGAAGGTCTCTCAATACAGTTCCTCCGAAAAGATCATGTAGTAAAAATGAGAAATTTTAGTTATATAATTTATTTAAGAAAATATTTACGTATGGTTATTGTAAGAACATGAAGGGTTTGCAAAAGTTAGTTGTAGAAACTGAAGGCGATTCAAAGAGCTAAATGCGATGCGAGGTGCGAAAAGTAATTCGAGAATCTAACGGCCATTCGAGGACCTAAATGCGATTCGATCAGCCTTTAATCTGAAGGAAAGAACAACCCACTTTTTGTATGATAAAACCGAACACAGCGTACACGAATTAATTTCTACTCGAATATGCGTCTCATTACAGAATTCTACGGCTCAGGGATTGAATTACAACAAAAAGTTAATATATTACAATAAAATTTTATTATTTTCTTTTTTTTTTTAAACAATCTTTTTATTTCTAATTTTTTTTAAATTTCTCGAAAAAAAATTAATTTTCAAGTTTTCAATTGCACAATTTTGATGACTCTTCCAAGGCTGAGCTTTCTTTTATGGAAATTTCCATTTTGTTACAAAAATCGAATATTTCCTTCAAAAATGAACATTCCCATGGATTCTCGTTTAACTCTATGAACTTTAATTTGAATTGTTGCCTCTCCAATTCCGCCAAGTCTAAAGTTTTCAAATTATTCGCACTGAGATTCAGATCCTCCAAGTCGGTCATATCACGAATAGCACTAAATGAAAACTCAGTTAAATTATTACCCTTCAAATTTAATATCTTAACATGACTGAGACCGGCAAATAATTCATCATTAATTTCGCTTAGTCCAACACGTTCCAATGCGAGTTCCGTTAAATTTGTCATCTTCGAAAAGAAGTCATTGTCAAACTTAGTTATCGGATTATCAGAAAGGTTCATATCGGTAACTTGTGTTGCGTCCTTAAGATCATTAAAGTTGGTAATTTTGTTTTCACTAAAATCGATATACGTTAATTCACTGACGTCCTTTATATGAAATTCGGTTAATTGATTGCTTTCAGCCATGAGAGTTTCAATTTTGCCATCAATTCTTAGTGTTCTGAGAGAAGTATGACTGACGACTAGAAAATTGATATCGTTTATATGCAGCTCAGTGATGGGATTCACCGCTAAAGTAATCGTCGAGATTTCCTCATTATTCTTAAAAAAGTCTGGGCCGATGTTGGTGACCGAATTCGATAATATATCGAAATTTCTAAGATTTGGAAGAGCATCTAATAGTCCTGCGGGAAGCTCTTCAATTCCATTGGATTTTAAATCAAGGATTTTTAGATTTGATATTCCATGAAATGCATCGTTCGCCAAATACTTAGTTCCACTATCTTGAATATACAATGCGAGTAAATTTGGAGCCCACGAAAATGCTTTTGAAGGCACCGCTTCGATACTAGCGCTTCTGATCTCGAGATTTGTTAGTGATAGGTTTTCAAGCATATTTTGTACGGATGGCAGTTCGGTAAAGTTGCAAGACCTAATTCGAATTTTCTCCACTTCTGGATAGGCCTTCACAATGTCTTCAATACTACTCCATTTGGAGCAGGGCGAAGTATTGAATATGTCAACATCCAATGCGGATAGTTTATCTGAAACCAATACGCTACGAAGATCTGATCTTTGCGGTTGCACCGGACGTTAACTTATGAGCACAAAAAACAAAATTAAAATTTTACTAGGCAACAATTTCCACAACATTTTCAATATTTCACTTTAACAAACGTTCAAAATCGACTGAATTTTGGTACTGACGCTATTACGCTTTTATACTTATCGGTTACGTAACAAAATTAGAAGAAAATAATTTTTAATAAGCAAATATCATATTGAGCAGATTATTTTTGCCAAATCTACAATTAAAAAATTTCTTTTATTTTTTTTTCAAATTTTTTTCGTACTGTTTTTTAGAACACTTTGTTTTTCTAATAGCAGAACTTTGTTTTTTAGAAATTGAACCCGACAATCCGAGACTTTTAATGAAATTTTCTAATCAAACTGAACGTTATATAATGCGAAAGTACTGGGCAACGATAACTCTTGGCTTTTGATTTTAATAATTTTTTTTTTTTGGTAGACAAATTGAAATTTTAGTGTTTCTAATGTATTCTGAAAAGCGTTTTTTCTTTCCTAGAAACAGTTTTCTTAAAAATTTCAATTTGATAGGTTGAAGGTTATTATTTTTCTCGAACATTATTATTCTTATAATTTCGGAAAGTTTTGGATCATAAATTTTTTTATTAAGAATCATTTGTTGATAAAACCTATAATGAGATCCTCATCAAGAATATGCAATTCCGTAAGTCCGGAACCAACCAGACTAAAGTGGCACCAGTTAGGACGGAATTTTTGTGGTTTTTATTTTAAAAATGAGTTGTGTTAGAAAATCTTCGTCATGATTGAGTTGGTAGCGAAAAATCTTGGAGTGCACGTGAGCGAACGCATAGTGGCGAAGGTCTCTCAATACAGTTCCTGCTAAAAGATCATGTACAATAGTAAAAATGAGAAATTTTATTTCAGTCTTTCCTTCTTATCGTCCACAAAGTTGTCAAATGTCCATCTAATATCATATGGAATTATTGTCAATAAAACCTTCCGTAAGATACAGATTATTATTACGCCCATTTTCGTTTGCATGTGAGTTGACTTACATAAGGACTGTGTCGATAACTTAGTGATAAACATCCTATAATAAGAAGCAGTTAATATTTTATGAATAATTTATTTAAGAAAATATTTACTTATGGCTATTGTAAGAACATGAAGTTTTGCAAAGAAAATGTATCAACACAAATCCAATAAATCTATTTGAATTGACTTGGAAAATTCAAATCTATTTGAATTGAAAAGAAATTTTTTTATTAAGCTTATTACTAAGATAAAAGAATATTAAATTTGAGTAAAATTTAAAAAAAAATATACCAATTCTACACAATTCTCTAAATACTCTAGAATAAGTTGGTCTATCCAAGGGGCAATCTGTACATGGACTATAATTACAGACTAGAAAATATCCTTTAAATATTCTGAAAAAGTCATCAAAATTTAAACAACATGGAAAATCATAAAAATATTCAGAAAATAAAGAAAATACCTTGCAGCTCCGCACCCCATATGCGCTGTGCCTGGCCTAACCATTTGTGTAAAGTTGGGCACTAAAGGCGATTAGAGGAGCTAAAGGTGATTGTATGAACTGAAGGCGATTCAAGGAGCTAAAGGTTATTCGAGGAACTGAAGACGATTCCAGGAGCTAAAGGTGATTCCAGGAGCTAAATGCGATTGGAGGAGCTAAAGGCGATTCAAGGAGCTAAATGCGATTGGTGGAGCTAAAGACAATTCGAGGTGCAAAAGGTAATTCGAGAAGCTAACGGCCATTCGAGGAACTAAAGGCGATGCGAGGAACTGAAGGCGATTTGAGGAGCTAAAGGCGATTTGATGAGCTAAAGGTGATTGTAGGAACTAAAGGCGATTCAAGGAGCTAAAGTTATTCGAGGAGCTAAATGCGATTCAAAGATCTAAATGCGATTGAAAGAGCTAAAGGCAATTCGAAAAGCTAACGGCTATTCGAGGAACTGAATGCGATTCGAGAAGCTAACGACTATTCGAGGAGCTAAATGCGATTGGAGGAACTGAAGACGATTCCAGGAGCTAAAGGCGATTTGAGCAGCTACAAACTTTTTGGAATTTCTCATAGTTTATTATATTTTTTTTTTTTCATAAAAAAGAAGTCCATTTGACCTATTTTGCATTTTTATATAAACTAGCGATAATCTGTCAAAAATGACGGTTGCAAACGTTGTAGACTGTTTTGACTCACGATTCGTTCACAACTTTCGCTCTTCATCCATTCTTTGGAAAGCCGAATAAAATTCTTTTCAATTTAATTTAGTTATTCAGTTAAATAATTTGACTGAAAATGCAATGTTAACTTAATTAACGCACTTAACAAAGAAACAAATTCGAATAATCTCAAATACAGGGTTCGTTTTATGTTATGTGGCCGTGGCGGAAAGGCGATCTCTTTCCGCCACGGCCACATAACATTAAGCACATTTTTCATAATATTTTCGCAGACTTCTTGTATTATTTCAGCAATTTCGTTTCGAATGTTGTCCTTAAGCATCGATGTTGTGGTTGGTTTGTTAGTGTACATCTTTTCCATCAAGTACCCCCATACGGAGTAAATAGGAGCGTTCAAATCAGGAAATCGTGAGGGTCAGTCAATATCACCACTTTTTGACATAATTCCGTAGGGTAAAAAATCTCTTAAAATTTGCAGCGTACCACGAGCTGTGTGTGCTGTGGCACCGACTTGTTGGAACCACATGTTCTGTAGGCCTAATTGATCCGATTCGGGCAGAAGATAGTCTTCCTTTATGTCCCTATAGTGGCCGCTAGTAACTGTTACATCATTGCATCCAGCAACCTCAAAGAAATATGCCCCAATAATGCCGCCAGCCCGAATGCCGCACCATACAGTTACCTTACGAGGGTATAGTAGTGTTTGGTGTATTAATTGACGGTTTTCAGCGCCCCAATAATAATGGAGATTTTCGCAATTCTTATGCACGGCGTCGATGAGAGGTACCCAAACATTCAGCAACACTCTACCATATTGCATCAATCTTTTCAGGTGTGCATTGGCTTAATGGTCGGCCAGTTTTCGCTGTATCTCCCAGTATATGCATATTTTCAAAATTATTCATTACACGCTCAATGGTTAACTGGCTCGGCATATGATTTACACCAAAAAAGTCATGTAATTTTCTCCGCGTAAACACAATTGAAAAATTATTTAAATAAAATGTTTTAATAATTTCAACACGTTGTTGCGGTGCTAGATGCTTCATAAGAAATTGTTATCGATCACTCTCTACTACTGTCAAATGCCAACAGACAAATGTCATCCAAATCAAAATGGCGGCCAAGCAAAATCGACAAAAACTGCAGTTCTATACTAAAAAGTTTACTGAAAAAATACTAACATGCCCATCTATTATGTAATTCTGTAGTTTGCTAACAGCGCCATCTATTAAAATTAGTTACAAATAAAACGTTAGGAACAGACAAACGACCGCAATTGTATACACGTATAAGATTTAGTAAATTTTTTTTAATTTTTATGCTAATTTTTAAAAACTATACCCAAAAAATATTTAAAAGTTAGTTTGTTAAGTGGAACACATCGGACTTTCCCGGTGTACTCAATCCTAATCGAAAGTGTTCGAAAACCCATATTACATAACCTTCCTCTCCATAATTGAATTTTCAAACTATTATGATCGCTCCCAACTACACGTTAGTCGTGGTGCTATAATCTCGCTCCTGCCTAATATCTAATGCCCTCTGCACAAAACAATTGTTTTTGTGCATTTTTGCCTACTAGATTCGCTGCTTGTTTTCAAGCTGGCTGTGGCACTTGATTTTCTGTTCGTTTTCATGCGTGTTGGTTTGACCCGATGCTTGGTTTTAAGTTGAATTTCTAGCTGGTTTTCAACTGTCCAAAAACAATCCTCTCTCATAACAAAATACTGAACAGTATGGCAATACTTGAATGACAACTGCAAAAATAAAACAAAATCTATTTAGGCGTCATAAAACAGTCGGAGTTTTTGTGCATTCCGAAAAAACTGTGAAGGCTTTAAAATATTTTATCAGGAACGACTGCATGCAGTTTTCAGTTTCAGTCGGAATGTAAATAAACGTGTGTCATTTGCTTAGGTAGCGTCATTTCTAGTAAGAGACCTTGCATACAAACTTTGTTTCTTCTATTTTATTGTTATCTACAATTATATTTTCTATGAATGGAAATACAAGGACGTGAGGCTATGTAAAGGAAAACACCCAACGATGTTACCTCGGCCATTGTCGTTTAATTTTTATTAATCTCTTGGCCATTGTCGTTTTGAACGTCGATGGGTGTGAATGGAAGGGTGGAAGTGAACAGTTCTCTTACTAAAGGTTTAGGATGATAGGACAAACGCGAATAGATTTTTTTATAATGAGAGAAGCACAGTTCATGAAAAAAAAGGAAAGTTGAGGTCATAATGGATATTTCGTACATGAAAGAGAGCATTGACAACATTTTGATGGATTCGGGATTATAGGGTTTGGACTGAAAGGGAATTGAAATACTTAGTAGAATCTCAAAGTTCGAGTCCGTATGTCCTTATCGGTTCAGTTCCGTATTGTACATCTAGGAGTCCTAGTAATTTTTTTGTATAGTTCCTTAAGTTCACTTGTTTTTGTATTCACGTGAGGGTTCCAGATTAACAGTTTGCCTATTGTAATTCTTAGGAAACGCACGCTCGTTTTTTGTGGAATGTTACTCTCATTCAAAACAATATTAGGAGCTTCTTTTTAACAGAACGTAAAAGTGACATGAGCACATTTTTGCTCAATTCACCCTAACTCTCCATCTTTTGAACCGGGTTTCTAAGGGGTCGATGTGATTCTGAAGAAAAGTGATGGATGTGGAAACATCTTTTTAATGTGTAAGGATAGCTGTATCTTCTTGTGTAAATATTATAAAAAAATTGGAACTAGAATACTTCCCTGAGGGACATCGGCGGAGATAGGATAAATATCAGAATACTCAATATTTTCAGGTACCTGAAAATATCGGTCTGCGACATAGAATTTTTGGATGTGGAAATAAGCAGAGGACTTATTGCAACTCCCAAAGCAATCTAGCATGCAATACCAGGTGTATAAGCTTAAATCCGCTGTTTGGTCATAGATGGCGTGAGTGAGCGTATTAAGCTACCATGGGCACGCCATACTTTTTTTATGAGTTTGACGTCTGTCAACATTAATCAGTGCACATTGTCAGCAATTTCGTACAACAACATACATTTTTCCTTTGGTAAATTATGTCTAGTTTTGTGCCAGAAAAAGAGTATATCCAAGAAGCTCTGCTTTTCTGCTTCAATTTGAAGAAATCGGCTGCCGAATCGCATCGAATGCTTATGGAGGATTATGGTGACAGTGCTTAATCGGAAACAACGTGCCCAGATTGGTTTATGTCGGTTCAAAGACGGCAATTTTGACTTGTGGGACAAGAAGCGTGAAAATCGGCCTAGGAAGGTTGTGGACCATCAATTGCAGGCTCTTTTGGACGAAGACGATAGCCAATCGCAAAAAATGTTCGCGGAGCAATTGGGTGTTGCTCAACCAGCCATTTCCATGCGCCTACGTGCAAGCTTGGCATGCATTCATATCTTTCCGGAAGTAAAATATATAATAAATCATAGCGCAAATGCAATGTTTGGTCTTCCATCTTTAATTTTTTTGGAAAATACATAGGAAATAAATAAACAAAATAAATTAATTATTCAAAAAAAAATGAAACTAAAACTATGTGCCGTTAAATGACATAACAATATTATAAATGCAAATAACGCCATCTGTTATGAAAATGCGTCACTATCTTCTCAATAACCCAATTTATAAAAAAAACTAATATGGCAGACAGAGAAAAAATTAATTATTATAGCAGAAAAAACTTATTTTATGGTAATTAATACTTTGCATAAAAATTGAAATCAGTTTGCCATTCAAGATTGGAAAATGTGATAAGAAATTATTTTGTCATAAAAACTACTAATAAAATTGTCTCTTTATTTTCTTCTATAATCAAAAATATTATTCATGTCATAGAAATATCTGATATTTTCTATTAAATTCTTAAAAAATGTTTACTGTTTCAACAAATTTGATTTTTTAAGTTAACTTTTTTTCAAACAAAGATTCACTCCAATGGCACTACAGCTTTGATTTGCCTGTGGTGGAATTATTCAAAATGGCGCTGCTGGATCAAGTCTTTGCTAAACGTTAGCAAATTATAACCCTAATCATTTCAACGAAGATTTAATATATTTTAGTTTTTATTATTATTATTTTTTTTTTAAATTATGTTAGAAAATCATAATTTTAATAAAAATAAAAAATAAAATTTGAATGAAGAAAAAATTGCGTTCCACATAAATTTCGTATAGAAATTATGTTGTTTAATTTTTTTTTTCAAGAACTTATCTTCTACTGATAATTTTTCTACTTTTTTGTTTATATTTCGTTTTTATAGTATTATGAAATCATTAATACCAAACTTTAATAAAAGTTATTCTTAAAGCAATAAAATATTGTATTTTTCCTAGTTCAAGGAACAACAACAATAAAAATTATACAAAGATAATCAAAATAAGCTTAAAACTTTCTTTTTTATAGATAATTTGTGTTTTCAAATAATATTTATTACAATAGAAATAGAAACTTTGTTGAAATTTATTAGTAAGTATTTATTTTTTGTACATTTTATCTATTATACTCATACTAGTCGTGGTGTAAGAAAACTTACTTCCTTGGTTTTATTCTTTTCTAATCGAATTGGTATAAAATTTTAATCGGACCGATAAGGGTTTAGGGTAAAATTAATGGGCAAACTCCTTATCGAATATGAAAGACATCATTCCGATGATAATAATAGGAAAATTCTACAATAATATTAGGGCTAGTATTTATCTTAATCAGTTTAGCGACACTAAATATACTTGATGTAGTCAAAAACTTAAGAGTTTGTAGTTTCTGTATCGAGAGATAACTTCAAGTGGATCTATAGTTGATAAACTATAAAATATACATATTTGATAAATGAGAATCCAGTAAAAGTCTTAAATTCAATTCTATTGTTTAGTCGAAAAAGTTCGTGGCGTTTTATATGTGTTATTATAGACAATATTTCGTCTTTTTTCGGGCAGAGCCATGATGCCAACAGTATAGAATTTCTATGGTTTCTTGTTGAAAAACTGAATCAAGAGGTTTTGAGAGACCTATCTTGAAGCCAGCTCGGCTGCATTAAGAGAATTCTGCAAATATCGAAACAAGTGCTAATCTGAAGGTGATATGCCTAGGCTGCATCAAAACTTCACAAGTAACAAAAATTTTTGTAGTCGAGCATTATCGTAATGAACCGATTTCTCTCAATCGATTGGCGTAATCTGTCGTGTTGCTCACAGTACAGTACTGAGTTAACTGTTTGGCCAAATGGTAACAATTCATAATGAACGATTACCTTACAATCCTGCCTTTAAAATTGTGTGTGATCGTCAATCTCTCTTTGTACATGATCTGTTTCTAATGATATTCTCGTATGTATTTTACCCATTTTTTATCGCCAGTCATGGTTCGCTGCAGAAACGGCTCGATTTCATTACGTTTCAGTAGCATACCGCATATGTAAAATTAGTCCATCTTGTCTTTCACACTCAATTCATGAGGCATCCAAACATCAACTTTCTTTTGGAACCAAGTTTTTCGCAAATGACCGTTGATATGCCGGTCTGGCACCGATTTTTTGAGAATTTTATCATATTTTTCGCCAATTGACCGACCAAAATGGGGCTCATCATTGACATCTTTTTCACAAATCTTCGATGCGTTGTCGCCTTTGTCGAAGTGGTATTGTTTCGCTTCATTCTGGTAGAATTTTGAACTTTTGATTACAAAAAATTTTTGTGCTACAAAAAGCTTTAAAGGTCACCATTGAAAAGAACGTTTAGTGTTTGATCACATGCGACTAGTGATTACTTAGTTATTTGCTTTTAACTCCATTTATCGGGAAAAAAGAACTTTTTTGACTACTTTTTTTTTGGTATAAGCATAAAACGATAATTAATTTTAAAATGTTTCTTAAAAAGATTAACAGAAAAAGTGAAAGTGGCATTTTCGCAGCATTTTTAAGAGCAAGATTCTAAAGAAAACACAAGTTCGAACAATAATAACGCTATTGAGCAAGCACATAGTTGAATTTGAATTCCATTTTGATATAAGTTATCAGAAAAAATTGTGGTTTACTAAATGAATATACCATATACTGACAAAGAGGTTCAAGAGAGTACCAGGGTACCTAGTTATTAACAGAATGGTAACGCTATAGGTTAGAGAGAAAGAATAAATAATATTTTTGCAGGGTACAAACGACAACAGAAACTGTTAAAAAGTTGAAAAACAACCCGTTACTGTAAAGCTTTTTGTACACTATAGAGAAAAAGTGGTAGAGCTCTACCGAAAGAAAATCTTCTTTATCAAACCCGTTTATACTGTGTGCGTCTCTACCATAAAATTTTTCTACGCAGAGCGATTGTACAGAAATTTTTCGTAGATCTCTACCAATTGTTCTATCGGCTGTCAAATGCAAGATTAAATGAATTGACGAAAATAAATAATCAACAGAAAAATAAAATTAAATATTACAATATATTTACCAGTCGCTGTAAATATAATATTTAATTTTTTTTTTTTTTTTTTTTTATTTGACAGGTTTTCATTTCTATGTTACAACACATAGACATGAGAACACAGTCACTCCTATGGAGCATATAGCGGCACTAGAGCCTCTGTGAACTCTCTCCATCTGCTTCTGTCTTGAGCGAGCCTTTTTACTTCCGACCATGATTTGCCAGTTTGTTGGTGTTCGCGCTCGACTGATCTTCTCCAAGTGGTCCTTGGACGTCCTCTGCTGCGATTGCCCTGTGGGTTCCAATCTAGTGCCATCCTTGCTATGTCCGTAGGTGGTTTTCGCAAGGTGTGGCCAATCCAACTCCATTTCCTGCGTTTGATGTTATCTAGCAGGGGTATTTGCTTCGTGAGAAGAAGCAGCTCATCGTTCGTTATCCAGTTCGGCCAGAAGATCTTGCTTATGCGCCTCAAGCATCTGTTCACAAATGCCTGTGGCTTGCGAGTCGTGCTGACTGTTACTTTCCATGTTTCGCAGCCGTACAGCAGGACTGGCTTGACGTTTGAGTTGAATATTCGAAGTTTGAGTGCTATGGAGAGATGATTGGAACGCCATACGTTCCCAAGTGAGGTGTACGCTTGTCGCGCCTTGTTGATGCGCGTTTGGATGTCTATTTCAGTTCCACCATCCTTGCTGAGCATGCTGCCAAGGTAACAGAACTTTTCGACATCTTCGACTTGGGTACCGTGTAGCATCAAGGGTCTCTCGCAGGTGGCGCCGACACGCATCAATTTGGTCTTTTTGATGTTGATTCTCATCCCAACTTTTTCTGCGTTGGAGGCCAGTGCATTCAGTTTCTCCTGAATGCCGTTGAAGGTGTGGGACATGAGGCATATGTCGTCGGCGTAGTCCAGGTCGTGGAGCTTCTCACGCAGTGTCCACTGTATACCGTTGCTGGCTGTGCTGTTCGTGCGTTGAAGAACTTGGTCTAGGGCGATTATGAAGAGGATAGGCGAGATTATGCAACCCTGCCTGACTCCTCTCGAGATGTTGAATGTATCGCTGTTTCGTCCTTTGAGACGCACTCTACACGGGGCCTCGCGGTATAGTTCTCGGATTAGATCGATTATGGCCTGCGGGATGCCTAGTTCAGCCAGAGCACTCCAGATGGCGTCGCGAGAAATCATGTCGAAGGCTCTTTCGAAGTCAACGAAGAGAAGATAGAGCGGGCTGTTCCATTCGTTCGACTGTTCAATGATCATTCTTAGGCTGTTGATGTGATCAATACAGGAGCGGTTTGGTCTAAATCCAGACTGCTCGTTGCGGAGGGCACTTTCCACTGTTGGAGTGATGCGAGTCAGGATGATTGATGCGATTAGTTTCTGGATGGTGTTCAGCAGCGTGATTCCCCTCCAATTTTTGCAATCGCCAAGGTCACCTTTCTTCGGGATGGTGATAATTACTCCTTCTTTCCAGCTGTCCGGGAAGTGGCATTGTGTCCAGGCTTTTACGATTATAGGATGCAACAGCGAGGCCAGAAGTGGCGGGTCAAACTTCAGAACTTCTGGGGCCAGGTTGTCAGGTCCGGGTGCTTTGCTGTTCTTAAGCTTGTTGATTGCTGTTGTGATCTCCGTAATCGTAGGTGGTGTTGTTGGGATGGATCTTCGTGGGTTTCTGCGCATCACTGTAGGAGGAGGATGGAATTCTGGAGCTATTGGAAGGGATTCTGAGAAGAATTCCTTCCAGCGGTCGAGTTGTTCTTCATCCGTGGGGAGAGTTTGACCGTCTTTGTCCTTAAGTGGTGGCAGTGAGGGTGTTATTCTTCCGGATAGTTTGCGAATTGATGCATAGACACTGCGGATATCGCTCCGGTGTGCAGCGGCTTCTGCTTCGCTCGCTATTTCGTTGAAGTAGTTCCTCTTGTCATCCCTTGCCATGCGTTTGACCATCTTTTGAGCAAGGTCGTACCTCGTCTGTAGATGGTGCCTTTCCTCGCGAGTTTGAGCAGTTTGGAGTAGACCTTTCAGCTTTCTTCGTTTTCCTATTTGAGTCCAGGTTGACTTTCTTCGTTTTCCTAAATATTTAATTTAGCATGTTAAATAGAGTGTAGAGACGATGTAGAGATGTCAAGCGCCCTTTTCAAAGGCGTTTACATTATAGAAAACTTTCGTGTAGAGTCGCCGTTGAGCTCTACACTCTCGCTCTACATAGAGTTCTCTAGCAAGATTTTTCTCTAAAGTTTAGATAAAACCGATTTTCTCCTGCAAATTATGCGTTGTCAAATCGTAACTTGATGCAAAATTTTGAAAAGTGTCAAAAACTAGTTTAGTGTAATTGACAGATAGTAAATTATTTAATATTTATAATAAATAATTTGATGTATGGTAAAATTTGTTTTAATTGATATGAAACAATAAAAAATGTTCATTCTACAAATTAAAAATGAAATAAAAAATTAAATAATATTAAATTAAATGTTAAAATAAAATATAAATGCATGAACATTTTGCACGATCAAAATATTATTTTTAAAACATGCTGAAATGCCCTTTTGCTCCCGTAAATTGCTCGTGCATTGCGATTAATTATTTTTACAGATGTTCATTAAACCGATCACACTACAATTAGACTGCTTGCGCAATTCGCGAATCTGCACAATTCTATGCACGAGCAAAATTCGTACATACCATAATTGCGCATATAGTTTACTGACAGACGAGCAAGAAAGGAAAAAGTTCCTCTTTAAATCGTGCATTGCACGCACACTGTCATCTAAGCTTTAATTTACCACATTATCAGTCACCCTAAATTATTTCCATAAGAAAAATCAATTTTTTTTTTCAAAAACATCAAAAACCTGATTTTATTTAATATTCCTAGAATTTTCAAAAAATAATTATACTTATCAGTGACTTGAATAGTGAAATTATTGCAAGTGTACGTTAATAGTGCATATATAATTATCATTTAGATACTAGTAGTTGATAATGTAGAAGAAAAAATCAGAAAAATTTCTTGTTGCATAAACAAAAACCAATGAAAAAAATATTTCGAACAATTCCCATTCCTCGTTTGCTTGTGAACTTCTACTAATACTCTCTATTTGAAATACAAGAAAATAAAATTATGCAAAACTATAGAGACGACTTCTGCAGATATATTTTGTTTTCTTTTTTTCTTCAAATATAGTATAATATAGATCAAGTACACAATACAATTTAGAGTACATAATAATCTCTAAGACCATTTGGCACCGTTTTATATTTATTTAAGGCTGTGATGCAGAATTTTTGTTTCAACTTGGCACTGTTTTCAAATATAAATACACTAAGTTGCCTTGAACTTAATGTATTCTTCCCAAAGTAGTCATTTTAGAATTATTTTTGCACATTTTTTTTCCCCTCCTAAAATTATTTCAATAAATAATTAACGATCAATAAATAATATTTTAAATTAAAAGTCTTTTTTTTTACCCTCAATATTTCGATAAACAATTATCAAAATTCTATCAATTAACAAAGATTAAGAATTTAATATCTACAATGTAAAAGATTTTCGTTTAAATCAAAGCAAAAAACCTTAAGCTTTTTTTTTAGATTACCAAGTTACTTATAAATTTAAATTTATGTAATTCTAGAGGTGAAAGTTCTTTAAGAATTCTTCTCTTGATTTGAAGCCAAAATACGGTAACTATAATTATTCTACGGCAAATTATAGTGGCTCCTTTAAATTAAATGAAATCAAAAGTGATGTAAAATGTCAAGTACAGAATTTAATGTCAAGTACACAGAATTTCCAATTACCGATGTTTAAGAAAGTTTTAAAGCAGAAAATGCTAATTGTTATGAAAACAAAAAAAGACTATTAAACTTACCTAACCGATATAATTAGTATACGAAATCGAATTTGGAAAATTTACAATTTAATAAACAAGGACAAATAAAATTGCTTCTAACAACTTGGAACAAAAATCAAGAGTTTTTTTTTTTATACTTAAATAAAAAATCGTCTCCTTCTTGAAATTACAAATTTACTAACTCAATAAAGTCCATGAAAATTTACTGTGACTTACTTTTGATAGAAAATATGACTTTTTATAGAGTTGAGGGTGGGGGGGGGAGGGGTGGTTCGGTTGTTAATCTGCTTAATTAAATTTCCATTTTACAACGTTTATACTACCATTCTTCGCTACAAATGCATACGATACAGCCTAACTCGATTCCAGCAAACAACCCCAATAGGCTTCTAAAATGTTGTAAACTAAAATTTATTTCCTGTAAAATTGCTTTACCAAGTGGAGATCTATTCACGTAACTTTAAATCTCTGGTGTGAACCATGCCCTTCCATCGTAGCCATCCCAGTTGAAAGGCTTCAAGTGGAATCAGCCTCAGCTCATCTTTTGGATATTATCAACACACGAAGAAAACATCCTCTTTCAAGTGTGTTTTGATCTTGGGGAATAAAAACATTTACACAGATTTAGATCAGAAGAAGTGAGAGGTGGGGGGAGGGTAGTATCATTTTTGGGGAACCACTGGTATCTTTTTATCCTCCAAAAGCTCATTGATGGAGATGGCCATTGCGGAGGAGGCTTTGTTATGGTGGAGCATCTAAGTGCTTGAAGTGTCCAATCTGACAAAAAGAACCCTTTTCTAAGTGTTTCAAGAATTTATTTATGAAAAGCTTGCCTAACAATTAGTCCTGCATGTCCTTGTTCCTCATTGGCATCAGTTTTCGATGTTGAAGCTAAACTTTTACTGCACATCTAGGAGGTGCTAACATAAAAGCAGTGCATGTGGATGGGAAGTTTTCAGTAATGGCAGTCTCACTGGTACTGCCATACAACAAGGTAATAAAGTTCAGTAATTAGGAATATGCTTAGGGCAAAGGCTTGATATGGAATTTATATACACAACTAAAAAGACTAGAACTAAAGAGACGATACCGCCAACTGCTTCGATTTCTAAACAAACGTTCTAAGCTTACTAGGGACAGCAAAGTACTCTTATATAATGCCCTACTGAAACCTATATTTACTGAAGCACTTGAACTATGGGGACCATTTTCGTCGAATCCTTCATTAAAAAATATTTCGTAAAATTGGCGATGTCCCATTTTATATTCGTAATAGTCTTATTCATTGTGATCTTAAAGTGATGTGATTATGTCGCATTATAAAAAGTTCTGTTCTCTTCTTTTCAGTCACGCTAATCCACAGGAAGAAGTCGGGAGCGTTCAAATCTGGAGAGACTTTACCACTTTTCGACATAGTTTAGTTAGGAATCATCGGTCGCCGAATATCTATTGTAGGTGCAGTGTGTTCGGTAGAATTTTTTTAGCAGCTCTCTACATCGCCCTTTAGTTAGCGTAAAATAATTACCAGCAGAAGCCTTAAAGAAATACAGACCAATGACATCTGGAGCCCATATACCGAACCAATTAGTCACTCTACGATGGTGTTAAGATCGATCGGGAATTGCCTCGGGATTTTTACGTCCTCAGAAGTACATGTTGTTGTTTGTGAGATCCCTTAGACATGTGCCAGGGGCCACTTCATAGCGCCACAACCGTGAGACCATTTGGCGACTTCATAGTACGTGTGGGAAGTTACTCGAAAGAGACTGATCTGGTGTTAGTAACATAGAATAATGAGATTATCTAGAAGTATAAATAGCGGACAAGAAAATGGACGGATCAGTAATTGCCTTCTTAAACCTGTCAATACAAGCAGTGACTTTCAACTTTGTTCCCAACAACGGTTTCCATACTGAGCGTGGAAGGGAAGTTTGGAAATCGAGGGGGAGGATGGAAGAATTGTTTTCAAGGTGGGATATTAATACGGCTGGCGATGATGAATTCCTTTTAATGTTTTTGATTAAAGTGTAAAAAGGGTAATTTGGAAGGCGTAGGTTCTTGTAAATTAAGTTTAGGCGAGCTTTTTGAATATAGAAAGAGATAGGTTTTTGACCAGTTTCTATCATTATGAAGATGTCCGGTGCGCTCCACTGGCTAATCTAATGCCTCGACTCGCTTTTCCTCTGCTATTGGCACATTGGCACACATATAGAGAGGAAATAGAGTAAAGTTCTGTCCAAAAGGACGTTGGCTACTCTAATTGCATTACTTTGTCTTACCTTAATTTTGCTGCTGATTTTGTCAATTCTGAAGTATCCATTTTCCTCTACGGTCAATTCAGATACCCAGAATTTTCATGGAATATTTTGGGTTGGGAGGGAAGGGCCCCAGTGACGTATCAGATACACTACAATTTTTTTTATGCAAACATGAACACAAGGTGGATTTGATGTACAAATTCCCGAACCGTTTATGCTGCTCCAAGTGTTGATGTTGCGGATGGCGTTATTAATATGTTATTAAAGATCAGTACCAGATACAAAATGGGTGAAGAATGATAGGAGGTGGAAAAGTGAGTTAATATATATATTGAATAGGATCGTAGTTAGAGGGGATCCTTGTGGAATGCCGTTTTTCAGTTCACAGAAAAATAACTGTTGGCGCGTACCGTGAAGGTTCTACCAGTTAGGTAGGATCGTAGAAGTATCAATGTTGCAGAGTCCAGTATCCACTCTAAGAGCTGTAAGAGTACCCTGTGTGGGCAAATTCGGTCCTAAGTCAAAAGATAGCAGCAAACCATAATGTCTACGTTTGTAGCAATTATGGTTTGAATATTGGAGTTCAAGTAGCATACTCAGAGTTTCCCTGGCCGACCTGTAGGCATATTGTTGGGGATTGAGTCTATTGTCAAGCGCCTGGTTAAGTCTTGTAGCTAAGATCTTTTCCAGGAGCTTGGAAGTACAACGCAATTATGAAATTGGTCTAAAATTCTTAGCCAAAGAATGAAAGAGATTTTTCTTGGGAACTGGAATGACTGTTGCAACCTTTCAGCAATTTTGGAAAATAAATATTTTCAGAATTTTGTTAAAAAGGTTGACAATTCTAACATGAAAAGTCAAAGGTGCTTCTTTAGTCATTTTAAAAGAAACCTTTTGTCCCTGTCAGGTGTGGTTCCCTTGAAGGAATTCAACGAAAAGTGTTGAACTTCGCAAGCGTTACTGGCTGGTTCAAGATTAGAGTGGAGGCTGACGATATAGGTGGAAGATTTTCCGTGAAGTATTATTTCTCTCTACGACATGAATGACTAAGGTGGTTTTTGAATGAAAAGGAGGTCCAGGACTATGCCAGTTCCTCAACGATCCAATTCCTTTTTCAACGCCTTTTTAACTCAAGCAGTCCTGAATCTCAATTTGATAAAAAGTTCGCCGTACTAGAAAAATGTGAGTAGTCGTTCCAGGCCATTATTTTTTCACTTTGAGTTTTTATAAGCATACCATTTAGTTTGTTATTGCCATCCTGCATGTTTAATCGACATTATAAGATTGCTATAAAAAATTTATTCAATACACTTTTTTTTGTAAATGTCGCGATAGTTACATTGGCTTCTGTAAATATTATTGTACGTAAATAATATAACCCGCTTTTCTCTAACATATTTTCTTAGAGAATTATTAATAACACCATAGAGTACGTTTAGGGTCTTATCTTAACCATATCAAATTCGTATTTTTAATATTTTGTATGCATTTCCTTAAATATCATTGGGACTAATGAATATTGCCAAAACTATGCACGAGCAAAATTCGTACATATTCGCGCATATACCTTACATTGCACGCACGATGTCATCTGAGCTTAAATCAACTATATTTTTTTTCTATAATGTAATTGATGCATTAGAAGTCATCCTTAATTATTGGGCTCTCCAATTATTATTGGGGACTAGCAGTTTTGAAGTATTAAAAGACAAAACTGATGAATATTGGCCAAATACTCTTATTTTCAAAAGCAAATTTTGCAATTTGTTCGAATCTCACAGCTTCTTTCTAAGATAAACTATTTTTCTGATAAATAAAAATATTTTGAAGAAACTTTTGCTTAATTACTTTTATTGAAACAAAAACGTCCCTTCGAAACAATAATGTAATTTATTAATTTCCCGCCTATTCGTCTTTGCATGTGCATGAGTTTTTATGCAGCAACCACTGTTCTTGCTTATTTTCTTATCCATGTCTTTTAAATGGATGGGTTGGTCAATAAGTTGGGTAAAAGAGAAAAAAACAATATACAAATTTTTGATCATTTATTGAAAAAAAAATCAAAAAATTAAGCCTTCCTGTGCATTTATTCCAACGCAATTTCATAATGAAACTCCAGTTGTCAGCTCAAAAACACAGGGCAAATTTATACTCGGATCACTTTGCCTCATCTTTCTTTTCTTTCAGATTGTGTCTCAACTCGGATCACTTTGCCTCATCTTTCTTTCTTTCAGATTGTGTCTCAACTCGGATCACTTTGCCTCATCTTTCTTTCTTCCATATTGTGCCTCATCTCGGATCACTTTGCCTCATCTTTCTTTCTTCCAGATTGTGTCTCACCTCGGATCACTTTGCCTTATCTTTCTTTCTCCCAGATTGTGTCTCACCTCGGATCACGTTGCCTCATCTCTCTTTCCTACAAATTGTGTCTCACCTCGGATCACTTTCCCTCATCTTTCTTTCTTCCAGAGTCTGTCTTGGCTCAGATAATTTTGCCTTATCTTTCTTTCTTCCAGATTTTGTCTCAAATTCATTTTCGTACTCGTTCTATTGGAAAAGTCCGTAGAGATCTCTTGATATACATAAATCCGCTGGTTCAGATAGTACAAACATAGAACTATGGATCTGAAGAGGTGTTCTTTCATACTAGGAAAACCACTGCGTAAGTTTTTGGTCTGAAATTTTAACGAAAAGATGGACAACAGCATTGGTTTAACCAGTTCCCCGAAAAGGAAGCTCCTCAGTAATCGTCAATGTGATTTCCATAGCAATAGACCTACTGGTGATCTAATGTCCGATTTAGCCGATAGGTGGAACCATACTTGATATTCCAAAGCCAGTTTCTCAACGATAGCTGACGAGTCGGACTCAATAGATGGGATGATCCCATTTTTTTTTTGGCGACCAAGAATGCAGTTAATACTGTCACAGTACTTTTTTAAGATAATTAAACATTGTTGGAGATTCTAGCTTTATTCATTGACTGTACCCAAATCAACTGATAGAAAAACAACTAGTCGAATTGGCATTAAATTAAATTTGTGAACCTATTTTTAGAAAAATTCTATACGTCGAAAAATTATTAAAAAAGAATCGAAACAATCTCTTACAGCCGAGTTACTATAAAAATTATATTTGAGCAAACATAAAATAAAATCGAAGTAATCTACTCAGTATGGTTGATGTTTTTTTTTTATTTTTAATACGAAAGATAGCGAAAAAAACATGCTCCATTTTGATAATATATTATTTCCTATTTAGGTTGATTAAAACCAAAAAAGCGAAAACTTTTAATTAATTTTCAATGCTAGTTTTTATGGCAATAATCGCATAGAAAAAATAAACAAATTCACTAAAGCGTTTGCTTTTTCATAAAGTGCTCGACTGCAAAAGGCAGGTAAACAGGCACGCAGGCATTCACTTCTGTCAAAAGCATTAACGTAACTGAAAATATTTGCACTAAAACTAGTTTACAGAAAAATAACGAACAAAAAATACAAATTAAAAAAAACTAAATAAGCGCGAAAACTTATTTAACCGAATCGAAATGCTAGAAACTACCTGATAATAGTACTAATGTGGTTAAGGCGAACTTTTTATGGTTATACAATCGTCGGCAATGGCAACTTAACGTGATTGAGTGTATGAGTGTACCTGTTACTCTGAGGTATGGGTTATTAAATTTTTTTGTGCTATTCGATTCGCCTATAAATCACCTGGGATTGATGGTACTCATTACGATTGGAACTCGTTTTACCATAAACTACTTGTCAATATCAGTTTTCGTTTATGTTAAATTTTATTTTTAACCTTTGTATGAGCTTCGTTTTTTTTGTTGGTTTGTTTTAATTTTTGCCTATTTTATTCGTGGTTTTATTGAGCAGTTTTTTCATTGGAGAGCAGTATGAATATTGTTCGTTTGATATTGATTTGTACGAGCTCGAGGATAACAAAAAAAAAATTTCGTAATATTGTATTCCAGGTGGATGAATTTTAAATAGTAAATTGAATTTTTATAGAATAAAACATTTTTGAATATTAAATTATTTGCTGAATCAGAATTTTCATTGTATTTATTTTCATATCGAATCTGAAGTGGAAATGTTGTAACGTATTTGGTGATAATCGTATGGCTGAAGTGCTCATAATTATAAGTGGACTCTGGTTCAGTTGTAGTTAGTTTTAATTTAAAAATGAAACTTTCTATAAAAAAAATCCCCCTTTTTTGGCTAATAATCTGTTATGATATGCTACAGGAATATGAGAGGGTTCTGGATTAGGGATGAGGAAGATATAAGAATTGGAAACTCAAGAATGTTAAGCTCAACAGGAGTATGTCAACTACTGTTAAGCTCACACCAAGCATCACAAAAAAATTTCAAATCTTGCCTGGATATTTAGAGGAAAAATAGAGACTCCCAAAGCTGTTAATTTCCGCATGGGAGGGAAAAATATATGAGGAGGAGGAAGAATATTATCGAAAAATAATGAGATTAACAACAAATACTATTTAAAAAAAAATACTAAGAAAAAACACTATCAAAGCAGGCAGAGAAAGGGAAAAGGAAATGCGGGGAATAGGCATCAAAATTGGAAAGGCAAAATATTTTAAAATCTTGACAAAAAATAATATTCAAAAATACCAAGTGTATAAGCTTAAATCGGCTGTTTTTTAGTCAAAGAAAGTAAAAACAAATTTATTCAAAGTACTTATCCTCGCTAGCTATACATTTTTCCCATCTCTCAGGCAATCTGGGGATACCACGCCAAAAAAAATCCTTCTCTGTCGAGGTCAACCACTCATCAAGCCATTTTCGGATGTTTTCGTAAGAATCGAAGTGCTGTTCAGCAAGCGCGTGGCCCATCGACGAAAACAGGTGGTAGTCGGAAGGGACCAGGTCTGGTGAATAAGCAAGGTGGAGTAGCACCTCCCAGTTGAGTGTCTCCAAGTAGTTTCGGACCATTTTTGACGTGTGCGAAGGTGTGTTGTCGTGGAGGAAAATGAGCTTGTCATGTCTTTGTCGATAATCCGTCCTTTTTTCACGCAGAGCACGGTGTAATTTGATCAGTTGTTGGTGGTAGCGGTGGGCATTGACAGTTTCACCAGGTTACAACATCTTATAGTAGACGAGACCCTGCTGATCTCAGCAAACGCACAAAATCGTCTTCCGTCCGAAGCGATTTGGTCTTGGGGAAGATGTTGATGGTTGGCCGGGATCAACCCACGATTTGTTGCGTTTAGGATTTTCGAAATATATCCATTTTTCATCGCCTGTCACAATTCGATGCAGGAACGACTTTCTTTTTTGTCTAGCGAGCAAGATTTCACATGTGTTTTAACGTCGCTCCATCTGCCCATCGTTCACTTCATGCGGCACCCATTTTTCGATCTTTTCAATCTTCCCTATGGCACGCAGACGCATGGAAATGGCTGGTTGAGTAACATCCTATTGCTCCGCGAGCATTTTTGGAGATTGGGTATCGTCTTCGTCCAAAAGAGCCTGGAATTGACAACCGACTTCTTCAAATTGAAGCAGAAAAGCAGAGCTTCCCGCATATGCTCTTTTTCTGGCACAAAACTAGGCATGACTACCAAAGGAAAAATGTATGTTATTATACGAAATTACTGACAATATGCACTGATTAATATTGACAGACGTCAAACTCATAAAAAAAAGTATGACAGGCCCATGGTAGCTTAATACGATCACTCTCGCCATCTATGACCAAACGGATTTAAGCTTATACCCCTGGTATATAAAAAAAACATATATCGATGAAGAGAACGAACAAAAAAACGAGAAGGGATACAAGATGGATTGTAGTAAAAAGGATGGAGCCCAACGACGACTGTAGTGCAAGAGACTTAGCTGGTATGTTTCTTACCTGACCATACCTCATAACTTTCCATAATATTCAGGGGCACTCTTCGGCTAAGTATTTTTGGAGTGTCCCTGAACAAACGGCGATGGTTTAATCTCTCCTACCACATCGTAAAGTTCTAATGACTAAATAGCCTGACCGGGAACTTGAGGGAGGGGTGGAGGAAACTTTAATAAAAAAATACTGTACTAATTAATTTAAATTCATTATAAAAATTGATTTACATTTCTGATAATCCTGTAATTTGATTTCTTTCCATTATTAAAATTTATTATTTCAACTTAATCTGAACTTTTTATATTTTCTTATAAATTTAGGGTGGTATTGAATTTTTATTTTATTTTTATTTAATATTTCTTTTTCTGTTGTCTTTGTGTATATTATCTCCCATATTGAGACAAATTTCTTGCCTACTATTGGTAAGACCATCTGCTTATGTTTTTTTAAAAGCTTATTTCACGCAAAAATGAGCTTCGTCGCTAAAGATGATTTTTTCATCATATTTGGAATATAGTAAATTTTTGGTATCTCGGCTCTATCGTGTAGTTCTCCATTATGAAATGGTGGTTATAGCAGAACACAAACGTATAAGAATGACAGCGCTGTCATTTAAAATGTCAAAGAAAGGAAGCTTCTTTCTTTCACATGGTACGAGTGAGATATAAAAAAGAATCCCATTTCAACATGAACTATAATGGAATAAAAAAGAAGCAGAAATTGAAAAAATGACTGTGCTGCCACAAAAAGTATTTGCAAATAATTATCTCTTAATTGTGATAGCGTTTTTTTTCAGTTTTGTGAAAAGCTTTTTTGCTCATTGTTTGATAGTGTTTAAAGCTAAGAGCAATCTGGCAACATTGCAAACTTTTCCTTCTTCAAATAGTTTGTACGTTAGTCCCTCGTAGACGTTCAATAGTACAAGTTTCAATCTCGTCCTATAACCACGCGACCCTATAAAGCGTCATAAGTAAAATTGAGCACATAACACCTTGTAACGCCGAGAAGGAGTGGAAGACGAATCCCAGAAAGTCCCCTTGTTCTTCGCATCAGATCAGACGTTGCAGACACTTTGATGCTCTAACATTACAAGATCGCCGTCACACAGTTATATCCATCAACGAATGTGATTGCTGTGGTTCCCCAGTTTTCTGCTCACCTGATTTCAGTTAAGGAATCTTTTTTTCTTCCCAAAGATATAAAACTACGACCGTAGGAATTGATTTATGGTCAATGACCATAGAAATTGATTTACGCTCCATCAGCACACCGCCATATAGGCGATTTACAGTCAGCAACCTGTTACAAGCTGATCACTTGTGGATGTGTTTGTGGCGGAGCCTATATAAACCGCTGGTGGGAGATAACTACTAATATCTCCTACCAGCGGTCGGGACACCATACCCGCGATGTGGGTATTAACCACAGCCACCATGTTGCTGCCTAAGGCGCTTTACCATGCTAGGGCGCAGTGTGTTTCAACACAATGAAGTACCCGATTCCCGTGGTACCATTTTTTTGTTTTAAGAGTACTTCGGTTTGTTCTTTGCTTATTGAGCTACAGTAAGGAACCTTGTAAATTCCTAGCCATCGCTAAGTCCCTTCAGGTACGTGGGTTCGCCAAGACCCAAAGCTATAACCGGGATCGACCTTGGTCTTTCACCTGATTGTAGCCACCTTGCGTGTCATTCACACACTCATTCACGCATCATTCTCGCTCTCCTCTCTTACCAGGGCCATAGCAAACCTATTCAAGCATTCACACCCAATACCATTCACTACAAAGCCACATGCACCTAGGTCACGCAAATCCCCATATAGACCACATTCAATAAGGACGTGCTTAGCACTTTCCTCCGCCGCACCACAAAAGCATCTAGTCTCCGCAGTCAGTCCACGGCTATACAGGAACCTATTCATACTGCCGTATCCCGTGACTAAATACCCAAGGAATAGAACAAATTCAAGATCACACGTAGATACAAAGCACACGTCCGGAATGAACGTGTGCGTTCATCTCCCTTTCACACTCTCATCGCATCGGAGTTGCCATAGTTCATACATTCTATTCAGGAGCAGCACACACCGCTGGGCGTGGACTATGATCCTGAACCTCTTCATTCATAACCGGACAACCAGCAACCGGGATGCGCTAGTGGATGCTTCCACGCTACACCTCCAGGTCCCACGAAATTTCTCCGAACTCCAGGCTGCAGCTGTGGCATCGGTTGACATGGCATTCAAGCACGCATACAAAGCCAGACGCTGAACAGTTTATATATCTCCTTGCATACTGATAACGTATAATGTGACCCCATACACACGATGTACACATTGCACGGTACTGTCGATAAATCCAAAGGAGTGTAATCGAGGCAAGAATCTGCCAGCAGGGCTACGAAAAGTGGAACAACGCCACCGATTTATAGTTTTGCAAGGCAACAACATTGACGAATAAGAACAAAATAAAATTGTTACAAAAAAAAACTCGTATGCCAAAAGAAGAGCCACATTTTTTTTTTGTATACGAAAAAAAAAGCAATTGGCATTAAACGTAATCAGTAAGAATTGGGATTTTAACTTAAATATACGAAATTCGTAAATTAAGGAATTGGGATTTAACGTAAAGCTTACCTCTTTCAAATAATTCAGTTGTCGTTGTTTGTTGTTTGTTGCCAAATGAATTCAGTTGTGCTTGTGCCTAAAAATCCCGTTTTGTTTTCTCTGGGACAAAAGCGGCAAGACCATGAGGCCAATTGGCGGCTCAATGTCTCGTTGGGGTTTGCTTTGTCAAGTTTGTTTTAAATAAAACCGGTCTTTAGTTAGTTGGAGAGAAATTTCAGAGATTTTGAAATTTTGTAGAGAATATTTAAATACTTAAGAAGCCTAAAAAGAGTCTCAGAGCTCCAACATGGAAGACGTGTTATTTAATAAGAAATTCTGAGTTAAGTGACAGGCATTTAAAGTTTTGGGAATGGTGAGTTGGACGACACCCAACGAATGGCCCAAAGGACGCAGTTAGTTTCCGAAGATGTAATCGTGAGTAAGTGCGGCTTGACCTATTCGGATTCTGAGAAGCTTCAGTGTTTAAAGACGCAAGGGTTGATTATGAATCCTGTCCAGTACTAGTAATGACGACAAAGAAAATCTGAATTCTAGTCTCTTTAACCCAAAGTCCCTTTGAATTCTTTTTCTTTTGGACAAATTGAGGATTAACTATTTCTGAAACGTAGTATATTTGCTAATAAAACAATTTGGATTAAAATAATGTAAACTAAAAAAAAAATGAGAACAAGTTCTCTCATTCATCAATGACTAGCTTTGATACGATTCATATTAAATTGAAATTTTTTTACACGTGCATTTCTCAATGGTTTCTATTCAAATAATATTTGCCGCAAAGCTCCTTTAAAATCCACTAAATTTCAATTAAAACCTCATTAAAATAGCTCTAATGCCATAATTCGCTGTAATGGTTTAGTTATTCGCTTTAGGATACTCGTAATTTCCCCAAAGGCTAGTGAACACTTCTCATTTGCATATTGAGTTTATGGCAAAATGAACTGATCCAAATCGTAATAAAAGCGAATAGATAAATAACTGGATAAGTGGTTGGTTAAATATCGAAAATAGATTTGCAACATGTTTTTATAAATAATAGTAATAGTTTTTTTCTATATTAGCGAATATTATTTTTTAAAAAAACGACAACCACTAAAGAGCACCACGGCTATATTACTAGCTTACCATAGCTGCATTTGAGCTCAGAACCGTTTTGCATACTAGACGCAAACATTTCGAATATCGCAAAATTAACGAATATTTATTTTATACAATAGAAAAAAAGGTATATTTTTCATATACAACTCTTTGGCAAAGACAAATTCATATTCTTTTCGGCAAAGTTTTTGATGAATTTTTTTTCAATAATTTCTAAAAAAAAAACAAGTAGCTTCAAAAGCTTTTAATTTATAAAAATAATTTATTTATATTTTTATTTGCAATCAAATATATGAAGACAAAAAACAAAACAAAGACTTTACATAAGAAATATTATCTTTCTATCTAATACGAGGGTTGTATGATTAATATCTGGCCTTGACAAAAAAAATTATATTTATTTATATATTGAAATCATTTTATTTAGCTCCCTTTTAACTTAATATGTTACAATTACTAATATATGTTATATGATATCTATTTTTATTTAAATTAAATACCATCTAAATTTATAATAACTTTTTAAATAGAATTAGTAGTGTTGGATGCTGACTTTTAGAAGCAATAATTTCGCTTGAAAATTTTCCAAAAAATGCTCTTACAAAAATCTAAGAAACAAAGCTAAACTTTCTTTGAAGGGTTGTATGATTAATACCTGGCTCAATACGCTTAGTTCAACATTTTTCAAATTTTTTTATCCCATCTTAAAAATACGATCTCTCTAACTTTTCAAAATAGGCGTTTTTTTCAGGAAGCACCTCCAAACGATGCAATTCTGCCATAGCAATGACACAAGTTAGCACGCTTGCATTCGAAAATACTTTCGCAATGACTTTGCTGGCTGATAAAAACGCATTGGTCTTGTTTGGCGCCGGTTCGCAACGGAAATTCTACTGATTGGATGTTCTTTGGTCTCTGGCTATAAATCGATGCAAAAATTCATTTGGATTACACTTAAAAATGTCCAAACACTTAATGGATGTCTTTATATGAAGACGTTTTCGGTCAGGTGTGAGCAAACTCGGCATCTATCTTGCCGATAGCTTTCTCATACACAGAATTTCATGTAAGATGGTGTCTGCACGTTCTTTTTATTGAAGGTTTTCTTTAAAAACGATATCATAGATTTTATTAATCATTTCTTCGATGGTGATATAAATCAGACGTCTTGGGTGCTCAGCGTACGATCATTACGAAATTCAGTAAACCACTTCTTAATCATTCCATACGATGGTGAGAAGTCTTCATCATATTTTCAAACCTTAGTTTTGGTTTCATATATATTTTTTTTTTCACTTTTTTCCATAATAATAAAAAAAAACACACAAACCTTTTCTACTTTAAATGACTGTCAAAACTAAACTAATTAACAGACATTAATAAAATGGGGTATAGCGTCTTTTTAAGAATGCCAGGTAATTAAAAAAATATCGTTTTACTGATATTAGATATATTTCTTGCATTTATCATTGACTTATCAGACTGCCATCGTATTTGTATTTTTTTCGATCATGACACATATTTTTTACCGACACATTTTATTAAAGACGCTGCAGAGATACCGATCCACCAGAACCTATGTGTACGTCCCTTTTACGCTCCGCTAAAGCGTGGACAGTGAAAGATGACATGTTCCACATCCTCGATTGTGGTATGTCGCAACAATTTCCAACTTAAAGTGATACAGATATAGTTGTCCACTTTTTCATGCTTTCTTCCGTTCCACGTGGCTTTATCAGAAATCAGACAACACTTCATTGAAGTCATTATACGAACACGTTTTTTGTCAGGTGTTAGCAAACTAGGCATCCATCTTGCGGATAGCTTTCTTATACTCAAAATTTCATGTAAGATGTTGTCTACACGTTGTTTTCAGATGTTTACCATGTCAGTTATCTTTCATTCGACGGTTTTTTAAAAGATATCATGGATTTTATACTTTATTTACTAAGTTGGACGTCCTGGACATTCTTTATAAAAAATTCTCGTATGACCGCATTTCAATTCAACTGCGCATTATTTTATGGTCAAAAACGAAGGTGCAGAGTCACCATAAACTTCACTGAGTTCCGTTTTTTATCTCATTATTCGTTTTCTTTTACAAAAACAAATATTTTATTACTAGTCGATATTCAGAGCTTCCTTCTATTGTTGTAAAATTCCAAAAGTTGCTCACTTGAAATGGCTATCACTTGCAAACTAAATAACACAGTTGCTTTAAAATTTGATAGGATAATTGTGAAAAGTTATATTTTTGAATAATAAAGTTATTTTAATAGTAGCCGGACAATCTTTTGCCGAGGATTAGGTATTAATCATACAACCTTCGTATATAAAAATTTTTTCAAAAGAACACATAAAAATTATAAAAAAAATAATAATAGTAAATAATAAAAATATCCAATATTGAACGTTTAATTAATTTTTCTTTTGTTGTACAATAAATTTTCAGATTCGGTTCTAGCAGTAGTCAAGCATCACAAAGCAGCGGAGATATTTGCCGAATTTGCCATTGTGAAAGTGATCCACAAAATCCTTTATTAACACCATGTTACTGTTCAGGAAGTTTAAAATATGTTCATCAGGCGTGCCTGCAACAATGGTTGACAGCTTCCGAGACGAATGCTTGTGAATTGTGTAAATTTCCATTTATAATGCACACGAAAATTAAACCATTCAATGAGGTATTTAGATGGGCTAAGAAGATTTTTTAGATAAGAAAACAATTAAAAGAAGTGGTAACTAATATTTTGATATTACTTTAGTGGCGTAGTCTGGAAATGTCTGGAGTTGAACGAAGACGACTCTGTTGTGCTGTGCTATTCCATTTTGCGGCTGCACTCTGTGTTATTTGGTCTTTATGCGTTCTTATCGAAAGAGCTGCCGAAGAAGTGAAACGTGGCCTAATCGGTATATATAATCAAAATATCGAAATAACTAATATTAATTATTTTTTCTACCATTCCCAGGTTGGCCATTTTGGACCAAACTAGCTGTTGTTACTGTTGGCCTGACAGGTGGTGTAGTTTTTATGTATATTCAATGCAGGCAATACATGCATTTATGCCATCGATGGAGAGCACGCAATCGGTAAAAAAAAACAATCGCCTTCCAACTCTTGCTGGATTTTTTTTTTAAAAAACTTTTTTTTTCATATCTACTCATAATCATAATACTGGAATCTGATTTTTTTTCCGTACCGTTTTGGCACTGGTGGCTTCACATCCAATCAGAATACTTTTAATACAAAACGCTCCAGAGAAGGTACATCCACTATCACCGCCATCACCACTAGTAGCCAGCCGTCATCTGCCACGGAATAATAGTGCAACAGCAGCATCAGCGATGACAACGAATAGCTTTAATTATAGCACGTACGGTTACACGTCGACAGCGAATCGTTCGACCTCAGGCGGTGGACCAACAAATCCGTCAACATATTCGAATGTAGCGCAACACGGCCAGATCGTAGCTAATATTGAAAACAATTCACAAAATTACGAACGCGACTGGACATTGGATGATGTCAGCCAAATATCCTCATTCCGACCATGTCCGCAAGGCTCCGGCAGTATGACACCATTTCATGACTCTGTTCATAATGTACTCGAGAATTCGCGCAGTTGCAGTAACTCAACAAGTGGCTCCCGCCAAGACCTTAATAATATTATGCCAAATTCTAGTAATAGTAGCAATCGAACCAACGATTTAGACTTATTTAAAACACAAAAGTTGACCGACATTAGTTTAAAGTCAACGCTTAACAATAAATATCCAGAATCGTCAGTATTCCTTGAGAATCGTGACATTCTTAATGATGCAGGCTATCCAAAGATCAACTATAGACATTCTAGTGTACTTATGTCACCCGATATAACTGACAATTTAGATAAATTTTTGGGTAAGGATCTGCGACGGTATTCAGATACGAAACTTCTGCAACAAGAAAACGATACTATAAGTCCGATCTTCAATGTGGCATTACATGCGAACGGTCAACCGTATAGTCCTGCCTTAAATGGTTCGAATGCGGCAAATGGACATAAAATACAGAAATTCTATAAGGTATCTGGTAACAGTTGTAGTAATAATAAAAGTGAACATGATCAGCAATTGACTGTTGGCCATAATTCATTGGTAGCACCACAAATCACCGATATTATCTTCGAGAGTGTCAATCAATTCGATCCGCTCGAATTGCATATACAAGAAATGCTCGATATCGATGGTAAACAGCAAAACGAAAAGAAATCGAGGCATTCATTAAATGCGGTGGCTACTACTAGTGTTAACGAAAACGATCGTGATGATGGTTTCGATAGGCCGAGATTATTTTTTAAATCATTGCCAAATTTAACTGGAAGCTGTGAAAGTTTACTAAAAAAATAATCCACAACAAACGATTATGATGGAGGAATGTTCATTTATTATTATTATCGTTTCTTGTTGTTTGTTTCGTCATTAGAATATGGGCAATAATCGTCCATTTTGATTATTTCGTATAGAATATTCACTGTATTTTGAAAGAAATGTGCAGAAAAAATTGCAAATTTTCCCCTTCATTCCCATTTGTTATGGGAAATCGACAATAAGTGATATTTTCAACAAAACGTTTCTGATTTGATTTCGTTGAGTTACATTAACGCACGTCATATTAATTTATAAATTTTAAATCAAAACACACGAAAAAAATCGAAGGCAAAAACAGAAAATGTTTTAAAACAAATTTTGCTCTTTATATAATTTTAATGTTTTTTTTCTTTCGTTCTATTTTTTGTATTCAAAAATCGATCGATCGGAATGTTTATTAACCTTTTTGTCGTCGTTCACTAAAAAAAGGCTCGTCGTAGTCAGGAACTACTCCAGTGTGCATGGAATAGTCACAGCGGCCACCGGTATTCGTTTCGGGTAAATGCCTCGAATATTGTTCGGTTGGTGTCTAGAATATTTCCACTGTTGGCAAGTCGCCGAAAATCTTCAAGTTTGCACGATTAGTACTTGCCTTTTAACAAATTTAAGTTAAATAAATTCAAAATAATTATGCAAAAATTTCATATTATTCAAATTGCAAAAACTCAAATTTAATAAAGTATTATTTATTTTCATCAATTGAAAAGATAATTATTTTTACAAAGAATTTAATTGTTAAATAAACAAAAAAAATTGTGTGATTTTCTTTATATTTTTTTTTTTTTGGAAAATTTGACTGTACTAAAAAATTAAAGTCATTTTTTATGCAAAGATTCATTGTGATTGTGCAAATAAATTTAGTTTTTAAGTGTTAATAAAAGGTTGGGCCATCTGTTTGGTTGTTTTTTTAAAAAAAAACTGAAAGAAAACACATTTTGTAAGCCGTCAAAAATCGGAAATTTTTTGTTAAAAAAAAGGTTGAATATATTAAAATTATGAATGAAAAACAATATCAGTCAAAATTTTCGATTACTTTTCACAATAAAAGTGAATCAATTTCTTGTCGAATATTTTCTTTAGGTATTAAATTGTTCTTGGTCCAACGGTGTCAAATCACAAGATCTTGGCGGCCATGTTTTGATTAGAAACCAAAGCTCATTTATCGTTCAGAATTCACTGTAATGGCATATTCACGATCATTTTCGCAGAGGAACGGCCTTATGATTCGTCTAGCACCTATCGTTAGGCATAATACCACGCGCCAGCTACGACCATAGCGATTGAGTTACACTCAATCAGCGCACCGCCATTTTTAAAGATTTACAATCAGCAACCAGTTACAAGCTGATCACTCCAACTGTTTGTCTGAATCTAAATGTCTGCTGTTATAAGCACTGGAGGTAAAATCCGGTATCTCCCACCAGCGGCCTGGACACCGCACCCGCAATGTGAGTATTAACCACAACACCCAATGTCGGGAACCGAATTGTGCAACCGATTCCCATGGTACCAATTTTTGTTTTAATTGTACTTCGGTTTGTACTCTGCTCATTGAGCTATAGTAAGAGACTTTGTAACTTCCCAGGCGCCGCTAAAATAGCTCACGTACGTCGAGCTAGCCAAGACCCAAAAGTACCTCCTGAATCGACCACGGTTTTTGACCTTGCGTATAACACATGCATTCATCGCCCATGCATTATTCGCTCTTTTCTCTCAGACAAAACCATGGGATACCTATTCAGATTTTTAACCTCTCACGCACAGGCACTCTGCTCTTTCACTCAAACCTCTCTTAAAGAAAAACTCAAACATACTGCCGTGCCCGGTTATCAGATAATCTAGGAACGGTCACTTTCAAACTTGGTTGTCGAAACAAACCTGACGCGCGAAATGAACCTTAAGGTCCATCTCCCATTCACACTTTCATCCCATCGACCTTAGAAATTGAGTTACGCTCAATCAGCACACCGCCATATAGGTGATTAACAGTCAGTAACCAGTTACTGTATTTGTGGCGAGTGCTATCTAAACCACTGATTGGAGATAACTACCAATATCTCCTACCAGCGGTCGGGACACCGTACCCACGATGTGGGTATTAACCGTAGCCAACACGTTGCTGCCTAAGGCGCCTCACCAGTCTAGGGCACAGTGTGTTTTAACACCATTTTTTTGTTTTAAGAATACTTCGGTTTTACGGTAAGGAACCTTGTAAATTCCTAGGCTCGACTAAGTTAGCTCAGGTACGTGGGTTCGCCAAAATCCGAAGCTATAACCAGAATCGACCTTGGTCTTTCACCTGAATGTAGCCACCTTGCGTGTCATTCGCACACTATTCTCGCTATCCTCTCAACTCAGGGCCACAGAAAACCTATTCAAGAATTCATACCTAACACCATTCACTACAATACCACATGCACCTAGGTCATGAAAATCCCCGTTTAGCCACACTTAATGAGGAGGCGCTTATCACTTTCCTCATCCGCACTACAAAGGCATCTAGCCTCCGAAGCCAATCCACGCCTATACAGGAACCCATTCATATTGCCGTGTCCTGTGAACAAATATCCAAGAAATAAAACAAATTCAAGAAGACACAAAGCACGCGTCCGAAATGAGCATGTGCGTTCATCTTCCATTCGCACTTTCATCCCACTTGTTGTAAAATTCCATACATTATCTCCATGACTAGAGCTCGCCGTTACTGCACTCCCAGATCCTGCAATTCTTCATTCAAAATAGGACAACCCTCCTCGATTGCAATGCTACACCGCATCCGATAGTGAATATAAAAACCGCACCAAACAGGATAACAATTAGTTCGCTCAATCCTAATCATATGTCAAAATATTTCCGTCTATTTATTTTATAAACCCAGAGCCTATTCTGATTTGTTATCTTATGAAAATAAAAATGCAAATAATTGTGATTTTTTATGCTATATTCACTGTGTCACTACCGCATATATCAGGATTTTTACCGCGCCTCAAATTCGACAATTTTGTTTCTTAACATAGCCGCCGGTGTGAAAATGTGCTCCGTTGTTAAAGATGAAAATGTCATTTTTACAGAACGCTCGTTTCTATAGTAAGTTTGAATGATTGAAATGCGTTGTTCTGTTGTTAATGAATCCATGACTATAAAAAAGTACTATTTAATATTGTATTTGACAGTTCCTGTAAGCTGTAACAGCACATTTGTGTTTTTGACAGATATTTTCAAAGTTGACAAAAAAAAACAACAGATGGCGCCACCATATACCAAATTAAATTTTCATTTCGTTATTAATTTTAAAAAAAATATTTTTTTAAAGATATTTATTTAAAAAATTAAAGTGGCTATTAATTTTGATAATAAGAATAATTTTTTTTCTTATAATTTGTTTACTTTTTTTTTTGGTATTAGTTAATGAATTTTTTTGACTTTTTCTATTTTAAAAATCATTTTACCATAGTGAAGAGGAAAATTTGCAATATCTTTATTTACAAATATTTAAAAGATAAATAAAATCATGCATAGTAGAAATTCTGTGTTAAATGGAAAAAGATAATATAGGAAAAAAAACAAAATTATAAAAAGAGGAAGCAAAAAAATGATTTTTATTATTTTTAATTTTGAAAAAAAAAACAAAAATATTTCTAGAGTGTTTTTAACAAAATATGCTTGAACTGATTTAATGATAAAAAATATGAAAAAATATATTTAACAAAAAAACTAAAAACAAAACCAACCTTGACTATTTTCAAATGAATAAATTAGAAAAAATATTTAATTTAGTTGATCATAAAAATATTTAAATATTTAACAGGAAAGTTCTTTTTTTTTCTTTCTTTAAATTGATTTGAAAAGGGAGTTATCATATTTATGAATATTTGTTTTACATATTAATTTATTGATGACATCTTATCAAGTATAAAAATGCAAATAAAAGTAAAAGTAAATTTTTAATCTTATATAAATAGCATATGACATAAGTAATAAAAATATTGACATATAAAAACAAATACAAAAAAAAAATTGATTATAATAATAATAATAATAATAATAATAATAATAATAATAAATATAAATATATAAATAAATAAAAAAATAATAATATGTAAATGATAGAATTTTATGAGACTGCAAATTTTAAAATTAAAAAAAGAAAAATTAAACAAAAAATAATTAAGGGAGGGAGGAAAATTTCTTTAAAAAAAACTTTATAAAATGTGACATAAAACAAATCAACCATGATGATGGATTTTAATGAAATATTAAATAAAAATGAAAAGAGCAAAAAGTTTTATACTATTTATGATGATAATATTGGGCAAATTTGACAAAGTTAAGCTGTTTCTTTTTTTTTTCTTAATGTAATACAAAAACGATAATTTTAATGAAAACGATGAAAAATATTTTTATCATGACAGATTTTAACAATTATTTAGTAATAATAATAATATTATTATTATTTTTAGTAGTATTTTTAATAACATTGGGTAAAAAATAACGAAAATTGACACCAAGTACTCAGTTCTTTTTTTTTTTTTATAAAGTAATTAACAAAATTTTCCTTTAAGTATTCACCTTCGTTTTATTTATTATAAGTCATTAATGATGTTACTTATGCGATGGAAAATATCCCAAAGGAAAAATAATATCGAGCGAATGTCCACCACCAAAGATGATACTTTACCATTTATGAATGAAGAACAAGATCGGGCCAATGTCCACCACGAGTACGATTACAGACATCGATCTTTTTTACGATCAGTTTTTTTTAATTGTGTCTCTATTTCACGAATAACGCGGTAAATATTGGTTTTAAGCGCTTGAATTGGGGTGTGGGCTATTTCCACAAATTTTATCTTTCACATAACCCCACAAAAAGAAGAAGTCCAATTTCATTACAATCACATGATCTTGGTGCCCAACTTGGTATCACATCTTACCGAAAGTAGACGTCCATGAAATTAGGTTTTCAATAAATCGATTTTTTCTTGGGCAGTGTGGCACATAGCGCCGTCCTGTTTAAACCACAAGTTTCTTCGATATGCACGCCATCAAAAATTGGCTATAAAAAATTTGTTACCATGTCGTCATCCACGTCATCAAAAATAGACCATAAAAAATGGGCAAAAATTTTGCTTGTTAACATGGGCGTCTAATCAGCTTCTGCTATGTGGTCGTCTGCCATGTAACATGGCCGTCTAAGTGCAGATCAGCTTCAAATTCTTGTGCCATGTGGTCATTGTGGACAGGCCCAATCGTTGAGAACGTCGTGAAACTGATAAAACTGAATCGTCTGCAACACTTTCACTCGCTGAAGCAATATTTTCAGCTGAGGGGTCTGTACGAGCACGTGTTGTTGTTGATATATTTTGTACCGAACCGGTAGACTCAAATTTGTCTGCCAAATTCTTAATTGCAGGCTACAATTAGTAGATCCATTTTCCTCGATGATCTTTTGCCATTTTTCAGCGAGTCTAGGACCAAGACTCATCACGCCAGGAGCAAGACCGTTTGCGCACCATGTTCTTGTAAACAATCCACTTCTCACTACCAGTTATCAATCACTTCAAAAAGAATCGTTTTCCTAACGTTTAATTATGCGTGCCATCATCAAATGAATTTCTTTGAGTTCCTGAAGAACCCAAATAACGAGCTTGTTAATGTATCCCAGCCTCTTAAAGTGGTCGGGAACGGTTAAATGATGGATGTTCAAAGTTTTTTTGGAATCTCTCGTGTCGTGTCATGCTCGTTTGGCTCAATGAAGGCCTTTATTTGGTCGTCATCAATCAAAGTTTTCCTTCAAGTCCGAGGGGAGCGTCGTTGAGATCAAAGTCACCAGCACGGAATTTCGTGAACTCCATCGTTGGTACTGACGCTTTTGAAGAGCATTGTCACCGTAAACTTTACACAACTTTTCACAAGCTTGGCGTGCGTTCTTACATTTACGGAAGTAAAACAATAAAATATGGCGAAAATGCAATGTTAGGTCTTCCATCTTTAACTTTTTGTAAAATGCGTAAAAAATAAACAAAATAATTTTTAAAATGAAGCAAATAGAAGACATACTGGACTACCATCCAAGGGGTCGTGGCATCGAATCCCATTGAGGCATGGCCCTACGCTATTTACCAGCAATCCTGTTTTCTTTTTCATTTCCATCTTATTTTCCTTCTTCCAATATCTTTTGTCGCCAAATGGCCTTTAGTGTCGTCGCGCTTAAATTTCAAAAATTAAGAAGCGCCATCTGTTACAATACGTCATGACTTTTCCCACAACCTCATAACATTAGACAGAATTAACACGAATAAAATGATCTATTTTTTTTCTATTGTTGGTAATATAAAGTGTGTTTTTTGTGAGAGATTTGTTTTTTTTTATTGTCAAAATTTTTTATTGCAGCAGCCAATTTAACAGCTGACAGCTGATTTGCTCTCAGTTTTAGCAGACTTACGCCAGAGCACGTTATGGTGAATGGTCCGAAAATGAGATTGCTCATGATTATCATTTTCACCACAAAATTTTGTTTAGCGATGAGGCTCATTTTTGGTTGTGTGGCTATGTTAATAAGCAAAATTGACGCATTTGGAGTGAAGACAATTCACAAGCCATTAGTGAGGCGTCGTTACATAGACAAATAGTTACTATTTGGTATAAGTGGATCATTGGTCCATATTTTTTTTTAAAATGATGCTGACAAGAACTAACACTCAATGTGAGAGCGTTTTAGATCGAAGATTGCAGACTTTTTCGTTCCACAATTGAATGGAATTATAGCACGCGCAACAATCATTTCATTGAAGAAAACATTCGATGAGCGCATAACTTCGCGTAACTGGTCTGCCGTGTGATTTAAACACCTTCAGATTATTTTCTACGACGATATGTAAAAGTTGCTAGTCTAAGCCGATAAACCAGATATGAGGGACAACTTGGATTTTAACATTCCCCGCGTTATTGCCGATAAACGACTCCAGCTGCTCAGAAAATTGAACTTCCAGATTGCGCTTTTGATTCGAGTCGTTAGCCTTAAGGAAATTATCCTTTCCATTAAATCCAATAACATGGCCGTTACCATGATTTTTATGTGTTTTATTTCATTTAAAAGTTTTACATCTCTAAGAAAAAAACAGCCAGTATTTTTTTTTCTCTTAATTTTATTAATTTTTTTTATTTAATTTCAAAATGTATACGATAATTTTAATATTTATTTATAAATTGTATACCAAAGAACATTTATCGAATTAATATCTTGTATTTTATAATATTTTATTACAGCTTCTGTTTGTAAAAACATTCAAGCTTTTATACTTATTTTGAGGAAAATTACTAAAATTTTATCAAATTATAACCGAGTACTTGATGTCATTCAGATTATTTTTACATTAAATTATTTTAATCTGATAATCTGTTAATTTTGAATTAAATTTTAATAATTGGGAAAACTTCTATAATTTTTCTTAATGAGAAAAATCCAATAAAACTTTTAACTAACTACGAAAAATAGAACAAATTTCAACTAATATATTAATATTAATAACAATAATAATAATCATATACGATGATTATAAATGATGATGATTATAATGATTAATGTACGACAGAAATTATTTGTTTTAGTTAGAAACATTAATAATAATAATTGTAGTGAAGAAAAAAAAATGAAAATTAAATTAAGTTAAGCTAGTCAAAAATAACTTCAAATATAAGTTATTTATTTTTGTTTATTCGTAATTTCTTTTTAAAAAACTTAATAATTTTTAATCTGTATGGAAAAAAGTAATAAAAGAATTAAAGAATAAATTTACATCTGCGTTAAGCAATATAATGTATTTAAAAAAAAATGATCGTGAAAATGTATTGATATCTATTAAAAAAAAAATATATGCAAATCTGTGTACTTAAATATTGATATTATTAGAAAAAATTTCAATATTGTTTTAATTTTTTCTCATGCCTATATACATGTGTAGTCTGATAAGTCAGTGATAAATAAATAAAAAGGAGGCCATGTATTAAAAAAAAATTTATCTTCTTTTAGCTGGGATACACTGTGTCGAACGATATACCAACTTGTTTTATACTATATTTTTTGTATGTGAAAAGGGGAAAATCTTCTAAAGACGCTGTAGAGATACCGATCCACTAGTACTCAACCCCGTTTGTTTTTCAAATATGACTCTTTCATTGGACTACCGTCAGGTATTTCCCTTCATATAGTATTTAAGCTGTAGCCTGCCCATTTATGATTCTTTTTTCCTGGTGGAGCTTCGTTATTACTTGGGATACGTTTTCAGCTACCGCACTCCAGCATGCTTGCGATATTATCTTTTCTGTAAATATGCACTTCGGGGACAGCTGTTAACCGATTATTTTCTAGACTTCCTTTCTTTCTCCGCTAAAGCGTGGACAGTGGAAGAAGACTGTCAGTTCCACATCCTCGACAAATAGGGTGTGTCGCATATAAATATAATATTTATCTGTGATTTTAATCAATTTCTTAACTACAATTTCTCCAGTAAATAATGATTATTTTTTTTTTAAATGATTCGAGAAAATTATGTATTATAAAAATTTAATTAAAACAATTTTTTGTTGTTGTGTATTTTATTTTCTACACTTCCTTTCTTTCTCCGCTAAAGCGTGGACAGTGGAAGAAGACTTTCAGTTCCACATCCTCGACAATTAGGGTGTGTCGCATCAAATTCCCCCTGAGAGTGATATAGACATGCGCAAAAGCACCTATGTCCTGTTATAAATTGGGCCATATAGTTTTTCACTTTTCCATGACCTCTTCCGTTCCACGTGGCTTTGTCAGAAATCAGATGATGGGTCTCATTTTTTCCCTCCTCGCTGACGCTGAGTGGATGGGTTTCAATCTCCCTCCCGCCGACGGAGATATATTCTGGCTCTATCGATAATATTTTTCTAAGACTTTTCCTGCAGATAGAATCTGCTTTCTTTAGTGCACGTTCGCTATCAAAAGTCTATTTTTTTAACTGAACTTTCGTTTCTGGTGTGTAATGGTGAATCCATGCTTCATCAAAAGTTATAAATCAACTTAAAAATTCTTTTGGATTACGCTTAAAAAATGTCCAAACACTCCATTGAAGTCATTATAGGAACACATTTTTGGTCAGATGTGAGTAAATTCGGCACTCATCTTGCCGACAGCTTTCTCATATTCAAAATTTCATATAAGATGTTCTTTACACGTTCTTTTGAGATGTTTACCATATCAGCTATTTTTTATTCGATAGAAACCCGCTGGTTAGAAGTCTCCATCATATTTTCATAGGTTGGTTTTGATTTCATATATTGTTTTATTTTTTCTTAAAATGTAGTGCTCGATTAACACACAAAATTCATTTTTTTCCATATCAATAATAAAAAAAACTTTTCTGCTTTAAATGACTGTCAAAACTAAACTAATGAACAGATATTAATAAAATGGTATATAGCGTCTTCTTAAGAATTTCAGATAATTAAAAAAATATCGTTTTTCTGATATCAGATATATTTCTTGTATTTATCAGTGACTTATCAACCTGCCATCGTATTTGTATTTTTTTCGATTATCACATATTTTTGTTATAATTTCTTTCTTATAAAAATACATATCGTTAAAACGGTAGTATTTAATATTTTAAAAAAATGTATAATAAAAATAAACCGGGAATGCGAAATGTGGTGTTTTTTTTCTGGTCACCAAAAAAATATAGGAAATTTTATTTAAAAATACTAACTTTTGAAGAGTAGCCCATAAAATTTTCTGTTATAAATTTAAACATCAAGAAATCTTAAAAATTATCCTTTTTTTAAAGTAATTACATCTAAAGGTGCATATACCAACTAGTGTTTTAAAGAAGAAAGTCGATTGCGCATGATGCTGTAAATATTGCAATTGTTTGCAGTAGGAATTTTTTAGCTATTTATATTATTAAAATTAAAAAGCTTAAAAAGCATATTGCGGCATTAAAAAGAAGTTTGGAAATAATTACGGTACTTGGGCAAGATTCTCAGTGGTGATCCTAAAAACTACGTTTGCAACACCACATCTTAACTGTTTAAACGCAATTTGTATACTGCATATTCTCAACTAAAAATATTCCGAAAAAGCTTACGCAAGTTTTAAGTTGAGTGTACACAAAGATGCAATCAGGTTTTGCTTGATGTACAATATAAACACGACCTCAATTGTTGCAGCAATAACTTGCCGCAAGTTAATTTCCAAATGTACACGCACCTTAAGAACATATTAATATGATCGCATAACTAGCTTGTTAACTAAATAAATTAATTGGTTTTTTTAAAAATATATTCAAATATTTTTTTAAGTTTAATTTGCCGAATTCTTTTCCCAAATAAGTAGGGTTATGTTTTCAAATGGACCGTGTGGCCATATTTGAAATGACAAAATCTTCTGTCACTGTCAAATGTAGTCAGTAAGCTTTGCAACCTCAACAACGCTTTAAAATTATCCAATTTTTTTTAATGGGAATTTATAGTTCTTTTATTTCAACTTATCGTGCACATCTTCGAATTTATGTTTGAATGTTTGCGTGCTGTCGTTCAGGCAAGTATTGATGAAGACCCAAATTTATCAATTTCAAGGCCTTCTCAATATTTGGGACTTTTCGCCACAATAAGATTGTGTATTTTACGATTGGATTTCGACTTATATCCTTACAAAAGTCTTATCTGTCAAAAATTGAAGCCGTTGGACCATCGCAAACACTGTGAATTTTCTGATTTTGCTGAAAAATAATGCTGAATTTTCCTGGAAGATTATTTTCTCATATAAGGTGCATTTTCATCGTTCTAGATCGGCAAATAACCAAAATTGTCATTAGTGGGCTGAAGCCAATCTACAAATTATTCACGACGAACCTTTACATTCCGAAAAAGGACCGGTGGCATCATCGGTCCTTATTTTTTTCATTAATGAAGAAGGAGTTGTCGTTACTACCAATGGTGAGCGGTACAGCTCGATGATAATGAACTTTTTATAGACTGAATTGGACGATATTGATTTAACAAATATGTGGCGCTACGTGCCACACAACCTACGCTACAATCGATTTATTTCGAGAAAAGTTTGCCGAGTCGATGTGCAATGACCTCCAAGAAGTTGTGATTTAACACATTTGGACTTCGTCTTGTAGGGTTATTTGAAGTTATTGGTCTATGTCAGATGCATTAAAATTGAATATTGACCGCCAAATACGTGAAATAAGACCGGATCGTAAACGGAACAGAGATCATTTTCAGAACATAATTGCATCGATTCTACTTTAAAATAAAATAATTAATTTCGCTGTGCCACATTTCTTTTTTGTTTTATTTGAAGAAAAAAATACATATTAATCTTATTGAGAGCTTCTGTATAAAAAAACCTCTTATTCGTATTTTCAATAGGAAATAAATAAGCTTAAATATCTTTAAAAAAAAAACTTACGTTTCGCATTCAAATAAAAAATGATGAAAAAAACCAACTACATGTGCTTGTAAAAATTTAATATTTTTAGATTCAAAAATTAATAATAAAATAAAAGAAATTCAACATAAAAATACAAATTTAAAAGAAACATTTTAAAAAAATAGGAAAAATCAATTTAAGAAATAGAAAATATTTTAGAATTCGTACGAATATGAGCAGAAGTTAGTTATTAAAATTATGGTATTTGTAGCACTTTTAATGTTCTTATACAAGAAAAAAACCAACTTATATACATAGCATATATATATAGAATAACGTTTATATGTAAATACATACGAATATATTGTATGCATAAAAAAATATTATTTTTTAAATAGTCAAGTTTAATTCTAATAACAATTATTTTACATGTATTTTAATTACAAGAAAATATGCCTACATATAAATATAATATTTATCTGTGATTTTAATCAATTTCTTAACTACAACTTCTCCAGTAAATAATGATTATTTTTTTAAAAAAATGATTCGATAAAATTATGTATTATAAAAATTTAATTAAAACAATTTTTTGTTGTTGTGTATTTACTTTTCTACCCCATTTTTATCATTTCAATTTTGTATAACATTTTAAAAACAATTCATAATTAAAAAATTGTACATTTATATTATATAAAAACTATTTAACTATTATTATGTATTTATTATATTATCTATTATTAAATGTTATTTGCTGATAAAATTATATATAATAAAAAAAAAGTATATACAAATATAAAAGTAATAATAAGAAGAGAAATGAGAAAAATACTTTTGCTAAATTTAACAATTCTTAAAAAATTATATATCACCATATTATCATATGTGACCCTTAAAAGAAGTAAGTAAAAATTTTTTGAAGAAAATTTAATATTTTTCCTTCTGTAAATTTTTTTTGGGAAATAATAATTTGTATAGTTGGAAATACAGTGGTACCTCGGCATACGAGTTTTATTCGTTCCTCAACCTTGCTCGTATTTCAAATTACTCGTATCTGAAAGCAAATTTCCCCATTGAAATTAATTGAACTGCCATTTATCCGTTCTAGCCCCCAAAATGTCACCCCAGTTATTTTTGTTACGCGTTTTTGAATAAGAAAAAAATATATTTATAAATGACAAATATTGTACAAAAACATAATAAAAGAGAATGTAAACAAATAAACTAAATTTATAAAGTGTTACTTTCGCTTAATTTTCGTCACTGCTTTTCTCTTCACTGGTCTTTGTCATTTTCGCCTCGAATTTCTCACTTTCACCTGTAGGCCGTTTAAAAAAGACATGTCCAAGGAGGTTTGTTTCTTCCTCCCTTTCAGAATGTTCCGGAAATGAGTTAGGCGAGTGTCATTAAATAGCTCCGATGCACGACCAGTTGCAACTTTTTCTGGGTGTTTCTTTTCCACGAACTGTGAAACTCTCTCCCACATTCCCAAGATCTCCTTTATCTCACTGGTAGATATAACCTCCTCCTCCTCTGGTTCCTTGAAACCAATTTCTTGCAGAACCTCCGTATGCTGCTGTAACTGTAACTCTTGTATCTCCTCGGTCATCAGTTCCTGGGTGTGCTCCTCGACGAGCTTGTTCATGTCTCTCTCATCCACCTCCAGACCCATGAATTTCCCCGGAGACACAATCTCCTCCTCTACTGACAGAACGGGTTCGAATTCTTCGAAGGTTCTTTCGGCTACAGCTTCAGGCCACAGCTTCTTCTATGCAGAGGTCAAGGTCCTCGTTGTAACACCCAGCCATGCCTGATCAATAATTCTGAGGTAAATCACGATATTAAAGTGGTCCTTCCAGAACTATCGAAGGGTGAGGTATACGAGCAGAGGCCTGATCTTGCAGTCGCCACTCGCATTGGCGCACAGTGCTAAAGTTAATCTATCTTTCATGGGTTTGTGGCCTGGCATCGTCTTCTCCTCTGCCGTTATGTAAGTCCTATTCGGCATCCTTTTCCAGAAGAGCTCTGTCTCGTCACAGTTGAAGACTTGCTGGGGGATATATCCTTTGGCTTTTATCAGTTCGGAAAACGTTTTAAGGTAATCCTCAGCTGCCTTCACATCCGAACTTGCTACCTCACCATGCCTGACGACGGAGTGAATGCCGGTCCGTTTCTTAAAGTTCTCAAACAAGCCGCGACTGGCTTTAAACGAGTCTTCCGATGCCTCACCCGTGGAAGTGTGCGGGGTTTGCTTCAGCAAATCTCCGTAGATCGCTCGTTCCTTCTCGCTCGTATCAAATTTTGCTCGTATTTCAAAGGAAAAATCACTCTCTCGATGGCTCGTATCTCAAAAAACTCGTACGTTGGGGTACTCGTATGTCAAGGTACCACTGTAATGGAAAATTTATTAGAAAAAATACAACAACAGATTTATTTAAAACATTGAGAAAAAAAAACGTCAATAGTGTGGGAATTTCTTTAAAAGTATGATCATCTTCAACGGCACGGAAACCGAGAGTCCGGTCTACACGTGCTGAATCAAAGAACTCCAGACATCCTGGCATTATGCCGCGGGCTTCCAATTCAACATAGGCAGGGCCTACCTCGACTTCTGGGACCATAAATGGAGCCACTGTAGACTTTCCGGGTAGGATCTTCCTTATTCACACGGATTTTAACAGCATTTTTTATCTTTTTTGATCCACAACCGGGTGTTAGGGTTAACGCTCCAAGATCTTGTCATTAAAAAGATTCTCTTGTAGGAGGCCAAAAATTCTCCGAAGTATCCTCCTATCGACCACGCAGAAGAGTTTGCAATGGTTTTTGAGCAAGACCCTAGTTTCCGAAGAATACATGAGGACTGGCCAGAATTGAGTCTTACACAGCAGTAGCTTCGACGTTATAGTTAGAATTTTCGAGCGAAGTAATTTAGACTGACTGAAATAGGTCTTTTGGCTTTCAGCAGCCCTGTTATAGCCATTACTCCCCCGAAGGCAGGGCTTACCTAGTCTACTGGCACCATGAATGGAGCCACTGTAAACTTTCCTGCCAGGATCTTCCTTATTCACACAGATTTGAACAGACTTTTGGGCTTACTTTGATTCACAACCGGGCTGTAGCGTAAAGCGCCAAGATCTCGTCATTAAAAAGTTTTCGGAATCGTTCATCCTCTTGTAGTGGGCCAAAAATTTTTCGAAGTACCCTCCTTAGGAACGCGCAGAAGAGTTTAATAGTTTTTGAGAAGGCCCATAGTTCCGAAGAATACATGAGGACTGACCAGGCTAGTGTTTTGATTTAACTCTTTCAACGCTATAGTCTGCAATCCTTATACGACTAGTACTAATTGATCTTATCTTTGACGCCAGCGCTGCCACCAGACGTGCAGCCCAAGATTATGAACCGCCGGCTCAATCTTGGTGAAGGTCTCTCGTACAGCTCTTTCTGATCGACATATAATGTTAATTACAACAGCGTATGCTGAAAGCACGATACCCCTCATGCTTTCCACTTATGAATTAAATTTTCCAGCGCCACATTTAAGAGGTCATGCTTACCACTGAGTCACGATTCACATTTTGTCGATGTTAATTGGCGCTGAAAGTAGTTCGTCTGCGTTTACTATTGCTCTCACACTAGTTGTGGTCAGCCTAGTTAGTCTAATTAATTTTTCTGGTAAGCCGAACTTTTTCATGGATAGTGAATTTGTTGACATATTCGAACAGTTTTTCTATCGTTTACCGCAGAGAAAAGATCTGATCTCTTGCTTGTTTCCCTGGAGTGAAGCATCTATGGTATGGACAAGATTTTTTTTGCCTATTTTGAGATTGGGACAGATTATGCCAAGGTGCTAGATATGGGCCATTGATTTGCTGTCCCATGCTTGGGCTATTAGTTAATGAATCGTTTGTACTAATTCCACCAATAATTTGTATTTTTTTTTCAATTCAAAAAATAAATATACATTATTTTAGCATGTAGATAAATTTGATCAAATCATCATTAAAAAAATATTAATTTTATAACAATTTTATTAAAGAATTATCTCTTATAATATTTGCATTATTGTTATTAGGAGAATTTAGGCGCCTTTAAAATTTTCTAAAACATTTGCAAACATCTCTGACGCATGATCCAAAGCCCCTACATGCGGTGATGCAATATTTGAGAACACATTTGTCAGATTTTACTACTATTTTGTGAAAAGTAAAAAATAAAATCTTGAATTAAATAATAAAATTTTTCCATACCATATCCGTTAGCGGCTGGGACGGAAATGACTGCAAGAACAGCAATGATAGCCAAACAGATCAGAAGGTTCCTCATTTTGTTACGATTGCTAATGAATGAAAATACTGACTTTTATACTAAAAAATCAAAATTATCACTAATATCTAAGCACGGATGTAGTGATAAGCTTCGTTGAAAGGTACAATCTTAGCGATAAGGAAAATGCACTTCGGGGAATTTTTAATCGGTTTGGTATAATAAAATGTACTCAGAATAACAAAATAAGATAATTTGTCAAAAATTTCATAGAATTTCGTTTTTAAAATTATTGCAAATAATTTAGGAATTAATCTTGAGTATATGTGGTTTTTTTTTTTAATTTCAACCAGTAGAGAAGCTATCGGTAACGTGCGATAAGCTCACCTAACCAACACTATGCAGCGGTTAACCGCTATCTTAATTTTCTTGAGATATCTCTTTGGCATCATGACACCTAGCCTGTCTAAGCCTACTGAATCAAAGCACTCCAGACATCCTGGTGTTGCACAGCGGACTTCCAATTCGACACTTCCAGCATGTGTTTGGTGTTCTGACTAACGTCGTAGCTCCACGTCGAGGCGTTACGCTAAACTGTACACATGGACTTTAGAAGATCTCGTCATTAAAAAGATTTCGGAGTCGTCCATATTTTTGTAGGAGGCCAAAAGTTTTCGAAGAATCCTATCGAACGCGCAGAAGACTTTGCAATGGTTTTTGAGGAGCACCCCAGTAGCTTCGACGTTATAGTTACGATTTTCGAGCGAAGTAATTGAGACTAACTGAAAAAGGCTCTGTTGGCTTCCAGCAACCCTGCTAAAGCCATTGCTCCACCGAAGGCAAGGCCTGCCTAGTATACTGGCACCATAAATAGAGCCACTGTAGACTTTCCGGGTGGGATCTTCCTTATTCACACAGATTTGAACAGCCTTCTGAGCTTACTTTGATCCAAAACCGGGTGTTAGCATTAACGCTGCAAGATCCCGTTATTAAAAAGTTTTCGGAATCGTCTATTCTCTTGTAGGGGGCCAACAATTTTTGGAAGTATCCTCCTATAGAACGGGAAGAAGAGTTTGCAATGGTTTTTTGAGGGGGACCCTAGTTTCCAAAAGACTGACCAGAATAGAATCTTATACAGTACTAGTGTCTTGTATCTTCGACGTTATAGGTAGAATTTTCGAACGAAGTAATTAAGACTGACTGAAATAAGTGATTTTGGCTTCCAGTAGCTCTGCGCCAATTTCTTCCTCCATGTTATTTTTGGCTGCTACCCTTAACCCCAAATAGGAAAATGATTTAACTCTTCCAAAACTATAGTCTCTAATCCTTATACGACTTGTACTAATTGATCTTGTCTTTGACGGCAACGATGCCACCAGAAGTGCAGTCGAAGGTAATTCACCGCCGGCTCAATCTTGATGAAGGTTTCCCGTACACCTCTTTCTGATCGACATATACGACGTCTGTTAAAAAAGTATCACAAATTTTGGATTTCCGCGGGTTACGTATATTTGATTTTCATTTTTTTGTGGCGTTATGTTGGTACTCATGTCTCTCACTTATGATTTGGCTCATCTTCGATTTTTGCCCTTTTTAAAAAATGAGTTAAAGAATCTATTTCGGGAACAAGACAAAGTCACAGGGGGCCAGATCTGGGGAATAATGTGGCTGCGGCATTATTAGTGTGTTGTTTTTGGCCAAAAATTCGCGCACAAGCAACGATGCGTGAGCAAGGGCGTTATTATGGTGCAAAAGACAATTTTTATTCTTCCACAAATCCGGGCGTTTCTGACGGATTGCTTCGCGCAACTTGCGCATAACTTGCAGGTTATATTCCTTATTGACCGTTCTACCCTGTGGCAAGAATACATGATGCACCACTCCCCTATAATCGAAGAAAACTGTAAGCAAACCCTTCATATTCGGCCGAACTTGGCGCTTTTTTCGGTCTTGGCTCGTGCGACAGCTTCTATTGGGATGATTGAGCTTTGGTTTCCACGAAATAACCATAAACCCATGATTCGTCACCAGTTATGACCCTCTGGAGCGAATTTGAAATATCCGAACTTGTCGGCATAAGTGAGAGACTGAGTACCAACATATCCCTCATGCTTGCGACTAAGGCACGAATCATATTTTCCAGTGCCACATTTAAGAGAACCAGCGAAAGTGCATCTTCTTTCCGGAGACTATTGTCGATGTTAAATGGCGCTGAAACTAGTTGGTCTGCGTTAACTATTCCCCCACACTAGTAAAGGTCAGCCTAGTTAGTTTTATCAATTTTTCTGGGATACCGATATGCCTCATAGTTGTATATGCTATTATAAGCGGCTTTAAAGTCGAAGACCAGATAGTGGATCTGTTGACCATATTTTAACAGTTTTTCTATCGTTCACCGCAGAAAAAAGATCTGATCTCTTGCTTGTTTCCCTGGAGTGAAGCCTCTATGGTATGCAACAAGATTTTTTTTTGTGATTGGGGCTATTCTGCCTATTTTGAGATTGGGACAGATTATGCCCAGGTGCTAGATATGGGGCATTGATTCGCTGTCCCATGCTTGTATTTTTTTCAATTCAAAAAATAGATATACATTATTTCAGAATTTGTTGTCACCGAAAGTTTTGATAAGAAATATTTTTTGATGAATGTACGATAGATAAATTTGAACAAATCATTATTAAAAAATATTAATTTTACAACAATTTTATTAACGACTATACAAATTTCACATATGAGAAATAAAAAGAAAGAAAAATCTTTTAAAAAAAATCATATATTATCTCTTATAATATTTGTATTATTGTTATTAGGAGAATTTAGGCGCCTAACGATGCTTCAGCTGTGCCAAAACATCTGCAAACACCTCTGGCGCATGAAGCCGCAATATATCCAGAACCCTTACATGCGATGAAGCAATATTTGAAAACACATGTGCCAGAGTTTACTAGAATTTTGTAAAAAGTAAAAAATAAAATCTTGAATTAAATAATAAAATTTTTCCATACCATATCCGTTAGCGGCCGGGACGGAAATTACTGCAAGAACGGCAATGATAGCCAAACAGATCAGAAGGTTCCTCATTTTGTTATAATTGCTAACAAATGCAAATACTGACTTTTATACTAAAAAATCAAAATTATCACGAACAGCCGAGCACGGATGTATTGATAAGCTTCGTTGGAAGGTGCAATCTTGGTGATATGGAAAATGCACTAAAGATAATCTTCGGGGAATTTTTGATCGGTTGTATAATAAAATGTACTCAGAATAACAAAATAAGATAATTTGTCAAAAATTTTAACGAATTTCGTTTTTAAAATGATTACAAATAATTTGCGAATTAATCTTGAGTATATGTGGTTTTTTTTTTATTTCATTCAGTAGAGAAGCTGCCAACCTTATGCAGTAAACGGCCATCTTAATTTTCTTAAGACATCTCTTTGGCATCAGATGAGGAAATAGAACAAGATGGCGCTGAGAAGAGCGTTAGCTACTTTTATTAGCCTTGCTTTACATGACGTTTGTTTTCCTTCTAGTTTTCTTGCTTCCTACCATTCAAGCTTGTTTTCAAGCTAGATTTCAGTTATAGAACCAGTTCTATTATTCTTGCTTGTTTAAACGAGAGCCAATAAGAAAACATTATCTGGTCACGTGACCTAAATGAGCAAATAACGCACGTGGACTTACATTCCGACTAAAACTAAAAATTGCCTCCAGTCATTTCTGTCAAAATAATGAAACCTTCACAGTCTAATGGGAATGCAGAAAACTCCGACCTTTTTTACGGCCTAATAGATGATGTTTTAATTTTTCAGTTGTAGTTCAAGTATTGTCATACTGTTCGGTATTTTGTTATGTAAGAGGATTTTTGTTAAACAGTTGAAAACCAGCTAGATATCTAAATTTAAATCAAGCAACACGCATAAAGACTATCTCACAAAACCAAGCGGCACAGCCAGCTTGAAAACAAGCAGCGAATCCAGTAGATAAAGAAGTACGAAAACAAGCGTCTTGTGCAGAGGGCCTTGTTTTTATCTTGTCTGACCTATGTTTTACTGCTAACAGGAACTATAACTAATCCGAAGATTGACAGAATTTTATCAATAGTATTTACATCAAATATTAACAATAAAATAATAGAATTTCATTATTAAATTTTATCAACTTACACATAAGACAAAAAAGAAATTAATAAAAAAATATTTTTTTAAATATGTTTTTATGTTCATTTTATTTTTTTTTATTATTTATTCATTTAGTTCAGAAACTATTTATATACTAACAAAATTTTTTAGCAGTTTTTATATTCAAACTATTCGATAAAAAATAGAAAACTAAAAAAAAATAGAAAATTTTGTACAACAGGAAATTTATCTTTACGTCCATTGTGCATTAATATATTCTTAATTTTTTCACTCCTTTTTTTATTAGTTAAGTATTCTGATAATAAGTTTTATTCAACCTTAAATACTAATATAAAAATATTCTTTAATGTCCAAAAAATAAACTTTTTTGTGTGCAATGTTATTGAAAACTTAGTCGATCATCTATAATGGCACCTAAACATTTGATTTTCTTTATAGTTTCTAAATTTATATCATCAAATTATAAGCAGAACCTTTCTTTTACATACAAGAAGGGCATCACATCACAGCAAAGAGTCTTAAATTAGTTCCCGCAACTACTTTGCCACATATCATTAACATAAATAAGGAAAAGTAACAGACCAAGAATTGTGCCTTGTGGTATCCCTAATTTAACTTCAATTATATGAGCAACAATCTTATTCTCTTTCAAATAAATACGATTGATTTTCTAATAGATTAAATACCACCTTTTCCAATAATTTAAGTTTAATACAAATTATATGGAATAACATTTCTTAGTATTATTAATCTTTGCAAAATTTGGAATTACTAAAAATACTTTCCAGATATTAGGAACCATTCCACTGTTCGTTAGATTAAAAAATACCTGGATAGGCCCGTATATTAAATTTACGCAACTTTTTGGCTTAATTATTGTAGAAGCGGCGAGAAATCGTAACGCTTCTATACTTTTGTGTAGATTTTTTTATGTAGACATTTTGTATAGATTTTTTTATGTAGATACCCACTGACATCTAGTTTTCGTAAAAGAAATTTATTAAATTCCAAAAACATAATTTATATTCATTTAAATTCACTTATTGGAAACAAAAATACAATTGAAGCACTGCAGAAGACAACTTTTATTTTTTCTCCAATCTTCTGGCATTAAATGCAACTGTATTTTAGGTTTAATATTTATTTCGTAAATATCAATCACCTCCATTTCGTAGACTTTCGGAGAGATTTCTTAAACACGCCATTTTCCTTGAAGTGGTAGAATATTCGAACACCGAGCATATTTAAGCTTTGTTTACTTTGTATTTTTTATTTTATATTGAAAATTATCGCGGCAAGTTAAATAATCATTTTTCATTTTTACTTAATTCTATAAAGTATAACTTTATCCAATTATGGGGTAAATTTTATTCGTAAATTTAACTAAAATACAATTTATTACGTAAAATAAATTAATGTTTAGTCAGAAAATAAAAAATCCGTAATTTTGTGAATGTATTTTCAAAATAATCTGAGGACTATCCTTAGATTATAAAGAATACCTGAATAGGTCTATAAGTCAGATTTTTGCATATTTATACGTAATTTTTTGTCAAAATTATTGCAAAAGCGGCGGGAAATCGTACTGATTGCATACTTTTTAATGTTCACTTTAACTCACTTATTCTATACAAAAATATATATTTTTAATATCAAGCGTCTCAATTTTGTAACCTTTCGCAGAGTTTTAAAAGACGCCATTCTCCATGAAAGTGGTAGAAAACCGAAATGCTTGCATACTTTTGTTGTTTTTAAAGTTGTCATTTTGGCACTTATCGGAAAGTGCAAGTGAAAGTGTTGTTTTTATCTTCTTTTTTGTTGTTGAAATATTTACGATAAATAAAAAATGATGTGTTTTATAAAGGGTTTGTTGGTAATTTAATGAAATAAGAAAGCGGAATTTCTTCTTTCTTGCGGTAAGTTGACATCTTCATTTTTACTAGAGAAATAAACAAAAATTTAGTTTACAATATGTTTAATTGTCTCTTAGTGATTTGTTTGGTCCAAAAAGTGAATAAAAAGTTAAAAGTTCGTCATTCAATAAATTTAAACAAATGTGATGTTGACAGTTCAATGCTTACCAAAAAATAGGTCAGTGCCGATGTACGTAAAGTGTGTGTAAGAAAATTTAAGGGAAAATTTTCTTATTCCTTGCGTATTTACTTATTTTATTCATATTTATTTTAAATCTTTCCATTGCAATAATTTTTCAGTATATTTTCCATTGTTGTTTTCATTGTGTTAAAATAAAAATAAAGTATATTCGGTAGGCTTATTATTTAAATAAACTTGTTTGCATTTGTGCTTTCGCTTGCTGATCTATTAGAGCATTCTGTAATGCATTTACTCAATAATAATGTTTTGAAATTTTTTTAGAATATTAGTTGTTAATTAGTTTATTATTCATATTAGAATATTTGTAAATTTTCATATTTACTAAGTTGTGGTGGTGTAGTTTTAATTTCAATATAATATCACATTCTCGCTCATTTAATTCATTTGGATTTATATTTTTGCACATATAATTGTTTTGATATAATCAAATAACTTGCAATTTATAATTCTGTTTTAATATATAGTGAAATAAATAAATAATATTTTAAAATAGACGATTGTGTTTTATTTCAAATTTCCAAAACTAATTCCAACAAACAACAAAACCCGAAATACGAGGTCTGCTCAAAAAGTATCGCGAATTTTGAATTTCCGCGGGCTACATATATTGGATTTTCGATTTTTTTGTGGCGTTATGTTGGTAGTCATATCTCTCACTTATGCCAAAAAGTTCGGCCAATTTGAACATTCTGCTAATTTTTGACAGCTGCTTTGCTTGCACGTGTTTTGGCTCGTCTTCGATTTTTGCCCATTCCAAAAAATGAATCAAAGAATCTGTTTCGGGAACAAGAAAAAGTCACAGGGGGGCAGATCTGGGGAATACGGTGGCTGCGACATTATTAGTGTGTTGTTTTTGGCCAAAAATTCGCGCACAAGCAACGATGCGTGAGCAAGGGGCGTTACGTATATCATGGTGCAAAAGCCAATTTTTGTTCTTCCACAAATCTGGGTGTTTCTGGCGGATTGCTTCGCGCAACTTGCGCATAACTTGTAGGTAATATTCCTTATTGACCGTTCTACTCTGTGGCTAGAACTCATGATGCATCACGCCCCTGCAATCGAAGAAAACTGTAAGCAAAACCTTCGCATTCGACCGAACTTGTCGCGCCTTTTTTCGGTCTTGGCTCGTGTGGCAGCTTCCATTAGGATGATTGAGCTTTGATTTCCACGTCATAGCCATAAACCTATGATTCGTCACCAGTTATGACCCTCTGGAGCAAATTTGGGTCGTCGCGGACAGAGTCCAACAGCTCCTTAGCAATGTTAATGCGATGCTGTTTTTGGTCGAAATTATGGCAAAAATCGAAGACGAGCCAAATCACGTGCAAGCAAACCAGCTGTCAAAAATTAACTGATCATTCAAAATGGCCGAACTTGTCGGCATAAGTGAGAGACATGAGTACCAACATAACACCACAAAAAAAATCGGAGATCGAATATACTTAACCCGCAGAAATTCAAAATTCGCGATACAGACCTCGTATTTTGAGCTTAACGAATTCAGCTCTACAGTTGGAGCTACAAATTCTTTGGATTCATATTTTGAGTGTTCTTGTATACCGTAAGGCATCAATAAATCTTAATTTTAATTAGAATGTCAGAATAAAATTAGTAATCAATTTTACTACTCGTAGATAAAAATTTTAACATAAAAAACTGGAAATGTACAAAATTATTATCAATTAATTTTTAAGATTAAAATTATTCTTAAAAATAGATAGTTTTCAATAGTTCGCAGATCTTATTTCAAACACTACTTTTTTATTTTTGGAGTAAAATATAATATTTCTAGTTTTATATTCTCAAAAAGGTCGTAAGATAGAAAATTTATTGAATAAGAGAATGTACTTATATTGAAGGGGATTTGACCGAGAATACTTTCTTTTTGAATTTCTTCATGATAAGAAAAACATCTGAATACTTAAGCTTAGATGATACCGTTCATTTAATGCACGATTTTTTCCTGCAAATGTAAAATTGTTTAATTCTAAGAACAGTTTGCTAGTATATAACTTTATAATTCCCTTCTCCACTTTATAATTCTGTTTTATTAAATAAATAAATAATATTTCAAAATAGAATAATGTTTTTCATTGTAAATTTCCAAAATTAATTCCATCAAACAACAAAATTCACAATATTAAAAAAAAATCTATTAGTTAACGCATATATTACGTCAACACATATGAAAATGGTTTTAAACGAATCGCTTCAATCGCAAGAAGCAAGTTTAAAATTGGCCCCCAATAATTTACGGCGTTTCTGTTATTTTGCATGAGCGTGTGCATTCTTACGAATGTTTACCAAAAAATTCGCCTACCCCAATTCTTCTTTAATCTAAGCAACCGTCCATAGAACATATTTATTATTAATAATTTAGGAAAATATTCTTTTTAAATATGAATTACTATTATTAAATAATAATCGTATTATTTGTAATTTATTATAATTTTTTTTCAAGATATAAAAATTACTATTTACACTTCCACTTAGGGTTTGTGCATTGCAAATGTTTTCGAATCATCAAATACGGAGAATGAAAAGCACTTAATAATATTCCTTTAATACGAGAGATGGCGTAAGTATACGTTATTGTAAGCTCATTCATAATTTTATAAAAGAATTTATCAGAAATCTATTTAGTTTAAATACATTTATCTATAATAAGTATATATATATATATTTTATTATTTATGATTTTTATCAATTTAATGACACCCTCCTTGGCGCCTATTATTTTCCGTGACATGTTTTCGGTTGAATGTTCTCTTGTTCGATGTATTCAATGACCACGTATCGATTGCGCGGAAAACTTTCTGAGCACAAGAAAAGAAGTCGTTTTGATTTGTGAGCAGTTTGAGTTTTCTACTTTGACGAATATTATCTATTGTGGTGTATCGCGCCGTTAGTTGGTCGACAGTTCTTATAATATTCTGCGGGGTTTTTTTTTTAAATGAAAAGTAATGCAATATTGTGAGTTGAATAATTTCTAATTAATAGTAAATGTGTAAAATAAACACTTTCAGTTTATCGCAACGATCCTATCGCCAATAAAGCTGTCAAAACGACTCGTTTCTGAGGTAGTAGCCAGAAACAACTAAAAAAAAACAACGAAAAACAAAAAGAAAGAATCAAATCATTGACGTCGCGAGTGTTGTGTGTTTTTTTAATGCATGCATAAAATTATTTAATTTTGCCGAATTTTTATTTTTATCATTAAACTATGTCGATTGAATTGAAAAACTACTAATTTTTTTTTTCATAAAAAGAGGGGGGAATTCATTGAAAAATATAAAAACATATTTTAAGAAAAAACGGCGTTTTATAAATATAAAAAAAGAAAAGAAAGAAGAAAAAGTAAAAGGGCAGTAAAAACAAATTTTCATTAAAACTTTTTTATAGTTGAAAATTTGCTTATTATTTAAAATTGCGTACGTATAAAAATATAAATAAGAAAAAAAATCCCAATTCGAATTTTTGTGAGAAAAGAGCCGAAGAGGAATTTTCTTGTTTTGCGCGTTGTTTGGGAGTGTGTGTGTGTTTGTTTGTATCAGCTTAGTGCTGTTGTTGTTTCCTGTTCTGCGCCTGGAATAGTGGAATAGACATTATGTCAGAATTACGTCAAAGAAAAGGTGAGGGGGACGTGACGGAGGCTGGTGCTGACGTTGTTATTAACGAAACAGATGCGAAGAAACCAGATGAGAGACCAAGGCAAACGCCAAGGAGCGATTCTCTTACAGCTGACTCGGATCATGTATGTATTTGTTGGTTGTATTGTCTATTGAAGTCTGTCAGTCCTGTAAAAAAATGTGTCCTTGTCGGATTTGGAATTTATTATCTAGAGGCTACACTGTAAGACGTTGAGAATACTCTTCCGAAATTTTGCTTTTATTGTCATTTTTAAAATAATCGAAATACAGAAATTATCTGAATTGTAAAAAAATAAACAAATCCGATTTATTTAGGAAGCAATGTTGTTGTGTTAAGCACTATTTGCTCAAAGATCATCATTATTTTTGCGTATTTTCCAATTTATATTCTTTGATATTTTGTTTTTTTTTATCCTAAATGAATTTTTGACATTTTTCACAAACTTCCGCATGTTTTTGAATTTTCTTATAATAATTTTATCAAAATATTTATTATAAGACATTTGCTAAGATTCGCCAACGCTTCGCTTAGGACTGAGCTGAGACAATTTAATATTAAATAAAAGTTGTGGTTTTTTTTTTTTACTTAGATTGAATTTATGCTGAAAAATAAATATTTTTTTTCTGTTGTTGCTTAAATTAAAATTTATTTTAAATGCGTTTTTAGCATAGATTCTAATTTTGAAAAATAATAAAAACAAATGTATTTTATATCCAAAAAAAAACCAATAATTATTATAAATACAACAACAGTAGTGACTATGGGTAATTAAAAGTGTCCCATGAAAGTACTATAATTATCTTTTTTTTTTGGAAATTTTTATTTCTACTTTTAGTGTGTAAAATTGGTTTTTATCTATTAAATATTAATGACTTTATTATATAATAAAAAAAAACAATTTTTTATTAACGGAGTAAAAAATGTGCATAAAAACGTATTTTCTAATTTTGTAAAAAAAAATTGTATATGTGCACATAAGTGATGGTTTGATAAATTTTTGAATTTTTAAACTGTACGAGGGTCTGTTCAAAAAGTATCTCGCATTTTGTGTTTTTTTCAAAAATTATTTATTTATTTATGAATATCTATTTTGTCCCCTTCAAAGTAATCCCCACCAGATATTATACGCTTGTGCCAACGTTTTTTCCAATCCTCGAAGCACTTTAAAAAATCATTTTTTATGATCTTGTTCAATTCCTCCTTCGATGCCGTCTTTATCTCCTCAATCGTAGCGCAGCGTCGTCCTTTCATAGGGCTCTTCAGTTTCGGGAACAAGAAAAAGTCACAGGGGAATACGGTGGCTGCGGCATTATTAGTGTGTTGTTTTTGGCCAAAAATGGCAAAAGCCAATTTTTGTTCTTCCACAAATCCGGGCGTTTCTGGCGGATTGCTTCGCGCAACTTGCGCATAACTTGCAGGTAATATTCCTTATTGACAGTTCTACCCTGTGGCGAGAAATGAACAGCTCCCTAGCAATGTTAATGCGATGCTGTTTTTGGTCGAAATTGAGCAAATTTGGTACGAATTTCGCGGCGACCCGTCTCACGCCCAAATCATTGGTAAAAATCGAATGCCACAAGCCAATCGATATGTTTAAGTCCTCAGCAACTTCTCTAACGGTGATTCGACGATTGGCCAATACTATTTTCTTCACTTCATCAATGTTTTCGGGCGTCCGGCACGCTTTTCGTCGTTCACATCTTCTCGGCCCTCTGAGAATATTTTGTACCACCGATAAACGTTGCTTCGGTCCAAGGTAAACGTAGCTTCACCATATGCCACAGTCAACATTCGGAATGCGTCCGCGCAATTAATTTTGTTTTTCACACAAAATTTGATACAGATTCTTTGATCCAGTTTTTGGAATGGGCAAAAATCGAAGACGAGCCAAAACACATGCAAGCAAAGCAGCTGTCAAAAATTAACTGAACATTCAAAATGGCCGAACTTGTCGGCATAAGTGAGAGACATAAATACCAACATAACGCCACAAAAAATCGAAAATCGAATATACGTAAGCCGCCGAAATTAAAAATTCGCGATACTTTTTGAATAGACCTCGTACTTTTGATAATATTTAAGAAAAGTGATTTTTTACTTTGAATGAAGAAAGCTCTTAAATGGCCATCAGGGTGGTTTTCGTAACAATAGGTCGACACTCTTCTTAATTTGATAATCGACGAAAGTATAATGGAATATACGAGTATAAAATCATGCACTAAACTCGAAGCTCGTAAAGTTTTGAAAAAAGAGTAAACAACAACAAAATCGCAATTATGGGTCTTTGTAGTTCTTATTTATGGTCTAAGAAGTGGAGACCTCGTTTTTGTCCCGAACAATGTGTAGAGATAAGTTCAGAGAAATACTTCGATTTATACGTTTTGATAAGAAAAATGAACGATTGAAAGCAGACAAATTTGCTTTGATATCAAGAGTATGGGAAAAATTTATTGAGAATAGTCAGGCTTGTTATAAACCTGGAGATAACATAACAGTCGATAAGCAATTGCTCTCAACCAAAAGCCAGGTGCCCATTTACTCAATACGTGTACATTCCGAATAAACCAGATAAATTTAACATCAAATTCTGGTTAGCTGCGGATGTTAGAAGCAAGTATCTTCTAAATGGTTTTCCCTATTTGGGCATTTCCTTGAGCGAGTTTCTTGTATATAAAATAACTGAGCCTTATTTAGGTTGTGGACGAAATATTACCACAGACAATTTTTTTACAAGCCTATCACTTGCAAAAAGGTTACGCGTGAAAAACACTTCATTGGTTGGAACAATACGACCAACTAGAATTGCAAAAACCAAGAAGGATAACATGGCACGGTTTCCACACAACTTTATAAAACGAAGGACTGTACACAACTTTACTCTTATTGTCAAGTTTAAGTGTCATGCAGGAAAAATATAAGTCCTATTAAAACCATAATATACTCGTATATACAAAAATTGTTTTGAATAAAGTGTCTTTAAAATTAAATATTATTTTTTTTAAAAAACTTCAATTTTGGTGTTTGAGTCAAATTGACTCATTTCAGACGAAATAGGTATATACCCAACATCCGGCAATCTAATGTTAATATCATCAAGAATGCAGTAAATTTTTTAAGGTTTTATTAGGCTCATTGTCTTTTCTTATTTTATCGTATTTTTTATAAATAGTGTTGCAGTGTATAAGCGTATATTTGGGGAATTTTTGAATTATTCCCTGGGTTGGGTGTTGGACTAGAATGAGGAACATATAAAAATTGAAAATTTATTACGGTGTCCGCAAAGTAATTTCGTAAATTATATATTTTCACAACCAACTTCACACTTAAGAGTTCTCAACAACAATGTTAAGCGCAAAAGATCCTGGCGTAGAAAAGATGAACCGGCTCAAAGCACTTGGAAAACCAATATTCATCAAAAAAAAGGTTATGCTATCTGTTTGGTGGGATTTCAAAGGAATCGTTTATTTTTTGAGCTTCTACCGAACAACACAACGATCAATTCTAAAGTGTACAATCATCAGTTTGACAAAGGCCAGAATTGGTCAATAGGAAAGGTATAGTGTTCCAACAGGATAATGCGAAACCACATACAAGACCTAGCACCTTCCGATTATCATTTGTTCCGGTCTCTACAAAATTTTTTAAAATGGTAAAACGTTTAATTCAAATGAGGAGGTCAAAAATCACTTGGATCAGTTTTTTTGTCAACAAAGTACAAACATTTTTATGAGTGTGGAATCATGCTCCTGCCAGAAAGAAGGCAAATGGTATTGGATCAGACTGGACAATATTTAATTGAATAAAATATTAATTCACTATAAGAAAATCGTCTTTCGAAATTACTTTCCGGACAACCCAATAATATGACCAGTTACGAGCATAATCAGAGAACATATTTTACGCTATGTCCGAGAAGGGGATTAGTTTATCCCAAATCCCCTTTTCGGACATAGAGTTAAATATAGCAATTCCTCTTTTAATCCATTCACATTCAAATGTAGAATGCCCTACCTCACTCGATTTTTCCAAATAAAATTTTGAATTATGTCAAAATGATGCCTCTTGTCTCTCAGAGACCTTATAAAAACAAAAAATTTGGTTTTTTTGCAATTTTAATAGAAATTTTATCAAATTTCCAATGCATTTATTTGAAATATAAACTATAAAAACTTGCTACGAAAAGGTGATTTTGTAGTAGTGACGTTTCGCTGATCAAAATTTTCTTTGAAGATGAGGGTAATTTCTCGCTTGCTGGATGCTTCAATAAGCAAAATTACCATACATGAGGCTCTGGAAACCTGCAAGGGTTTGTGGAGAAGCCTTGTGTCCACGACAAATGACTGTCTCTGGTGTGCATTTTCGTCTGAAGGTCGATATTTGCTAGAACCTGAATATTTTAATCTGGTTATTCGTGGTTTCAACAAAACGGCACTAAAAGCCATACACCATGATAAATTTTGGCCTTTATTGTGCAAAATGTTCCTAGGATTGTCAATTGACCGTCAATGTTGTGCGATTTGACATTGTTGAAATTTTTCTTTTAGGACTACGCAAAAAATTCTATTCACTCAGACAATCCTCAAATATAAAGTCTGAAGGCGCCATACTTCTTTGAAAATGAAGCAGGTGTAACTGTTACCGGAAATTCTAAGTGTTTGTAGATACGCTCTACCTGAGCTTGTCCTAAGAGGTGCCTAACCCTATTGGTCATATCGTTCACCCTCACAACCACTTCCATGTAGTCATAGAGACGGACATTTTATGACTTTCTTCTTCCAATCCATTCACACTCAAGGTTAAGCTAAGCGTATATGTGGATTAAAATAGGAAAATCGATGGAACTTAATTGGAAAGAGTGCGAAACTTTCCAACGTCCGCACATCACATTTAAAATCGACAGCAACCTCGAGCTTATGCCAATAGTCTGGGCACATTTTTGGTGGTCTGCCTAAGAATGGTGGGTCCCTAACCCCGAGTTCGGATATCTATCCACAGCCACCTAGAAGCTAATGCCAATAGTCTGGGCACATTCTTGGTGGTCTGCAGAAGAATGGTGGGCTTCTAACCCTGAGTTCGCATATAAGAAAAGATTACTCTGAATTTGGAGCGATCTTCCTTTCGAGTTTCCCTTTCGAGCGATCTTCCTTTTGCGTAGGAAAGCCTACCAGAATTTCAGATTTCGCACCCCTAAAGCACTGTTAGGCTTTTGTATCCTGCACCCCCCATTGTGGGAATCGTATGAATTGATTAGTGCAACATGAAATGCATCTGCAAAACAAGTAGCAAAATTAGATATCCTCGGTCAGATATCTACTTTTGCCCCTTGTTAGTCATTTGCCATCATTAGGATAATAAGCTGGTATATACTTAATATCCCGCCGCGGCGGCGGAGCATGAGCGTTATGACATTAAAATATTCAATTGATTTTTTTTTTCAATCTGAGCTGGAAGATTTCAATCTGAACCGTATGTGATTATAACAAGACGGCGCCATGTACGTGCCACCGTCTTAGACCAAAAAATCTCAGGACGCGTAGTTTTAAAATTTGATTACCCTCTCAAATGCCCTCCAAGAAGGTGTGATTTGATGCTGTTAGACATTTTTTTTTGTGGAACTATGCCAAAATTGTATTTAAGAAAAAAAAAACGCATCCTACAAGAAGTCTCCAGGCGGCTATTTAAATAATGCAATATTTAATGTATAATGGCAAGTTCTTAGCAATATAATAAAATGAATTAAATTATTTTGAAATCTGAACTTTGGATGTACTTAATTTATTAACTTTACTTTCCGAAGCACACATTTTGATAATCATCAATTATCTCTAAGGACTAATTTTTTGTCATAACTTTTAAATTAAATTTTTGTAGAATTTAACATTTTCATTAAAATCCGTTCATATATTAAATACCCAAACCTTCTTATTCTATACGTATAAAACAGAATATTTCTTAACAATAAATATCCTTCCTTCTTCAGCTTCATTATAATTTGCTATTCCATATTTCATTACTTAATGTGAAACACTTCACGTTAATTTGACGTACTTTGACTTTTATTGTAATGTGTTCTGCTAAATATAACTAAAAAGTCATGTAAAGTTAATGATATGTAAAAGTCTAATTCAAAGGTAAATTGAAAATGGAAATCATTATAATATAGTGGATTGTCAACGTTAAATTACTTTTGAAGTGCACTTAAAGTTCCTTCTGAATTTCCTAAAATCGAATATAAATAGTAAATGACACAAGTCACTTTTTTGAGTTCCTTGTTGATTTATTTTTATTTAAAAAAAATAGAAAATCCACTGTTATTGACATTTGTTAATTCTCTTCTAAAAATAAATGAATTAAACAACAAAATTTGTAGGTCAAGATTCCATCCGTCATCATAGCGGGAAATGCATTTTTTCCCCGCATAAACCCAACTTGAAAGTTCATTTGTTGTATGATGAATGGATGGATTTACGAATCAATTTGAATCAATTTGCATTTATGTGCGTCATTTGCATACGACGCAGAAAAATGCAAATTGTTTTTTAGTAATTTTTATGTGACTAGTAAAGCAAGAAGCGTGTTATATTAATGTCATCTAAGGTCGGTTGATGCCATCAGGTTACTTTTACCGAAAAATTTGAAAAAAAATCGTTTTCCTTTTCTTTAAGATTAATTTGAATTTTTGTTAAATTAAGCATATGGCGCCACGACCATGAGACCATTTGGCGACTGTTATAAATTATCATTTAAATTTTGGCTCTTCTGACTTACTGTTTATATAAAAAAATGGCTGTTGGAATTTTTCAAAAAAAGTCAATTTGACATTTTGCATTTTATTTAAAAAAAAGAAGTTTATTTGACATTTTGCATTTCTATGTAAACTAGCGATAACCCGTCAAAAATGACAGCTGCAAACATTGTAGAGTGTCTTGACTCACATTTCATTTGCCACTTTCGCTCTTCATCCATTCTTTGGAAAGCAAAATAAAATTCTTTTCAATTTAATTCAATTTTTCAGTTAAATAATTTGACTGAAATTACAAGTTTAACTTAATTAACGCAATTGTATATAATTTTTAGTAAATTTTTTTAAATTTTTATGCTAATTTTTAAAAACTATAACCAAAAAATATTTAAAAGTTAGTTTCTTAAGTGGAACACATCGGACCTCCCCGGTGGACTCAATCCTAATCAAAAGTGGTCGAAAGCCCATATCACGTAACCTTCCGCTCCATAATTAAATTCAAACTATTATGATCGCTCTCAACTACACGTTAGTCGTGGTGCTATAAAGTCGCTCCAGCCTAATATCTAATGCCCTCTGCACAAGATAATTGTTTTCGTGCTTGTTTGACTGCTAGATTCGCTGCTTGTTTTCAAGCTGGCTGTATGTGCAGATACCTGAAAATATCATTCTAGGTCTGAGAGATAGGATTTTTGGATTTAGAAATTACCAGAGGGTAGGACTCACTGCAAGTTTCAAAGCAATCCAGCACAATTCAAGTATTACTTTTGCTCTACTGGCTAGTAGAATGGTCGGTTTAAAATCCAAACTGGTGCTGACGAGTGACAGTCTTGGTCTCCATAATAGGATAAACACGTTCTAGGGTTATTTTTTCAATGATTTTAGATAAAATGGGAAGGAGTCTTATGGGTCTATATGGGATAGGAAGGTTATTGGATTTGTTAGGTTTTGAGATCATTTTGCAAAGAATATGGTGAGGACATCACTGTGACAAGGAATATCATGTGTGTAAGTATTGTAAAGAATTGGAACTACAATACTTCCTTGAGGGACATCGGCGGATAAAGGATAAATATCAGAATACTCAATATTTTCAGTTACTTGAAAATATCGGTCTGAGAGATAGAATTTTTGGATGTGGAAATAACCAAAAGGTAGGACTCGCTGCAAGTTCCAAAGTAATCCAGTATGACTCGATTATTACTTTGACTCTGCTGCTGGCTAATGGAATGCTCGTTAGCAAGATTAACACTTTTTAGGATTATTTTAAAGGATTGTACATAAAATGGGAAGTACGCTTATGGGTCTGTATAAGGTAGGAAGGTTATTGGATTTTTTAAGGTTTTGGGATCATTTTGTAAGGAAGGCGGTAAGGATATCACTGGGTGGAAATGGGTGTAAATTTTGTAAAGGATTTACATACAAACAAACAAACAAACAAACAAACTGACAGTTAGTCTGCTCATAGATTTCGAAAATTCTCTCCAGTGCTGATTCCAAGTAACTTTTCTCTCACTCAAAGCAAAATATAAATAAATCAGAAATTGTTAATAATTTTTTTTAAATAAAAAACATTTTCTGCCCATACCTTTGTTTGCATTTAATAATTATTTAGCCCTATCGGAAACATATTTAATAAATCAAAAATTGTTTTCACATTTTACATCCGAAACATATTAAACTGAGAACGAAACCAATGAAGTTAATCAGACCAAATTACTCACGCATGGATTGAAGTAATTTTCATTTTTGTATGATTGGTCGTCAGGTGTACAAGTAGTTAGTTGTTCATCGTAATTAATTGGCTTTTTATACAATATTACATAATTCTAGAACTTTGCACGAACTCCACAGCATAGTAGGTACGGTGTGCAAGGTGAACTTGTAGATTATGTGCTTTTGGTATTTTTTTATTTTATACATTTACGTATGGAATTATAAAAATATACACGTTGCCCTCCGTACAGATTTTATTTTCCATTTTATTCAATTAAATTAAGTCCATCTACAATAGTCGAAGGTAAATGGGGGGTTTCGCCAAAGTTCAACTAGTCGGATTTGTTTTTCAAACGGAATATCAAAATTGAATTAGTGAAATATTTTTACATAAATAAAATATTCACCTTTGTGTCTATTTTGGTATAATTTTTTTTTGATTACTACCTTTGAGCTTTAAGCTTTTTTATATAAAAATATATTAAGTAGATGATAGGGAATTATTAATAGGATGTGCTTGTTTATTTGAAATTGTATACCAAAATGGACATTTTGATTGGTTTTTGAAAGCTTTTTTAAAAATAAATTCTGGTAGCTAATATTAGTGAAAATATTTACAATTTACATGTGGGAAACTTTCCATATATTAACGGGGGATGTGTTTTAATGCCCAGAATTTTTTTTTTATCATTGATGTTCCTAACTTGATTTACGGAAATTTTGTTTTTTAAAATACGATATCTGTTTAAAAAATATATTCCATTTCCGATTTTTTCTGGCGTTATATTGGTACTCATGTCTCTCACTTATGGCGACAAGTGCGGCCATTTTGAATGTTCAGTTAATTTTTAACAGCTCCTTTGCTTGCACATTTTTGGTTCGTCTTCGATTTTTGCCCATTCCAAAAAATGGATAAAAGAATCTGTATCAAATTTTGTGTGAAAAACATTCCGAATGTTGACTGTGGAATATGGTGAAGCTACCTTTGGACCGAAGCAATGTTTATCGGTGGTACAAAATATGCTCAGAGGGCCGAGAAGATGTGAACGACGAAAAGCGTTGCGGACGCCCGAGTACGTCAACAACAGACGAAAACATTTATGAAGTGAAGATCGTCGAATCACCATTAGAGAAGGCCAATCGTCGAATCACCGTTAGAGAAGTTGATGAGGACTTAAACATATCGATTGGCTCGTGCCATTCGATTTTTACCAATGATTTGGTCGTGAGACGGGTCGCCACGAAATTCGTACCACAATTGATCAATTTCGACCAAAAATAGCATCGCATTAACATTGCTAAGGAGCTGTTGGACTCTGTCCGCGACGACCCAAATTTGCTCCAGAGGGTCATAACTGGTGACGAATCATGGGTTTATGGTTATCCCAATGGAAACTGCCGCACGAGCTAAGACCGAAAAAAGCACGCCAAGTCGGTCTATTGTGAAGGTTTTTTTATGGTTTTCTTCGATTGCAGGGGCGGGGTGCATCATGAGTTCTTGCCACAGGGTAGAACGGTCAATAAGGAATATTACCTGCAAGTTATGTCAAACTTGCGCGAAGCAATCCGCCAGAAACGCCCAGATTTGTGGAAGAACAAAAATTGGCTTTTGCACCATGATAACACCCCTGCTCACGCATCGTTGCTTGTGCGCGAATTTTTGGCCAAGAACAACACACTAATAATGCCGCAGCCACCGTATTCCCCAGATCTGGCCTCCCGTGACTCTCTCTTGTTCCCGAAACAGATTCTTTGATTCATTTTTGGAATCGAAGACGAGCCAAAACAGGTGCAAGCATAGCAGCTGTCAAAAATTAACTGAACATTCAAAATGGAAAAACTTGTCGCCATAAGTGAGAGACATGAATACCAACATAACGCCACAAAAAAATCAAAAATCGAATATACGTAATCCGCGGAAATTCAAAATTCGCGATACTTTTTGAATAAACCTCGTATTAGCAATCTATAAAATAGTTTGAGAATTGTATCTACGTTACAAGATACGTATAAACGTGATTTTTCACATAGTCTCAGAAGAAACAATCCCACCTCTATCTTAATAAAAATTGATCAGATCAATTTAAAAAAAACTAGGAATACTGACTGGGTGGGTTCAGTTGCGAATGATAGAAAACAAAATACCGTACATCAGGTGCTATTGAGTATCTTGTGTTAGTACAGCTTGGGGACCATTTGAATGAAAACAAAAACAAAAAATAAGAATGAAAACGTTCAAGTTAGTGACTATCCTTTACCAATTAGATTTCCTTCAGTATTTTAAATACAAATAATTTCAGTAAAAATATTTAATACCATTTTTTTTGTATAATTTAAAATTCGTTTTTGTTAAGTCATTTTACGTAGTGCTCTTCTAAAAAGACTTCCCAAAGCTAGTAATTCGAACTGTATTTTCTTTAAAATATTCCTTGAATAGAGCACTGAATAGTGTTATCTAATTTGTGGTTCCGAAAATAAATTAAAGTAAAAAAATAAAATACACTTTAAATTCATAGTTTGATAAAAGTTTTATTTTTTTATCATCATTCAAATGGCTGCCACGAAACTTCTTGCAGGAATTAATCCTTTTGAGGTAATGTTCGATGACTGTTTAGCACCATTTCTTGCCGGAGGTTGGTTTTCAAATGCTTTTAGGTCTGAGAATTGTATGTATAAACGTGATTTTTCACATAGCCTTAGAAGAAACAATCCAACGGCGTCAAATCGTATGATCTTCGAGGCCAATTGACGCGTCCTGGAAAATTTTGGCGCAATAAATCCAAAATTTATTGTGTTGTGTGGCTTGTGACGCTATCTTGTTTGAATCACACATGGTCAAGATTAAAATCTTCAAGCAACGGTCGAACAAAGTCGGTTATTGGGTTGTTATAGTGCTCAGAATTGACGGTAACATTTTCAAAGAAAAAACGGAATTTTTCACGTAGCCTCAGAAGAAATAAACGAACAGCGTCAAATCGCATGATCGTCGACGCCAATTGATACGTCCTGGACAATTTTGGCGCAATAAATCCGAAATTTATTGTGTTGTGTGGCTTGTGACGCCATCTTGTTTGAACCACATATGGTCAAGATTAAAATCATCGAGCAAAGCGTCAAACAAAGTCGGTTATTGGGCGGTCATAGTGCTCAGAATTGACAGTAACATTTTCAAAGACTAAACGTGTTTTTTCACATAGCCTTAGAAGAAACAATCCAACGACGTCAACCAATTGACGCGTCCTGGAAAATTTTGGTGCAATAAACGCTAACAGTTTCTAAATTTTCAAAGAAATAATAGCCAATGGCGCCTTCAGACCAAAATGCACACCAGATAAGAGCCAATGACGTCTTCAAACGAAAATGCACATCAGATAAGAGCCAATGACGCCTTCAGACCAAAATGCACACACTTTTCGGTGATACAATGGCTTCTCCACAGTCAATTTTAATAAGTAAATTTACCATTTATAGGGCTCAAAAGGTTGACGGTAACAATTTCTCTTTCTTAATTTTCAATGGCTTCTCCACAGTCAATTTTAATTAGCAAATTTACCATTTATGGAGCTCAAAAGGTTGACGGTAGGAGTTTGTCTTTTTTACTTATCAAAGAAATAAGAGCCAATGACGCCTTCAGACGAAAATGCACGCCAGATAATCACTTTTCGTGGATACAATGGCTTCTACACAGTCAGTTGTGAGTTTTCAGAGCCCCATAAATGGCAAATTTGCTTATTAATGAAGAAGAAATGAACCTTATCGCTGAAGAAAATTCATCGTGAAACGTGGCTTTGATAGAATTACCAATTTTGTAGAAAGCTTTCATAATTTTATCTTATTGTTCGGTGGTTAGGCGATTCATGTTGTAAAATGGCATACTTTTATCTAATCTTGGATGACATATATGCTAGACAGTTGTCAAATGGCAGGACTGTACTTTGTGAGGTACGAAATGGATAACCCCCATTATAATGGAGTGAGTTTTTTAAATTTTGAAAATATTGTATCTAAATAAGCAGACCTTTATGATATTGGGACTCAACATAATAAGTAAAAATTTTAGTGTAAAGTGCAGTTTCTATGATGCTAAAAATTCTATTTTTTGCGGTCTTATTTAATCACAAAATACTCACCCTCTCATACCTAAAACTAACATTCGATCTAGAAATATTGTATTATCAACAAAAAAGAAAAGTTAAAAAAAAAATTCTACAACGCACATTTGTTCATAAAAGCCGATACTCGTAATTTTTACAACTGATTATGTTACTGATTAAATACTATTCAATTCACGATAGTTCCGACAATAAATATATTTATTTAATTTTATATTCACAATTGCGTAATATTTATTGAATGCTAAAAATAATTTTTTTTAGATGTTTAGAAAGAAAAGATAAGAATTTTGTTTCCTAATAAAAACCAAGAAAAAAACACAATTTTTTCTTATCTGGTCTTATAATTTTTTGGTCTTTGTGATTAGGTTATCTTTTATGAAACGTGCTCTACCGCATAATGTTTAGACAAAATAGGACTGAAAATAAAAATGAATGAATTTTTTTTGATAATATCTGGAATTATAGCAAATCCAAAATGGTCAAATTTTATCATCGAGGAAGTATAAATAAAACGACGTTTTTATCTATGTTCCGTCCTCGCGCGTTTATAGTTTCTATTTGAAAATAAAAAAAATTTAATTAAAATTGTTATGAGTTTTTTGTGGAGTTTTCATTTGTGGTGAATTTTTATGATGATGATTTTATGTGGTTGGTGATGGATGGGGTTATCTTATGTGGTCATAAATTTGTCTGAATGTTTTTACTATTTATGATAAATGAGGTTTCATAAATTTTTTTGATATTTTACAAAAGTTGATGTCGGCCGTTCCCTTAGACTGGGCAAAAATGACCTTGAATGGCGGCGAGACTGGAGTGATCGAATTTTCCAGCTCGGTATAGACGACCACCAATTTAGGCAAAAACGCATTCTGAGCGACGAAGCACACTTCGACTTGGCTGGCTTTGGTAATAAATAGAATAGCCGATATTGGGGCACTGAAAAACCTCAACTGATACACCAAGAACCACAAAACCCTCCTAGAGTAACTGCATGTTGCCACATTGGGGCAGGTGGCATCATTGAGCCATATTTCTTCGAGGATGCTGGAGGCAACGCTGTAACAGTTACTGGTGACCGCAATCGGGACATGATGGAAAACTTTCTTCGGCCCGAATTGGATCAATTAGGCCTACATAATATGTGGTTCCAACAAGACCTTGATTTAAAATCTCCCGATTTCTTCGAATGGGGGTACTTAAAGGAAAAGGTGTACCCAACAAACCAACCACAATCTCGATGCTGAAGGACAACTTCCAAAACGAAATTGCTGAAATAACACCAAAAGTCTGCGAAAATATTATGAAAAATGTGCTTAAAAGAACTCGGTTTTGCGCCGCGGCCAGACGCAAACTTTTGGACCAACTTCATATTCCATATATAATATTAAAGACCATATAATCAATCAATAAAATATAAATTGTAAAATTGTATTTCATTTAAAAGTTATTAAAAAAAAAAACTTAGTCTTGGTACATAAAACGCCAGGTCATATGAAAAAAATACAGTACAGCGCCTGTAGTACAACTGAAAGCACCAAACTAAGGCGGCTTAGTATTATTTTTTAAAGATTTTTTTAACGGCAGAGTTTTTCATTAAGGACACTTATTCTTTAGAATTGAATAAAAAAAGTTGTTTGGGATCTATTGAGGATATCTTTATTGCAGATTAAAGTATGTTCGGTACACCGTTCAAATGGCGTCCACGGCTTAGTTGTGCTAGAGGTGATCCGAGGAGTGTAATTTTGGAAGACTCTTTCATATAAATCTGTTTGACTCACTACGATGGATTGAATAAACCGACAACACTTTCCACCTCGAGAGTGTTGTCGTTTTATTGGCATAAACCACGAATACAGCGTAGCTCCATAGAAAAGTCTAAGGGCTAAGAGCGTTAAATCGCGCCCTTAGCCCTTAGAATTTTTCTATAGAGCTACGCTATGTTCGTGGTCGCTGCCAATAAGGCGAGCTGACAACGGTATGTCTTGAAATAACGCGACGTTGAAACTCCGTCTGAAATAGGTCCCTTGTTTCAGCTGCTGCATGGCAAGTCGCCGGATATAACAAGGGGCCCGATATTGAGGCCAAACAAAATCTCGAAACTTCTCACCATTGACAGTTACTGTCGCACCAGTCACATTTCGAAAGCTGTAAGTTTCGGAATGCCGCTTGACCAAAATCCACATCAGACAGCAAGTTTTTCTGGGTGCAAACGAAGCTTCTGGAACTGTTGTAGTTGCTTTTAGTCCCAGATCTGACAATTTTTCCCTTTTACGTAGACATTCAGCTAAAAAAAGAATATATTCTTATAAAGGGTGAGTCATGTCCAATTTGGTGCTGAATCCAGAGGCTCTGAATGCTGATTTTTCGAGAGAAAAAATTCGTTTGTGATGAGGTTCATTTTTTGTTCGATGGATACGTCAATAAGCAATATTCTCATATATGAGGCTCTGGATATCCATATGTTATTGTCCAGAAGCCATTGTATCCGCGAAAAGTGATATTTTAAACTAAAGGCTTTATTAGCCCGTATTTCTTTGAAAATTAAGTAGGAAAGACCGTTTGCGCCAATTCTCAACGCTATGACCGTATTATAACCGACTATTTTTCGCCTGAACTTGAAGATTTTAATCTGGATCATACGTGGTTTCAAGAAAACAGCGCTACAAGCCACATAACATAACCAAGTTTGGTCTTTATTGCGCAAAATGTTCCCCGGACGCTAATTGCGAGATTTGATGCTATCAGCTGGGCTCCAAGATCATGCGATTTGATGTCCTTGGACTTTTTCTTGTGGAACTGTTTGAAAGATCGTGTTCACGTAGACAATTCCCAAATATTGGAGCATTTTTTTAAAAAAATGGCGAAATTACAGTCTGAAATTGTCGAAAACAACACCAACTAGCTAGGTATTGTTTACAGATAGGAGACTATAGCTTCGAAATAGTTGCCTCATTTTCCTTTTGAGTGTCAGGGGTCCGTTCAAAATATAGAGGAAGAAATCCGAGCACGCTTATGGAAGCCAACAGAGCCTATTTCAGTTAGACACGGCAGCCGTTTAAAATATAGAGGAAGAAATCTGACCACGGTTGCTGGAACCATAACATCGGAGTTACTAAGACTAGTCTTACCAGTGCTTATATACGAGGTCTGTTAAAAAAATCTTGAAAATTGTGTTTTTTTTCAAAAATTATTTATTTATTCATGAATACGAGTATCTATTTTGTCCTCCTTCAATGCCGTCTTTATCTCCTCAATCGTAGCGTAGTGTCGTCCTTTCATGGGGCTCTTCAGTTTCGGGAACAAGAAACAGGTACAGGAGGCCAGATCTAGGGAATGCGGTGGCTGCGACATTATTAGTGTGTTGTTTTTGGTAAAAAATTCGCGCACAAGCAACGATGCGTGAGCAGGGGCGTTATCATGGTGCAAAAGCCAATTTTTGTTCTTCCACTAATCCGGGCGTTTCTGGCGGATTTCTTCGCGCAACTTGCGCATACCTTGCAGGTAATATTTCTTATTGACCGTTCTACCCTGTGGTTAGGGTCATGATGCCCCACGTCCCTGCAATCGAAGAAAACTAAGCAAAACCTTCACATTCGACCGAACTTGGCGCGCGTTTTTCGGTCTTGGATCGTGCGGCAGCTTCCATTGGGATGATTGAGCTTTGGTTTAACCCATGATTCGTCACCAGTTATGACCCTCTGGAGCAAATTTGGATCGTCGCGGACAGAGTCCAACAGTTCCTTAGCAATGTTAATGCGATGCTGTTTTTGTTGGAAATTGAGCAATTTTGGTATGAATTTCGCGGCAACCCGTCTCACGACCAAATCATTGGTAAAAATCGAATGGTACGAGCCAATCGATATGTTTAAGTCCTCATCAACTTCTCTAACGGTGATTCGACGATTGGCCAATACTATTTTCTTCACTTCATCAATGTTTTCGTCTGTTGTTGACATGCTCGGGCGTCCGGTACGCTTTTCGTCGTTCACATATTCTCGGCCCTCTGAGAACATTTTGTACCACCGATAAACATTGCTTCGGTCCAAGGTAGTCTCACCATATGCCATAGTCAACATTCGGAAGCGTCCGCGCAATTAATTTTGTTTTTCACACAAAATTTGATACAGATTCTTTGATACATTTTTTGGAATGGGTAAAAATCGAAGACCCAACACACATGCAAGCAAAGCAGCTGTCAAAAATTAACTGAACATTAAAAATGGCCGACAAGTTCTATCTTTTACCCTCTCATGGAGAAATAACACCTTTCCTTTGGATGTCTCCATTATACCCTGTACGAGGTCTGTTCTGACGGATTGCTTTGCGTAACTTGCGCATAACTTTCAGGTAATATTCCTTATTGACGGTTCTACCATTTGGAAAGTACTCATGATGCACCACGCCGCTGCAATCGAAGAAAACTGCGATGATTGAGCTTTGATTTCCACGTCATAACCATAAACCCATGATTCGTCACAAGTTATGATCCTCTGGAGGAAATTTGGGTCATCGCGGACAGAGTCCAACAGCTCCTAAGTAATGTTAATGCGATGCTGTTTTTGGTCGAAATTGAGCAAAAATCGAAGACAAGCCAACCCACGTGCAAGCAAAGCAGCTGTCAAAAATTAACTGAACATTCAAAATGGCCGACAAGTTCTATCTTTTACCCTCTCATGGAGAAATTAACACCTTTCCTTTGGATGTCTCCATTATACCCTGTACGAGGTCTGTTCTGACGGATTGCTTTGCGCAACTTGCGCATAACTTTCAGGTAATATTCCTTATTGACGGTTCTACCATTTGGAAAGTACTCATGATGCACCACGCCGCTGCAATCGAAAACTGGGATGATTGAGCTTTGATTTCCACGCCATAACCATAAACCCATGATTCGTCACAAGTTATGATCCTCTGGAGGAAATTTGGGTCATCGCGGACAGAGTCCAACAGCTCCTAAGTAATGTTAATGTGATGCTGTTTTTGGTCGAAATTGAGCAAAAATCGAAGACAAGCCAACCCACGTGCAAGCAAAGCAGTTGTCGAAAATTAACTGAACATTCAAAATAGCCGAACTTGTCGGCATAAGTGATTGATATGAGTACCAACATAACGCCACAAAAAATAGGAAATCGAATGTACGTAACCCGCGAAAATTCGAAAATTCAACCATTCCCAACTCTTGTTCGCGTTCGAGAGGAGGGTTCTCCAAAGAATTTTTGACCTCCTACATGAGAATGAACGATTTCGGGGACTAGTTAACTCAAAAGGTTGTGTTGGGCTGGGCAGTTAATTTGTATAGATGAGTAAGTCTACAGTGGCTCCATTTATAGTCGCAGTAGACGGGATAGGTCCTGCTTTCGGTGGAGCGGTACCGTTAACCAGGACGTCAAAAACATTTTTTTTTGGAATCGAAGCCCTTTAATTCAGCAGGCCTACACGTAGACATCTGGAGTTCTTTAATTGGTCTCGCGGTTATCGCACCGATGATGATGATGATGATGCGAATACTGATTGTGAGTAATGAAGTAATAAATTGCACTATAAAAGTGTTTACTCCAATAGCAAGTAGATGTCACCAAAAGAGCTTTTTTCCATACTACCCAACTTACCCCTCCCTCTTTTCATTCGAAGCAAATTCAAAAACAAAATCAAAATAAATACTATTAGTTATTAATTTAAATAATAAACAATTCTTAATGGATGTTTCTCAGAATAATACAAAAAGAACTTCCGGATCAAAATCCGGTTCACCTTTATTTATTATAGGTTATTTTTTTTTGCTCTGTAAATGAAACTCAATAAAAAGCAAATTCCTTGTGTATATTTGATAAAAAATTGCACATGCACACAATCGGTAATTATTACGTTATCTGTGCATATTCACCCTCGCACTCTCGGCCTCATCAAATTGTTCCCTGATAACGAGAAATTGCATTGTGGCTATTGCGTTATTTGTCTGATAAGAAATTTTTTTTCAAATAATTTTCGTCAAATCAATTATTTATTAAGTTGCAAATTTTCTATTAATTAATTAGTTTTAAAACGATTAATAATGTTTAATAATAGTCCCAATAGTCTCTTGATAAGATACAGTCTGTCTGGCTAGTCAAATAATGGTTTTCGTAATCAAATTAAAATAGCTTAAAACGTGATTACGCGAATAGGTTTTCTTTTGATTTATTTTTAATATATTTTGTCTGGTTTTTGGAATGTGCAAATAAATTCAAATATTACAAAAAGAAGTTCAGATGATATAATTAAGATTTCAGTTAAATGATTTTTTACGTTTCCATTATTTTTTGAAGCTTTGAATTAAACGTTTTAAAAGACGGACGTGAAATAGGAGATTTTTTTTTTGATTACTTCTTTAAGAAATTCTTATTTTATGTATTAACATTTTTTTTACTTATATTTAGTTCTTAATAATTGGTAATTCAATTTTGAGGTGTGATATTGTCCAAAATATGATCGAATACATATTTTTTCCTGATAAACAAACTGCTTTTGGTTTTTATGTAAAAATTATTATAAATAATAATTGTTGAAGTTGCAATTTGGAATTTTTCGTATATGGAAACATGTAAAAAAGGAAGTGGCACTTCCTCTTGAATGGGGAATTAAAAACAGTCTATGCCATAATTTTCATAATCGAATGCGGTTATCAGTTTATGGTTGGTTGACAACTAAGTAATTGCGGATTTTAAATAAGAAAAATTCAAAATTTTTACTTAAAAATATAACTTTATTCAATTAAGTATTGTCCGTTTTTGTCGATGATCCTTTGCCATCTTTCAGGCAGTGTCATAATTCCGTATTCGTAAAACTTATTACTTTTGCTATATAGCAACAAACTGAATTAAATGTGATTTTACATCATCAGCGTCATTAAAAATTTTAGCATTTAAGGAGTTCTGCATGGAAGACGCTAGGTCAGGACTATATGGTGGATGTGACAACACATCCCAACCTAATTCCAATAATTTTTGGCGACTGACCAAAGATGTGTGCGGCTTTGCATTGTCATGCTGGAAAACAACAACCAATTCTACCCGCTTTTCTTGAACTGCATTGCTGTTTGACGATTTGTTGAACATACGAGGTCTGTTAAAAAAGTATCGCGAATTTTTAAATTTCCGCGGGTTACGTATATTTGATTTTCGATTGTTTGTTGCGTTATATTGGTACCCATGTCTCTCACTTATACCGACAATTTCGGCTATTTTGAATATTTTGAAGAATCACCGTTAGAGAAGTTGCTGAGGACTTAAATATATCGATTGGATCGTGCCATTCGATTTCTACTAATGATTTGATCATGAGACGGGTCGCCGCGAAATTTGTACCAAAATTGCTCAACTTCGACCAAAAACAGCATCCCATTAACATTGCTAAGGAGCTGTTGGACTCATAACTGATGATGAATCATGGGTTAATGCTTATTACGTAGAAACCAAAGCTCAATCATCCCAATAGAAGCTGCCACACGAGCCAAGACCGAAAAAAGCGCGCTAAGTTCGGTCGAATGTGAAGGTTTTGCTTACAGTTTTCTTCGATTGCAGGGACGAGGTGCATCATGAGTTCTTGCCACAGGGTAGAACGGTCAATAAGGAATATTACCTGCAAGTTATGCGCAAGTTGCGCGAAGAAATCCGCCAGAAACGCCCAGATTTGTGGAAGAACAAAAATTGGCGTTTGCACTATGATAACGCCCCTGCTCACGCATCGTTGCTTGTGGGCAAATTTTTGGCCAAAAACAACACACTAATAATGCCGCAGTCACCGTATTCCCCAGATCTAGCCCCCTGTGATTTTTTCTTGTTCCCGAAACTGAAGAGCCCCATGAAAGGACGACACTTCGCTACGGTTGAGGAGATAAAGACGGCATCGAAGGAGGAGCTGAACAAGATCACAAAAAATGATTTTTTGAAGTGCTTCGAGAATTGGCACAAGTGTATAATATCTGGTGGGGAATACTTTAAAGGGGGACAAAATAGATATTCATGAATAAAAAAAACAATTTTTGAAAAAACCACAAAAATGTGCGATACTTTTTGAACAGACCTCGTATTTAGTAAAACAAAATCTCAAAAATGAATTTTAGAAATCTAGAAAATGATAAATTTCATAATTCAAATAAGAAAATCCAAATTAAAATAATTGAAATTGTGTAGAGTTTACTAAAATATAGGTCACCGGTTTAAATTTTACAACATCGGCCAGATTGTTATTTTTGTTTTGTGTAAAGAAATTTGCCGAATTTTATTACAATAAATTCTCTAGTCGGTTGGGGATAAAGAAGGTGAGTAGGTGAGGGGATAGAAGAAGGTGCTTTCTTTTGTTTGCTATCAAAAATCTCAAAGTGATCAATTAGTTGCGAAAATAAAGTGAAGATGTTATCTTGCGTTCGTTTGTCTTTTTAAAGGAATGTTCAAGGTGAGCTTTTCACCTTTCGTTAAGCTATTTTTAATTGGCGCATTTTATCTTACCAAGTGCACCTTAAATTTCTCAAAATTCAGTGGTTATCCGTTGAATAAACAAACACGCTTTCCTTATAGAATGAAATAAAGACAAAATTAATCACAATAAAAGGAGCAAATGCTATGGAAAATCATTTTCGGAAGTAAGCAAATTTCATGATGGGGCTCTTCTCCTCTTAATATACAAATACGATGAACACAAGTACGGTGGTGATTTGGCATCTTTATTTTTAGATTCGTTTAAGTAAATCGACCAACAGGTGTTCGTAACAATTTCAGTAAATGTTGTTTTTTTGTTCCATTAAAAATAGCAAACTGAGTAATTTTGTGTTCGCAAAGCGCTAGTGCTCTTAGTAACGTTGAGTATTTTTTATCTGCTCATTATTGTGATGAAAAATCTATCAACAAAATAATATTTTTTAACTTTTATTAATTTTTATCAATAGGTCGATTCAGAGGAAGAAAAATTACCAGAGGAAAAATATGTGGACGAGTTGGCAAAATCTTTACCCCAAGGAACGGATAAAACACCGGAAATGTTGGATTCAGCTCTTAAAGGTCTCTCTGATAGGTAAGCTGATTTTTTTGTAAATGCTCATTTTTTATAGGTTTACAATTAGTGTTCATAAACTTTGTTCATATTATCCAGAATGCTGGTAATAATAGTTTTAATTTCTTTTTGGAGAGCAAACCAAAGGCGACGATGCCAATCTAGAGCATTCCCATTTCTTAATTTTCTATTTATTTATTTAGGCCAATGCGATATTAGGTCATTGACGTCTATTTATAAACAGTGTCGGTATTTTATAGAAAATTGAAAATTTGCATAAATTTCTGCATAAATCTAGGAAATGTCGGCTGATAATTCCGAATTGAGTGTCTTACTAATGTCCAGTCCGCCTAGAAAATTGGTCAAAATCGGAATTTTATTTTTTGAAAAAAAAGTTACTGCTCTGGTTTGTTCAAATTTTTGACAAGGTCATTGATCTCTGGACGGCAAGACATGTATTTTCATAACCAATTTAAGAAATTTTCGACTTCTTCTTTCGATTTGAATGTCCCATTCCCGATTCTACAAAAGGAATTTCTCAAAGTCTGGATTTTAGTTTTCAACAAAATTCAGGGGTCTGGGGTTTGCTTACATTTTTGGGTTTAATTTTTAATTCGTAAATCGTTTCGATTTATAATTCCGAATTGAGAGTTCTTTCGTAGTTTTAAGATATTATTTTTCACTCTTAAAACAAAAACAAAAAAAAACCATTGTCACAAAATTTTAGAAAATGTGTTTTAAAAAGTTCTGCATTTTTAAATCAATTTTTTTTCTTTAAATTTCTATAAAATATTGAAATTATTAAAAGCTCGGATCAATTTGATCTTTGGTCAGATCATTCACTCTTAAAGACAAGTGATTAATAAAAAACTTGAAAAAATGCACAAATTTTCATATAAATCAGGAAAAGCTCGATAAAAAATGTCCAAATATTGTGTTTTTCGGTTGATTGTGAACAAGAAACTCCCCAAAATCGACATTAAATTAATTTTTTAATATAAAATCTGGAAAGGCCCCTCGTGATTATAATAACAAATGTCCTTACTCCATTAAAAAAAATTGTTTATTTATGAAGTTATGTAGGTCATTGAGCTCTGAACGAAGGTCATGACCTTATCAATTTTTTCCCCGCAAATTGCAGAAATTTAAACTGACTATTTTTTGTATCGATTTGGTTATAAAGCAAAGCCGATAGAGTCGCCTTGGCCTTGTTTGGCGTCGGTTCGCTATGAAAATCCCACTGTTTGGACTTTTCTTTGGTCTCTGGTGTGCCGTGATCAATCCATGTGTGGTCAACAATTATAAATCGACGCAAAGCTTATGATAAAAGTTGTCCATGCACTCCTTTAAAGTCCTTACATGAACATGTTTTTTCTCAGGTGTTAGCAAACGCCGATAGCCTTCTCACACCCAAAATTTTTATGTAATGTTTTGCATACACGTTTTTTGTTGTTGGGATGTTACGATGTCAGTTAGAAGTTTTATGAGATGAGCTAGACAAAAGATTCCGGAGCACTGTTCATCCTCCAAGGAAGACTTGCCGGCGTATTGTTTTGCAATTTTTTATAATAAAATTTTTATTATCGGCAACAGCGCGAAAGTGGGCAGTCTTGTTTACGTCTGCTGACTTCAAGAACTCCAGACGATCCGGCTTCGCGCCGCGGTCTTCAGTTAGACACTTCTAGAATGATTTTAACGTCCTGTCTAACGCCGGCTCTGCCTACTTCGACTTCTACAATATGACTGTAGTCTTTCCGGGCAGGATCTTCATCATCCATACGGAAAAAATTTCCAAGTTGCAGTAACGCCCAAGGCTCTCGTTACATAGGCTCCGGAGTCGACCATCCTCATGTAGGGGTACACAATTTTTTTGTTGGAAAACCCTCCTTTTGAACGCAGGCAAGAGTTGGGCAAGATTTTTCCTGTGACCCTAAGCTTCCGAAGAATATATGAGGACTGGCAAGACTAGTGTCCTGTACAACAGCAACATTGATGTTCTGGTCAGAACTTTCTAGCGAAATAATTAAGATTGACTAATGTGGACCCTGTTGGCTGCCAGAATGTAGAGGATACCCTTATAAAAATTCACAACTTGCATAAAGTTCAAAATTAATCAACGAAGTTTTGATTTGCTTAAAAACAACCCTTAAATTCGAAATTATAGTTTTCATAGAAAAAATTGCTTTGTGAAACCTTATTTTTTTTGGAGATTTGAAGAGTGTTTCCAAATTTTTAGAAAAGACTAAGTCCCACATAAAATGGTTGAGTTTTTTTGGTAGAAACTATTAGTATTTTCTTAAACAGTTCAAAAATCCCATATCCTAAGTATCGATGCATAACGAGATACAAAGAAAAGTCCAAAAACCCATCTGTGGAGAATTAAATTCTACACTACTCGTATGTGAAATTGGTATAATTCTTGGGTAAATATTCGACTTATTTACATCCGAACAATGGAATTTTGTAGGCGGAGTGGCGCAGTCATTATGGTTTTAACACTCGGACGGAACGGACGTAGTTTATTTTGTGCAGACGGCTGTCCTTTTGAAAGAACATTGGTGGTTTGAGTTTGTGTGTGCAAATTGCAATAAAAAGGGTGAAATTTTTTTCGTGGAAAAATAGACAAATCGAATAATACGCGGAAAATTATCTCGGCCGCAGCCAGTGTGATCTGGTCTAGAGACAGCCGGTTTTTTCCATTGGTTTTTCTTTTTCAGTTTCGTGTAAACAATTTTTTGGAACTGTAAAAAAGAAAAAAAAAGGAAAAGGTTCGTGGTAGCAAGTAAGGATGGATCCGGGGAGGGGGGGGGGGGTGGTATATCCCCAGCTATGAGCCACCCTCAACGGCATTGAAGTTGGATAAACTAACTCCAGGAGGAGCAAAAAGAAGGGCAACAAGAGCGACATAGATGGAAGGAAAGAAGACGAAGGAAAATAATCGTATAGAGGTAATGGTATGCGAGGGAAACGTTCTGCCTACGGTACAGGCAGAGTAAAAGGTAAGTGGACACATTTCACCAGTTTTTAAAAAACCAACTACAACGGGGCAGAAGGTGACAAAGTATGACAAAAGTGCCAAGGGGCCTTTCTTTGTCATTGTAGAAAAAAGAGGGATAGTGGGTATATCAATGATGCTTGCATGGGCAAGATCATTAGAAATATTTTAGGGAAAACACATAAAGTGAAAGTCAACAAAATAAGTACCTATAAGTGCAAAATTGAGTGTGTGACCAGGGAGGCAGCCAATAGTTTGGTCTCTTCACCGGCTATACACATTGGCGAGGCGATGGGATACAATTGCTTCATCCCACAGAACTTCACAATCAGGACGGGCATCATACACGATGTACCACTAGAAATGTGAAATGCAGTCGAGTGCAAAAATCCACAGCCTCTTCAGGCTAACAAGAAGGGAGCGTAACGAGGGGACAGCAGATACTCTAGCGAAGTACGTGAAGACAGAAACAGTGAAGGTTATGTTTCATGGCTCCAGTCTACCAGAAAACGTCACTTTTTGGGGAGCACTGAGAAGAGTAAAACCCTTCCAGAGGAACCCACTTCTGTGCTACAAGTGCTATAGGTATGGCCACACGAAAAATAGATGTAGTGTCACCCAGGAGATATGCAGAAACTGCGGAGATACGAGGCATGAAAACAAATGTACCGCTGAACCAAAATGTGTCAGCTGCAAGCAGGGCCACGCATCAGGGGATAAACGATGCCCGGAAGGGGTTAGGCAGACAAACATAATGAAACTGATGGACGAGGATTGCCTAACCTTTGGGGAGGCCATGAAAGTAGTTGGTGCTAAGCCAATGAACGGGGAGGGAGTAAGGGCAACGAGCTCGATACGACCAGAACTTAATAATGAGAAAGAGTTCCCAGCGTTAGAGAAAGGAATCAATGTGAGGCTGCATGAGAAAAGAACCAGCTATAGGCAGGCGAATAGACCGGAGATCGCATGGAACCAACATCCAAATGCAGAGAGGTGGGAGGAACTTATACCAACACCATTGGTGGGAGGAACATAATAAAAATAAAACTGGTGAACTGGAAATGGTAATGTATCTGTTAAAACTAATTCTAGACAAATTGGGTCTGCCCAATTTGAATGGAGATACGGAAAACAAAACCGTTAAGATTGGGGAAAATCAAACAGAGGCTAACTCTGATGCAGGGGAAAATACAAAAAGCACTTAGCTATGAGGATCGTACAACTAAATATACGATCAATAAGACAAAACATCGGGGAATTGAAGGAGGTCACGGGGGAGAGGGGCGCAGACATTGCGATCCTCTGTGAAACGTTCACCAAAGAGACAAATAAATTCAATGTTAAGAATTATAATTTTGTCAACAAATCAAGAGAAGTGAAGGGAAAAGGTGGTGGAGTGGGTATCCTGTTAAAAAAGGATATCTTATATGACACGATCGACTTGGGTAAATTTCTACCACTGGAGGTGATTGCGGTCAAAATTAAGATCGGCAAGGGCAGCCTCATTTTGATCAGTGTCTACATGCCACCTAAAAGAAGTACCAAGGATATTAGACAACAGTTCAAAGCCTTCATTGAGAAGGTAGAGAAATGGGACAATAATATCATTTGCGGTAATGTTAACGCACAAAATGAAACTTGGTCAATTTGCGACAATATAAATAACCAACAGAGAGCGAAAGCGGACGCCATTATGACGATTCTAGCGGAAACCAGACTATGGTGATTATACATATGTGGGGGACGCCAGAGGATCAGTCAGTGCGCTGGACATTAATGGTGATAATACATATGTGGGGGACGCCAGATCATCAGTCAGTGCGCTGGACATTACCATGGTTAGAAACAATGACATTGCCTCATGGTCATGGACGACCTACCCGGATTATGTTATCGGCGACCATGTACCGATCATAATCTCATATGAGAAAATGCCAAAGTCAAAGGACTTCAGGATTAAACGAATCTAAAAAAATAGATAAAAAGAAATCAATGAACGAAATTGAGACAAGTCTCCAAAAGGCAATTGGTGAGTGCACAATTGAAATCAAACAAAGACTAACTGGCGACAAACCTTGGTGGAACAATTGTATAAAACGGTTGTATAGAATAAAAAAGGCAAAACTATCCAGCTACAAACGGAACTCAACCATTGAGAATTTTATAGAGTATAAAAGAGAAGGTCGTGGAAAGTATATCAAAATCGAAAAGAGAAGGTCGTGGAAATATTTCATATCCACAATAATACCCGGGGCCTCAAGGGATATCTGGAATAAAATCCATGCCCTGCCGGGCATAACCAAACATAGAGGAGAATAGAGTTAATATCCACAATAACACCCGGGGCCTCAATCAGGGATATCTGGAATAAAATCCATGCCCTGCGGGACACAACCAAACCTCATCTTCTGAGGAGAATAGAGTTAAATTTTTAAAATTAAATTTCCCTACAACCTTGATGACCATTGGAGACGGTGCGGGAAAAGACAATATATGTAGAAGAAGAATTGCCAACCCGATCACCAGGTGGGAGAGGGACTTCTCAATGGCGGAATTCAATGGTTACTTATTGAAAAGGAAATCAACGTCACCGGGACCGGATGCAATTACCTACGATTGCATTAAGAGTTTAACCGGAACACAGAAAAGTATTTTAGTAGCAGCAATCAACACCGAATGGCAAATGAATTATGTGCGCAAGGCATGGATAACAGCAAGGGTTGTCGCAATCCCGAAACCGGGAAAAGACGTCAGAAAAATTGAAAATTATAGACCGATCGCATTACCGCTAACGACGGTCAAAATAATAAATGGCATGATCAAGGATCGAATGACGGACTTTATGGAAACGCACAAAACACTTCCAACGAATAGTTTTGGATTCCGTAAGAATATGGGCGCCACCACATGCCTGAACAAAAGATAAATATCATAGAGAGGGATAACTCTAAACAGCACAAAACAATTATTCTGTTTTTGGATCTGCAACAGGCATATAATCGGGTTAACATTCCCAAACTGAAAAACATATTGGACAAATGTCAGTTCCCTCCAATGTTAATAAATTGGATGATGGATTTCTGCATCGACAGAGAATTGATTATGAATGGACCAGACGGAGAGAATAAAATAACGACCAGCCGCGGCCTGCCGCAGGGCAGTGTCTTGAGTCCGACTCTCTTTAACATCTATACAAAGAGCCTTCATGAACTAGGGAAGAAAATTGGCACAGTTTTGTAGGTTGCTGATGATATTGCACTCGTTATTAGCGCTGAAACGTGGCCAAGGGCCAAGAAACTGCCCGAATTCATATTTTGAGAAATTTGTGTGGTTATAAGCACGGGGGACACCCTGCGACGCTGATGAATATTTATCGGGGCCTAATTCGGGCCAGGGTAGACTATGGGGCGGCGGTCTTGGGTGGCGGAAGTGAGGGCGCACTGGAGAAACTCTGGGATTGTTGTGTGATACGCCAACGGTGGACACTCTGGCGGAGGCGGGCGAGTGGCCGTCTTCAATGAGAAGGGAATGGTTGACTTGTCGGGAGGCGGCCAAGATGACCATATTCAATGAGGACATGTTCGTTAACATAACCGATCCGATAATGAGAAAGACGTCCATGTACAAAACCATATCTAAGTATGGGGAGCATTTTGATCGGCTAAAAAGGCTCTCCAGGCATGGTTTAGTTATGGAAATGCCGAAAAACGTAAAATCATCGGTGAGTTGATTGTAGGGCTATGAAAAAGAGTGAAACTAGCAATGTGATATGGATGAAATATTTTCATATGTATATGGAAAGGGAAATAAGGGAGCATCAGATATTATATACTGATGCATCATTACGGAACAAAGTGGCTGGAATTGGGAATATTCATTAGTGATACAGATGATGAATATAAATACCGCATTAGGGGGGAAATACATGCCATTACAACGGCGGAATTAGCAGCTATAGCTTTGGCTAGTTCCAGTACGGCTAATAGAGTGGCCATCCTGACGGATTCCAGGGTTGCATGCAAGCTCCTTGCAGATAGGGAGAAATATTACCGGCATCCCATTGCAAATAACATCATGCAAACGATCCGCGATAACGCGTGTAGATCGTATAAGGTTCAATGGATCCCAAGTCACGTTGGTATTACGGGTAATACCAAGGCCTGTAATGCTTTATAAGGTTCAATGGATCCCAAGTCACGTTGGCATTACAGGTAATAGGGGTAACACATGGTCTAGAGAACAGGTGGTTAAAATGTGTCGTATTCGTACTGGCAATATTATGTGCAAAAAGAAATTGTTACGTTTCAAATATGCCGGTAATGATTTATGTGATACTTGTGGATTACAGGAGGATTTCCAACACATCAGATAGCGTGCACGAGGCACGACATAAATAACATAGACGAAGGCTAATGGGCAGTGTCAACACCTTGGGAGATCTAGGTAAATTCCTAAATACGGACGATGGGGTACCGGTTGGGAATTTCAGGAAGATACTAAAATTCACGGAGGAGTCTGGCATTTCGGTTGTCAGACGCCTGTAGGTATTGGTGAGCATGTTGAGAGGAGTAGACAGGGGCGGGCGAATTTTTGAATAGGACCACCCATTGGGGTGGCCAAGTCGGGAGGCTAGGTTAAAAAAAAAATTGGTGCTGCGGCCCGAGAGAGACGCTGGATTGGGAGAGGAGTTTTTTAATTTTTATTACAAGATTTTTTTGTAGAGTTTACCTTAAAGACAATACGTTTCTTAGTATTATTTACAAAATAAAACAAACAAAAAAATAATTACTGTATACGTTTAACAGAAATAATAGTTAAGGGTGAAAAAAATCTATTTGGCAGGAGAGTGGATTCGAACCACCGACCTCCAGTGTGTAAGATTTAACCGGCACGCTACCACTGCGCCACTCCGCCATAAAATAAGTATTGTTAAAGAAATGCTTAGAAACCATCTATTCGGTCGTAATTATTAGTCATCGTTGTAAGCAAAGAAGAAGATTTTGAAAACTAGACTTTTCCCGTATTCGTGATGGTCAGTTATATGGTGACGTGTCATGTTCTGTAGTCGATGCAGCTTCAACAATTCAAGTCCGTTTCCGACAAAATTATTAACTTTGTTTTGATGCTCGTTCTATTCCATAGTAAATATTGTTTAAAAAAAAAACATAATTTCTAAAATTGAAAGCAAATATAATCAGAAGTTTTGGCAACAAAATTATTGTAATTGCTTTCACATAAAACATTTCTCATATTGCTTAAAATAATTTTGTCAGATTTTCTGTTTAGTTTTTAAATTTTTCAATTCTAGTTCTTAACATTTTTATTGGCGCAATTTGAACTTTCAAAACTTAATCGTATCAATATCAAAAGTTTTTTCTTCTCTTCGAATTTATTCTATTATTTACGAGTAGCAAACATTTTAAATGTCTGAATAGGGTCAAACTTAACGTATTTACAAAAACAACGCTAAACGATAGATAAAATGAATCCTGAATCAACATTTTATGCTCTAATCGCATCTGTTCTTAAACTCGGTGACATCGAATTTGGAATTAATGCCACTCGAATCGTCGTGGGTGGATGTTAATGCAAATAAACAAAGTACGCGAGCATTGATGCCAATTCTAAATCGGATTTCAAAGCTGTCAGAAAATTTATGTCTAAACCAAATATTTTCATTCATAATTTGTGTAAACAGAAAGTTCACTCCCCCACATACGCGGACAAGTACTGATAGATAATTTAGAAAAAATCAGCAAATTTGAAAAAAATCTTTTTAATGACATTTTTATTCGTTTTACTCATCAATTTGTTACTAAATTTTGCAGATTTTTCTACAAATTTTAATTCATTTTAATAAATTTTTGTTCATCAATATTTGATTTATTTACACTTGATTAATACGAGATTTATTTAATTAGGAAAATTTATATTTTTAAGATATCGTGATGTATTCATTCATTTATTGATTAATTTTCGTATTTGGTAATTATAATATAAGTTTATAATAAAATGACTGAGAAAAAATATATATAAATTGGATAGGTGCCTATCTAAATGGATTTACTGTCTTTTGAAAGTTATCAAGTCATGAACATTAGTAAAGATTTAATAAAGAAATGGTTGAAAATGTCCACACAAACATATACTGCAGGCCAAAAGTATGCAATGATCTTGATAACAACGTTATTTTCTAGAAATATCTTTGCTAAAAATCTTAATAAATCGTAAAATTACGTAGGTTGTATGATTAATACCTGGCCTTGACAAGAAAAAAACCATTTTTTGTGTAAAATTAATTTTATTTTCTAATATAGTCTCCTTTTAGGTTCATAAACTATGTCTAATGTTTTTCTAATTTTGTAGCCTATCTAAAAACTACGATCTCTCCAACTCCTTAAAATAGGAATTTATTTTACCAATTACCGCATTGTTTGAGCCGAATATTTTTCCGCCGAGCCATTTTTCCAATTCGGAAACAGGAAATAAATGCAGAAGCAATTCGTGTCCTAACTCATGGAATTTGGTCATGGCGAAGACGCAAGTGTGCATGTTCTTGATGAAATACAATGTTATCTTCGTCAAATGCAAAGTTGTCGTGACTTTGTTAGCCGATAAAGTCGCCTTGGCCTTCTTTGGCGTCGGTTCGCTATGAAAATCCCACTGTTTGGACTGTTCTTTGTTCTCTGGTGTGTTGTGATCAATCTATGCGTGGTTAACAGTTATAAATCGACGCAAAGCTTACGATAAAAATTGTCCATGCACTCCTTTAAAGTCCTAACACGAACACGTTTTTTCTCAAGTGTTAGCAAACGCCGATAGCCTTCTCACTTCCAAAATTTTATGTAATGTGTTGCCTATATATTTTTGTTGTTGATATGTTACGATCTCAGCTAGAAGTTTAATGGGATGAGCAAGACAAAAGAGTGCGGGGTGGGTACTGTTCATCCTCCAAGGAAGACTTGTGGCGTATTGTTTTGCAATTTTTTATGATAAAATTGTTATTATCGTCAATTAAGCGAAGTGGCACGAAAGTCGGAAGTCTTGTTTACATCTACTAACTAAAAGAACTCCATATGTGCCTGCTTCGCGCCTCGGTCTTCCAGTTAAACACTCCCAGCTTAATGTTTGCTAACGCCGTGTTATTTTGCGTCCTGACTAAGGCCCACTCTACCTACTTCGTCTTCTACGACTGGGCAGGATCTTCCTCATCCATATGGTATAAGTTTCCAGCCTACCGCAGCCTATTGAGCTTAATTTTATTCACGACCAAGCAATCGCGATACCGCTCTAGGATCCCGTTAAATAGACTCCGGAGTTCGGTGGATCGAAACACCCTCTCGCCATTACAATATTATTTTTTTTTTATTCTATTTTTAATTTTTATTACAAGACTTTTTAAATTTTATCTTAAAGGAAATACATTTTTTTTAGTATTATTTACAATATAAATTTTAAAAGAAATGTTAATTACTGTGTGTGTACGCTTAACAGAAAATAATAGTTAAGGGTAAAAAAAATTTATTTGGCAGGAGAGTGGATTCGAACCACCGACCTCCAGTGCGTACAAGTTTACCGGCACGCTACCACTGCGCCACTCCGCCATATAATAACTATTGTTAAAGAAATGCTTAGAAACCATCTATTCGGTCGTAATTATTACTCATCTTTGTAAGCAAAAATGAAGATTGTGAAAACTAGACTTTTTTTCGTATTTGTGACGTTCAGTTATATGGTAACGTGTCATGTTCTGTAGTCGATGCTACTTGAACAATTCCAATCTGTTTTCGACAAAATTATTCACTTTTTTTCTATTTATTTACAACTTTTAAAAAAATACAATACATAATTTCTAAAATTGATTACAAATTTACTCACAAAGCTAATAAAAATCTAATGTCGTCAATGAAAATTCAATTCAATTCTTCAGAATAATATTATTTTACAATACATAAAAAGCTTTTCATATCTATGTGTATGTTCGTAACAAAATTATTCAAAACTTTTCCACACTTCAAATTTTCCAAGAGTTGATTTTCCCCACTTCTGTGAATATCGTAACGTTAAGTGTGGAATTCTTCCAAACAGAATTTTCCTTTTCCATGGCGAACTTTGGGCAATTAGGACGAAAGTTGAAACTGCAATTACTCTTACCAAAGCGTAAATATTTTTACCGATAGTTTGGCAGCTATTCTTAAACCAGCAAACGCTACGGTGCTGAACAAGCACGCTAGTTCCTGGTCACGCTGGTATTATCCACTGTCCTGTTTCCACTGAAATGACAAACTTGCCACACGTTTTGACTGAATGACATTTAATAATTTTAGCCATTCGTAGGCAAACAGGCCGGAACAACGGGAGATTTTTTTGTTTTGTGTGTAAGGTCCCGTAGACATACGAGGTCTATTCACAAAGTATAGCGAATTTTGTGTTTTTTCAAAAATTATTTATTTATTCATGAATATCGAGTTTGACCCCTTCAAAGTAATCCCCACCATATATTATACACTGGTGCCAACGTTTTTATCAATCCTCGAAGCATTTCAAAAAATCATTTTTTGTGATCTTGTTCAGCTCCTCTTTCGATGCCGTCTTTATCATGGGGCTCGTCAGTTTCGGGAACAACAAAAAGTCACAGGGGGCCAGATCTGGGGAAAAGGGTGGCTGCTGCATTATTAGTGTGTTGTTTTTGGCCAGAAATGGCAAAAGCCAATTTTTGTTCTTCCATAAATCTGGGCGTTTCTTGCGCATAACTTGCAGGTAATATTCCTTATTGATTGTTCTACCCTGTGGCAAGAACTCATGATGCACCACGCCCCTGCAATCGAAGAAAATTGTAAGCAAAACCTTCACATTCGACCCAACTTGGCGCTTTTTTCGGTCTTGGCTCTTGCGGCAGCTTCTATTGGGATGATTGAGATTTGATTTCCACGTCATAACTATAAACCCATGATTCGTCACCAGTTATGAGCCTCTGGAGCCAATTTGGGTCGTCGCGGACAGCCTCCAACAGCTCCTTAGCAATGTTAATGCGATGCTGTTTTTGGTCGAAATTGAGCAAAAATCGAAGACGAGTCAAAACACGTGCAAGTAAAGCAGTTGTGAAAAAGTAACTGAACATACAAAATGGTAGAACTTGTCGGTATAAGTGAGAGACATGAGTACCATTATAGCGCCACAAAAAAAAATCAAAAATCGAATATACGTAACCCGCGGAAATTCAAAATTCGCGATACTTTTTGAACATACCTCATATGCCAGGGGCCACTTCATAGCGCCACGTCTGTGAGGTCATTTGGCGACTTCATAGTATGCGTCGGAAGCTATCTGAATGAGACTGGTCTGTGGTTAGTAGAAGGTTAAATAGAGGACTAGGGAATGGCGTTGTTGGGTCCAGGAGCTTCACGATACATAAAATATGGATGATAGCGAAATGAGTGCTACAGAATTAGCCTAAGGGATAATTGGTGTTACCAAAAATAAAGTTATGAGGGAGAGCAGTATGTCCAATCCGGATTCTGTGGAGCTTCCGCGCCCAGAATTTCGGTATATACAAAAATGTGGCGCTATTGGTCCAGTCATCGTATCTGCGGATGGCTAATGGTGCTAGTTGTCATTCTGTAAGTAGGCGAGGCAGATTGGGAATAACTGTGACCATTGGCCCACAGAGTGTTTCTCTAGCAAACTTGTCAGCACCTATCGGGCGACCCAGTATTAGCGCAATTCGTCAAATTGCCACATTCCCCGGCATGCATCGCAACTCGACACTGCTATTGCTAAGTAGGCTATGACGAATCGCGCTGAATACTGAGTCCCTCGATAGGCCACAAATAGCTCTAAGGGCAGCAAGCCTGTCGCTAAAAATAAAAGCGTTCCGTTGGCTGGGAATATTGGTCGCTATTTCAATTGTTGTTTTGATAGGCCCTCAGCTCCCCGTTATATGGAGCTGCCTATAATGAAAAATTCGACAACATAGTGCGCCAATATGTGTACGGATCAGTACTACCTCTCTTAAACCTATCACGAGTAGCAGACACTTTCCACTTTGCTTCAAACTACGGTTTCCAATCTGAGAGTGGAAGGGAAGTTTGGAAATGAAGGGGAAAAATGGAGGAATTGTTTTCTAGATCGGATATTAATAAGAATAGGGATGATGAATTCTTTTTTGAAGATTTTTTCCACACATTGGCTAAACACCATAAAATTAGTCTACTCAATAACCATTCCGAAATTTTGTACAAGGAAACTTCCTGTGCCGTTAAACACACCGTTCTCCATATTTTAAATGACGACTTCTAGATCAAACAACTCCTATTCCAAGTCCTCCTTTTAATTTTCTTAAGGAAACTAATATGCTCCATAAAATTTAAACACTTCTGATTGCTCGCTTCAATTAATTATGACCAATTCCATTAGGGAAGCTGACAATGCTAACGAAAATGTAAGGTTGTGGCGCTATAAAATTGCCTTTGTCTCTTGTCTCAGAGACCTCACAACAAACAAACAAACAAAGTTATTTATTGTGACCAACATGTTCCCTTTGTTCATAACTTACGAGTTGCTCGTTATAAAAAGTTTCATTCCCGATAATCCTACCACCATAATTCTCTTGTTAGAAAACTGTCCTCTATTACTTTCCCCATTAACACTCATCGACAATTTAAAGAGAAGCTGATCAAGAGATTTATTTTAACGTTAAAATAACCTGTTTGGTAGAGCAACGCCAATGGGTGTTTACTCTCGCATATTCCACTCCTGTGATATTAGCGTCTTTTTTTTAAAATAAAATTTGCTTGTCTACTTTGTTTAATATATCACATAACATTTAAAAAAATCTAACAAAAATTATAAATATGTAGTAGAAAAATTTAATAGAAACAACAAAATTAAGAGTATTAACCGAAATGTTCAAGGTGAGATATGAATGCTGTTACAAATACTATAATGATCCGTGTTAGTGCAAGTTTTAAAAGTATAAAAATCTGAATTTATGAGTTGGTATTTGTGATGAATTAATAGTTTGATGTCTGAGAAATATTAGAAAATATTAGCTTTTCATTGAAATTCGCAGTTACGAAACGCAGCGATACGAACTTACCTTGAAACTGTATTTGCTGAAAAGCTTTCATCCGTAGACGTGGAAACGTTACTGGCAAATAGTGTGGGCTCTTACGTAATTGGGTAGATGATATTTTTTACTTCTGCTCTGAAAATAATGCAACGAAAACAATCTGTGGTTTCATGATGTTGGTCCACCTGTTTTTTTCAGGTATCTCAGTTGGATTTCTAGGCTAAGCGCAACGTTTTTTTTAACCTCACGTTAAGTCGAACAGAGTATCTTTAAAAGAAGAAAAAACCGATGCAAAAGTGGTTATGAAGTCACAATTCAACGAGAAGAAAGATTTACTGAACATCATCGTCTTTTGTCACATTTCTTAACTAGTAACTGATTCCAGAGCATTTAATGTCGTAGATTAAATGTTGAAACCAGATCTGTTTGGATAAATTGTAATTACGACTAAATACGAATAGCATGCGACGATAGTCTTTCATATTCAATGCAGCAGAAGATAATTTTTGCTATATTTGCATATTAATTATAAAAAAATAAATCTGAAATTTTAACTTATTCGTGTTATAGTCAGTAATTATTGTTATGCAATTTTCATGCTAACAAAAGAAACAATAAATGAGTTTCTTTTCTAATATTTGTTGGATCATTTTTAAAAGAAAAAAGCTTTGATGCTTACGCGTGCAAAATAAAAACAGTTCAAACTTAACTTTGGCGCTCATCGAAATATAACAGATTTGGATGATTTCTGTAAAGTTAATAATAATCAGAAGGGTACATACCAGGTGTATAAGCTTAAATCCGCTGTTTTTAGTAAAAAAAAAACATGTTTTTTTCACAGAAAGCAAAAACAAATTTATTCAAAGTAATTGCCCTTGTTAGCTACACATTTGTCCCATCGGGCAATTGGTGGATACCACGCCAAACAAAATTCCTTCTCTTTCGAGGTAAACCCCTCATCAAGCCATTTTCGGACGTAAGAATCGAAGTGCTGCTCAGCGAGTGCGTGGCCCATCGACGAAAACAGGTGGTAGTCGGAAGGGACCAGGTCTGGTGAATAAGCGGAGGGGGTGGGGTAGCACCTCCCAGTTGAGTGTCTCCAACTAGTTTCGGACCATTTTTGACGTGTGCGATGGTGCGTTGTCGTGGAGGAAAATCAACTTGTCATGTCTTTGTCGATAGTCCGTGCTTTTTTCACGCAGAGCACGGCACAATTTGATCAGTTGTTGGTAGTAGCGGTGGGCATTGACAGTTTCACCAAGTTTCAACATCTCATAGTAGACGATACTCTGCTGATCCCACCAAACTCACACCATCGTCTTCCGTCCGAAGCGATTTGGTCTTGGGGAAGATGTTGATGGTTGGCCGGGATCAACCCACGATTTGTTGCGCTTAGGATTCTCGAAATATATCCACTTTTCATCGCCTGTCACAACCCGATGCAGGATCGACTTTCTTTTTTGTCTGGCGAGCAAGATTTCGCATGTGTTTTGGCGTCGCTCCATCTGCCCATCGTTCAATTCCTGCGGCACCATGGCACGCAGACGCATGGAAATGGCTGGTTGAGTAACACCCAATTGCTCGGCGAGCATTTTTTGGGATTGGGTATCGTCTTCGTCCAAAAGAGCCTGCAATTGATGGTCCTCAACCTTCCTAGACCGATTTTCACGCTTCTTGTCCCACAACTCAAAATTGCCGTCTTTAAACCGACGAAACCAATCTCGGCACGTTGTTTCCGATAAAGCACTGTCACCATAGGCCTACATAAGCATTCGATGTGATTCGGCAGCCGATTTCTTCAAATTGAAGCAGAAAAATAGAGCTTCTCGCATATGCTCTTTTCTGGCACAAAACTAGACTTGATTAACAAAGGAAAAATTTATGTTGTTGTACGAAATTGCTGACAATATGCACTGATTAATGTCGAAAGCTGTCAAAATCATAAAAAAAAACTATGGCGTGCCCATGGTAGCTTAATACGCTCACTTACGCCATTTATGACCAAACAGTGGATTTAAGCTTATACCCCTGGTATTTTTTTTCTGTATTTTTCTAAAAAATCATGCTACGATGCTAAGTTCAGCTAAAAAAAAATTGGTTTCACCTTCAAATTTGGGCCACTTGTATTCCCGATGACAAAAGTAAACTTATTTTTTTGGTAAGTAGTAATGCACATACACCCTTAAATTTTATGTTTTCTCGATCACAAGGGCAATTTATTTTTTCTGACATTAGAAGTAGTCGAATTTAAATGATTTGAGATCTCAAGGACGAAATATATTTTCTGACATTTAGTGGGGTCAATTTTGAATGTTACATCAAATATGTTTTTCTAATTAACACGCTTCAATTGGTTCCCTTTGCTTTTTTCTGGGTTTTTTTCTAACACAGGGAAGGGCGTGTAATAGAAGAAAATTTCTCTACGCATTCGTTTACATTTACATGGCCACCCTGCTGACTCCATACTTGAAAAAGAAAATATCTATAGAAGGGTAGAGAAGAAGAAAACAGCTAAGAGAGGACTAATAAAAAAAGGATTTCAAAACCCAAGTGCTGTACCAAAACTTTTAAAAGAAGACCTTAAAAAAATCAGACGAAACCTTAACCCCCAGCCGCAAAAAAGAAAGATTTTAGGAATAATCTGACGGAGCTAAACAAACTCATCCACCTTTTTGGGGGAATCTAAAAATCCCGCAGAAATACTGAACTCTCCAAAGTGTGGGATTTTAACAGACTAACAATAACCCCCCTCCCCCCTTTTAAAAAAGTCCATTCCATGCTACCACCGTCAGGTATAACTTCGATGAGAGAAGACTGATATCAAGTCTATTCTCCTATTAAGGTTGCAGGCTGCTCTCTTCTAATTCTTT